>AP028261.1:6734166-8062500 GCA_030269945.2 Trilocha varians
TTGAAAAATAATAACCTATTTAAAATTTATAACACCACCACAACTCTCTCAACGTCTGGCTAAAAGTGGTGAAGGAGGTGTTTTTCACATCAATATTAGCTTTAGCTGCTTTATTAGCTGCTAGTATAATATAATACATTAATAATTTAATTACCTAATTACACGATAATAGCCATAGTTAATAGTATTCATTTCTTTTTAGTCATCGATGTTGATTAGGTTTAGATTGCTTCATAATAAATAAATAACTAAATAAATTATCATTTTTATATTCTGTTATAAATATTGTTTAAAAATACAGTTTTATGGTTCCTATATTATAGTCATTTGTTTTTTCTGAAAGTTGCCTGAAGTGAGTGAATGAACGAGTGAAGCCGAAAATACAATTTTAATTACCCTTAATAAATATGCAATGAGTGGAGACTTCGAAAATAAGGTCAAATTAATTATCATCTAAAGAATGCAATCGTTGTCACAATCAAAGAACTTTGGTCATGAACATTTTATATGATGTAAATACAGTTAAGTCACAGTTCTAGTTAAGATCTTACTAAAAGCGTTAAAGGCTATTTATATAGGCTATCTATAAACATAGAAATAAATGCTAAATCTTTTGTAAATGGTATATTGTACTTATATCCCTAATTACTAAAATTAGAAAACTACTCATACTTTGCAGATAACATCAACATCTCAAGAAGAATGATTATTTAAGAATTTATCATGTAGTTGAAACAATAAGTGATATCTATGCAATAACTAGCTATTTGTTTTTGTAAATATAAATATTTGAATCGCTAATTTTAAATCACCCGCCAAAATCCAAAATAACCTCAATCCAGTGTTGCAATTGTAATATATATCAACGAAAAAATAAAAAAAAATCTCTACTGTGAAACTAAACAAGCGGGCAAAGGTCACCTTACGTACTCAGTTCTAACCATAGTAGGTATAAATTTACATATTTAACCATAGTAGTAGGTATAGCAAATTATAAATAGTTTAAGTACTCACCGTATTCTTTTCCGCTTAATTAAAGAATATAACACTTCACAATTATTATTACTATTTTAACAAAGAAATATTATTCAAACATTTTTTACTTAAATTCATAGAATATGTTTATTTATTTAACCTTGGCAACCCTGAATAAAAAAAACTGCAAGTTACTTGAGTAAACTAAGATTTAATAGAAGAAATTAACGCATAACTAAAATTTCGTCAGTCGGCGACGACTACCTATGTAATAACTAAAGATTCATCGAATATTTCATTGACCAAGCAAAAAGTATCATACGATGTTTTCGCATGGACGTTTTACTGTTAGAGGTTATGCTATATTTCGTCAGTCGACGTTCGCTGGTGGCCAACGAGCGTGCTCACTGGGAACTGTATTGACGTATAGTAGAACCGTTCCGATACAAATGAAGTGCTTGAAGCGCTACAAAATATGTAGATTTTTGAAAAATAATTACTGATAAATAAATGCCATACTCTAACAATTATCGAAATAGACCAAATAGTAGTTGCATAAAATATAGCCGGCCCTCTTTTATTCTTTAAAAAACCTTTTATTTACAGATAATCTTAAAATTGCCTAAACACATGTTGTTGTGACCTAAATTTAAAATTTTAGAGTGGTGAGACATAATTAGCAGTAAAGTTTTAAGTTTTTACCAAGACCAGAAAATTAAATAGAATTGCTATACTAAAACTCACCCTAAACACGAGGTTTTATCTGGTAAATAAATATTAAACGTCTACAGCGCTCTACAACGCATCCCATAAGTGTAGATTATTCAACATTATTAAATATATTTGTTAAAGAAATGAAAGAAAGAATTTGGCCCAGAAAAAAAGGGAACAAAAATGAAAGAATAAAAATTTAATAACTTTTTTACAACTGGCCAGTAAAAATAAGATCAATTTTTAATGTGAAATAATAATAATGAACTTTTTGTATGTTCATATTATTTTATAAACAATTTTAAAGTATTACTTACTGTATTTATAAATTCCAACGATTTAAAATATTTAATTGGAAAAAAACAGAAATGGATAAGTAATGAAAATAAGCCAATATTAAGACAATTGACAAAAGACAATAACATTAAATAATAATTTTCCATTAAGAACTTACCTTTCCTTTCTTTGTAAATACACCTAGGTATGTACGTATAAAATTAGTTTCACTCGAATTTAAGTAATTAATAATTTCTATAAATTCCACAAAGTTTTCGGCAAGCTTACAGCGCTTTAAATGCTGCAGCGCTGTATGTATTAAGAACTCTTACGTCATCAATGTCACCATAACCACCTCAGTTTTGCCGCCAAAATTAATTAATTCAGAGCATTCGTACATTTTTCCTACAACATTAGATACCGTTGTTAACTAAATTCGTAAAAACAAGTTATTCGAGTCGTAAGCATTTCGAATCGATCAGTAAAAACGTATAAACTTCCATGTTTCGTACCTACTATTAGCGACATCTAGTATCGTGTTATGAAAACAAGTGCGAATTTTTTTTCGCTATGTTCACAGCAATTTCAAATATTTTGTACATAAATACCATTAGGTATTTAGCTTTTCTCCTATAAAAAAATGCTTTTGAGAAAGTAGGCAGTGGAGAGAATATGAGAATAATGGTAATTTTAATTATTACCTAAAAAAATAATGCACTTTGACTTCAATGCATTAATTTTATTTACTTATCAAAAAGGTACAGCTATGTACCTTAATAATAAAGTAATAAGTAATAGTATAAGGAGTATAAGTATTTAAACTTTAAATAGCATATTTTTATAATAATTTTTATTTTATGTAATCAATGTTTAAACCTACTTAAAAACTCTTGCACTTTTATCCGACCTTTTATAGTAATCTATGAGTAATCTATACTAATATTATAAAGCTGCAGAGTTTGTTTGTTTGTTTGTTTGAACACGCTAATCTCAGGAACTACTGATCCGATTTCAAAATTCTTTCACTGTTGGAAAGTCCATTTATCGAGGAAGGTTACAGGCTATATATATTTTTAAAAAAAATAGGGAAGGATCCGTAAGAAAATATCGAAATTGTAACACAAGGAATATAATGCGTAAATGTAAATGTGTACGCTCCAAAAAACTATTGACAATAGAACAAAATGATGTGATGAAGATCTAAAAAAAGTCCGCGAGAGCATAATAATATATCTAACTATCATAGTTTAGTCACAATAACCGCTTTTATGTTCACGAAAAAATAATAATCGTCCGAAGATTGAAATTACGTTACAATAGTGTCGTTATATTAATCCTTATCCAAATTAAGTATTATGTTATCAAGATTATTAATGTAGAAGTAAATAACTTTTTGTTTTATTCCAATCGGACTTTTCGTTGAGAAGTTATGACGATTATAAAACGCAAAAAAATATACCCAACGCGATCCGCGCAAATAACAACATTGCGAGTACTGTTTGAACCCCTTTGTGACGCAGACGAAGTTGCGGGGGTCATCTAGTATAATTATAAAAACTAACTTGTAGGTATTTTAAAGTAAAACTAGATATTTTTTAAGTCGTTTTTTGAATTGTTACCTAATCAGAAATCACTACTTTAGTTTTAGATGGAAACATTAATCAGTGAATATCTTTTGTAAGTTGACATTTAAAATGATTTATAACTTGTTCTTATAAAAATAAAATTAAAATAACCAACGGGTAATTAAGGTGAACAATAAAATTACACGTTTCCATTTAAATCCATGTAGGTAATTTCTTACAAGTTACTTAATTTTAATAATTGAATACTCCATGTGAAATAACACCTATTCTATCTAATGACTTATAATTATGTTAGTGTAACGTGCTATTGAAGAGTGCATATATTTAATTTATTAATTACGGTTTATTAGATAAAAGGGTGTTTATATAAGCACATTTTTTTATAATTTTTAAATTGTCTTGTTCCTCTAAACGAGGTTTAACAACAGAACATATGAATGGTGGGCAATAAATAGCGGCCTCATAATGTCCTGGCATTACAAAAGCCTATGAACGACGGTTACCACAAAATTAGGCATCTCGTAGGTTCGTTTATTTGGGCCATAAAAATGCAATTTTTACCTACTATACCAACATATTATATACACAGTAAAATCGTTCCATCAACAGAAGGAAAACTAGTTCTCTAGTTAATTCACATAATGCAGAAAGTTGGTCCGTTTATTGTAATCTATAACCCATGCGAGAAGAGAATTAATCCCCAAAAGATAAACAACCAGATGAGATGGACTGAGATGCGGTCACGAGGTAACGTAGGCAATTAATAGGTACTCATTTTTGACTGACTTCCCAAAAGGTGGATATCAATTCGTCTATTTTTTATGATTTAGTATGCTCATAAAATTTAGTAGCTACGCCGAATCCGATCCGATGGAACACGCACTCTTGAACTTGTGTGTTGAAAAGTAAATTTATTAAGTAAATTAGCCTGTTCAAGTTTTTACGATTTGTTGTGCATATTTGCGTGTATTTCGTTTCTAGATTAACCAGTTTCGATGATTCTTTTTTTTTTTAAAGTAGACTTTAGACGTAACTAAACGAAAATTTAATAACTATCTTTACTGTTTAATAGTATTAAATACAATTAGCTATGTAAGATCAACAAAAACAAAAAATAACAACAACAACAAACGTTAATAATATAAGAACAACAAACGTTATTTATATTGATTGTCAATAACTGGAACAAGTTTGTTTTTTTCTGAAATAGAGACACAGATAAACCAAAACGTAAAAGGTGGGACATGGCAAATACCTACGGCTTGTATTACACATTTGACCCTTATCTGAGAGATCGATCTTATATCAATAAGAAAGTTTGTTTACAGAAATGTGAAGTTCCTTCTGTTTGCTGCAAGTTTTGTTAGCTTTATACTACAATAACTTGTCTCATCCTAAGATAATAATCTTTAAACATAATTCTATTGTAGAAACTGTTACATAAATGAAGCAATATTCGATTATCTTAAGTTTACGGCTTAATTCAATAAATGGATGGTTCAAATATTGAACTGCATTTAGAATACTGTCCTGTTCAAAATTTAATTTAATACTTAATTTGAAATTCTGCTTTAATCCTACATTGAAATAAGTACGGTATCTATAAAATAAAGTATACATACAACGAAATACATAAAACAAAAACCAACATTTGTACCTTTTATTGTTAAGAAAAATCTTTGTTTTTGGAACATAGATATATTTGCATGACTACTGTCCTCTTTTCGTCAAAGAGACGTCATAATTTCGGTAAGTGCTGTTTGGAAATTTTCGCTACTTTGCCGAGAGCTATTAACATATAGCATAACATACCTATATAACCTGAGCATTTTAATGACATTTAATTTTGTTTTGCAAACTTTTAGACGCTTTTAAATTTCTAAATGTATTTAACTTTAAAACTCTGATCCACCGCATATCGTCAGATGTGCCTTAAGCTCGTTTATCTATCTTGCAATAAAAATAAATTACAAAGACAAAATATTGCCGACATTTTTGGACGTAGACATTACTACCAACAATATAAAAATCTAAAATTTTTTTATTGTTATTGTTTTATTTTATGAAAAAAAAAAAGTCAATTGCCGTAGCCGAAACTGGGATCCTCCATCCCGGTTATTATTTTAAGTAAAATCATAATCTCAAAACAAATCAAGAGTCGGTTTGCTCTTTCTCGAAAATTTTATTCAGATCCAGGCCTTGATCCTTACTCACAAAACACAGATGCTACTCTTAATTACTTACTTGCTACTTAGTACCTATAATCGTTTTTCTCGTCCATAATACTATCTACCGTTATATCCTTATTACATAACACACTGTATAGCTCGATTTTAAGTATGGAGCACTACTGAATAATGAAATGCAAATTATGATGTCAATCACGCTCTCCGTTCGGAAATCATTTAAAACCCCAACGAAAATGGTAATATACCAATCCAATGTTGCTACTCTATTCCACAACATGGAACGACCCAATAGGTATTTCGCGGTGCATTTTTTGCTTTTACGATTCCTGGGATTGGGTTGGTGGCATCATCCCCATGAAAATAAAACAAAAAACTATCCCGGATTATACTTATATTACTCAATTTTAACTCAACTTGTTTGGGTAGTCGGCTTTGTGGGTTTGGAAACTATAGATCCATTTGTCGGAGAAAAAGATTTGGATCGTTTTATGTTTAGTCTCTCGTTTGTCATCACACACGACCTGACTTTAATCAAGCTTTATATATTTTATTTTCGGAACAAAGAAATTCAGGACATTGTGCGCACCCTTGAGATAGATTTGTACGAGTACTATCAAAATGATAATAAAATTCGTTCAACTGTCAGACTTTCGCGAATTTTCACAGCGGCTTTTCTTTTCTTTGGGTGGGTGACGATAGGAAACGCAAATGTATATGGTATCATTCAAGATCTTCGTTGGAAAGACGCCGTAAAGAATTTCAATGAGACATTATCCATGCCAGACAGAACGTTACCACAGCCTATATTCATACCGTGGCCGTATCAAAAAGATAAGCACTACATTCTAACATTCGCTCTTGAAACGGTCGGTCTTTTGTGGACGGGCCATATTGTAATGACAATAGATACTTTTATTGCGTCTGTTATACTTCACATGAGCACACAATTTGCGATTCTAGAAGAAGCGATCACCACCGCGTACGACCGCTCTATTGTTACATCTTCTCAAGGAGTTCATGTTGATCATCATTGCAATTACGGCAAAGAGCAAGAAAATGAAGCTGAAGAAGATAGTGACACAGATTTTATTTGTAAAAAGAACGAATCAGTTTTGGAGAACATATTGTTAAGCTGTTTTCGTCAACACCAACTACTTATTGAGTAAGTAAGAGGTATTATTTAATCTTGGTAATAACTTTATAAAAAAAAATGATACCCCCTACGATTATAAGTGTAAGTCTATTATTATATTCATTGCAACGCCTCACCTAAAGTATTGGCAATTTAATGAATTATTGCTTAAATTTACGTTTATTTATTCATAAATTATAATTTTACTGTAAGTAGATCCATTAATTTAGAACTTCCTCGTTAAAACTATTTCTTACACTAAAGAAGTTTGGTTCTTTTTCGTGGTTTTCTATAGGTAAAGTTATGAAATAAATAAAATATAATCTCGGCGTGTATTTTATTTTATTCGGTCCTAACTCCTATGACGTTTCGTCGTACATATTAAATTAAACGAGGGGAATATTGTTTGTTCTCTTTTGTATTCGGAGTACATTTCTCGAACAAAGGTATCAAAACGCCAAACACAACTCAGAGCGCTCATATTGTATTCAGTTCTGATGTTTGCATCTGTTTACGACGAAAGGGTGTACGGCTGAAAGTAACTACATTGCATTAAACAAGACTCAAATAAATCGAGCAAACGTTTCTAAATAAAAAATAACCGAAGAGAGGATTTATTTTCTGAAGTGTTACAAAATAGCTTAAGAAAGAAAGAATCAAAATGTATACCAGCAATCTACTTAGCATCGTTACTTGACAATGATTGACGGTAACCGTCAGGGGACACTGGGGCCGCTACCAACGGCCTACCTTTAAAGAAATTAATTAAAATAAATAAAAACGAAGACGAATTTATACAATAAAAATTTAAAAAAAACTTTACTCAATGTATAACATTATTTAATCAGTATAAATAATATCGAAAATATACCTACGAAATTACCAACTGAACTTTTAACAAACGTTCAAAACTTGATTTCACTTTACATTCTCAATCATTGAAAATGAATAATCACTCAAACATATAACTAACCTAATAGTCCGGTCAATTTAGACATCCAAGGTTACAATAATTCGCACTTGGCTGAATTTTGGTAGGATTGTTCAATACACTATTATAAAGGAAATGTGAAAAGTCCTCATCGATCCGGCACGTGCAAAAAAAGTTACTTGGGGTCAAAGGTCCCAGAAACGGGTTTCGCGATTTTCAGCAAAATGATAAGTTTTATCATAAAATTAGCTCAGACAAAAATTGTAGATCAGATAATTATCAATAAAAAATATCTTAATACTAGGGGTGTGCGAATAATTCGAACTTACGAATTATTCTGGAGTGAAAACACGTGTTTAAAACTGTTCTTTCTCGAGTAGAATACGAATACGATTTAGTTGCTGCTGAGGCTAAGTATCATTATGACTGCTTAAATTCCTTCTTAAGACCTAAAACTGGGGTTAAAGTCGGTCGACCGTAAGATGAATCTACGAATCTGGCAATGGAGGAAATATTATATATCTTATAATGATACAATAATGTACGAAGCAGCTGCAGTTTTTCATCGTCCTCCTCATGTCCTACGACCAGAAAGTGGCACACTTATTCAATACGTTGTAGACAATGCTGATATTAATGTAAATACGCTAGACGGTAATAATACGCTCCACATAATGGGTATTATTCAAATTGTTACTCCAAAAGATTCCGTTTTACTAGAAAAACTTATGCCACGAGTAAGAGAAGCTTTTTCAGCAAAAGATTTTCAGGCAAAAGCTCATGTATGTGCCGATCCAGATCTATCAAAATGATGATATCTTTCAACTTTTTGAATCGTTATATCTCAAAAACGGTGGCTCTTAGGAAAAAAAGTATTTAGACATTTTTTATTGATAATCATCTGATCTTCATTTTTGTCTGAGCTAATTTTATGATAAAACTTACCATTTTGCTGAAAAACGCGAATACCCCGTTTTTGGGACCTTAGACCCCGAGTAAATTTTTTTGCACGTGCCGGATCGATGAGGACATTTCACATTTCCTTTATAATAGTGTATTGAACAATCCTACCAAAATTCAGCCTAGTGCGAATTATTGTAACCTTACCCCTATTTTTTAGTCTAATTTGACCGGACTATAAGTGTATAAAAATAATCCGATTTTTGAGGTTTCAATCGTCAGGTGCGGAAAATGATGTCTTATGTTCTATAGCACAAAAAATGTCAATTCACAGCCAATACGCGGGCAATAAGGGGTACGACAAGCTGCAATATCTCGGGATTACGACTTCAATATTGTCACTCCTTGCTTTTTTCTACTTTAGATCAACATAATATAAACCGTTTCATGTTCATCTTTGACTAAAATGATTGATATTTTCGTAAAGATATTTTTTCTACATTTTTAGTAGGTACTTACACTTGTGGCCTTATGGGCACACTGCACTGTTTGTTAACATTGTGTTTGTCTTAATTAAAATGTATATTTGTAAACGTGTAGGTATTGTGTGTTCATTAAATGTTTTTCTTTCTTTCTTTCTTTTTCTTTCTTTAACAATGTTATTCACTTAACGATGTAGGTACTCGTGAATATACAATATAATCAAAGTTTATTTATGTAAAACCAATTTATACATGATGCTCGTACAAAGTGACTTTCTACTCACAGTAAGAAAAAAACTTATTTCGCTAACTTTCTTATTATTAACAATTATTCTGCAAACATGTTGTAATCATAACAAACAAATAATAATTGTTTTGCATTCTTCAAATTGATTGCACTTAAACAGCTGACATTGAACTCAATTATTGTAACAACAATGATTGATTCTGTAGAACAGACAATTAATTAATAAGAACAGAGTGTCCTCAATAGATTGATTTATTTCAGATGTGTGGAAAAATTCTCCAAAACGTATTCATATGGCTTCATGACACAACTGCTGTCTAGTATGGCTGGCATCTGTGTGGTTATGGTTCAAGTTTCGGTAAATATATATTATAACATAAAAAATAAGACTTTTTGATAATACTTAAGTCAAATTTGTTTGTGTTTTGATCTACAGATAAAATGAAGAAAAAATCAAAACAAAAGCCAGTCCCTCCTAACACCAGTTGGGAGTCTGGTTGCTTGCTTTTGAAGTTTACAAATAATCATCAACTTCAATATATTTGATTTTTAAAGATCACATCTTGAACACAAATGAAATGAAGACAAAATTAATTTAGTTTTATCAACTACTTTTATTTCACAGCAAGATGCATCCAGCTTTAAATCGATCAGATTAGTTACATCTTTGGCTTTCTTTTTCGCCATGGTCATACAACTAGCCATACAATGTTTCACTGGCAATGAGCTAACATTAAAAGTAAGTTTTATACCTTTTTATTACACTTGGATATTATTTAGACTTGTTTTAGTACGAGCCGCTATACATGTGGTTCAGTAGTACCTAAGTTGTTAAAAAAGTATATTAATGAATATACTATTAACTCTACCTACCTTTGTTGTTTTTTTTATTGCCATGTAGGCAGACGAGCCAACTGGCCACCTGATCGTAATTGGTTACCGTTGCTCATGAACCTCTGCAATGTCAGGGGACAGATACCTAGATACCTATATTTTTAACTGTATAGAATATCAAAGTTATTTATGTATGTAAAGTTACAGACAAAAATAAATACCTACAATATTTCACAGAGGTCAATACATTGTCGTTTGGATAATAACATTATCAGATTTCGTGTAGTCATATCAAAGTCTGGAACTCCCGCCGAGTTGCAGGAATGTTTCTTAGAATCGTAATGTGTCTCGACGAGATTAGTGATATTGGTCTTTTATAAATACATTCTCAGTATGTTTACAACAGGCATAAGATTTAAAAATGCTAAGTTGCGAATTAGTTCTTGTTTGAAAAAAAAATTGGTTGCCTGTAAAGTCGGTATACGGGCGAAAGTTTTACGTGACAACGACTCGGGCATGTTTAGCCCGCCTAAGAGCGAGAGAGACAGACATAAAAAGTGACGCGGCACGCGTGCCTCTCACTCGCTCTCGTTGTGAGCGCATAACGTGAGCGGAGCGTAACGCAGTTTCTTGAAGTGTCGCCCGGCAAACCAATTTATAAGACGTTGTCACGTCAAAATGTTCAAACTCTCAGCGCTTTCAATTCACTCTTAAATTTAAAGATCTTTTAAGTAATGAATATTTCATATGTTTACGATTTATTGTGACAGGCAGCAAGAATTTCAGATGCAGTGATGGAAAGTAAATGGGAGAAGATGCCGGTGAGGTTTCAGCGCCTGCTTTTACTCACAATGATGCGCGCTCAACGACCCATTCATCTCACAGCCGCTGGATTTGCTTATATGGATAACGCATGTTTTCTCTCAGTACGTGCTGTTTATATAAATTTCATTTGGAGATTGGTATGTTATGTATAGTTTTAATTATAACGAAGCAAATATTTTTATAACAAGGGGAAAAAATTAGCAATTAAAGAGTAAAAAATCAAAAAACATCTAAATAATTTCGACTCTAACTTTCGATTTCAGTTATATAATTAATGCAAAACTATTTTTTGAAAGTACTACATTACGTAAGAGTAAGTATCTTCAGCAATTCAAAGTCGTTTCATAGAGAAATTTCTCATAGGCGATTATTTCAGTTTTTTCTTATTTTAAAATTTTCCTAATATTGGTAGTGAACGCTGCTGTTCTTCGCCATTCTTTTAGAAATAAAGATTGTCACCACTTTGTTTATCCCTTCTCTTTTGTATATTGTTATTTTATTTTCTCAGGCACCTGCCATTTCAGTTTTGGGGTCTTTTTTTTCCTAAATGTCATTATTCCCTTTGACCCCCAAACAAATGTTCTACTTAATAGTTATGGTGTCAAAAGTTTTCAGAAGTAGGTTCTTGTGGAATTTTTCTAGTCAATTGTTTACCAAAGGAATGCCGTCATCACATGGATATTAATATACGACTTCTATAAATTTACATAGAGTAACGTATTGTTGTTTTGAATGAAAACGATTTGAGTTTCACAAAAAAATATTGATTTGCAGAGAACAGACGTCATTCGCTCACATTCATACGTCATTTGTTACCTTATTAGGAAATACTTATAATCAAATTGATTTACAACTACAATGTGATAGCTCTACGTAATACGAAGCTGTCTTATCTACTCAACTGGGATCGGCAACCAAATTGGTTTGTTTACTTTTGCCAAGTCTGTGGCAGGAGCCAAAATTGAGCACAGTTCTAAAACTTGTTTTGTTTACATTTTTTAATCGTCTCATATTTTACGAAGATGATATATTTTCGCTGAAAATACAATACAGCGTCGTTTAGTAATAAAGATTAACAAAAATATAAGGTTTAATTAAAAATCAAAATTAAGAATTATTGGAAAAAAATGTTTTCAAAAAGGGGCTCAAACACGGTATTGATTCCGAACGAAGTCCCCAGTTTCGCCATCTAGCGAATAGTGACGTTCCCAGTTGAATGGTTATATACGTAAATTATTATCGATGTGATCTTACTTACTAACTTCAGTTAAAGAGCACAAGAGGTTTTCTATGCATTTAGAAGAGATAATTTTAAAAATTCATTTAATTTGCTTCACAGATCCTGAAAGCGGCCTACTCCTACTACGCAGTTCTGAGCCAAAAACAAGTGTAAATCAAACAAAAGAGTTTGGTTGCATTTTTATTTAATCGTTTATCTACATATTATAGAAATCTAGACTATCACAGATATCTTTTACAATTATAAAAATAAAAGAAAAACACTTATTTGTTTAAGCTACACTCTTACACAATATTTTTTTAAATTTAAAACCTTATGTTTAATTTGATCAAATATTCAGATCAACGGACCTATGAATAACCAACTTTGGCATTTTTTCTAATTACCAATAAATAATTTAAGCAATTACAATAAAATGCTGCATAATCAGCTTTGTGTCATTGCAAACATCACGAAACGCACTGTGATCGAAATTTAAAGTGCTATTTCAGGAAAAAAATGTAATCTGCCTAACAAGTACATACCTAATTTATTATTGTTAAGTGCAACACAATTTTTGGATTGATGTGTTATTTATTTGTATTTGTATGTTCTATTTACGATGCTTTGTATGCTATTAAACTACCATTTTACATTTACAAACTGTTAATTGATATGTTATAATAATCTCATGAACTTAATAAATTGTCCTGTAAAAGTGCATCAAATGAAAGAGTCAAAGTTCTAAGAGAGGCGGCTTAGGTGTAGTCGAACGAGATCTTTCTGTTGTCTTAATGCTGAGTACGGTCATCTCTTCGCTTCGGCTGGAAATTAAATTAATAATCAATTAATTATTATTACTAACGTTAAAGTCCGTAAGGGTGAATATTATGTAAACAACTGTAACTGTTCAGTTTTTAAAATAAGAACCACAAAAGAAGTAGTAACTATTAAATGAACCTACATGATCCTCAATATACTTATATTATTATTTTCAAAGTTAACGCGAATATAATAAACGTTAAGAACGTGAAACACATTACCTACTGCTGTTTTTATATTCTAAAAACTTAAATCTGCTATGGAACCAGTCACCAGTCTCACAAATACTGATAACTCAAACAGCTTTATAAAACAAAAAGGCAATTATGGAATAGTCATGAGTTTTGAGGCCAACCTGTCTTCTCCTGTGTGCGCTGCATTATAAAAAACATCTGGAAGCGGAGAGTCGTGTTGACTCAACAATGAGCTGCCGGCTCTCGGGGAATGAGGCCCGTGGGTCGCGTACGGAGAAAATGGCACAGCTGCACGAAGGGCTGCTAAAACTAGAAGCATACCGCCTATAACAAAATAATAACATAAAATATTAACGAGCTCTAGAGATTTTTACAAGTAAAAGTTTAAGACTTAATAAAAGTTTGAAACTGGAAGGTATTTTCTGCCAAGTTGAGAAGTTTACGTGGACTGGTGCCCTGGGTGTGTGATACGGAAACATGAGATACAAGTGTAACATTTAATTGAATTATAATGAAAGAAAACTATCAGTAGTGTAAATAAATAAAAGTTTATCAGAAATTTATTTTCAATTGAGTAGTAGGTATATATATTCTGAAAGGTATGTAAAGACTTGTAAATTTATAAAGCACTAATCAAGACACCCATTACAGTTCGGTAACCTGTGATCTCTCTCTTTACGACTGAGCTTGACATTGATTTTAGTCATAGAGTTAATAAGAAAACTTATTTCAACATGATTTGAAGTAAATATCAAATCATTCTTTAACAAGATAAGTATTCTTCTTAGTGATTCACTCGTAATAGAGCAGTATTTGTGGTCGGTTCATTGCAATATTTCGTAAGTTTCTGCGGTTCGGGCATTGGGAAAGATCTGAGTTATCGTGGGATTAGTGGTTATCTTCATCGTTTTAGTGAAGGTGACCACGAGCTCTCATCTCTTTCACTAACCACCAGTAACAACACTTTTTACTAAAATAAAACAGATATTTATTACTGATCTATCTATCATGAAATTATCCTTTAGTCATTCTCTAATATTCTCATGTTTAAAAAAGTCTAGTCTCGTGAAGAAAAATATAATATACAAACAACACAAGGAAGTCAACATTTCTTAGCAACTACTTGCTTCTTTATTCACAATTTTCTATTTATCTCGGAAATGGAGAAAAATTTACCATGCAACACTGAATCCAAAGCGATGAAATAAGATTTATTATCAGATCAACGTTATTTAGATTTTACAACAACATAATAACAAAGAAAGTTAACTTGTTCTTTGATTGATTTACATAATTAAAGTAGACCAAACGCATAAAAACGATAAAATATTATTGTATTTTATTTATCAATTAAACAACGGTAACAACGGTTATTTCTAGGTTGTTATGTAAACTGTTTAAAACAAAAGGTTTGTGAAGTATGAAATTGGCTTTGATGCCCTTACTATCCAACCGATATTTTATGTTACAGATTATAAAATTACGTACAACTACTTACAGTAGTTACTGTTAAGTTAGTAACCAATTAAATTATTACGTTATCCAATTTTTGTGTATAAATATACCTGCCACTTACACTATTACTAAACGGGTTCTTACCACGATTACTTTTAATTGAGCGGTCCCGATATTTCAGCACTATTTCAAGATCACGGGAAGACTGAGGAACTGCGGGTAAACAGTGAAACAGTGCTGACATATCGGGACCGCTCAATTAAAAATAATCGTGGTGAGAACCCGTTTAGTAATAGTGTAAGTGATATCGATATCCGCGAGTGTTTAAAGAAATTTATACCTGCCACTGTTGACAGCAAAGTTAAATTAGCAAACAGCAGTGCAGTAGCGATGCAGGCGTAAAACGGTGCTCTGGCGCGACCGCACGACCAACGCATGAAATCCCAACATCTGAGACCAACAGTGTATTCCCCTCGTCGACATAGTAAATCTACGAAGAGAGCTGCCACCCACATGGTTTCAAGGATCAGCACTGTCGCTGCACCTACCCTGGAATTAACAGACGATGTAAGTTAAAGTGTATGAGGTCTTTATCATAGCACATGAATGCTTATATTTTTTTTAATAATAAAAACGGTGAAGGAAAATCCGACACGCATCAGGCAAACGTCGCGGACAATTCTTGTGGGCAGTGACACAGCTGATACGTTTTCTTTTATGTACCTACTTATTTCCAAATCTTGTATGTTTCTACAATTACTGATTAAACACTGATTCTCAACCCCATAACATTACCATTACACAAAAAGTAACTTATTTTCTGCTAGTAGTCATTGACCCAACACCAGCTGCACGACCTTTTAGTTCAATTGCGACAAGGGGTTCCCTCGATACAAAGAGTTGTTTTTCGAGGCATACTTACTTTTCTGTTTTGTGCCTTTTTAAACTTGATATTAGGTGTAAATACCGAAGCGAACGTTTGATTTGAGATCGTATCCATTTATATTTATTTCGAAATATCGTTTTTTTGTATTAATTTACACCACTTTAAATTATATGCGAAAATATACCTACCTACATTGTTTAAGACTATCTTTTTTAATAATAAGATTTGATTAGATTAGTATTAATATTAAGATTTTTTAAGACTAATTTAACTACAATAAACATAATATTCCACTATTAAAAGGAAACGTTAGAATGTAAAAAATGAGTCTATAGTAAAATTATATAGGTACCTACTATAAGTAGGTAGGTACTTATATTACATGGGTATTTAATTAATATCCAATTTATTTCAATGTTATCTTAAATGGAAACAAAAGAACACGTGTGTCAACAAACCAATTCAAACAGAACATCACCAAAATAGTAATATTAATATGGGCTCACTGTATCTAAGCAGTTAATTACGTATATTGTTGATTTTTATGAGTTACGAATATGAGAATATCAGTTTCTCTAATTAAAAAGTACCTATATCTAATAGTTATTCTCGTAAAGGAACAATATATGTATATATTGTTAACTAGTATGTATGTCAACCTGTTACCTACTTCTTCGTTTATCAATAATTTTTAGTTCAATAATGATAAAATCAACAACTCGCCTAAACACAAAAATATGATCCATCTAACATTTAAAGAGTAGTAGATCCCAAGTAGGCAATTTTAAATCATTATTGAAAAAGTTAACAATAGTTGACCTTTCAAATATTTGCCAATTATCATGTGTACCTATTGTTTCCAAACGTTACTTATTTACAGCAATACTAAAAAGGTGCACGTGTAAAGATTAGACCTTGTATGTCCATAATTTCAAAGTATTCGTCAAGAAGATAAAAACTTTGACGTCATTGACGACATTAAATATAAAAAAATCAAATCAAGTCGATAAATAAACGTGATGTATAAAAACTAATTGTACTCGGTAATGATGAATACTGGTTTCACATTCAGCAAATGTAATAAAAATGAGTAATTAAAGGTTTTTTTCTTAAGATTCACAGTAAAATATAAAATTACTAGCTGACTCTTCGTCTGCGCCGAAAAAAAAAATTAGGGGTGGACTACCCCCAACATTTAGGGGATGAAAAATAGATGTTGGCCGATTCTCATAGGTACCGGATAAGCACAAAAAATTTCATCAAAATCGGTCGAGCCGTTTCGGAGGAGTTCAAGTTCGAACACCGTGACACGACAATTTTATATATTAGAAGTATGTGTGTATGTTAGTGTCTCTGGTACGCTCCTTATGCCAAATCAGTTTTTCTTGAATGATAGTACACCTACATCATCTTTTAATGTTAAAATATTTGTAAAATAAAGATTGTCAATAACTCTATCCCTTGAAATTACAAAAGTTCTTTTGTAATCAAGTAAGGCGTAGGCCCGATAAAAGTACTTTGTTCTTCAATAATCATTAACTGAAGTACACATTACATAACCCTTAAAGTTGCTCCGAATTATCTGTAGCAATAGGTAGCCTAAAACGCACAATTACCCAACAAAATCACTATCAGTTTGTGAAATTATGGGAAATATTCTGGTATTCTACATTAAACATTCGTAACTGGTTCATAAATCTGTAACACAATGCAATTCTATCAATTTTAATACGATTGAATCCATATATTACACTGGAATTGGGAAACTGTTGTAATTACCAACGTAAGTTCAAACATTCCCTGGATATTACTGGAGCTCCCATTCGATCTTGCATACAAATAGCATGTTAAATAAGTTTCAATTCGTTAATGGAACGGCGCCTATAATCCGCTTCAATAATAATGGCTAAGTAATATTAACACGTTCACTGCGAAACATTTTTTAGTGTACTTTCAGCTGGTGCGTCAAGAGGTCATCTTGGCACATAGAAGACTTTTCTGCCGTGCATCGTGTGGTCTGATTGACCCTCAATCGTTTCTGTTTTAATATGGGTTTATTCAGTACCTCATATTAGTATAGGAGCTAGCAACGTTTTCGAGAAAGAATTTTAGGTCAGCTGATTTTGTGATATGTCGTCCTTCTTGCACTTTCGGTTAGAATCTGGGCTATCTGGCTGGTGGTAGCGGTTGCGTTCATTAGTGCGCATCCTACCTATCCAGGTAATAATCCTGGATTTTATAAATATTTTAGAAGGTGTAATTTTTAATTTTTTGTTTTTAAATAAGTCTAACCAAATTAAAAAATAAACATTAAAATCAAAACAAACATGTAACATTAAACTGACGCCATCTTGCAAACTTGCCTGTCGCGCCACTGTCGTTATCTATCTCTCTCGCGCCTTCAGCTGTCTCTCTCGAACTACTAGCATTATACTGCAATACTTTTCATGACTTTTTAATTTTTATTCAAGACTTAACAATCGAATTAATGTCTGGCAAATTTATTTTAAGTTTTTCTTATCTTTAAATAACATAATATTAAAATTATAGACGGTATAAAATACTTTGAAATTTTAATTAAAAAAAAAAATCGTGTATGGCACATAGTTAGCATTGTCAAAAATGTCTGGCAATAAAAAAGTATGTCAGGTAGACTTATTTAAAAACAAAAAATTAAAAATTACACCTTCTAAAATATTTATAAAATTCAGGATTATTACCTGGACAGGTAGGATGCGCACTAATGAACGCAACCGCTACCACCAGCCAGATAGCCCAGATTCTAACCGAAAGTGCAAGAAGGACGACATATCACAAAATCAGCTGACCTAAAATTCTTTCTCGAAAACGTTGCTAGCTCCTATACTAATATGAGTTACTGAATAAACCCATATTAAAACAGAAACGATTGAGGGTCAATCAGACCACACGATGCACGGCAGAAAAGTCTTCTATGTGCCAAGATGACCTCTTGACGCACCAGCTGAAAGTACACTAAAAAATGTTTCGCAGTGAACGTGTTAAACTACCTCTGAAATAATTCATGAGTTTATTTATACAAATAATTGAAACTATATTTTGAAGATAAAAGGTATAATCTCTTGTAATAAAAGCAAACAAATCGTTCATATATGAGAGTATTTTTAGTAACAAAATTACCTATATCTGGTTGGTTAAGTTTGTGCGTGTTGTGCTAATGACCAGACCAATAAAAATTGCGTGGGGATTTTTTTCTTTAATATATTTTTGTTGTATGTAGGTATATAATTTAGTTAAAATGTATATTTAGTGATAAAAATACTTTTATTTTTATTTTCTTATGATGTTATATTTTAATCTTGCTTATTTTTGACAACTGCTACATATTATTTTGATTTGATCTGAAAACTGAAGTAGGTTAATTAAAATATATATTGATCAAAAAGCCAAACAGAAAATCAAGGAACGTAAAACTCAAGTTTTTATCTTACTTTGACTGATGTGTTTTTGTAGGTATATTTTTGGCATCAAGGTAAAATATTAAATTATACAGGTACGTACTATATGATAAGTGGTAGTTAAATTATTATCGACGTACTCACAGCAGTGCCGGTGCAACCTCGAACTGAAGGACCAGTAGCTCTGAACCGGCTCCACTCATCACTGGAAAGAATCACATATAATAAATCATAAATATCATAATGAAGCTGGACTGCCCATTATTAAATAGGTGTATGTTATTACACAAGAATCACTTTGTTAATGTGTTATAAATTGTGTGAGCTGTGATCCCACTACGACAGTATAATAATATGTTTACTAACACCATTTTAATGTTTACTAATTACCTATGGACTTACTGTATGTTTAAATAAATAAATGAAATAAATAAATAATGTATTAATAATAAATTTTTGTAGTCTTCAACCCATAAGTCTAACTTTGTGGACTTTTCCTAACCTCTTTAGGAACAACACACACACACAGGAAGTTGTACAGCTCTTAACTCTAAAGAGTGAGATTTGAGCATGATCAAATTAAATTGTTACAAGATATATGTAATAAAATACAAAGGTTGTTGTTTTACTAAACTTATTTTATTAATTAAATGTGTTAAATCTTATTACTTAAATGAAATGGTTGTGTATGCAAATATTAAAATTATTGGAAGAAAAAAATCGAAACGGATATTGTCATTCATATTCCGACGTTTACGTGCTAAACAAATATTGTTGCATTGTACTGACAATAAAACAATTCATGGCCATTGACGCATTTGTAATATAAATGGACATTTCTCATAGATATTTAAGAGATTTGTGATGAATGATGATGTAATAGATACTAGTTGGGTATTTCCCTTCGGAATCCTTATAACTTTAATTGGCATTACTTCAGGTTTCTTATTTATTTATTCGAATAAGATGGAGGGGCGTAAGATATGTTGCTACATACACAAGCTTCACTCAATATTAGGTACATACTACTGAACTCTATCTTCTAGCTATCTTAATTGATTTTATAATATTTATTTAGTTTTATGAACATATCAAAATTACCTTTTAATCATACGGAGACTTATTAAATTATTTTAAATACATACAACTTCAGTTCAGAGTAGTAGATAAATGAAATGAAATGAAACTCTACAATTCTTATTACATAACTCATCTATATTGTAATTAATTTAAATACTGTATTAGCTTAAAAAAATATCCATATTAATGATATCAAATAGTGATAAAGATATAAAAACGATGGATTGTAACGTAAGAGTTATAGAAAGTTATAAAGAAGAAATAGTTCGATGCAAAAGGATTAACGAAATAAAATATAAGGTATTATTACTAGAATATATTATTATTTCATGCATTTTAAGTTGGATAAAGTCACACAACAAAAAAAATAAAAAGCCCTTTTATATTCTCAGTTACGAAATAGTCGCAAAAAATTACGAGCATTATCAACAGTGTATAACAGTCCCACACATACGGATACGTAAGTGAAAAATGCCTAAAACCCTTTTCGGTACGTGAAAAACATGCAAATCTCAGACCGCGGCCTGGGAAAGCGCGCCGGAATGTTTTTGCGGAATGTAGATTAAAAATCGACGCTGCCGTTTTGCTTTTAGTAGACACATATTCGCTATTTATACCTATGTAAAGTTCTTTGACTTCCGGATGTTTATTTACTTCACGCTTAGAATTCAGTGCATTTTTTTATTTCTAGTCGGATCGTCATGGTAGGGCCTTTGTCTTCGTGAGCAGTAAAGGCGTAAATTCATTTGTTTTTAACTATCTAGCGATGAAGAATGTGGCAGAAAAGTCTTAGTAGTAGGTCTCTAACATCCAAAAAAACTGAAGGTAACCGCGCACAAAGCGGGTTGTAGTTATTAAATCTAAATAATCTACAGTTAAAAATACATAAATTAGAATAACTTCAACTGTTATTCGTAATAATCGAACATTCCAAATCATTCCTGTCTGTAGGTAATTAAATATCATTTTAGGTATACCTACCTTATAATAGTTTGAGATGCCACAAAAGCAGATAAGTGCATCATCAGTTATATAATGTGAATGTGTAAATTAAATAACTGCTCTTATAAATACTTTCACTGCATGAGAAGGAAATAATTGAGTGTATTTTAGTGAAGCGTTAATCCGTGACTTGAGACTTCATCTTTACCTATTTAATTACATCTTATCTCTTAATTTTAATAATTTTATTTAGTTGCTTTAAATAATTACGTATTAATTAGAGTTAATAAAAATACCTACGCAGAGTACGTAGTAACTAAATCTTTACAGCAAGGTTAAGGTAACACAAAACTCTACGTACCTATAGAATACAAAACTACAGTATAAATAATAATATTGTCGTAAAACAGAATGTCCAAAAAGTTTTTATAGGTATTATAAACACTATTTTCTTCCTGTACCTACACTAACTACCAATATCGTAAATATTTGGATCGTGTTTTATTTTCGGGATTATCTTTTTTCTCTCTTGTGTTTCTCCTCCTTAACTAATTCTTTTAGTTGTTTGTTTTCCACGTGTCGCATTCAATTTACAATCATAACACATGATACATTTGAATTGCTTTTAAGGGTTTGAAGTATCTCTATCGTAATCTTCATGGATAATATTTCTTCACTGACCCTTTTCATACCGAAGGATTTTTGTAAATCCCACCTACGTATCGCTATGATAATCAAAGTGCGCGTTTATTATTTTTAATTTTATTTGTTTTGGTTTATGTCTTCTTTCGTTTGCATAATACTTTATGTCATATTATTGTAAAAGAAAATTAGGTCGCGTACGTATGTTTTATGTAATATAAGACATCTATCTTGTAGTCAGCTGCCATCTCGAGATTACAAACTTCGTATCATTTCGCTATTGACTAGCGGAAGACGAGAAATGATTACGGTATATCGCGTCACGACGTATGCAAACAGACACAAGGCCATCATTACTATAAAGTCAGCTAAATCATTACCTAACATTAAATACAGTGTCAATAAATCGATCATTCAGTTTTTTCCCGCATCTATGCAAATTAAATTACGGTGTAAAGTCAAAGTTTACTCTTAAAATATTAAAAGTATATTGAGGCTTAGGTAGGTTCAGAAATAAACGAATAATATGTGGTTAAATACTATGTAATACGTAAATATGTTGGTAATTGAATTTAGTTTAAATGACGTTTGAAAAGTTAAGGCAAGTGGTAACAATAGTAATTTGTCAAGAATATTAGCTATATAAAAATTAAATAAGTTAGTATAATCTGTACAAAATGGAGTATTATTTCTTTTTTAAATACCTAAACTGAGTCTGAAATGTTTAAGATCAACAACATTAAAATATAATCTATTCTTCATTCCGTTAAATCAAAACTGAAACAATGTAAAGGTTAAAGTTAGGTACTTCGATAGGTACCAGGAATTTTAAACAATGTGTTAATAACACAACTACACAATTAAGGAAGAAACAATGTTTAGAACAGCGATCAATAAAAACAAGACCCCATAAAGCAGGAAACAAAGGAGATTAAAGAAAAACTTATTAAGATAAATCACATTTCACAATGTCGACTGCAGTCGCTACATCCAAGTAACTTTTAAGATTTCATAAAGCTAAACTGGAACAGCTCTTTGTAACAAACGAAACTTCAAACTCCTATAACAAGAATGAGGGCAACGTTCATTCAGTGATGTGCAGCTGTTTGAAGGTAAGAGAGTACAAACTCATCTACCTACATAAAGAAGGTGCCTACGTCGGAAATGTGAAAAGATAGATATCAATTTTATAACTACAGTCTAAAATGGGGAATAAGTAAATAGGTAGGTACGTGTAAAAACAATTACCAAAGAAACATTCTGCGGCTCAACGAAAAAAGAGGCATATCGCAAAATAGGTTTCAAAGAATTTCTTACCTATTTAATTATAAATGAGCACATAGAATACCTATCTCTGGTAAATTAGAACAAGCGGCTATTGTATCAACATCATCCGAAGTCACCGCCTAACGAAAGTCCCAGAAATCTCGCACACTCTACCGTACCTAATATTCCTTAATTTACCTGGTATTCATATCCAACGCAATAATCAGTTATTACTTAAACATTTTGAAGCAATATAAACACAATAGCAATAATGAGACATAAATTCATTTAGGTACTATGAGATTGGCCGTAGGCTTTTTTCTCTATCATGCAATAATAAAAAAGAATTTATTAAAGTACTTTATCTATTTATCAAACGTACCAATGGCAGTAATAAGTCCCCATAGTCTCGCTAGTGGCTGCAAGAGTTCCCATAATTTCAATGCCAACGATTTCTTAGGTGGTCCCTGTAATTTTCGTACAGGGATGCGAACGGTCCTTTCGGGTTGAACATCAGTCTCACTGTCCGATTTTTCTAATTCCACATTCATTTTTAATCAAACATTTATCACCATTTAACAATCGTAAATTTAATTTTGTAACGCAGAAAGCGTGTTATTACAGTAACGCTAAAACTACTTCACACAAAGCTAATGATAACTATTTAGGTAAGTATGTTAGGTACTGTTTTGAATATAAATTTAAAGATATCAATCATTTTAAAGAAACGCTGAAGTTGGTTTTGTAGACATTAATAATAACTATCATTTATTTGTTTACAAATAATGTTTATAGAGTCATAATGATCACCGTAAATTTAAGATTGTTTTGGCGTTCTGCCCCGATACCAAAAATATACCACACCACCTTGAATGTACTACGTCCTATTTAATTTAGTATTACACTTGTTTTCCACTGAGTTTCCCTTTGCAATTTTTTATTTATTTTATTTTTTTATATTTATTTTTACGCACAACAATGACACAGTATACTGAACATAGTTTAATTTTAGTGAATTAACTGTCGGAGTAAATTGCGATAGTGTTTTTCTTTCGCGGGAAAACGCTACAGTCGTACGCCACGAACGTGCGCCTTTCACTATGTACTACAGAAAACTGAGAAATATTCCAACATCTCGACGCTACATCTGTTTTCACATATTAATGCTTACTCTTGAAACCTGGGCGCGTTAATTTCTCTTCTTTTGAATACACACATAACTAGTTCAACTGGCTATGATGTTGGAACAGAAAAACGGGAAAACTGTAGGTACCATATCCATTTTCAGAATATCGTAGGTACCAAGGTTTTAATTTATTTATTTACTCTTTAACTCACTAAACCATATTATTATATCGTATCTGACGATTTCATGGGTTATCAGATATTAAGTGGAAAGCGAATTAGTTACGGCCATTCTATTCCTCCTGTTAAAAAAGTAGGTACATATTTCAGCCATACAAAATGTCTGAGTGTGCAAGCTCCATTAGGTAATCATTATTGCTTGATGAACTTGATTTTAGTAATGACCAGTTTATTCCAGACGTCGAGAAATATACATGTTAGAAATATTTCTATTCGGATTATTTAATTGTTGCCATTCAATTTCGCATTCACAAAAATGATGCACATTATTGTTACGTGCTTTAGATGTAAATAGAATCCAGCTTTTTTAAAGTAGCCTTCCAGAAGATAATTAATGGGGGCATTTCAATTATTTGGTGGGGCGAAGCGAATTACCCCTATAACATGTTAATTACTTACTTTAGTACTTTTTTTTTTTTTTTGGACGGGAGGAAATCGCCGGACTTCCACTCGCCCCGCGAGTGGGGTATGTGGGTGTCGAACCGCACCAAAACCTCCCGCCTCTCACGCTCGACATCCGATGTAGTAGGGGTGACAGAACGCGTTCGCGATTGTCGCTCACGTATCGCCCCGTCACCCCCGGACGTCGAACGACCACCGGCTCACTCGGTTTACTTTAGTACTTAAGTAAAATATAACGTACCTATTTTATATCTATCTATATACGTATGGTCTGTGCTATATATTATAATCACTTCAGGAAGTGTAGTAGACTTGTTAAAAAATAGATAATAATTGCATTCGCGAATGCAGGTAAATAAGTACGTTTCCCAGGTCGAGTGAACAACTATTTTCAAAAATGTTTGAATGCAGTACCTGTTAATATTGTATCTAATTCTTTTCAAAAATAAAGAATTGTTTCCTGTCAGAAAATTTGGTAGAGAGGAAAACTTTATTTGTTTGGTTGGAATGATTAGGCTCAAAAACTACTTGACCGTTTTTAAAAATTCTTTCACCAGTCGAAAGCTACGATAACCACGAGAAACACAGGGTAATTTTATTTTGGAAACAATATAGATCCGATCTAAATATTCAATAATGTAAGCCAAAGTGTGAAAGAAATACCCAAAAATTATCTTACATCGCGTGCGCTGCGAAAACAGTTGATTATAGAACAAAGTGAGTTTGTAGGTCTTATTAAAATCTAACAATCTAATCTGCCTAAACCCCTTTTTGATGCAGAAGAAGTGGCGAGGATCGACTAGTATCAAAATATTAAGTTTCGTTGTTTGTAATTAATAGCACTCGATATTTTTGCCTTAAAAAAGCTAACTTGACAGTTGACAGTTGGCTGGTTTTGACGGCAACCTCAAAGCGTCGATTGTCGAACGCTTCTGATCGGCATTCGAGGTTATTTTCCAAAGAATATCAAGACTAGTGAAACTTTTCCAAGCATTTAACCAAAAGAGAGGTGAATTTATTGTAGAAATCGGCAATCGAAGATATCAAGATTCATAGAAAAATGCAATCTGGGAGCGGAGCCAAAAATCCGCCGTGGGCAAGGTCTAATGTGAATTCGAATATGACCGGTATAAACCCTCAAATAATGGATCCCAACGCCATGATGACACAACAAAGCATGATGCCGTTTCAACAAACTCAAGCTATGTTTAATCCCATGCAAGCTCAGGGCGGCATGGCAATGCAAATGACAGGACAGATGCCAATGAACCAAATGGCTCAAAATCAAATGTTTCCAGGAAATGTTGTTGCGTATCCAACCCCGCGAGCCCTCAACCCTAGTCTTTATCAAAACTCTCAAAACAATCAATCATCGAGTTCTGAACAACGCGTTTTCACCGGCACTGTAACTAAAACGCACAACGACTTCGGTTTCGTCGATCATGACGTGTTTTACCAAACTTCTGTATGTGCGAAGGGTATAATACCCAAAGTTAATGACAGAGTACTTGTAGAAGCTAGTTATAATCCAAACATGCCTTTCAAGTGGAATGCTACCCGTGTGCAAGTCTTACCTAAAACAGGTACTGGTCAAAAACCTCCACCTTCCAAAAATAATTCATACAATGCAGTTCCACCGCCTTCAGCCGCAAGGAAACCGCCACCATCCAGACGCGACGATCGACCTCCAAGACGAGAAGAAAGAGTAAGTGTTTAAATGTTCACTGTAACTTGCTACTTTGTATTTTGTTTAAGAAATAAATTTACAATCACTTTGAATAATTTATTATACCAATATTACAAACTTTATTAAAATATTAAACTAAGTACACATGCTATTTTAAACCATGAAACATTGATATTTTTTAAGATGTTGATAATTGAGTTTCTTATTTATCAAACATATTTAAAATATGCTTAAAGAGATTTGCTAAATTAACAGGATTCAATAGTATTTTTAAACCATGTAACCCAATAAATCTCCAAAAATTTTTATCTCGAACAAACTGGAAAATACAAATGTTGTGCTGTGTAGAAAAGATCCAGAACAAGGAGCAGGACTCGTTCAAGGGACAGGCATGACAGTCGGGCACGACGAGACTCCCCTCCACCTAAGCGCCCTGTTGTACGACAACCATCACCTGTTAAATACTCTGTGAGGGTGCCACGCATTCCATTGGATATGTAAGTATTTATAGTAATATTTATGGATGTCCCCACAAAATATGACATAAATATTTTTAGATTATTAATTACACTGATGCAGTTAAAAATATAACTAACTACTATACTGTCCACTGCTGGACTCAGGTCTCCTAAAGGATTTTTAGAATCCTATTCCAAAATGCAGGCTTCTTCACAATGTTTCCCTCACCATTTTTAGCTAGTGGTAATGTGAAATATTGATCATAATTTTTTCAAACATTTGGACTTTGATGTACTTCTGAACAGAACTGTAATAATAAAAATAAATAAAAAAAGAAACATTAGTAGAAAAGTACTTTACCATGATGATCTAACATTTAAAAATAAATTTCAGACAAAAAGTGGATGTACCTACATTATCTCAGCGATACACAAACTTATACATCCCATCAGATTTCTTCTCTGCTCGAGTGAGCTGGGGAGAGACATTCCCACCATCTGCACCACTGTCACTCAATAACTCATGTAGTTTCCATATCATGAACAAGGAAATTGAGAATCCAATTCAAAATGATGCTGTTTTGGAACCACCTGATGCAGATTATCGATTTTCAGCCAAGGTGTGTATCTATATAATTTATTGGATTAATGTATTAAATTACAATACTGGATTTATCTTTGTGATTTTTTTAATTTTACATATTTTAGAAATGAATAAAAAAAATTAAAAACATTTGATGGGATTCATTTCATTTGAAAAAGGGTTTTTTTCTGTCTTTAGGTTATGCTCATGACAATGCCAACATTGGAGACATTGTACCAAAAATGTGGCCTGACAAAAATGGAGAAAGATGAAAAAGATAAACGCCAAAACAACAAGACTGCATTACACCCCACTCGCCTAATAAAATTCTTAGTGGGGCGAAAGGGTAAAGCTGGTGAAAATTTTGCTATTGGAGGACCTTGGAGTCCTTCATTGGATGGTGAAAACCCACAATCTGATCCTAAAGTACTTGTCAAAACAGCCATACGTACATGCAAAGCATTAACAGGGATAGATTTATCTTCATGCACACAGTGGTAAGTTTGCAATCTAATTTCTAAAGTCTTGAGGCAGAAGCTGGTTCAGATTGTACATTTGCATTAATCAGAATGATTGCTATTTTACAAAGAAGCAGCTTCTGTCTCTTGTTGTAATGTTAACTCACATGGCGCACATTCCTTATTGAGAGTACGAAGGTGTTTGTACATGACGCGAGCTGAACAGATGCAGACTGATGTAACCACCCACTAATAGTCTGATATAATGCACTCTCGTTGCGGAAGTGTGGCCTGGCCATGCATGCAGTCGGTCGGCTTTGGTTGTGAGTATGACTACATGTGTATTACCCGTGCAGGTACCGAATGGTGGAGTTTTACTACTGGCGCGAGGGCAGCGGCAGCAGCAAGTCGCGGCTCGAGTGTGTGGTGTTGTTCCTGCCAGACGTGTGGTCTGCTCAGCCGTCGCGAGTCGAGTGGAGCAGCATACAGGACCAGTATAAAGCGGCGTGTGATGCTGCCGTCGTCAAACTCAGCACCCCCCAGCCGAGCGACAAGAGCGCGCCCTCGCCGACCGAGACAACAGCTGATGCGGAAAATTCCCAAATTGTTTGTTCCCAGTTTTGTTTAGTTACGATTCCGGCTGCGCGAGCAACTTTTATACCGACGATTGCCACTTCCACCGCTGACTACAATTTTCCTGTCCTTGGGAAGACATCGATTTTCATACTATTAAATCACGGTCAATCCTAACCCTTTAATTTATTACTTATTTGTGAAAATTAATTAACCATTTGATTCACTTTGAAAATCTCACTGCATATCATATAAAATAAGTTGGTTTATCTTATTTTAAATTAGTTTATTATTTTAGGAGACGTCAAATATGGATGATGGTACAATAACAATAGACGAAAATGATGATGAGAAAAATGAGCCCACTGCACGGGAACTCGATGGAATGAATGCAGAGCAGTTGCAAGAGGAATTGTCAAAATGTGATGCAAACTCAAAAGGTACTTTATGAAACTAAAAATAATTACATAAATAATGAAGTCTTTCAAATACAACCATTTCTTAAATACAAAAACTTCTGACATTTGCAGAACTACGTCGTCAGATACAAGCAAGGTTATCGAAAATTTCTAAAAGAGACAAAGAAGATGGGGATGTCATGGAATTGGAAAATGATGATAATGAGTCCAGCAGTCAAGACAACACACATTCACAAAACGAGGAAAGCAAGGATGGCAGTGTTGAAGGGAAAGAACAGAATGAAAACCAAACAGACAAAAAAGTTCAACAAAAAGAAGTAAAAAAGACTGATAAGGAAATTGAAGATGAAAAGAAAAAAGTAAAAATAATTTTCAAAGTTTTGTGACAATGATTTTAAAAAGTTACTGATATGATTATACAAATAGCTATATTTGATTGATGATTCTAATCAACTTAATATTTCAGATTGAAAAAGAGAAACAGAGCCTGAAATCCCGCTACGAATTACCAAAGTCGCCTCACATTATACTTCATCCCTCAAATACTGCTAAGGGAGGAAAATTCTTCTGTAATATTGCAACCCTATCTCTGATGTTAGACTACAGAGTTGTTGACAATAAGGAACACAGCTTTGAGGTAAGATTATCAATTGTGATGCCTCTACATATCATTATTTTTTTATTTTACATTTATGTGTGTTTTTACAGTTATTCGTATTTGCGGAACTTTTCAATGAAATGTTAATGAGAGATTTCGGATTCTACATCTATAAAACTTTGTATACCCTACCAGAAAAACATGATGAGATCAGTGATAAAGCTTCAGATAAAACTGAAACAAAAGATGAAAAGAAACAGGAAGAGAGAAAAGAAGAGAAAAAGGATGAAAAAGATAAGAAAGATGAAAAAGATAGAAAGGATGATAGGCGTGATGATAGACGTGATTCGCGCAAACGAGACATAAAAGTAAGAAAATTGAATTATATTTTGTGGCCTAGTTGCTAAGGTATCTATTATAAAGGTATCTGTTTTCATAGAAATAGAGTCCCCTAAATGGTGAAATAGATGTTTTGAGTTTAACTTAGTGATTGTGGCTCCAAATGGTTAGTGTACAAATACACAGTGCTGCTTGCCATTTTGTTTGTTTGAAATATTCGCAAGATTGACCTACTGATTATGTAGATAAATGTTATAAATTTACCGAAATGGGTAAATTTATAATAATTAAAGTAATTTATAAAATTTGCAGGGTTCACACAGTGACGAGGAAGGTACAGGATCTCCAAATCGTCGCGGTCGCGGCGTAGAACTACCTCCAGATCCGTACTTGTTGCTCTCGCTCGTATATTTCGACACGGCTCGAGGCGGGACAATGACCAAAAAAGATCTCCAGAATTTGTTCATGAGCCTGGGATTGCATTTATCTAGGTCACAAATACGCTCCATATTAGATAAAGTGTGTGTCAAGGAATTGTTTAATTACAAGTAAGTGTAAATTTATTGTAAAAAAGTGGATTTTAAATAAATAGACAGACACTCAGTCAGGTTTTACAATCTTGTCACACAACGGTACTGTAATATGCAACGCCATCTATTGAAAACATTTTTGTCTGTCTTTTTTTTTCAACCTGAAAGAGAAAAATCAATCTCCTAGTGTTTCGTTTCATTACAAATATTATGTGTGTAAACCTGTAGTAGGCAGTAACAGAATATAGTAGAATAGGTCAAATAATATATTCACATTATATTCAATCTAAACTATGGATACAGTTTATTCAGGAACAGGTTTTGAAAAAGAAACTAAATATATTTTTTTATTGCCTCGTAGCAGACGAGCTAACGGCCCACCTGATCGTAAGCGGTTATCGTCGCTCATGGACCTATGCACTGTCAAGGGACACTGCAGATAATACATTCAACAGTTTTTATAGCAATGATTGTATTTTTCAGGTCATTATTAAATGCCATAAAAGATCTTTCATCAGGAACATCAGATGTAATACAAGATTTGCCCTTGGACAGCACTGTGAGTTCTGTTCATGTACCACCTCAAGTAAGTAGTTTCCATTAGTAATTTAATTTTAAAAGTACATATAATTTCAGTGTAAAAAGATTTTTACAATATTATAATTAACACCAAACAATCTAACCGCAGTATGTCATAAGTACTTCATCATATCTCAGAGGGCGGCGCGACGAGAAAAAGGTGGGCGTAACGCGTCGCGCCGTCCCTCATAACCCCGTGCTGGGTTCTGGCCTCAGCCGGGGTTCGGCCGCTGAGTGTGAGCGGTTGGAGTGTGAGAGAGTGGAGAGTTTTAGTGCGGTTCAACTCCCACATACCCCACCCGCGGGGCCGGTGGGGATTCGATGATTTCCACCAACTCAAAAAAAAATAAATCATCATATCTCAGGCATACTTGTGATCAACTAACCCATACTTTGTGATGTAAAGAGTTTCCAATTTGAAAAATTACACTCCTTAACACATTCTCCTTTAAATTAAATTTTGGATTATTTTTAAATGATAATGTAAATCAATTGATTCACTGCAAGATTCACTCCTCAAATACACCTACATTTTTCGTTCCAAGTATTAAAATAATGTGATAAATTGAATTGTAAAGATGCATGTCTATAATTAAGATTGCAGAACTTGAAGAAGCAATTGCAGCCGGTAATCGACATTTGTTGCCAGTTTTTAAGGATTCCGATGAACTGGATGAAAACAATGTTTCTAAAAAAACTGCAGATGTTACCGAAACTGGTAAGAATGATTTTGTATAATTAATAGTTGTATCATAATTGAGTTTTGGACTGATTGTTTCAATCTGCCCTCCACATATCCAAAATTTACATAAAAGACAGAGTTATACCGATGTATAGACATATCTACAGCATTCTTTTAAAACTGAATAACATACTTTAAGTACTCACACATGGCTTTGTTATTTTCTCAGTTATGACTTAACATGTATATTATTTCTTAGACACGCTATACGTCATTATATCGTTATAGGTATTGTCAGCTACAAGAACCGCGTGGTAGACGTTGGTGCGTTAGTAGCGGGTGCGTCGCGCTGGTCCGCCGAGCGCGCGGCACTGGAGAGCGCCCTGGAGACCGCTCGCAGCGCGCTGTCCGCCGCACGTCGCGCCGCTCAGACCACGCAGCAAGCTCAGCGAGGGGCGCAGGACCAGCTGTCCGACCTCAACGCATCCCTCGCCGCCGCACGAGCCAGGATCACCTCACTCACGGTACCTAACTCACAGCAGCTCCAGACCTTTCTACATCAAACCATTATCAACCTTTACTAATACTTTAATCCATCAAAAGAATGGTCAATGATGTTAATTTCGAAATAGAACAAACGAAGCTCACACGCTCATGAAACGTAGCGCTCACTCATAGATCAACATGCTCAGTCAAATGCGTGTCTAATAAAAAAAACAAATCACTCCTTTATCTTAGTCATAAGGTAGCAACTAGTTTAAACCCTATGTAATATATGATTAAATTTGTTACAGGCGAGTTCAAAGATATTCCATTCTACACTGAAGAGTATACAGTCCAAAGTAGAAGCTGTAGTTAACATAAAATACGAGGATGACGATGTCGAGATTGTTAATGGCCCTTCAAAGTAAGTAATATCAAATTAAATGTATATTTTAGTGTTCTGTAAGAATAAGAAGAAACAGTAAGAATGGATATTCATAATCTAAATCTGAAGTGTTTAATAATTGTTGCGTTTTTAAACAGTAAAACATAATTATTATGAATTCCACAGAGATCAGAAAAGTTCAAGAGATAAAACTGAGAAACCTAAAGAAACTTCTGAAAGTAAAGAAAAACACGTCGAAGATGAACAGCCCAAAGTAGAAAACACAAAAACTGAAGAAATACAACAAAAAAGTTCTGATACAAAGGAAGATATAACCAGTGATAATATGGAGATTGACGATAAAGAATAGGTTTTTAAAATATTCGTAAAGATATAAAGTAATGAATATTTCAAGTAACAGTTAACCTCGTATATACAATGCGTATTTGTATGATTCTTAATTAAAGTGGCGACAGACGCACGTGCAAGTAGGCATAGTCTTATTAAGTCGCCTACATGTTTGAACGTCGATTAAATCCAACCGAGTTTTGATCGACGATTTGACAGATTGGAATTTTGAATGCTTTCTGATTACGCTAAACCATTTAATTAATAACATTTGAAAATCACAAACTAGCTGTAACAAAATACAAAATGTGATAATAGACAAACAAGATTCTGACGTAATTGTATATTTGTTAATTATTAAGGCTATAGTACCCCTTTTTAGTGCAAAAGTTAAGAGTTATCGAATGTTTCATAAGCAATAAAGCTGCCTTACGATGTTGTATGTTTATTTTGAAATGTGAAGTTGTATGCTACGGCCTTTGCGATTTGATACTTAATAGGTTTGATTTAATGGTAAAATGAATAATATAGATTGTATTTTTCTTCAATAGGCTTTAAGGATTTAGAAATAAATAAGATTGAGATAATTACATTGTTATATTTAATGACATGCAATACATGATTAGAATCTTGAATAATACAACATATTTAAAGGATACATGTAATTTACTTAATTCATAATATGTCCACGCTATAGATTACTTAAACTAGAATAATATTATAAGTATTTATTATTAAAATAAGAGTATAGAATTAAACTATTGAATTAAAACAATGGCAGAGGTTCAAGAGTGACGATACGATAGGGATGTAACGAATATTCGCATGTTTTTAAATAACGTTAAAAAAATAAAGAGAATATAATATAGGACAAAAGTTGTAGATGGTATCTAACGGAGACAAAATAAAAGTTACTGCCTTTTCTAATACAGCTGACATAAATTAACCTTTTTATTTGTTATCTATTAAAAATCTTGACCGTTTTGTGAAAAAACGACATTCGCAACATTGCCCATATCTAAAACGCAAAAAAAATCAATATAACATTTCATCTCTGGTCTATATTATGTCTGATGGTCAGCCCTCTTCCACCATAATTATGTTATGAATTCAATTTACACCTTAAACATCTTAAAACTTAAATAAAGCCATAATATATTATTTAAAAACATGTATTATCAATACAATAAAAAATTAAATGCAGCAATATAATATTATGTTATATGTGTAATCAGTATAATGATACTACAATATACAGGATGTCCTAGAATTACGCGACAAAGTTCCGATGGAATGATAGTATCACTAGATACAATGTATAAAGTCTCAAACGTTGGAACTGTTGAAAATTCTAGTACTTTTTCAGACTATATTTAAACGCAAGGTTCCACATAATTTCCTGGGAAAAGTCCTGTTACTCCATCCATTACTCCCTCCCACCATCCGTCGTCGTTCTTCTTCAGAACATAGATAACTGCACTTTCTTGGAATGATAATTCGTCTTCTTTGTCGGCGTAGTAATCATAGATTGCCACAACTGTAAAAATATTCATAAATCATAGAATGATAATCAGTATCCATTAATGGTAATAAGCTCAAAGTTTTGACCAAAATAATAAATTTTAAAGAATTGATTGACCTAAGATGCACAAACTTTAAAAGTAATTAGAAGTTAAATATGTTGGTTCTTTTTAATGTCAAAATTAACGAATTTCTAAACACTGCCACAGATGTTCAGATATGAAGTACCTTTTTCAATGTAATTCTTTGGTACCCAACCCGGCAAGTCCTCTTCATCTGGCACAATGGCTGGTACTGCTGTACTGTACTGTGAACCCATTTTGTTCTGCAATGAAAACTGTTGCATTGATTAGCATGAGAATTCTTCGAAGAGTTATCAGATCTGTTCAGTAACAACCCATTACTGCAGTTTAGGGCTGAGATGTCGTTTATAAACGGTGCATGGAGGTTTAATTTGTTAAGGATTTAAATCTCCTTATTCCTTAAAGCGCGCTCCGAGAAGTTGTTTCCAATTTTAAAAGTAAGCTTAACAATATTTGTTTAAAAGCGTTATCCCCGGAAACAGAACATTATATTCAAATGTTTGTAGCAAGCACACGATAGAGTCTCAACGGATGCCCACATTTTAGGTGGTATAGATAAGTAACTTACATTGGTGTGATGTGGCCTGCCGAACGCATCGTGGGCAAGTTCGTCCTCCATGGGCGGCGGCGGTAAGGGCGGGGACACACTGCCGCCGCGGATAGAACCACCGCCCGCAGACGATGATGAACCACGCTGATAATTGTTAAAAAAAGAAACAGTGAGTGATATACTTTATTCTTATTAGAATGGGCAACTACTACATCCTATTATTAATCCTACATTTAATTGTCTTAAGACCAAATCTTAACATTCTTCAAATCTGAAGTTCTCATAAACGCTAATTAAAGTAATATAAATCCTAAAATTTAATTGCTGATCGTATCGTAATAATAATCGTATTCGTATTTCGATGCGTTATTAGTTTTACAAATAAATATTCAACATTTACAAATATGTGCAAAAAATAAAAATTAAGATGCGTTTAAATTTTCTGGCACTTTGCTAACAAAAAGATTAACTGGAATCGTACTCAAATTCTAATTGACATAATGTCCGTATTACGACTGGGAGTAAAAGTAATGGATGAAAATAGATCTACCTGTCCCGGTAGACTCATGGAATGCTGACTGTGTTCACCATCAGATCCAATCAAGGGAGATGGAGGAGCTGGAAAGAAATCAACAATTTTAGGTTACCCATAAAAAAATATGACATTTTTGTCAAATAAATCTGAGAAAAAGTTAATTTAAAAAACTTACGTGGCATACTGGAATGCAGTTCTTGTTGAGTATAGTTTATTGTTGATTGATGCTGATTCGGATGAACCATGCCCACCTAAAATTTGTTTAAGATTTATTTATAGCTGGACCAAAACTCAAAAATGCTAATCTGACTTAGACCATCAACTTGTTTTCTGATTTCTACTTTTGGAACCTGTCTCAGTAAATGAACTTTATATGTAGTTGGAAAGACTTTAACTGATTTAATTCAAGCAAGATGCTGGTAAAATGAAATGAAGATGAGTGAGAGTGAGCCTCAAGAGAGTAAGTTACTCATGTAACTTACTTGTGGCTGTGCAACAGGCAATGTGGAATATCCAGGTGGCCTTCGCGGGTAATTGGGAGCATAGTGTGAGGGAACCTGCGGTGGAGCTACAGCAGGCGGGGTACGGTATTCACGAGATGATTTACCTGTAAAATACAATGTAAGTTACTGCATATGGTTTTCTCTTACTTTGAAAAGTATTAATGTAAGTAAATAATGATTTCAAATTTTAACAATTACCAAAATTTTTTAAGAAAAAATCTGTCAAAGCAACATTGAATAAATCAACAATTTCCTACAGAACTTTTGTGAAAACTTACCCAAAGTTCCTCTTCCAAGAGTACCAGTGTTAGCAGCTGATGAAGCCCTGACAGCTGCAGGTGGAGTTGGAGGCTTGGTAGTGGGGGCTGGCAACGGAGCCACTCCTGGAGCTGAGCTGGACCGACGGCCTCTCGGAGTACCACTAGCTCCACTGCTCCAGTGAGCACCGTGCCCAATGTCATCCAAAGCTAAAAACAGATTAGAATTTTATTTTTTTATTTATTGTTCAGAACACATAGTCAATATAAATTTAAGTATAAAATAAAATTAAGATTAGAATAGATTGTTAAGGTAAATACAATGAATAAATTGTAAAATAAGAAGAAAATTGTACTCTGATATTTACCAACAAAGTCAATCTTGAAGAAAAATATAATTTAAATGAACAGAGAGCATAAAATTATAGAGATTAGTTTAAGATTGGTGTTAAGGAATCAAATTTTTTGTGGTCACAAACATTACTGTTATTTTACTAATTATTTTAATTAAAATAATATTTTTATGACTACTGTGATCACTCATACCTGAATAATCAATGCTTTTTCTCACATATTTTATTGGCTTCTCAGGATTAGCTGGTGCAATGATTTTATATTGTCTATTGGTTACTTTGTTTGCTGTAAGAACACCAATCTCACGTCTAGCCACCTTTTCTTTGTGAATAGCAACAGTTTGGGCAATGTGGTTCATTTGACCTTCCATCTCAGCCAACTGCATGGTCTGTAGCTCCAGTAGTTGTAGGAAATTGTATGCCAAAGTATTTATTTGATAAGCTACACTGGCCAATGATTGGGTGGTGTAGTTCTTGGTACTTTCTAAAGCAAGGCGTTTGTTTTCCGATTGAAAATAATTAGCCTCGCAATAGTCTGCTACCCTTTCAAGGTTTGTATGACTATCGGTAAGGTGGTTTCGCCCCTCCGGGATCTCAGTTTGCAGTAATGCTGCTAACTCTGCCATGTCTACTGCTGCAATCACGATTAAATTAATGTTTACTTCTAATCAAACAACAAATTTTGAACTCTAATATTGTTAACAATGTGTTTAATTCCTAAAAAATAACAAACGTTTTCAAAATTAATCACTCACTCGTTCCTGGAACACACTTCTAATTCAACACTGAACCTCGTTGATACTATAACAACATCACAAACTAAGTAAAACTATCAAAAATAATGAATAATAGTAAATTGACTACTAAATTTTCAAATCAAATAATCCAAAAATTCCAAAAATCATCGTAAATTAAATTTCCAAACTATCGAAGAATCCACAGATCAACTAACTATGAAATAGGAATTACGATCACAAACGTCAAATTATCAAACGTCAAAATCAATCACACTTTAGTGTTGCGATTAACGAGAAAAATCTTCGGAATGGAATCGATAAACTCCACTCGCCCAAATTTCATGGAAGTTGGGCAAGGAAAACAATTGTAGTCACAATTTCTAAGAATATGAAATTGCGCTAAACGTTTTAATACGTTTACGTCAGTGACAGCGAGGAGTTTAATGAAATGCAATGCGACGTGCAATTAGTCGAACTATTTATGTTTTTTTATCTGGTCGCTATGCCACTGTTATATCTCATATGACAAGAAAATTATTTAGTATTTCGACTTGTGAATCTGTAAATCGTTATATTACCCAGGTAATTTAATATGCCACAAAGTTCAGACTTTTTCTAAAATTAATAAAATACTATTCATATCTTGAAATCACACAAGATGTAGAGATTTTAGTTTTACTGTCTTTGTGAAATTTGTCACTTATGTTCCATACAATTGTGATACAGAATTTGAATTCGGTAAAATTTTATTCGGATAAATGTTTTGCAATCGAAAGGTCCTTCACGAATTTCTCCACACTGACTTATAAAGCCAAGTGTCAGGTCTGGCACAGATTACGTATCTGCTGTTGAAAACGACTGAAAAGGTCAAACTTTTGGGTGTGTTCTGTAAAGTTCTGTGCATAGATAATGGAATCTGTGATGGAACTAAGCCCGGGCCTCCACGCCAGACGCCTACCACAGACCATACCTATAAAGGGTGGAATTTTTATAGCCCCTCCAGGCTCGAAATAATGATTTTAGCGAATTTTGCTCAAACATAACACATATCTTTATTTTTGAAAAAATACACAACAATAAATTACTATTCTTCATAATAGCCAGGTCTGCAGTTCAGAGATCGGGTGTATCAGAACTATGGAGCTTGCCTCAAATACCTACCAAAAATTGGCACTAGCTCTCGGGTTAATACTCTGAGCATTTAGATAACTCAATTGACTATAAAAACTTAGCTTAATTAACTGAGTTAAAAGAAAACAAAACTAAGTAGACAATCGTTTTATTTTATTGAAATCAAAATCTGTCTTGAGGACTATAAGACTTAAAATTTTTCATACAATCAACAATATTGCCAATTTATAAATACAAGTCGATTGAAAAATCTATTTTTCACATATTATAGTCACATAAAGTCTTAATCGATAATAAATAAGTCTAGAGTAAATTTCATGAGAAAAAAATGTGAAAACTATAGTACAATATGTATTATTACTATTTACATAATTAATATTAAACAATAAACTAGACAAAAGGCTACATTTCATATGGAAAAGTTAATACTTTCTTTTCTTATGAATGAAATAATTCTATGCAGTTAATAAGACATCCCAGTTGATCTCATTATTATAAACCTCTTGTTCAAGCCATAATTCATAATTTTCTTTGAATTCTTCGTCTAGTTCAATGTTACTCTCCAAGACACTGTTTATATCAGTGTCCAAAGGTGTCAAGTCAATTTCTTGTTCTGCACCAGTACCATATCTCCTGTGATTGAATCTGTCAACACTAATTCTTAATGCACATTCTTCATTTTGAAAGTCCCAAGGTCTTGCATCCACATCATTCCCAAATGCCCAATCATCATTAAGCCTATGACGAACTTTTGAGTAGATTGCACTTATGGTTTTCATGTTAGTTTTTCTCCACTGTCGTCCCAAATATTTTGTTTGCATCTTCAGTAATTTGAGAACATAGAATTGCATTAAAGCATGCCTGACTTTCAGTGTTCTTTTTAATATTGGTGCACTTTTGAAAACAACTAGCATCATAATCCGAGCATTTTTCCATTTTGTTAATTTATTCAATATCCTCAATAAATTAATACATGAAAATACATTTCTCCATGAATATGGAACAGAAGAGTCTCCAATTTCTAGACATTCTTTAGTCAATTCAGGCTGTTCTCCAATAACACAAGCAGGAAAATCAAATATTGGGATTGTGTTCTTTGCTCCCACATAGGATAGTATGTTTTGATTGAAAAATTTGAGGACTAGTGGCATGCAGTTTGCATAAACTAAATGTTGTGACATAAACTCAAATTGGTAAACATGATTCAATTTAAAATGTTTGAGGAGCAGTAATAATATTGCTGTGACAGCTTTAACAATAATTTCTTTATGCCTGTTTACATCTATACCAAGTTTTAATGATTGGAGAACTGTCATGGGCATTTCTTCAGGGAGCAAATCTGCCATAATATTAATAGAGTAGGTTTTAGCAGTTGAAGTGGGTGCTGCTGCCAAAAGAATCTTCAGTAGAGCAATCATGTATTGAGGTACATTAGGTAGCATGGCTCTGTATAGTATTTCAGCTTCAGTCTCTTCTACATCTTTTTCTCCTCTTGTCAAAGGGCTTCTAGCTATCTCCATTTCCCTTTCAACTTGGATTTCAGAGAGACTTGTGTACATGTGCTTTTTTAGTATTTCAATTCCCTCATGGATTGGTTGAGGTAGTCCTGCAATGGTTTGTCTATCACCAGGTAGAGAGTACCCAACAAATTTAATTCGGACATTTTCAAGAAACATGTCAATATCTCTTTGGCGGACCTTTGACTGCCATGGAAGGCTCCTTGGAAGAGGTGGTGGTGGAGGTGGACTATCCAACTGTTTGAAATAGACATAATAAGGACAATTTGGATTATTTTCACCTTGATTGTTTTCACTTGACATTGATTGAAACTCCATAGGGTAATCTTCAGAACCATTGCCAGTATCTTCTTTGTCAACAAATATTTGTTCATCAGATTCATCGAGGGAGGTTTGTTTTGTAAATGTTTGTCTTCTTAAAGACCTTTCATTCTCTTTAACTTTTCTTTGACTAGGATTTTGGTTTTCTAGGACATCTGCAGCATTTGGTGGTGGGGAACTAGCTCTCATTCCTTTAATAACTTCTAGTGTATCTTCACCAACAGGAGAAAGATTATATTGTTCCCTTAATTTTGCCTTACGCTCCTTTAGTTCTTTTGAGCCACCCAGAAAAACTAACAACACTTTCCACAACAATAAAAGAACTTTTTTCATTGGAAAGTGTGGTGTGGTACCAGCACATAAATGTGTAACCATACTCAGAAGTTTGATAGGCAATAACTCATCACCAAATGGTGTCCCTAATTCCTCTTTGAAGTTCTTTACAAGATGTGCATATTCACTTTCAGGATTGTTTTTCTCGGTTCTCATATATTCAGTTATGAGATAAAGTACTGTCAATATAACCCGTAGGTTTGTTGAGTCCGCCAGAGATTCTGCCAGTTTTCTTGAGGCTACAGCCGAGCTACTGTGAACTATTTCAAGGTTGAGTAATTCCACGAATACTGAAAATGCTCCCATGTCATACAAAGTCATAACATTCACTCTCGCCCAGTGTGCTTGTTCTGCATCCGATTGCATCTCAGCCCAGCATCCCTGAGCTAAATAGAGGATACAGCGGATTGCGCGCATACGTATCTCAGAAATAGCAACGTCTAGATGTTCCAACAACATCATTATCACGGTTCGCTGTTGTTTTTGTGCTAGTTTTTGCCAACTTGGTGGATAGTTGAATTCTTCCATAATATCCTCAAAAGCTTTTACGTTTAACTGATATTCGGGATGTTCGGTATAACTGTATATTTCAGCTATTTCATTAGCTTGAGTATCACAATCGTCGTAGATGAAATCGAGTTCCGGGCTCTCCATGTCGTTTACACAATCCCCTTCTTCCAAAGGACGGCGAACATCAGGGATTTTAGTGCCCCCACGGCGACCATTCCCGTTGGTGCCCATTTTGTAAGCTTTTATCAAGTCACACTGTTTAAAAGATTAACATTTCATAGATGGATAGAATTAGAATTTTGATAAAATTATTGAAAACAAAACCTTCGTACGACTAAATTTCTCAAGCAGCGAATGGGGTTGTCCAGTTTAGAATTCATTTTTCTCCGTTTCTTAGATTATACAGACAAAGTTAAATACTTCAGTCAGCAGTCAGCACCAAGACAACATTTCTGTTACATACAACAATATAATTATTATTGTCACAGTAGTTCATAATATTGTGCACTATTATATAAAAATAAAAGAAAAATAATGTAATGATTGCATTACGTTTGTTCCTATTCGAATCATTGTGAAATTTAATAAAAAAACCCTAAAATTACGGAAATTCTGTAACCTGGCAGCACTGAAAAAAAATTTTGTTTTCATTTTAACAGTGGTTTCGGCCACAGGTTACAGGACCTTATAGAGTATCTTATTAAAGTCAAAAGTGTCGCTTAAATTCGAGTTTTAGATTCGTAAAAATAAATCCAGATCCAGTTTTAGATGTTTTGAATACTAAAGGATTCACATACTGTCGATTAGTATTGTATAGTACAATAGGTTATTTGCGTTACAGTCCGCTTAAGTAGAAAATACAAACTCTATCATGGCTTTTATAGGAATGCGAACATTTACACAGGAAGGTTCGCAAAGCATTAACCGTCACCCATATTAGCCCGACAGCTAGTGGCAATTTTTGGGTTACGCTACTCAGCTAGAACTACAGTTCCGAATTGGAGTGTATCAGAAGAACTATGGACTACATTTTCAGTTTGACTCAAATTCCTACCCAAAAATAGCCATTAGATCTCGTGCCATATCGGTCTAGCTAACTCTACGCTTGTAATTTTTTGTACGAAATAGTAGGTAGTAGGTACTATGTACCATAGTCGCGTTGCAACCCGCATAATAGGCATCTCGAAAGATTTTGCAATCCTCTTCCATATTGTTGGTACACGTTTAATATTTACGAAAACACCGGTTGGGGGTGTCGCGACGGGAAAAAGTGCCTTGGGCGTAACGCGTCGCGCCACCCCGCATATCCCCGTGCTGGGTTCTGGCCTCAGCCGGGGTTCGGACGCTGAGTGTGAGCGGTTGGAGGTTTTAGTTTAGTCCGGCTAGTTTAGTTTTATCCGGCGATTTCCTCCAACTAAAACAGAAAAAAAAGCTATATTCGGTACCAATACAAAGTTTAACTAGGCTTCAAGTCATTTTTCTATCATAGATGCTTAAAATCGACACCTGCATCATTATCTACATTATAGATAGTAAGTACCACATTAATCCTATCAGCTCGAGGTTTAATAAAAGAGGTGGCAGCGACCCCCGGTGCTTTTTAACGCGTTTCCCGGGGGCGGTAAAAGGATCTATTGTTATATTACAAATGTTCTGGTGTCGTACAAGTGACGTTTGACGTGAGAACAAACCATATTGCTCTCAATACATAAAAGCATTTATGAGGAGCGGGAAAATAAATTTCAATTTTCAAATATAAGACAATGTTTGATTGGTATCTATAAAAATATATAAATTTAGTTAATAACGTTTTCCACTTTTTATGTATTTTAATGCGTTATTATTATAGGGGTAGTAGGTTATATTGAAGAGTAGGTACTTAGGATTAAAAACAAGGAAGAAACATTTAAAAGTACATAGTTACTTCAATTGTAATATTTTCAAACAGCAAAATAAGTACCTACTAGATACTACTTTTTTTTTTCAAATCATTCCTCTCGTGTTCTCAGGTGAGCGATAGTGCACGTTTCACTTATTTTCTATTCATCAAATAAATAGAAACAATTATACAAGGAGATTGTAGAAGGAGCTGTTGTAAGAGACAATAAGAGTGATATCTATTGAAGCTTTAATTAATTATAACGTAATAGGTAATCTTGACCGTTTACAATTGTTTGTATTTTCTGAAATATACGAAGTTACGGTACGTCTACCTATTTATTAAAATAAACAGTTAAATGTGTATCTAGATGAATATGTTCTCCGACCTGAACACTTACTGTGCGAACATTTTCCGCTTCATAATCCGTGTAATCTTCCTTCACAACTTACGAATGCTCACAATTTATCCAATTGTTTGTGTGTACACTAGTTGTGATAGAATGTAAAATGTTATTCAAAATTATCACATTTTTTTTATTCTTTGTCGAATTCCTTGGAAAAGCTAATATGCTTGAAAGTGATTTAAACCTAGATGATATTTTGCGGACAGACCTTATGCCAACGTATTTTATAGAAGATAAAGAAAAGCAATTTCCTAATACAACAGAAAATAATAATAATAAGTTATTCCAATCAGTAAATGGTTCTATAGATGCTGCACTGTCTACGCTGGATTTTCACAGGTAAGTTTTTTTGTGATCCTATGTTGCAAAGTCGGAATATAGATAGAGTCATCTTATAGCTAAAACAATATCGAACAATCATATTATGGTTATATTGACCTAACACAATATTAAGTCGTCGAGTTGAGTATGAATGGTTTTAAAAAAGTTATTTTATTACATACTTACATGCCAGTATTTCTTATTGTGATTAGGTATAAATGTAATGTAAAATTAAATTACGGTCGACGGTCACATGTACCTACTAATGGTTTTAGGAAAATGATGAACGAGTATCACTGTCGCAATTATGTCGCGGAACAGATCTTAGAGGAAATGGGAAAAAGCGTGTTGCAGAATCGTATTGGAATGCCATTTCAGTGGCAGAATTCAACACTGTTTACAAGGAGATCACAAGACTTCAGAAATAACTTCTTGTATGATGTAGGATCAACTAACTATCAAGAGTGGTTGGCCAAGTAAGAATTAAGTATATTTCTAGTGTTCATAGAGAAGAAGTTGATAATTATATTCCTTGCTTGCCACATACAATGTGGATACTAAATAGTACCTAAGCATATGCTACAATCTAGTTTCTTCTTCATGATCTAGATTCCACTGATCTTATTGTCCGCGATCCACTAGTTTGAGCTCTATTATGAATCCAGTAGTTAATTTCAGTTCAAGTCAGTTTTAGTGTCGAAACCTTTTAAATAGAGTAACTAAGAATTCTTACAATCTTTGGCGCACCATGCTAAGTATAGAAATTGTTGATTTTACTATAATAAAACTTATTTTAAGTCTTAAATGTATTGTGATGAGAAAATAAAGATGTTAATTTGATTGATTAATTTATAACAAAAGTTAATATTTACTTTCAAATCTATGATGTGCTAGTCAATACCAAAAATTATTTTTTCACGCAAGATAAAAGAGTCTTTTGATTTATTTGTCATTTTAGGCTGCAAAATATCTGAAAATAGACCCATTTCAACAGAGCCAAAAATGTTTGCAGTTTGTAAAACTAATTACAATACTAAACTAAATACATAGCTACCTTGTCGAGTTTAACTTTGCCTGATCAAAGTTATGCTGTTTTGGATGTTTGTCGTTAAGCTCCATATTTTTTTTTATTGCCATGTTGGCAGACGAGCCAACGGGCCACCTGATCGCAAGTGGTTACCGTCGCTCATGAACCTCTGCAATGTCAGGGGACATCGAGGGATCGCTACCTACGACCTAACTTTAAGGACTTTTAATGATTCGTTACAAATAAAAGCTCTTACGTTGGCTAAGGTATTATACCTAATATGTGGCTTCTATCTCGAACTAAATCTCGACCAAGCAAAAAGACAGAAACAAAAACTATGTTAGCTACTTCATTCGTAGTAATCGTCAAAATATTTCTAGGGTAGCATCATTTAATGATCATACAAACAACGTAGGCAACGTACTTCTTGGGAAGTCCAATGCTTCGGTCGGAGTGGCCACTCCACATACACCTAATTTACAAACGAGAGAGGGATATGAGGTATACGAAGCTGGGGAAATAAACTATGCCGAGCCAGGAGTGGCTGCTCATGATATTGCTAAATATAGTGAGTATATAGCGTATTTTAAGGAATTTTATTGCGCTATAGATAAATACTAATTGTATACTTACCTTAATGAATAGAATAATCTTAATTGTTTGCTTAAATACATGCTTACCACAATAAGTTTCAATTACGGTACCTACATTGCTTGAAAATTACAAAATTTAAATTTTTTGGGATGTTCAATATTTTACCTGCATCATCAGTATACTATTCCATTCAATAATACTGCCGTATTGCCGAATTGTAGGTGGTGGTTACGAATACTCCATGCCTCCTCCCCCTCCACCGGTCTACCATCAGACCAGACCGCGAGAGCACACGAGTGATGATGAATACGTCGTGGAAAGAGAATCGCATGGTTTGGGACCGGCGGATCTCTTTGATGTCTCGCTCACAGGAATCGCTTTTCTATCATTCGGAATGTTTGTACTGCAAGTACTTATGTGTATTACTTCGGTGAGTTTATTAAATACAAGATAATCGTAAAGAAATTGTTAACTTACCACTTAGTTTAGGTAATTTAACAATTATAAGAAGAGAATCATAAAATACCTTCACCACTGTTTTGAACATTATTTTCTGTCCGTGCTTCTGTAATACCAAGATCTTTAAATGACAATATCGGTTATACATATTATACCAGGTTTTTTTTTAAACTAATAGATATACCTATTATGAGCGTACGGCCAAACCCAAACATCATGCTATTAATTTCAAAATTTTAATAAAATATTAATCTCCTAACATAAATGTTTTATATGTGTCTAGATTGTACTATTTTTTTGTAAAATAATCGGCCTTTTAACGTGTGATTATTGTCTTTAAAGAATCCGCAACAAACGTCCGTCATGCAAATTGATAACGGCGGCGACTCCGTCAACATCGAAGAAGTGTTCAGAGTCAAAAGAAATTCTCAATTTCATCCGTTTTCGCAAGATGATAACGCATCGGATTCTGCTCGACGTAGTACAATTTCCAATATGAACACACTAGCTCGATACGCTTTGATGGCTGTGAAACCACGCTCAACAGCTTGTCTGTACCGAGCATTGTGTGTGGGGAATAAACATGCCAGAGATCTGCGTGACGGTAGTCGTTTCTGGTTACCTGTATGGCAGTAAGTTTTTCTGCAAATAATTAAATTGTTCTGTAATAAATTAGTATTAAAACAGATCAAGGGTTGCTCTACATTTTATTTATAAACTATTATAAAGTCGTACATCAGACGGGGTTAGAGATTCCATCAATTTGATCATGCAAAGTAGAGTGTAGTCTGTAGAGCTAAGTTTTCAGAACTCAGAATGCAGAAATAATGTCGGTACCTACTTGCCTGGGTACACAGAAGTTTATATGTTAAACATAATTATATCATAAACCTGCAAAATCCATTTTTTTAATTAAGATGTCAAATACAAAAATATTGTTAAATTTGTACAATCTTTGTTTTAGTACAGCTCTGGCATGGTCGCGCGGTGGAGCACTGGGTGCCTTGCAAGCTGTGGCGTTGGGTCTCGGCGGTGCTAACTGCGATAAAATATATCCATCAATTCATTGTAACTAATAAAATTATTAATGTATATATATTTTTTGTTTTGCATAGCAAATTGTGTACCGAAACTATTTCAATAGATTAAGGTATTTTTTTACATAAATAGTATGTTTTGGTTTTAATGAGTAAAAAAAAATCAATAAATAATAATTTATTTACATAGTAAAACTATTTTACATAAATTAGTGGAGTATTTTATGCTATTATAAATTATATTAAAGTTATCGCTAGGTCTATGTGTGACAAAACTCGAAGTTAGGTATTAGTAAACATTGTGCAATTTTGAATCATATCTATATTTTGAAGGGAGATTTCAATATATGAAAAAAATGGATATTAGGTACCTAATTAGAAAACAATAAAGCTACCTTGGAATTAATTCAAATTTACTTTGATGCCAGTTATGTAGCCCACTGCAACTATTAAGTAAGTAGGTATACTAACTACTGACTAGGCAAGTAAAAAATATACGTAATCCCTGGTATTAATTAAAGTGAATTTATCTGATAATTATTTTGCCAAACTGAAATAATGTTTGGATCTAGTTATTTTAATACTACATTTAATATTTATTTTGAGATCAACGTTTTATACTATTAAAATAATATACCTGTACAATTTTTATTTCTAAAGTACTATATCTAATAACAATAATTTATTTATACATAATCGATTTTTGTAATTTGTGAAATATCATACTATTTAATTTAATTTATACAATTTGCCTTTATCAAATGTCCGGATTTTTGTCTATTATTTTTAAAGAACAGTAACAGACCTTCAATCCTCGATATAAAAATTATTTCGAATGTACAATGTTTTGACATTATCAGTGAAATTAATTTTCTTAAGATAAAACTGGAGTAGGAAAAATATCAATTTCTTTTCTACTGGCTTCTTTTGCAATTTGTTATTTACATTAAGGTGGTGTAGAGGGCAAAGTTACTGGGGTAAAAACACAACTCAGCGGAGTATACGCATAAGGATTCAGTAGAGAATACGTTTGCGGGGCATGTCCGAAGATTTGTCCTGAAAATAAACCTTGACGTTGGGCGATTTTTAAACGAGACGTCAACTGCTTTTTCCATTTTGTTCTACGATTTTGAAACCATGTCTTTATTTGTACTTCTGTAAGGCCTAACGCTTTTGATAGTTCCATTCTTTTTGAAACGCTGAGGTACTTGTCTAATTTGAATTCGGCTTCTAATCGTTCAAGTTGCTTGGCGCTGTAAGCCTGACGAGGTTTTCTTTCCGGTCCGGCGCGGCGAGGTCTTCTGCTGTTCTTGTCATCTACATAAAGAAAAATAGTTATAAATCACAAAAATCAAAAGATATTATAATTAAGCGTAATGCATTTCAAAGAAAACTATAAGACATGTACTCCACATTAGAATAGTCACCAAATCAGGAAACAGATTTATTTATTTTAAAATGGCATACTTATTTTTAGAAGAGTTCGCTTTGGAAGTTTCTTAATTAATTATTTTTTGCCTCTCATAAAAAAGGAATGAAATAGATAATATTATTAATAGCACTGCAGCTATCATTTTGCATGAATTTTTTATAATTCTTTTTCAGACTTTCTAGAGGGCATAGGTATATTTTATACCTGGCTTGTAGTTTACAACGTTTAAACTACCCATTACAGTTTTAAAATAATTTACAAAGTAGCTGTACAGAAAAACAAATACTCAGTAAAGATTTTTTTGAGCACTAATCGGAATTATCACAGGTTCTCGTTAAGTATCTATAAACACAATCAGACTGTTTGCTTTGCGCCCGCGCAGTTTGACATGTCGAATGTCAATACGGTATTGTGGATGGTGTGTGTGATGGTCGTGCTAACCGATCGCTAACTGTTTACGTAAGCGGTTTACGATCCCTTTTGCAAATTTATTTTTAAAAAATGAACATTATATTTAGTGAATTGAAAAAATAAAAATTTGTCTCAAACTGTTTTCTTTGATCCAAATATCTATACATATAATAAAATCGTTGAAAAGTCAACATTGTAAAATACACTCTCCCAAGTCTAACAACCGTTGAACATATTGATGGCGCGATTTAGAATCCATACATTTAGTCAGTCAGCTTTGTGCGCGATAAACTCGAAAACTGCTGCACCGATGTACTTGAAATTTGGCAAGAATATTGCTTAGAAGTCGGGTCAACACATAGGCTATATATTATAGTGCTATCATGTCCGAGGACCGGGATATAAAAATAATAAATTTCATTAAACATTTTTAGAGCAACGACATCTATCGGCATTCAAGCCAAATTACATGTGGAAGCATTTTTTTATTAGTACGAGAGCTAGCAACGTCGGGAAAACAAACGCGCTAATCTCAGGAACTACTGAACCGATTTCAAAAATTCTTTCACTGTTGGAAAGTCCATTTATCGAGGAAGGTTATAGGCTATATTTTATTTTGAAAAAAAATTAGGGATCCGTATGAAAATATCGAATTTGTAACACAAGGTATATAATAGAAAACCTATTTATGCGTACGCTGCAAAAACTATTGAGAATAGAAAAATATGATGTACTACGGGTTTTTAGGTCATAAGAAGATCTAAAAAAAAGTCCGCGAGAGCATATATCTAACTATCATAGTTTAGTCACAATAACCGCTATAAAAGCGGTTCACGAAAAAATAATAATCGTCCGAAGATAAAAATCGTTAAAGTAGTATCGTTATATTAATCCTTATCCAAATTAAGTATTTTGTTATCAAGATTATTAATGTAGAAGTAAATTACTTTTTGTTTTATTCCAATCGGACTTTTCGTTGAGAAGTTATGACGGACTAAAACGCAAAAAAATATACCCAACGCGATCCGCGCAAATAACAACATTGCGAGTACTGTTTGAACCCCTTTGTGACGCAGACGAAGTTGCGGGAGTCATCTAGTATCTAATATATTGTTAAGGATTGAAGAAGAAACCATTCGACGCACATGTTCAAATATGTACGAATATCCAGCCTTACAGGCTTTTTGAAGTACCTAATATTATAAACCTTCTTTTTGGCTCGTCATACCACATACATACCGTATTGTGTACTAGATAGATTTTTTTTCTTTCTTATTAGGTATGTTGAATATAGAAGTATTTTTCTAACTATTGACAAAATTTATGTCTGTTCTTTCTATTTGTTCCGGGTAATCGGTAAACGGTTAGACCGATTTTCATGGGACATTCACCAGCAAATAGTGTACTAAAGTAGACCCGGCTACTTTTTTCTCCCTTTGTGATGCAGACAGATCCGCTCATCTATACTAATATTATAAAGCTGAAGAGTTTTTTTGTTTGTTTGAACGCGCTAATCTCAGGAATTACTGGTCCGATTTCAAAAATTCGTATGAAAATATCGAATATGTAACACAAGGTGAATAATCGAAAACCTATTTATGCGTACGCTGAAAAACTATTGACAGTAGAACAAAATGATGTACAACGGGTTTTTAGGTCTTAGTAAGACAAACAAAAAAGTTCGCGACAGCATATATCTAACGATCATAGTTTAGTCACAATAACCGCTTTTATGTTTATAAAAATAATATTTCGTTCCGAGATTGAATTTAACGTTAAATGAGTATCGTTATATTAACCCTTATCCAAATTAAGTATTATATTATCAAGAGTATTAATGTAGAAGTAAATGACTTTTTGTTTTATTCCAATCGGACTTATCGTTTAGAAGTTATCACGAGTATAAAACGCAATGAATATGTGGGTGCACTTCAGACCGCGCGAATAATAACGCGACGACATTGAGAGTACTGTTTGAACCCCTTTGTAACACAGACGAAATTGCGCGGGTCAGCTAGTATTCTATAAAAGTTGGTGAAAGCTGTTGAATTCTTCGTTTGCTTTATTAAATGTATTGTTAGGTTATGCTCGACTTTTGAAGATTCCGAATTCATATCTTTAAAACCGATACATTAGAATTTCCTTCGCACTGAATAAAAAAATTGAAAATCTACTGAGCATAGAATGAAAATTTACTATTAATTTCTTTAACACGTATTTACAAGCGAAGTGTGAATTAGCACATACTCGTGCTGGAATAACGTGCAAGATGTTTAACAGAACTGTTTCTCGGTATACACCCATGAGACTGGTGTGAATTCAGTTTCTGGATTCAAGTTGATGAACAGGGCCCGTGTTAAGGCGGTGAACAAACTAACACTCTTTGTTGGTAATTATCGTCGCGGCAGCTGTTTGTCGACACCTTGGTGCGAAGTCGCGACCACCGTCCGACGGCCGGCGACATTTCGACGAAACTATCTTAAGATATGTGACACGATACGTCGCCCCTTGTGTACTCTGTTTAATGTTTTAATTACTGTGAACATTCTCCACGTTGCGATATTGTCGCTCGATGTTCAGGATGTTAGTTTTTCGCGTGCCGTTAAATGTTTATTTTGTTTATTATTTTTAATATTTGGTCATGATTTTATAGTTTTATTTCCTATAACAACGTTCTATGATGTTTTTGTCTTCCAAATGTAATTGAAGACATCATCTTTTTTCTATCTCATAGAGACATCCACCGGCAACGGCACCGTGATTGGGTCGTAGACTGCGCATCTCTAATCGGCCACTTTTTAAATAACAACCGGAGTAACATAAAATAAATTACAATACCTGCATAATATTATTTTGTCGATCATGGCTTCAATTACCTACCAACGCCGAAAAGTAATTTATTTTCTTTGAAAAGTAAATTCGTAAACGTATTATATTAAACTTTTCAAAACGATTAAATCAAGAGTTCTTTTCTTATCCTACACACTAATATCAACCTAAACTCCTTGGATAATTTTCATCACTCCGGAAATCTAAGTGGCCAGTGACAATTCATTGTTCAGTTTGTTGATATAAGCGGCCATAGAGGTTTGTTAAAGAAGAATGTCTTGTACCAACCAGTCTACTGTACATAGAAAGTCTGTGTTACAAGTAGACCCCCGAGCGATTCTAAGACGTCGCACTCTCACACTAATTTTATAGCCACCGAAATTCCTAACCTTAACTGCTTTTACACATACTTTTGATGAGGTTGTGTAAAAGTGCATCGTGATGATGAATTTAAATTAGGTTAATGATAATATGGTTTATTTGGTGATTTAATTTGTTTTGCAGCAAATCGAAAATCAAGTAAAAGAGTAAAAGTGTTTAACTATGAATTATGAAAATCTAGTTTAAGTTATATTTGTATTGGTATTGAAAATAGGTAACATAAATTATTTTAAAACTTGAACGCCTATATTGGTACAGAGTTAGAAAGAAAGGAAATAATTTTATTAAACACACATAATATATTTAAAAACAAAAATAAATAACCAAAAAAAATATTAAAATAGTTTGTGTGTCCAAAAGGAATCTGACTCAGCATATTGCTGCGATTAATACAGCGCTGGTTTTCAGACAAAACCTCAGAACGAAGGCACCTAAAATGACTCTGTGGTTTATAGGACTTTATTAAATATGATGTGATCCATGTGTAAATTGTGTTAAATATTAAACTTTTTTTTCTCAATGGACGACTTCGTCCTTTCGGGTTCCGTCTTTAGTCTGAGTTTCTCGAAGACTATGGAAACGTTAAGTAGGGTATACTTTGTAGTAATACCATTCAATTTTTTAAATTAGTGAACAAGCAAATCTTTGAAACCAACAGCCGACAGACTATGATTGCACAAAAGTCAGATTTTATTATCATTAATAAATGATCATTATCATAAAACTATAGAACATATGTAATAATTCTATGCTAATAATAAAAAAATAATTCGAAAAATCTTAAAATTAACAAAAAATAATATCATAAAGAACCTGTCAGAGTTTGAAAAAATTAGAACAGGACCCTAAAATTGGTATCAGTATTCACATTAAAAACAAATTGTCCCCATTGTTCTATTCAAGCAAACGTTGTCTGGTAACAAAAATGCAAACAAAGTCAAACTGAAGATCTCTTCCCAGGCCTCTAAAATATCGGAAGTTGTTCAAAAATACATCATAAACGTTTTCAATAAACATCTCTAAGTGTACCGAAAGACAAATGAAACACGAGATAAACCATGTTAAGTGCTAATCACATCAACAATAACTAAAAGAGGGGTTGGATTGCGTGTTTACCGCTGTATGTGAATATTTACACCGGGTGTGATCACGCGATATTAACACGCATAGTACTTAACTACGCAATTCTACGTCACGGTAATTTCTGGACGTTATAAGTAAAGGAAACCTAACAGTAATATGGCCTAATTGTGAATTTTATTTTATTGAGAACTACGAGACAAATTGACAAAACAACAGATTAGAACAGCACAATTTTGGAGAGCAGGTATTGTATCTGTTCACAAAATAAATACCTACTCTCAAAGTTGTTATACTAAAATTGTTAATTGTAAAAGCTTGGTAATGATACCGTTGATGAATGTTTTTTTTCATTCTTCTCACTATTATAGTTTACTTTTTCTTCTGTAGGTCTCTATCTAACATTGTCGACAGAACTCTTTATTAACCTACTTAGGTCTAGTAAGATGAAAGAGGAATGAAATAGACAGACGGAAGTCGAAAAATAAATAATTAACAAGTTCTACTATTGTTTGTTTCATTTATTTACCTTAAACTAAACCAAATAAAATAAAACCCTCAAAGGCTATTTTAAAGAATATCGAACAGATTAAATTAAATAAAGAATTAAAATTGTATTGGATTAAAGCACATAATGGTCTCCATGGAAATGAAAGAGCTGATCGACTTGCCAAGGAAGCGGCTAAGAAAAGAGTGAGGCCTGATTACAATAAGTGCCCTGTAGCATACGTGAGGAGACTGATTCGTGCCGAATCGGTCGACAAATGGAGCGAAATGTACGAGACAGGCGCAACGGTAAAAATAACTAAATTATTCTTTCCAGGTGTTGCTGTAGCAAACAGAGTCGTCAAAGATCTGAAACCGTCGGGTATATTGACTCAAGTTTTGACCGGCAACGGAGGTTTCTCTGAATATCTCGAGAGATTCAAGGGTAAGGAGAGCGCATCGTGTATATGCGACGGACAGACTCCCGAGACAGTCCCACACATTTTGACGGAGTGCCATGTATTTGCCAGCCAAAGGTTCGACTTCGAGCAGCATGTCGGCATGAAAATCGATTTGAACAGTATGTGTAAAATTATAGAAGACAGTAGGTAACATCAGACTAAAATTTGTTAAATGTTGCAACGAACTGGCGAAACTTGTAATTAGGAGAAATAACTGAGACAAATGTAATACGAATTGCATTTGTCTTACTTATTTCTTATACACTTATCATTTTTATACTACATATTCATTTATTTGCTCATTTTTTACATTATATCTTTAAAAAAAACAATCACAAGAAAATAAATTTAAAAATACAATATAAAAAAAGCAGAGGGCCACTGGAGACGGGGTCTACGACCCAAGCCATCAGTGGTCAGGGCTCAAGAGAGAGGAACCTCCTCACAATACGAGAGAGGAACCTCCTCACAATACGATACACTTATCATTTTATTATTAATACAGGTAATACTTATCATAGACACTAAAATAAATTTAGAAATAATTTAACATTGACGAAGTGATTAGAGACTAGATTAAATTAAAAATAATATCAATAGAACAACAATCTAAAATTATGACTAAAAAGTCTCTGAGTACAGAGTGGTCAGGGGATAAGAAAAACAAAAAAAAAGTAAAGGTTATTTTAATCTAATTTTACAAAAATGTATAAAACATAGAGAACTTCGTTGAAAGGCAAAATAAATAATAAGATGGTTAATTTTCACATTAAAAAAATCTATGAAAAATCACGGAACATAATATGGGGATTCTAAGTCTCCCTCTAAGTCTCCGCTTGACACTACTTTCTGGGACACCCTACACCTACAGTGTGATATTTTTTTATATTTTTTGATTTAGGACATATTAATAATTGCAATTATTGTGTTAAAGTTCGTACAAGATGTTAAAGTTGTAAGTTTTTAATACAGTTTTTTTAATAATCAATTATTTTGGTATCTCGTTCTACAGCATCAGTAACACTAGATACAACATAAAGTCAGGATCGGCCTAGTATCGTCAACATAATCGTAATTATACGGTAATCACCAGAAAGGTTGATAATGCTATAATAGATTTTTATTGAGAAATAAACTGATGATATAAAAAAATAATCATCGAAATCAATGTATGACGAGAAGTTTCGAAGGACTAGACCGACTTTAATTCCTTTTTTGTATTTGAAAGTATAATAAGAAGTTTTCCATAAAAGACAAATAATAAATAATTGTTGAATGTTAATAATTGTAGTTATTAATGAAGACTTCTTAATCCATAATTAACGAAATTATTTAATATATTTCAACAAATCCTGTTTAGCGAACGAGTGTAAATATGATCTATGACCTACCTAATTGTATGGAAGCCGTGCATAAACACGGGAACAATTTTATTTATTCCGTCGTATATGATGACGTGATGCAGGCGATATTGTGTGATTTCACTTGTCGTAAATAATGTAATATTCTGTATTTATAATGCAAATTTAAGATCTAATAATATTACGCTTACAGTTTAGATAAAAATAACATTCGTAGTGAGAGTTGATTTTAAAATACATCATCCATACTATTAAATAGAAATAGAATCGTTTTAACGTACCATAAAAGCTGCTCGTAGGTTGGTGTGTTGCTAACCAATGTGCATAGGCATGTCCTGCCAACAGCCCTGCATCACTCAATACACCCAGCTCAGGGCAGGCTGACGTTGAAGACACTGAAAAAACAACTAAAACTATAAACACAATTAGGAATTGTAGACTGCATATTATTATTATGTTCAAGTACTAGCTTTGGGGCTTTCAAAGTGTTTAATCTAATTTACAATTTAAATCTAAGTGATAATGTAATTAGGTATTACAGAAATATAGATGTAGACTTTTGGATTAACAAATATCTAAGGTTTTAAAAATAGATTTGAAACTGTAACATACCGTTATGTTCATCTGCATTTTCTTCGGTGCTTTCTATGTCTTCTAAACTGTTTTCTTTTTTATTATTGCCTAATATATTGTCTATGAAAAACGTTTTACTTTTATCTTTTACATGCCGCGGCGAATCATTATTTTCACAAACTGTTAAAGATCTCGTCGGTAGTATAACACGATGGTCAAAGAACCGTGTTTTATCATTTTCTTTACGCGCATTCACTATCACTGTTTTACTGAAAGAATGTTCACTATTTTCACAAATATCAATCGTTTCATTTTCACTATCATAGTCAGTATCCGAATCGCAAAATGATGAATCTTTTTCAGCTCCGAATAAAACACTCGTATTTTTTAGATTGACCGTATCATTTTCACACGTACTAGATATATCGTCCATTGTAACTTATATAATTTTAATTTTGAATTGATTAAAGTTAGAACAGGCCGTGACACCGGCGCTGGTGAAAGTAATGCCAGTAAAATCTCTAACAGCCAGTTCGTCGGACACTGATAATTGCTTCCGAAAATAGGTGGTGCCGCGCGATCGGCTGCAGTGGCTGTAGGTATGGGTCTTGTGAGATTCTTCAACGCTACTGGCTGATAATTTGATGGAGGGGATACCGCCATCTTAAGTAGGTGGGGCCACGACAACCGCCTGCGAAAATTCACACCTTTCTTTTATTTGGTAACACGTTATGTCAGAGCTCTTTTGCCCACAAAGGATCTCTAAAAGCTTGTGATGAACACGGGATCCAATTTCCAACGGTTATTGTTTGATTAATGTCGCTGATTTAAGTGATTTATTGTAAATGATCCGACATGTAAATGGCTTGGAGTGAGCTAAAGGTACATTTCTAATAACAATCCATTAAAATGAATAAGGGTGGGAGATTATTTTAGTAACTTTTAATTTATTTTTGGATAATTTAAATAACGGTATTTCATTAATTATTTTTAATAATAACTTTAAAACAACATCTATACTAATATTATAAAGAGAAAAACTTTGTTTGTTTGGTTGTAATGCACAGGGTCAAAAATTACTAACCCGTTTTTAAAAATCCTTTCACCATTCGATAGGTACGTTATCCACGAGTAACATAAGCTAGATTTTATTTTGGAAAAGATAGAGAACCGTACTACTTAAAACTCCAATAATGTTAGCCAAGGTGTGAAAAACTTACCAAAAAAACTTTCTTACATCGCGTGCGCTGCAATAAAAGTGATAATTACGAAATGATGTGCTACGGATTTGTAATTCGTATAAAGATCTAACAGTTCTGCCTGAACCGCTTTTTGATGCAGATGAAATTGCGAGGATCAGCTAGTTATTTATATAGACTTGGATTCAGTAAATCAGTTTTGCTTTATTTACAATAGGTACTTACCTACTTTGTCTGGTTTTTAAACGACTTGGTTATTTGCCACCCAAGCCTTTTCCACTTGTGCTCTTGAAAAGGCCAGAACCAGGGTCGTTTCAGTATGTACCTTAGTAGGTAACTACTAAGTAATACTATCTATGAGTAATCTTAAATACCAACGTATTCCAAAATTTTATAAATTTAAATTGAATTAAAAATAACGTTGTCTAGTACTTACCTACTAGCTGGTGCCTGCCTCATCGCGTGCGTCTGCGTGAATCCTATATTATACCTACCGATTATACCTTTTAGACAGTTTGTTGTTGTTTCAATTTTCAAAGTTTTTTTAGGCAATTATTTGTACTAAGTCTGGCCGTACATCTACAATAGTATTGTCAATACTTTCGAGCAAGTAAGTAAATAGAGCGAGAGTATAGTAATTCTATTCAGGTGGTCTAATAATTTAATTTGCAATCGGTATAACTTATTAAAATAATTAGTTCAATTCTTTTTCATACTTTTACAGGGTTAATGCCACTTGAAACTACTATTTTATTTCTTTTATCGCAATACGTAAAACTAAACTCACTCGACGTAAAGCACCTGGAAGTATTAAAAATACCTAACACAATTTAAATATCACTACATATTATAAAACAAAGTCGTGTCCGTCCGTCTGTCCCTATGTATGCTTAAGTCTTTAAAACTACACAACGGAATTAGATGCGGTTTTTTTAAATAGATAAAGTGATTCTTAAGCATCCTTTTATATGTATTTTTTATTTTGAAAAAAAATTAGGGATCAGTATGAAAATATCGAATTTGTAACACAAGGTATCAAATCATCGAAAACATTTATACGTAGATACGCTGCAAAACCTATTGACAACTTTGACAATAGTCAAAATGATGTACTAAGGGTTTTTAGGTCTTAGTAAGACCGACAAAGAAGTCCGCGAGAGCATATATGTATATAACTATCATAGTTTAGTCACAACAACTGCTTTTATGCTTATGAAAAATATTTAAATCCGAAGAATAAATTAAGTATTACGTTATCAAGAGTATTAATGTAGAAGTATTAAGTACTTTTTGTTTTATTCCAATCGGACTTTTCGTTGAGAAGTTGTCACGAGTATAAAACGCAATGAATACATCCAACGCGGTCCGCGCGCGACAACAATGAGAGTACTGTTTGAACCCCTTTGTGATGCAGACGAAGTTGCGGGTCATATAGTTTAAAATAAAATAATCACTTACAATAAGGTCGCCCTACATAGCTCATTTATCTTATTAGCAATTTTTATTTCTTAAAAGAATCCGAGCATATAGACATATACCTACAATGTATTTTATTGCCAGAGTTGGCATATTGACTGGATACGCTGGGGCTAGTTGAACACATCGCCGTCACATTGCTTCTCCGTTACGGCCTTTGTGCTCTTGGGTACTATGTCTAATTTTCTAGTGAAGATTACAGTGTACCTAATTACCAACGTCCAAGAAACTCACTTAAAGTAATAGGTAATAGCTGTGCTGTAGTGGACTGTGGAAGTAGGCTTTAGTTTATTATATTATGTGTTCCGGTTCGAAAGATCAGATTTAAATTATTCGGTCTTAGTCCGACTTACGGTGGGTAGTTTGAAAAATAATAGGTACCTACAATAAAAAAGTGGTGAAATGAGTGACATCTTTTCAGCCGCTTTTGCATGACCTACTAGATTATCATCTGTCAAGAAAAAAGACGATTTGACATAATGTAAGAAAAAATCGTGATCAGGATCGGACGTTCCGAACTCTATTAAAATAAAAGTTTTGTCAATTATACCATCTTCTCCATTATCCGTCGAGACTGCAGATGAAGAGAGCAATACTAATAAGGTAAGTGGAGTGTGCTACCTATCACATTATCGGTCGAGTAGCGAACTTACTTTCACACTGCATATTATCTAAAAAAACGTCGCATTTGCCTATTTTATAAATTATATTGAAAAAACCATGAAAAATCTTCGCCTGTGTTTTTTTTTGTTATTGCCATGTAGGCAGATGAGCCAACGGGCCACCTGATCGTAAGTGGTTACCGTCGCTCATGAACCTCTGCAATGTCAGGGGACATTGAGGGGTCACTACCTACGACCTAACTTTAAGGACCCTCCTCAAGCCTCGTTTGAAGAAGGACAAGTCATAGCGCTCTGGGAATACCGACGAGTAATCTTTTAACTTTTATTACCTTACCAAATATTAGGGTTCATTATTTGTCTTTTGTTTTATATTCCTGAATACCTACCAATTCTTTAAAAATCTCCAAGTTCGAATGGCACTTTACACAATCGTAAATTCAGCAATAAAACTTAGCTCATATTTACTGTACCATTGGGATCTACTACCCGGCCAACTACCCGGACTACTCTTCGAATTTAGAAGAGGGGATAGGTATTTTAGCCGTCCGCTTCGATCTTCTTCCTTGTTCACCGCCTTTACTCCAACAGTCTTGATCAACTTTTCCATGGTAAGTAAAATCCAAGAGATGTCTTTGTTTGGATAATGAAAGCAAGTCCGTTGGATAAAGTCTACTTTTAAAAATAGTCTTATCAAAAAATTCCGAACTACAAGTATTTCAAACAGCGACAGCTTTGATTCCAACAAAGAAACTAGTACGTTGTCTCTGCTATAAAGCTTCACCGAGCGTAGAGTCTTACAAGATTCTCAACAGATGTCGCTGTCCGTGGGAAAAGCTTCTCGAATTTTCTTCCTTAAAAAGTTTAACTCTGGCCAGTAATAGATGGCAGCAGACCACCATTTGCTTTAGATTTTAATATTTAAGGGAATGTTTTTTTTGTTTTCCAACTTTTTCCCTCTAAATATATAGTAAAAAAGGAAAAAAATATGCGTCATTTAACATTTTTTTTAAATAAGAGGTCTTTAATTAATATAGTATATCTCGGACAAGACTTAAACTACCTTACTAAATTTTTAATTAGCTTTTAAATATTCAATTAGCCCTTTGGGGCTGTTATGTACAGTTAATTTATCTAGTTATACTTTTAACTTTATAATATTTTTATAGTCTAGGAGTTGAGTTTTGGGTAAATATTTTTTTATTATTTTGATTTATTAAATTGTGAAACGATAAAAAATATAAAACGTACGAAATAATTTTAAAATTGTAAAATGCTTTTTGTGTTATTGAAGGTATTTTTTTTAAAATTTATTTATTTATTGTTTACACACTTATTATAGAGAAAGTTTCCAGTGTATGTGTATGTGTAGGTATATACGTATGAATGTGTGCAGGTTTTGTTTACTTTGAATTGAATGTTTTTTGTTCAATCAATGATATTATCACTGATAACTTTGTTTTTGTAACATAATATTATAGTCACAATCATATTACCTTAAGTTGGTAATTATTTATATAGCTGTTAAATGTTATATATTTCCCTAAAATTTCACCTTCTTTCGTATTGGTCGTATCAATATCACATAAAATATACAATAATAGAACGTAAAAAATATCAGAAAGTAATAGTAACGTATTTATTAGCTATTCTAAAAAATAGAACTTTGACAAATCGCACGCTCTGGTTCTTTCTTAAAATTAAATCCGTGATATTTTTATATCGTTGTGAAGTAATATATTTTTTTGAATTTGCTGCAAATCTTATTTACATAGATACTTTTCTGTTAATAAAGAATAAAAACGCGAGAATCTTCATTCGCAGTTTGGGTTTGGACAGATCTGTGTGAAGGCACGCTAGAGGCTATAAATAAATATTAAATTGAAAATGTAGATCCTTAGTTTTTTGCTGTTTAATTTCTAATGGCCAGTATTCTCACTTAAACGTTTTTTCTCGGTCCAGCTGTGTCCTAAAATAGGTCGTTTAACAGAATCGCCCTGTGAAGGGTTAAACGGCGATTAACTCCGTCAACTGGAAAACGATCGTTTGCAACGGCTACATGTTTTCACTCTTGTTAAATTGATGAATGTGTGAGCTACGAATGTGGTTTTGTATTGTATAAAACAATCCTGGAAAGTTGGAGCGTCTACTGATCATATATTTTAGGTCTACTTTAATACAAAGAGGCGGGACGACGGGAAAGAGTACCGTATTACGTAACGCGTCGCGCCTCCCGCATTACCCCGTGCTGGGTTGTGATCTCAGCCAGGCTTCGGACGTTGAGTGTGAGCGGTTGAAAAAAACTGTTTCTACAACAGTTTTTTTTTGAGCCAAGATCCAGATAATGTAAAATAGGCTTGTGGTTTTAGAAAATTCTATTGAAGTAATTAATAACAAGAATCATTCAACGATCATTATATATTGCTTAAATAGATACTGACTGATTTTGCTAAAAGCTACAGAAACCGAGTGTTCTTTGTTAGTATTGATAAATTGTTCAACGAACATTTCATTATTATACCATAGATTTGGCCAAGGTGCTTATTATTAACACGTTAATTGTCTTCATCTCGTCTTATTATTATAAAATCATCAAATAGGTAGGTACACCTATCCATTATTCAAGCCTAGTTGATAATTTGAATCAAAATGAATTCAATAATTGTAATTGTTCCTACTACATACTAATATGATACTTAAACGTATTAACTGTAAATTGCAATTTTTATAATACCTATTATGTTTCCAACAGCTCCTAGAAATCTAGGAAAATAGAGTATCCAACTAAACTATACTCAATAGTCTCTATAAGATCGTAGGTACTATTAAGTCAGGTTCTAATTTGAATGACCAAACACACCTGAAAGGCTTACATATTCAAAAGGTCCAAGTTCAAAGCTTGCAATACTTGCGCGTTAGCAAAGGACTCTGTTTACCCTGGCCAGTCTGAGTGATTGAAGTTTTAGTATAAGCTAGTCAACTGAACCAGTTTAATGGATGAATAACAACGAACTTTGTCAAATCAAAAACAATTCTTTAGAGTGGTTGTTGATGTTTAAGCTTTTGGTCCTTGTTTGTGATTATAAGTACTTATTTCAATATTACTTATCTATCTGTCATCTATTTTGTAAAGAGGAAAATTTTAAGAATAATAACTTTAATAGATGAAGTTATCCGTAGAAACGTTTTTCTTAGATTTTATGTTTCACATTATTTTTGATTATTTGCTTAATATGTTATATTTTATTGCATGACCAACCCACCTGCATGTTTTAATTAATTATAAACTACGAAGTTAACTAACCAAACCAACAAAAACTACCTATATATTTTTGTAGTGTCAAATAAAAGGGGATGAGTGTGTGGAGTTAGTTCTGCAAACTATCGACAAAATCAAAAATGAACAATGCGGGTGAACACTTCAGCATATACGAGTATGAAAAGAATGCTGTGGCTTATGTTTTAATTTATGCTCTAAATCTGTTGTTAACTATATATATATATATATCGGGGTGATAACAAAGGAAACCAACCTATTCACCATGCGGGTAGTTGGAAGTGGAGACTCGCTATAAATACAGGCGCTGGCCGCTGTTATTATTAATTCGTGTTTGAATTGTCGAGGCGAACGGACCTCTTGATGTAAAAGTAATAAACTGTTAAAACTCGTTAGTTTTTATTCAAAAGTGTTGATCATCGAGTATTCAAGTGGACATTGTGACGTCATTCCTGACAAAACCAAACAAAGATCGACTGTTTACAACGTCATTTCACCTCAACACACTATTTACGCCGTTATATACAATATATGTATATTTACATATATAGCTACAATATTTGATAGAAAAATATTACTCACCTTTCTTTGTTATCGTAATAGCCTACATAAATTTTCAAAAACTTATAATCCATTTCTAAGAATTCAATTAAATATTTCAAAACAGTTTGATTAACCTAAATGTGAAAAACTTATTGTTTTTAATTAATGAATCGCATCAAACTTTGTTAATCCTTTGTCTGCAATATTTTAAACCTGATTCTTACTTTGATAAAATTAATAAAATTGTGAGAAGCTTTGATTAATAACTTTACCCTGAAATATATCGGGTATCTTTTAGACGTTCAATATATTGTACATAATAAGGTTGAAGGTGAACAAGTTAACTTTAGTCACATCGGAGCCCATATATCAATCAGACAGCGAGACTCGAAGATCCATTTTCTCCTTTGTCATCGATATCAATTTGTCGAGTTACATCAAATTTAATATAAAATGATCCTTGGGTTATGGGATGATATATTTTCATTTTATAATACGTTACAATGTTGTAAATCATTTTTTTCTGGGAATGTTTGGAGTTCTGAAGTATAATGGGTAAAAAGTTTTTGTCATGTTATAGTTGTTTTAACTAATTAACTGTTTTAATACTGGACATTATTTATTTTGTGTTAGTTGTTTAAATATATATCCACAGTATTTTTTTAGATTATTCATAATTTTACATTTAGATTAGAGTATTGTTTAAAAATATAATAAGATAATAATATGTAAATATTACTGCATTGGGGTACATGACCCTGTAAAAGTAGTATTTTTCTTTTGGATAAATAAATAAATAAAACTAACTTGACTAAAATTTAAAAAAACTTTTCAAACCAAACAATAGAGTTAGTACAAATTATTCAATGTAATAACATAAAGTATGAACAAAGTCTAGAGAGATTACAGATGTCAGACATCGCATTCGAAAGAACAAAAATTACAGAAACACGAAAAGGCAATCGCCATTTTATGAGACGACCGGCGTCGATCATTTGGTTCATTAAATATACAAACGCAAACAAAACTTAACGCGAAACAATGAATAGCCAAACATTACAATTCCATCGGTCACAATGCATAAATAATGTTGTAACTAGTTTTGTTTCACAGATACAGAACGGTACGTAATTTCCACAATATTTAGTTATCTATTATCTTATTTAGATCTCAGTTAGATCACAAGATAGCAATCGTCTCACTAAATAGTCAATTAGCAGTAGCGTACAATAATCTCCAGTCCATACTTGAATCGCGAGTCTTAAGGGGATAAAGAACAACAAGGAGATGAAAAACAAGATCTTTTTTAATCACATTTACCATCTACCGAGACTAAAACAAGCTTATATAAAATGAATTCCTTTGAAATAATCAATTACGAAAATAAAAATGTAACAAAAAAACTATTCTATGGTAATCGAATATCAGATTTTCAATAGTCAATGTAATGAATCCATGTGTATCAAACTACCATTGTAAACATTTCAAAACTAATAGTAGATGTTGAAAGTGAACAATAACATTCGAGTGCCAATGCTTGGTGGCATGTACTATGACGAGGGTTGCTCGAAAATTGTCAATACTAGGAATCGTGACAAAGAGAGATATTATGTGTTTCAGTTATTCAATGAACTGAGAATTATTATCAGCAAGTGTTTTAGGCCTTCAAAGGGTCACTTATTAAGATTAGAGCCTGTACTTTTTTACCTTTCATCTTTCTTCGGAGAAATAGCAAAACATGCCATTTTTACATATTGAGAATGAGTTACATTAATTATAAAATAATCATTTTACTTCTCGTTTCTTTTGCTTATCCATCTATGAATAAGTTCCATGGAGTATTTTTAAACGAAATACTTTCAGATAAATGTTTTACTCGTTTTAATTTCACTTCAAAACATGTTAAGTAGTGACCGTGATTAGTGTGTACGGATAATCAATCATTTTATTTAGAAATACTCATAAAAAGTATGCTTATTTTTTCTTTTCTTGCTTAATGTTTAGAGGTGAGTTTATTTCTAAAGCAGGTAATAGTTAAGAACCTATTCAAGTTGTCTACCTTAATCAAGAGAGGCCTTTCAGCTATTCAACCAACTAATTTGAGAGCTGTCCTACAAATATTATTGAACGAAAATCTGTAAATATAGGTCTCCATTTTGAATAACTACTTAAAGCTAATAATGTGTAAGATGAAAATGACAGGTCGAAAAGAATTTATTTTAAAATGTTTCGTCTCCCTAGAAAACATTATATTTATTGATATCTTATAAGCAACTGTAATTTGTAAATAAATAAATCATCAATTTCTTAAGTAGAAGGAACGTATTTTTGAAAAATATAACTAATTACTAGGCTTTTAGCATTAATGATAATAGTATAAACATTTAAAATAAAAACCGGTAAACTTCACAGCTAAAGCACACGCATCAACAATCTTCCGCTTGTCTTGTAACTGCGCTATGAGAGGTCGTGCACAAAAAATATAATTACGAACTGCCTAAAAAGAGGACACTTGAAAGACTTATCTTCGTTTCTGATCTGTGACCGTCAGAGGGTCCCCTAAACATCTTGATTTGAAAAGTGTTCATCGAACAATGCTTTCAGCGTTTTTTTGTTTTCTTTACTTTGCGACGGAAAATAATATTTTAATTTTTAAATAGCAACATAAAATATTTATCTTTTGCTTTTTTTCTGCAAAATAAACGGAAATAAATTATTTGGCTCTACTACTCGTTTAAATACAGTGTTTTTCAATTTAGTGACCAATAGCTCCAATACCCTAATGTCTCTTATCTTGACCAACAAACACTTAGTAAGAATTCTAATATTATGAAATAAGCTATGTATATAACGCTTATAACACAAATATTGAATGATAAGTGGAAAAATTATAGTGCCTGTAGTTCCCGAACAGTTTCAGTTTTAGGGGTTCTTAAATTTAAATTTAATTTTTAACTAAATTTTTAAGTAAATAAAATTCTCACGCTTCTTTAAAATATATAATTAACCAGTCCGCTTATCTTTAAAGTTTTAATATAAATTCAGTAGTTCAGTTTCAGTAGATAAGTAACTAGAAAATAGGTATTTACTCGTGTTATTTATAAAGTGAAAGTTCTTCTCAAAACATCCTCACCTAAAAACAGGAACAGGCTCCAAATAAGGATTTGTCTCTCATTCACAGAGATGCGGCCGGAACTTACCGTCAACAAAGGTACGCAGAACAAAGGTCTACTACCCTTAGTAAAAACTGCGGTGTGATCTCCGCAGAGATCTCAGTAAAAACCAACTAAATACATACGGAATAAAAAGTAATTTACAGTTTAGTAGTAATTTACATGCTAATAACAGCCGAGAATAATAATTAAACAGAATAATTTTCCATATTACTAAGTAATTTGAAAGTACGTTGTTACAGATTCAGAAACATGAATATGAATGTATAAAAGTTCAGAGACATTTTTGATGGACAACTAAATCGTCAGTTTGTCAGTTTTAGTAGATCAATTAATGTACATTTTTTAACATAATTTTCATTTGATTTTATACACACGTACAGAATACAAAAAGTGTCACGTAGTACAAATAAAAAAATGTATTAGGATAATATAATATTATTATCTTATATTAGGTAGGTACTATTCTAAATCAGTACTCTATTGCCCAAATCAAAGTAGCGTTAATCTATACTAATATTATAAAGCTGAAGAGTTTGTCTGTTTGTTTGTTTGTTTGAACGCGCTAATCTCAGAAACTACCGGTCCGATTTCAAAAATTCTTTCACTGTTGGAATGTCCATTTATCGAGGAAGGTTATAGGCTATATTTTATTTTCAAAAAAATTAGGGTTCCGCATGAAAATATCGAATATGTAACAAAAGGTGAAAAATCGAAAACCTATTTATGCGTACGCTGCAAAAACTATTGACAATAGAACAAAATAATGTACTACGGGTTTTTAGGTCATAAGAAGATCTAAAAAAAAGTCCGCGAGAGCATATATCTAACTATCATAGTTTAGTCACAATAACCGCTTTTATGTTTATAAAAATAATTTTTTTGTCCGAAAAATTAATTTAACGTTAAATGAGTATCGTTATATTAACCCTTATCCAAATTAAGTATAATATTATCAAGATTATTAATGTAGAAGTAAATTACTTTTTGTTTTATTCCAATCGGACTTTTCGTTTAGAAGTTATCACGAGTATAAGACGCAATTTTATTAATACACCCACAGCGGGCGGCGAAAATATTATCGCGACGGCATAGCGAGTACTGTTTGAACCCCTTTGTAACGCAGAGGAAGTTGCGCGGGTCAGCTAGTATTTTATAAATAGTAAAATGTAATAAATTAAAATCTTAAAACATAAACTTGTTTTTATATTGTTATATTTTTAAGTTATTAGTTTTAAGCATGCCATGTGTATTCTATTTAGATGATCCTTACTTTAGATAAATAAATAATATGCAGTAAATATTATAGTATATTTCATTTAAAATTAAATTACTATGCATTTGATGCTCACGTAGATAATATTATAATATAGGTACCGTTGTATAAACAGAGAGCTTAGGTTATATTCCAAAAACAAAATCTTTAAAGATTTGCTTTCAATGAACAGAAAAATCGATAATTGAGATTTGTTTCCATTCAACGCAATCGGGAGGAAACTGAAAATTACTTTTTTCTTGTAAAAAAATATTTTATGTGCGAATTTTACCATTCTTATGTTTCTCTGCGCGTTTATTTTTATAATCCTTCACTTTTGTTTTTAAACAAATTTCAAAAAGTAGGCGGGTATTCATGCAATTTCTAATATTAGTTTTATTATAAAAGCCTTAATGTCAGACAATGTCCATAAAATTACATTACAAAATTTTACAATAATCATAAAAAAAATAATTATATGGTCCATGTTGCTCCAATCTCAGTATCTGTAGACAAAAAGTATCGTCTACTACAACTTTTACATCAAATTGTAGTTTGAAAGGTAAAACCATAAATAATGCTAACTTCAGTATCATTTTATGTGCTACCCGCGATGTACTTGAAACGTTTTGTCGTATTTTCCCGCTCTCAGTTCCAACCATTACGAATGATGGGTTCGATTTTTCAATACCCTTATGTCCCCTGAGTAGACGAAGCAAATATAACTGGGTACACGGACCGTGACATGAAATATTTCTTACTATTTTATGAGACACTATTTTTAAATTCACGTCTTGGAATAAAATTTAATACTGTTTTAAGATAGTTCGTGTCAATGTAGACAGTTAGCTAATTTTTTTATGGATTATTTATAACTTTCTGATGTCAGAACTAAAAATGAGAGACAAACGCCCAAGTGTATGCTTGTCGTGTAGGTCTGTTTAGTTTTGATCCATTAGTAGTTAGAACAAATGAAATGAATAGGTGTTATGTAGAGCTGGTTTAGGGTTATCGAACGCAATTCAATCAATCTTATTTATTTTCAATTTAAAACTTTTTTAATGTCAAACAGGTAAGTCTACAGAATAGGAACCTATTTCAAACTAGATCAAACAGTGGGCAATTAAACAATTTCTGTGTCTAGATGTTGTTTACCACACCGTTTAGGTCAGTAGTTAGTGTTCGGAACGTGTGTTCAGGAATACAATAACCAATTTAACGATCACTATTCTGCGATCGTTCCAATTTCAGTACGATTCAAAATATTGATTGTACATGTTGATTAGTTACAAACGTCGAAGATTATTGCTACTTAATTTCCTTCGCTTAATTAAATTTTAAATTTAATATTTGATCTGTGTTGATAGAATGTGCAACCGATTGCGGTTGTGATTGCTTCATCTCCGTTATATGTTATCTGTTTAAATGAAATTTGTTTTCTTGGTAATTATTATTAAAACATGAAATGCGGTTGCCAAATGTAGTCGTTGTACTCATAAAAATAGCAAAAGATTATAGCTATCTTTGGGGAAAGAAAATATAAAGAATATATCCAGACTTAATTTACATTTTATGTAGTTTATTTCTTAAATAACAAGGTTTTCCTAGTTTTAAAAACTCATACCTACTTTAAAACTAGATACAGCCCAGGTAGTTAAATGAAGATACATAAGTAAAACATAAATTACACGTAGTCTCATTTTTTACTGTACGTAGGTTTTCTCACCGTATCGAGAGTCCGGTAGACCTCGCCTCGAGGGTACATCGTGAAAGCGGTCCGGCTCATGGTTCGTTTCACAACAATGCCTAGTAGCGGCATGCGCAGAGATTTTGTTTATTTTTACTATTATTGCGGCGGGTAAAGCTTTCATAAGAGCTAGCTAGTTGCACCACTATTGTTCTTTAAAGTCTGCTTTATCCACTGCTGCAGGGTTGTCTAAACTGGATACAAAACGAAGCTTACAGCTAATCTGAATGAAACGGAAACAATCCTGTATTTTGTATGTCGACAGGAAATAAAATAAAACGATATCACAATTCAAATTCAACTTTATAACTCGGTTAAGACAATTAAAATTTTTAGCAATGATAATTGTATGCGATTAATAATAAATAGTTACCTACTAGGTACTGCTATGTCATACAATATTTTATAAAATATTAGCGCTGTTTTATGTCAGGATGTTTTATCCATTTATTTTCAACTCCAATATTGTTGAAAAAATAGTATTTTCCTTAGTTTTCAACAACCCTATGCAGTTTACTATTTTTAATGTAGATAAGAATTTGAGACAATGTTAAACGGTGTTGTACGATTACTAGTACTTTTTTTAACATAATTAATTTCTTAGTATTTCACCCATCAGGATCTGAACTCTGTAAATTTTGAATTAAGCCCATATTTACGAATACCAAAATTATGTAAACTTTGTGGTGATGTGGTGACATTGCGTAAAGTTTGAGAATTATTATTATTGAATCGATTGCCTGACATAGTTCAAATAAAATGATAATGTTATGAACACGAATAAATACTATTGAAGTTTATGAAAATGTCCCATATGAATATATTTTTTTTAAATCTGTTTTCCAAGTAGGTACTTTTCAACTGTTCGTTGAAATCCGTAGTTCGTTCTGTGGCATAAGTAGATGCGATTATTATTTAGTTTAATATGCTTCGTTTTTCTTGTAATTCGAGAGGGGCCTAATTATCTAAAGAAGTGTCTGAAAATAACAGCTCTCCGCTATAAACTAATCTCAGATTAATGCTTAAACTTTACAGTCAAAGCTTATGCGTCGACTATACATTTTCATCTTTATAAATAATGCTAATTACTGTATGGATATACTTTGAATACAATAAACTATCATTATTAGTGACAGGTATAAGTAGACCATTATAATTATTGCATACTACAAAATACTTAATAGTATTAGCCATGTTGAATTCTAATGAACATAACTATTTTGAATTTAAATACACGGGTGGTGTACCTATCTTAAAAATAGCCTTTTCTCACTATAAAAGTGATATAAACATTATAACCCTCTTCTGACGAGACCTGAGTCCAACAGTGGGCAGTAATGGGTTGGTACAGGAAACATTATAACACCTCGTAAGTCACGGCAATGGTAATCACTACATTTGCGGTAGATTTATTTCGCTATTCAAAAAATCAAAAAATTAACAGCTGCTTTAATATTTATTTGTTTTTAAACTAGAACGTAGGTTGTTCGCGTTACAAAGTAAATATTGCCTCCCACCCAGATATTAAAGGTCGAAGCATCGAATGCTCAAAGAGAAGACGATCCTACGCTTCAGATAGCTTCGTGGTAGATATAAGGAAATAATACTGGTGAAATACGATAATATAAATCATACTGAAGACTAAATACGAAAATACTATCTTATAAAAGGTTTCGTGCTATTGGTGTTATTACGAACCTTCACAAGGCATTTTACATAAAACCTACTGATACTTACTTCGCTCAATCTATCATCCAGTTGTATTTGACTAGAGACAAAGCACATTCTTTGTTTTTATCCCATAACTAGCTGGCCCGCGCAACTTCCTCTGCGTCACATAAGGAAATTTTCTCACCGTTTAAACCTTCCCTGGACTTCTACGAATATTTCAAGATTAAAATAAGCCAAATCGGTTCAGCCGTTCTCGAGTTTTAGCGAGACTAACGAACAGCAATTCATTTTTATATATAAGACTAGCTGGCCCACACAACTTCGTCTGCGTCACATAAAGAAATTTTCTCACCGTTTAAACCTTCCCTGGACTTTTACGAATATTTCAAGATTAAAATAAGCCAAATCGGTTCAGTCGTTCTCGAGTTTTAGCGAGACTAACGAACAGCAATTCATTTTTATATATAAGAAGATAATATTTTGAAGAAGGAAACTTAGCAAGTTCCTTTGTACTATTTCACTGATTAAAATTATTTTCCCAACTTTTATTCATAATTATTTATTGTCAATTACTTTTACAAAGAATCATAATTAGGATGCCATAGGACTAGCATGTGAACTCAAAAAAATATACGGTAATTGTATAGCATTATAAATCTTAAATTAAAATTCATAAAAATAATAATCCTCCATGCTGGTTCGTTTCATTTGGTTTAATTGAAATTTCTTTCCTCTTTATTATTGGCAGGTTGAACCCTGACGACATGCTCTGATATGACTTACTTATGTATCCTAATCTTTGCCGTAAAAGTATTAAAATTAAATACAGCTGGTAAGTATTTATTATAACTGAAGTAAATACATATTCCGAAAAGTACCTAATAATACATAGGTAATTATTTCTTCAATTCGAGAATCTGATCCGAGCAAGAATTGGTGAGCTCGTACAATATGATTTTCCTTGTTGGTATAGCGTTTTTATAAAAGAAATTCCATCGAGTATTAGGAATTATTATACGGCATCCAATTGATTTGTTATCGATAATAATGTATGAATATGCGGCACGCATAACATATTGTATGCGATTAATAATAAATAGTTACCTACTAGGTACTGCTATGTCATACAATATTTTATAAAATATTAGCGCTGTTTTATGTCAGGATGTTTTATCCATTTATTTTCAACTCCAATATTGTTGAAAAAATAGTATTTTCCTTAGTTTTCAACAACCCTATGCAGTTTACTATTTTTAATGTAGATAAGAATTTGAGACAATGTTAAACGGTGTTGTACGATTACTAGTACTTTTTTTAACATAATTAATTTCTTAGTATTTCACCCATCAGGATCTGAACTCTGTAAAATTTGAATTAAGCCCATATTTACGAATACCAAAATTATGTAAACTTTGTGGTGATGTGGTGACATTGCGTAAAGTTTGAGAATTATTATTATTGAATCGATTGCCTGACATAGTTCAAATAAAATGATAATGTTATGAACACGAATAAATACTATTGAAGTTTATGAAAATGTCCCATATGAATATATTTTTTTAAAATCTGTTTTCCAAGTAGGTACTTTTCAACTGTTCGTTGAAATCCGTAGTTCGTTCTGTGGCATAAGTAGATGCGATTATTATTTAGTTTAATATGCTTCGTTTTTCTTGTAATTCGAGAGGGGCCTAATTATCTAAAGAAGTGTCTGAAAATAACAACTCTCCGCTATAAACTAATCTCAGATTAATGCTTAAACTTTACAGTCAAAGCTTATGCGTCGACTATACATTTTCATCTTTATAAATAATGCTAATTACTGTATGGATATACTTTGAATACAATAAACTATCATTATTAGTGACAGGTATAAGTAGACCATTATAATTATTGCATACTACAAAATACTTAATAGTATTAGCCATGTTGAATTCTAATGAACATAACTATTTTGAATTTAAATACACGGGTGGTGTACCTATCTTAAAAATAGCCTTTTCTCACTATAAAAGTGATATAAACATTATAACCCTCTTCTGACGAGACCTGAGTCCAACAGTGGGCAGTAATGGGTTGGTACAGGAAACATTATAACACCTCGTAAGTCACGGCAATGGTAATCACTACATTTGCGGTAGATTTATTTCGCTATTCAAAAAATCAAAAAATTAACAGCTGCTTTAATATTTATTTGTTTTTAAACTAGAACGTAGGTTGTTCGCGTTACAAAGTAAATATTGCCTCCCACCCAGATATTAAAGGTCGAAGCATCGAATGCTCAAAGAGAAGACGATCCTACGCTTCAGATAGCTTCGTGGTAGATATAAGGAAATAATACTGGTGAAATACGATAATATAAATCATACTGAAGACTAAATACGAAAATACTATCTTATAAAAGGTTTCGTGCTATTGGTGTTATTACGAACCTTCACAAGGCATTTTACATAAAACCTACTGATACTTACTTCGCTCAATCTATCATCCAGTTGTATTTGACTAGAGACAAAGCACATTCTTTGTTTTTATCCCATAACTAGCTGGCCCGCGCAACTTCCTCTGCGTCACATAAGGAAATTTTCTCACCGTTTAAACCTTCCCTGGACTTCTACGAATATTTCAAGATTAAAATAAGCCAAATCGGTTCAGCCGTTCTCGAGTTTTAGCGAGACTAACGAACAGCAATTCATTTTTATATATAAGACTAGCTGGCCCACACAACTTCGTCTGCGTCACATAAAGAAATTTTCTCACCGTTTAAACCTTCCCTGGACTTTTACGAATATTTCAAGATTAAAATAAGCCAAATCGGTTCAGTCGTTCTCGAGTTTTAGCGAGACTAACGAACAGCAATTCATTTTTATATATAAGAAGATAATATTTTGAAGAAGGAAACTTAGCAAGTTCCTTTGTACTATTTCACTGATTAAAATTATTTTCCCAACTTTTATTCATAATTATTTATTGTCAATTACTTTTACAAAGAATCATAATTAGGATGCCATAGGACTAGCATGTGAACTCAAAAAAATATACGGTAATTGTATAGCATTATAAATCTTAAATTAAAATTCATAAAAATAATAATCCTCCATGCTGGTTCGTTTCATTTGGTTTAATTGAAATTTCTTTCCTCTTTATTATTGGCAGGTTGAACCCTGACGACATGCTCTGATATGACTTACTTATGTATCCTAATCTTTGCCGTAAAAGTATTAAAATTAAATACAGCTGGTAAGTATTTATTATAACTGAAGTAAATACATATTCCGAAAAGTACCTAATAATACATAGGTAATTATTTCTTCAATTCGAGAATCTGATCCGAGCAAGAATTGGTGAGCTCGTACAATATGATTTTCCTTGTTGGTATAGCGTTTTTATAAAAGAAATTCCATCGAGTATTAGGAATTATTATACGGCATCCAATTGATTTGTTATCGATAATAATGTATGAATATGCGGCACGCATAACATATTTACATTTTAATTGCGTTGATTGTTTCGGTCATCAAATACTTTGGAAATACAAACGTAGATCATAAACTGTGTTTTGCTGTGGTCTCGGAACTATAGGGCTCATAATTGAACTATGTATTGATAATTATGTAGAGTATGACTGTGTTCGCTTGTTATTACGTATTTAATGTATTTATTAGTAATTGCACATTGTAGTTCAATTCTATTCTAGTCTAATGTAATGTCACTTCGTCAATATTCCCGTCTCTTAGCAACTGTTTATGGTAAAGACATGACACTTGTTTTAGTTATTTTTGCATGGAAAATAGAAAAAATGGTTATTAGAATATTATCATTCTCCATAACAATGCTCTCGATTTTCTATTCTCGATTTTTCCAACTTCTTACAGATTTTTGCAAGCAGGTTATAAGTTAAAAATGATGCAGTAAATAATTTATCAATAACTATATACTAAATCATCTTACTAAATAGATCTAATAGTTCTTTTTCACACTCGTCAACTTCGAACTTTCATGTTAGTCGGCTGTCACCGTCATTTGTTTTCTACGTGTGTTGAACGTCGGCAAACCAATGTTGAAACGCAGCTTAAGATAAGTAACTATCATTGACTGACTGATTGACAATGCATCTTATCAGAAGGCTCAAAGTGAATCAGGGAGCAATGGAGAGGACTATGCTTGGTATTTCTTTGCGTGATCAAATCACAAAAGAAGGAGAACCGCAGAAGGACCAAAGTAATAGATATAGCCTGAATAATTGTTGGTTTAAAATGGCAATGGGAAACAGAAGTGAGGAAATTACCCACTGCACAGGAGTGGTTATTGTAGCTAGTGTTGGGGGAGACCTATATCCAGCTGTTGATGTCTACGGGCTGATGATAATGATTTCTTTGACAGACCCCGGTTACGGTTATCAATTTGTCCCCTACCTATGCAAAGATAAAATACTTATTGCAAACAGTAGTAATAAAAAAATATCAAAATCAAACTACAATATTATACAAATTAGAAATTGTAGAGTTAAATACACAAAGAAGTGAAATAATAGATCGGTTTTCAAATGTATTTAAAAGTTAATATGTAATATAAGGTCACATTGGAAATTTTCGGGGGAGGCCCATGTCCAGCAGTGGACGTCTACAGGCTGATAATGACGATGATGATGAGGTAATATAAATATAGGTAGGTACAGCTTTTTATATTATTATTTACAAACTCTACATCTTTACGACCATTGTCTGATCGTCATCTGGCTGTAACCACGAGGCAGAGTCTAAAATTATTTCAAAATTGATATCTTTGACGTAACTTGATAAACTTTAAGTAATAATATTATCCAGGAGTTTATCATAGCTGGGACATGTCTCACAACTTGGAGGTCACAGCTAAAATAGAACGGTCGTAGGTAAATATAATTTTTTAGATATAAAAATGTAATTCTTATTGCCCCGTAAATAAACGAATAAACGAGTACCTGATCGTCAGTGGTTACTGGCGTTCATGAACCTCTGATTGACAGAGGGATACAGGGCACAGCGAGATACGCCCTACCTACTCTTCTACTAGGTACTACTACTCTACTACTAGGTAGCGAGGCGACCTACGATCTACTCTTAAGAACTCTAAATACAATGAAACATAATGAATTTTGGACCGGGAGACAAAAAGAAAAATATGATTTAAATGATAGTAAAATATTCTAGACACATAATTTGCTTTCAAAAGCCGTAAGTATACCTACCTTTAATATTTAATATGGTAACAAAACAAAGCTAAGCTCGTAACTGATTCACGTTATCTTACCTTTTTGTATGAGATACGTTGTCACAAAGTACCAAACACGAGATGCATAAATAACGTATATCAGATTAACAAATAAATCATTTGTATCAGCCAACGTACACCTAATAAATGAAACAAGTATTTGTTTTAAAAGTTGTTTTAAAAGATTTCGTGTTTTCAGTATCGAAATGAAACGTAAAATATATTACTCGTCAACTTGAAACATGTGATGTTTCTAACTAGCTAAGACTTACGTACAAAAAATAGCGGAGTATTGATCATAGGTGTATGCGATAAGTTTTTATTTAAGTAACGTTTTTGAGAAAAAAAATATGTTTGTGTAAAAATATAACTATAATATGTTTATGTGTATTGTTACACACAACTGGTAAATTAAAAATAAGTAGGTAACGAGAAGGAAGCAATTTTAAACTTTAATGAAAGTTTATTGAAAAAATATGATTTAGGTTAGGTAATAAGCATCATTATTACATTCTTCGATCATTACATTCTAAATTAGGTACATTATTAGGACAAAATGCAATATGACTTGTTCGTAGTGGTTTATTGACCCTGAAGACACAAGACTTACATTATAATAGTAAATAATATTAGACAAAGGAACTCAATCATTGGTCTCTCCAGCAAAATATCGTTTTTTTATTAGATGAGAGTCTTAACATATATGAAATCAATGAAAAAAGTACACTGTCTGAAAGCATGACAACGTTTGTACATATTTGCCTGAATACCATCCATCAATAACGTATATGAGCGACAACTGTGACAATATTATGCAAAATAAAAACATAAATAAATGGTGTGATTGATTACTGTATTGATATGGCTTTCTATACTCTATCAACCAAAAATAATATTACCACGGATCAGTTTTTCTATATAACAGGAGACTTCTAGAATAAGAAAGGTGCTTGACATAATCATCTAAACTCATCATTACGCAAGTTAGCATTACAGAGGTTTATGAACGACTTACCATCAGGTGAGCCATAAGCTCATTTATCTGTCAAGGAATAAAAAAAGCTACATTGCGATACAACCGACTTTTAATATTATATTAATATACTTTGTTATTCACCAATAACTAAGAGTACATTAACACAGTGTATGTTTCAATGTTTTCTTTAAATCATTAAATTAATTAAATAAAATTCAGTAAATTGATAGGTTAATTAAAAAAATCATAAAACAATCACTTATGACCGTAACCGTAAGAATCAATTGATTTCATCTCATTAAAAACCTCAAAAATGAACATGCATTATCGAACATGTGTCACATGACAAAGTTCCATGCAAACATTCGAGAACTCACGGATTGCAAAGTTCGTATGAAACCCTTCGTCAACTGTCACGCATAGTTACAGAACATGAACCAAATTTGAATTAGAATACAACTGTTGGTAAAGTTGGTAGTCTATTATTTATCTATCTAATATATAAAATTCTCGTGTCACGGTGTTCGAACTTGAACTCCTCCGAAACGGCTTGACCGATTTTGTTGAAATTTTTTGTGCTTATCCGGTATCTATGAGAATCGGCCAACATCTATTTTTCATCCCCCTAAATGTTAGGGGTAGTCCACCCCTAATTTTTTTTTTATTTTTTCGACGCAGACGATGTTGCGTGGGGCAGCTAGTAATTATATAATAATTTTACATTCACCCTTCCTAATATGCTTCTTTTGCATTACAAGTATAATTACAGAATTTACACTGAGATCCTAAAAATTAAGCTTCAACAATAAAAGTTACGTACATAATAATTTGAAGTAAAACCTCACAAACAAATTATATAAATAATTTTATTCAAAGCAATAGCAATAGTATTTATGGTTTCAAAATATTAAAATTGAATAAGTTATTAACACACATTATGATAAATATAATATAAAGTGACTTATTAGGAATTAATTTTATATATTTTTTTAATCTATACTAATATTATAAAGCTGAAGAGTTTGTTTGTTTGAACGCGCTAATCTCAGGATCTACTGGTCCGATTTCAAAAATTCTTTCACTGTTGGAAAGTCCATTTATCGAGGAAGGTTATAGGCTATATTTTGTTTTCAAAAAAGGCAAACAAAAAAGTCCGCGACAGCATATATCTAACTATCATAGTTTAGTCACAATAACCGCTTTTATGTTTATAAAAATAAAAAAATTGTCCGAAAAATTAATTTAACGTTAAATGAGTATCGTTATATTAACCCTTATCCAAATTAAGTATTATATTATCAAGAGTATTAATGTAGAAGTAAATTACTTTTTGTTTTATTCCAATCGGTTTTTTCGTTTAGAAGTTATCACGAGTATAAAACGCAATTTTATTAATACACCCACAGCGGGCGGCGAAAATAATATCGCCACGGCATAGCGAGTACTGTTTGAACCCCTTTGTAAGGCAGACGAAGTTGCGCGGGTCAGCTAGTAATATGAATATAATAAGAAGAATATATTTTCCTGATTCCTTTAAATTACTTCCACCTGGTTCATGATAGCCAAAGGTTGCCTTATTCTTATTCTTTATTGTACATAAAAACAACATAACAGATAACACAAATTACATGAAAAAAGCAGGCACAATGGCGAGCTTAACTCATATTTGAGTTTTCTTCCAGCAAACCAGGCATTGGTGGAATAGATAGACATGGATAGGATGAAGCGTACAAGAAGTAGAAGATTATAAATAATAAAAAAAAGAAACAATCAAATCTTACAGTAACTAATTTGTAGTTGTCTTTGAAATTCCTACAATAAACCTTTGTCTTTATAATAAATCAGAACGGTTTCAGTAATGTAAATTAAAGTTTACTCATACTTTACTAAAGCTACTAATTTATATTGAAGAAAAGCAAGCAAAGAAATCCTTTGAGAGTCAAACTTTTAATTCGTAGCTGAATCAAACGAGCCCTGAAATGGTTTATTACCCCGCAAAGATCTTGGTAATTTGTTATAAAAGCGGAAAGATAGAAAACTTGAAATATTGCTTTCTATTACTTTGTTTTGATTGACGTTTCTCATTTAACAGGTAAATGATTTTTATTGAAATCGGTTTTGTAAAAAAGATTTTTCTTGACGCTATCCGTTGTAGTTATACAAGGATTGGTATAATTGCATCATCTTACCTTTTAAAATATGAAAATAACTATATTTCACTTGCGAGTGATCTTCCTTCCTAAATTTAAAGTATTTACGAAAGCATGATGTATAAAATCATGTTTTACATCAAAACCGAAGTTAATTAGGTAGGTTGTGTGCGTATGTAATAGAAGAGGGTTGTATTTTTACTCTGGCTAGTGGCCTACAATAAATGACCGATGAAGCGTAACTTATCTATCACTCGAGTGTAAACTAGCCCTTACTACAATCGATAGTGAAGGGCTGCCCAACACCTTGTTACAAGATTATGTATTTTAAAGTTCATACTATGATAATATTATATTTACTGAAAATAATTTATTTATTTATTTAACAAAAATCCACAGCTACAATTACAATTAAATTCGACTTAAAATTATAAAACAAAACATAATCTCGTGGATCTGTAATTTTTCACGGTGCAACACACATATCTTCTTTGCAATCCAAAGGATTAGCAAGTTAAAATAGAAGAAAAATGTTCTACATACCTTCAAAGCCAACGCAGTCAAAGTCAATTTATTTATTCTATAACCCACCGACTTATTAAGGTTCAATATTTAGTTACGTTCTATTTTTTTTTTTAATAATTAACAATAAAGCTTACGTTTAAATTTATTCTCAAGAAATTACTATTTACGAAACAAATTGAAACATGGACCATTTCTAAAGCATCCAATTTATTTAATGTGACTTTACAGACCTTGTTTCATAATGTTTGTGTCTTGGATTCATAATGGAATTCGTATCAAGATAAAGGGATTTACGAACGTCAAGCCGCGGTGACAACGGGCCCATGGTGCGAGATTTAATTATTATTAATTACACGTTCTAGGCACGTTAATGAGGTCACGGCTTTAACTTAATCCGATAAACTCGTCATTTTATGCTTTGATGAACATAAATTTAGTTTTCAATTATCGACATCACACTTTTTTATTTATTTATTTATTTATTAGAAAATCTCACCAACAATATTAGTTACAACAATGACATTAAAAAAGAATACATTAATAATACATAGAAATGACGAATTGCTGTGTAACAATACTAACAATAGGAAAGCATAGCGTTCATATATCTTTTCGAAAGGATACTCTTCGATGAACAGAAATGCAAAATTATAGTTTTCTCCTAAGAAATTTATCTGTAGGTACGATACCTATAAGAAAAGTTTAACACAATGGATTTTATAACTAATTATCGGTTTACGACTGTCCAGTTAGGAGTAATGGTAAGAATACACTTTTGTGGAGTAATAAAAATATTCTAGAAAGTATTTTTGGTTTATCAAAACATTAATGGAATGATAAAGGTTAGATATCATTTTACAAAATTTTAAAGAACAGGCGGAATTAAACTCTTTAGACTACGTAGTAGGGATGTAACGAAAATCCATGCGCGAATATTCGCATGTTTTTGAATATTCACATTTGCATTCGCAAAAAATAATGCGAATATTTGGACAAAAGGTAGGAGGATGTTATGTAGATGTAGAAGGAATCTGATGATCCAAAATAAAGGCCACTACCTTCCCTTTAAATGCGACTCGCACCTGGACGAGGACGAGGAGTGGACGTCGACCTCGATGGGTTCACGAACTTTCGTTATCAAAATGATTTGCGAGGGGGTGTCAGTTATTTAGTGGGGGGTGGCAAGTACATCCTATTTTCCAAGTAGATGTAGTATACCTAGGTAAAACATAGGTGCCTTTTATTTTATCGTAGGCTATTTTGTAATACCTACTTTTGAGAATAATCATTTATTCAGTCGTGAATGTTACAGCCAAAGATATTCAACATCATGTATATTCTTCAATATCTTTGGTTAAAGCTGAATATTCGCATTAAATCATGTCTGTAACCTGAGTACTTCAGAAGATCTTAGTTCTACATTGTGTAAGTTAATTTTAATAATAAAACATGAACTTACAGAATAATCACTGAACGCAACCGTAATTTTCAGAATGTCGGAACCAGATAAGTTACTAATAAAGCGTACGTTCCCGACATAAGCCTAATGAAGTAAATGCCTACAACTTTCCCGAAATCGTAATATAAGTTACAGGCACACGTGAAACAACTTTAGATTGGCAAATAAATGAATTAAATTGATATTTCGTAGAACTACTTTTGTGTTTGGATTAATGAGTAGATAGGTGGTAGGTATTAGCAGACAGTGAAGCTATTCAACTTTGTAGTTATAAATCCCCGTCGAAACGTTTTCCGTTTGTTGGTTATTCAATCGAAGTCTTGACGAGTTATTTGATTGAAACTGTTGAATTGGACTGTTTGATACATACACGTTTGTTAGTTCCGATCCTCGCAATTAATTTATCTAGCAGTCAAATTTAACGCAAACTACAACATTCAAGACAGTAGATATTGATTCTATTAAATGTATGTACCTAAGTATTCATTATTTTCTTTCTGATTATGAGTCGTAGCATAGGATTAAATTAAATATTTTTATTTCATATTGTTAAGACGTGCTTTAAGTTTTCTAAAATATGTTCAAATTGATATTTATTAATTGCCCAACAATGTTCACTGATTCTCGCTGTAGCTCTTCTTATCAAAACAGAAAACACCTACTTCAGAAGTCACAAAAAAATATGATACCTAATGTTTATTGACAATGTAACAACATAACATTTTTTTATTTCATATTATTATAGAGAAGTGAAATAAATATAGATAGAAATTCGACGTGTGTCTTTATCACTATAAACTCAATTCTTTTAATCGTTCGTTATAGTTCAAGGATGGTTTATCCTGCAAAAAAAATCGAATAATTGACATTTAATTGAAAGTGACGCAAACGAAGTTGCGGGGGCAATGCATGTGAATGTACATAGTTTTTCCCGAAAATATACCTGTTAGTACCTTAAGAGAATAACAAAGAGAGTAACAAAACTAAATACTGACAAAGCAAATTGCAGTTCAAAATAAAAGTACACAGTTATGATGTTATAAATTTGATACCAATTTTGCAAAGAATTAGTACAGTGATTACTAAAACTTGGGCAAATCCACAACTAAAGCCTAATAGTTAAAGAGGCATTAAAATTTTAAATTATAATTATGATATATCATTTGAGTAAAATTATACGATGTAAAACTTAGTTGGATACGAGCAAGCTTTTAAAATAAATTGTTGTATAACAAGCGTCGTCGAGTGAGAGCGCGCATCAGCCCGTCCGCGTCGCATAGTTGAGAGTACGCCTCGGGAGGAATGCCACTCTCTCCGCTCAACCTTTTCAAACCCTACCTTTTCTGTTCTCAACTTCCAGAGAAACACCCACCTTTGTACAAAGCACTTACTCTGAAATTTAACCCTTTAACAACAGAAACCGCAGCGATATCGATACAGAATAATAAAACGACAATTAAATATTTTACAAAGATATTTTATTAAACATTCTTTCCTGTAAAATAGATTAATTAAAACTGACGTTTACAACAAACAACTATAAAATTCTTTGTATTTTGTTTGCTACATCTAATGTTATGGTAATTTGTCCTGTTCGGAAACGGATTTAGATACATTTACTACCGAATTGGTTTTCAGCGCATCACAAACAAATAACAGTTCTCACAGCACGGAGACACTTTAAGGTACCTATAACAAATGATAACATTTGAACACGTATAATATCGTATCACACGAGGATGGGAGGGGACGCGGATCGCAATTAAACTAATATACACATACATTTAATTGTCGATACACATATTCGTAACTATTCGATGAGCGTATGTTTCGCCCACACATGACGTTACTTAAGGGATCAATATTAATTTAACTTCATCTATCGTCTTTACGAATATAGTCCTGTTACATATAAGTAATTGTACATTTCAGATACCCCGCCATGTTATTTATCTGAAAGAAATACATCGATCTTATTTGAATAATGTTCCTTGCGTAATTTGAGTGTTCAATATGTGGGTCGCAAACCGTTACATCGTGCTTATAAAATATTAGAATATTACATTATTCGTTATATGTAACATCAATGTCGTCTGTTTTGTAATAACTGCAAAAAACACTGGATCGTGTGCTTGACAACTTCCTGTTAGATTATACAAATCAATTCAGGATTAACTTTTATAAACTGAACAACGATGGGCTTGGTCCCAATCAATAGTTACCCGACTTTGAAATTAATCTAATTTAAACAAACCACAAACTGTATATAATTCCACTTAAACATTTCAAAATCATAGAATGAAAAATGATATCTACTAAATTTTGCAAAGTTCAATTGAATCCAAAATTTCAACAAAGACGTTTCATCCGTTTTAATTTTAAATACTTTCGTTTGAAGTGATAAATATCTTAAAGCGGCACACGAACACAGTGTTTGTGGCAGGAAAACGAGATGCTTACTATTTCCACAGAAACACGCGCACTGCAACGATACTAAAAGCTGTAAAGATAAGCGAAATACACACGAAAATTGACGGAAAGTACAATTTACATCATGATTTGTATATTTAATTCCTACATTTAAAGTGACAAGCTCTGTTCATTTGTTTTCCATATCTTTTGTCAGATTTGTCACTACATTATGCTACATTAGTCCGTTATTATATGCCTGTCACATTTACGATTAATCTCGGAATATGAGCCTATTAAGGTTAGTAGCACTGATATTATAGTAATTCCACATCTTATTTCATCTGTAATCACATGTTTTTTTGTTAAAATTATACTTTACTAAATTGTGCAAAATTAAGCATAATAAAGAGATGAATTTATTACAGGAATAGTTTTTTACTAATTTATAAATCTGTGTTTATAACGACAAAAGATGTTGTGATTTTAGATTAGCAAAAACACAACAGCAAATTTAGTAGGTAATGTAGACAGGTAACAAAAGCACAACACGTCGTGCAGGCGCGCTAGGAATTCTCGGGAAACTGTCGAGCATCGTTCACTTAACATTATACAATAACCTACCTTACCGCAGACATCGAGTGCATCGAAGGCTTCGTGGTACTCTGGCTGCCATAATGTTTATTTCGAACATTTCTCGCTTAGTGCTAGAGCCAAAAGTTAATTTAATCTGTAAAGTGGTAATATTATTTTCAAACTCTCTGTGCGCTATTCATTTCATAACAGTTTTTCAAATAATACAATTGTAAGCTTAATTAAACTGTATTTTTGAGATGTCAGATTATTTGTATTTAGATTTAAATAAGAAACCTTATTTAATTTTCAGTAATAGTTTTAAATAAGCGATATTTTGTAAGAAATAAAGATAATAAAATAATAAAATGTGTGATTTAGACTAACTTCTTCAAAATATGAATGATTTCCAAAGTTCTTATGTCATCACTATGGTAAATAACGACCTAACCCTTGTAAGGTAGTTTAAATAATTGAAAAGATATCTGCACATTGTAATTATAAGTAACGATTTTATAATATAAAAAATATTCTCGTTCATTTTTCCACGTCGACAGAAGTACCTACGTTATATAGAAGTATACTATGATGACGTCCAGCGTACGACGAAGCCAGTGGAGCGTACAACACTGATTTTGCGGCTCTATTTGCCGACGAGAATATTCCCGTGCGCATAAGACTAATATCTACAACAACTACTATACAAGAAGCTCTTATTTCTTTATAACAGACATTATAAGCGCTGATTGGAAAGCTCTTGTTGTGAATAGGGGTACAGATGCTTGTAATATTTATTTTAATTAACGTTCTATCTAAAAATTATAAGATCATCGTTCTAATATCCATTTAGGTTCATAGTTCATAAATATTCATAAATTCTTTCATATTTTTACACTTGTGGAATAGGTCGTAATTTTTCAGTGGCTTAAATTTTGTATAATGACAGATAAATAAATCTAAAATTGTACTCTGCATTTAACAGTAGATATACATTTAACAACAATACTTCACATACAATCTCCATTAATTTTCAAAGTAAGAGATTACAACATTCAGGATTAGATTGTAATAATAACTACTAGATATTTGTTGACAGAGATAACTAGAACATTATTTTGTCTTGTTGGAAATAATACTTGTATTATTTTTCTTATTAACACTATAATGTATAACTACGTTGGATTATAGACAATTTTGTCTTTTAATTACTATCTGATACAATTTAACAAATAACAATTCATTTTATTACATATCGTTCACATTGTACATTAACTACCTACACTTCCATCTCGTCATTTTCGTTTTACATACCGTAAAACATTTTATATCTATGAGTATTTATTTAGTGTACGCAATTCACAATACGACTATACGGTAGTAAATGGCCGAGTTGTAGGGGCGTAATTATATTGTGCGTTAATAAATCGCACGATACATAATAAATAGCATCCGATAAGATGCGACTAGTAGAGGCCGTAGTCGGTAGGTGACATTCATGTGGAGCCGGGAGCGTAGCTCACAGTCAGTCGGAGAGCAATGAGCGCTTCCCGGGTGCTGGGCAGCGCTGGGCCGACGCTGGTGTCCGTGTCGCCGGGGTCTGATTCTGAGGGTTCCTCGGGGGGCGCCGCTGCAGGTCGGACGTTGTCTAGCCGCGGACGAGGCGAGTACCTCGGCGTCAGCGGAATGCCCCCGACGACTGGGTGCGATTTAAGACTCCCGCCTGCAGGACGTCGTGCATCATGCGCTCGTTCTCCTGGCGAACTGTTAACAACCAAGCAAGCTTAATATCCATTAGAACGTATTGTACTCTATACAGGAGTTTGCTGGGGTCACACCTCTAGGTTAAGTTGAGTTTTTCTAAATTAGGGTGTGACTATAGCTATGGGTTATGTGTGCTATTTAGATTTTAACCAGCCATTTGGTTTCACACCCTATGGAAAGGTTAGGGTCTAAATTGAACTTACATATTAGGGTTTTACTGTGTTATCGAAAAATAACATCTATTAGTGTTAACGTTATTGTAAAACATACTTTCGCAGAAACATTACGGGGGGATTAAGGCAAGTAATTTCAAATAAATTCTGTTAGTTAAGTTACAAATCAGAGTTTAATCATCCGCACTGTCTCTTTCTGAACTGTGTCTTTCATTTGTACCGAAATTATTTACTCAGTTAATTTAACATTGCGAGTTTCTTTTAAGATTTTTGAGTTCTGTACCCGAGAGCAATTTTCCTAGGTAAATACCATTAAAAGATTCGAAATAACATGTTTCGCTAAAAGATATTAATCGGCCTAAACAAATAAAGAGAAAGTGTAGACGCTAAAACCGTTGTTAATTTTGTTAGCACATAAACGCATGTTAACTCGAACGAAATGTAACAAAACCTAACGTTTTATTTTAGGAGTCAAGTTTTGCTTCGTTGTTAATTAAATTTCGTTAGGTATGGGACATAATGATAAAGTTTATAATTTTCCTTATTGTAAGGATGTAATAAATTCCTAAAAAGTATTTTTGTATTTGCTTAGATATTCTAGCAGCTATCCTATCCACCTATCCTACAATCTATCTGTGATACACGCCGGTCAACAATCTAGCCGTAAGTTTTGACCAAAGGACGGCCATAGAAAGAGATTATTTGATTTGTATTTCAATAAAAGCACAATAGATAGGCATTTGGTTTCCTGGTAAGCTGTTACTTTCTTAAACTTGCTTGAAAGTAAGTTGTATGTGCAAACTGTATTGTTTAGTTCCTTTTATTTAATTCGCACTTTCGACAACATTTTTCTCTACCTAGGATTTGAAATTCACACACACATTACGTACAATTTTATAACATCTCTAGAACTTGAATTTCATTAATTAGTGATAATTTTAATTTGGTAAAAATAGGTATAGAAAAAAAATTGGCCATATAGATATAAAGAATAAGATAGGAAGGTACTACCCTTCCTATCTTCTATTAATCTCAAGCTATAAAAGAACCTCCTACTACCTAATGGTAGCATTTCCAATAAGAATTTTGCTTCTACGTTAAAATTTCTCGTATTGATTTTACATTAATGAATATCATGGGCCGAGTGCTCGTAACGTGTTGATCTGACTATCGAAGGAATATACAGAGGTTTTTGTTGGAGAGTCGCCAACACGTCGCGACGGGTACCCGCCATTGTTTACATCCATCCTATTGTATTGAATGATACCTAGAAAACGATTTTTTTTACGAAAAAATATCTTATTGTTTGGTATTTTTAACAAACGATCAATACTACTAGGGTAATACCTACTTTAAACCAATATTATCAAAGTGGGTAAAAAAATTTTACGTTCCCAGAAACTTAGAACTTGATTTTATACTTACTTTTGTATACTTTTTCTTTGGCAATTTTTTTAGGGTTGAAAAGAACATTACTATTGAAAAAGTTTACGATTGATCTACAATTTATTTTGTAATTCTTGGTGAAACTTTCTATGTAATATTCTTAAATCTACAAAAATACTCAGTACTAAAAAGACCTGGTTATTCTACAAGATTTTCCTCAACAAAGATATCAGATTTTCTTGTAGACAACGATCATTAATTAAGATCACATACACGTACGAAGCGTGGCTGAAGCTACATGTTGTTAAGAACTTACAATTTATCGCCGACCTAAACGTTGTAAAGGATTTCGTTAAGACTCGCCGACAGGATAAGAACGGGATGAAAAGTTGTGTCGTATAGGCGTGTATGTGGGGTGATTATGGATCAAATGACAGACAAGTTGATGGAATATGATAATTGCAAGAGTTATGTGAAAATATTCAAAATAAGTTTGCTGTTGAGATTTTGTGGTAATATGTAAATGAGGAATAATATCACAATACCTACACTATAACTTATCAGCCAAAAACGACTACCGCTGGATATGGGCCTATGGGCGTATATCGAGGCAGTTTTAAAAATTTTGCTAAATAAAACTGGAAATTGATTAGGTTTTTTATTGGGTATAATATGTAGGTAAATTTTAAATCTAATATTTTTTTTTAGCTTTCTGATCAGAAAAAGCAAAACTTATAACGCAAGAAACAGTGATTCGAAAAATTCGTTACCTAAACAACCATAATACCTAATCCGAAAAATCATTTACAGCCAAACTTTTTATAAACTTATATTTATCAATATAAACAAACTTTCCTATCCACGCCGTAACTAATTTAAGATAATCCAATAACTAGCTAGCTTGTAAGTATATTCGGCAACTAAAATTAGATCTAAACAAGTTTTGTGTCCCGCATTACTTAGGTCATGCGTGAATGATACAAAATGTTTGTGAAGGTGTATTAAATAACGTTATTATTAAGGTCTATAAGGGTATACCAAGGATTACATTCCACGTGAGCGCACTGTCGGCTTCCCAATCTCAACTCCTATCAAAATACTCAAACATTCGCGTCTTACACCACAAACGTAATCTAATTCATGAATTCAAACAGATAATTGAATGTGGAAGCTTTATTGCGTTCAAATTATTCTTTGACGTTGATACCCATATAATTTATTCTTCTTTTGTGTAATGAAAAAACATTGAGTCTAAGTACAAAAGGCTTCAGATATTGTAGTTCCGACAGTTCGAGCTCTCAGCGTTAATTACAATAAAACGAGGTTAAACGTTATTATTTTTTTGCATAGTTGTACCTACGTAGCTGGTTTGAAAAACTAGATTTAAAAGATGTTGAAAGTGCATTCAGCACTTTCTGTGTTGATGAGTTATTTGTTTTAATAATAATAAAGTTCAGATTATCTTGTAAGCTTCTGTGTTATGTTCTATTTAGTATAACAGTAGTTTGTAGGTATACGGAGATTATAATGATATTAACATTTTTTTTTAAATATGTTGTGAATAATCTCCACTCACATGCCCAACAATGTAATGCGACAATATTTATTGTTAAAAATATAAATAGATGTTATATTTGTAAATAATACGTATGTGAAAAAATGCTGAAGTTGCTCTTTATATGAATACGAATATCCTTTTTTAAAAGAGCCACCATTTGTGGATGTGTGACCTCTAATAAAGGTTTACGGCTTTCACCGATTTTTTTTCTATGCCTAAGGGACTCGACCTCGCGCCCGCAATCTTATTCTTAATCCTAATGCCTACTTATGCCCGGAAATTGCGAGGTATCATGATAACAAGAGCTCCCAACAGTTCACATTTTTCGCACATACTTAATAATATTAGAAAACAAAATTGAGTTAATGACGTAAAAATACCTTGCAGATTATAAAACTGAAGTAATGTTTTCGCTTCACAGGTTAATCTGAGTTCGTGCTCAATATTGTAATATTGCATTCTAATACGTTTACAATGAAATGCACATAAATATTATTTTCTGACATCATTATCAATACTAATGCGATAAACACACTGCCTACGCATAGCGCGTAGCAATGTACCAGTGGCCTATAACTTACAAAAAAGACAAACAGTTGCATTTTGTAGTTGCCTTTCCGTAAGCAGACTTTTTTAAATTATAGAATCCACAAAAACGAATGCAGACAATCCATGAAGGAGACTTGGCAGTATCAGGAATATTAGTAGTATCACATAACCACTTAATAAATTGCACTTAACATTACCTAGTTCTTACCGTAAGTCGATTTACACATCCTTAGGAAATAAGACATTAAAAAAGGCAATATGGGTTACAATTTTAGCTGAATAAATTTTACTATAAAAGCAATGAATAATTTCACATTTTTGACATTCAAGGAAAGTAATTTAAATACAAAATTATTCTAAAAAAGTCTTTCACATCCTAACTTGAACAAAATGCTATAACAAAATCTTTGACTTTTATTTAAGATAAAACGTCGGAACCTACTGAGATTTAAAATAGCTACGTCATCAAATTTTTCGCAAAGTAGTTTAGCATAAAATATATTTATACCTAAAGAGAATCAATTTGATGAGAGCGATTTTTTCTTATTAGACAATAACAAAAAAAAATCTGAATGATCGTAAGTCCCTTAAACATGTGAATTCTATTTGGGTAATGTTTCTTTTGACTTTATTGAATTATTACTTACAATTTACTCACGAAAGCAAACTATTTCTGCATTCTATAATTTACAGTAAAAGCCTTGCAAATGTTCTCGATAGATGAAAAGATGAAAAGATTTAAACCAAATCAAAAGACAAACGATGACAGTATATATCCTGTATTCATTTATTTACACTTATTTTTTACATTATATTTTTAAAAAAATTAACAAAGGAATAAAATTTAAAAATACAATATAAAAAACAGAGGCCCACTGAAGACTAGGTCTACGACCCAAGCCATCAGTGGTCAGGGCTCAAAAGAGACAGTATATATTATTATTAGGTTTGCCGTTATGACTTAAATTATTTCTAGTAAAAATTGTAGGCTCATTAGTTTTGTCATTATGAAACTTTTTCAGCTGTACTGAAAGCATCTGCATTACTTTGTTATAGTTTTCGACAAGCTTTAGCTTCGGGGTTAAGTAGGTTTTAACCTCGTTGCTCGGTTAGAAACTAATTATAAATTCTACCAGGTTTTACTTTATCTCTTTTAGTTTGGGTGAAAAGCTAGCTACTAATGTTTATGTTATTCCACTTAAAACTATTAATAACATTTAAAAATTTCATTACACGTTACCAAAGGCCAAAATCCTACTAATAATAGCGCATCTTAGCATCTGGATATTCTTTCCGTTACGTACATATCTATATTTGTAAATTTACACCTACATTTTGTAGATAGTGTGTTATAAGATTCGTTCTTTGAGTTTTATCTCACTGGATGACTGTCTGTTCTCATCGTTTACGCTACAATATTTGTTTTGTTTTTAGTTCAAAGAGTTACATTGTCAAACATAGCTTTGATACCATTAATAATTCAAACATTTCTATTTTTAAACTTATACTGCTGTAATTATCCTAAATTCAAAGAAACTCCTATTCATATTTAATGATGAATTTCATAATGTAATGGACCAACTTTGATCTTTGTAATAAAATAATATTCTTCTAAAAATGGTTGAGGTTAAATTAGGACAACTCCTTTTAGGAATTTACATTTAATATGATTGAGTAAGAAAAGCTTATGTTGGCACAGGCTATGAAAAACATTCCATAACTTATTAGGTACTTCGAGTAAATAAAATGGTTTGAGTTCAATGAAAGCCGAAAGAGCGAAATAAATCAGAAATAATAATATCATAGAATCGAGATATACCTGCTCACGAATAAAGTGCCTATCGGGTTGCCTACCTCAAGTCTTTGATACAGAAAAATGATGTCGTCCGAACCGATATTTATCATGAAAATTATCGTATACAATAATGCAGAGGGTTTTCAGTTATGTAATAAGAGATTATATAATTTGAGATGTTTTTTTGTGTAAAATTTTCAGCAAATCTTCCCACGCAACTGAATTACTTATAAAAATACTGAGCTTGAGCTTGTTAAGGTACTCGAAAGTTTCTGTTAATATAAAGCTATAAACATTTGAAACATACTGCTAATGATAGATCGACTGCAATCATCGAATCAGTTTGCAACCGTAAAAATAGTTCAGTGGTCGTGTTTTACATGTACCAGTATTTTCTTTCACTATCGATTTTTGTTACAAACCAAGTTACTAAACAACGACTTGACTAATTACGACAAAAAGGGATTTACTTTATGAATTTCCAATCCAGCTTGCGGGTTCGGGTTTCCCCTTCTATTCGTAATGAAGTAAAGTTAAACGAGACCCAGTTGTATGAGCTCGCAAAGGGATTTTTAATGCAAACGCTTAAAACGAAACACATTTCAGTTGTAGAGCGTAGATATTTCGTGTCGATGTGTTCGACCCCGCCGAGTTGTTCGCCTGTTGCTTCTTTTATTAAAATGTTTCGGAGTTGCGGAAGCTCTATAGGAAATTGCATTGTTCACGAAAAATGAAATATCTTATAATAAAATGTCTTTAACGTGACATTTTAAGTACCTATTTCACCAAAACTTTATCCACATTTGCGGAGTTCAAATTATAATATGCTAAATATGAAACTAAAAAATAAGTAATAAGTTTTAGTTTTGTCATAACGAAATGCAATTTCATTGATTATGAAACTATCTGAATCTAATAATTGAATTTGAGAAAACATGGGAAAATTGTACCTACACATTTAAATTGTCCCTTGTCTATTTGTTATCAACTGACATTGTTTATTGTATCAGGCTTGATTCTCAAGAGGCAACCTAAGATGGGTCGGAGGATATAACTCACTATTAGTTCTTAATACGATAAACTAAATAGATAGAAATTGATTTATTAATACAGTCCCAAAACAGCAGAACAATATCACCACGGCTTCATTAAAATCTATGAACCCTTCTGCATTGTATTGTACGAGGCAATGTCAACTGTGCTAATGTATGAGTTGATGAAGAAGTGAACCGCTACACTTCATTCGGTAGTAGAAGTTTGAGTGGAATATGTAAATATGTTCGGCGACACAAAAGGGACCAGTTACCACACCAACTTTAGCCTACTTGTTTTGTTCGACAAACTTGTGTTTTAACAATAAATTGAACAAGCATTTACCATTACGAGTATTCTAGATTATGTTTGTTTTCTTGTTATTTAGTATTGACTTGTGTTGTTGTTAAGTACTACTCATTGATATGGTTTTCTAATATTAAAAGTAGAAATAATAATAAATATTAGATTGCTAAAGATATTGGCGGCTGGGTTTCAGTTTTTAAATAGTTACCCGCATTGAGAATAATTTAGTTTCATAGTCTATAACAATATTATTTCCACTACCTATATTGGAAAGTATCAATTTTGTCAATGTACGAATAGGTATCAAAGCAAATTTACGAGCATGTCTCTCCCTTTATTCAGAACCGAACTAACTTGCCACGAATTAATTAAAGAACTGTTTCAACTTCTTGAAGACTTAAGAAAGACTGGTATTTCAAAAAATACTTATGTAGGTTTATATAAGCTGCTGTAAATCCAAAACGCATTACGAAATATTCAGAACTTTATGGAACTAAGATCCTACTCTTGCTTCTATGACAGTTTAAAAGTGGTTTAAGCGATTACGATAACAGTGGCCTTCGGGCATTGGTAACGACTTTGTCCTAGTTCTACTGAGTTGCAAAACCAGATTATAAATCCAAAGAATGCTTCAAATGTCATCTTGGTTAGTTGTAGTTGTGTGTCTAAAGATTTTTACTTAGATAAGCAACCGTTAGTGGTAGGTACAAAAAGTAATACCTAACAGAAATACAAGGTGTAGATTGTTTTGACACAAGAACATTATATGTACATGAAAATATCACTAAATTGCATTTTAGTAGGCACTACGAGTCTGGTATTGGACGGCTATGGTAAATAGAAATACTGAATAATTGTTGCGTTTTAATATTTTTATGTATTTATCAATAGTATGCAAAGATATTATGAAATTTCTTCCAGCCAACAGCTATGAGCCAGCCTCTTAGCTAATAAATGCGACAAGAATATTTAACTTTCGACGCTGTACAACTATGGGTATTTCTCATGATATCTTTTGTTTATATTTCTAACATTTCACAAATTTTTGAATACATTTACTTTGGATCCACAGTTACATCCCAATTTAATAAAAAGTAAAAGTTTTTATATTCTAAGAAAAAAACTGGAATATTAAAGAACCGAGAATGATAACCTCGAGAAACAGGATTTGATCCGTCACTTTCAATACCTAAGTCTGTTTTCAAGTTCGCAAACTTCGGAAGAGTAATCATTCACGTTGGTAATGGTATATTTGCGGACGAGTCGAATAAATAAGAGCAAAGTTTGGCAAACATAAATCATAAGAACCTCTCCGTAAATAATCAGTTTTAATTTAAGTAGACCAAGATTTTCCGTTCATAATGCAAAGTACGAATAAAGGTAATAAAAGTACCTACGTCTAAAATATTTTCGTGTTCAGAAATTTATGGGACTGTAAAAAAAATATTTTGGATGTTTGGGTCTTTTAGATATTTGTGAAGTAAAAACCTAATTATTTTTTTGTAAAGTTACATATAAGAACCATTACCAGATTACTATGGTTTTTACCAAATTCAAATTGATTTTACATATAATATGAATGATCTGTCCATTTTTATAAGATACTATAATATGTTAAAACTACATAATATATTATATACAGTATCGTAGTCCTAGTGTACCTACTTAATTAAAAGATACCAACTTCTGTATCGTTCCTCGTCAAACTTCAAAAAAAATTACACGACAATGGTAGGACGATAAAAAGAAGGTTATTGAAATCATAATAATCATTTGTTGTACAGTTTATACAGTTGAGAAAATCTTTCAGTACATTTTCTAACTACCTACCTAATCTTGAACACCAACGTACATAAATTGTTTGCAAATTGTTTTCTTCTTCGGCGCGTCACTTCCAAACAATATTTTACTTGAACTTCACGAACAAGTTGTTCGGACGCGTCCCCTTCAATTACACGAAACAAGATTCGAGCTTCGTTATAGAGTTCAGGGGATCACTTTACAATGTTGTGGATAATTAACTGAGTCTGTGTACGGTATAAGTGCTGCAGATAATCCCGCAGGCGTCTTGGAGTACTATTTTGGTACACCTGTGATTGGTCTACTAAATTGGTACATCTAAATTTCTCTAAACAGTCTCTCCTACTTTTCTCAATTCTGAAGTATCTTGCGAAGTGATCAAAAATAATAAAACTATATTTATTTGTAGTCCTTAGTGTGGCAAAACAAAACGGACGTTAGCAGTACTGTATTAAGTGAATAAATATTAATTATTACAAATTGTAATTATTAATATTAGTAGCTCGTTTATTCTTTAAGTGGCTCGTTTATTCTTTTTTATCAGGACTGTGAAAAGAACTACAATATACGTAATGGCCTAATCAGTAGTCTACAATGCGTAGGCTTAAGTTAAAAATGCCGATATCTACTTGTTCTTAACTAAACCACGCGGACTGTCTAGATTTATGAATACTTGCACGGATATTTTATTGATTTCCATCTGTGTTCAGTTTAGTGCTAATAATAAATATTTTATAATATAACTTACAACGATAATCTTCTTATCAATAAATAGACAAAATATAAATGCTACAACCTAAATAAATGCCGATAATTTTACAATACCAGTAAAACGGAAGTCACATTTTAATCGGATTAAATTAATATGCATAATTTGCAGTTCAAGAAACCTTATAGTCTCGTTCCCGAATATTCAGCCCTCGTTAACATTAATGTTTCTGGGAGAATCGCATCTGTTAAATCGGTTTGACACAGGGCTGAGCTACGAGAGCTTAAAACGAGCTTACCATGAACTCTTAAAGACTATGGAAATTTAAACTAAATGCTGTAAGTATTACACAAAACATGTTTCAACTTTATTTAAAGCAGTTGAGAGGTTAATTGACCAGTTAAGCTCTGATAGAAGAAACACAAATTGTAATAGTCGGACTTAAGTAGGTACTACTATATAGAAGAGTAGAAAAAAAAGTGAAACTCCAATTTCCAACTCTGAAATTTCCAGGACCTAAGAACCCACCAAAAGTTTACAAAAAAATACCATTTTAATTGAAAATAATTATTAAACTATACGAATTTGTATTGTTTATGTGTTAAGACCTCAGAACGGTACGAGTTACCGCAACGGATCATAAAATGGTGAACCACATGTTTGCTAAAACAGACGCACGTTGGCCAGTACCAGCCCCGGTGCCCGCGTATTATAAACAAATGATGAATTGTTTATCCAACGAACTACGCGTTTCATTCACTGGATGTCAATCCGTGCTGACCGATCTAAATTAGAAAATGTGAAGTCTGGTGTGAGGGTAATGCGTATGTTTATTTTGATTGACTGTTCTGCTCGGAGTTTATATTAGGTACTCACACAGATATATTACATACCTACATACATATATGTCTGTACTATAAAATACTGTAAGTACTGGAATACCTATTTCCATAACAGTATCTATATTAGTGGTAAAAATCAAATAGACAAAATAGAAATGCAGAATTACTTAATTGTTTATTATTGATTACTTTTTTTCCAAAAGTTCAAAAAAGGAGCAAGTACTCAATTCGTCTGTATGTTTTTTTTATGTTTGTTCTTTCATACTTTGGTATGGGCGAACTGATTTAAATGATTCTGGAATAAGATCGAACTAGTACTTTTGGGTATGCGTTTAAAAATGTGTTTTTTTTAATGAACAACATTTCACGATTTACTGTGCGTTTCAATGTGTGTTTCTTTTTTTATACTTATTTCGATGATTTTTTAGTTAGGAAACAGAAGCTTTGGAAATTATTTTATATAAATTTGATAAAGATCTGACTGGTAGTAAGTATATTTTTTGTGCTATGCTTGACAAATGGAAATAAGTCGTTTTCATTTTTGTAATAAAAATATTATTTAAAACTGAAATTGTTATTGTTATAGTACCTACAACAAATGAAATAGTACCAGAACAACAAGTGCATACTTGGTACACTACTAATCTTTACAATAATATTATTTTGTTTAATATCATAAAAAAATGAAAAGACCTACCTACCTAGAAGACTTAATCTCGAAAACTTCTTATTACAATTAATATAATACCCGTCTATAAAGCGGTCACCATAATTGTCTTCCTTATTTTCATCTTCTTTTATAAAATAAAAACATAACATTTTTACGAAAACATTAAAAGCAAAAATAAAATGGGAGTTGAACTAAGCTGATTATAATTTCCGTCAGAAGACGAGACAGTATCGAACAATAAATTCGGCTTCCTGCCGTCTGACTGCCGAGTGCCAGTAAGATGGAATTAACTTACAGAAGGTATTAAGACTGAAAGTGTAAGTATTAAGAGTGACACGTTATGTGACTTTTCAACACTTTCTGATAAAAATTATTTGTAATAAATAACGATTATCGAATTTCACGTGACATAACTGACTCAACATAAGGCTAAAATGTAAAAAAATATCATGTGAAAAAATAAACAATCTTTAAATCATTTGAAAATCAGCAACATAGGTATATGCAACACTTATGTCTATTAGGGCACACAAATTCGAATCTTAATCCGAAGCTTGTTTCATATAGCTATTCATTACCGTGTTAAAAATGTAACAATGCACGTAACAAATAAATAGTAAATCAACATACATAGTAACAAGTTTCCAAAAAACGGAAACAAATGTCAGAGCGAGTAATAACTACTACTAACAAAATCAATAATGGTTTTTCCCCTGTAGCACGCTAATAAAAATAAACAAAAAAAATAATACTCGAGAAAACAGTATAACATTACAACCTTTAACAACGGATTTCGTAATAAGTATGTATTATGTTTTTTTGTTTGCGGATTTCACAAAAGAGACGCTTTCTCCGGAGTTTCTGTTAGTAATTTTATGTTTGCGAATAGTAGAGTGCGATAACCAATACATACAAGTAAATAGTCTCCGATTCGAAATTAAATAATTTAAAATAATATAATCTCAAACTTCCTTAATAATATAGACTTTAAATAACGTTTAAGATAAAATTTTAATTTCAAAATAGGGGAAACACGAAAGCGGTAGAATTCCGAATTCAATTTTTTGATTCGAACAAACAAATAGTTTTTGCTTGAATTCTGCTTGATATAAATATTATTTTTTTATAGTAGTTAAGTAACAGTTTATTATACAATAGATACCTACATATAATTAAGACAGCGATAATCACTTATTACAAGCGCTCAAAATTATTTTATGTTCCTTATTTCAGTAAGAAAAGGAAAAGATTCTGAGCATTCCAGCGAACAAGCTGAGGTATTTATTTAATGTACCGATTCCGGTGTCGTGCGACGTACGGGTAAATATTCTGAAGCATTTTCCAAGCTAAGATCACGGTAACTGCATATTTCATATAATTTATTCTAAGTGTTTAAGACATACATAGATTTAAGACTAAAAATGTTACAGTTTATTTATTGGTTGGTTTCACTTATAGTCAGTATTTTTAAATAAGTAAAAACGAGTTCGCTATTAAGAAGGTACCTACCTAATCAGTAATGCTGTCTTTACGTACCTATACATTTCCACGTTTTTTACAAAATATATTTTAAATAAGGAGATAAAAATATACAAGATACTACAAAAAAGTTATACCTACTATTTAATCAAATTCGTGGCTTCAAAATGCTAAATTATTGTCAATGATTTCAAGGTAGCCGCCAATACGAATTCGAGTTTCAGTTGGGAAATATGGCGTTGCGGTATGACAATCGTACAATCCAGGGATATCTGAGACTAATCTTGTTTCTATTCAGCTAAACAAAATTTCAACCTTATTCTTACTATTCGAAAAGTATACTTTTGTGCTATGTAATGTAATTATAGATACTTATAGGTATAGCAAATCTATAGATTGAAAATAGATATACGAAGCACCTATATATTTTATTATACCTAAAGGAAATAAACACATAGATCATTTTATTACGTTGAAATTACAGACAAGAAAGAAGATAATATTATTTTGATAGCCCCTAAAACAAATCGGAGTGATGCTCGAAAATTCGCACACAATCCGATTACCAGTTAATCTAACCTTAATTAGTTAGTTTCATCGTTAACATAAGGCTCGTTCTCAATTTGCGCACAATTTATTCCCTTTGTGGCTGACTTATTTTGTTGTTGTGGAATTGAACATAATTTTACGTGGAAAAGGAGGGTTGGTTTAGTCGTGAAACTGTTTGAAGTCGGTTGCTGTGTTTAGAGACACGCTACTTAATTATGTTTAAATAGATTAAAATAATTTCGAACAGCTGGGTCCCGTATTTTTGGTGGATACACTGAAAAGATTGGGGTCAACAACGTAATAATATAATTCTTGTCTGAAGCAGTGAAACGTGAGTTTGATGCGGGTCTTCTCAATTTTGAACAAAGTTTCAACGTTCGATTGTTGCGACGTAGGCATTAAAATTGTATTTGAACAGGAAGTAGATATTCGATTTTTTTAATTTTACTTTTTATTACAGGGTTGGCAATTGGGTCATACGACGTCATAGTATCTACATAATGCTTAATCTTCACGATAAGTATAGTATTCCAATTTAAAAATAAAAATTGAAACTGAAAATTTTATTGACATATCGTTTAAGCTAAAAGAAAGCTCATTAATTGTTCTAATGTGATAGTAAAAGATCTCGCGTAGGTCGTGCGTATGTTAGTTTACATAATTAATCCACGTACATTTATCAAGGTGTCGATGAGAGAATTACCTCGCGAAAAGATTCTGTTGTACGTTTAATAAATTGCCTATCAAACGATCATAAAATATTATCAACATTAACTAGAGCTGCATTGTACATAACTATACCTACTAAGTTTAGTCTTTATTTTAATATGTACACAAACATGTTTAGGTATAGCATATAAATAAATAAAATAAAATAATTACCTAAATAAATATCAGGTCATACAAACTGCAAAAGTAATATTGAAATTTCTGAAAATAATATTATATAGGTAAATAAAAGTAATTGCAAAAAACACGTTATTTTTTTTTTCTTCAAATGACGAAAAGTATCATTAGAGATTTAGCCGTTTCAATTGAAATGCAACTAAATAATATATCATATTTACTGCATAATATCACATTGCACTAGTATGCTTATACAGTTAAAATAATATACTATTACGTATAAAAAAAAAAAAATTCAAAAAAACAATCATGACCTTTGACATACAACAATTTAATCCTAGAGCAAGTCCTTGTTCTTTGCTAAGGCTAATTGTTTACTTTATATTGGTATTGTATTTCCCATTGGATCAAAAGAAATCTCTTCGTATCTACATTACAAATATTTTCGATTTTATTTTTCTTCTTTTTATTCTGAGACTTTCTTTTCTAAAAATAAACTACAATGTACCAAGGATGATTAAATTCTAAAATTCAACTTCCACGTATTTCTGATTTCGCATTGTCAATGTTATAGGTAATTGAATTTCGGTCAAATCATTGTCAGAATTGATTTATCCATTTCGAGGAGACTAGCAAATACAGTGACCATGGAAGTCACTCACCAGATCTAAAAAGAGAAACAGTTATACACTATAATTTTTTAATAATTTAAATTTTACGACGAAGTTTTATGTAGATAACAGGTTTAATTAGTACTAGAAACACGAAGAAGAATTCTGTATCATAGATAAAGAAATATAATTTACTTTATTTGTTTCATTTTATTTTATTTTTGTACCATTATACACCGAGTAATTTGCTTTCACGGATTTCAGTAACTATCATGAAGAAAGTAGAAACTAGAATGAAAATAAATTTTACTAAAATATAACCCTTTTTTGATTATGTTGCATACATTTACCACGAAGTACCTCGTTACCTTGTTGTACTCGTAAAGAGATAAACAAATATGTAAATTCGGCGTGGGGGAGCACGTGAGTCCTTTAACACCTACTTTGTTGTTGATATTCAACGTTTGTCCACACACAACACCGTAATTACATTCACTTGCCACTTGAAAAACTTCGTGAATATACTTTTCCAGAGAGTGGACTCTTGTAAATCTGCAAAATGTCAAGTGTTCTCGACAGTTTTGTAAAGATTTTTTCACGAAGTAAATCCTTCGAGTGAATTGACTCATCTTATATTCGTTATATTATAAATATATGGTTATATATACGAAATGTATGGTAGGTAAAAGAACGACTTTATAACCAAAAAATAATTTTGGTTATAAAGTCGTTCTTTTCAAAGTGCGATAACGGACATTAATTATTTAGTACTTTCTTTTTTATTTGATAACACCTTTATCTTTAAAAGTATTGAATTAAAAAATAATTAAACAACATAATTACAAAAGTTGTTTCAATGGCTCAATATTAATAATATTTATTTCTAACGTTTTAAAATTAATTTGCAAAGAGTAAATAAATATCACATGCGATTGATGAAGATCAATCAAACGGCGCAAAAGGTAGCAAAAATCATTTTTCATAATTTTTTAAAAGTTGTCTTACGTAGAGAATGTTACTTTATGATAGAATAGGGAGTACGTTATCACAAAGTAGATCACTACGATAATAAAGAAGACAGAAATTTAAGAGAAGATACAAAAAAACAATTTAGATGAATTAACTTATAATTCATCTAAATTTGATAAAAATGTTTTATGGACTTTGCTAGGTATCATAACCCTGTTCGCGATCCGACGTGAGATTACGTTAATTTGGATTTTAATTCAAATTAATTTGGATAAATTATGATTTAGGAAATAGATTTTACTCTGTAATTTCAATAAAGCTCTTCTTTTCTAAAGTAATTTTTATGACTTATCTATCAGTTAAAATTGATCTTTTTACTTTTACTTTATTAAAACATGCCCAATGTTCTACCACCACTCATAACCGGTAAGCTTCATTGTAAAAATACATTATGTGTCTTATGTTTGGATTACATGTGTAGCAATAAACGTGGCCGAGAGTTGACTAAGCCTTTGGAGTTCAACAAGTGGCTCATAAAATTACCCAGACCATTGTTATCGATACTTGGCCAGCCTCACATTCAGGGCACGTTCGAATAAAGCTGCAAATAAAGTAGGTATAGTATTATGACGTCAACTGGCCGGTGAAACATGCTTTTAACTAGTTTTATGCACAGAGCTAATCTACATCCGTGCTGTTTTCAATTTTATGTTCAGTTTCCGCTTTCTTTGAAAATATTAGATGAGTTTTTTATGGGATTTCAAGAAGGAAATAATTTGATATGAATTTGTAGTGACTTTAACGTGAGAGAGTTACTGAAATAGATCTGCGGATTTTGTTTCACATTTTTTTAAATAATATCAGGATTGCCATTTTGTTAAATAAAAAACACTAAAATTGCTCTCAGTAAAAATCAATTATTGAACGATGTAACAATATTTAATTCATTAGCACTAATTAGTTACACACAATCAGTTTTAGTTGTAAATATTATGTTAAATGTGAAACCTCAATGAAAACGCTGACATCTTTTCGATTAAAATAAAAGAATATGATTCAGTTTCAGAAAAACCTAATTAACGCCTAATTTGGTTTGTGAATATTTTGCAACTATTAGTCTGTTGTCTTAACTTACGCTAATAGCAATCGATTACATAATATGACTATTATTAAGGGACAATTTAATGCGTTATGGTCCCTTTGCTGGTGCGATAAAGGAAACATATAGGTTCGTATCAAGATATAAACATACAAAAAAATTCCATGGTTCTAATCTTCAATCCGCCGATAATATCCTCTCTTTACTGCCAATGAACTGGAAATGTCACTGCTGCTAGACAGCATGAAACGTATTGGCGAAGGCCTGAGACTATCCATAAACAGGACAAAAACCAAAAGTCATGGTTGTGGATCGAACTGCAGCTTTAAGCTTTACGGGACTCTAACCCTACAAATTGTTGACAACAGTCCAATCCACCTGGATTCTACGATTAGTAAAAATAAGTTCAGCGAAGTGGAGGTTTGTAGACGAATCAGGATGGCCAAGAGTACTATGGTTCAGCTTGATAAAATTTGGAAGAACAGAGGAATAAAACAAAAGACAGCTCATTGGACTAATTCATCTATTATTCATCAGCTGGGAATACCAATGAGACTGTCCTTCATCTGCCTCAAACGGACTCTTGATTTCTTTGGCCGCATTGTCAGAAAGTATGGTGGCAACCTTGAAAAGCTAGTCGTAACCGGCAAGGTTGATTGCAAAAAATCGCGTGGTCGAAGCCCGATGCTTTGGTCTGACCAGACCGCTAAAGACCGGACTTTATGTTGGGAAACCTGTGACAAACTTACAACGTGAGGTAGTGGTAACGACCCTCAAATATGAGAAATACCTACGACTGTAGGACGAGGATGCAAAAACTATAAAGAACTACTACTAACACTACTTTAAAAAAAAATGTTATATAGCCTAGAATATAATATGAAGAAGAATATATTCCGCGGCGCTTAAGAAACGAAGGGTTGATTCCACTCTAACGAAGAAAAATTCGTTGAAAAATTTCTCATGTGATATGCTTCTGGAAGCATAAATAAACTATAGTTCTGTGTATGTGTTACCTTTGTTGAGGATCCAAATAAAATAAATAAATAGTACTAATGACATTTTAAAGTCAATTTATGATTCTATTGTTATTTACTGAATACAAAGATAGGGAAGTATCATTTGATTACTAAGTAACACCTAATAAATAATTTTCGTTAAAGGAAATTAACTTTGAAACTTCGGTTGTGTTCACGGTAATTGGTCTGAAGGAAGTGACGCGCCATTTATTATTAAACCCAAAATCAGACTGTCTGTTCAATGAAATGACATTCGCGCTCTTGGCAACCATGTTCGGTGAAGGTTACAAATCAAGCGTGAAATTAAAAAAGTTCCATATTCCATATGACTTTATAAGCTCATCTGCGGATGAATATGAAACCAGTTTGTTCTGCTTCGTTGCTTTGTAAGTTACGATTAAAATACACTCAACCTATTCCAAAGTAAGTTGGGGCTATCAGTGAAACAGTGTGAAACTTCAAGGATTGTTTTTAGGGATTTTGTGTTTACATTTAAAGCATATCAGATTTAAGTCTTAGCGACAGAATCATCGAGAGCGAGACTTCAATTGAATGTTGAATAACCACAATGGTTCCAGTCGAAGTAGGCGAATTTCATTCCACATCATCATTGATTAATTGTTATTAAGATTAAAGGCCCCTTTGGATAATAATAAGCTTTACCTGCGTCACAAACTAACTACATAGTGGCATTCACATTATTCTGTCTGTAGAGGTTGTTATCAAGTACCTACCTACTACTTACAGCGTACTTATACCTACTGAAATGTGACTTAGGAAAAAAACGCTTACTTAAGTTACAATATAATAAAAGTTAGTTTTTGTAACTTTTACATTTCATTACTTATCTAATACTTAATCTTTCAATTAGAAAGCTTGTCTGTGGAACTCCGCTTGTAAGATAAATACTAGTAAGATTTAGATTGTTATGTACATATGTACTCAGTTTTCCTAACTTTACTACCCAATTCGATTTATGTTCGGACTGACGGTGTCCAATCTAACAATCGAGTTTTTAATCTTGGAAGTTTTTCGCAATGTCACGATCTTTTCCCTGTCTTTACTTTTCTCGTGGGTTATTAATGTGAGAAGACTTAGAAGTTCGTGAATAAACCCCTATTCGAAAAAAAGAATAAATTGGAGTTACATAATAATAATAAGTGTTTCGAGAGAATTAGATAGTCCATAATCAGAACAAGTCAGAACGTTTATGGATCCATTGCAATTTTGCACATCGGTTAACAAAACTAAACTTTAAATAAGAATGCATTATAGAACTTTCTTCAGAAGTTATAGGACGAAAGCTACATTTTAATTTCGTCAGTTTCCTCTCTCTCAAAATCCTGTGGAAATGGTTAAGGATAATATAAGGGTTGACCTTTCTACTGAAATATATCCACCTGATTATAATTAAGAAAATAAAATGATTTTATTTGAAGGCGAAAGAAAGCCTTTCCGGTTCTCACATATTGTAATGTGTTCATAATTATAAACCTATTTATATTTCACACAATAAAGTTTTAATTAATCTTGAGATCCGCGCCTCAGGCACCAGATTGGATGGATATTGTGAACCTGAGTTTGTTATACGCCCTTTCCCTCTATTATGTTTTATGAAAGGAATAAAAAGGAAAGCCGCTCGAATTATAACGAGAGTCGACGTGAAAATTTTTGAGATGATGCCCAATGTAAACCTTTTTCTTTTTAAGAATGACATTTAAGGGATTTTTAATAGATGTCAGTTTAACGTATCGACCTTCATGAAAGTTGAGTCACAATCCACGTCCCGTTTTGTACCAAGTCAATGGAAAGTTCATGAATTTCTAACAGATGCCACCATGTTTAAGTTGTCCTTGACTAAAAGTAGGACCGAAAAACCTAAATACTTTAGTGTACAGTAAGACTTTTCGTAACAGTGGCATTGTTTGAAAAAAGAATTCGCAGTTTCACAACAGTATTTTTTTATTTTCTTTAGCTATTCCAAACAGCTTTTATTTCAATGGTTACGAAGAACAAAAGAAGAATGTTCTTTACACAGAGCAAAAATGTCGAACTCTCTCAAAACATTCCAACAACTTCGTAAGAATTCGAGATTTTGTAATGTAAAATAAACGCAACGGGATCCCAGCTACGCACCCTTTGCTAAATACCAGTTTCTCGTTGTCTGTATACTTTGCATGCTATGATTAAAAAAGGATAATTGAAAATTCATTTTTTATGAAAATTCAATACTTTTTACTTTAGACAATATGATTCTCTTTCGCAAGCCTCAAAGAAACTTTTTTAATTGTAGAAAAAAGCTATGTTGAGTTTAGTGGCAGTACAACTTACACCATGTAATTCCTTAAAGAAAGGCAAATATTCAGAAAAATAACGTATGCTCAAAAAGTTGATAAGTAAATCATTTTTTTCATTCCAGATAAAATGAATGAATTAAATTATGTTAAACTTCCGTTTAGACACAACCGATCGCAAATATAATCGCGCTAGAATATGATGAAACAAATCATCGTACATGCGTCAATCCGTCTGTAATATCTAATGTATTAGTAGTTTGTATTGTCAGAACGAACGGAAACCTCATAAAACAGTGCATCGGAACACTTCAGTTATTATTGGAACCTCTCAATACTCGTAGAACGAACGTCCTACAATAGCATCATCTTATTTTAGTTCGGCTGACTCAAGCGCGTTCGCACCTTTACCTACTTGTACACAGGTTCCTATACCTAATTCAAATCCAAGGAAATTTCGATATCGAAATTTATTATTACTAAGTATTCTCAAAAAGTCATTGTAAATAGGTAGTTGGTACCTAATATTTAAATGTTGGATGACTTACCTACGTAATAATCTCGTTTAATTTCTTACAATATATTTTATTGATTTTAATAGTATTACAAATTCTGTTTTCACTTTTAAGCAAAATTTCAAATCAATCAAGCGTTTTGTAGTTTGGGAGGTTTCACGATGAGTCAGTTAATCAGTGGTATTTTGCTTATTAATGTAGAGCCTGGAACGTTAATAACACGAAAACCTCAAATTTTCGTTAACGTGAATGAATTTAAATATCAATAAGGCTTTTAGCTAATAATATTATAAATACAAATATGATTAGTTTTTTTTTCTAGAGCACTGAATATCATTTGTATGCAAACATAACTAATAAATTGTTCTAAAAAAATAGATATGTTTATTACAATATTACAACCTATTTGAAGCTGAAATAAGTACTCGCACAACGATGAAATGGCTAGCGGATAAACCAAAGGTTGTCATGCCCAGCCCGTGTACATCTTTTGTCTGACTATTTCTGGGATTTAAAAAGTTTTTGAAGAGAGAAAATATGTCCTAGTGGGAGACAAATAGGATGGGTCTGAAACCAAAAATATTGAACTTCATGATTTTGAAATATGAGAAATGTCATATACCAAATGTAGCTGAAATTTTCATGTCTTGTTCTCAATTCGAACTGTGACTAGTGGTTAGCCATAAGCCTGCAAAGCCTGAATGAACAGACTGCGTTGCTATTAGCTCAGCATCAACTGGGACGTTCATTTATAGAATGTAATATTCGTTTTATGTCCCTATATTTTTTATAATGACCCCCGCACAATACCACGTAGTCATGGTTAAAATCGGATTCTGCGTGCGTCACTATTTGTTTCTGGGATACGAAGATAATAAACATGACCACATCCGTAATTTCAAGTACGGAGCAGTCGCATTTTTCTGTATTTAATTATATTAGAACAGACGATGTTTAGAACAGGAAACATCGAAACATAATTTTACAAGAAATTATTGATAGTGTTGGCTGAAAACCGGCTACAGTAAATATTGTTTGAGCTTTGCAGTGTAAACGGATAGATGAGCTCATAGCGTGAAGTTAGTCAGTTGTCTAAGCCGATAACTATCGTCATACATAGGTACTGCGTGGCTAGAATTAACTTCGATTTAAAAAAGAAACCGAAAAGTATAAAACAGCCTAAATTAAAATATTTTCATACTTTAGTTCATAAAATTTCGACTTGTAATGGTACGATTTTAAATATTGAAAATAACTAGCAGGTCGCAACTCGCATGTAAAATTGAAATGTCTACTTTTATACTAAATATTATACACAAAATAAATTCGAAAAAATTTGGTAATTAATACCTAGTATTCCTTCAAGCAAAATCCGTCAAAGAAAGCTTTTCAGTTTTTCCAGCTTTTCCGTATAAGTTTTTCACATCTATTTGCTAATCTATGGCCAGACTATCGGGAAACAATAATTTATGTAAGTTTTAACAATATACCTAATCATACTATAACTACTAATTTTCGGAGTACTCAAACGAGTTGATGTACCTACATATATGTATAAATAAGTATAAAAAATAATACTATAAATTTTCGTAGTTTTTTAACTGTGAACACAAAATAAAGTGCATTTTCTTTTTTTTCTGTAATATTTGAAAACATAACTATATTTGTTATACCTACGTATTCACCAAGCTTAAAGCTAAACCATTTTTTTTTCAAATTATGAAAAAACACATTGTGTAACATATGATAAGCAGGTAGGTAGTTAAAGTTGTTCAATAATAGATGTAAAGTTCCTCAAGCTATAGCCAAGTCAGCACTATAGAGTTGTATGGTATGTAGGTACATTATGTTGTTTGAAGAATATGGTATAAAAATATACGTTTATTTTAAATATAATTTAGTAAAATATTAAACATGTTATTAACTGTATTGTTTGCTCTCGGAGCTGGCTGGTTACCTACTGCGGTTGTGGGCTTTTAACGAGTACCGAAATTGTTTGATTTTTGTCGTCGATATGCAAACTCAAATATGTATGTAAACTGTTTCAAACGTAATTGAATTTCAAAAATATAAATAGATACATTTTTCCATTCAGTAATATCCACCGTTTCGTTTAAGAAAAAAATAAACAAATTCTCGTTTTTCTTATACCTTATTTTGCACGGATTTCTTATTCTAATTATCAAAATAAATAAATAATAATATAAACACAATAATTTTCAAAATTTTAAATAAAGTACTCGTTAAGTCATAAACAAACGAACAATTAACGGTTAGAATAATCAAGTTTTACTTTCACTACTATTTCGTTATAAACGATATTTTAAAATGATTGTTTACTCTCGTCAGATATTGATATTGATAGGTGATTATTACGAAATAGTAGTGAATATTAAAAATGTACACAACAAACACTTGACAAATCTACTTTCTAATCATGCAGAATGGGGGTTGCGAACGTGCGTAGCATGTGTGGTTTTGTAACTCTAGGGCTCATTTAAGAAATGCTTGGAAATATGGCTCGATGTTCCATTTTGCAACAAGCTTTCATTTACGATAATGAAGTTTTTTTTGTATTTTGTAACTTTTTGTTTTGTTTTTGTTGTTACAAAATATAAAATAATATTATCATTTTCTTTTGAAACGAAAGCTCATGCTAGTGCTACAATGAGCCCGACCGTTCAGTTATCGTGTAAACTGTTAATAATACTATGTACCGCTAGTAGTTGCGGTGGGTAACAGATGTGAAGACTCGGCGACGTTCGCAGCCCCACGCACTCAGGGTCGGAGACAGTCTCATGCGAAGCAGGAGGGGCGACGGTGGGGCAACATGAACGGGGCTCACTGAGAGGATGGTGCGGCGGCACGGAGAACGTGTAGTACTTGGCCGTTTGGTTGTGCGCGCGAAGCACAGAGCTGTGGGTCAGTGTCACCACCACCACGAGGACCGACGCCAGCGCTAGCGCGAAGAACGACGCTGCGACGGCCGCTACCACGCGTCGTCTTCGAGCTTCCTTCCCGGCGTCCTCTGCTGGCACCTCGGGTTCCGGCGGGGGAGGCGGCGGCGGCTCAGGAGACCGGCTGCGGACGCTGGGACCACGGCTGTTCGGCAGTTCCAGCGTGTGCCGCCGAGAACGACGCGCGCGCTCGCATTCTGCTGCTGAGGAATGGTGGCGGCGCAAGCGGTGAGGCGCCCCAGGAGCTACGCGACATGAAGCTGAACGTAACGTGCGCACTGGCACCATCAAATCATCGCTTGAAACTCGCGGTACGCGTGCCGAGTGGACCGAGCGAAACGAATGATCCCTCGTCGAACTACTCGGAAAGGCGAGGTCAACAGAAGCGCGGGAAGAGTGTCTCGAAAACCTGTCTCGGTCCCGATGATCTACACGCACCGACATGGTGCGGGCGAAGCGCGCGGCGACGGCCGCCCAAGTGACGCGTGTCCCTCCCCGCTTGGTTTCGCCGTGCCGCGCCGTTCGCTCATGTTTACACACTCATTCCCGATCGCACAAAGAAAGCTTGCAAAATAAATATTCATCTACATCACAAGGTAATGTTAACGCGACGTCTCACTTTAATGTTTTTGGAGTATTTGCCCGATTAGGGGATGTTTGGACTTCCTTCTCACCTCCTGTATTCTGAATTTGTAGGAGTACTAACATGCTCGTGAAAATCGAGGAACTTTTTGAGAAATCATAATTTAGAGAGAAATACGAAAAAGAACAGTCACAAGATTATTTATTTATATTTTTTCGAGGCTAACACGAGACTTGAGATCAATTCTAAAAAGTAAGTAAGATATAACATAAGTACTTAAGACAAAAAACTTTCAATGCTTCACCTACCTATGTAATATTTTACGTTGAAAAGAGTAAGTAATGTCTACGGTATTCTCGTTGGCATAGGCTGAACGTTAAATAGAGCGAACAGCCTTTGTTGTGGACCATGTTGTCAAGTTAAATTGTCTCGGAGGCGGGAAACGAAACAGATAGTAGAGAAGTTGTCGCTGGAACGCTACATCGGCACTATTCAATAGCTCTCAATAGTCTCAACTGCATACCAACATTTACCGTTCCAAATATAGAATCGATGCGTTCGATTGTTCGCTATTCAAATTAGCACTTTTACAAGAAGATAAAAAAGGCCTTAACAATTTTACTAACTATTATTTTTATGGAGTAGATCTTTGATGTAGACGTAGTTGAAAATTACATAAAAGGCTTTACACCAAATAAGTTTAATATTTTATTATGAAGGTATAAGTATTAAGATTTCGCTATTCCCCTTTGCGTAAGTCGCAGGTTGCGATTGAAATGCGAGTGACATACAATAGTCGGCTCACATTGTTAGCGACACAACGCCACATCGGACATCCCTTAGATAAGATTCTGACATACCGGCTTCAGTGTTTGACGGAAAATGGAGGTTACCTCAATAAAATGTTTTTACTTTAAATACGAGTTGAATGTATTTCATTTAAGGAGTTTAATATTAAAATACCCTCATTTTAATTATAAAATGAGGTTATTGAAGACTGAGTACTGGAGGCAGATTACTTAGGATCAGACAAAGATGTCTACCATCTTTCTCATTTGTTTGTCGCTACCTCTGGAACTTGAAGTCCCGTCTCGACACACTATACTGACTGTATCGAATACCGTCTCACAACAAAACTTTTTTATATTTTTTCTCGCCTAACACTGGATTCTACATATATGTCACCGAAAAACAACAAAAGAAATGTCAGTTGTTAAGTTCTGCAGGAAGTATATTCCGTATTTTTCATTCTGAGGTCTAATAATAATTGATAGGCCAAAATCTAGTGTTGACACCGTAACGCGTGTTGGCGTCTCAACTCATGAATAATTCAAGGCACCTTTCCATAAAAATCTTCAGGCGTAAGGGTAAAATAAAAACCAAGAAGAAGCAACAATTATTAGTGTAAAAAATTCAAAATGTCATGTGTGTGCAGTACGACGCTTCCTGTAATTTATTCCTTAAATTACTTTGAAGAAATAGTATTTCTTTTTTATTTTCAAAAAAAAATATGCAGTCACAAAAAAAAACACAGAAAATAAAATGAATCACTTCAGAATCTGAAGTTTTTATTTTGAGCACGACAATATCTTAAACAGTCAGTCGGACACTTCAGGTACTTCACCGCTTGCGACTGTAACTGTATCATGTTACATAATGTCTTTCCGAAGATTTCTAACCATATTATCTATTTCAATGTAGATAACTTCTATTGATTGTAATATAGTTTATATTATAATTGTAGTTGTTATAAATCTAATATATAAAATTCTCGTGTCACGGTGTTCGAACTTGAACTCCTCCGAAACGGCTTGACCGATTTTGTTGAAATTTTTTGTGCTTATCCGGTATCTATGAGAATCGGCCAACATCTATTTTTCATCCCCCTAAATGTTAAGGGTAGTCCACCCCTAAATTTTTATTTTTTCAACGCAGACGAAGTTGCGCGAGGCAGCTAGTTATGATAACATAAAATAAATCAGTTATTTATCATCAAGATCACTACTCATTGTAATTGAGATTAGGTACTACTCAGGGACGTATCACTGACATGGAAAATAATTTCGGTAAGTAATAGTTTTTATATCAAGACAGCCTTTTATGTTTAATAATAAGTGTATTTGGACAAATTAACGTTATTAAATAACAATGAATAATCAGATGTTTACGGTTATCTTATTTTATTTCACATTTCTTAGATACTTATACCTACGTACTGCAATATTTTGAACAGCAAAATTGTTAAATATATTCCATCTCATTATTGAAATATGTGACAAATTAACACACCAATGTGTGTTTCGAATTCATGAGTTATGAAAGGACTGGACAGATTAAAATGCCGCATTTAGCTTGAAATGGGTAAATGATGGATCCATTTCTGTCTCTGAATTTAGTAGATAAACAGGGCTTATACGCGTTGATTCGTTGATCTCGTGTTATGGGGGTTTACTTAACGACTAGTAATGTTCGTGATGCTACCTATGTACGTATAATCTTACCTATATAGTTTTGTATTGAAGCCTAGTTATAGTGTATTTTAATATTATGTTAATTCATTTAAAGTTAAAGTAAAAAATCATACAGTTCTCAAATGTACAGTTTGTTTTATATCCAGTAGAAAACATAAAATTCATTATAATATCTAAATACCCATAAAATACATTAAGATATAGTTTTAATTAAAATAGATTATGAAAAAACGGATTTCTTAAGTTAAAAAAAATGACACGGTTAATCTTGCGTGCAATTCATTACTTTTATTATGCCATTAGTCCTTTATTTAAATTCGGATAATGACAGGATTTGATTTAACGAAATAATAACCAGTGAAATTATAATCTAGGTCCCTCTCAATTTGTCTAAAGTAACTTATGAAAACTTTAATGAAATTTAGAAATACTTAAGTGGGCGTAGAGAATGTTTCCAAACTAAACCTTTAATTAATTAGATTTTGAAAACGCGTTTACTTAAATAAACTGAGATTCAATATTTTGATAACGTATTTCACATAGAATAATAATAGCGCGAAATCTTTTAGATTTAAAAAAGCTTTCTTTTCACGCTTCATCCTATTCCATTTAAATGGGGTAGTAACTTTTCACTACTCCGTAGAGCAAACAAATTTTTAATTTCCAAAACTCTGAAATATTTTTATGGCTTTTCAATGTTTTGATGGGAGATGGTTTTTAAAAGGCGTGACGTCAATAGACGTCACCAGTTCACTGCACACTCAATAACTTCTTTCGAAAAAAACATCAAAGTAAAGCTTTTTCAAAAGTAAATTCAAAGTGAAGTTCTAGAGTGGAGAACACGAACTGGTAGGCGCAGCGTAGGCAAACCTCCCACAAAGTGGACTGACGACCTGGTCAGGGCCGGGAGGTAGCTGGATGAGGACAGCGCAGGACCGATCGATGTGGTGAGGGTTGGGGGAAGCCTTTGTCCAGTAATGGACGTTGATGATGAAAGCTTTTTACAGTTTAATACTTTCGAATAGCATATGTCCATTCGACACTATTAACTCGAACATTATTAAAAATGCGGTAAAAAATAAATAAATATATTTATTAAATGAAAAAGAAATAAAATATAATATTTATTTTTTACATAAGGTAATCATTATCTTTTATTAGTAACCTTTGAACTAAAAAACTGAATTCCAATCTAAAAAATCCTAATGTAAGTTTCTACCATTTATATCTAACATTACTACATTACTTTAATTTGAGAGTTATAGATAAAACTTACAAAATAAATGATGAGGTATAAGCCGTGTCTAAAATTAGGTTTATTGACCGCCACTCACTTGTCAATTTTCCAGATTCAATAACGTAAAAGTGACAGCATTATGAAATTGAAACCATTAGCTAGAATTATTATAGAATCATGCTTCTAAATACAATATTGATTAAAGTGACTAAGTCCTTTTTGTTTAGAATATAAAATAAAAACAATATTTTTAATAGTATTTATAATGCCAAAAGCAAACTAAAATAAGACAAACAGAATGTGTAAAATTTTCAAACGAGTGATATTTAGAGTAGTCTTAATGTAGCCAGGTGTACCTAGTAGTCGTAATATGGCTTTGCAATATCCCTTGACTTCGCAAATATCCGGGATCGATGGTAACCACTTGTGCAGAACAATACAAATAAAATAGCGTCACACATATTCATTTCACTCTTGTGATAGGTTATTTAAAAAATGTATTTTATGATATATTTAGTATTTTACGTAGATAATGCCAATCAGCAGCTTCAAACATACACACGTTTTTAAAATAAAGTTGGTTTGTTGATATTGTGACACAATGGATTCATCTTAGATGCGTACCGACTTCATTAATACCTGTACCTGTACCTGTACCAACCCATTACTACCCACTGTTGGGCTCATGTCTCCTCAGAAGAGGGATTAGGCATAGTTCACCACATCATTAATACAGACACTCAAAAAGGACGTGTTATTTTTAATTAAATTGAGACAGTAACACTATACAAAAACGTTAAAATGAACAAATTCAATCGAATATTAATTCATTTGTTTGCTAAATGGACATTGGTATTCGTTTCAAATAAACTGATAACACACGGTCTCCGTAGTGTATTCCATTAGGACAAATTAAATCTATGTTAAAGTTTGAAAACAAAAGCTAAAAATTGTTTCATAGCGTGTGAAACACTTCAGTTTTTTTATTCACTTAACAAAATATATATAGGTATACAAACAATAACAACAAATACAAAACAAAGTTGATAATGCCTTTTCAAATTTATAATAATTAAAGTCGCTGAATGGGTCACTTCGTCTACGTGACAGTAAAGCTTTTGCCCGACTAGAATAAGATTTCCTTGTTTTAAAAAAATGAACCTAAAAATGGTTTAGGAGTGGTGGCCACGAACCTGTAGGCGTAGCGTGGTCAGACCTCCTTATAAGATGGACCGACAACCTGGTCAGGATCGTAAGAAGTCACTAGACAAAGACAGCGCAAGATCGGTCGCGTTGTGGATGTTTGAGGGCAGCGTATGTGCAGCACTGGACGTCTATAGGCTGATGATGATGATGATTAAAAAAAAAAGAGTTCTTCTAACTACTAATTACTATAATGATTAAGATCATCGATAGATACCGGCAATAGAATGCAATTTTCTATTGCCGGTATCCATATAACTGTAAGATTTTTCTATATCATTTCAATCATACTTAGACTTACAACATAAATATTTTGTGGAATATATGTTGAAAAGCAAGTTCAATTATTAAGTCAGCTGCGTCGGTTCAAATAAAGGTTAATATTAATCTTGCGTTTTATTTATTTAGTACTCCGTAAATGACGATGAACCAATAGAATGAGTTTTCGCTCTATTCCATTTCGGTAACGACTATTTACGTATGCCCTTATTAGATCGATGTTTGCGTTCCCCGATTAGAGTCTTAACTCAAGCTGAGTAAGCACGTCTGCAGCACGAGCTTTTGTTTTATTAGAGTTATTAACGAATGGTTTTTGGTTGTTCAGCGACGTTGAGTCGCGCGTGTGTTGTGTGTGATAGTGAAATTGTTTTTAACACTGTTGTTCTACCCGACCGTTGATGAGCTTATGGTCTGTGATAGATAGAAGGCTTATAGTCACTGTGTGCATCAGTATTTTTAAATTAAACACTGTTTAGTTATTTTTTGCTTATATTAATTATATACTTGCAAAGTATAGCTAAAACATGAAAATATTAACATTGATGAATCAGTCTTATTTTTATTTTCCTAGCCAAGCTCTTGGATTAAAAGCATCTTCACTTAAAGACTAAAGTAAAGATGCTTTTCTAAAATAAAGAATTCGTTACAATATCGCTATAATCTCTTTAACACTAAGATTAGTTGTTACTTGTCTAAAAAGTTAGTACATCTTTCAAAACTTTAAAGAAACTGAAGTAATTAATCAACTACTAACGTGATTTACGTTACAATATTTTTCTAAACTAAAAATAATATTATAGAAAAATCCAAGATCCGCAAAAGTTTGTTTACTGCGAACTTTTACTAGGAGTCATAAAATAAATTACGTCAGCACCGACACAAGCCAAAGGGGACCTTAAAAGCTTTTAAGGGTTCCGCACTTACACAAAAAGGTGAAATACAATTCTTATGTCCAGATGAAGAACAACCCTCCAAAGTGACATGTCACAATGCACACAAAGACACTTCGCTAATGCGTACTTACATTCTTTTATTTGCATATTTTATTTCTCAGACAATTTTATTGGAGACACTTTTAGGTCAACCAATGTTGCTTTGTTGAAAGGAATCGAAGATGTTTTTAATCAGATTGACTGCCGAGGAAAGATTCACAAGTTGACTTTTGAAAAATGAAAATCAGTTTAATTTATTGTTTTTTTGGGCATCTAACCGTCTACATTTTTAAAGACTAAAAGATCAAATTAATTAAGAGTCTTTCTTTTTGCAAAATTGCAAGATTTTTTAGCTAAAATTGTCGAAGTTATTTTTATATCGGTATTATTTGTTGCTGGAGAGACAAAAAGTTATATTGTTAAAAGTTTTCGCTAAATTGCTATCTTTTTGCAAACTTTGCTTAGTTGTTTTCATCAGACATCGTGGAATGTACCTTTCAAGAAATGTCAAATAAGTTGTTTTTCAAATGTTCAGAATTAACATGTTTATAATAACAAATACTAATGATATTATTTATACAAATTGTACCAGAATTTTAGACTTTTTAAGATTATAATAATCGAAAATGTCAGTTAATTTGAAAAATTTTCGAAAACTGGAGGTCACAAACCTTTAAAATGCACTTAATTCTTAATATAAAGTCTAAACATACATATATTTTTACAAATATGCTAATGATGTAGCAACACTCATTCTAGAAAAGGTTCAGTTTACCCTAAAAGTTAAAAAAGCCCATCCAGGAAAATGGTTTCACCTCAAACCATTTCCACAATCTCTGTTCTCGTTGAGTGTAGTAAACTAACTTTTCGATTAGGATAAAGATCACTTTCTTTATACATAAACCGGTCACTTTGGAGGTGTTAAAAGAGCTCATTTAGTATCCTTATAGGCTCGCGAGATGTCGCCTCTGTATTAAGGTTTACGGACTCCGTACTAAAACGTTATGTGCACATATGTGCCAACAGTGATTCTTCGTCGTAAAAGTACCAGACTTTAGTATGTCCAGGTTGGATGTATATTACGATTATTATTGTAATAAATTCTTAGTTGGTTAATTCTATTTGTATTGATTTACGGGTTGGCTTCCAAAGGTCGGGAGTGCGTACTATGATAGGAGTGATTTTGTCAGGTATTATATTTTTTTGGGAAACTTTATAAAGTCAAGACGCTAAAATTTACTATAAAGGTGCTAGTTACAATAAAAAGTATTTCCATATATATCTATCCAAATATATATACTTAATATATGTATTAAATAGGATTTACAATTAAATTACAAGTTAGGTCGTAGGTAGCGACCCCTCCGTGTCCCCTGACATTGCAGAGGTTCATGAGCGACGGTAACCACTTGCTATCAGGAGGGCCGTTGACTCGTCTGCCTACATGGCAATAAAAATAAAAAAAATAAATGGCAAAAGTCTTACCCACCGTTTAAAAAAATCAAGTCCGACAAAAATGTTTGTTTTAAAACCATCTGTGAATGTTAACACCACTAACTGTAGATTTAATTGGAACTATAAACAAATAAAACTGCGTAAACCATGATCCAAGGTGTTTATGTTTCTAGATCATAAACTAGGTAATGTATGCTCGGACTAGGGATGGAAAAAATAATCGTATTCGATTCGATTCTCAAAACATACCAAATCTTAAACATAGTAATTAATAATTAATTAATGACTTAACACTTAATGTCTTTCAATCTTCTCTCATAATAATGACGATTCTTGAAGAAACAACTTAAAATGTGAAAAATGTCGATAAATTAAGAAAAGTCCTGTATGGGCAGGTGATAGATAACGGCCCCTCTTTGCCCTGGCATTGCAGAAGTTCATGAGTGACGGTGACGGCTTACCATCGGGTGGGCCGTAGGCTCGTTTATCTATCTTGCAAAAAAAAAATTAACGATATTTTTTGTTAACGTACATCACTAGTACAGTCACTCAGCAAACGAACATTATGTACAAATTGATAATGTATTTTGGTCACAACACGTAATATTTTAGTATCATAGCGCGAACGTTTCTCGTCTGAACTATATTCAAGCTAATCTACTTGTAACCGCTGTTAATATTTACCTAATATATTCATTATTACGTGTATTCGAAATAGTCCATGTTTATAAGTGAAATAGATGTAAGTACCTATACTCGTAGGGCTTGCCTTTTTTGAAACCGTTTAAAGTAAAATATTTTCTTAAATTAAGTTTATATTAGCACATTGAGAAAATAAATAAGGAAGACAGCAGCCAATATGAAGTTACTTTCTATGGATCTGAAGTTAAATGTGCCATGTGTAACTATTGAGTGTCAACAGTCCTTAACCAAGTGGACCGTCCACCTGAATCTATTCATAAAATATGCAAGTCGCATCAGCGAATTCGCCAAGGGGCCAATTCGATTCAAACTGGAGTGAACGTTTTAAACGTCAAATTTCCTGGAATAACGGAAATATCACCTTCTCATTCGGAGACAACCAACTCTAAGATATTAGAGAAATAAAGTATCGCTTGCAAGAAAATCTTATAAATCGAATAGATGCTTATCTTATAGACCTCTATCTAGGTAGAGAATAAAATAATGTCGTCTTGTAGAAACTTCACTAAGCCTTGCAAGTCTCAGTCGAGGAAGTTTTAAAATTGCAGTTAAAGTATGAGAAAATCTAGCATTAAACTTTTCCTTATAAATATATAGATAATATTCAGAGTGTCTTAAAACTATCCAACATTAATGGGAAGTACTTTAAATATCGGAGAATGGATATTTTGCTGAAAGGAAACACCATTTTATTTTTGACATTTATTGATACTACATTCAAATATGTTTTGTAAATTGTTTGGTTTGTCTGAAAATTTAACTAACAAAATCTGAAAAAAAAATCAGACCCTTTATTTTTATACCGCCAATCGAAAGATCACTTCATTACAAATAAACATTAAAAACAAACATGACGTCTTTAATAAAACACACACAATAGGACATCCTGTATAAAGTTTTTTATATAAGTCCAATTTTATAAATTCTGTAATTTGATATGAAGATAATACTGACTTCTATTGAATGCAAAAGCCATTTTTAATATAAATTTCTTAATCCGGCAACAAGTCATAACCCTATATTCTCCAAGAGCTCTGTTGCAATCCTTCCATTAGAATAACCACAATATTGCAATATTCTTAATCAAATAAAAGTAGATTGAAATGTTGAAAGAGAATGGCTGAAGGATATTAAAAATTATCTTCTTCTTTTATTTATGGCTTCCGATTAAAAAAGATTTGCGAAAAAATGTATGTCGAAATAATCTTAAATACACATTATATTATGTACACACATAATAATATGCTTTTTGGACACAGGAAATTAAAACAAAAACATTTATTTTTCAATCGTGAGTAGAAAATTACCACCAAGTGTGCAATAAGAATATTACAATAGACAATTTAAATTAATAGATACCTATAAGTTTTGAATAAAAGTTTTCAGCAATTCAAAATTCCAATACTTATTACCTAACCTTTAAATATTCGTCATTTTTCTCCGCATACTGGAAGAAATTTCATCAACACTATACTATTTTGGTACAATAATAGGGTGGGCGTCGTAATGTGTTACATAAAGCTTATATACGATAGTACAACTGATATCGATTTCCTTTAAAAGCCTCGAATTTTGTGTAAATGTTGAACCATAATTTTATCGGGAAAAATATGCATACCTGCCTAACTCCCTCGGGACGGAACCGAAGTGTTTTAACGTGTAGATTTTTGTAAAACAGAACTCGCAATGTTCCATGTGGTAAAGCTTTTTCTGAATATTGATGAATAGAAAACAACGATGCCACTCAAAGTGCTCTGACTTATGTGTCTTCAAATGAGCTTTAAAAGACGTTACAAAGATTATTAAGGGAGTTGACAAAGAGCTTTTCGAAATGTGGTTTGCAAACGGAATTTCAAAAATATTATATTGCAGGAAAACACATACGTAAAGTAATCGTAGTAGTAGTATTGAATTAGTTTGTTACTTATTTAATTGTTCAAAATTAAGCTCCACATTCATTAAGGATAAAATACCAATTTATATTATATTTTATCGTTCATTGGTCTAGAAGTTTGTGATTATACAATTATTGTCACTATGTGCGTGTTACCGTTTGTGGGCGGGCTTAATTATCACACGACCATAATTATATTCAATTTCAACTCTCTGGTTTGGATTCAGGTTTCCGTTTATCTACATATATTGACTACATTGTATAGAGATAGGTATCTCCTATTTTTGTTGGAAACAGGAAGAGAAGTTAAATATAAAAATGTATAGGTAATTGGAAGAAAATAGTGCTACTTTTAAATATCACAATCTTTTATCTGAATTTTCAAAAATAATTTTCTTAGACTAGTCATTACTACAAATAATTTACCAATTTTCTTTTCTAACTTTTGATTTTTATAAGGATTACAGTTTATAAATACTCAAAACACCCGTAGGTTTGTTTATCGAATAAACTATATTTGAACGAATTAAATATAATAAAAAAACTTATCTTAACCTCGCCCACGTCCCACAGCCATTACTTGAGTAAAATGTGAACGTGATCCGAATTCACAAAAACTCTTTCACCATAATCATTTGTAAACCACTAGGTCCTCGATTCGGACTTCATTTGTCCTCAGAAATTCGGTTGAATAAATAAAATATAAATAAGAAAGGAGTCGGGGAATGACGGTGCGCACAGTATAAGAAAGACAGCGAAATTATCCCGATGTTTCAAGCAACGCACGGCGCCGAGTAGCTGAGTGGCTGTTTCCTCGACCGAAAATTGGGTTGTCAGATCTAAACAATACCGTAGACCGACTTTATTATAATCATTTCGAGTCATTTATTTAAAATTCGTGTATTTTATTCTTTTCACGTTTTCTTTTGTTTCGAGGGTTTTATAAATAATTGATTTAATTATGTATTGCCGATATCCACTGTTAGTTTACCTGTTATGTTATATGTGTATTAATTATGCCCTAATCAAAAGGTTATTCCTTAAAAGTTTCATTAATTAAATATTGTACATTTGTCAATTATTTTATTCCTAAAACCACTTATATACGTAATTGGAAGTCATTTAAATTACTAAACAAAACTTTTAAAAAAATATATTTTTAAATCTCCGGTTTGTAAAGCGAGCAACCCTTCCCGAAGAGCGTCGGTAGAGTTCCATTAAAACATGCTGACTAGTACCTTCGACGGGCTAACAGGGCATCGTCTCATCCCCACGCTTTTCAACATATTTAAATGTATGCAAATCGGTCCAGCAGTATAAGGAGTCCATTAAAAGTTTAATTACTTTACATGAACCGTTCATAATTTCATTTGATCCATATTTGTCAAAGCCCTTGTTAAAATAAAGATGAATGAGAGATGACAAGTTTTTTTAAATCAATATGAACAAAGCATATAGTAATTGCTTACGATCAGGTGCCCCACTAACTCATCTGCCTACAAGCAAGCTTCTTGCAAGGCAATATTGGAAGAAGCACTAGATTATGAATATGCAGGAATTGGTACTTTATTGTTACTGTTTACTAAAACTATAGGATAGCTACTTCAACCAAAATCCACAAAACATTAAAATTACCTCATTCTCATTATAGTCTCTTGAACAAGAATACCTATATCATCATATAAAAAGTCAAGAAGACTAAATGAACTAATTAAATAGATATGTACCAATATAATATACTGAAACTTCTCTAGTATCTTAATAATGAGCCTATGAGTGATACTCAACATTCACGGTTCAGAGACAGCGTAACAATCAGTTTGAATCACTGACAAAGACTTACTAAGGAAACTCGGTACTATAATAGATGTTTTTAATTCTAATCGAGACGCATCTTGTATAAAGATTATATAATAATAGAGTTCCGTGTACAACACACTCTTGAATCATCTATAGGTAATGTTACTTGGTATTTATCAGATAATATAATCAAAAATAACGTTCAATCTGAACAAAACTGTCGTTTTAACTTAATTTTAATACAAACTTTAGTCTAAAATAAGCTTATAGGTACGAGAAATTCAATTATTTAATGACTTATCAAAAGAACATCAAAATATTTTAACGCTTAACAAAGTACTCACCACCTTATTAAAAATCAAAGATATTTTAAAATAGCTTTAATCAACTTAAAGTGAAGATTTCTTGTAAAGTAATACCGAAAAATTTAGCTGCAATATCTTTATTGTCATTTTGACGGAAGCCAGAACACATAACACACCCCTTGGCGACCCCATAAATTACCATTAATATGTAGATGGAAAGTATCCAGTAATCCTCACGTCCAGTTTCATCGTTAGTTACGATGGAACAGGCCTTAAAAATACCTACTTTATAGATTTATTAGACAAAAACTCGTCTCATTCCTCAGATCAAACTGTCAAAATAGACACTTATTGGTAAAAAATTTACTTTAAATTCGTTTTGAACAACAGACATTTGCAAAGTAGGCACGGACTTAGATAAATTAGCTCTATGCGAATATTAACATTAACATTATTGTACATCCGACCCTTTGGTTTTATTGACCTGCTTCTGAATGTATCACTAAATTTAGGTTAACGGAAATTCGCGGCTCGATTACTTGGTAAGGGCTCTCTCAACAGGTCTTCACGTCGCGACACATGAAGACATGTATTATTCATGAGAGGGAACGCTGTCGAGATATCGTTTGTAGGCAGACTCCTTTCCAGTTCGTAATTTAGTTCTTGAATGTCTTTTACACAAGTTTTATTTCACTTTTTTAGTAATTATGAAATTCTTGTGACCTTACTGAGAAAAAGTTATTTATCAAGTTTATGTAGATAACTTTCTAAATACAAATAAGTTTTAAAAATTTCTTCATTTTCCGTGTTTCAAGACAAATAATTATGATTACATTCATTCGAAAATCCGTACACGAGATGTCACGTCAAGCAACCCACACTCACACGAGGCGTCGCCATCGCGACGACGACGCTCCTAATGGAGCTACGCGAGTAGAATACAGAACACAAGCCGCTAATGAGAGATAAATTATAAGTTGGGACGTCCGTGATAAACATCGACTTTGGGAATCAAGATGGACGGGAATTGGGAAGTGCTATATAGAGTTGGGCTTCAGATTATGATAAACTTAGAGATTTTATTCTCAATTCGAAAAGTGGTCCACTTTAGTTTTTCTTTGTAACGGTAGAATTCTGTTTAGATTTAGGTAGTTAATTAATCTTTGACGCACTCAATCATGATTACAATAAAAGTAGTATTTTTACAATTTGAAATGTGAAAGATATTTGAAATGTAGACTATACTTGTTACAACGTTAACGAACCTCTGTGCTGCTCTTATTTGAAAGGTTGAAAGATAGAAGCGAAGATGTCCGCAATCTCGAATTGAGATTCCAAACAGGCCTTAATATTCGGTCACCTAGAAATGATCTGTGTCAACCGCATTATTAGCCAACTGAATCATTAATTAAAACAACAATGAAGATCTTTTATAATCTTAACTAGATGAAATGTTTTTGTTTCGGTTGGATTTCATTTGCAGATGTCGTTAACTATATATCTACTGGAAATTAACTTGATTAACCATCTCAAAATATTCCATTTTTTTGCATTTTGAATTTAGATTTTATGCGATTACATTTCTTTGTGTAGCGTTTGTTGTAAAAAATATTGTTCTAGTTTTTTTAATAACGCATTTCAAACTAGTTTACTACGTAAATATAAAAATCTTTTGTTTAATATAAGTAATTACAAGGACACAAATCTAATTAATGTACATAATTCTGAATAATTCAGTTATACCATTAAGTTTGATATAAATTGTATTATAATGAAGGCCCTTTTATCCTTTCTTTGCAAGTACGATTAGTGAAACGCTGAAAATACCCTATAATATTTTATCAACGGTATTCTGGAACGCGTGTTTACAAACGACAAACATAATTCTTGGGATGAAAATCCCTATAATGCTTTATTATACAAGGATCGTTCTGGTAATTTCTATTTTAGTCAACAACAATGGAATACAAGTAGAGCAGTTTAATTATTTTAGATGAGCTATGATATTTGTCGAAGTTATTAATAATTGCCAAATAACTAGGTGCAGTTTTCATAAGAGCCATCTTAAAATCTATAAACTTGTTTTAGTCTCTCTTTTTTAATGTACGATCTGTTTGTAACGAATTTTATGTTGTGAACCTATAAGTAACTGTACCGTAAACATTTTTATATTTTTCTTCGTTTTGTGGGTTAGGTAATCAGAAATCTTTTTTTAGTGTTATATAACAGGTAAAGATGACATTTTTTATTAGTCTTGCTAAAACCTACTTTTCAGTTCGTTTGAAATTTTAATCTTTAACCTGGATAGTTTTATTCAGAGTTTCTTCACAAAGTACCTAATTCAGATTTTTCACTCGAAAATCGCAGACCGAGGTGTTGTCAAGTGTGAGTGACATTATCAGTAAGAGGGCACGGAGGGCTGGGGGTGACGTGACTCAAATAAATTTATCTACCTCACAACATCTGTTGACGAAGCCTTTAATTACACAATTTTCTTGGCAATTTTTTTTTCAATATCACAACGTTGCTGACCTTTTTAGAAGATCACATTGAAACTGATGCTTTGTTATAAAAACGTACAAAGAAGAACTAACTATTTTTAAATGTGTAAATGATGGAATTCGATTTCGATCCCTCTTTCAGTAAAACAGTAGCGCATTTTATTGTATTTCAAATCCTTTTAGGGAATAAACTATAAGTTATTTTTCAATTGTCATACATACAATTATTATAGTGAAGTTCAGATCGTTACACATCAACTTAGAAAAAATACTTACATATATACCTACACCAAGATATTACCTACTGTGAAACTTTCGAACCCACTAAATCATTATAATATTGTTCTCCTAGTAATCATAAGAGACACTAGACATGTTATCAAACACGACAGTTAATTAAAGACAAATCTCTCGTATCAGGATAGGTTCTGTGTAGCACGAGACAGCCTCTTAAGATGTCCGCCCCACGCGGTTCTTGTCGGTGATCCCTATTCAGAGCCCGAAGAATATCGCTTAGTGAACGAACGACCTTTTATATTACGTTATTGAGAAATAAGAGTGGTGTTATACTATAGGTAGGTACTGTTTGATAATTTTTCGCGTAGTTATTAAGAGCTAAGTGTTTTTTTGTACTCTACTTTCAATGAATTCTGGATAATGAAAAGTATTAAAATTACTTTTACATTCCAACTTTTATACTCAGTTTTAAACTACGAAATCTTTAGTCAATAAAAAAGAGACAGTAAGAGTGTTTTTAATGGCTTCACTGTGATCCTGATCGTTATTATCAGATGGACAGTAACAAAAATAACTATAACAGTATCATAGTTTATCTGCTGTGCTTAGCTACACACAGCACACAAGACTACAACTATATTATTATGTTTTTCTAAAACAAAGCTGGAATTTCGTAAAGTTTTCAGTAAATATCTTTATTTTTTAACTTTCTTTGAAACTTTATAGTGTTTGTTTCATAATACCTGGTTGTTTTTGGTTTATTTCTCATACGCAAAAGTATGAATAATTCTTTTGTATAATATAATATCTAGATAAATTATAAAAACATCATAATCTTCCCCTGTGAACGCAACTATAACCTATGCATAAAAATGATCCCTAAGGTAACGTGTTTAAATAGTAGGCTTTATTATATTAATGGGCGAGAGGTAGAGTAAAACTTTTTAGTAGGTATATTAGTTTGAAATGAGAACAAAAACAATAATAAATCAGTTAAATACCCTTAGTTACTATTAAGCTCATAATTTAAATCTTTGTGCCTAGACGCTATTAATCTCGATTAGAACTCAGTTTCTTTGAGAACAAGACAAATTAAAGAGATTTGTCAACAATTAGACACAGAAAGACAACATAGTGTATATTCTCGAATTCAGAGATATTGTTATAAATCGTTTTGAATAGATAATGCCCGCATTATTGGATCGACTGTTTCGAGGAATAGCAGTTATGTTATTTTCTGCGCGAGAAAACCGACACACAATAATATAAATTTGTTTCTGTACTGGAGTACCACATGCTGACTCATCCTCTAAGCAGGAAATAACTATTCGGCCAGTTGTTGTTTGCAGAGTTTCAAAGATTCATCGTTATCACTCATTCCTTACTTCCTATATTCCTTTTCGGTAATGTGAGCGGTCAAAATAAGTTTTATCTTTTTCATTGCAGTAAGTTATTTAATTTCTAAAAGAACCGTTGTAAATCGACGAATAAACAAGAGAAGTGTTTGCTCAAAATATGTATCGGAGCAATCCCGTACAAAATACTATGCCTACATGTGGTGACTGAAATTATCTCAGTGTATTCCATCCCAACTCCAGTGCGGTTCTATGCCAACCGAGATATGAATAGCGAATGATTGCAACTATGAAACTTGCTGAAAATGTTGGATTGTGAACTGGCTAAATCAAACATCTAACATAATATAGCATACCGCAGCATTTCCTCGCATACTCGAATGTATCTACTTCATATTGAAGTTTTCAGAATAGAGTAGATTGATAGGAAATTGAAATATCATACTACGTAAATTTTAGTTACTTTGTAGTTAGTAGCATAATAATAGATACATATCTAACTAAAACCAATTTGTGAAAATTTTACATGAATAACTATTATTGTGTTTATTCAATCATGCTAAAGAACTATCGAGACCACTCAATTAATTAAATATTGTGGTAAGAACCCGTTTATAATGTATGACAGTAATGCTAAAGAACATCGCTTGAGTTTCCAGACACATAGTTCAATTTATTTTATCTTGTAGACGACGAAAGAAGTCTGAATACGAGTATTAAACAAATGAAACGATATTTTTGGATATCCAAGTCACCATCACAAAATATTTTAATTTACTACTTAGTTGAAAAGCAATGAAATTAAAGCATCGGGAAAACTCGACAATAATCGTGGTAAAGATTCGCAAATGCGGTTTATTTAACGAGGTTCTTTATTTTCATCTAAACTTATTTGACGAGGTAAATTTGTATTAAATATATAACCAAACTAAATACTTCAGTTTACGCAAATTTACTTCTGTAACTAAGTGACTGTATCGATATAAAATAACCTTGTATCACAATATCCTATTAAGTAATCGGAATTCAGCAAATTCTTCGAATTTCTTGCGCCTAAAATCTTATCTCTAAGCCGAGGCTTCGGTATTATACTTTCTCTGAAACACAAATTCAATAGCTAAGTAACTAACAACACCTGCCTTAATTTTGAAGGCAAAGAAAAAAACCGAGATAATATCATTATTCAATTAACAAAAGCTTCATTAACGATGTTACATAAACATTATGAAAACAAACAGGGGCGGATCTACGGAAAGGCTTTTGAGGTTGCAAAATGTAACAGATATAAGGGAACCCGATTACAGAACTCTTTATGAAAAGTGAAATTAAAAGCTATGAAAACTTTATTTTTGCATGGATTAGATATAACAATGTTATTGCTGATTGTGTTTAACATTAAAAAGCATAACATACACCTAGTGAATGCAAGATTCACGAGGCGTGTCATAGGAAATTACAAGGTTCACCCTAGAAAATAGGGCTAAAACATGATACATAATTTATATCCAGCTCAGTAAGGAGCATCAGAACAAAGGGGCTCGGTTTCTCACACATAAGTTAACCGAGTAATTGAAAATTTAATAAAGTGTTACTTTACATCGGAGCGCCTATAAAGAGCCGAGTCTGGGCGTCAGTATTATCACGTTATGAACGCTACCAACAAATTGTAGCAGTTATTCATTCAATTACGTTGTAAAATAGTAATGTTTGATGATAAAACATTTCCAACGATAAAGTTTCCTTTAAAAATGTCAATTTTAGTAGTCGTCGGAGTTAATTCCTTTGACGTTTACAGTAATAAACAATTTAATTATCTCCAAAGACATTACTACGAAATAATGGCCTTAAAATCATAATATTACACAAAATCTATTGTAAAATGTATTCGAATAAATGAAGCTGATGTCAAACTATAAGGTATAATAAGAAACTCATCCTAAAATCACTCACATGCAACAGTCGTACCTTACGAAGTTAAGTTATATAATTTGTAGTTGCAGTTTTTGATACAGGACTGAGTTGGACATTGAGTTTAAATAATTGTATACCATTATATTATTTTACTTCTTTGAAGATTTGATAATTGAACATAAACACCTGAAATTTATCTGTACCTCCTGCAAAAGAGTTACACTAAGGAAATGCCAATGTAATTCATATTTCAACGCGATGTTTTTTTTTTTGTATCTGAAATAAACATCTCATAAAAAGTAGTGAAACGTAAAAACAGATCAGATGAAAAGCATTTTTGAGATTTGACAAGAGTTCTGTACGGTAGGTGTTAGGTAGCGGTATTGAAGTGTCGATTGAAATTGCACGAGTCCGTGAGCGAGTTACCACTTACCACCAGGTGATTCATGTGCTCGTCTTCCTACGAAAAAAGAGGCACTATTAATGTGTTTTATTTTACGTATTTCTGTCGATATATATGAAAATTTATTATAAATCTGTATGGATAACAGGGTTAGCAAAACAGATATATGCATTTAGTAGTAATGACCAAACCTTAGTGTACCTATAGGTAGGTACACCAAGAATAACTTTTAAACATGTAATGCAATTTATTATATTTAAGAACGTTTGTGTTTTATTAAGATCTATTAGTAAGTCAGACTCTGTAATATCATCTTAAGTAAGACTTTCTACAACGGCTAATTCCCACTTAACATGAAACTAGTACCTACTATCTTGTACAAGAATGTAGCTAAATGTAAAATATTAGTATGTAACTGGATATCCAATTTTCATCACACGAGAATATTAGCTGAGGAACTCGGTAATGTAACTACGAGCGTGTGACCGCAAACTTAATGCATTTATACTGAAATAGACGAGCAACATTCAGGAATAACTATAACTAGGTATATCTTCAACGCTAAAAACTTGTTGTAAGTACATATAAATTATTTACACAAAAATATATGTTTCTTTTTATCTTTTGCAATTTAAGTAGGTACATTAAAAGAACATTTAGGGCTTTTGAATAGTCCATAGTTGATCTTTTATTTCGGTTACCTAATTTACAAAAACGCAAAATTAATTCAAGAACATAAACTAGAATAGTTTCCAAGAACGCTAACATACTTACTCGTAAAGTATCATAAAATTATTGTGATTAAAGTAAACATGTATGTAATTTCTTTTTTTCAGGTTTCGATGTCACATGTTTGTTTTGTTTCAAACAATATCCATATTGGTCCTATTACAAGGTTAGCAATTAGATAAGATTACATAATTTAAGTTTAGCATGTGCCGCAATACATTTAACTAAATTGTACCCCATATCCGCATCTGAATATTAGTTCCAATAACCATTGGGTGGTTATAAGGGATCGTAATCCTCTCAAAATTGATTGAAAATTTGATAATTTAGTCAATTTTAATTATTCGGGTAAAGCGAACAAATTCTCGTTGTTCGCTTTGGTAATGCTAGTTTAAGTAGTTTAAAGTAATGTAGTAATCAACTTTGTACTTTGTAGTAATGAAATTAAACTTTAACAACCCAATTTAAAGTTTCATGTAGGTAGGTGTGTTATTTTGTCAGTCGTATCGTTTCGTCTAGTATAATTAATAAATTATTTGATTATCTTTAATGATCTAAATAAAATTAACTTATACAAAAATGTAGATTTATATTAGGTATACTTACCAGGCATACTTACTCTTACCATTTTGATTCGACGAAGCAAGCCTTTATACACAGTACTTCATAATAACAAAAACACGCCTTTAGTAATCATCAAAGCTAAAATTATAATTAAAGGACAATTCACGCTACACTCAACTGAATCCAGATTCGAATTAAAAATATACAATTGGTACCTATGAATAATTTAACTAACCATGCACGAACCGTGTCACATCCAAATTCAAACATTCCAGCACTTAGTTTGTACGCCCAGACGCAGCCCGATCACGATGTACGTTTTTTTTTTTGCGTAACAGATACACGAGCCTACGGCCCACCTGATGGAATCGTGAATCGCCTTTTGAAGATATTCTTATCTTCAAATTCATATCATAATTTTTAATCACGTCTAAACATCGACAGAATTATAGGTACCTAGAGGGTGGATCTGTAACTTTGGACATTCTTGGACGTGGGGTGATTGACCAATCGAAATACAACCTTGCACAATTTTTTTTTTGGATCGGTTAAACTTTTTTTTCTGACATTACAGACAAACGTACAACTATCGTTGCGGACTTCCATACTATGATGATTTTTTTTTTATCCATTTCCTAAAATTAAACTGGTTCTAAGTTTTATTAAATAGGTCATTCACCCCACTTAAGATTGTCCCAAGTTACAGATTCACCCTGTGTATCAATTCAGTATACATACATACTTACTTAATACCTACGTTCATTGTGTCTACACGAACTTCGAGAAAGATTAAAAAACCGTTAGAAAATGTATTTATTTTTAATACTATTATAATTTTATGAAAGCTGTATGCACCTCTTTTTTACATTCCACTCGGGCCAAGAGAAGACTATGTATTTTTAGTTTAAGTATAGTTAAGTGAGATTGTAGTTGGTGTTTCTGATATAAATAAATAAATAAACTTGGCATTGGGCAAACGTGGTGACTGGTGGACTATGCCTGATCCCACCTCACAGCAAACCGGAGTCCAGGAACCGATGGTAATGCGTTGATTCAGTGTTTGTACAACACAGTTCCTCCAACATGTATTTTCAAAAAATTAGAACAGTATGTACTTACCCATATCATCGATTAAAGGAGCCATTCGCAGCGTGACACCTACTAGCAGTAGACATAGGAAAAGCAGAAGGCAGGCCGTAACCATGATTGTGTACCGAGCGCGCCGCGGAAGCTCGTCAGGATCAAGTACCTTATAACAACAAATTCATATTGATGATCATTGCGAGAATAGCACGTGCAATATAAACTTGTTTTAATACAAACCGATGCTTTATAGAACTCCTAATGTAATTCATTTGTAGATTTGATACACAACAAGTTAATGGTGAATGGTAGGTATATTAAGAAGAAATACGGCTAATAACAAATCATATTACCTATTATGTTAACATGTCTATTCTAATGTGTTTCATAGCTTTGTCTCTTAAAAAAGATAACTTAGCTACGTATTATTATTAGCAAAATCACGTGTTTTTAGTGCGTATTGATAAGCCTTGATTAACTATAATCAAAAATTAACTGATGAAACCCAAAATGAATTGCCAACAGTCGCCAAATCAAATACTACTTACGACACTAAGTAAATAACACAGTAAAGTATAACCACTCATATATCGGATGAAGAATGTTTTGTCTAAATATCAGATATCTGTATCAACTTCGTATCATGAGAAAGCGAATGTCGTACAGTTATGTGTCACATTTTTAATTTTAACGATTTTGAATAATAACTTAAATCTTAGTCTTATCTGTAGGTGTTCATCAAAAATTTTTGGAAGTAATCAATAACAGTACATTGTACTTGGATAAAATAAAATATACCGAGGGTATAGTGCTAAAACCCAATAAGTGTCAAAACAATCTAGAAATGCTTTTTTAGTCTATCTAGATCTGTTTTTTGCGCTCTTTCTAGTAGTGTATCAAATAAGAATTCAGTGTAAAGAAAGTTAGTTGACGTAAAAAGCTAATAAATTCCCCTTGTTTAGCTTGTTTACAAACTTTAACTTTGAACATTACGAAAGTAACAATTTTACACTTATTGGCTTTTAGCACTATACCCTCGATACTTCCATATAGAAAAACTCGCAATCAACCTTCCCAAAGTTAGAATAAGGAAAAATAGGAAAGAAAAGTTTATCCGGAAACCGCAAGTTAGATAGTTAGTCTGGTTCATCAATAAAAGGAAATTATAAGTCGATCTAGAAACTCGTAGTAATGTAGGAGTTCATTGAAATAAATCGATTTATGTATCTGTCTGAATTATATGTTGATTTTTATAGCAAGATCGTAATTTCTTGTCATGAAAAAGCAAACTAATAATTTCTTGAAAATAACACTGGGGTGGGTGGAATATATCAAAACGTTTGTTTTTTTTCTTTTCAAACACTAAATATAGTTTTAACCTCAACTCTGATTTAGTGTTTAATTAACGTAATCATAAAATTACAAAAATAAATAAAACAACAAAACATTAAATTTTATGAAGTGTAGTTGAAAAATGCACCAAAGTCATCTCATAATATACAGTTTAACAATGGTACAAGATTTACGACATCTCGATGACTAATATTGCAGTTATCAGTGAGTGGCGGTAACAACTTATGATCAGATGGTCCACCTGCGCGTCAACTTCAACATTATTTACACTTCAATAGTTGTTTATCAAAGTGCCATCTAGCGAGCATGTCGCAAACTATTTGCGCTCTTCGGTTTCAAGCAAACTCTCGTGGCTATAAACTTTTGTCAATAACGCCATCTATTGGGTGGGGCGTAAAATAAATGTAGGGGTGTGAAATAAAGCCGCGATTTTCGAATTATATTTCAGAAATCATCTAAGTTCAGAAATGATCCAAGAGTCGATCGCCCAACCAGTGTAGACCAAAAAAAACCTTATTACTGAAGTTAGCAATATAGGCATTATTTTCCCTATCCCAAGTATTTATTTTCTCCTATAGCAATTTCTCTTGTATACTCACATGTATGACTTTGGCCTGTTCATCAATAGCGGATACGAGGAGTGTTCGATGTTTCTTAGGCTTCTGTGTGTGCTGTTGCTGTTGACGTCTTCGTCTGCGGCGACGACGACGTTCCAGCTCTAGCGTTTCGGGACAATTCATATCCCTTGAAAAAACAAACTATGTAAAAATGCACGAGAAACAATATCAAGCAACAATTAGTTTGGAAAACGGATTATAGTTTGTTTTTGTGATTATTTCCTTTGATCAAATATAAATAAATCCGCAATATAAATAAATCCAAAAAATATAAGAGACAGAAAACGTCACAATGAAAAGTACAAATTGTAACGATACATTACAATAAGTATGTACCTATGTACAAAAGGTAGATCAAAACGCACAAATTTAGTAGGTATGTGTGGTAAAAAGAACGCAGGTAAACTCAACCGATCTGATACTGCCTTGCTTTAGTAGGTACTCCCCTGTAAGCTGTGGGCCGCAGGTAAAGGACAATCTTCGACTATAGAAGGAGGTAAAGAAGGAAGACAGGATAGAAGAGTTCGTCAAGGCAGAAAAGGTGCAAGATTGACGAATACATCAATTGTTGTATAAGATTTGAAAGTCCGGACTTGGAAATGTGAACGTAAAACCTGGAAAGGATAACCGTCTCAGATCTATGTTCACAGTCTCCGATTTGGTTGGCCATGATATTACAAGAAATTACTACCACTACCATGTCAGTAGAATTGTCGTAGCGAACTTCAAACAGATCACAGAAACATGTTTAAGTGTTAAAACTATACAAAAGTATATATATCAAATCCTTAATTATTTGCACTTAAGAAATTGTAAAAAAAATTTTAGAAGTATAAAATAAAAAATAGTATAGCAGAACTCACCTAGATTCGATGTTTTACACAATAATTATTAGCTTGACTATAATATTAGCCACAGAAAAAAAGTAAGTACCTACTGTGAATAATCATTAAAAGGTATTTAAAATATTTTTTTTTAATAAAACCCAAAAATCTCGCCTGAATTTGTTGAAAAAATTTAATAAAAGATACAAAAGCAGTTCGTGACGCGTAAATGGTCAAAGAAAATGCGTTCCACTTCTATTCGGCCAGTAGCAAACAGAAGAAAAACGAAGAGTATTTAATCAAAACAAGAACACGACCTCTTTGGTCAATAAGATAGGTTTAAAAAGTATTTATATATATGATTTTGCATTTTATATGATATAAAGTTCTAAACATTGTTTTGCTACGTTTCTTTTTATATCCAGGACATCCACAATATTTATTTGAACACCTTTTAAGTATTATGGTGGTAAAAGTTACATACGATAAGAATTAGCCCGTAGTTTAGGTATACAGTATTTGGGATTGAAACGCAGACGGGACGTATAATGATAAGAAATTTAATTAGTTCGATTCCTACATACCAATCCTATACATAAATGCTACCATACGTTTTTGCTTCTGTAGGTAATTTTAATGGATATCTTCTGTTAAACTAATGGGACAAGAGAATTAGCTATTTAGTTTTTTCAGCCTTATCATAAATTCGCTACTGGATAGGTACATCTAGGTCATTATTTTTAATATTAAAACTGGATGAGTAAACCCTGCAAGCGCGGTTACATGACGCTTTCTAGATATTCTAATAATCTAAAATAGCTTTACTTTATGCTCACCTACTATGGGGTTGTAGTTTAAGTTTTTTACGTTTATGTCTGGCGATTTCATGTTCACACCAGTGCGATGGTAGTTCTTCGCCAGGACTGCCAATAATTGACGCCTCTTCTGTAAACAAAATGTAATATTTTAAATATATCATCATATCAGAATATAAACTTAGGCATGTGTATGTTTTATGGGTAGGTTAGTTATATAAATTGTATAGTTGTATAAATTCCTGCAAATGGTAAGTTTATATTAATTACCATAGACGGATGTCAACAAACGAGGAAATTATTTTGTTCTAAATCTTATTAGTAATTCTAATTTCTATGTAATACTGGTAGGCCGTAAGCTTGTTTATCTATCTAGCAAAAAAAAAAACTTACTTATTCTTTAACGTTTTTCTTAATTTTTAACTTTACAACATTTTAAGAGCCATACTGTTTTTATTTTGCATCTCATACTTATTATGTGTCTACGACAGTAACAAACAAATATTCTGTCGTTAAAGATTAAATACAAACTGCTTTAGCCGTAATTTCATATGCATAATGTTCAAGTACAACTAAAATCAACACCGCTGTAGTAAACTTCAGTCCAATAAACAAACATGTTATGGGCTAAGTCAAGATATTGCATATTGCAGCCCAACAAAATTATTCTACTTGTTTTATATGTAACTTTTATTTTAGTGACAATATGTTTCAAACATTTAAGAAAAGAACTACGAGCGTTCTTTAATGAAATACCACGTTTTGAAAATAAAATATCAAGCATCCAAAATATTCTTAACTTGAAGTCCAATGAAACGTGTAATTTATGCGGAGATTCGCAAAATGAAAAAAGTTTAATCATAAAATGTTCGGAAACTTACATTAATACGTTGTACTTGAAAAAAATAAAGTTATTTATTTTTTTAATCTCCATCTTATTATATATATATAATTAACGAAACTATTTTCTGTTAATATATAGCCTTATTTAAATAATATATAATAAAACAACTTAGAACCACTTCTATTTTTGAAATTACATTTAACTTGAAGAGTAACTAGGTCAGTTATAAGATTAAATACAATTAAATTACATTGGTAATGTTTTGTAAGACCCACTTATTCTATTTATTTCAGGGAAAAATTCTATTTGTTTTTGTTTTAAAATTGTTATATGCTGTCAATTATAACATTGCCTATAATAAAACTAGGTAGGTACTTTGGAATTCGGTATACAGTGACTGCACAGTGACTCTGAGGTTCATAAGCAACAGCACAATTGAGCATCAAGTGGGATTGTCTACTTACTAGCTTACCTATAAAAAGAGCAGTTTTCATCAAAGATTAACTTACCGTCTGGCACATGATCCCTGAGCAGTAAGAGCAAGGGATGCGTCCGCGACTGTTCCGCATGCAGCGCTCGAGCCTTCCGTTCCACCAGAGCGACCAGGATCGCCTCCAGGCGAGCCGCACCGCTCTCCTCGGTGCATACTGCTTTGTCGACCGTCTGGAAATTATATTATGAAAAGTTAGAAATTATGTCAATAATTATTTATTGGCACTTAAAAGTTTAACAATATAGAATTGTAGAGTTCGTGACGCATCAACTAATACTTTGTATATGCTAAATATATTGTAAAATAGACGTTGAAATTTGGTTAACAATAGTGTCATAAAATTGTTTAAATCATGACTAAAATTACGACTTACAATTTGCATACCATACACAAATTGGAACGTCTCACAGCAAAATATCACACGTTATATTATATTTTATGTGTGTGTCAAGAGGTATACAACTTCTTCAGAGTTTGCCATCAAAAGTTCACAAACAATCTAGAAAATTTACCCTAAATCTGAACAAAAATAAATCAAACATTTTTCAATACAAACTGCAACAAAACTATTCAAACAAGTTCTCAACAACAATATATTCGCTTAAACGGCTTATGTTCATATAGAAACTACGTAGAACTGTGTCATGTGTAGTGTGTAAAGGAAATGAGACTCACGTCTGTGGATGGCTGCCGCATGGTGAGCGCGCAGCCAGTCCGCGCGGCCGATCATCGCCTTACCATCGACGCTGACAAGCGCCAACCCACACCTGAAACAAATATTTCTACAATAACTTGAAGACTATTAATACGAGCTGATCGGTGCAATGTCGTCTGCATCACTTAAGGAGCCAAATTTTCAAGGTTTTATTGTAAAACGCCTTTGATGAGCACATATCGCATAAAAGTATTTTTAATTTTAAATTATTATACAGTCTATGACAGTAACAAATAAAGTACATATCTCATTTATAATACTATATATTATAAAATTTCTATATCTATAATATAAAAATGGACCGCAAAATGTTTGTAAGCGCATAACTCAACAACGCCTGGACCGATTTGGCCAAATCTTTTTTTTAAATGTTCGTTGAAGTTCAAGGATGGTTTTTACGGTGAGAAAAAAATCGAATAGTTGCCGGGAAAAATCGAAAAAAACGGGTCATAGGGTTCACGCAGACGACGTCGCGGGCAGCAGCTAGTAACCTATACAATTGTATCAAAACGTAATTATATCAAATCGGAAAAGTTAAATGTATGTTGATATGCGCAGTGTAGACCCTGCAATGCCCTGCCCGTAATAATACACAACTACCAAATTACGTATACAACAACAACAGAAACAATAACATTTCAATGAATTTGTAAATTTGGTTTCAACATTGTTTTCTATAGTTCGGTGTTTGTTTTAAATACGTAACATAAATAATGGGATTTCGACTATAATAAAAAAGTTTTAATTATTTCCATTGTTGAATTTTACCAATACCCATTGTTTGACGAACACGAAACAAATGAACAGGTATTTATCTCAATTCAAAAGCCACCGTCAAGTACAAAGCGCACTCCACACTGAATAATACGTTTAAATAATACATTGGGTAACGACAGAACATTTGCCGCATTGTGTCCGAAACGGGGGCTTCCTGATGCTGCGGTTTTATCCAATATGCAAACATCGCGTAACTCGTATAAAATTCCCTGTTCGACTTTCATTTGCATGGAAATTAGTGAAACAAAGTTTACTTGTCATAAGGTTTAGTGAACCCCAAAATCCAATTTCTACCGTGTAGCAACCATACGCTTCAAATGACACTAGTACTTTTTGATAGAGATTTCCAACTGCTAGGAAGAACTTTTGTTCTACACACTTTTAAACACTTAGCAGTCATTACGGGGTAGCCTCTGTAGATCATGACTATACCTACATCAGTCACAGAGATGAAAGCAGTTATCCAGAAAATACAATTTACATTATAAATGCTTTTTTTTGGACAGGAGGATATTGTTGGACTTCCATCCGTCCCGAAGATGGGGTATGTGGGAGCCGAACCGCACTAAAACCTCCTGCCGCTCACGATCAGCAACTGAACCCCGGGTGAGTACAGAACACAGCACAAGATTGGGCGAGGTGAAGCGACGCGTTGCATGCCAAAGCTTACGTCTCGCCCAGTCACCCTCACATTATTAATGCTTAGAATTTTACATCTTGATAAAGCGAATGTGGTTATTAATTTTCTGTCTAAGTGTTCTGATACTCACTTAACATCAAATGTCACTTATACGTCTAAAAACACATTTTATATAGATATTTGTGTGATTTACGACGCAACTTTATTAAACTCCAATAAACTTAATTCAATCTCATAGCGTAATAAATCCCTGGAATCTCTTCCTTCTTTCGGGCTTAACGTCCTCTTTTATCTCAAGTAACAGCTCTTTGATTTTAATAATTCATGAGAAAATGCTTTTATATTATTTTTAAGTATTTTTGCTTGCAACTTGTTTCATGAAGCTATGGTTATTTATAGTTGCTTTCTAATATAACATGCTTTAACCGATTATGTTAATATTATTTGATGATAAAATTATAGGCACTCATAATGTATAATATTTAAAATAGTAGTAGTAGGTAATCCCACTTAACACTAACAACTATTTGAGAATGTAAGTCAAATACTATGCGTAATTTAAAATGGCACAGAATACATAATCCTTAGTCAGGTTAAATAATCCTCGACGACAGTTACTAATGACAAGGGAAATGATTAATTACTTAACCCATGTCAAAGCCAAATAATTATTCGTTTTATGCGGGTTGCGTATCCGGCAATGTTATTGATAGCAATTTATTATACGTCCGGATAAACTGTTTTATAAGCCATTCATGTAATAACATTGCAGAGTTCATGAACATACCTGTAATTCACAAGTTGAAATCATGACAACTACACAGTGTTTTTAAAACAGCCTTACAAAGTTTACAAAAAGTCGCATGTTTTTAGTAATCCGAATGTATTTTTTTGTATTCGTCATTGAAAAGGCATCCAAACAATAAAAGTGAAGTTGTATAGAAATCGATAAACATCGACTGTTCCGAGTACCGGGTATTTGGATCGACAATTTACGAGTAAATGGTATAATAATTGGATCCATTCCTATAGAAAAACGAATAAAAGGTTTCTAATTGTGATTGTCATGCAATGAGCAGTTACATACAATTTGATACAATATCTAATATATACAGGGTGTTAAAATCCGACGAAACAATACTTTCACAGCAAATAGTATACTTGATGTAGAAGCCATCCACCAAATCTGGGTTTTCTAAGCATAATATATCATAAGTTATAACTAATCAAAACTACGTCTTAATTTGTGCAGGATCAACCCTACCGTACTGACGTACACCAACAGCTAAAGACTTAAGCCGGCTAGTCACCTCCTGTATCATAGAACATTGTAATAATACACGGGACAAAAATCACACTCTAAACAGGATAAATGCGACTGTGTCTTTGAAAATAGATTTAGCACGTTAGATGTAGGTCAGGGTAGGGTTGTCAAAAATAATACAAAATAATAATTTTTCAACTTTGTATGGGAAAATAAAGTAACTATCTCCGTTTCAAAAGTATGTGTATATGATTTGAAATGTGATATAGATTAAGCCCTGAAAGTATTGTTTCACCGGGCACCAACACCCTGTATAAAATTTTCGTGTCACAGTTTTCGTTACCATACTCCTCCGAAACGGTTTGTGCTTATCCGGTATCTATGAGAATCGGCCAACATCTATTTTTCATCCCCCTGAATGTTAAATGGTAGTTCACCCCTAATTTTTTTTTTTACGAAGTTGCGCGGGGCATTTAGTAGTTAATAAGATTTATAATAACGCAATGAAAATGTAATTGTTAATCTGTTTAATTTCGTTATCATTTTCTAAATAATTATACTGCTGTTTGAGTTTGATTCTGTTTATAGAAAATTAAAAAATCGGCCACGTGCGCGTGGGGCTCGCGGACTCTGTAACCTAATCTTGCAAGTTTTTTTTTTAATTTAAAAGAACATGTAAATAATATTCTGTGAATAGCTTAAGCGTCTTTCGCCAAAATACTTATCAAGCAAGAAACGATAAAAAAAAATCTAAATAATTGTCATACGGAAACCACCCTTAAATATTTATTACATTTTATTTTTAGAATTTGTTGTAGAAATATATCATCCGTGAAAATTTCAACTGCCTAGTAAGCACCGTTCTTGAGATACGTCCTGCTGACAGACGGACATCGAAGTCTCAATTATAGGATCCCTTAAATAGATGCTGTTTTTATATATTATCAAATCATTTAAAATGGAATTAGCTTTTAAAATAGAATTACTCCAACAACAGCAATCCCTTAAAACAATCACATTTCCAACAAAACCTTATGTAAATAAGACTAGCCATTCCAAAAGCAATTACATTTCGGTAAAACGTAAATTACACCACTCAAGGGTCCCTATAAACGATCGAGGCTTTGTTCATTAGCCAGTTGAACTGTTGTTTATTCAGGTCACTCCTGATGGACGGGCCTCGTGTGGTTTTGAAGTGGAATTGCAAACTATCTGGCCGAGTTGAGTGCTTGCAGTCAAAACATCGTTTATGAAAGTCGAAACTAATTGAAATCGTGTATATTCGACCGTTGATATGAACCTAGAGTCTACTAGTTTGTTTTATATAGTATATTTGTTTATTTTCTTGAAATTTGTTTATTTTATTTGGTTAACCTTATTTAGTACTGGGAAAATTTACACTAAAAGTATCCAGCCACTTATTTGTATGTATGTAGGAACGTAATAATAGCATAATTTAAAAAAAAATACCTGATTTCATTATTGGCAATTTAAATTAACATTGAGCTTACAAATATCTACGCATATAATCTATTTCCAACCTTACCTTTACCTCGAAGACGTAGTTAAAACTTATTTTAAATTAGTTCAGTGAACCCACTTCAACGTTAAATTTCTTGGAACAACTGCAAATTTCTACCCCATCCAAACAGAGCTCTGAACGCGAAATCTTAATAAGCTTGCTCACGGCTAATTAACTCTGTTCCACCCTCAACTAAGAGCTTCGTAAATTTGATATCTCTTAAAATGTTACTGTAATTTTCATTGAGAGGTTATATCAAAATTTGTTAATTGACTTAAGACAAAAACAAAAAGTTATTAAGCTGCAATTTTCATACGTAAAAAGATATGTACCTATGTCATTTGTAGTAAGTTGATCTCTTCTGAAACGGACAAGCGCCTTACGAAGTACTATTTCAAGCACTAAATAGTTTAGTAACTATTCGGAAACAATTTATCGAAACAAATTAGTGCTCTTTTCCTCCACTTTATTTCAACGTGAAAAATATTGAGGGAAACGGTTCGCACCTCATGAATTCGGGAAAGTGGTTTCCGAAATAGGAACGTTACAAAGTTTTGCGAAGTGTATTTACGAGTGGGTTCGATTTACAACTTGATAATAATGGATTAGGATTGTTAAGTACCCATTTGTCGGGTTTGGGGCAAATAGAGGAGATTTAATGGGAAAATGTTTGTGAAAATTGTCGGTTTACATTTACGATTTCACTAACAGATATTGTTGCTTAAAATTATATAGTTTGGGAATAAATTTTGCTGTACAGGGTGATTTCCTAGTGAGGGTACATATTGAAGGTCATGGTAGCTGATGGTTATATACGACCAGTAAAAATATTATTACCAAAGAATATGGCTTAATGCCTTAGTAATCGCAACTTAAAAATACCTAAAATTCTTGCAAAATGATGGTTTTTCGACAGCTGATGGGTGTGACGGAGGTGTGGGGTGCGCGAGATCACTAGAGGTCGTTAGTCAACACTCTTTAAGCCGAAATTGCTTATGTTTGAGGTAGTTTTGTCGAACTTAGATTTTAAAAAAAAAAAAAAAAATGTTATTTTACTTATTTTTTGTAATATTCCGTGTTAGAACAGAGTACTCATCACCCTCCTGCAATATGTACCCTGTCTAACAAATCACCCTGTATACAATATCAGATATCCATATTATGTATGGTAGCTTCATTAACTCAGCTAAAACGACTGAAAGTTAAGATATATTTATAAATTAAAGTAGTCAAATTACGATACTATAGTACTAAAATGTATTTTGTTCAAAACAGTATTTATAAGAGAGAAAATATGAAACTATAATAATAAAATAATCTGTAACAATCCTGACAAAGCTCAAGGCTTCATAAAATGACTGGCGTTCTAATCTCTGGAGACCACATGTCAATAACACACACTGCAATCGCTCTCGATACGATTTGTTACGATACTAATACCATTTTCTTGGAATCTTTTGTGTTATGTTTTTATATTGAGCATTACTAAGCTTTATGTCAGAAAAATTAACGATAGAATTTCGGATTTAAAATTTTATGATAAAATTTTGAGGCAAGAATTTTACTACGTGTTACCATTGCTCCAATTATAGTTATAATGTGTTTACCTGTTTTCAATATCTATGGGAAATTCTTCATAATTTTATCAACTAAATAATTTGATTTATAAGCATACATGCTCGATTCTGAGATTCTGATCCTGACAAAGAGGACTACGTCTAAGTACTACTAAGTAGATAAAAATATGTTAAAATTTTAGTAACAATTGAAATCGAAGTCTTCCATTACGTTCTATAATTAAAGTAGGGTGCGATTTCATTAAAACAATATTGTTACAAAATAAGAAGCCATTCAATACACATAATAGTCAGTAGTTTTCAAACTATCGTAAAACCATTAGGATGGTCTGTTGAAGAGTTTGTTTAGGGTCATGGCATACATATCGGAGGGATGCCGATCGACAGCACTTCAGTTGAACAAAGTAAAGACTCTTAGTTCGGCGACCCTTTACATTTATGCTCTGTCTAATCTAACTTGAAAAACTAGATTTTTTAAACGTTTAGATTATCAGAAACATTTAGTACTTGTATCTAGAGGTTAATATAACATTGAGAGAAACTATTTAATAGTGTATGTGGAGAAAATGTTTGATCGCTGTCCAAGAAACAAAAAAAAATAGTAAACCAAATAACTTCAAGTTAGACGACGTAGGTGATGATTATTATACGCACTAGTACTATATAGTTCTACATGTGTAAGAAAAATGTAAGGGTTGTGCAGGGCAAAATATATAAATAATGTTCGTGTATAAATCTTGAGAATAAAAAGCAAAATAATTTGTCCTATCGCAAAACACAACCTTGCGCTTATCGCTTTTCCCGCTTTTTACACTCTTTTTATGCTCGCTGTGTTTAGATTATGTATTATACGAGTACAAAAACACCGTGGTTCTGTTTGTAATATACATTAACTTAGAGAATCGAACTTACTAGGAGATTTTTCGTTTTTATTAGCTGATGCATACAAATGAATGCCAACAGAGAACTTGCGTAGAAGAAGAAACTTGCTGTAAAATTCAACTTCATTCTATTAGAACTCTATGGAATATACTTACATGTATGTTCCAATAAATATGAAGAATGATTAAACAAGATAAGTGCATAACTCCCAATATAAAATCATTTGTTTGCTACCTACGACCTAACTTTAAGTAACTCAAATGTCGTTTGAAGAAGGACAAGTCTAGCGCTCTGGGAATATCGAAGAGGGAAGCGTAAAAAGAGTTCCTGAAACGAACGAATTCGAATGAAAGATTTACAATCAAATGCCACTATTGGCTGTAATTATGTTATGTAACGTAACATATCACAAATGAAAAAAAAATACCTTATAGTACTTTATATTAGAACTAAAATAAAATGTGTTAAAGTTTCGATTAGCTCTCTTCATTTTAATATTTTATCCATGGCTTATTATTTTATTTATGTGGGTATCAAAAAAACTTATTTATTGCTTGTTACCAGTCAGATAAACAAAATTGTAACTTAGATCGAGAAATACTTTTGTCAACAATGCGATAATATTCAAGAAAAGATATAAAACTTTGTTGTGGCAGTTCAGCGAAGCGGACAAACAAATAAATAAATCTTCTCTATCTGTCTACATCTATAAATTAAGGACGAAAAACAAGTCGATTCTAAGGACATACCTACTTCTGAAAAAAGGTACCGAACATTTATGTCGTATTTTACAATAGGTAACATGTCGTCCTAGGTCAGATTTATCGTATTTTTTAACAGTGAGACAACGCTAAAAATAAACATGTTTTATTTTAAAAAATACTGCGTGGGATAATATAGCTTTACTTATATCTATGCCTGGAATTTTTTTATGTTATAATATACTACGGGTACCTTCATCGAAATATTAATTTAGATTTTGACTTGTTTATGAAATGAAACATTACCTCATAAATTGTTATCATAAAATTACCGTTTATTATTTCCGTTGATATAAAATTAGGTATATCTAGTTTTATTTCATTTTAACCACACCCACGTAAGTCTTATTATGCTGAAAAGTGCCATTAAATTCATGCAACGGTTTATAAAGCATCCAAATGGCTTCATTCCATCAACCATGTTACTTATAAAGACATATCATAAAGAACGCATGTAAAAATACGTGACAGTATTTTTATTCAAGGAGGAAGAAATCTCGTTTTTCCCCTCCGTAAAAGTCTATAGTACTTCACAAAACCATTGTAAGACTTGAGTATATCTCTCAATGACATGAAGATTTTGTGTATCTTGTTGATTTTCATTCCGTTACTGATATTGTAATGTGAAAAATGTTCAAAGTACGATTTGCAAAGTTACTTTCCGCTATTTTTAACTACTAGTAGTTACACACATTATTGTTCTGTTTAAGATTACGTAGAGTTTATAGTAAATTTCTTTAAACACTCGCGGTTATCTACATCACTTACATTATTTCTAAACGGGTTCTTACCACGATTATGTTTAATTGAGAGGTCCCGATATTTCAGCACTGTTTCAAGCGCCATGATCACGGGAAGACTGAGGAACTGCGGGTAAATAATCGTGATAAGAACCCGTTTAGTAATAATGTAAGAGTTTATAGTACCTACTTTTGGTAGGGTATGGACTGCATACAATGATCTAAAATACCATTCACATCACCATGTTATTATATCTTTTATAGCTTTGCAAAAGGTTGTTAAAAGCCTATTTAGATATTCACAATGTCGGGTATCCGTTTTGTTACGATACGAAAGGCTTTGATTGATAGTTTCCCTGTAACGTAGGCAAGATGGATGCCATTGTGTAACTGCCAAGATGCTAAATATATTATAACGACCCTTAGATGTATATTTTAGGGATAATGTTATTATGAATTCATTGTGATGTCCGAAATTCATACGTAACTTCAAGATTGAATCATTTAAGATGAATTAATCTGTTTAATATAGATAAGATTTTATTGCATGTTCTTAAATTAGAAAACTAGTAGACTTTGAGTAAGCAAAGAAAAAGAGATTTACAAGTTTTAGTTTTCTTAAGTAGTCTACACAAATTACCTTAGAAATCTTGTTCTTTCTGTTAAAAAATGAAAAACACATACGCCGTATCAAAATTATATGAATTTAATTTATTCTACATCAGAGATCCCAACATTAAATACCGTCTCGTAATTCAATCGCACAAAGCTTGAACATCAAAGTCAAATCAAAGGAATCGTCAAAAGAGATTGATTTGCCAAGACCAGTAAAGGACTCAGCTGACCTTAACTACGTACCTCATTAGAGTGATCCTGACAAGATAATTCCGAGTTTCCGAGAGGCAAGCGGTGACTCGTTGAAATGGCTTTATTACAAATTTCGATGTTCCTTGAAATAGAAGTAGGAATGATGTTTGATTGTATTGATTTGTACAATACTGCTTTGTAGTGAAAAAGACGAAAATCGTTTTTTTTTTCATAATTAGTCTTAAAATTATCTAATATCTTGAAAGTTTTATTTTAAATCACAATTATTTTCAGAGATAGAATCTACTAAATTGGTAAAAGTTCTAGCAAAGTTACTTAATAATACATTGAAATGGCTCTCCTGTAAAATTGCGTTTTGTCACTTATTATATTAGTACCTACTACCTATACGTAGGATCCGTCGAAATGGTTATTGAAAGAAAGAAAGAAAGAAAGTAAACTTTATTGGAAACGAAATTAAAAATTCTTTGAGAGATAATATGTATAGTCCTCAACCTGATACTTTCACTCTACTGAAGAAACCTGGGCTCAATAGTAAACAGTAATTTGTTCTAACAGTATAGAGAAGTAAGCGGTAAGAATTTATTATTAAACCTTCAGAATCTTCAGTTAAAAATCAAACAGCACAAGGCGAATCAACTTGTATTTTATTTTTATAACGAAACATTTAGATTTTACGACTGAAGTATTCTTGCACATTTTCCTTCCAAACCCTTTTCCTAAATGGTTTTTTGATCATCGTTAAAGTATATTGAATTTGGCTATTCGTTTGGCCTGTTACGATATTGGAGATTTTCAGTATTTTATTTTTATGTATCCTTTGGCATAAACTAAAATCTACATAAATAAAAATGAATTGTTATACGTTAGTCTGATTAAAACTCGAGAACGGCTGGGCCGATTGAGCTAATTTTGGTTTTAAAATGTTTGTCGTAGTCCAGGAAAGGTTTAAAAGATGAGAAAATACCCGGGATTTTGTTTTTGTGACGCAGGCGAAGTTGCGCGGTCCAGCTAGTTTAGTATAAACTTAAAGTATTGCATTCTTTAGTATCTACACTACGAGTAATATTGTAAAGAGAAAAACTTTGTTTGGTTGTAATGAATAGACTCAAAAACAGCAGCACCGTTTTAAAATTATTTCACCATTCGAAAGCTATATTGTCCATGAGTAACATAGACGTTATTTTGAATAAACATGGGGAACCGTAAGAAAACATACAATTTGAAACCCAACGTGTAAAATCGAAAACCTATTTACGCGATGACGATTGACAATAGAACAAAATGATTTACTACGGATTTGTGTCTTATTAAAATCTAAAAAAAGTCCGCTGGAGTAAGTATATACCTATCTAACTATAATAGTTTAATCACAATAAACGCTTTTTAAACGTAATTAATGTAGTTTTCTTGTTATTTTAATGGTATGAAATCGCTGACCGGGAATCATACTCGGGGAAAATATTTTAATGAGCAAAAGAGATTTAAACATATCGTCTTGCAACCTAAGTACTTCAGATTAATCAGGTCCGCTACTATTAATAAAGACTCTAGAATGCACAAAAATCTCTGTTACGAGAATGAACCTTCACGCCGGAACAAAATACGACATGCAGAAAGTGGAACAGAAAGTTATACAGGGTGTCCCAAAACTAGGCGACATGAATGGGAAGCACCTTAAATATTAGAAATCGGATGATTTATTTTTGACGTTTTGAGGTTTATCTGAAAATTGTACTAACAAAATCAGCCAAAATCAACACCCTGTATTTTATGATACCACTGGATAGAACAGTTAATTACGAATAATCTTTCGTAACAAACTTAGTGTCTTAAATAAAAGTTAATTTTCAGACAAACTAAACAATTTACGAAAAATCTGTGAATGCAGTATTATTAAACATCAAAAATGAAGTGATGTTTCATTCAGCAAAACATCCTATCTCTAATATTTAAGGTAACACTGTATAGTGATTATTAAGTTAAATAAGTTAGACCGACTTGTAATAGGTACAACTTGTTTACTTGTTCTGTGCGCACGTTCAACCGATTATTTGATTAGATAAGATTAAACTTCTACGTACCTACAGCCATACTTTTAATATTAAAATGATCTGTATTACTAGCCACAAAAATACTTCTTACATTTTATTATATGACGTATTACGTATGTAAAATTTAATTCTGTTCTGAATTTACATTCATTATACAATATTCGCTAACTAAATAAAGCTTCGTCTCAATTTCTCACGAGAATAATGAAAACTTAAACGTTTCCATTACGTTCGCTATTTTCTTCTCTGGTCTTTCACAGACTTCGGGATCGGAGGATTGAATATAATTGGTTTTTAACAAACTTGATACCTTTGAAAAGGTCGTTGTGATTTTAATCAAACCGTTCTTTGTGACGTACTTTAATAAATTGGGTATTAAATGAAATGTTTCTAATATCTTTCAGTTGAGCTTAAGTTGGATAAAAGTTTAGGAACAATAAAGAAGACTTAGAGATAAGTAGGACAATATTTCAAAGTATACACGTATTATTTCAAAGTATACACATTATGGTCGTACTGATTTAGAAAATAAGATTTTAGCTTAAAGCTTTGCTATTCCTATCTTATGTGATCCTCGATCATTATCGGGTGAATCCTTAACTCGCTTCCAGGATACTATTACCGAAAAGGAATTTAAATAAAATTATAATAAACAAAGAAAATAATAAGTCACTTTTTTACTTAAATGTAAAGATAAATAATATATTAATTTCATTAATTATTTAAATTTATTTCACAAGATACCAACTAGATAAAATAAGAAAATTGATTTAAGAAAGATAATCATTACAGAATATTTTTAAAGTAAGTATAAACGTAAAAATGTTGTAGTAACAATCTAAATTGTAACAAATGGTTGGAACTAAACACTTTAAGTAAATTGTCTGTCCGAGTTTCCCTTGGCGTGTTTTTAGTCGTTAAACAAGTTATTCACCCATTGGTTATTATCTGTCTAATGGGCACTAGGGCTCAAAGAACTCTATATATTAATGTTTACGATGAATAAATGAAATCTTTATCTTTATGAGATACTTCGATTTAATGTGATAGGGTCTGATTAAATGAAATAATGTGGAATTGTATTAAAGATGTGTAAAACTTTATAATTGAACAACTTACATCGTTGCAGGTCTAATCAAAATAGGTTTGCTTTTGTAACGTATTTGGGATTGTAAATAGTTCTTGTGTTTTGAAAGTTAACATTTGAAACTTTCGGAACATAACGTGAACGGAAATAAACGTGAAGTTAACGAATCGATTCCACGATTGTGAATTATACTGTGGATTGGTGCAACTTTCTACGTTAAATATATTTTTCCTTCTCTATTTTTAGCGATAATAAAAAAATATTCAAATCCGAATATATTTCTAACCAACCCTCTTATTGATAGACATATGATACATGTAAAATTTTCCATATCAAAAATCGAATCAAATTTCGATGTATGTACGGATATAGATATAGATAGAAGTAAGTCTATAGATGTAGGTGTTATACGTATTTCTATTGTACCTACCGATTATACCTTCACCTAATATCGTGTTATAACACAGTCATAACTACTAATGGCCATACATTATACTTGACGATCAAATGAATGTTTACTACGTTTAGATTTCAAGTTTTCATTTGACTTTTTTCTTACTGGAGCAATTTGACGTAGAATAAAATAGTGCTAGTAAAAAGTTTTACAAACACTTTAACGAATCAAAGTATTCTAAAAATTAAATTTATTGTACTAAATTTATTATGTAAATTACTTATCATAATAATATTAAGTTCTTCCTTGAAACAGAGCTCTATGACTTCACTAATTTTGTGGTAAGTTGGAAAAATCTGCATCCTAGGCCGTTGGTAGCAGCTACACCTTTTTTGTAAGAAGTAAGCTTTGTTACTTTTTAATCTTTTTTTTTACTTACTATGTGATGAAAACAATATAAAAGCATGTCTTATCTCCAAAAATGGTCTGGTTATCACGAATTTCAATTTAATTTTCATGTCTTCTTGGGAAATTATTAATAAAACATCCTGTCTAAACTTCGAAGGTTATTACAGTTGGGATAACTTCGCTAACTTGGTCGTTCCTAACACTGATCAGAAACTCGTAACATAAAAGTTATTCGTCCATTAAAACCCACAACACTCTTAAATACTTAACAAGTATCTTTCTGGACGAGCGAATTTTCTGTATAGTAGGAAATTGTCATTGCAATCACGATCACTCTACTAACAGTGAACGATTAAGAAGAAGATATATCTAAAAATGTTTCATACAAGTTTCAAGAAACCATAGTAAATTTTGTATATCTACTTGAATTTTATTATCAGAATAAATTGCTAGCTCGTTGTAATGAAATTTAAAATATAATGTTACATATAGATAAATAATATCGACTATTCACTGCACTTCTAACCAAAATGCAGTGAATGCTAATACTGTAAAAAAAATTACCATGGAATTTCTCTCATCTCATTCTTACAGCCTTTTTGTTGGTGTTGAAATGTATTAAAAAGGATTTTTTTTTCAGATTCCAACAACTACAAAAAATATCGCAGTAAAGTCACAATCCCAAAATTATTATTTTTTTAAATTTGTTGTGCAATGAAACACTAAAAATTAGGAGATCGACCTTCATGAGCTAGGTATTAAAATACTACGCAGTTCGTTTACACGACTACATTATTATTATATGAATGTATGAAAGAGCACAATATATTTGTTAATATGATTAATGAGAGTTTCGATCTGGAATATGTATTAAATCAAAGTATATTATGATATTAATATATGATATTAATCCATGTAAGGGCTAGGTATCGACTACTAACATACATAATAATTTACTTATAATTGTATAAATGACAATCAATTTTTGTCGTCTATACGTTTTAGAAATAATTTATTCGATTTTCCACGAGTCGATCAGAGTACTCTCATGAAAGTCATGTTTTTTTTTTCATATCAAGAAAGACCCTGATTTTTTTTTGGGAAAGCTATATTTTACGGGATATTTGCATAAAAGATGTTGGTATTAAAAAAACATTACAGAGAATTCTAAATTAGGCTAAGGCGTGTCAACACCTGGCAAATCTGCTAACTTAAACTAATCAGGTAGATATCTACTTAAACTTGAAGTTGAAATTTTGATTGCAATTTGTACAATCATAAAATTCTGTTTCAGACAGTTTTTAAACAACATTAAACTTTCATTTTAGTTGCGCACATTTTTAAAACAAAATATTTATATGATTAGAATTAAACAACTCAACGCACAGTATCAGAAAGTACGTAAAAACTGCTAAGAAGATTACTGTTACCGAGTCTTAAGCGTTTCAATAAGCCAGAATCTGACGTGAAATGCTGTTAAAGGCAGAGCTCACGACAATACGGTCGGATCCCCTGGAGATCTGTTCCGCTTGGCTCGAAACTCGGCCACACTCGCCGGAAATACGGTTGGCCGAACACCGGCTGATACGTGTGCACTTCGGATGAACACGTATTCTGAAATTCTACCGTAACTTTCCGTACCAAATTAGTTGACCAAATTTTATTGCCGTTTTTCTCGGAAATTTGATTTATTTATTTGTTACTAGCTTTTGCCCGCGACTTCGTTCGCGTGGACTTCAGGTTCGTCCCGTATTATCAAAAATTGTAGCCTATGTGTTATTCTGATGTATAAGCTAGATTATGGTAAAGTTTCATTCAAATCCATTCAGTAGTTTTTACGTGAAAGAGTAACAAACATCCATACAAACTTTCGCCTTTATAATATATATTAGATGGTACTTATTTAGTTTAAAATGCAATATTATTTTATATTTCACTTAGTCAATTAGCTCGTCGCTCATCAATTTCAAACACATATAAAACATTTTATAATTACATTTACCTACAAAGCTTTCAAAACTGTTATCATATGGTGTGTTATGCATATGGTGTGTTGATTCAAAATAATCTACCACTTAGCTGATACAAACATCGCTAATCTTTCAGCAAATTGTAACGCTATTACAGGTAATTTAGTTGGGTCATTGCAATAACAGTTAATACCCTACCAACAATATACATTACCATAATCACATATCAATAAAAGATACTAAAGCGAAATATTCAGTAAGGTTATGGACTTATACTCTGTTCATAATATTAATGAAGTTATAGTTAAACTTTAGAACACTATTAGTACCTATAATTAGAAAGATATTTGACATAAAAAAATTGGCTACTTGCCTGAAAATGGAGCAGTAAACAATAAGTATTAATTATATGCAACTTTCGTAGTCTGTACAAAGCGAGGCAATTGAGAACATCTGCTCCATGCCGTGAATGGGGGTGAAGTGCTATTGTGCTAGATTGAAATTTCCTTTTTGTAAATGATAGCTTCCATGAGTTAATTGTCATTGTGAACCTAGTTTTTAACTGAACTTTAGTTTTTTATACCGCGTGGCTTTGTTTTCTTGTGGTTACCGTGTTAACAATGTTGAAGTAGTCAATAGTTGATCTGGCATGATCGTCATAGTCTCTGTAAGAATATAATGGTGGATATCAAATATCAATATCCTATGGATAAGGATGTTAAAACATTTTTTTACAGTTTAACACTGTTCATTCAGCCTAGAAATTATTTTCACGTAAGTCTTCCATTTACCTACTACCTAAATGACAGACGACTATTGCAATCAACTAAAATTACTAATATTGAAAATCATAAGTACTCAAGAAACACTTCGTGTTATTATTCATTTATTTAAGATTTCACTGTAATACTTTAATAAAATAAGGTGCAAAAGGAAGATGAATACCTTACATAAATCTTTGTACGTTTCGCCTTACAGTCATGGAATTGTGATGAACACGCGACACTGGTTTAGAGAGATAATTTAGAACTCTTAATAAAAATTGTCCATTATGATGATAATTATCTATAAGATTAACTTAAGCACCTGTTAAATTATGTAAAAATACAAAAAGAGTGGCATTATTTGTAAAACTACCATGAAATGTTATCTACCCCAGCGAGAAATACCTTTTGTACTTCTTTTTTCGTTATTTCAGGTTTTATGACTTATGTTAAAATTTTGAAGCCTTTTTGACCAAATTTATCATTCTGTTACTAAACTGTGTTTAGTTATAAGAAAATAAAGGGACACTTGGATAAAATGTCACATTGTTCGTGCCAAACGAAGGGTCAGCTAATGACGTAAACGTGTTGAAGAAATTAAGCCAAAGGACGATTTGACCTCCGTAATTTGATGTCTTTTGTGCTCGTAACTTTTATTTGAAAATATATTGTTACACTTTTCCTAAGTAAACGCATTTTGTTAGAGGTTATTGCGGAAAAAATGTAGGATTTATATTTTATTTCGTTTGCTAATGCGAAAGAAAGAGAAACTCGATGTTTTAAAGTACTGAAACATAATTATTTTACCTACTAGCTGGCCCGCGCAACTTCGTCTGTGCCATAAAAAAATCCCGGGTATTTTCTCAGTGTTTAAACCTTCCCTGGACTACGACAAACATTTTAAAATCAAAATCAGCTCAATCGGCCCAACCGTTCTCGAGTTTTAATCAGACTAACGAACAACAATTCATTTTTATTTATATAGATAGATAAATTATAAAATATAGTAGGTACTTATTATAATTATAGTTAATATCTCTTCTTTATTTTTTATTTTTTTATTTGTTTTAAAATATTAATTATTTTGCTTCAGTGTATTTATTACATCGAATGGGTACTTCCTTTTTGTTAAGTGTTTCTGTGCCACGATTTTTTTGTTACTAGATCACAGGCTAGATCGTGACATGTAAGTAGACACCCGTATTAAATGTTTTTTTTAGACATTAAATGTTTGCACAGTGTTCTCAACATACTAAAGCTGGACCTTTAAAGTTCTCAGAAACCCTATGTAAATACAAGCACAATACTTCTTAATCATTTGTAATTTACCAAAATATGTCTATTCTGGCTACGCGTGAGGAGTAAAAAAGAATGAGAATGATCGATAATTTCAACGATCCATTATTTCAATTTTATTGATGATCCTAACACCTCTGTACCTACTTCCAAATCACAATTATATTTAAATGAAAATAATAGATGTAACTTACCGTTGTTTCTATTTTTTCTACACCTTACCTACAATGATACGTTCAGCTTACGTGCATTAAAAATGTTATTTACTTTTTATGATTATTATATTTACATTTTCACACGTTCTCAAAATATCCAAGAACATTTTATCTCTTAACAACTTGTCTCAAACAAAACACTCAAAGCTCTTTGAACTTGAAGTGAACAAAACGTTCTGAACTCGAGACATCTCAGACTTAGTAAAATCTTAGAAGAACTTTTGAATAGATCTTGGAACACCATTTTATCTGAAAACTAATCTAGTGAAATACTATTATTCAAACTGTTTTTACGACAAACTACTTGGATTAGTTCTTTATCTTAAAACTTAATAGAGACTCGCAAAGTTATTAAATTATTACCAAGTTACTTAATTAATTAATAGAATAGAAAATAACTAGTTAAAATACTCATTCACCATTTAATTGAATCACAACAATAACCTACCAATTTTGAGACAAGTACAAAATTTTCAACAATGATGTTATATTATCCATATAAAGCTTAATTTTTTACATTATATTTAAAAAAAAAATCCTTTTTATTATTATTAATGAACACAGGATTATTATTTGTTATGCTATTAATTGAAATGTACGTCACTTGCCAAATTTAAAGGGTGGACTAAACAAGGTGAACCACCTCGTTTTGGGAAATGTGTCCTCATGTTTTTAATTTAGTACCTAAATTAAAAACTTTAATTTAGTACCTAAATTAAAAACTTACGAACTGTAAATCAGTAAGAAAGCCTAATAGAAAAAAACCCAGAAAGCTCAAATAGTTGATGTGGTTGGTCTCTGTAATTAAACAAGCGCGATTTTTGTATATGCTGCCTTTGTTGAGGATCCAAATAAATAATGTTTTAATTTTAACGTTAAAAGGTATTGACATTTTTTAAAAGAAATGTTAAATGAACAAAGAAATATAACATCCGACCTTTTTCTTGCTTCATCAGCTCGTAGTCGTTCCACCCTATTTTAATCATTTTAAAGTATTTCAATAAAATGTACACGGTACAAAGATGAGAGCACTAAATCTGTTTGAATAAAACATGGAGTAGGTATTTCAGTGGAACGAGGACTTGAGGGACCTCCGCACTTTCATTTTGGACCTTCAAAACGAGTCTTGTGGAAGTTATGAATGTTCTTTCATTTCATTATATAAAATATGTAAGTTTATGCCTATTCAAAAAATGGATTAAAGTAAATTACTTAAGTACCTACCCAATTGCACCATCGAAACTTAACCAAAAATATTTTCGCAATTTTAAGCAGTTTAAAGGACGAAGGTTTAAATAAACGAGATCTGATTTAATTTAATAAAGCCGAATAAATAAAACACCTGCTTTATGATAAACAGTTAAACTTTTAGGTAATTTAATTACTTACTCAAAGTGTATAATGAAAAGACTCCTTTCAAAGAGCTTAAGAACCAAGAGGCATGCGGCATGCATATTGCAAATATTAAGCATGTTTTTGTCTATTTATAAAGACAAACAATAATATTATTATATGTGATGACCGACACGAATCATAGAATCCCTTATAATTAGATACATTATAGACAAAGACTATATATCTACTACATCTCTTGAAGGGACATAAAACACCAACAAGGACATAGGCATACAAAATTATAGGTACACAAAGGAATAAGTGTTTATTCATTTGCCGAAAATAAATTACCACGAGAGTCGTATCTAATAATTTAATACGAATATTTTCATCTCATTTCTCAATGTTTGAAAGGACTTCGCCCCTTTTACGTTGTTTTTCTTCTACTTTATTATTATGTTTCTATTTGACTGCTTTGTTCGTGGTATCAGTTGGAATTGATATCATAAATTCGAGTGTTTTTACTTCGTTCCATTTTATTTGGTAAACATTTTTTGTTAGTAACAAAGAATAATGAAAAAGTTTTAGTGTGTTACTCTCGCTGAATAGAAGAACCTACATTTCTATTAGACGATCTCGAGTTGAAGTTTATTATTTGATTGTATGTTTTATTTAAAATGAAACATTCTTCATCTTTCTTTGCTATAGTTTAATATGTTATTAGGTAGGTATAGACTTTCAGAAAAAAAAAATACAGACGAATTGGGAACCTCCTGTCAAGTCGGTTCGGTCGGTTCCAAGGTCCTTTGTATTTTTCAAGTAAACTATTAATAAAAAGTATATAACTAACGAGTTCTTACCACGATATTTAATTAATTGAGTTGTCTCGATATATTAAAATAATTGAGTTGTATCCAGTCTTCTCGTGATCATGACGTTTGCAACAACGTTGAAATATCGAGACAACTCAATTAATTAAATATCGTGGCAAAAAACCCGTTGAAAATGCATGAAAGTATTATAGAAAACCGACGGTGTCTGAATAAGTTTATAACTAACGACATCAAACCCTGAATAGAGTTTTTTTCTAATTTGTATAGTAAAATTACATTTAATTGAACTCAAAAAACAAAACGACAACAACATTGACGAGGACAAGGCATCCAAGTATATCCAATATCTTGTTAATAATACACAAACATCGATCACGAATGAAACAATCAAAGCACTATTATATTTGAACCTCAATAAACATCATAAATCATAACTGATACATTTCTGTAAGTAGGTACGTGCTCCGAAAAGGCTCCAAAAGTATCGATAAATATCAAGATTATATCGTTATTAACATTTTTATTGATTTAGTCGACTTCGCTCGTAGTTGGAAAGTTGAAGGTGTAACATTTACGAGAGCAGATAAAACTTTACTCTGAAGAGGCTATTGAATCGAGATTTACTCGAGTGGGTCTCGGCGTGAAGGAAATGATTGATGTCGTTTTCAGATAGTTTATAAAGACGCTTTCGTGTAACAAATATTATTGTGTATGGAAACGCTTAGTTATGCGAAAAGGGGAAGTAGAGTAGAGTAAGGGGAAGAAATCACAATACTAAAGGAATAAAAAAAATACAGACCATAATGCACACTGTCTTTTAAGAATTTATCACACCAGCAATTAATGTTTCAGTTGACTCGCATTTTTAAAAGGAAAAATGTTTGAAAATAATATAAAATAAACTTAATATATCGATCTGGTCAAGATTGCGGGAGGTCACTGGATGCAGATGGCGCAGGACCGGTCGATGTGGCGAGGTTTGGGGGAGGCCTATGTCCAGCAGTGGACGTCTATAGGCTGATGATGATGATGATGATGATGAAACTTAATATAGATGTAAACATAAGAATAAGGCATTAGGTATTTCAAAGTGGAAACGAACGAATTAAATTCATAATAACGATTACACTTCCTTGACTATAATATAATTAAAATATCTTAATATATATATTTCTTGTGTACGTGTGTATGTGACTGAACTCCTCCTAAACGACTGGACCGATTTTGATGAAATTTTTTGTGTGTATTCGTGGAGATTCGAGAATGGTTTAGATTTACAGTTGGTCAAGGTCTGATGATGGAGCTGGAAGGTGGCTATGGGAACTCCGTCATTAAGCAAGATACTCTCATCGTGTTTAGGCTCTAATGAAGCGTCCTGATGAGTACTTTGCGTAGATAATGAATGTGAAGGTCTGATGATGGAGCTGGAAGGTGGCCACAGGAACTCCGTCAATAAGCAAGATAACCTCATCGTGTTTGGGCTCTAACAAAGCGTTCTGATGAGTAATTTTAGAAAATTCCCGGAAACAATTCTTATACGACGCAGACGAAGTTGCGCAGGGCAGCTAGTCTACTATATAAAAATAAGTCCGGTTTTCCTCCCTGACGCTATAACTCAAGAACGCCTGGACCGATTTGGCCAATTCTTTTTTTAAAATGTTCGTTGTAGTTCAAGGATGGTTTGTACAGCAAAATTAGTTCGAATACGTGCCGGAAAAAGGATATTTTCAATTTTTAAGATGATTTTAAAGCAACGCCATCTATGAGAATTATATCGAATTACGTATAGAAGCACTTTTTCGATATAAATAATTTAAATTTGATTATGTCATTGCATTGTGGGCGACGTAGTGATTTTCGATTGTACTAGATGGCGTTATGCATTTTCTGCTTAAAATTGTTTAATTAATTCGTTTCAGAGATTAGCAAGACAAACAAATAAATGTATTTATTAATCTTAAGTGGGATGTAGGAACTAGCTAATTTTAAGAGCTCGAACCAGCGCCCGGTAGTATAAATATACAAGAATACTCCGTTCTCTTTCTAAATCTTAGCGAGGAGAGAGGTGGACAGGTGGTGCTTCAGAGTCTGTCGGTAGAGTTGTATCCAGCTTAGAAGAACTCACTGTGTGTACTTTTTTTGCTGGAAATCGCGGCGCTGCGCTTGAGATATGTGGTACTTAAACCGCACTAAAACCTCTAATCGCTCACACTTAGCGTCCGAATCCTGGCTGAATCAGACCCCAGCATGGGGTAATGCGGGACGGCGCGACGTTTTACGCACTACGGCACAAATTTTCCATCGCGCCGCCCCCGAACACCGAACCGGCAGCCACCGGTGATACAGCCACCGACTCTCATGGTCAGCGGGCTTTCTGAAGCGGGACCGCGTCTCACCCTCCCACGAGATGCTGGGTGCATACCAGTGTGGATCGGAGAGTGCGGTCTTCCAACCAACGGTTGCCTTAACGCAAGGTGCGTGCTAAGCGAGACACGACACCTTCTTGGAACCCCGCACGCTGGGTAGCGTTGAGAACCCGAAACTCTTAGACAGGCAAATTCCGAGCGAAATTTCAGTTCCAGCGCCCTGATCGATGACGGCGGATTCCTGCGTGGAGAAAAGAACTCAGTTTCACACGCCCTGCCGCTCTCTTCCGAGATGGTGGACTCGCAGAAGTCGAGCCGGTCGAGGCCAGACCCGTAGAACCATAGGGCCTGGGGTTTATTTAGCGCCACATCGAGACCCAACCTCCTAATTATGCCGGCAACGAGGGCCACACCCGCTGTGGTTAGACGGGCAGACTCTCTGTAGTCATCTCTCTGGGCCACAACCAAAATGTCGTCTGCGTAACAAATAACGCTAAGACCCGAGAGGAGAGCACCTCTCAGCACTCAGTCGTACCCAATATTCCAGAGGAGAGGTTATGGACCGTCCCATGTGGAACACCGCGGACTTGAAACCGGTGCAAGGTCCCATCGTACACTGTGGTACTACAACATCAGCAGAATTCTTGAGTGTGCGAGCCGCCCAAAAGTGATAAGGACGTAACGAATGCATTCTTTCCGAAATTGAGAGGAATTAAAAAATCACACGTCGTTATGCAAGATGAAACATTATTCTGTGAAATTTCTGAACTCTCTATCAGCAAGTGTACTTCCAGTACATACCATCAAGCTGAAGGTCGGTGTCCCAATTATGCTTCTTCTGAACCTATTCCCGAAGTTGTGTAACTGCTGCCTTAAAGTCATCTCAACTTGCCTGCTGCCTTAAAGTCAGACACACCATTGAGGCGGAAATTCTTTCGGGTTGAGGCTTTCGCGACGGGAAAGAGTACAGTAGTACGTAACGCGTCGCCCCGCTCCGCATAATCACGTGCTGGGTTCTGTCTTCAGCTGTGCTTCAGACCCTCAGTGTAAGCGGTTGGAGGTTTTAGTGCGGTTCAACTTCCACATATTCTTCAACTAAAAAAAACGGTATGAGGATTAGACGAGGCTTTATTTACATCATGCATTCTTCTCATACCTCATAACTTTCTGTTCAAATTCAAGAGTGTACAGTTTCCCCGTTAGTATTTGCTTCGCAGTGATTAGAAGCGTCCTAATGAGATCTTTGCGTAGAAGCTGAATGTCAAGGTCTGATGATGGAGCTGGAAGGTGGCTATGGGAACTCTGTCAATAAGCAAGATAACCTCATCGCGTTTAGACTCTCATGAAGCGTCTTGATGATTTCTTTGCGTATAAGATGAATGTCAAGGTCCGATGATGGAGCTGGAAGGTGGCCACTGTCTGTTTGTTCTGGCTAATCTCTGGAATGGCTAGACCGATTCGGACGGGCTGACTTTCAATGGCTGATAGTTTAAGTTATAAGGAGTAACTTAGGCTATATTAATTTTAGAAATTGTTGTTTTTTTTTAAATTCTCGATGAAGTTCAAGGATGGTTTTTACAGCGAGAAAAAATCAAATAGTTGACATTTAATTGAGATTGGCGCAGACGAAGTTGCGCGGGACAGCTAGTATAATATAAAAACCCAAGACCCACAAAACAAATATAATATAATACAAATAACAGGGTATTATGTTACGTCTTTCAATGTCAGCCGGTAGGACAGGTGTCGGAGCTTATTCAATGAGAAGGAGATAAATCAGCCGACGGATAAACTTAATGTTCTGTTGATAAACAAAATTTATGAGGCTCGTGCTAACAGAGTCTTACTCCTGCGTAACGATGTTCCATCCTATCTCTGAATAAAGGTCATATTATTTTATGCAGACATTAAAAACGTGAGCTTATTACAGTTTGTTCTTTTAGAGTATCCTTAAAAGTTAAAAACCAAACACGCTCTTATAGGATTATTTTTTGTACATCGTCTATCCTTGAGTCAGAACCAAAATTAAGGTGCATCTGATTATATATTAATTGAAATTACTGGTTAAGACTTCATTAAAAAATAACTGATTAACTGTTTGAAGGAGAACAAATACGTACGGATCAAGTTACACAAACTTTCACCGTGTGCAACACTGCATCAAGCGCCTCAGGCATTGCAAACATTTCATTAACTTTGTTTTATGCTTCAAACTGCTTCATTAATTTTAAGTATTTTTTTGATGTTCTGGAATCATTAAAATGTTTTAGCAGGACTCTTTTTTATATTTTATTGAATAATATGAAACTAACCGTAGCTCAGTAGCAGCTACGTTCGTAGCGGGACAATGATCGTAGAACTTACAGCGTAGTATACGTCTACAGTCTACACTTATTAGTAAATATATCAGTTTATCTAAATTACATGACTACTGACTTGTATATTTTTCTACATTATGATTACTTTTATAGACAAACTATCTAAAAAGTTCATATATACTATACTGTTAATGAATTGTAAAAAGTATAATTAAGAAACCAAGTACACGTTTTATTGTTATTTCGTTTTAAGGACACTTTATAACATTTTGAAAACATCGTAAAAATAAATACAATGTAAATGTAATCAGGATTGAACTTATGAATATTAAAAAACTCACACAGCAATCGCTCGTAAACTTTGTTTTAAAATTCACAACATCGTTGGCAGCCAGTATTCTTTTTACTGCGCTCGTACAAAAACATCTTTTATGTTGCTTGAAAAATGAGAAAATAAACAAATTCTGTTAAAGTTTGAACGTAATTTATACATTTTTAATTTGGCTAGCTTTTAGTGTTATTACATCGCTATGGTATTTTATGGTCAAATATAATAATCATTAAAGTCATAAAATATTCTTCAAAATTCTTGAATAGATACGCATGATAGAGTTAAACACTAAACAGAAATATAACCAGACTAATCAATTACTTGATTTAGTTGACACTGTACCGCATACATGTCATAAATTTATGACGATACATTTATAACTGTAGGTACGTTGAAATATTTGAAAATTAAATTAAAACGTACAATGAACATTTATTAGATAAAAATACGTCAATGAAAATAGAAAACTAAATGTTAATACCAAATTAACAGGCACCGAGCCCATTCCAAATTAGGGAGAAATTATGTAGAGCTTACGAACGTAATGAGAAGGGTAAATAGCCCGCATAACATATGCATTGGACAGCATTATTTTAGATTCACCAAATAAACCTCCAAGCGGAGGAAGTTAAAACATGTTTCATTTTTTATAAATACAAATTAAGGCAAGCTATAGCCATATAAAGTTGTAAACTGGATGTAGGTACCTTTGTAAAACATTGAGTATGTCGAATTGATAATTCAAATGCAACTGTGTCTTTAGAATTTCATCTATTAGAATTCCAAAGAAAAGCTTTGTGTTATTTAATTTTAATTTTGAACAAAGTACCTGAAGTCATATAATGTACCTAAAGGAAATGAGCAATTAGGCAAAATCAATAAAACCGCGTAACAAGATATTGAGTTAACAAATCTTTTGATATTTATAGTATAGATATTCGATAAAATATGTTAAGTATTAATAAAAGTTATATTTTTCATAAGTTACTGTAAAAAGGATACTGAATAATAAACAATTACTATAAATAATTTTACTAGAGTAAGACTCCATTACCTAGCTACGAGTATACATTTTAACGTAATAAACAATTAAGGCAAAATAATATTCAAAGAATGTGAAATAAGTAAATAGCGGAACGTTTTGCCTATGAATAATGAAATAGTTCTCCGAATTTTATCACGAATAATGAAGTAAAAATATTAGTTTGCTTTACTTGAACTATAAAAGAATCAGTTACAGTTACTCAAACAATGTTTTTAGTCAATGAAATCCATACCGAACAAAGTTGAGACGTGGGCGGTTAGACGTCATACTTGTATTCGATTCACTCACATAACTTGTAAAATAAACATGAGCACCCAAACTAAACTATACAAACGCTCTCGGATAATCGAGTTACATCGGTGAACTTTGTAAGTAAATGAATCTGTCTTAATTACAAGGCTAAGGGTTCCGCTGTGGGACGTTATAGCTAATTAGCTCGTTTAGCAGCAATTCTACTGTCGAGAACATTGCCTTAAAGCGAATCGTTCGTTCAACCAATTTAGAGAAAAGTGCTTTTTAATTTTATAGAATTTATTTTTCATTATTTGAAGTGGCAGTGAAACGTCTTATGACTTAATTGTATAAAAATACTAGCTGTCCCGCGCAACTTCGTCTGCGCCAATCTCAATTAAATGTCAACTATTTGATTTTTTCTCGCTGTAAAAACCATCCTTGAACTTCATCGAGAATTAAAAAAAAAACAACAATTTCTAAAATTAATATAGCCTAAGTTACTCCTTATAACTTAAACTATCAGCCATTGAAAGTCAGCCCGTCCGAATCGGTCTAGCCATTCCAGAGATTAGCCAGAACAAACAGACAGTGGCCACCTTCCAGCTCCATCATCGGACCTTGACATTCATCTTATACGCAAAGAAATCATCAAGACGCTTCATGAGAGTCTAAACGCGATGAGGTTATCTTGCTTATTGACAGAGTTCCCATAGCCACCTTCCAGCTCCATCATCAGACCTTGACATTCAGCTTCTACGCAAAGATCTCATTAGGACGCTTCTAATCACTGCGAAGCAAATACTAACGGGGAAACTGTACACTCTTGAATTTGAACAGAAAGTTATGAGGTATGAGAAGAATGCATGATGTAAATAAAGCCTCGTCTAATCCTCATACCGTTTTTTTTAGTTGAAGAATATGTGGAAGTTGAACCGCACTAAAACCTCCAACCGCTTACACTGAGGGTCTGAAGCACAGCTGAAGACAGAACCCAGCACGTGATTATGCGGAGCGGGGCGACGCGTTACGTACTACTGTACTCTTTCCCGTCGCGAAAGCCTCAACCCGAAAGAATTTCCGCCTCAATGGTGTGTCTGACTTTAAGGCAGCAGGCAAGTTGAGATGACTTTAAGGCAGCAGTTACACAACTTCGGGAATAGGTTCAGAAGAAGCATAATTGGGACACCGACCTTCAGCTTGATGGTATGTACTGGAAGTACACTTGCTGATAGAGAGTTCAGAAATTTCACAGAATAATGTTTCATCTTGCATAACGACGTGTGATTTTTTAATTCCTCTCAATTTCGGAAAGAATGCATTCGTTACGTCCTTATCACTTTTGGGCGGCTCGCACACTCAAGAATTCTGCTGATGTTGTAGTACCACAGTGTACGATGGGACCTTGCACCGGTTTCAAGTCCGCGGTGTTCCACATGGGACGGTCCATAACCTCTCCTCTGGAATATTGGGTACGACTGAGTGCTGAGAGGTGCTCTCCTCTCGGGTCTTAGCGTTATTTGTTACGCAGACGACATTTTGGTTGTGGCCCAGAGAGATGACTACAGAGAGTCTGCCCGTCTAGCCACAGCGGGTGTGGCCCTCGTTGCCGGCATAATTAGGAGGTTGGGTCTCGATGTGGCGCTAAATAAACCCCAGGCCCTATGGTTCTACGGGTCTGGCCTCGACCGGCTCGACTTCTGCGAGTCCACCATCTCGGAAGAGAGCGGCAGGGCGTGTGAAACTGAGTTCTTTTCTCCACGCAGGAATCCGCCGTCATCGATCAGGGCGCTGGAACTGAAATTTCGCTCGGAATTTGCCTGTCTAAGAGTTTCGGGTTCTCAACGCTACCCAGCGTGCGGGGTTCCAAGAAGGTGTCGTGTCTCGCTTAGCACGCACCTTGCGTTAAGGCAACCGTTGGTTGGAAGACCGCACTCTCCGATCCACACTGGTATGCACCCAGCATCTCGTGGGAGGGTGAGACGCGGTCCCGCTTCAGAAAGCCCGCTGACCATGAGAGTCGGTGGCTGTATCACCGGTGGCTGCCGGTTCGGTGTTCGGGGGCGGCGCGATGGAAAATTTGTGCCGTAGTGCGTAAAACGTCGCGCCGTCCCGCATTACCCCATGCTGGGGTCTGATTCAGCCAGGATTCGGACGCTAAGTGTGAGCGATTAGAGGTTTTAGTGCGGTTTAAGTACCACATATCTCAAGCGCAGCGCCGCGATTTCCAGCAAAAAAGTACACACAGTGAGTTCTTCTAAGCTGGATACAACTCTACCGACAGACTCTGAAGCACCACCTGTCCACCTCTCTCCTCGCTAAGATTTAGAAAGAGAACGGAGTATTCTTGTGTATTTATACTACCGCGCGCTGGTTCGAGCTCTTAAAATTAGCTAGTTCCTACATCCCACTTAAGATTAATAAATACATTTATTTGTTTGTCTTGCTAATCTCTGAAACGAATTAATTAAACAATTTTAAGCAGAAAATGCATAACGCCATCTAGTACAATCGAAAATCACTACGTCGCCCACAATGCAATGACATAATCAAATTTAAATTATTTATATCGAAAAAGTGCTTCTATACGTAATTCGATATAATTCTCATAGATGGCGTTGCTTTAAAATCATCTTAAAAATTGAAAATATCCTTTTTCCGGCACGTATTCGAACTAATTTTGCTGTACAAACCATCCTTGAACTACAACGAACATTTTAAAAAAAGAATTGGCCAAATCGGTCCAGGCGTTCTTGAGTTATAGCGTCAGGGAGGAAAACCGGACTTATTTTTATATAGTAGATTAGAAAAACATAAGTTACATATAGCTTTGATTTCTATTCTAATTAAGGATATTATACTTTTACTTCACACCTCTAGTTCAGACGTCTACCTAACATACCACTTACCGAAATGAAGAAAGAAATGAAGCGAACTGCTTATATTATTTTTAAGCTCAAGTTTCACATCATAAATTTTTAAATGGCTGTGTTCAAAGATCGTTAATGGTTTATAGATTCTGATAAGTAAGACGTAATGACAACGGTAGCTTCTAATGAAAATATAAATACTTTTATCTTACGCCTTTATTATTGAACCATTATTTTTGAAGCTCAGACTATAATTACCTATATTGATTGTCTCCCTTTCGTATTACGTAAAAAGTAAATTCGACATGACCAAAGACTTATTTTGACCAATAACAAACGTGGAAAAATTATAAAACTAAAAAAAATCATGATCTAATTGTCCTATGAAAATCCCGTTTGTTAGGTACCTACAAAGCTAAATTTTCAAGATAGCATTTGATTGTATTATATTTTTTGTGATTCCACAGATTTAAATGCCTATATCAGTAAATTTAAACCTTTTTGTAATCTTATAAATATTGTATAAGTAAACTAATGTTTCACTTACCGAAGATAAACATGATAATAAGACTTCAGCGCTCTCGGATGATTTAAGATTTTGCAAACACACTGCTTTAGATTAATTTTACTTATAAAATAATACAGTTCGTACAAAAAACCTTTTATGCTTTCAATTCCATTGTTACTAATGGACGCGAATGCCCGAGGCACTTCCCTTCCACTTTTATGAATAACAAAATTTAAATTGTCAATCTTTATAAATTATAAGTTACGTTTATAATTAATAACACTTCAATAAAAAGTTTCATACAGTTCAGTTCATTCGTACTCGTACTGTAACGGTGTAAATAAATAATGAAAGATGAGTGGAATCATCACTGAAAAGTTAGATTCTGAGAAGTTATACTAAGACTTTTGGGTTCGTGGGAGTTTTTGTTAAATTCTGAAGTATTCACGGGGCTTATGGTGTATTATTGTGCTTACCATGGGACATGATAACGCGGGAAGGCGGGAACAAGTCGCGAGCGGCGGCCCACGCGAGCAGACTGTTGCTCTCGACGAGTCGGCCGGGTCGAGCCTGCGTGCGCAATCAAACCTCGGGCCCCGCACCCTGAATCCCCTCCAAGACTGAAGCTACCACGCGCCATCCTTTGACCATCTGATCTTCTTTGTCTCCAACTTAATTGCCATACTGTCTGAGCTATCGCTATCTCTCCAAATTAATAAGTCTTAACAAACCTCATTTTAAGTCACTTTTTTAGTTTTTGTCGAGTTTAACAACAGCTTACATTTTATGCGTTAACAACTATAATAGCTACAGTTAGGTGCTCATGTTTTGGAATTAGGTCTCTATTTTCCAAAACTAACGGGCACCCTTCCTTCTTAACATCAGGTAGCTCATAAGTGTATTGCCTGTTTAAATAATTATCTTGGCTTAAACTTAGTGGAAAATAAGTACCTAAAGAAGTTTCCATTAGAGAGTAGAATTAAATACTTACGTCTTTGTGAAACACTCCTTGCCATACTATTACTTGTGCAATGTGCAGGTACCAGGTCAAACAGATTGAAGGTTATTTAAGTTTTTAACTTATACATACACCTATATTTTACTAGATATTAGTCTAAACGTTTTAAGACACTCAGGTAAGACATTTTCCTTTGACTAAATCTTGTTAGATGCTTTAAAGATCCAAAGAAATAAACGAACTTTAAATACTTTTACATGGTTCCCAAACGGATGAACCGATTTGCAATTGAAAGTTGAATTAGTGGAAATGTTTTATTTATGTTTCATAGAAATCGATTAAAACTGCTGATGGCTACAAAATGGTAAAGTACATTTTGTTTTTTATCATTACTTCAATATTGGTATCAGGTAGGTAAGAAAGAGGTTGGGCACAAAATTCGTTTATAAACTAGGGATGTTGCAAATGTCGTTTTTTGGACTTTCGAGAATGCGAAAGAGAATGTTATCCTTTTCAAAGAAAGTTCGTTTTTGTTTAAGTCATTTAGGCATTTTTTTGAAACAGTATAATTTATGAGTACCTTCTATAAAATAGGTACCTAGGTAAAATAACCTTGGAGAGGGTACTTTCTTTCCCCCTCCTAGTAGGTAGTTGAAACCCCTTGCAAATTATCTTGAGAACGGAAGGTCGTAGAACCATCGAGTTTGGGCTCATTTTAAAGGGTCGGTTGACGCCTTTACTTTGACTCTCTCAGATTCCCTTTACAAGCATGCATCACCCACGCAACTTTTGTCAAAACATTCGCATATTAAAAATCTTGATGAAAAAACCCCGTAGATACTGTACCACGACGCTATACAGTGACTGTGGCATGCTGTCAGTGAGAAAGATGTATATTTACCAATCTTTGATTAGAAAACACTCATCCCTGCCATTTCTCCAGTCTAAGACTAGCAGACGCCGAATGGCACCTAGCTTGATGGAGCGATGTCGTACTCGACTGGCGAGGCGTCATTACTAGATCGCTGCTGTTCGGCTGTACAACAAAATTAACCAATGCAAACCCATCTACGAACTGTCTTCACATCATTGTAGGGATGTCATCAAACAATGGCTACCTAGTCTCACATACCACCAAACTGAGGATTTATTAAAGTGATCCACTTTTTGTGGATGCACATATATTGTATCAACACATACATTCGCACACGCTCACACTCACACACACAAGGACATACCCATATAAACAAACACACACATACAATCACTCCGCATACCTTATTATGATTAGGTACTTCTTTACTCTTGTCATACCTACTACTACTAGTTTACGTTACAATATTTTTTGCTTATTTTGTTTTGGCTTTGTTTATATTAACTTTAATGTTCGCTTTATATCCTGTATTGATTTTACCTGTGAATTAGTTTAAGGAGAAGACACTGGCTCCTGTAACACAGTTTATACTAGCACGGGAGCCAGGGCTACTCATCATATTATGTATGATATTCAAGTTAATAAAGATTTATTATTATTATTATTTGTATCGTACTACATACCTATTATGAACATAACGTTTTGTAATCACACATACTAACTACTTTACAATTTTAAAATAAATTTCTACATCTATACTTATAATATTATAAAACTGAAAAGTTTGTTTGTTTGAACGCGCTAATCTCAGGAACTACTGGTCCCATTTCAAAAATTCTGTTAGTGTTCGAAAGTCTATTTATCGAGGAAGGTTATAAGCTATATTTTATTTTCAAAAAAATTAGGGATACGTATTAAAATATCGAATATGTAACAGAAGGTGAATAATCGAAAATATATTTATGCAAACGTACGTACGCTGCAAAAACTATTGACAGTAGAACGTAGAACGAAAAGTAGAAGTAGAAGTTTTTAGGTCTTAGTAAGACAAACAAAAAAGTCCGCGACAGCATATATCTAACTATCATAGTTTGGTCACAATAACCGCTTTTATGTTTATAAAAATAATATTTCGTCCCGAGATTGAATTTAACGTTAAATGAGTATCGTTGTAACGGGTGATTTTTTAAGAGCTTGAGAACTTTTTTAAACAATAAAACGCATAAAATTTGCAAAATCTCATCGGTTCTTTATTTTAAACGTTAGATTGGTACATGACATTTACTTTTTGAAGATAATTTCATTTAAATGTTGACCGCGGCTGCGTCTTAGGTGGTCCATTCGGAAAGTCCAATTTTGGGCAACTTTTTCGAGCATTTCGGCCGGAATAGCCCGAATTTCTTCGGAAATGTTGTCTTCCAAAGCTGGAATAGTTACTGGCTTATTTCTGTAGACTTTAGACTTGACGTAGCCCCACAAAAAATAGTCTAAAGGCGTCAAATCGCATGATCTTGGTGGCCAACTTACCGGTCCATTTCTTGAGATGAATTGTTCTCCGAAGTTTTCCCTCAAAATGGCCATAGAATCGCGAGCTGTGTGGCATGTAGCGCCATCTTGTTGAAACCACATGTCAACCAAGTTCAGTTCTTCCATTTTTGGCAACAAAAAGTTTGTTAGCATCGAACTATAGCGATCGCCATTCACTGTAACGTTGCGTCCAACAGCATCTTTGAAAAAATACGGTCCAATGATTCCACCAGCGTACAAACCACACCAAACAGTGCATTTTTCGGGATGCATGGGCAGTTCTTGAACGGCTTCTGGTTGCTCTTCACTCCAAATGCGGCAATTTTGCTTATTTACGTAGCCATTCAACCAGAAATGAGCCTCATCGCTGAACAAAATTTGTCGATAAAAAAGCGGATTTTCTGCCAACTTTTCTAGGGCCCATTCACTGAAAATTCGACGTTGTGGCAGATCGTTCGGCTTCAGTTCTTGCAGGAGCTGTATTTTATACGGTTTTACACCAAGATCTTTGCGTAAAATCTTCCATGTGGTCGAATAACACAAACCCAATTGCTGCGAACGGCGACGAATAGACATTTCACGGTCTTCAGCAACACTCTCAGAAACAGACGCAATATTCTCTTCTGTACGCACTGTACGCATTCGTGTGGTTGGTTTAATGTCCAATAAAGTAAACTGAGTGCGAAACTTGGTCACAATCGCATTAATTGTTTGCTCACTTGGTCGATTATGTAGACCATAAATCGGGCGTAAAGCGCGAAACACATTTCGAACCGAACACTGATTTTGGTAATAAAATTCAATGATTTGCAAGCGTTGCTCGTTAGTAAGTCTATTCATGATGAAATGTCAAAGCATACTGAGCAAATAATAATGCATGAAAATCATAACCTCAAAAAATCTGAGCAAATACTAATGCATGAAAATCCTAACCTCAAAAAAATCACCCATTATTAATCCTTATCCAAATTAAGTATTATATTATCAAGAGTATTAATGTAGAAATAAATTACTTTTTGTTTTATTCTAATCGGACTTTTCGTTTAGAAGGTATTAAGAGTACCTATAAAACGCAATTAATATGTGGGTGCACTGCGTGCCGTGCAAATAATAACGCGACGGCATTGCGAGTACTGTTTGAACCCCTTTGTAACGCAGACGAAGTTGCGCGTGTTAGCTAGTACGTAATATTTTTTACATAAATGAAAATGACCGATTTCCAATTTTTAATAATAGCACAAAAGTAACACATAGATATTTTACAAAATGTGTTATTATTAGAGATGCAACGAATAATTGGTTGGCCGGATACCGGATATTCGGCCTAACCACCAGCCGAATATTCGGTATCCGGCCGCCGAATATTCGGCCGGCGGTGTGATACCTACATTTTAAGCTGAAAATATATCTTGATTTTATAAATCGTAATTTACCTTTGGTGGATTTCCAATTTATTTACTTATTTTTTACAAAAGATTTATACCAAAAAAAAAAAATACAATATAAAAAACCGAGGGCCACTGGAGACGGGGTCTACGACCCAAGCCATCAGTGGTCAGGGCTCAAGACTGGAACCTCCTCACAATACGTGCCGTGTCAAGAACGACCGCCTTCTGAATCAGCAAGAATCTTCCCAAGCAAGTCCAAATCCAGTTCATTCTAACAAAAATATAATCATCTTACATATAAAAAACATGCAAAAATGCTACGCGCAAAAAGTTATGAAGGAACAAGTATAAAAAAGACATACGAATTGAGTACCTTTTCCTTTTTGAAAGTCGGTCAAAAACATGGTTATTACATCAGTCCGAACAAATCGCGAGCATGTGTCCCAGTTGCGCCATCTAGCGAAATTTGACAGATACAACCGAGTCGTTAATAAATAAAACAAAGGACCACGATGATAAGTTTATAATATATTTTTCTTCAACTATTTTATATCAAACATCTATTTTCAAAATACAATAAAATTAATACTTTAACCATGAATAACGAACCACTTACGAACGTCTTGTGTCTACTATAAAGGAACTCTTTATTACCATAGCGTTTTTAATTACATTTTCAACAATAGATTAGTAAATAGATAATATTCAAAGATTAGTGATAGATAGATTTAGATCTCCGAACTTCAGTGGTCATCGTTCATCTGCTTACAAGAACATACATAAATGTTTTAACATTATTTACAACTTTTTTCTAAATGCAAAATATCAAAACAATGAATGTAAAGATTCACGTTATTCAAATTTGCCGCGTTTATGACACAGTGTGACAACTGCGCAATTTAACCAACACAACAAAAATATTATATTTTTATGAAAGGCGGTGTAAGATGAATTTCATTTAAAATTGTACTTGATTTCATTACAAAAAAAAACAATCAAATTTATTCAATCTGAAATACAAAAATCAAAGACTGAAAAAACCTTAGTACAAATAAAAAGTTGCTCAAACGAACTCTATCCGGTCGACGTTGTTTCGACACCAGACGGCGCCACCAGTTCGACGTCACTCGTGTATCTATAATTTCCTTCTGTTTTGAAACCCAAGCTTAGTGATTTAGTTCCTTGGGAAATAATTTGGTTGCGAATCTCAAGTAGTTCAAAGTGTTAATTGGTATATTTATGAACATGGAAAAGAGGATTGTCTTGGAATGCAGAGGGAGGGACCCATCACAGGTAAACTATGCATATTTTTCTATTTACTGGATTGTTTTGTCGATACGTATTTCATCAGTATTGATATGTAACATGTAAAAAATGTGTTTATTGTCTATCTTACATCAAATATAGTGATTATTGTAATCGTATAAACATTGTCAATTGTAAAATGACAAAATAATTATGTATGTGGCGCTATAATATGTAAAAATTAGCCATTACCGATTGTTACGTTTCATTCATGTGCACTTTATCTTACCATATTTCACTAAACAAGATCATATGAGCTTATTAATGAAAGCACTAATCATCCCTGTACACAATATGTATTACCACAAATGCTGTAAAGGCCGATTTGCAAGCCGATTAACCATTCCTATTGTAAATATTCACTTATTGAGGTTAAGTGTCGAAACTTATAAATGTCGTACGTGTTAAGAGCCACATATAAAACAGATTTACACATGTTGCATATAATAAACATACAATAACGTTCTTAACTTTTGTAATCTATTATTTATCTTTAAAATGAGCAGATTTCTGTTTCTAAAAAGACACATTGATCTATTGGTTGTCAATGTCAGTAACATTTTCATAATCTTGTGCATAACACTTGTTACCGAAAAGCCAAAGGATGACCCATTAAACCCTGTGTTTTAATAATTACATTAAAAATTCTAGTTAGTTTATGAAAACTAGAACACCGACATTACTCGAACGGCTAACTTTCATATTATAGTTATATCTGTTTAATTTCGCGCCCTTTCACCTTAAAGTCAAGTAGTCCTATAAAGTGGAGAGAAACAAAATTCCATGACTATTTGAAGCTAAGTATACATCCAGGAGACACTTTTTTCTACCTATCACTACAATAATAATGCATCCGCGTAATTGACGCACGCCTTACCAACACAGCGGCCATTTTTATTGCGTCTCGATGATTCGTGTCATCCGCCATTGCAAAGAGAAAACGTATAATTAACCATCAAAACCAGAACACTCATTCATTAATCTTGTTCCTCATAAAGTAACGAACACGTGCTTTTAACTTTTCTATGTAAATATTGCAAAAATAACCACTATTTTGCAAAAAAAAGGTAAACTACGCCTGTTTCTTTGACAACTTGCACCAGTGACCAGTTTGACGTCTCACTCTATCTTACAGGCTTTGTTTATAATGGAGACAATGATATTACTTATAAATTAATTTAGTCCTGGAATTCGAATTCAATTATATTATACCGGTGACAAAAATTCAGCCTTGATTTCTCAAATTCACACCTTTTATGTTACTTTTCTTGTAGTTGTATACATCTTTCAATAAGTACGAAAACGACTCGCATTTGAAAAGTTTTTTTCAATAGGATTGAGTAAAACATTTTTATCAATTGACTGTCTGTAATAATGAAAATACGTGGTAAAAGCAATGGTCTATAAATTTGAATTCTTTTTTATTTTCATTAACATTGTACAGACTGTATATTAACATTTATTATTCAACTTGTTTCCATAACATCGTGTTGCGCATGTACTGCTATCTACCTATTTATTCAGCCCGTGGATTGGTTCTTTACAAACACAGTATGAACAACACCAGAGGGCGCTGTATTTAAAAATAAACTAAGTTCTAATCGACATATTTTTTAATTTTTTAATCATTTTCAAGAGGTGACACACATTCTATTAAATATGCGACATTGATGAGCATATTTGCTAATGGGTCAATGTAATATTATAATGTAATTTACATGATATAATTGGAACAACTTAGTAACCGAAACGAACCAGATCTAACTGCTTTTAACTTTACAACAGCACACACCACCCTATTAAACACTTTTATTCAGTGTATGCAGTTAATTGCAGTTCTATATCAGTTCTAAAAAATACATATTATGATAAACAGGCAACAGCTATATTAAAACAAATTGATGCAAAATCCAGAACTCAAGCCAATCATTCCCAACAAATCTTGGTAGTGTGCAAAATAGATTTTTAACACTGTTTTCTCATGACATATTCTAAAAATGTACTTATAATAAATATGTAATGTAAACAAAAAATTACAGGTGAAAGAACTTAATTTGGATAATTGTCGAAGCACATCTATTCTTGGCTTAACAGATGAATATAAAAATCTACAAGTACTGAGCCTCAACAGTGTGGGGCTCACGTCCCTGAAAGGGTTTCCAACACTACCAGAACTCCGGAAACTGGAGCTATCTGATAACAGGATATCAAACGGACTGGGTTTCCTAACTGGTTGCAAAAAACTTGCACATTTGAACTTGTCTGGTAACAAAATTCGCGATTTGGAAGCTTTGAAACCACTTGAAGAATTTAAGAATTTGAAAAATCTTGACTTATTCAATAATGATGTTACTACAGTTGAAGATTACAAAACGAAGGTATTTGCAATGCATCCATCGCTGATATACTTGGATGGGTAAGTTGTAAATTTTTGGTCATATTTTTCATACACTACACATACATTTCCACTAAAAATCTAATTGTTGCGTCAATAACTTTATACATCAAATTTATAATTAATTAATTAATTTAATTTTAGAAGGAACAAACATATAGGTTAATTAAGAACGTTGAAGATATTATACTTAAATAAAGATACATATTTATTTGTTAGATTTGATAAATACGACCGAGAAGCAGATGAGAGTGAAATTGAAGAAGTTGAAGATGAAATGAACGGAAACAATGACAGTGATGAGGATGGTAAATATCAAGTCTGCCAATCGGGAATCATCCAAAAATTACATCAATTATTTAATTTTTAAGACCTTAAAGACCACACTTGTTCATATTTCTATGTCACACAATGATACATCATAGAAATCCTTTTTTAATGCAGAATGTAATTTATGGATGATCCCTAACTCTACATCGAAATAGATAATTCTACTTTTAAATGGGGTTAAATTCTACATTTAGCTCAGTTTGGAGTCTATCAAGTCACCCATGAAAAAACGTAAGCTAACACAAGTGATAAGTTAATTCAGCTAAATAGCAGCATCCCTAATCAAGTGTCTGTCACGCTATTTATATTTTAAAATTGAATTTTCTAATATAGTAATTTATTATGTATTGACTTATTTCACACTTGACTGATCGAGAATGATGAAGCAGGTCAGAAACCAATCATGAATATTATGTAAAAAGTATATTAGGTGATTTTTTGTAAGAGTTTTGTTTTCTGACTCCTGTTACATTACTCTTTATGAAATGACTATGGTTTAAAAGCCTTCCGAAATTTAAGTACCTACATGAAAATGATACTGGTGCATTGGTAATTACAGATTTGGACATAAATTTCGATTCTTTGATGATTGATGACGTAGATGACGGTATATCATGCAGGCCTGAGGCTGAGAGAACCACATTACCAATGATTTTATACACTGTTTATGGTCTACTCTTTCACATGGGTTATCTTTTGAAGAGTAAGCATCGTTGTTTGTGTCCCTACGTCTGAAAGAAACTACAAAAAATATTCACCCAAGTGCTATAAAAAAAATCATCTTTCACTAGTTAAAAAATAACTGTCATTGTCGATTGTTGTTCGAATTCGGAACTCCCTTTAAGCGCGTATTGACTCACTGTTTAAAATTAACCGTAATACAATTACAAGAAGCACCAGTTATTAAATAAAATAAGAATCTAATACTGTTTACTCCAAAAATAGTTCTCTCAGACAAACTCAAAAGTCTTCTATCATCTAAAACTTTTAGGGTATCTCTTGTAGCGGAAAGAGATATCCCTTTATAAATTACTTGAGTATCTATTTGGTAGATACCATTTAATTAAAATGAACAACTGACTCTAGTTATCATTATTTATTGTCACTGTTTACAATATACAATAAAGAATATGATTACAAATATAATAATGTGTGGACGTGAGCGTACGCTATGCTCTTAACGGAACGACTGGGGAGTCGCGCTTCGCACTGCACTTATATATTGCAGCTTGCATAAAAAAGTCCATGTATGCAATGGCGTCCCTACAAACTGTTCTTGGCTTTCAAATTTTCTCACCAGATGGGTTTTAAAGGAATATTGCATTTAATACCCTAGCAAGTAACTTTCATCAGGTAAAATTATTTTTTACTTATTTTTTTCAGATTCTGGTGAGGAGGAGGAAGATGATGATGTGTCGCTTCGTGCCGTTTATAATGCAGGTAATTATCGAACTTCATCTAAAAAAATGAATAATATTGGAGTCCTTGTTTGGAATATAAATAAAAAAACCTTTTATAAAGTACTTGTAAAGTAAATATGACAATTATTTTTAATTTTTGTCTGTATGTCTCGGTCAATATGTTATGAGAATTTCCTGATAGTTTTGTCTTAGCTGAAGAACTGGTTTAGAATAACACTGACTGTGTTTAAAAACTTTTAATTATTTTTTTTAATAAAATCATAATTAACTGATATCTAAAAGTTGTGAATGTTCATCATAAATTATGTTAATTTTTGAAATGTCTTACAGAGGAAGAAAGTTCGTCTAGTTCAATATTTGAGGGTAGTGATGTGGAGGAGGAAGAAGATGATGAGGATGATGATGATGATGTAGAGAATAATACTGAAGGACAACAACATAACACTAAAGCACAAGGTATAATACTATAAATTTGAGTGTTTATTTTTTTTAATAACCATTGTTATTGACATGTTTGGTCAAATGCTGAAAAAGTCCCTGAAATTTAAATTAGAAAAAAAAAATCGAAAGATGATAATAGTTTAGATGATTAGATTCGTGAGTCAGTTAATAGAAAATAGATATACCTATACTGTATATTATTTAAAGCCGTTTTTTTTTATTATAATACAGACAAACGAGCTAACGGCCTATCTGATGGTGGCAGATTTTAAAACTATTCAAAATAGAAATTTGTTTACTATACATGAAACTTATCAATCACTATTTTGGCTTAGTACTTTAAAATATCTGAACAATATTACAATGTGTTGAGTAAATGGTCCCTTAGCATAGTCAAATGATAAAGAAACTTTCTCTTTCTGAAATCGATGAATAATCGTTTGTTTTCAGACGGCGATGCAGACGGCGTGCCCGAGGAGAGCACTCGCGGTAAAAAACGGAAACACGAAGACGATGATGAAAATTGAAAGTTGCCTTAAATGGAGTTATTGTACTAGTTTGTAAGTGTACAGCGATCCGATGCATCGGACAATAAACTTTATCACAACTTCAATCAAAATAAGAATAGGCATGACGGTCACGTGATAATCAATGTTATCAAAAAATATGTTTTTACACAATTAGGAAGTAATTTTACCTAATCATTGACAAGAAGTTGGTTTAATAAATTATGATAGAAGTAACATGTAGAATTAGTGGTAGTTTAGTCCTTAATTTTGATTTAAATGCAGGAGAAAAGGGTACATAATATTATAGATTATATCAACGGAGTGCTGCATTCCAGGCAACAGAATATTTCGAGTTGGCTAGTATTTATTTTATTTCGAATATGTATGCAACAATGTCATTCCTATACTTATTTTGATCGTATAAATTGCAATCATACATGTAGGGTAGTAATGTCATTGAAGAGAAAATATGTCACTGATTGAGACTCTTAACTCACATTGCTTTCATACTAGTGCAAACTCTTTTTTAAAATGTAATAATTTTTAAAATCATTGATTAGTGTTAATGTTCATTGTGTGAGATATCTGTAGTTTGTTGTCCGAAGTTGATGTTTTGATTAAATTGTTTATGTAATATTTTTTAATATTCTATTGACATGCTTAATTTTAGTCTAATCATTGAAACGGAAGTGCATGATATATGTATAAAATAGCTCTCATGCGATCTAAATTTCGAAATTTTGTATTATTTAGATTTAAGTCGAGAGAAAACTAAATTATTAAAGTATTTCAGGCCCTTGGAAACCATTAAAATTGTATCATGTCTACATTTTTGACTGACTAAAATGAACCAGACTTTGATTTTTATCAAAGTTAAGAAAGGAAAAACATAGAATATTTGTCAATGTTCCCATTTACAATCATTAATTTTAACAATACTTCTCTGGTATCATTAATTTCAATTCATGAAACACCGAACTAAGTAGGTAGAAAGAATTGCATAATATTATCTAAAATAAAGCAAAATTAGTTCTAAACATTTTATTGAGCTTGATACAATTGGTTTCCAAACGGCGTTGCGTGAATATCATAAAACAATTAAATTAGATAAAATCTTTGACGTCTATGAGTTCAGAGAGTATTTTTCTACAATATTTTTAAATCTATAAAATGAGCAATGCACTTATATCAATGAAGTGTTTGGTTGATGCATTATGGTGTACGTGCCAGATATGTTAAAGAGAATTTTAGTTAATAATTTTATTATATTGTGTAAGTCATTAAGTTTAAGTAATTTACAACTTGGTCTGTTGATATATATTATATAATCCTATTAAGACTTTATTTCTGGGATTGTAAAATAAAAATTAATTATAAAGTTATCGTTTTTATTTATAAAATGTTTTTTCATTTATGATGAACTACATAACCCTTGGTGTTTTGTATGCTTTAATTAGTGTCCATTTTTGTGCTTATTGGATTTCAAGTTAGTTACACCTATTGTTTTCTTCATTAAAAAAAAAAAACCTATTCTACTTGTCAAGCTCTTTCATTTGATAATAATAAATGTAAAATTAAAAAAAAAAAAAATTCGCGCTGTAGTGGATTAGTTCTGAAAGTATCTATTAGTCACTAATTTTGCACAATTTTTCGATACATAAATCAAATTGATCCGTCCAGTATTTCCTGTGCCTGCTAACTTTGACGTAAAGTTGGCAGACACAAAGACTTTCGAATAATTCGAATATCTTTTAAAGTACTGTAGCACTATTTATGTGGTATCGGTCACTATTTAGTCACAATTTTTCGACATATTCAAAAACATTAAATTCAACTGTGTGCCTGCTAACTTGACGCACGCAAATAAAATGATGTTTCCTTTCAGGAAAATAACGTAACTCCAAAATTTAAGGTACTTCCCGTTCATGTCGCATTGTTCTGGAACTGTATAGGATAGATAGATAGGATTTGGAACCATTTGCAGCTAAATAGTTAATTTTATTTTAGATTAGACGAAGATGTCGTCGATGCAAAATCGTGTTCTATAAGAATAAAATCTTGTTTGCGAATACGTTTTCAGTAGGGGTGTGCGAATATCGTTCGAATCGAATATTAAAATTCGATTCGAATTTCGAATCGAATAATTCGAATCTTCGAATTATTCGAAGTTCGACGAATATTCGAAAAATTTCGAATAGTATCGAATTTGACTACGACGATGCATCGGAAATAGGACAAGAATTTGTATTTAGTAGATAATATCTTTAATGGGCTAGATGTCTACAAAATAGTCGTAGTCGAATTGGATACTATTCGAAATTCGCCGAATATTCGAAAAATTTCGAATAATTCGAAAAATTTCGAATAATTCGAAAAGTTTCGAATAATTCGATTCGAGTTTCGAATCGAATATTCGTATTCGATTCGGAACGAATAATTCGTGAGTTCGAATTATTCGCACAGCCCTAGTTTTCAGTAATCAAACTTTAATTCTTTATCTTGGTTTGGCATTGGCAAAATTTTCTTCTACATGAAACCAACATACTATAGAAATATTAATCAGAGCCTCTCGGCGTCTCACCTCTACACCTACGAATTCAAATGAAACTAAGAATTCTTTCACATGATTTTTATTTATCAATAAATTTATTTTGAACATGAAATACCGTCAACTATTTTGCTGTTCCAAAAATTGTTGTAGTAGTACATTATCAATAGGTATAACCAAATTTTCACTACCATCAAATGTCCTCTTCATTTTTACAAGTTTGTGATCCAAGAATTCTGTAAGCTGCGCCCTGAGAGCTAGATCCGAACTAACTAAGAACTGTTCACGACATTTCGAGTACAAGTCTTTGAATGGTAAACCTGCAAAAACAAAATGTCACTTATTAAAAAATGTTGACCATGAGTATTCGCCTTATTCAAGTCGAAGGAATAAAATTGGAGTGCCGTTTGTCATTAATTAACGGGGTTCGGATACCAAGTGTGAGCGGTTTTAGTGCGGTTCAACTCCCACATATTACACCCGCGGGGCGTGTGGGAAACCAAAGATTTCCTCCAACTAAAAAAAAATCTGTTTGTTCTAGGTAATCATTTGATGAAATCTAATTTAATGGACCTATTTCCTAGGTATTTTCACTCATAGCTAATGTACTAGGGGTTACTACCTTTTTTTTTCAGTTGGAGGAAATCACCGGATTCCGTATGTGGGAGTTGAACCTAAAACCGCCAACCGCTCACACTCACCGTCCGAACTCCGGCTGAGGCCAGAACCCAGCACGGGGTTCGGAGGCACGACGCGACGCGTTACGCGCTCGGCACTATTTCCCGTCGCGCCGCCCCCAGGTAGTACCCCTAGACTACTTTTTACTCGTTTTTTTTTCAAGAATTTCTTTACACAAGATATTTTATTATAGTGTTGTATGTAATGTTTTAACATACCCTGATAATGTGGCTGCTTTTGATTTTCGAGTTGATTTTCAATAAGAATGGTGAATATTCCTTTCGAATTAGATGTTAGTGACTGATAAACGCTTCTGAGTGACGATAACTGTAAGGCACCACTCTTCTGAGTCATTATTGAATTTTCGTATGAAGTCTCTTCAGTGTAAGGTACAAATGAAGTCACGTCCCACCATGAAAAATTATATTTACTTAACTTTGAATAGTCCCATACTGAAATAATAAATTTAAAAATTTTGTGAATTTCAGAAGAGGCCATGTCGTACAGTTGATGTCTACCGCCTGATGATGCTAGAAAACTATAAGTACTGGGAGCATTATAGAAAAGCGGCTAACCTTCAGAGTGGCTCAGAATACAAATACATATAATAAAAAATCTATGTTATAAATAAGTACGAAATAATGATAAGCAAAGTTAAATAATCGAATATTTTAACTGCATATTGGTGGTTTCGATGTGGCGAGGTTTGGAGGAGGCCTATGTCCAACAGTGGACGTCTATAGGATGATGATGATGATGATATTAGTCGTAGTCAACGAATGACAATGTTTTTATAAAACGAGTAAATGAACTAATTTTCCTTTCAAAAGGGGAACATTTGGCACTGTTATTATTTGTACAGTAGTTATCTTCTGATTAAAAAAATTACTTACACAATGGAGCATTAATGTGGTCTATTGTAGCAATTGTATGCACATTCTTTATCTGAGACAAACTCGCCAAAGCTGCTTGCGATTTCGCATTCCTCAACATCGGTCCATCAATGTTATTTATAATCAGAAACAAGTCTGTACCACTTTCCGACAGTTGACTATCAATCAGAGCCACAAAACTTCCTATATTTGAAGGTGCAGTTGTATTCTCTAGTAAATCAAGAACAATAGTCTCTAAAATACTTTTAATAGTGAGACTGGGGAAAAAACCATTAATGACAATACATGGAAATTCAGAAAGCTTCTCCTTCTGAAACTGTTGAAGCAAAGTTCGTTTTGATCCTATTCCATATAAAATAATGCTAAAATGTTCACTAAGTTCATATAACCATCTATCAAACAATTGTTGGTGATTGTGGTTCAGTTCTGCAATTTTTTTTCTGTGTTCTTTTGATATGTGCGCTGTATCTGAACTATTATCTTGAATATTCATATTCTTCAATCTAGACAGTGTGTGATCTGATGTTGCAATCTGAAAAAAATAATATTGAGGTTTAGTTAGGAATAAATTTTGCAATCACTCTACTCAGATACTGCCCTACTTTGCTTTATTAGCTTTTGTTATGGAAAGACATTCATATTTGGTCTATGTTCGGCCCTACTTTAAAAGACTTCTTGAAACTGCTCATAATCTGAACAAGTATAATCAGTCATGTTTTATTGTAGAAAAAAAATATAACAGAAAATTTTAATGTTTTTAACATTTTAAATAAAGTAAACACGATTAACATACATACTTTCTTACTGGAATTCATCATAAAGTAGTCATCAGGTTTAACAATATACTCAGAATCCTTGCATTTGTTTCTACTACTCCTGGTTTTTGTGATTTGTGATTTAACTGGAACTTTTCTTTGAGGTTCTTCATCTTCTGATGAAGAAGAAGCTTCTGAAGATGAGCTTTCTGATTTCTATAAAAAAAAATCTTATAAAATTCTAGTAACTTCTATTTGATTTTATATGTATATACAGTAGAATTTGTTTATTATGACTCCGCCTATATTGACCAACCGGTTATTATGACGTAACTATACTACGAAGTTTCGTTTTCATATGAAATTCTTTATAAATAGTCTGATATAATGAAAAAATTACAGATTACTTACAATAAAAATACACTTGTATGTGTTATAATGTGCTGATCACGTGCAATTTTGATTTAGTATGTAAGTATACATATGTTTATTTATTTATTTATCTTTAACAATCCAACAAACATTTTTTCATTTCACTAAACGCTTTGTATGACGTCCGCTTATTATGATTTGTTTGTCAATCCCCTTCAATGTCGTTATAAACGGACTTTACTGTATTTTAATTTTTTTTTATTTGTCGTTTGGCAAACCGCAGCTTCACAATTCAATATTATAACCCTTTCTACATACACACCTTAGTCCTAAGATTTAAACAACTTTAATTACATTGTCAGAATTACGTCATAAAGTGTAACCTTCATAAAACATAATAAAACAACTAAAACATATCTATACCTCATCATTCTCACTTCCATCAGGAACATAATCACTGTTGCTCCCAGAGTAATCACCTGAACTATCACTTTCTACTTCTTGGATTATTCCTAAAAGAAATAAAATATTACGGAAATGTTGAATAAATATTAAACAGTCATCACCAGCTGCTGACTATTGTACAATACAAACAAAACAAGATGTGTCCTACTTTGAACATAATAAATTTGTTTCATGATTTTGTTGATATGTTAATTAAATTTGTGTGGAACTTACTTTTCTTGATGACTTCTCTAACTTGTCTTGGAGTCCCTGCTACTTTACTCATGGGACTGTTTAAGATGGATTGTTTCTTAGGGGTCTTCAAAGGTGTAAGCACCACTCGGGGCGACCTCACATGTGCCAATTTGACTACTTCTTGCAAATCCTGTTTTGTGTGACGAGACTTGAATTTAAATATATCCTGGCCTTCCACATCATCATCACTGAAGAGAGCTGAAATTAACATAGGTTTAATTTTAGTAAAAACTAAAAGCTTCACAATTTATGGCTGTAAAATGGCAGTCTTCTATTTTTTATTATACCACTATCTAAAAACTTGTTTTGGTTTATAAATATGTATGCCCTTCCAAGATAACAACTGAGATGTCCGTCTTACAATAATAATAAATTGATACAACGCAGTCCAGATATTCTTCAAGCTGGATCTAAAATAGTTCTCCATTTACAGTAAGATGCCTCTAGCATTGCTGAGATATATAGGTTCCTGAGCTTATAAGTTCCTATCCTTGCATTCAATTTCAGAACATAACAAGTATTCAATATATAATTTACTAAAAGTAAATATTTTAGAAGATAACAGCTATAGATTCTGTATTCATTTATTTACACTTATTTTTTACATATTTTTTAAAAAAATTAACAAAGGAATAAAATTTAAAAATACAATATAAAAAACAGAGGCCCACTGAAGACGAGGTCTACGACCCAAGCCATCAGTGGTCAGGGTTCAAGAGAGAGGAACCTCCTCACAATACGCGCCGTGTCAAGAACGACCGCCTTCTGAATTAGGCCCTTTACCCAGCCGGGGAGCGAAAGCTTCTCTAGATGTTGGTCGAAGCTTTTCGCTATTAGACCGTGCACAGATACAGCTATAGATATTATTATACTACTTTTATTGCATATTTCTGATAGGTTTCTCCTATCTTCCTATGATCTAGGACTGAACTGATTTTCTCCGAGCATGGTGGTGCATTAACATATTACTTATCACAGAATAAAAACTAAATATTACCTGTAGGTTTCTGTTGACAACTATCATCAACAAATTCTTCCTCCTCAGAAGAACTTACTTTGCGGGGTTTTTGTTTGGAAGGTGATTGTTCTAAGTAATCATTGTATTTTATGGGTTTCTGTCTATTTCTAGCTGTTCGTCGGGACGGAGTATTCATATGAGGCGAATCTGACAATAAAATAGGAACGATTTTAAATCCAATAGTGAAACTAAGATTTTACATTAAGAAACGTAACTTACTTATATCAGAATCTTTGTCGTATAACTTTGATGGTGCACTAGACATGATTATTGTTAATAATTTGCAGTTCAACAAACAAAACACACATAAAGTTCGTTAAAGCAAACAAAAACTTGAGCCAAATTACTGTTGCAAGTTCATTGCAGATTTATTTATTTTTTAAATGTGCAGTGTGAAATAGCTGAAGTTTTATGAGACATAAAGTAAAATTGATACTCGACCGGATTTGTAAACGAACGTGTTAAACAAATATTTATTTAAAATCAGTATTAATTTTTGAATGTTTTAAAAGTATTTAAATTAACCAAACTCTGTGCTCTGAATGTGTTTTTGTCATTTTTCAAATAGTGTTGAATAGTGAAATAAAGAAATAAATGTTTGAATTGATGAAGCTAATGAGGCACAATTAAAATTGAACAAGCAAATTGTTTTATAGTTTATTTAAAAAAAATGTTAATTAAAAGATAAAATATACAGAGACTTATAGTAACTAGAAAAATTAAGCACAAAAAGGTTTAACTAACAAACCGTAAGATAATCCCTGAATCTTCCATTTTCTTAAACTCAATTTTTTACTCCAATAATTTCAATAAAATTATGTTTCCTTTCAGCAAAACATCCTGTCTCTTATATTTAATGTACTTTCCGTTAGTCACATAGTTTTCGGACAACCTGTATTAAGGAGTAATTTATTGTTAAGGGAACAATTGAAAAACATAGGATCTAGTGAACCAGTCTCAGTTTTGAAGTCGCAGGACGATGTGTTTCGGAATTTAAACTTAAGTAATTGAACTGCTTTACAAACATGTCCTAATCTCATTTTTGTAATAATAGAAGTTGCCCTTTTATTAAAGTTCCTAAACTCGAAAAACCATGGGATTTGTTCTATTTATTCTTTGTTATGTTCGTAAAATTTAAATTCTAAAAAATTACCCTCTACTTCATACGTTTTACAACCTCCTTTCAACACTACAGTTACGAAGTGGTACATCACTACAAATCTGTCAACTGTTAAGATATGTCAGATGTCATAATCCGCGTATGTTTTTAAACCATAGAAACTTAAAGGAATCAATAACATGAAACTTTAATTTTGTTTAACTATATTGTTTGGGGTTCAATAGGTTAGTCTAACATTATATTTATTTATTTATAGTTTATGTATAAATATTCTGACTTTAAAATATGGGACCCTCCATCACACTTAAAATGGGACATAAAACATTGTTTATGTTGTTGTTCTAAGTTTTTATAAGATTAGTATTGAATAGATACATGTGAAGATTGCCTCCATTAATTGTACAGTTAAAAATATTAGGAAGTCGACTTTTCAATAAATATAAGAACCTAAGTTCTAATATTTAATATACAGGTCGTGGTCCTAATAAAACTAACAAAATCTTAGATGCTTGGTACACCGCACAGTATTATTGTCATTGTAACTTAATTTCTTGACTTTATTTTGTAATGATATTATTGAAATAACAGATTTTATAAGTTTACAGATAACCTAAAATATTAGAAAGTAATTTTGGTACATACATTAAATATTATAAGATCATCATAATGTAGATCGGTCGTTGTGGCAAGGTTTGGGAGAGGCCTATGTCCAGCAGTCGACGTCTATATGCTGACGATGATGATAACACACAATACAAGCAGATAATTGCATTTTTTACTATTGTGTACTGTGTAATGTGTCGCACGGTAGGATACAAAGTCAATAAAACAATTTCAATTTCATCATTTCATTTATTTGCTCAACTTACTGACAATTTCGAAAATCACAGTTACTTTTGACAATTGCTTTTATGTAACTATATTTATATTACACAACAACGGTAGTTGTCCACTATGTATATTTTGGAAAGTGGGTATAAAATGGTATTAAATATTGGCCACAATATAATTATAATTATTAATTCATTCGGCATTTTTATTTATAAAATGTGAAGACAGTTTACATAAATAAAGTAATAAAAAGTTTTCTTACTTGTCATTGAAAATTAAGATAATAAAGATTTAATACTAATAAATAGATGAAGATAAAAACGAAATTAAAAAATTTACACAATAGAAGAAGTGTATGTAGTGAGCAAATCACAGTAGATTTGTAAAGTGCCTGTTGGCGATATGAGCATGACACACAATTTACAATCGATGAAGCGAAACCAACAACAATACATTAACTTTTAAATAATTCAAGAGATAATTCGCCACAACAAAACAAAAGCTTGTATCTATACCCTATGGAAATTAAACGAGAGAAACATCACAATATGTCATTGGAATAGCATCCCTACAGATACAGTAAAAAAAATAATGGTGTCACCAGTGATACCACTTACAAGTTAGTACTTAGAAATATTTTAATGGTGGGATCGTAGCTCATCTATATACAATACCAACAATTTCAATAGACTTATACAATCACTCGAGTCCCCTAAGTCACGCGCCACGACTCGCCGCGGCTTCCGACGGAGCGGGAACTACTACATACAATTGATAAATGCGTGCGATGCTACATAACACTTGCATCATTAAACACATCGCGACCGCCCGAAGCCGCGAGACGAATCATTCACGTCTATTGCATCCGAATACTTCGCTACACACAAATAGATTCGAAAAAGCCTACATTATACAAGGCAGGCGGTAATATTAAAGTCGCCTCCTGGTCGGTATGATAGTAGTGTGGCCTCGGCTTGCTCTGCAACTGATTCTGATAGGCACTGTTTGTGCCGTCGCACGACAGACAACATAATATTATATTGCTTTACTTATATACATGGTTGCTATACTTATATACTTATATACTTATATACATGGTGGCATGTAATATACATGGTTGATAACAGATTCAAGTCTATTCATGGCATTGAGACTATTTTTATTTATTTACATCTTATTTATATGTTTGAAAGTGGTAGAATTTTCCTAGTACTGCTGTTTTTGTTTACCGAGTAGACAAGCAGTCAATTTCGTTCAGAACTTACTCATTAGGCACTGCAGGGCTATCGAACCGACCAGTCAGGGAGCGACCTAATTTCGATCACTAAGGGAAAGGGGAACACCAATTTCGAATGCAACTCGCATCGCACAGAACTAATTTAAAGAAATCACGAGGACACATTCCGGTAGTCGTTCGATACGCGTCCGACGCGGTAGGATGGGCGCACGGTGAGATCAATGACAGCGGTCGAGCCGCGTCGAGACGCCCGTCTTTGGTATGGGGGCGGCAGGAGGCCCGGCGTGGAGCCCGGCGGGGGGTCGCTCTAGGCCTGCTTGACGCGCTTCCGGGGCGGGCCGATGGGCGGTATCTGCTGCTGCTGCGTGGCGAGCGCTCGGAAGGCCTCCGCGATGAGGTGCGGGTGCGACGAGATCATGTTCTTCCAGCCCGCCGTGTCCATCACGTCCGTCGCGTGACTCCTGTAAACGTTGCAAAATAACGTATATATCAACTTTCAAACTAACTCAACATAGCTTATTTGTTAGCGGTCTATTATTATAATTCTAACCACAAACTAGGTCTATGACATGTCTTTCTTTAAACGAGGTTTAAGGAAAATTCTAAATGGTAGATCATTTACTGTAATACCGTATGTCCTGGCAGGAGTCCACGAGTAACGGAAACCTCTGGAATTTAAGTTTGTGTACCTATCAATAGAAACTTATTTATGGCATTTATATTGTCAGTATATTTCCATAATGATTTTAGAGTAACTGGAGGTGCCTATGAGTTTATAACCACTTCTAGACAGATTTATTTTGCTCAGCCATGTTACATAAAAACGAATAAGTTAGTGTTGTCAAGCATAAAACACTAATTTTGAAAGAAAATAAAATTGAAATTTTTATTACTTATTAAGTATAAAAATAATATAAAAGAACTGACGTGTTAATGAAGTCTATTGTCTGCGCTTTGAGCTGATCCGCCGAGTGTAAGTCGGCAAGTATTAGTGTGTCGGCCGCCGTCTCCACAGACAGACTCAAACATAACGCCTCTTCGCACATTACTTTTAACCGCTCCAACGCGTACTGAAACAATACAAATACAATTCATTACAAACATATTTATTTATAACGTTCATTGGAAACATTTCATAAAAGAGGTTCAAGCACTATACAATGCCCGTAAAAATATTAATATTAAATAAAATTCCACTCTTATGTCTTACTAACACCTAGTTTTTAAGTTATTTTTGTTAATACTAACAACTTGGACCAATGATGTCCGAATAAAGAAATTTTGAATTTGAATTTGTAAAGCGATAATGATCGACTTTGTTTGGATGATAATAACTTTTATTTTGAATAAAAACTCATTTTAGTCTGATTCACAATAAATAGTTTCTATTATGATATTATATTCTTTGCTATTGTTATGTGGCTTCAGTTGTCCTTGTTCTATTACGTATTCTGTCAAAGTGCCCTTATTTTTGCGGTTCTTAGTCATCGGAAAAGCAGTATTTGGCATGGTGACAAATCATGATAGTGTATAGACTGGTTGCGTCATTTGCACTTTTTCCAACTTATAATGCAGTGTTGAATACGTAATAAGGTTTAATGCGCACATTTTATTTCTAAATCTTACGCTAGCAATGAATATTTTAATTAGCGATGAGTTTGAAATAGACTGTTTAAGTAACACAGTCTCACTGACAAATTGCTTACAATGCTAACCAACATAAATAATTAAAAACGTGTGTTATAAGTTAAACGGTAAATCAGACAGATAATTATTTTATATAATCCCCGTTTTGGAATCCGATATTCATAAAATGCAATCGTGTCTTCTGGCAATGCAGAGGTCCATGAGCGGTAACCACTTAAAAAAAATATTCGTAAAAAATACAGTATATACCTAACCTCCCCATTTAGGAGCCCGATTTTCGTAAAACTACAGATGTAATAAATGACGCTGTGAATGAAGCTAACTAGCATAATATGCCTAATAAATACATCTTTGGATGTATTTACAGGCTGAGATACGATACCCACCTTATCGGCTGCTGCTAATAAATCATCGGCCATCTTGTCTAAGTTTGGCGCTCTTCCCGTGTATATGAAACGTAACATTTCTCTTAAGACTTCGTGATCAACGTCTGTGATGTCTACTCTATTTCTTTTTCTTTCTTCCATTTCGTGTTCAAACATCGCTGCGAACACAGGACTCCGCGCTGTAATGTAAACAAAATAATTATGAGTTATTTTATTTATATATTAAGAAAGCTGTTTTCAGTTTAGGCTCACATATTATTAATTTCTGCATTTCAGTGATTACATACCTACACCTCTACCACGCGAAAAAACCCACTGGTTTTGTTATCAAGTAACTTTGACCTAAATAATATTATTCATAACCAAATTTTAAAATATGTAATTAAAAACTATTTCATTTGGTTGTAATTAATGATTCATTTTATATTTATTTCATACGCTATCACCTAAATTATGATTTCCGCTTATAACATTCACTTGCATTTGTAATTTTAGGATTTTTAATTTTAATCTGTACCAATCACCAAATTAAAAATTTTGTTATACGACACAACTACTCAGTGACTTATGTTCGAATTTTACTTTCAAATGAGTATAATAATACAAATATTAAAATCAATATTTTTAGTGTGTTTTAAACGCTTACTTAGACAACTATCAATCAACTTAAAAATTAAAAAAAATTGTAACAATAAAACTAAACATTTATTTTCAAACATGAAGCATTCATTTCGACTACTCAGGCTAACCCCGTGAAGTGGGATAGATACAAGGTTCTTTCCTGTAACTAACAATTGCTTTGAGATCCACAAACAACAACAAATAACAACATTATTTATGTCATGTGTTTACTAAAATTAAAACATCCTTGAACGCAATATTATTTTCCTTGGATCACTTAGTTTTCCTATTTTTTGCGGTAAATACAAATTCATATCGGTGTTACTCATTTTCGCGATATGAGTTTAATTAAATTAATTTAAACCCTGAAATATACTCGTGCCAATTTGATAGCGTTTTTGTTCGTGTATTTACAAAGCATATAACATAACGTAACCTAAATAAAGTTCCCGTAAAAGGCTACAAGTTTTATTTTAAAAATCAATTATAGTTTTGAATTCAGGTCAAAGATATAATTATTCAGGTTATTATTATATTATAAAATAAGTATTTTAAACACTCCGTGAAACTGATATGTTTAGAAACTTGGAGATCAATTAATATTTTTGTTCCATTCTGCGATTCGTTTTTTTTTTTTTTTTAATTTCAAGTATTTTTTTTGATTCAACTAACATCATCTTATCGTACTGTATATAAGGGAACAGCTCAAAAGTTTAAAAGTAACGTTACAAACCTGCTAATATAGCTTTATGCGCTTGAAACTCCCTTCCTCCGACCGCTAACGTGACGTCCGAGAACCTTTCGTTGTCAAAAAGAGCTCCTAAATCGTCTGACAACCTGCATTCTGGCACTTTGAACTGAACCACATTGCTTTGTCCACTAATATTGATGCTGTCCGCGACAACTGACACTTCACAGAATATCGTCAGTTTGTCTTCGGGTAATAAACCATTCGCTTCGTCTAGCAGGAAATCTCTGAAAATATATGAAGAGATGCATTAGTTGTGAATCATTTTAACGACAATAATTGGGAGTGTACAGAACTGAATTTATCTATACTAATACTATAAAGCTGAAGAGTTTGTTTGTTTGTTTGTTTGAACGCGCTAATCTCAGGAACTACTGGTCCGATTTGAAAAATTCTTTCACTGTTAGAAAGTCCATTTATCGAGGAAGGCTATAGACTATATTGTATTCCTCTGTGACGCAGACGAAGTTGCGCGGGTCACCTAGTTTATGATATACCGAGCTGTGTTCGAAATTGTAACGCAACCGGTTGAAACTTTTTCCACAGAGCTTACATAACTTGATATAACTCCTAAAAATAAGTTGTTAATTTGATATATAACGTGACACTAACAAACAATAATTCTTATACTTGAATTATGGTCACTGCATACAAACCAGACAAACAAAAAAAACCTGATATTACAAATTGATACTTCGTGGTCACTCCCCATGAGCCTACAATAAGGGAAACACTTTTATATAAAACAAAGGATTTAATCCACGCAAGATCTTATAAAGGTCAAGGAAGAAGACCACTTTGGGAACATCGTTTCGCCACCTGCGGCGATCTCATGCGGTACATAATGACATTGGTATTTACCGGCAAGGGTATTTAATGTGATCTTTCATTGGATATCACGGTTTTGAAGGCTTTTTACAAGTCGACTTAACTAACTTCCTATTGTGAACGTCACATAATTTAGTTCTACGGATATTTTTGTATTTAGTAATATAAAATTAGAGTATAATAAAAATTGTTTTACAAAATTGACGTCTCTTGTTTCCTACATGAAAGGGTTTGTTCTATAAAACCTGGTATATGCTAATTATTCGCAATACACGTACGCCATTTCTCCTTTCATCTCATGTAGTCAAAACACCGAGTATCGCCAGAAAGTGATTCCTTCAGTTTCGTAGAACTATTCGTCACATGTAATACACCACATGTGGCGCCTGTAGTTACTAATGAACGGCAACAAACGCATGGAATGATAACATTTGAAAACAAATCTATTTTGTAAAGTTATTTTGGAATTTTGTTAGTCGAAATACCCACGACATTCAGTTCATATTAGGAATCTCGATTGATATTGACTAAAAGTATCACATACATTCTCTCTTACTACACTTGTAATTTCCAAATTTGACTGACATTAAATACATATTTGAGTAATTTAGAGCTAGCTTCTAACCGCATGCTTCGCTTATAACATCAATATTTATTTTTCAAGTTCCAACGGAAAGTGGTTCAGACACAACTTAACGCAGAGTTCCTTAACCTGCCGACGATATCAAACCGTTTAATGTCATGCCAATATCGTGTCAACTCGTTTGCGGCAGGACGTGCCACAATGTTATAAATATTCACTTCTTTGCTATATAAAACTAAAATACACAAACAGGAGGTCAATCACCTGAGACTATCAAAATTTTGAAGCCTGTTACGTTAGACGACCGTTTCTAGTTAAATAAAACAACGCCGTAAATGGTACCTAGCTGATTCTTGGTTCGATAGTCACATTGAATACGTGTTAATAGTAAACAAGTGACGACTATCGTTTTAATATTGTAAACATCATGACTTTGAAAACTTCGTCAACATGATTTTCACCCTTGGCAAGTTATATTGTTTTATGATGATCGCATTAGCAGTAGCTTCGATAAGTAACCGGAGTTCATTTTAAAATGGTACCTGAACCCTACACATAACGATTTTGGGAAGCAGGGAGAAATAGTAAAGTCCCCATCATTACAATGCCGGGGTATGTCCCCGTTTCATTTTCATATAAATCAAATTGTTTTTGATAGTTGCTGAATTATATTACGTTGATAAGCTGTTGTTATTTTAATTAATTTACAAAGTAACGAGTGTCAGAATTCGTGCGAATAGTTGATAACACTCACCTTCTGATAAACTTTTTGAATCCCCAGTCTTTTCCTTGAACAAATCTGTACGCCCGCTGCGACTCCATTGCTTTCGTTTCTTCTCTTTTAGCATTTAATATTGAGAATTTAAACTTTGCGCGCACTTCTGATTTATTACACGAGACTAATAATAAGTATAAGGATAAATAGTCTTTGCTCTCTTCATCGAGTCCTTTTGGATTAACACGCAGACACCATTTTAATTTATCACTAGCACCAGCTGAGAAAGTCGATGATTTTAACACTTCACCCATTTCTTCTCTACAAAAACTAAAATTGTTTATTGTCCACATGTAACTGAATTTCACCACTTTGACCTGAAACAATAGAAAATAATCTCATTTCACTTTTTCCGTGAATTACAATCAACTAGCAAACACTTGTTATTTGGAATTTTATCAGTTAGTAATATACTAGACAACTCTCAATGGGAAATTGTTTCAACGAGCTGGTTATTAAAATCATAATAATAAAAAGCAGTAAACAGAAAACCTACTGCAGTAAACACTATTAAAAGAGCAACATAAACTAAATAGGCTAAAGCTTTAGCAACGTAACCATCCTTAAAACAGATTGTGCGACCTCTCATCTCTAATAAATCTTATTCAGAGACCCAAAGCGTCTGTTCTATCCAACGCCAGCCGTCCTTTGTGTTTTGTTTGTAATCACAGCGCTGACAGGCAATGTAAAACAAACATGTTGCATTACTGGACAGAACGTTTAACGACTTATTTATGGCAAGTAAACTTTTATTGTGCACTAAATACCTTCAAACGTAATTCAAGGTTAGAATGCCATCAGCAATCATTTTACAGGGCTACGTACTGAATCGTTGTTTCGTACTATTGGCGAGATAATTCTTTTGACATTGAATTTAATATTAGGCGATTGATAAAACGTTTATCTGAGATAACGCTATACGATATCACGATTTGCAAAAACTAAAATGGTCGATGAAATATAGTTATAGCCAAGTTATAGGCAACACTGTATGGAGCTATGGACAAGTGGAGTTAGACGAAGGTCAGGAGGAATAGGCGTAGAGCGCCGGGCGCAGGTTGGTCGTTGCCCCCGACCGTTGCTTGGCTTGCGGTGCTGCTGGGGTCTTCGCCCGGTCGCCGACCCGCTCCAAGGCCGACCACATCATCCCCGTAACTTCGTGGATATTGTAACATCCGTTTGCAAATTCAACCAACACGATTTTATCAAACGCCTACACAAACCAAGTAAATCTTTAATTGTAGGTACCGCTTAGTTTGACAAATAAGGAAAAGTTTTCACAATCAACTAATAAAGGATAAAATATTGCGTCAAATGATTTAATACACAAACAATCCTTTCAGTATGACGCATTCCTTAGTAATGATGTTCGTATTTATCGCAAGCTAGCACGCGTAGAATGTATACCCATGGACGAGATTGTACTTGACACGTGTATGTAATGTTAGGTTTGACACGGAAGTAGTTATGATAGGTATTTAATAGCCTCATTACTTAAGATACAACAATGTTTATGAAACACAGGCGTCTTACTGCGCTTTGATTCCGTTATGAAACGGCCATATAAAATAATACATCAGCAGGTCGCTCGAAGTAGTCAAAACTGAATGAGACCTTAATAAGTGTACGTGCCGCTACGTTGCGCAGCATCCAAAATGTACCGTTAGTGCTCGCAAACTAAATAGATTTTTTTGGACAAAAAATATCAAAAAGGCAGCATCGGGTCGATGGATAAGTCGCACAACGGTCGCTCCAATAACGGCTTTGTTTCTTGTGTGTTTCGTTCTGTTTGATTGTTGCTAGTTATAAAACATCGTCATATAACATTCATTGATTAAAGATCTAACACGTGAACAGCGAGCGAACCTTGCGATGCAATAACGTGACCGTGTCGAAAATAATGATTGTAATAATTTACTTCAACAAATTAAACTTCATTGAAATCGTACAAGTGTGCGCGTTTCTGAATAATTGTCACGTTGCGAAGGTATGTTATCGATAGCACAAATAGCAGCATTCTGTAGGTTCGTAAGTGACGCACTACGGCAACCACACGAACCGTCTTTATTTCCTTATTTAAGTACCTAGTCATATTATATAAATACAATCTGCATGTACGCGCTATGTTTCAAGTTCACCGATAACGGCCTCGGTAAACAGTTTTATCATTTTATATTCGTTGGTTCGGTTTAACTACACATAATATGACATAGCTCGTATATAATATTTATGACTGTGACCGTGAATCTTTATTGACTACCTACATCACTTGAACTGTGCGGTACTAAGTATCAGAAAAAATATCCATTTAGATAGATCATCGTTACGAGTACCAACCAAAAACTTAGAAATAATAATGTAAAACAATCCAAAGTTATTGATAACTAAAAAGACAGTCGGTATATACCGTTATCTTTGTGGATTTTGTGTAACAAAAGCAAATATTTTAATGTCTTATAAATATTAATAGAATTAATACATTTCTAGAGATTATCAAAATTATTAACATCAACCGACATTGGCAATGATTAAGCTTAAATATAAAGCCAAGCAAAGGTTATTGCTCATCAAATATTATGATTTCTCTATATTTAAATATCGGTGTACATTTTACTTTATATCCGGATTATTTTTAAACATGAACGTTGTTAATAATGCCTCGACATCAACCTTCGAGTGGTGATCAAAAGTCCGAGGCAACGGCGAGGCTGCGACTACACTCTAGGTTACCAATTAACGAGTGTTTTACAGACAATCATTGTCGTTTAGTGATAGTGAAAATGTTGAAATATTAAGTAATTTAACATGCAAAACTAAATTTGCAAGTCTAACTGCAATCAGTGCTTTAATAAAACAAATTGACTCTTGCGAACGTACTGCAGAAGAATCACTTTTGCGACTTGTTTTTGAACGATTACATTTTTCATTTAAAATCTCTCTGGATACGGTAAAGTATTGTCAACGCCTCTTGCTTTTTCGTTTTCTCTTGTTTTCTAATAGATTTCTCATCTTCCTCACAATACAAGGTTCCAGTTTTTTTTTGCAATTGCGGAAGAATCCTTACAAAAAATTAAGTAAAAGAGAAATACAAGTTTTTTCACAGTTTTTAGTGGTCGCTTTGATTGCGCACGGATAGGTTTCAACGACTATCCTGTTTGTTATTACCGTGGAGGATTGATGCGTTCCGGTTTGAATGGGAGGGCGGTCTTTTATTACGTTACTATTGAATCTTACAGGTTATGCTTCTTAGTGGGTGGTACATTTGCATTATGATATCTCTATAATAACAGACAAGTCTCTAGGACAATCTATAGTGAAGGAGTTTGAAAGATTATTACTAAGTATTTCGCATACCACTAATTGCTTCGAGATGAGAGAATCAAATCCTAAAAATGTATTAGGTACACTTCAGAGCAGATATTTATAACTGTCCAGTGTCTATGAGTCATTTTAACTTTAGTTTAAATTCAACAAAAGTAAAAAGGTCAAGATGCTATTACAGCTTGTAAGTTATTATTTATTTGTGTCATAATTAGGACAGTGTGTTTCAGATTCTTCCTTCTAAGGTCTCAAGCAGATGATGAGAATTTGTTATGTGACGCTGACGAGCTGGTTGCTAGGACTTATATTTTGAGAATAGGTAATATATGATGCATACTTGTGTGAAGCACCAGTTTTCAGCGACGGGCGTGTTCCCGTCGTGTAACGGGCTGGGCACGCGGCTCACCGCCATCCCGCAAGCGCCGTTCGAAGAGACGCGCGCCGACTGCGGAGAGGGCGCGCCGCCGCCCGACCCGCCAACGCACTCGCTGCCCGAACCGAGCCTGGAAAACGATCATTCACAACTTACACCACACTGTTACAACCCATTCCTGCCCAACGTTGGGCTCAGGTCTCCTAAGTAGAGGGATTAGACAAAACGGCCACTTGCCCTTTTATATCGCATTTCAACACTATCTACTAGGTCTAAAGCTTACTTGTCAAACTATCTTATTTGAAAAAAGTAGTACTTCATGAGCATATGGTCCACCTGATGGGAAGCAATCGTATTATTAGGAATTCCCAGAGGCCACGTTAAATCTAAGCTATTACCATATTAAGTACTAGTTACATAGTTATTCATTAACTTTCTTTAATTACTAAAAGTAACTAATAAATTTGAAGGACTTAACTCTTACTCGCTACAGAAATAGAATTATTACCTATGCCTCATAGCTTATGCAACACAAGAGAGTTCTTAATCGAGAACGAGCAAAGGACACAATACCATTTATGTATGTCTAAATTCGTTTTGTAAACAATTAATGTTTTAATGGTCCAAAACTGACTCGTGATGCACTAAAGTTTTTTTTATTAGTTGTCTTCTAGAGACGCTAGAAGTTTTAATTCAATTGCGAAGTGATTGCAAATGGAAAATTACCATATTGATCCGAGTAAGTAGGTAGATTCATATTGCTACTATGTTTGGTATCCCTTTACATTTTGACCGACTTCCAAAAAGGATGAGGTACTCAATGCGTCAGTATGTTTTTTATGTTTGTTCCCGTATAACTTTAGTTTGGCTGGACCGATTTGGACGATTCTTGCTTCAGATGAAAGGTGATAGTCAATGATAGACTTTTTGTTTAAAAATGATCTTTTAATGGACCAAATATCGTGATATGCGTGCGTTTTTGCGTGTATTTATTTTCTATGTGAATCATTTCGATGATTTTTGTTTTGTTAGAAGGCAGACACTTTGGACATAGTCTGATATGAATTTGATAAAGTTCTGCCTGGTAGCCATTGTGCTATTAGTATAGATAACATGATAAATGTATTTTTATTAAAGACAATGTAATAATTAATAAAGGTCTTATTTATCTAAAATGCACATGTTCTGAAAATATATTTTTTTTACATAAATTCGTAATTACGTGATTAATCTAGATTACTTAATATATACGCGTTAAAAGCATATTTATAAATACACGTTTATTGATTGCAGTCATCATAATGTAATTTTATACCTATATTGATTTTATTTTCAATCGTAATAGGTGATGTAATTCCGTTGTAAAGGTTTATAGTACATTTATATCCTTATTATCCAATGCTTTTCAGAAATTACTTTGTAAACAGTGCTTTTGAAAGAATTATCTTTATTGTTGCAAGTATTAAATAAATAGTCTTAAACAGTTTTGCAGAAAACAGAACAAATCCGAATCCACTTATTTTGATACTTATAATATTGTAATGGTGTTTCAAAATGATATGTAGCCATTATGAGTAAAAGCCATGAACCCATTCAACATCGAATCGAACATTCACTTAGTCGCCTTGTAAACCAGCATCGCTTTCAGACACAATTTGCACAACGACGGTTTAGCCCTTCAAGCTTAAATTAATATATAGAAATTTATCACATAGTAATTTCGTGCACTACGTTTGCATATTTATAAAAAAGGTATTTAGTACAAATGCGTATGACCTGGCATACTTAAAGCAAGAGTTGCAACTTCTCATGGAGTTGAATGCAAGGCGAAAATGTAGCAACGTCGTAACACGCCAATCAACGATCGCAATTTCGCTCCCAAATCTGGCACACAACACAACAATACACAAATGCATGTACGCACATTTACATATCCGTACTTCAGTTAGCGGACAATGACGACCCGGCGAAAGAAGAATTAGGCATATAAGTATCCGTCGGCTTTTGGGTTTCGGTGCCGACAAAATGTCGAGAGTAACTCATAAGTGGGACGTGTACATTGTGCGAGATATTGCCGTCCTGCGAGACTTTCACGAACTGTATTTCGATTACCAAATACGCGTTAGAATCTGTGTCAGTTTCATCACAGCGCTGCATCCGCTCACGGCCCTCGTGCGGTCGCTTTTTGTGAACCAACGTGTAATCAGACTACGCAAGCTGTGGCCCATGCGGTTGGAACAGGGCTTTCAGTACGACGAACACAACTCTGTATCCTTCCCCTCTATAAACACCATAAACCACAACAATCAATAATTTTAACGATAGTCAGTATTATGTCAGTGCACTATGACTACAATACTTAGACTTATGAGGACGTCGTTACTGTGATAGTTACGCCTTGTTTGCTGCATTAGCCAATGTTTACATACAGCTTATCTCAATGGCTACAATGGACGTGTGGTTGGCCACAAACATTATTATTGTGGACCGTATCAACGTAAACTCATAAAACGTGAAATGAATACACAATTCCAGTAACTATCCTTTATAGGTACAATGAAGTTTTTAATATATTTCAGAAATGATGCTTATAAATTTGAAAATGAAGATAAAACACTTTTGCAAAATGCAATAGGTATGAGACAATCTATTTATGCAAGCCGATTACGTAGAAACGAAATCAGCGCAATGTAAAAAACGAGGCTAAACAGAAATAAGCTTAACTGAAGATTACTGAAATTGTATTTGGGTAATGAAGCTATGTATGTCAAACAAAAAGTGTCATAGCACTAAATAAAAGTAGGGTAAGTGAATTAATCGGCACGACCCAGAAACTGACGACTGACTAAACTGAGACAGAGACTCCAGCTTAGGGAAGAACATTTATTAAATTAGATAATACCTTTGTAACAGCTTAAGGTAAGTTCATAAACATTATTACATGGGTTTAACCTCTTCGTCATTAATTTAATAATTTGGAGATCATATCTTGCATGTGTTGTTTTTAAATTTTATAAGTTGATTACCATAATCATAAACATTTGGGTTGACCTGTAAAGAACAAAACTTGTTGTTTGATTATGACGATAACTGAAGACTCCCAACTTGTTTTATTGTGCAAATGTATATGTGACTTATTTCAACAAATTTTAAAAGTATAATAAATCAAATAAAACATTAATGTAAATCTTATTTATGTTCATATCTATAAAGTGTATATCAATTAAATTATAGAAAAGGATCTATTCACTCTGTACATTGGTATATTTTTGTGAAATCTATATTATATGAACTAGAGAATCTAAATTTTCATTAAAGCGGTAAATTAAAAATTACTTAGATATTAACTTGATTAAATGGTGAACTTTTCACATTCTCTTTCAGATAAGATACCGTACGCGTTACGATTTGTCCGAGGTCGATCAACAATTTGCCACTGTAGCAAATAGAGCGGTCCGACCGACCTACATTCGGTCTACGTTAACCGCTCCTATAGCGATTAACAATAGGTGAATCATATCAACTCATCTATTTCTTTATGACCCAAATAAGATTGGGTTCAAAAGAGTGTCAACTGTAATCATTCAATATGACTAATACCCATATGTTTCTGTTGGGCTGAGCATTCGTCACGTTAATTGACAAAGGGAAATTGTTGCAATCATGTCGGTCGGTCTGTGGAACAGACCACCCGCAGGTAGGCCCGCTGGGTACGCAGTTTTATGTATCATTTATAGTTTATTCACTTTAGCATATGTAGTAAAAATCTGAGATATAATATTCCTTGACCTATACATATTCAAATATATTAAAGTATGAAATACTCTTAGTAAATTACAAAAGTACAGTATGATAAACGAAATCTCCTCAGAAGTTTTCTTTTTTATATATACTGACATTTCTTAGAGATCAATAAACATGAAAGCGTAGATAAATTAACTTTCAGATTATTTATCACAAAGTCAATTGGTATTCAATTTTAATACAAATACAAGTGAAAGGTAGTCGAGTCAACAACCCGTGAACGTTGAGCAATCTACGTCGTACGTATCATCGGTCTCCCGTGATCTTATTATAGAAGTCATCCGACCTACTCGCATCGTCTTCTATATATAAAGTCCTCTGCGTTTAGTATCACCACATCACGAGCTCTGCGGTACACTTCCAAGCCATAACTTACACTAATAAACATATAAATGGTTAACCTTTACGAAACAAACTAAAATATTGTGGGTTTTCTCTTACATGAACTCAAGTATGTGCAAACATCAAATTCCAACAATCGGTCAACTCATTAAAAGTTTTTTGCACAAAATACAATGTCATGTATGCTGTATCTAGTTATTGTAATGTATTATTGATGTGCCATCCTGAAATGGTTGACAATAACACACGCTGCCATAAATTTGCAACCAATAATCATAATGATGAGTTTGGCGAAACAATTGAATCGGAATAAGGACGTTGAAACAATGAACGTCCTGATACGCATGTGAGTGACTTTATTTCAGAAAATGGTGGTTGATGCACCGCGTCAGCCGAGTGGGGAGTAACTAAGTGAACATTGCCCTCTTAACGACGACTGCGTATTGTGACTCAGACGCCCTGAGGACGACCCGACATTATTGGGTCCTCGACTGGGATCTGAAGGACGGTTTGTTTATCGCAATAATACAGTCCTACGATATAAACAACCTTGTTGTTTGTAATCCTAATGTAAATGAAACGAACGCATAGCTGTGTTATTTATTTGTCGAACAGAAAAATAACTCGGAATAATATTTGCATAACAGTTTAATAATTGCTGGTTTAACAAGTTGCTATGACAATAATTTTCATCATCCCCAGAGACGATCACGATTATTTTTAAGTCGATATTTTTAATGATAATATTAATAAAATCATTTTAAAATACGCCCCAAAAATTAATATTTTTTTGGAAACACAGTGTGTTATTGTCGAGACACAATATGGACTCGCATTGTGAAACGCTTTCTGTGCCCTTCAGAAGACCCTTTATTGATGTGTCAACAAACGTATTCGCCTCATTTGTACCCGAAATGTTTTCAATTCAAAGAGCTATAACTTTAGATCGAAACTGCAAGGTGATCTTGGTTGCGACTTTAACTGGTTCTTTGCACCGGGAATATCAGCGGCGGTTAATTGAATTGAAGTTTTAAAGTAGTTGGAAGGCCGTTTCTTACGAACATAAGCGAGTAAACGACGACAGTCAACAATTCAGTCTGTTGGACATATTAATAACAGACGTATTGTATCACGTCCGGTGATGACGCAACTTTTGTATGGAGTTATGGAGGGCGAGGTTACCTAAATGATTAACCTAGTCAAAATGAAACGCCTAAACTGTGATCTAAATAAACATATTTGGATCATGGTAATTTGTATCATAAACTAAGACAATATTATTTTTATTTATTAATTATAATAATATGATTATTATATCTCAATACAGAGATTCACACACTGTTTACACAGTGAATTTTCTAAATAATTCATAATATAATGATAAGTTTCTCTCGAACGAGTTTATTCTTATCTTGTAATGTCGTGCAGTACAATAATGCTTTGTTTCATGTTATTTATTAGTCACAACGTAATTTACTTCAATAATATAACACTTCATTTTACACATACTTACTTTGTAACAAGAACCACTACTCATGTATTTTGAAAATAACATAAGTATGAGACAGGGAATAATAATACATCGTAGATATTACGTAACCTAAAGTAAACAATATTTATCATAGACATTACATACTATCAAATTACTATCCTTCGTTTAGATCTTCGAGTTATTGTAAAGTAAATCATAAATATTAAATACCTACTTCACGTGAATGTTGAATCATGGTAGAACGCCACAAGGCTTACAATAAGAAGGTATAAAAATAGCGATACGCGAGATGTATAACGTACAAACATCGCAAATTGCTAGGTGTGACGTGTGGAATAATCAAACACATGATGTAGTCAAGGCTGCGGCAACCGTCATCGTTTTAGTCTGCCGTTAATTTAACATTTTACAACACAATGTCAAATCATAGATTCACTTGGAATGTCCTTCGTATAAATATAACAACCCTGGGATATTATTGTAACTCAGGTGAGTTGAGCGTGAACGCGGCCTCCCCCACTTTATAAATGAAAGCACATGACGAGGTTATCGTTAAAACAATACGTATAGAACCTTTATTCGCTTCGAGTTCAGGTAACGGAAAGAGAAACATAGTGCGGGCCAGAGAGAGACAAAACAAAATGCAGGGACATCAATATAACAAAGTATATAGGGGTTGGAAGGAGAGAATCTTGTTACGAGCTCTTGCAGTCTTCATGCCATGTGCCTCAAGCGATAAGATTTAAAATGCAATGCAGTTTGCATATTGATGCCAGAGACGGTCGACTTCAAGGCTCACTTTGCTTTGTTTACAGAGCTTATAAATAATATATTATTGAGAGGCAAAAAGGTGACTTTAATTTGGTTAAGTAAAATATAGCCTTAAAATTAGCAAAAACGAAGTAATTTATGTGAAACAAACTTTTATGTAACTCTTTTAGCACTGACTGGATTTTGAAGATTATATCAGTCGGTCAGCAATTGAAAGAACATTAGGGATAGGGATTATAAGCCTAAAGGATAAGTGCCTTAATATATTAACTGCGCGTATTAACCTGTGATGGATACAAGTGTCTACATTCGCGATTGGTTCGATTTAATGAACGCGGAACTGATCACACCACCTCTATTCGTCCGAGATGGGGACGCACAAGGTGACCGCGACGCCTCGCTTTATAAACTACGCATTTAATCATAATCAGAGATGATTGAGAATTTCTAGAATTCTGATAAAAACTAGATTCTATTATATTCACTAAAGATCACAAACTGACAGTATTTCAAAATTTTGGCCATTCAAGCTTCAGTGTTAAAGGTCTGTTTAATTTAGGGTAAAAGTTACACGTTATGCATTGTAAATAGTACAAAAACAGAGAAGTTTGAGCAGTTATTGAAAAGGTTTGAGATAATCGTGAAAAAGCCTGTCTAAAAATATTCTCAGTGAAAATTATCACTAAAATCCTATTTAATCACGCGAAAAAATAAAATAATACTTATCATCAGGAAATGATAGCTTACACTGATTAAATGATTGGGAAACTTATGGAATAGCAAAACGCAAATAAATTAGATACGAGTATCCTTCATATCTATGTGTCTGACATTGAAAGATAATAATAATCAATAATTCACAAAGAGTAGGAAGGTATATTTTTTCAGGAAATGATATCATAATATTTTATATATATTTTATTTAGTTTACAGAATACAAGATATTGTACCATTAAAGGTTCTCAGTCATAACATTATTGCATTATTAGGTAGGTATGTACAATTCCTCAATTACGTTGTCTTGGCGAGGATTCAAAATTTAGTATGTCTACACGGAAGATCATTTTATATCAAATATTAGTGGTGTACTAAGCGAGGAATTGAAAATTAAAATTTTCGTAAGGTCCGAGATACCAAATGTTAAGGCCGACCGTTCGCGTAACGACAACGACGCAGCGCCATATAACGTTTCCTGGTTGTAAATCAGGTTATTGTTAGACGAAACGAGACAGAATTATAAAATCGTATATAACCTCAACTGTCGAGTAATAGAACGTTCGGCCTCGTCGGGAATCGAACGATGTATCGACAAACTAAATAATGGTGAGACTAAATCGTTACGTCACGACCTTCATAGGCCGGTGTTGTGACGTAGACGTATTCACGCCTACCTGTTCGCACGTGGCCAATAAAATCAACAATATTAGCAAAACTGCTCACATTCTAACACTCAATGAATATCAAGGTGGAGCTGATCGTTTAGTATTTCCTTACTGAAAATTAACCATAACATAATTACAATAATAACTGTAATATTACAGGTAATGTTTATAATTTAAGGTACATCATTTCAGGTAGAATAGAGTTTAGAGACTATTAAAAAAATAATAAAAATATTACGTACTTTAACCAAGAGGAGCGCGCGGTTTGCTGATTATACCTAGAAAGGAAACGAAAAATATCGTTAAAGATGCTACACACGAATTTCAGGTTATCTATGTTAGGAGCAAGGCTCAATACAAAAGATTATCATGGGCAATGTGTACAGCGAGGATAAGTTGCGAGGCGGAAGCGTACGACCGAGGCCGAGGACGGACAGCCAATTCACAAACTGCAAACGTTGCTGGACGGAACGTGTAAACCGTTAAACACATCTATGTATAATGTATGTAATTATTATTTTAACGCTTCTGTAATTTCAACATATTTTAAAATTAACATCAATCTTAACTCGTAACCTAAAGACAAACAATACGTAAACGACTTTTAATGTTCTGTGAATGAAGTCAAGTAGGTTATATGTCACCGAAATTTTATTACTGCTGTTCGAGATCACAACTTAAACTCAGCATTTGGCAACGATTGGAAAGCAAAGACATCAATCGCCGTGTAATATCGTATGCAGACGCTAATCTAACTAGGACAGATTGATTTATAACTTAAACAAGAAACTGTGCCACCTCGGCCCTACTGCAACACATTCTACATTGTTTTGCCATGAATATGCAAACAGATATTAAACCAGCCTTTATGATTTCGATATCTACGTTTACTCGTTTACAATACGTGTCATGTAAATACTAGATTGTTTGGTAATCGACTTGTTTGATGTCAGTTTTAATCATAATTGTTATTTATGTACTTTCATTGGAAACTCTCTATTAAAAAGGTCAAACACGTTCAGCCTCAAGTTTCATTGATATATGAATTACTAGATGGCCAAAATGATTGGCGAGACCTTGACTTCAGCCTAATATAAATTGTATGACCCCACTTCCTACATGCTGAGGGTCGTCGTCACTGTCGATCGCATTAATGCAAGAACATTTTGAGGGTCTGTATTATGACGCATTTCCTTCTTTTAATTTTACAATACAGGTTCGTGTTGATCATTACTCACAACCTCAAAGATTTACTCTGTATACTTTTATTTTTTTATATTTGTATATATCGTAATACTATTAATATTAATACATTCAAGGCTCATATACAAAAGTACACAGGCATATACAGTTACCTGCGACGTTCTCTGTGTCAGCTGTCTGTTACTTAAATCATTAACTAGCCCTGACACAATACATCTCAAACTAAGTGGGTGTACGTTGGTTATTGGAGTTGTGTGCGTGTGTTATGCTGAGCGAGGTGGTGGTGGTGAGCGGCAACGGCCGGCATTCGGTACCAGCCAGCCAGCTCAGCACGAGGCATCGAGAACGCGACCTGGTTCGCCGCTCGAGAAAGCATCGACAAAACTCGGTTGAGGCCGCGCGCACAACCAGGCGGACGTACACTTTCAGTCTTCGTATGCGAAACGTGTAAGTATTGAGAAACGTTTAAAAGAAACTATAGAAAACATCCGAAATTGCAAAACGTTTATGCTTGAACGTGTTATTGCGTTCGCAAGCTCATCAACTATTTATTACAGCTAACAGCTTCATTGCTGTTTCATTTCACTGCAACTGGCTAAATAAATAATGTTTACTGATTGTAATCTAACAAATTGTGACTCATTATCAAAATTTGATTGCTACATTATGCTGTTCCAGATATAAATCTAAACATGAACAGGGATCTATGAGGATTTTTTTAGTTACAGCCTACACCAAAGAACACTTCGAAGGAATTTTGCGATAATTTATGGTATTTTAATATACTTCAAACAAATATATAGAAATCGAATGTTTGTTCATATTGTTCCTTACATGACATATGTTATTTTCAAGGTAACTCAATATTGAAGTTAATGCCAAATTTGGCCGTACAAAATAAATTTGTTCAGCTACGTTCGTAACCTTGAATTTGACGCCCCCGTTCTACTTTCCTACATCTTCACGATGTGTTAAGTTACGATGTGTCGGGATATAAGCTTTTTCCAATAATTACTTTAACAACCGCTACAAACATGTGGAAAATATTCAGGGCAAGTGTTAGTGCAGAAGCAAAATTCTGGTCATTGAGTGAACAATTTTTTACACTTGATCAAATACCAGTGTTTATAAAATTAGCAAATGATTGAAGAAATTGTGTATTTAAATAAGATTATCGCAAAATTTATAAATGACATCAAATTATCCAACAACAGAAAAAACAGGGTCGAATCTTAAATGAATTCGACCTACATGGCGAATATGAATACAGACTGCTTGACAATAACAGATAAAACACTACAATTAGGTTGACTTTAACTTCTTTAATTTCAATACAGGGCACACATAAGAAATGATGTACTAATTTAACGTTCTTTTTTCTTGGATCTTTTATGTTAAACCTATGAGCACATTGTTTGATTCGTCCTATTCGATTAGGTAATAATAAATTTTGAAAAGGGCAGTCAATATGAATTTTATACACATTTGAAAGTGGGTGTTCAGATACGTTCAGAGAGACAAGTTTTGGGTCACGACGCGCTGTAAGGAGCACAAGGTAAAAGATGGTGCATTGAAAACGGCCTTAAGCCCAATAGCGATCTGCGGCCGCGTTGCTTCCTATTGGCGTCGAGGCGACAATGCCAACTCTGCCGACTACTACCACGAAGGTAACGCAGCTGCAAAGGTCGGTCACCACTCAATCGCTAAACTGAAGCTTATTATTATTCATTACGACAACCATTGACACATCTGAAACGAGAGATTTACCTGTTTCACTGAATTTAGGAAGAACTTGAGCCATTCTATTGAGTTTAACTAGGTAAGCTTTAAGTTGTGAGTTTACAGTTTTAAATTAGAAAGGTTATTCAAGATTTGAACAATCCAATGTCCCCCTAACGTTGAGTGAGAAACATTACGATACTATGAATAAGAAAAACTTGGTCAAGTATGCATCGTCCCACAATAAGTGACCTTTGTCTGAGATTCATTACAGAAGTCAAAAAGACCTCATAAATTATTATTGATATCGCAACTGTTATGGTACGTGTAGTTTATATTATTATTCACTATATTTTAAGTATGTTTAAAATTTATATTATAGCTGGTTACTGCATTTTTTTCATACTGATAAAATAGTGTTACTTTACAATTTTAGGAGCAATGGCGACGAATATAACAGTCCTGTAACATTATTTAAATAATAAGCTATAAAATACAGATACTTGAACTCCAGGAGTTCCAGTTTTTGAATACAACTCAATTATTGTACGTAAAAGTTGCGATTCGTTGACTAGCGATAGTAAATAATTTGTCAATTACAACGAGTATTCCCTTGACATTAACTAGACGCAAGAAAGGTAATACAAACGCGCAAGTTTTACAGGTCAACAGATGGCGAGGCTGCCGGTGGGCGGTGTATAGGCAAGAAGGGCGCAAGGTTCGAGCGGGGGAGGACCCTGACACAGATCCGAACTCATCAGTGAAGCGCGGTAAGGGCCTCGGGACTCTGCTACAACATCAACGATTCCTCCACGCACCAAACCACGTTCGCACAAAATGGGTCAACGCGCTCGCCTGCTTGGAGTGCGCGCGATGTCCCCGTTCCGAATTGCTCTCTCGGCAAATTAACGCATCACGGTACTCTGCCCCAAATTGGTTACCCATAATAACCTTTATACAAAAGCACTATGTGAAAATGGTAACGAAACACACTAATAATTACAGTTTTAAACTGTAATTTTATTTGCAAAACAATTTCCAGGTGTATTATTTGACTGTCAAAAAATGGTTTGGTACGTACTGAGTAGGTAGGTACACTCTTCGTAACTGCTCTCGTATCGATATGAATCACATTGGTCTGCAAAAAGGGGGTTACCGGTCGGGCTCTCCAAATATAATAGAAAGTCTTTAGAAGTAATAAAAGAGCTCTACACTTATAACAAAGAAGATGCTTTCTATGTGGACTATTTGTATTAGCTACGCTGTTTTACAAGAAACTATCTTTGGATAAAAAGCAAACTGATTTTCAGTAAATTGGAGCACGATTAAAAACTTTAGATAATTTTCTCGCAGAGAAGCTTAGTTCCAGTTAGTTTTTTTGAAATTACAACGGATAGAAAACTGGCCGTTAAAAGCGTGTGCTGGTGAAACTATCGAGATCAGCACACAAAGAGACGCGCTACGCATCGCATTAAAACACACACTTTCCATTGACAAAAGACGTAAAATTCAAATTAATTATCTATCTCCATCATGCTACCTATGGAGATTAATAACACTATCATTGAGTTTCATCTCTTTGTTGTGTATGGAATATGAATAAAACAGCTTTCTTTCACATTTTATAAATAGATTCCTTTTTTCAAGAATTATAATTATCATAACCATTATAACGTACACCGTAATATTATGTTTGTCCTCATTCAGAGATTATTAACTCAAGTTATGATATAATAATTATAGGTGTATGAAGACCCAAATCCGTGACCTTGCCCGCACCTAATCTAATATTATTTATGTCAACAATCCTACGTTCAATAAATTAACGTGTTTTGTTCGTACTAATATTTTTTTCAACTGTAATCACACTGACCTTCCTCAACAAGTACACCGTAAAAAACATACTAAAACTGTAGGCATGTAACTGTTATTGTAATCAGACAATAAATAACATTTATAGTAAACAGGAAACAATTCAAAAGACAAAATGTCTTGTAGTATTTATATGAATAGTAGATTTCTAGTAAATTTAAAGTAAAGTTTATTTTTCAATGCCTCTACCGGTTCTATAGTTAAAAAATATATATTATGTAACGGTACACACAAATGCTCATAATAATAATATAATAGACGGTCAAGTAAGAAAAAACTAACAATAGCCAAATTTTACGCCAATATTTTACAACAATCGGTCCTATTATTATCAAAAGTATGATGTAACGATTCACATTAAACAGCTGTTATCGTAATTGATAATAATAAAACGCAAAAGAAAAATCAGCAAATACATACAGTTTAAAAATCTATTAAAGGTCTTGTGAAATTTAAATCTATTCATTTCCTTTCCAATGTTTTAAAACAATTGATTCTGGCGAATCGAATAAGAACACAAGTAATTCTTTAATCATTTAGTCAAATATTCACGATTATACAGCAAGAATCCATGAAAACTAAACAACCAAATATAATTCTAAACCTTAAGTCTTAACTTTACGTTACAAAATCGAATGCTTATTCATTCTCAATAATACAAGCCAACGTTAGATCGAAAAAGAATAAATTTGTTTTCTTAAACGAGAACAAGCCGTGTTTTTTAACCTTGGCCTTGTGGGACGTACGTTAATAAGGAAGACTTGGAAATACATACTTCGGTTAATATACATAATATACAATCAACAAAGTAATGATATATTAAACATTATGTAACGGTCGCCGTGACAAATTTATTCTACTAAATGTACCTACAAGATGATTACATCATTTTGTTATATACGCTATCACTGTACAATTAAGATTATTATTGCAATGACATTCATTTAAAAAGGTAATATTCATAATGGAACTGTACATGTGTAATTATGATTACAGCACTGTTATTACTATCAAAGTTTCTCAGCAGGTACTTTAAGAGCCGTTTTCGTTCATTTCCTCATACTAGCCAAACCATACAAAAGTGTCAAATTTTCTTTGAAATTGCACGCAAAATTACACACAAACCCAAATCCGTTGTTTTAGTGATTCATACAAAAATAGGACCCAATAAGAAAAAAACAAACTATACGCAAGTACAGCTTATTATCTAGGCGTTATCGAATTTAGGTGTACGATTCGAGTTTCTAGGTATTATGGTTAACTCGGTACTGTTTGCCGAAACCCACTTAGTTATCGCATTCCGAGGCAGTCGAAACAGGAGCACCGAGAGTGGGCCAGGCCACAATCTTTCGCTTTGTGAACGTTCTCTGGCCCTCGGCTGAATTGATACATTCTTGCGAAACAACCTCGCCCAGCTTATTCAAACAATCATAGATTGTGAAGGTATGCTACTTAATGACACTCGTTTGTAACACTAGTTTGAATGGATACAATTAACAAACGATAGTTCTGGATTTGTAATTAGAATAATAAGTTTATATTCAGATTTTAAAGACAAATGTAGAGTCACAAAATACAAATGTAGAGAATCTCTCGACAATCTGTCTACTTTGCGAAACTTTGCTCTTACGATATAAGATAATCAAATATCAGATAATTTAAAGCAAATACAACAAAAAGGGGCCCATAGTTATCTGTTAAGAACTTTATCATAGAAAGGGTTTTTTTTTCTTTGCAATTTAGTATGAAAATAAATATGTTTGATCAATAGAAAAGTTGACTATTTTATCAAAGACTTGTAGAGCTTGGTAGAGTCGGATGGATGTGTATATTTCAAATAGAGACTCTTTTAGAAACGAGTTGTTCTAAAAGTAGAGTTGAATACTATATCAGATTAGTTCAGATACTGGTTTAAAGTGCCATGAATTCATTACCATTTGTAACGATTAGGAATGTTTAACAGTTATCTGCCCTTCAATGATAACTAAAACTAAGAGAACTAGGCAAACTTGTTTAAATGCAAAAGAAGACTGGTGGTTGTCGTAAAAGAATGCCAAAATGTAAAATGACTCTATCACAAAGCTTTAGAATTGAGTTTTGGTTACAATCTGAACGTTCGTGAATATACGTAAACCATTGTTTTACATAATAATTTAAATTAAACATACATTATGAAATGAAATGAATTAATTTTGGTAGGTATGTGAATACGAAAAGTCTACCTCCTCGTAAATGGTGATCGTCACTCATATCTCTCTTTCTGTAATTTCTTGGCATAGAGGAGGAACGACCACACAAAACCATAAACATAACAATTTCAAACCATGTCTAAGACCGATCGATATTACAGAACATTAACGTATTTAATATTATTCTCGCATTAGGGGTTCCTCGGCGTTACAAATAAGAATAAAGTGAGCGGTGGGAGGGTCGACGAAGGCACCTACCCACACTTGCACGATGCTCCTTGCATTTCGCACAAACGTGTCAACGACCTCAGGGAGGAGCATCTCCACAAATCTTTATCTTACCCACAATTATATTTCTCGACAGAAAGCGGAAACACGAAGATGCAACAATATTACAGTAGTTCGAATGTTGACAATATCATATATGTAGTAGTGTATAGCACATTGTAGGATATACTCGTAAATAAAAAGCTTTTGTAAAAAAGGGATCGCTTGCCCTTACAGCTTTGAAAGGTAGCCTCTACCTGCTTTGGCACAAAAACGTTACCAGTAAACACGAAGGAACCGTAAACATTTCTATATTTTAATATTATTAAGGTTATCCCGACACAATAAGCGTTTTCAGGAATGTTATATCTAAGTAAGTAAACATAAAACTCGCCGTTTCGAACAGACATCAGAGGGGTCTTAATGCTTAGGGTTACGGAGGTAACGGACGACGGAACGAGGGTGCAAACGGATAAGGGAAAAACATCGAAACAACATCAATGAGTAAGGATCAAATGCAGCCAAAAGAATAATGTTTAACGTCCATCACAATATAATTAGTTCGATTACTCAAGTACTCTTATTCATTATTGTTAATGATAATTGTTATAGTAAAAGTGAGTCGATTTCTACGTTGCTCCCTCTACTTGTCGTTTGACGTTCAGCTTACACAACAAGGAAAGTTAAATGCGTGTGCGGGGCGAAACAACTTTCGCCTATTGTGAATTTAATATTTTTATAAAAAAAATATTCATTACAAAAAGAAAAGTCAACAATGAAACGATGCAACAAATAAAAGGACAAAGTTCTGGTCACTCAGTACAGTCGCAACAGAGCGAATATTTTCAATTTTAATTATTTTTTATAACGACTACAATTTAATCCTTTGATGAACTTGATAAAATAACTAGTTCCGCGTTGACTTCAACAACAAAAATAGCTCACCTGGCTAAGGCCATTATTCGTTCGTATAATCCAATTTTCCAAAATATTAACACTTCAAACACTCATATGGTCACGAGTCATTAAATGTAATTAAAAATATTCACTAAATCGATCAACACGTATGTGCGAAAGTGTATCACGTTTGACAGTTTCACTTCACCACATGGCTTCAACATAGGTTGAGCGAAATGGCGAGGTACGTGCAGTACGCTCAAAGAATGACGGGCGACTGCCGCGAGTAAAGTGTACGGTACAGTCACACAGAATAGTGTAATCGGCGCGCCGCCGGTTTGGGAGTCTACTCAACGTGAATGTGAGCGCTTCTCTCGCAGTTCGAGGAGAGCAGAGCGCGGAGGCGAGGGGTCAGCGAGGGCGTAGCGCCCGACAACTGGCACCCGCGGGACAGCTGCGCGCCGCGGACCCTTTCTCCGTTTCCCTTCCATTGTGATGGTGAAAGCTTAAGCCCTTATTATATGCTTTCATGGATAAGATGCAACTCAATTTGTAATCTACATTGACAAACCTTTACTGCCATAGTTTCTAGTTTCCTATTGTAGCGATCAAAGTCATAAAACCAAATGTTTGAATAATAAATATCAATGAAAATATATGAAATACTATTTGAAATTATAACCATGTCCCCTTAACTTTCGAAATTAAATATCATATCTACGTTTTCGGTTTTAAAGAGGTCGTTAGAAATGACCAAATTTGAGTTTAGACAATTTTACAAACCAAAATTGTGGAAACAAAGAATCAACCGACTAACGAAACATTCACAAAAAACTTTTTAAATGTCATTGGTTCGAGCAAGGTGAAAAGTAACTTGTTGTAAATTAAAAACAAGAGAACCGTGAAGATGTAAGATCCGTAGAAAAAGTTATATTTTACGATCCGTGGTAAATTTCCGAATATTATTAGTTTGTCTTTCATTTCTAAAATCTTAGAAAAGAGACAGTAACTTGAGTTAATATAACATCTACAACAGTTCAAGTCAACTCTGATGAGATAAATGCAGTTAATAATATGCATCTGCACAAACTTAAACAACAAAATAAAAAAAGTTTAAACAAAACGATTGCAAGGATTATTCAAAGTCATCGAGTCATCTCCCCCGCGTACACGACGTACGAATCACCCAACTTAGTGGTCGACCTTGGGTCAGTCCTTCAGGGTTAACCTCCCGAGGGAAAAGTCCTCGGCCTCGGATTCCACAGCTCATCTTACCTGCTCACGGCGAGCTCTTTGTTTAACTTGAGTCAAGACAGATCTTTTATTAGAAATCCCTCTCACATTCACAGTGCTCTCATTTTTATTGAGAAATCCATGCATTACGCAAATAGTTTTGAATTTAGTTTATTATTGGCACCTAGCAATTTTACATTTCTGAATTTATTTGATTTCCCTTGTATTTTAATAGAATAAACGGCCCCTGACCCAGTTTAACAATTTTATCAACTAATTACAATATTTGAAGGTTGCATCGACGCCAAGGCCTTTATGGGACCACTGGGAATTGTACGGTAAATTTTTGCGGTTACTATACAGCAGTCAATTATACAGTGGGGCGAAAACCTATGTTTTACTTTTTTAGAAATTGCATCGAGAGTCACAGATCCGCTCACTCGCACTTTCCACGATTAACTTTCTCATTTACAATACGAGTTGACCTTTCGTTTCTATGTAATGGATCTCAAATCGAAATAGGGTCAGTTTAAGGCTCACGTTCACTTATTCAGCACTGAACGTTTAACAAATCGACAAAAAAAAACAAATAAAATCAAATTATATAAATATTCAGTTTGATTTAGCTGAAACAACAGTGTTGAGATAGCAGCTTGGGTTCAGATTTGATAATATGATATACTTAAGAATGTAATTTTGGATATATCTATTATAGTATCGACTGTGGCCGTTTGATACGAGTCAATTCTTAGGATTCTTTAGAAGAATCTGCAAAAAATCATTTAATAAAGGTATTAAATTAGAACAGTTATTAATCCGATCACTGATAAATCTTCACATATCAACGATTTCAAGTTTGGCTTCTCCATATTCGACCGTTTTTGGATATAAGCCCCTCCTAATTTAAGCTATTGACCGAAGTCATTCCAATTGTCTTTCGCAAGTCGCTTGCGCTATAGTTCAATTGACATGCTACTAGCTTAGCGCAACTTCAGCGTCCTGATTCCGCGAACTATGTTGGAAATATCGACATCAACAATATTACCGAAGTTTTTGTCTTTACCAACTAATCAAAATTAATTTAGCGTGAGTACTGTGCGACATTCTCACTGCTTGATGTTATCTCGGTTAGGTGAAAATTCTAAAGCGATGTTGAATATCACGCATGCTGTTAGCGATAAATAACTTTCAAAAATATCCACAAACATATCGTGAAACTTGTTTTGTAATAGATTAGATCCTTAAATGTAAATATTTTTATGGCTACAGAAATATTAGTTAAGAGTTATTTTGGTGCAGCGAATCCTGGGCGGTTTTCTTGGAACAAATATACTTTTAGCTTTGGTAGGGTGTTCACATTAGACAAAGAGACTACGAATGTCTCCCCTTTCCTAAGGGCCATAATTTAGGAACCATAACCCCGACTTCCTGCTCCGAAAATAAACAATTACCAATATATATAACTGTTCTAATTCATACAGGACAAATCGAAGCGGTGAAAGTGCATCTCGAGTATCTTTGCACTCCGCATTCAGAGCGTTTTTCAGTCGTGATCAGAAAGAGAGAAACGCATGAAAGCGCTAGCGACGGCGCTATAGTAAAATTTGAAAGCGCTACACAATAGCGCGTTGTCGAAATTGGAAAGTTAAGTGGCGTGCGTCCATTGCGTAATAACTCTTACGGGCTGCGGCATGGAGCTGACGAAAGGTACGGTGTGACGTCATCGGCATGAAAGTGCATCGGCCGGCTCCCCTCCAGATTATGTTAGCTGCTGCACGTGCACTGCTGCACTGTGCTTCCTGCATTTGAGGACTTTCTATTGGGAAACCGCTACAGATCTGAGAGCCCTCTTGCAGTAAATTTTCTTCGATAGATGTTGGGAAATCCGACTCTCACGCATCACGATTGAATGAGATGCATCGTCGGGATCGGTTGAGAAATCTCCACAGTGCGTTTACACAATCTTTAACCAGTTGTCGAGTGCTACAGCAAGTAAAAGCTGGTTGTCTTGTCTTTGTAGTTTTGAATTAAATGGGTAGGTTAGATTTCTTCCGAAAATTATGCTGGCGACGATATTATTATGTATGTACAATACTTTTAGTTTTACGTAATTGGATCGAGTTATCCGATCACTCCTCGTCCCATTCGCATTTCGTAATGCCATTCTAAAACTGGTAACCGACTTAACCCAAATCTGTAGAGCGCCATTGCCATTATTTTTCAAAATATTGGTTATGATAAAAATTAAAGCAAAAAGATAATTTGAGTTAAAACTTTTAAATATATTATAATGTACTTACACTTTTGTGACACTTTGAGACTTGGAGAGGTTTAAGGGAAAAATCTGTAAATAAAGAAAACAAATATTAATACTTCAGTTACATAATGTTTAATTTATGAAGAAGAATCAGTCTACAAAAAATATTAAATTATGCATAAGAAAACTAAAAAAAAAATATTTTTAGTAGGTAAGTATAAAAATATTTTAAAATGTATAAATATAAGATTGTTATCTAACTTGAGAACTAAGATATTGCATGAGTGTTGCCATTTTGATCTACTATCTATTGTGGCAGTAGGTCAGTAGGTGAGTTTAATGATAATGTAAATAAAAAAGTAATATTTTTCCAATAATAAAAAGAGTTCAAGCATACATACTCATTACGATCTCAAAATCAATAAATTACGTTTAAACTGCCTTGACACTGTTAACTTTTACAGACCGATGGATGCGTTTGTAGAAATAATATATTGCTTGATACTTGCTAGATATTAATTATCGATGATTATAAAAGTAATAAATACGAATGAAAAATAAATATTTAATTTCTTATTTACGTTAAGTAATGTTTCAAGATTTTTATTTGAATACTTTTTCTACATAATTAAATTTATAATGATCAATCAGAGGCGTATTATTTATTGCAACGGCCAATTGATAGAACTAAAATAGCATTACTATACAAATGTCATGCAGATTGACCAATAAGTGAGAGAGTTAAAAAATTGAGGTCTCAACGCGGGACGCTCCTCAAAGGAGTTCATGGTTGAACGTAGCATGTACTGTGTTCAAATACAATCCACTCTAGAAATTGATCCATCGTGTTCATGGCGTAGAGTTTAATTTGCATCGACGGAGTTGCGGCTGTTCCTAAATGTAGTATTGAGAACGTTTGCGAATAAATGATGATTTAATCTTTATTTTCTTTATTATAAAGTCTATTTCTCTGTGTTAGCCGGCGGCATTCAAGAAGTAGGTTGAGAGAACGCACGTCTAGATACACCCGTATATCACAAAGACTCATTAGTTCATCAGAGTTGTGAGACGTGTGAATGTGTGTGAGCGTAGTGTGCTCATCCTTAACGACCACTTTACGATTACAAAATCAATGTTATTTTATTGCCCTTTAAATATTATAATAATTAGTTTGCATAAAAAAATTGTCATTATGTCCAAATTGAAATATGTAGATACAGTTAAAATGCACAGTTTCGAATATTTATACAGATAAATTCCTAAACTATCTACGTATCAAAAACTTCATAGATTATTTCTCTACTATTATTGTGTGACAAAGCATAGTAAATAATAATAATAACATAAACATGGAAATTTAATAAATAAAAAATTTAACCGTACTTACCTAAATTTCTACCTACCTTTTTTTTCTCAATGGGATCAAGAATTTAATTTGAGATTTTTTTCATGTAGATGACGTGTTCCCATATTTAATTTTGAATTAAAATAACTATTCAATTAAATAACTGATATAATATCTGTTGCTTACTACTTTCATAATGGCTCAAACATTTTTCAAATTAATTATTAATATTTGTTTTACTGCGAAAATACAAGTCATTGCGTTCATAGTGAAATACAAAAGCATTAACAAAATTAAATATTCATATTCGTGATTTAAAATTATAATGATTAGGATATGTACATAATTGAGAAAACTTTATTCAAAGTTTATGATTTACGATAATAGAATTTAATTTAACAAAATCAAAGTAGCAAATAAGGAACCTAATAATGTTCAAGTCAAAATCAATACAGAACTGAGCATTTTATATTATAATCTATCTAGTGTTGTCGGAAAGAGATCTGAAAGCAATAAATAGCATAAGAAAGGCGAGAGACTGGTGCACTTTCTATTAGGAACAGTGAACAAAAGTAACGAGCAAAAGTTACGATATCTTGTGATATAACAGAGGAACGGTGGTCGCCGCTTGGTGCAGTCGAAACGAGCTATCCGACGATTTCACGCCCCATTCGACTTTCGTAACACCGTAACACCCTTCTAAAATAAACTAACAAATTCTAGTAGGTGCTGGATGGAATCCAGATCGCACGTTTCCAGTAGGTAAAATTTATAAACTTTCAAAAGTACTCTTCATGGATCTTTATCCAAATAAACAGAGGAATACTTCAAGACAAAAGAACAGTATTTAAGTTCAAAATTCAACATCGACTATGACTGACTAAGACTAAGTTACCAATATCAGTCTTAACCGTATGGCTCGGGTAGCAAAACCGAAAATAGATTAGGTACACGAAAGATAAAACCGAAAGCTTTTGATATCATAATAATAATTTTCTCCTGAATGAAGAAGACATAAAAAGACAAAAAAAATACGCTTTATCTATTTCACTAAAATTAAGATGTCGCATGTATGCTAATGTAATTTTAAACAAAAACATATTCGAGTATATAATTAAAATATTTTACAAAAGCAATATATGAAGCAAATGATATCGAATAATCAGAAAATTAAGTCGATTTTCAATTTTCGAACTGTTTCACGTTCATCTGAATTTCGTAGAATCATAAGTGGTTTGTATACCTACTTTGATCAAACATAATTTAAAAAGGGAAATTAATATTTTTACTATAATCGTTAATGGACATATCACCTCAACATGTAGAAAGAAAAAAAGAAAATACATTTATTCTAGTACTATGGGTTTTTGTATCGTTACCTAATTTGTAAATAAAATACCTATAAATATTTTAAGCAGATCAACAAACTAGTGATTTAACTAGTAACGATTACATAAAACTAAAAGAAAGTTAATGTAAAAACCAGAGTATTTATCAATAATTTAACGAGATTTCTGTTTTCATTTAATAAGCCGTATTTAGAAAAATCATTAGAAACTCGTTGAAAGTTACTAATGGCGCTGTGTTATTTATAATAACGTTGAAGTTACGAATATCAAATAATCTAGCTTTGCCGCGTTCTCTGACAAAGTGCCTAGCTGGTAAATTGCAAGAGATCTCAACGAGAAATACGTTCACCGTCCTAGATGCGCGCGGTACTTTCATTTTGAAATCGGTGCGCACAATTGGCCGTATCGAGACTGAAGCGGTCTGCCAGCAAACAGAACCAAATGTACCACCATTAATTCCGGTTTTATTCCCGTGTATCTAATAAAAACCAGGTACATATAAATTAACAAGTAATTGAAAAACGATTAGCCCATGAATAACATGGTTATTTAAGCATGTGCTTGTTTTGGAATGATATTTTTTTGTCACACAACTATAACATTATGTGTAGGTAACTTTACGATATTTTTTTATTGTACTTCACAGTCTACTTGAATTTAATTAAATGGAGATAATAATATTCTTATATCACTTCGTTTTTGTTGATTTGAAACCTTGTTCCTAGTAACAAAGAAGAAATTAATAATGATAATGAGATTAAGATTTGTCGTTTCTTACCGCACGATTTAGTAAGCAAGCAAGGAAGTTGTTTCTGAAGACCGATTAGGACATGAAAGCATTCATTGCTGGTTCAGTTTCATAATTTTGTTACATCACTCAAATATAATTTTATACCTATACGAGACCTTTGCGATAGGTACAATATTCAGATTAACATATTTTTTTCAAAAGTAGGTACAAAATACAGATATTGAATAAATCAAATAAAACTTCCAAAATAAATAGATCTAACAATCGCCTCTGAACCTAGTGAAGCAGAACTGGCGGAGCAAAAATGAAACGTTTGTTTCGGATACTTATTTTTAAGAGAAAATAGCATGCTTGAACGTCTCCGAAGAAAAGGTTTACTTTTTGTGATCGATGATCGTAACATGCTTTCGAAACTACACAATGCATTTTACAAGTATTGAAAAGAACGAGCCAGTAAATTTACATAACATGCAACGCTTTCCTCTATATTATATGAACAGTGTATTTAAAATCAAAAGCCGGAACTCAATAGGAAGTTATAATGAATATGCACCTAAGGTACTGCAGGAGTTTCGTCGAATTTTGAGCAAGATGGAGAACGTCCCAGTTAACTAGTTTTAATGGGAATATCGGCAGAGATAATAAGATTTTGTCATCATGCCTTGTATAGGTATTGATTAGACAGAATGAACTTTTGGTTACGTGAATTTTATGTCGAGCTTACTGGTTGACATGCGGTTACCTTATACAATAGAAAACAAAGTAACGACTCGTTCAAATTGATTGGATTCTTTTTGACCGCCTTACAAAGAGGGAGGTAGTCAATTTGTCTGTATAATTATTTTTTTTATGTTTGTGGCTCGATAAATTTAGTCTGGGTAGACCGATTTGAATGATACTGGTGTTAGATGAAAGGTGATGGTTGAACTTAGGTCCCATACTTTTTTAAACATCAAACAAGTACTTTTGGATCTGTGTTTAAAAATGTGGTTAACGGACAACATTTCACAATTTGCTATACGTTTTTGCGTGTATTTATTTTTTATATGAACCGATTTCGTTTTTTGTTAGAAAGCAGCCATTTTGAGCATTATTTTATATGAAATTAATAAAAATCTGACTGGTAGTTTTTGTTTTATTTTGTTTTTAGTTGTTTGTTTAATTTTTGTAATCAAAATATTATTATAGATCCATAAAACTGCCTTTATCATGCATTATTATGTCTAAGATTAGAATTGATTACAAACAAATATATACAACATAAATAAAGGTAGTTTGTTAAGTTTGACAATAAATATATAAATAAAGTAATTAAAAAGGAAGTAATGGTTAAAAATAGTTGAAATAGTCAAATATTTTGGGAACATTAAAATAATATTATTCTTGAAGTTAAATTTCAGGTGATCGCAGTAATTCGGAACGAGTTGAACCGTATAATCGGAGCCAGCTAGCCTCACGACTTTTGCAATTCGTGTTACATTAACTGCTACATAGAGAATGTGACATAATTTCGCCAGCTCGGCTAAGAAACGGTGTTGTTACACACGGTCACGCTGTTGGAACAACTTGCGATTGTTCACTAATAATTAGACAAAAGAGTCACGTTCTCCAAAACTTTTTTTATTTATAATTGTGATTTTTACACAAGTTTGATTGTATTAATTAAAGAATTTAAAATTGAATTTAAAGTAGTGAGTAACAAACAAGATTTTTCCTTAGCTTAATTTTATCGAATCAGTTTTTTACACCAATGTAACTGAATGTTTCTATAGTTTCTTATTTTATAAATATCATCATATCATGATGATGATCACTTTCGTCGTGTATTTCATATTTCTACTTCAGTACCACATCATCCAACGCTAAGCATAGGCATATACCACTTTTCTTTTGCAATTTCGTACTTCTTTCCTATTTTGGGCAGGAATTTTAGTAATAAGTATTTCATTATGGCAATGCTCAATCATTGTAACTTATTGAGAGAGATTGCTGTTCCAGTTTCATTAAATAAACTTTTATCTTCACCTAATTAGTATACAGTATATAAGTGACTTTTTTAGATAGGAGGAATCGATGATGGTTCATAGATTTATGGGGTGGGAGTTCAAAATGGGTTTGACTGAGTATAGGGTAGGAAGGGAAAGCTAACATTTGTATGTGTTTTCTTCACAAATAAAGCATGTCTATGTCTATGTCTATGCCCAAAACCAACTGATTGGCGCATCATGAATCTATTAGTGACAACTGAGATGCTCAGTATGCCCAGTAATAAATCAAAGCCTGCTCGAATGTATGAAAACTGTCATAATCTTCGAGCCTGCTGAATAGTAACCGAATGAACTTAACCATAAATGATTAGGTAACCGCGGTGAAGTTATGTCACCGAATGTTTCACAAACAATTGCTGAGGATTACGAAGTTGACGATTATCATAAGAACAATAGTTTCAGTTAAACTATTAACCAATATTTATAATTCTTTTTACGTTATTTATTTTAAAGGTTCACTTCTGTTTTATGATTGATATTGAGTTTAAATTACTTAACTTTTAATCTTGTTCTGTGTATAAGAGTTGATAGTAAATATTTTGTATAAATAAATAGCTCGAGTATTCATTTATTATATTTTCGCCGGCACATACCAAGTACCTCTCATTATTAAATTAAATCAAATAGAACATAGTGTGGCATTTCATTTATGCAGTCAGCGTGCGCCAGATTTCATAAGCGATCTCTCCGTACCCTGATCTAGGTTAGGTGGTCGACAACGGCAGCGGTGGCGTATCGAGCGCGTCCGATGTTAACCTACATACATCGGCACACTTACCAACCAAGCTGGGGTCGAGAGCACCCGTACCCGTAAAATTCGTGACCCAGCCCCCTCCCGGTCGACCTCCTAGTCGTATTTCGAGACCCGCTTTCGCTAAACTTTGTTAGATAAGGGATTGAGAGTTACCACTTTCATGAACAGCCTCGGTGTAGATAAATAGGTTAATATAAAAGAGATATTAAAGGTGTTAATTTTGCAATTTTACCCTTTTACCTAGAATCTTGGGTGAATTAATTGGATATACTGAAAGTTGCTAGCACTGTGGTTTTTTCGGTATTTACTGACTTTTATGATCTTATTTAGATCAAATACTACTGATTAATACTATAGAGATAAGCAATAATATTATTGTTTGAGGATATGGAGCTTTAGGTGGATGACTCATTCGTTAACACAAAAATAACAAATTTATATTTCTAGATCTATACTACATCTCTGATTAATTACTAATATTTACGTATTTTTGTTATAGTATGATTATGAGTAATCGTTTTGTTTTTCGAATAACTTAGGTATTATTATTGTTCCACTAAAAACCATTTTTTTTCAATTTAGCTGAACATGTGTGTTGATCTTTGTAATAGACAATTCAACACCGAAATAGTGAACTCTATTTTTGGCGCTCTATTCAAACTTTTGACCATATATTTTGGATTAAACCCATGAAGTCTATTTAAATCTAGGTCCATTACAAAACAATGGCGTTTCGAAAGTTCTAAAAACTGCATTATTCCACGAAAGGAAACGTTATACAGTAATCGTCTGTACATCAAGACCGGGGTTGCAGTGGTGCTCTGCTCCGGTCGGCAGGGTCGTCGTCCGGCCCGTGTCAACTACAACAAATCGATAACCCGATTTGCAATACACCACATGACACAACCGCATTAACTAACGTTTAATTATTGGGAGTGGGACGATAAATTTTCATAATGACCCGTTCGCGCCTGGTTATTGACACGATATTCGTACGATTATTATCAAGCTGTAACGGAGTTAAAGCGCGCTTAGGTAGGTACTTACGCAATCCGTTCCCGTCTCGGATTTGGGCTGTTGGTACAACTTTGAGGTACGAGAAAGCAAGCGAGATTATACATAAAATTTAATCTTGATTGCAAGCAACATTTTAAGAGTGGAATTGAAATATTTTCTTTCTTAAGAGTACGTAATTACTGTATTCTTAGATTTCACGTGTAGTGAATTCGTAAGGTTTTCACTTTGGAGAAGAGTACATATTGTATTATAATGAGAATATAGCCATTTTCTCAAAATTATGAATATGGTATCTTTATCTTATGATACAATTACCAATGGCACAATTTGTTTGGGTACTATCTTGACAAAAAATGTTGAATTTAATTGATACGTTCTTCGCATTTTTTCAGAAGAACGTATCGGCTTGTCGGAGAGTTCCTGAAATTATAAGTGTCAGGTGCCCAACGAATAGCATTCAATATAAATAAACGACTTTGCTTTGTTTGTTTTCTTGTCTTGTTATTGTATGCAATGACGTGCAAATTGTACGCACGTTCAATTCTGTATTTGGCTTTGACTTATCCAAAACAAATTATTTGCTTGGTTTACGATTTTCTTTAAATCGTTGCATATACTAACTAGCACATATTTCTAAAGAGACAATTTGGATTTTAAATATATTTTATTTATTATTCTTAATTACATCAAGACACCCAAATAAGTATTTGTCAATACAATCTTTGAAATTTGTCTATAAATTTATGTATGAGAATCACAAATCTGAATAACAATACAAAATGAAGTCATTGAACTTAAGGAAAATTTAAAATATCAAAGGAAAAATCCTCTGACGTATAAAGCCTAAAGAAATCAGCACAAGTACACGCAGTCTTCAAATTAAACGTCATTCTTTTTTGTTGGTATTATTTTATTGTATTCATAAATATGCAGTTTCACAATGTATTGACATACTGAAATAAAAATAGCAGTTAGAACTACTCTACATGATATAGGTACTTTATATATTTTATAATATAACGACCATTACACTTTTTGGTTTACTTGGTAAATGACAAAATTTAAAAAACACGTCAGAGGTATTTGCAATCGTACTAGATCTAGAGGGCTTTAAGGTAAACAACAAAAAATCACGTACCATTTCAGTCCTCAGAAGCTTGTCGGTCGACGTGACAAGCGTCCAGGGGAACCAGGACCGCGTGCAGTCGAGGTCGATACCCTGCAGACGAGTAAGTTAACCGCTGAGTACTGACCCGGACCGAACTACGTACAATGCACTTGCGACTTCAATAACATACGATTAAAGTTCATTTCGCTTTAACATGCGCATTATGATTCACTTTGAATGATATGCTTTTGAATGTGTCGTCGTTATACCTGTTCAAGTGTACAGGAAGTTCAACTTTTGTAATCTAATTAAGGGAACAATCGATATTGAATCGATTTTGTAGTAAGTACCTGCGATTAAAGTTATTCTAATGTCATATTAATTATTTTATGAAATAATTAAAATGTATAGTTTAAAGAACTGTAGAAAATTTTGGCATTAAAACTTAATAGTTGTTATATACTACTATGTACCCACAAGACCCGTTCGTTAAACTCTCTTAATTAAATATCATTGCTTAATATACTTTTGCCTTTGATAAAAGTCAAATTGATATCAGCCTTCTAACTCGTCTGAATATGTAGATCTTTAGGAATTAGGTTAAAAGTTTTTAAGCCCACTATTTTAGGCTGTCTCTTGTTAATTGAAACATATATCAGTAAAAAAATTGGTTAGGTACAGAAAATCATCTGCAAGTATTCAACTTTAAATTGAAGGAATATTAATTCTAATTTATTATTATTATAAAATACCACGTTATCATTAAATTAATCATATTTTAAAAACACTCAACGGTTTTCCTCGACCCCCATTTATACATATAGAGATGACCCTAAAATTGAAACATGCTGTTAGATAGTACAACAGTTGTACCAAATTAGATCGAGGTAAAACGATGACAAATCCGATAACAACACGCTGATAACGTAACGTATATCTATCTATTAGTTCTCTATGCGAAATGTATAACATTAATATTAATTTAGTTGATCTAAAACTAATTTATATTGCCAGGGAAGACGAAGCTTCGTCTGATGATAAGTTATTGCACAGCAATGAAGTTGCAAAGCCCTATGCATAATCAGACTCACTGTGAATAATAATAAGATATATTATGTACATATTGCAATATTTACAACACACATTTTTTTTTTCGTATTAGTATTTTCCAAAGTAAAATACACGTTATTTCTGAGTGTTATAATACTTAGCACCTTACTTAAAAACCCGTAGTACATCATTTTGTTCTATTGTCGATAGTTTTTGCAGCGTACGCATGATTTCGATTTTACACCTTGTGTTACAAATTCTATTTTTTTCTTATCCTAATATTTTTCAAAATAAAAAAATATACATATAAAACATTCTTAAGAATCACTTTATCTAGTAAAAAAACCGCATCAAAATCCGTTGCGTAGTTTTAAAGATCTAAGCTTACATAGGGACAGACAGCGGATATCATTGTTTTATAATATGTAGTGATAATTCATAATTTTTCAAAAGTTTGAATATTCGGTTTGGAGAAATTCAAATATTACCAATAGTAGTAATACTCTAACAATCAACCATCTAATCTATTTCATTTTGGAGCATCCTTGATTGTAACATAACCGAATCAAACTATATCTCAAGGTAGCCTTTATGAATATGCCGGTAACCATTTAGTAACAGAAGCAATGGACATGACCGTAAAAACAATTTAATAAGTGAACTAAATTGAAATTAAATCTGTTTAAATAAATACTCAATGATATAAACGTTACGGCACATTTCGCAATAATTTTTCGAATTCCGAGCACGAACCGGGGACCTAGAAACAATAATGATTTTCATTTGTCATTTTCAATGTCCTTGAGCGGAAACTTATACAAGGCTGTACGAGTCCCGGAAATATCCTTCAACCGAGCAAAGCCCTTGTGCTCATAATACAAGGTCTATCCGACCTCGTTTTGTGGAACCGACGAATCTCACAATTGGTCCAAACGATTCGGCATATTTTATCAAGGTCATTGAAGATTAGGTAGCTACGTCGGTGAGCTCATTCGGGCGTTTTTAGGACAACAGATTTTCGTAATGAGGATTTTATTCGATAAAGTAATCTGGTGAACAAATCGTCTCCTTAAGTTATTACTACACGTTAACTATTCTTAAGTTTAAGTAACTAGTAGTCTTTATAGAGCCCTACATCCTGAAAAAAGTACTTTAGAAGTACTACGGTGCATTCTTGTGGATGCATTTTCTAGCATTTGAATACTCTACTTATTGCTTTAATGATACTTTTATTACAAAAATTACAAATTACAAAACTGAAAACGACCCACTTCCGTTTCTCAAGAATAGCACAAAAACTTCCAGTCAAATCTTTATCAAATTTATATGAGATAATGCTCAAAATGTCTACTTTCTAACAAAAAAGGAATCTTTGAAATCGGTTCATATAAAAATACACGAAAAAACGTATAGCAAATAGTAAAATTTTGTCCGTTAACCACATTTTTAAACACAGATCCAAAAGTACTACGAGTAGTTTGATCATAAAAAAAAGTATGGAACCTAAGTTCAACCATCATCTTTCATCTGACACCAGAATCATTGAAATCGGTCCACTCAAACTGAAATTAACGAGGAACAAACATAAAAAAATATAAAAAAACATACAGACAAATTGAGTACCTCTTCCTTTATGGAAGGCGGTCAAAAATAATCCAATCAATTTGAACGAGTCGTTACTTTGTTTTAACAACAAAAACAGTACAAGTCTTCATCAGGAGTAACGTTTATGTTCATAGACATTGGTTAAGTCAGAGTTAGAGCTTTTAAATGCGAAATAGGTATTCCTCATTAGCCACAAATTTCAATTTAATAATTAAAATCTATTACATAAAATGACTTAAAATGACTTTGTGTAACCTATAAATGAATGATTTACATGACGCTTTTAAATTTTTATTACATTACGTTTTTTCCACGATTGACTTAATAAGAAAATGGGCAGTAAATTAGAATAATTTTAGTAACGGTTGCGTAATGCATTATGAATTGAAATCGTTCCGTTGTCAGTCACAGAATAATTAAATCACTAAGTTACGAGAAAATCCATTAAAAACGAGAGCGACACTTTTATGCAAATTCACTTTTCTGACCGTTAAGATGCATGGAATAAATTAACGGGTAACATTTCTCGTGAGAAATAAGACCCTGTTTTCAAAGCATAATCCATGTATTTAAATACACTTGGCCGGACAATAAATGAATTCAGTTAACGTATACATAAGTAATATATTACACGAATATGCGATTTCATTTCGGATTCATCTTGAGAAAGTAAATCGTGTTTAGCTTGCGGGCTAAGTATAATTTCACTTTATCATGGTTTAGCAAAACAAACCTTACGGGAAAGAATGTGGTCAATAACGAGTAAATAACGTTTTCAATCGCGCTTTATTTACTGAGCCAAGGTTAAATAATAATGTGAGCAGCGGTAATCGGTACCAATGTATGTATTATGGGAAGTATTGCTAATTATTACATAAGAATATAAGAATTTATATTTAGTCGGAGAGTCCAACTCGGCTGGGCAGCTTTTGGTAAGCTAAAGGATGTCTTCTCGTCTAACATACCGCAGTGCTTGAAGACGAAAGCTTACAACCAGTGTGTGTTACCAGTGATGACATATGGTGCCGAAACGTGGCCACTTACTGTGAGCCTTATAAAGAAACTCACTGTCGCGCAACGAGCAATGGAAAGGGCTATGCTCGGTGTCACTCTGCGTGATCGGGTTAGAAACGAGGAAATTCGCAGAAGAACCCAAGTAACTGACATAGCCCAAAGAATAAGCAAGTTGAAGTGGCAGTGGGCGGGCCACATAGCACGTAGAACCGATGGCCGTTGGAGCACGAAGGTTCTGGAGTGGCGTCCGCGCCAAGGCAAGCGCAGTGTGGGACGACCAGCTGCAAGGTGGACGGATGATCTTGTTAAGATCGCAGGAACACGCTGGATGCAGGCCGCTACCAACCGGTCGCATTGGAAATTCTTGGGGGAGGCCTATGTCCAGCAGTGGACGTCTGCAGGCTGACAATGATGATGATGATGATGATAAGAATTTACTGTTGGTGAAACCATTGGGAGGAATCTTAAAATTCTTTGACGAAGTAAAGTAATAAGGAACAATCCTTTAATTTAATATTTTACTTTACTTACTCTCCATACTTTTTGCAGAATTTATTCAATTTCTCCCCTTCACTCATAAGTGATAATGTATTATTATTCATAAATAAGTATAACCTTAGTTGTATCTGCTGAAGTATTTTACTATGTACCTACTTTGTATCATGAAAAAAATATACTAATGATAAATGCCTCTATCGGCGATGACTGCATTACCGAAGCCGTCCCTATAATTCCAAAAGCTTATTGTTCAATGGTCATGAATCGTTGCTCTCACAGGTACTTAGATTTTTGTAATGTGTAGTAGATCGTATCGGTGAACTTTCCACGAAATAGGTAACAAGAGAAGAACATGACAAAACAAATGAAAAATGTTTTTTTGTTGAAGGACAAAGACTCATATTGAGGCCCACTTAATACATGTTGTGTTAGTTCGTCTAATGTTATAAAACTTAAATCCTTAAAGGTTGAACCAATTTAAGTAGTCTATAGTTATAATTTAAGACTGTATGCTATTGACACCATATAAACCAGAAGGTCAATAAAAGAGATAATAACAGGTAGATATTATTATATCAATATTGATTTTGGAGGATGCGTAATGTAACTTTAGCAGTGTAGGTAAGACACGTACGTAAACAATATGAGGTGTTTTTAACTTATTTCAATGGCTTAATAGCGCTTATTAAAATTATGCAATATTGTTATTTATTATAAATTAATTAGCCTAATTCCAAAACACTTAAAAGACAGAATTAATATTGCAGTTTGATATCAGTATGTACCTAGCGCCATCTATCGCATGACATTGAAACTAAAACGATCGGTCTAATTATAAATCAATTTTCTAGCAATAATATTACTTGTGGGTGTGTAGTATGCATCAGTGAAGAGGAAAATAAAGGTGAAAATATTTACAGTTAAAATTTTCAGTTTTCTAAAAACATAAATGCCATTTTTATCAAAATATATCCTTCAATTTAGCGCTGTGTTTTATAAAATAAAATACTCTCGATGTTTCATGATCAAACATTGAGTTATGTAATTAACTATAATTCTCTAATTCTTGCATTTATAAATATATTTTTTTTATCCAAGATGAGCCACGGTCCACCCATCTCATCGTAAGTGGTTACCATCAGTCATGTCACGTATTAATTAATTATCTTTAATATTAATAACCTTTTCCTTCAAAGCTAGTAATAAAACTCAAATATTTATTTTGGCAATAGCTGTCCTCTTTTGGTTACTTTATTTATTGCTTCATGCACAAGTGTGCACTTTACCCATTTAAATTCTGGGTGAGTTCTTTTTGAGGAAATAAAAGCTTTTAAATTTAAATTTATTATAAAGAAACCTCTTTAAATACAAGCTTTTAAATTTTCATGGATATTGTGTAAACAGCTAGCTAAGAAAGCTAGCTAAATGAAACGAGCCCAACAATGACGGTTCTATCTTGTTTAGTACAGCAGTTTCTATGGCTATCATCTGACTCCATTATCAGATCAGCACTATGGTACCATATTATTGCATTGTCTTGCGATACACATACGCGTGCAGAGTTTTATCTAAATGGGTAACCGGGAAGTCGGTCAAATTCAACTCGCAAGACTCCACCCGAAACTTACATAATTCCATAGGTGCATCAGATTTTAATATAAGGCTTGTAAAAAATCAATCTCAGATAATCTTTTAAAGTATAGAAACATAAACCTCTAAAAGTATTCCAGCCATTTATTAACTCTTAGGGTTCCTAGTTCCTACTTGTATCCAGCCATTAACTAACATTAAAGACGCTACTTATTACTAAATTACATCTTGGATCGTTTAATTTTCATTATCATGTAGAAAATCAATTTTTATCAAAACAGAACTTTAGTTTTTATGTTTTTTTCAGGAACCCAAAAAGAAACGGCAATTTTTTTTTTTATATTAGTTACAAACAATCTAAATTTGATAAAAAAAAAATTTTTTCAAATACCCAATTGTAGAAGTCACAGTTACAAAATGAATCAATCAGTATCTTCCGGTTTATGCAGAAACTCATAGTTATCTTTCTTCGTAAAACTCTATTTGATCAGCAAAACTAAAATAATGTTAACTATTTAGCTGGGAACTGACCGAAATTGGCAATAATCTAGAAGTGCCATCTATGGCGACATTTGACAGGCATAGAGGAGTATTTAACAAAAACAGCAGCATTTACACAGGGTTTACAACACGTTAGTTATTTATATGAATTGACTAGAGTACTGAAATTTAAAAATACCCTTGAATTTTTTATCATAAAAATATTTTTGTTTTAAAATGTTAACTTTGTGTTAATTAATCAAAGATTCCACAAAATTTGGTAACAAATTTGCTACAACATTTTATTTTAGCATTAGTTGTTGTTTAAAAACTGTAATACATACTTAAAAGTGAAAAGTGTGTGTTTAAAATGAAACGTGATATTGAATTGAAATAGGATTTCTAAACAGTCAGGCATTTACAAAACTATAGTAAAGTTTTGACATTCACTACATGATATCATTCAGTATTGATCTATTACAATATTGTTCAATATTTACTTAATACGAAAAAGGTATAATATATGAGTAGATTTAACGTTCAATTCAAATATCGAACAGTATTGAGTTCTACATTCAGCTTCATAGAGACAAGGTCATTTACAACAAACTTCTGAATTTCCTAACAAAATCATTTTTACCTACACGATTCTACTACAGGCCAGAGGAAACGCTTTTGTTTGAATTTTAATAGAATTCCAATAACGTAAGCGACTACACCCGTGGTAAAAAAAAACATCTGCATGGTGCTATTTTTATAAATAATGTATTGGTAGAAATATAGTTAACAAATGAAAAGTAGTTAACATCTTTTTGATAGTACATAGCTTCTGTTCAGTTATTGTTAGAAAATAAATAGAAAATCACCTGATAAATATAAAGAGGTAAATATATTCGATAAAAATCAATCGTTGTAAAATTAGGGGAAACTTCGGTTTGACATGTACTAGTAACTAAATTTACTCACCTTTGACGTTCTTCTTTCACCCCTTTGAAATATATTCCACCTCACAACTTTAGATATAAATAAAATTAACTAGAAAACATGTCCAAAATATAAAATAAATTAAATAATAATTGCAAAAACAAAAGAAGCAGAATTGACAGCACTGGAGCACTGATAGAGGGACACAACTTTGGTTAAAATATGCACGCGGAAACTTACAAAGCAAAGTTAATAGTGACAACGGTTTATTGCAAATAGGACTCTAAGCTAACGACTTAAAAGCAATATTAGAAACATACGATACAAGCCATCTTTTATTACAAAATGGAAACAAATAGTATTTCTAAAATGAGCTAGATGTCGTTGCACACATCAGATCAATGTCTTGAATGTCATGTGCCAATAATTCAAAACCTGTCATCTACTAACTAGGGTAAAATGACCAAAAACTGTCCCAGGGATGGTCCGATCTCTTAAATGGGTCGGCTACCCTATAAAATTGACATTTTGAAACAAAAGGAGTGCCATGTTTTTGACATGATTAGAGTTGGTATGATGATTGATTGATTTGACATGATTAGAATATTTTTATCGATACAACACTGTCGAACAATACTGTAGTTGTAATTTTCCTCACAACTTTCCAATCATTGATTTATCTGATGACAATTTGTATTTCTTTCAATTCTCTATTACCCGTTAAGAAAGAGAGCTTTTTCAGAAAATTAGAAAATTTTCTTAACGGGTTAATTAAACTGATTTGAACTGGATTTCTGAACTGATTTACATTATGTAAAGATAAATTTTGTTTTGTGTGACACATGTTTTCATACCTTCACAAGCGTCTATACTTAAATGGAATTTAGATTACAAATATCTTCTCTGTGACTATTGTCTATTTTTTTTAAGTATTAAAGTATGGGCAATTTATAGAAATGAGCATTGGGATTTTTGGGGTAGACATCTCGAGCACCGTCCAATTTCGGAGACATCTGAAGGGTAAAGCTAAATTAACTTCTCGAATGCTGGGAGTCCTTAGTAGAGCGAAGCGGTACTTCACACCGGCGCAGAGGCTATTGCTCTTTAGCTACTTCTCTTTGACTCCCTCGAAAAGGGGGCTGTTCGAATTATTGATGAACCCAAGCTCACGGATCGACTAGAAACTCTGAGTGTCCGGAGAGATTTGAGCTCTCCGTGCATCGTGCGTGCGAGAAAATGTTTTGTAACATATATTAAAAACAAGTAATCTTGTGGGACGCTTTTAATTTACTAAGAAGACATCAGTTGTACACGTATAATATTTGATTTGAAAATATACATATTTTTTGGAACGAAGTTCCTCTTATCGCGCGTTATCGAAAGGGGGCTATCGAAAGACGGAAAAAAATCTTACAAAAAGTTGTCACGACACTTTTTTGTTTTAGATGATATCGCTAGATGGCGCTGTGATCAAAATGTTTTAAAACACGTTCCTCATCGCCGTTGCGTTAGGAAAAAAAATATAAGATATCTTTTAATCGAAAAGAACTTGTTTTAGATGATTATCGCTAGATGGCGCTGTGATTAAAATATTTTAAAACACGTTCCTTATCGCCGTTACGTTAGGAAAAAAAATTTATAAGATCTATTAATCGAAAGGAACTTCGTTCTATTCGGGTCTCCCATGACACCTCTCAAGTTTCTTTAAATGGTTATTGTCTTCCTAGTTTTTGGGCGACATTGCCAATAAAGAAAGAAGAAAGAAAAAAAGAAAATTATTTATTAGCCACACATATCCAATACATAATATTATTACTAAACTTATTTTAAAAAACAAGATAAAAATAGAATATGTTTTCCCAAAGAGCCACCTCAGCTTTATGCTGCACACAAAGTTGCAGCGCTGGTATTCTGGTGAAGCCAATATCAGGTTTAGAGGGAAACACTAATTAAGCTAATTATATCGTAAAAGCGGTAACCAAGATTTGTGATTGCATTATGTATAGGGATTGCATTTCAATCCGGTATCATTTTCAATCGGATTGATTAATGCAGGCAGATTTTCGTTTTTCGGTTCAGAATTAATTATTAGAACTGTCAGTAAGTTTATTAAGTGTCATAGTACATACAAAGTACCTACAAAAATACTTACTGCATATAATCTAGCACTAAATAGCACATTAATTTCGGTTTCTACCTAAATAAAAATTATTCTGATTGAGGTCTATTGGTCAAAACTCAAGATATTTTTTTATGTATGTTTAATAACACTACAGTATAGTGAGAATGGAGTGGTAATCTCATCGTTAACTTCCGTAGGGCCTGAATCAGCGGCTGATTCGAGTGAGACTTAAGGAGGGGTAATTTTATTCAAAAAATTGTCCTTCCAGACTGGAGTATTTCTTGGTGGGGAGGGTAATGCATTCTTTCTTAGCAGATCTCAATCAGTAGTTATCGACACGGCGTTTCGACACTATTACATCTCTAAAATTTGTTCCAAGTTCTGACGTACTGCTACTAGTGTCACAATGGCAAAAATCAAATAGTGTCATTTTTATGTCTGCAATATGCTGTCCAGCGTGTAATGATTAAGGTCAGTGGCATTTAATCTATGAAAAAATAACCTCAACATTTGACAGATCGTGTCTTTAATTTTGAAAATAGTGTAAAAATATTAACCTCACATTCAACATTTTCCAATAATAAATTAATTAAAATAGTCAATATTTCTTATAATATTACGTGCAGTTGGAGGATGCGAATCTAATTTAGATTAATCGGTGTTACAAATCGGAAACACAAATAAAACGTATTGAAAATGGCAGACGAAGAAATCAATGGTGATGCCGATGATATTCAACATGATAAAGACAAAACGCAGAAGAAAACCGCCAAACATGATAGCGGAGTGGCGGATCTGGAAAAAGTGACGGACTACGCGGAAGAAATGGAAATAACCTCACAGGACATCTCTGGAGTGAGTACCATTAGTGCTGTCTCATTGTGGTTCTTAAAACTGCGAGTTTATCAATAATTACCTGACCCAGCTAGCGAGTAAGTGTAATAAATAAAAAAATGGTAAATAGTAGCAATGTATGTGTAGTACACGTAAACTTTCCTCTTCAATCACTATGTGTTGATAAAGCAACAAAATCTGTGTTGCCTAGTTCTAAAGATTTAGATGTAGTATGTAGTTTAGAAGTAACATTGGTTTATACTATGTAGTGATTTCATCAAATGTCTCGTCATATCCTGGATGTGGTTCAATCTGTTGTCCCTATTGACTAGGCTAAAAGCAGTAGGATAATAAGATTTTACATTATGTTGTATTAGCAAAAATATGAAATATACAAGTACAGTAGAATCCGGTTATAACGACGGCCAAGGGACCGGTGATATTACGTCGTACTAACAGGACGTCATACTAAACGAACAGACATTTTTTATGGTTGTTCATAACAAAACCAAACGTATGCCTATACTGACGTCGCTATAAACGGTCGGTTGTTAAATGCGAAGTTGTACTAAACGGACTACACTGTATTTAGTTTACATAACTTTAATTAACAATAATGACTGTTTGTTTCTTAATTTCAGGCACTTTCATTAATCGGTGATAGAAGGAACAAAGAAGCTGCTGAACGTTTAGAAAAAGAACAAGAACTACAAAAAGTTTCAGTCAAAAAGGATGACATAGAATTAATTGTAAGTAGAAGTACAAATTAAAAGTGTATTTAAAAAAGAAAGTTGTATTTGATTATTTAGATACTTAAAGATTATTCTACAAAAGACTTATTTATTAATTAAGGAGCAAGTAAAAAGCCAAAAATGGTGATCTATTTTCAATTGAGTTGCAATGCCTAGATAAACAAGAATGTATTGATATTGATTGACTCTCATTTCAAACGCAACTGTACTGTTTGGTTTTGACAAAAATTATGTTCGGATCCATTGGTTGTGTGAAAAGACTATTTTATGCACACTCTTCTATTTGTCATCATAAAACAAAAAAACCACTTTCTAGTTTCAGTTTGACTATTTTATTATGAAAATTTGTAATAGGCATGACAACACTATTAAAGTTTCGAAGATTTAATGGTATTGTAGGAAACTACCTATTAAAAAAAATTACAGTAAAATCACTAAGTTGGTTTTACCTAAAAACTTGAGATTAATAAGATTTTTAATAAATTAAAATATTACAATCTGCCATTTTGGCTGAAACGCCAAAAACATCGAATGATGTCACTACTATGTAAACAATATGAAATTCTGTATTGGTTGCCATGACACTTTTGCGTTTGTTTACTTAGGTTTGATATCAAACGCGACGCCATGACATAATGGGCAGTGTGCTTTTGAACAAACTTTAATTTACATTTTATTCTTTACTATTTTGTTGATTTTATGCTTTGTAATAATGTTACTTGTCTCATTTACAGGTTAAGGAATTGGAGATTTCCAGAACATTAGCAGAGAGAACATTACGAGAACACAGTGGTGATGTTGTTGCTGCCCTCACTACATTGACTAACTGATATGAACATAGTTGGTATGTTCACATCCTAAAACTGTTACAAATATATTTAATTAATAGACTTTTCTATCTGCTTATATTTGTTTTACTTCATGTAGATAATTAATCTCCCCAGTGAAACGGATTACAACAGAGGTTTAAGCGTTCCCGCTTAAACCTCTCGATTGATTTTGATGAAATTTGGCAGACAATCTTTTCTTGACCCTGACAAAGAACATAGGCTACCTTTTAATTGAAAGTGACGCAGACGAAGTTGCGCGGCAAACTAGTAGAGAATAAATAACAAGTGTTTCTAAAATGTGACTAAAATATCAATATGATGCTTATAATTTTTTATAATGAAATGTTACAGATTTGTTTAATGACAAGTTCTAAAGAAAAAACGAAGTAAAAATAAAATTAAGATTTATTTACAAAAAAAATGCAGCAGATCAGTTTTAATACGTACAAAATTTACATAAACATTACATATGGACTGTACTTTGTGGGTTTTCTTCAGTTTTCTGTTCTGTGTACGGCGGCGGTGGTATACTGCTATCGTGTACCTGAACATATTTAAGTAATTGATTAATGAAAACATTGAGTAAAATAAGATAGATCAGATAAGGTTCAGTAGTTAAATAGTGTCAGTGTAGTAGTCAGTAGTTAATATATGTGAAAAAGTAATAATTCAAGCAGTTCTAAATTTAAGAAAACAAAGGTAGTAGAAAAAGGTAACTAATACTTACAAAACCCGAGTTAAGATATGGTATAGCGGGATATACAGGTGCAGTTGTTACGGTAGCCGGAGCTCTGGAATATCTGTAAATAAACAATAGTTTGTAACTAAAACTTATAGATATAATATGTAAATTAAATTGAAGCATTAAAAAGCACGAAAAAGAATGTTCATAAGATCAAAAGTTTCGAAGCGAGAATAACAGAAGTACTTCTTCTTCTTTTTTTCCCCTGGACCTCGTCCACCAAGACTGGGGACGATTCGCCAATGTCACGTGAGACAAATACACGGACTCAAAGATACTAAGCCAAAATATTGTTCGGTTTCCAATTTCAGCAGTAGGGAGATCGACATTGTGCTTTCTGTAATAGTCTAAAATTTTGACTCTAAATTATTAATTTATATTTACTTGCACAAATAATAACGATTCGGTGATTCAATGGAGTAACTTAATGTGCATAGTATTTCAGTAAGAAAATTATCTAAGTAGTTAGTTAGGTACCTTGGTGGTGGATCGCGTAGCCTCTCTTCTACGTATAACTGTAGACTTCCTATTGACAATCGTTGGTTATTCTGATCTAGTCCTTCGCCTAACGGTCTGTTCAAAAATAAACAAAACATTAAAAAACTTGAGAGGTCTCAAGGACACCCGGATGGAACGAAGTTCCTTTCGATTAATTAGTGAGGGAATTGTAATAAAATTTTATTTTTTAATCTAACTAATTATAATAACTTAAATAAAATACTTTCATCACAGCGCCATCTAGCATTAATCATATAAAACAAAATAAGGAATTGTTTTAAAAAAAATAATCACAGCTCCATCTAGCGATAATCATCCAAAAACAAAAAAAGTGTCGTGACGTGAAAAATGTTTTATAAAATTCAATTATTGTATGACATAATTCACTAATAATAAAACTTAATCATTACCGAATCGCACTTGCAGCACACAATTTATAAAGTAGTATGAACGTAGCGATGATCCCAAGGACTAAGGCAGTTCCCATCACAATTTGAGTCGTTGATATGAGCAGAATTTGATCGATGCCATCCCTACAAATAGAAGTAATTGTTAGAAATTATCATCACGTTATTTGAGAATAGATAAAATTATTATGCTGTGATGTAATTGTTTATTTTCGTAAGCCTAATCAAGCTTGTGATAAGAAAGAAAGTGACTGAATAATAAGTGATTTTATGAGTGGAATGATTTTACTCTCCAAGTTGTTTATATATATTATTTAATGAAGGTTACACCTTGGTTTTGTCACTTGTTTAAGTCCTCGATTAAATGATAGCAGGATTGTGGCGGAAATTATTCTGCACAGTTATTTGAAGTAAATTTTATAATTCTGATGTAGGTATACCCCACTTTAAGTAAAATCGACAAAGCCTTTAGATATTTATAATTCGTGATCTCTAAACTCACCTACAAATCCAATTTCCATAAGGATCATAGCAAGGTTGGCACTTTCCTTGCCAGCACTGAAGCGTGCCATTCCCGAATCTGTTACAACATGGACCGAAGCATTTTTCTCCTAAACCTGAAAAAAAAGCAACGAATTTTTAAAAAAAGTTAAATTATAATGAATTTTTTTTTTTTCCTGCAGTAATAAGTCATTAAATTATAATGTTAAGAAAGGAATTAAATAAGGATTACTTTAGGCAGTGATAACACAATAACAATGAAAAAGCAAGTCAATGTCGAAACGAAAGTATAAATATTAAGAATCGGCGTTAATATGTAAACAAAATCATTGTACCTGGACATCTAACACAGCGATCGTGGTACTGGTTTGGTATGAAGCCATTAGCACAGTAACATTTCCCGTTTATGCATTCATACTCCGCTCCGATGCAGTTTATAGCCAAACACTGTTCTGGAAAGTAATATTTTGAATGTAATAAACTAGTAATGAGCATAACTGTATGCCTAAGCACCCTATTGATAACTACATGGAATAGTTTTTACTTAGGTTTATAACAGCAGAAGTAAAGAAGATTGACTACTTAATGAGTGTCGATGATTCATAAATATTGTTAATTCTTCAAAAAACTCTTTGAAAGAGTCATACAAATCATTGTAGTCACCCCGCAGTTTTTTGACGTAAAGCATTCTTTACTCTTAAGCAATACTCTTTACGTTGTGGTGCTAAGGTAAGATAAGGTAGTTCAACAAAAATAAAAAAGAATATGGGTTGACTTCGAGAATATTCTAAATAAATAAAAATCTAGAATCATGCCAGTAACAGCAGATAAACACACGTATGAAACGTACATTTTGATGAATGTGCGAATCTCTGAAGATTGTACCTATATTAATAGTGATAAGATATTCCAAAAGATCTTTCTTTTGGAATAAAACTACGTTACTGGTACAATACTACTTGTATTATAAACGAAATAATTCATTCAAACATCAAAATTTTCCTAAACTGTAAGTGTCGCTGTATTTGCAGACTATGTATACTTTATTCTAGTCTTAAATTGAATTATCATTGTCTTTACATTTCATTTCTGCCGGGCCACCAGATTATCAGTCAATATAGATAAAGTTGTAAAAATACCACCAGTGGTATGACTCAAATATGAGCGGATTGTAATACTTATGGCATTATAAACACATCGTTAAGTTCTATAAAAGTTATGCTTCAATAGTCATAATATTATGTTATCCATATCTGTACGTGTTGTGATTAGAAATTTGCTATTTCGGCCATTTTTATTTTGTTGTTTGTTACCATTTTTATTATATCCTTTTTTTTTTTTTTTAGTTGGAGGAAATCACCGGATCCCCGCCCAGGGTATGTGGGAGTTGAACCGCACTAAAACCTCCAACCGCTCAAACTCAGCGTCCGAACCCCGGCTGAGGCCAGAACCCAGCACGGGGTTATGAGGGACGACGCGACGCGTTACGCCATCGGCACTCTTTCCCGTCGCGTCGCCCCCTTTATTATATCCTACAAGTTTTTTTATAACTGCTAGAACATAATTATTATTAAAAAAATGTACGTATTTATGCATTGATAGTTTCCCCACAAGCGTATATTGTTTAGAGTCAAAATTAGTAATTTTCTTTAGCAAAATATATTTTTTTTAGTTGGAGGTAATCGCCAAAATCGAAAATCGAAATCGCGGGTGCGATATGTGGGAGTTGAACCACATTAAAACCTCCGACCGCTCACACTCAGCGTGTACAAAACAAAAATTTCAGTAGAATGACTGAGCCTATAATAAAAAATTAAAACCCTTCAGTTTTTTGTTACCAACTGTAGTTTTTAGATATGGTATCTGTAAATAAAGCAGTTAAACCTATCGGTTCATTTAACTGATATGAATAGAATGTCAATCACCAATCTATCCAATATTATCGAAAAAACGATATGGATGAGGTGAAACGAGAGTAAAAAATGTCTCGATAGGTACATAAATATACCGGTAGATTTAATGGCAATAGATAAATGGAAAAGAAAACAAGTACAAGCGTACTCTCCACTAAGCAGTGGAGATAGAGTTCAGTTATTCATAAAATAAAAAAAATAAATGAATTAAAAAGTAATAATCCAATCCTACCACAGCTACAATTAAAACTCTGAAACCCGTAGTGCTGCCGGCGGGCAGAACTGACTGTACCTACTATAGCAGAACTACGAAATTCACAAAATGAGAATGTGGATCATCTATCGTTATTCTCAGGAACGTGTTATCTCTTCCCATCAGTAATGCGAACGACGAAAACTTACGAGTCATTATGGGTCTGAAACTAAACCCAACCCATAATTATGAAATTAAAACCCCATCTTTATATTTTTCCTTTGTTACCACAAAAAGTGAAGTAGTCTACATCATTGGTTTGAACTACCTAATATTATGAAAATAACATGAATAATTATGTACGGTATATTAAGTTGTATTATGTAAGAGTAGAATTAGCTAAGATTGACACTGTACTCTCTTCTGAGGAGACCTGAACCCAACAGTGGGCAGTAATGGGTTGGTACAGGACACTGTACTTTTCTTGTTAAGAATGAAAAAGAAGGTAAGAAAAAAGAGAAGAGAAGAGACCTATTTATTACCTTAATGGTAAAGTAAATTTTAAATTAATAAAGTAACTACTTAGAAATATGAAATAATTGATATTTGAATTTGAAATTCAAAAATACGTCCGGGAAATAGGACATAAATCGGTTGAGTTAATATCTTGGTTATCGAATGATTTCAATGCATTTAATATTCATTATGAACAACAATTGATAAAAAAGTAGGTATTATGTTTAAATATGATTGATCTGTGTCATACCAAATCTAATAGATAAAAATCGAGTTCAGACATTTTACACTTTAGAAGTAGATTCGGAGTTTATCATCTGATTCTGTCGTCATCAACAGAGAGTTACTTTAACGGCATAAATGACGAGCATGATATTCTACGTTATCAGATATTAACAAGACGATTAGTGTACGCAAACTTATCTTAACTTTGTTTCATAATTATTATCCCCAAAAGTAATCAAAAAAATGATAAAAATTAACAACAACAGTGATATAAAAGAACGTCACCGGATTAGTTTTAGAAAAACAAAACCTGAGTGTTAAAACTATCGTCATAGTTAAGATTAACAAATACTTCCTACATAGATATTGGTTAATTATTTATTAATCCGTTGTTACGTTGGTCAATGTGAATGAAAAGATATAGTTTATTCACCTTCGTCGATACTTAAAATTTAAGTGACAATAATAAGTTTTTGGTTCTATGTGGCGGTTACCAAACCATTCGGTGTTTCTATAATCTTCGAAGTTACTAGAAAAAACATACTTTAGTTCATCACGTCATCGAAAAAAGATAACATATTCGTCTTTCATCAAATATAAATAGATACGCAATTTGATACCTACGCATAAAAATGGCACTAACTAAACACCACCCAACTAAAAAAAAAATAGTAGCTTAGGGATAAACTCGGAGAAACATTTCATTTTCAGTGTCGCATTATCTTTTGTAATAAGTGTTCCTTATTGTAATATAAGTTTGTATTGTGTAATTAGAAATTTTAAGTTTGTAGGTGTCAAGAATTTCAACACTATTTTCTATCGTTTGGTTCGGAGCTATTTAGCATGTTTTATTTGATCGAAGAATTTCGTTAAATGCGTTTCATTGCAATTTGTTTACTGGATCGTTTGTGAATAATTTAGTTTAACTCAATGTAGGTAAGTAATTTGTATTCGAAAACAAGTTATTCAATTGTTTTCTTAAATAAAATACATTAAATTGTTTGAATATATTTAGAGACTTTGGTTTAACTTTTGTTTATCGGAAAAATTGTTTTCGTAATAATTTTTGTTTTGTAATTCGTATTAGGTAGCATTTACAAGTTTTATTATTATCAAATATTGAGAAGATCTATTCAAAGATATGTGTACCTAAGTAAGGCAAACAATTATATGAACCTTAGGCTCATTGGATTTGCTTAGTACCTACCGTTTAAGTACTATTATGGATTTATTCTTAAAGTCTATACCTACGTTACAAATCTAATTCACGGAAACCTGATACTGATTATTGTAAACTAAATTAATTAGTATTTACACTTTTTATTACTTTATCAGGTAAAATAGTAAACTGTCCACCTGAAAGAAAGCGGTTATGTTGCCCATTCATCTTCGCAATACCATGGCCCAAAGAGGCCTCCACCTAGACCTAGAATAATTAGATTGGTTTCTAGTTCTAATAAGATAGCTATTGATACTATATTATTAATTATTATCATTACCTTACTTTTTACTTGTAAGAATTCATGGGTAGCCTATGAAAGTGAGGTCACCTAACTACGATCCGCTTACGAGGAAGTAGTGATGAGCAAAGCAAGACCAAGACTCGACAAGTCTTGGTCTTGGTCTTGCTTGTTCAGTCTTGGTCTTAGTGTTGCTCAAATCTGTCTGGTCTCGGTCTTGATCTTGCTTATCTAGTCTTGGTCTTGCAAAAAAGCAAGATTTTTGCATGACCAAGACCAATTTTGCTCATCACTAGTAAAAAAATCTAACAATTCGACATGCCAACTAACATTGTTCCAAGAAAAGTCTTGCTTTTTTCAAGATCAAGACCAAGACCAATTTTGCTCATCACTACGAGGAGGAAGTTATTTGAGTTCCTCGAGGTCGGGGTTGTATACCCGTATATCTACTAGAATTACTAGATACTAGATAGTATTATCATGTAACTTAGTTTAGTAATTCAATACTGCACTTTATTCGTAATAATGTAATAGATTAATGTGACAGGGAGACCAGCGAATTGTATGAAATTGGCACGGAGGTAGTTTGCTACCCATAGAAACAGTTTTAAGGTTTTGATTAACAAATGACATTAAATTTGTTTCAAGATAATAAAAAACATTTCTGCCCTCTACTAGATGTACCATTTAACAATAAAAAGCAGTGTTAAAAAATCTGCTAAAATATCAAAGACGATATGATTTAAAAAATATATAATGAAAGGAATATCTTTATAAATACCTTCATCAGTTATCTGAGCACATGCAAACACAATAAAACAAGCAAACGCGATCCACTGTTTCATTTTACGTAAAACTAAACGTTCAACGATCTCGTCTGCGTTCACCAACAAACAGTCACATATTGTACTAAACGAATTCGCATCGTGGAAACGTTTGGAAAGCAGGTAGTTTTAATAGTGAGGACATATTTCATACACTGTGATATGTTATCAGAGATCTGTGCGTTGCTCCGATGTGTTTATCAGTTAACGTCACTCATTGGGCTGTGTCGTTGTGATTGGCAGACAGAGCTGTGGATTTACATACAGCGGCCTTCACGGCTGTAACACTGATGGCACACCACTGACTCCACTCATTGCCAATGAATAAAGGACATTAACAAAAATATTCATTTGGTTGTTGTTCAATTACTTGTAAAAAGACTATAGTATTCATTAGGCATGTGTTTGTGTTCGTGCGTAGGTAAACCCATTTTAAAAATCTATCTGCCTAGTTACAGGGTTTGCATAACTATTTTGGCAATATGTTCGTTAAAATTCATATTTGTTTTATGTTCATGTTTTGTACGACATCCAATCTAAAGTGTAAGATAGTATAGGTACGCGGAAAAACATAATGAGCAGCTACATTTTTTTATAAAAAAAAGTATTTCAGAAGCTACCTAATATTTAAAGTTTAAAGAAATTCGCAAGATAATATAATTAATTTATACTAACTTCAATCAATTACTTCAAATCTAAACACTACACCAAAGAAGAAAGAAGAGGCAACACAACAACTTACTTTCTTGGAAAGTTAGGTTTTAAACTTGTTAGTATCTCACTTACATTATTACTAAACGGGTTCTTCTTCGGGTTTGAAATGTGAGTTCGAGTTCCAGTGGTACCGGCAAACGAACGAGAAAGAGGGTAGACAGATTTGTCTGCTCTTAAATGACCTACCCGAAGTTCTTCAGTCGTCCCGTGATCATGGCGCTTGAAACAGTGCTGAAACCTCTCAATTAAAAATAATCGTGGTAAGAAGCCGTTTAGTAATAATGTAAGTGATGTAGATAACCGTGTGTTTAAAGAAATTTGTTACTATCTATTACTATCTATGTATTTAAGGAAAATGAATAGTTTTTGAATAAATCGGGTATCAGTAGTCGGTTTATGAAATCATTGTTGCTGGCAGCCTATGTCGAGCTGTTGTATGGTGATTATATTCGCAAGATAAAATTTCAATAAATTTTTCCAATACCTATTTTATTTTTTTTATTGGAATAACAAACCGTTGTACATTAAATATTATAACTAGTATGATTTTTATCTGCATAAGTAAAAACAAAATAAATGTAATAATATAGGTACTTTAAATACCTTTTACGTGATGTCGAATGAGCTGCCACTAATTTGAAAATAAATATTTTATTTTGAGAAAGAGCTCTTATTTAAGTATTGAAACAGGATTTTTAATCGGTAGTCCAGGATACATCTCAATAAAAATGTCAATCTTGTTCCATTAAAAAGCTCGTAATTACTAATGACTAACGTACGCTATACGACTATGTTGTATGCCAAGTATTCACGTGATTGATAGTAACCACTGCTGTTAAACGTCTCTATCCTAGTTTTCTTTCCGAATCCTCAAGAAATATTCCATCTTGGTGAAGCTGAAGAGCCTGAAAGTAAAATTAAGCGAATAATTCCCGCTTCTCTTAAGCATAGACAGGTGAAAATTTATTTTCTTCCCATGACTTGTTAATTTCTTCGCCTTAGATTAATGGTGTAGCGATATGACTCGCGTTTTTCGAATATCAACGTTACTTGTAATAGCACTCGATGACTTTTAATTTTCAGATATCTTGCAGCGTTTTTAGATCTTAGGCAATCAAAGTTTTTAATAGCGTCGATAAAGACCGAGCGAGAGTCTCCAAATCATAGTTTGATTTAATATGAAAAAGACACTCGTATAGTCTTCTATAAATTTAATTGTTATAATCACATTTAGCCCAATGTTTCTATCGAACAATAAAATACTAGAGTTAAAAGATTATTATTTCTATGTTTATGTTATTTGTATAATTAATCTCTGCATGTGTTTAAATAGATAAGATAACTTAAACAGACAGTCCAAGATTTAGAATGAAACAATCTAATTACAACTTTTGATCCGTTTCAAATTGTTTAAGGCGAATCTGTAAAGTGTAGATCGGTTGTCAACCTACGTCAGGCAACAGAGGAAGCATTTATAAATAAAAATGTTTTCATAATCGATAAGTCTGCTACTACTATAATTATACTATTATAAATCAAGGAAACGATAATAATTATATATATGAAAACTTTATTGATGTCATAATCTTTGTTGTGTGATAAGTTTCGGATAATCGAAAATAAATATTGATTTTTAAATTATTATCTCTATCATTATTTTAATATTACTTTTAATGACAAATAGTATCTAGTTCAGCAGTGCTCGTGGAATTTGCATATAAACGATGACTTTTTATCACGTTAAATAAAGTTACTCAGATTAAGAAATTTTAATAATTATAATTTACCCACAGTAAATTAGTCAATCTTATAGGTTGCTTCTGTCAAGAGCCTCCTCATTACAGAACAGAAAAACGATATATATTTTGTAATAAACCTATTATTTCTCGTTCTATTGTTCAACGTCTCATTATTTCCTACTTGTTTCAAATATCATACCAATAATAATATATGTACATACTGATTTTAGTCAAATAGTGAGCAGAATACTACTTATCTGCTAAGTGATTAAAGTAGAATTACTCTATCACCGTTGAATACAGAGTTATGATTATTTGGATATTGTATTACGTCAGAGATATGAATAATTTGAGTTTTACATCGGTCATGTTATCAACGGTAGTCTACGAGTTTCAGACGTTTTCATATTATGATAATTTTGAAAAAAAGATTGAAAAAGGTGTTTATAAAGCGATTCTTCTGAATGTCCTACAAATAGTGTATGAATTAGAAAAATACTTTCACTAATCTTTAAATAATTGTCTGAATAGCAAATAACTGAACATTACATAAATTTACACTGTCTTATCACTTTTATTTATATAATTTCACGTGATCTAAATACATTGAAAACAAAAGTAACTATGTAATTTATTTCAAATTCATAATTACGCAGAAATACATGTTTAAATTTTATAATTGAACAAGTTTTAAACAAGCATCGCAAAATAATATATCGGGTATGAAGCTCATGTTAAATTTACACCAGTTAACTATACTGCAGAAGTTTTAATTAAAAAGTACGCGTGTTAGCATCGATGTCAGAGGCAAACGTGGCCTGTGATGAAGGTACATAACTCCAATGGATTCTGTTTAGGAAGCTCGTTTATACGGATTACGCTGACATCTCAATTTCAGCCAAAATACCGGTATTTTATCTTGTTGTGATTGTTCGGAGCCTATTCATTAAAATTGTAATTTGTTGCGGGACTTACATTAATCATATCTAATTACTATGTTGTATTGGTTGCAGTGTCCTCGAACAATTATTTAATTTCGTTGTAAAATCTAAGTTAAAGTAAGTAATAAAAGTAAAGTTAAACTAAGTTAAAGAACATAAGTCAATATTGTCAAAATACATTTTTTTTCAGAGAACACAGCAGTGTACCTATTCCTAAGTGAAGTAATTAGTACCTACCTAAAAAGCCGAAACAAAAATTATTCTCTCAATTTTAAGGCGTAAAAATATGTGAAAGTTTACTTAAAAATATGAAAAACTCAATAGCCTTATCTAGAATTATCAAAGGCATACAACATGCTTATTATCATTTACTTTTATAGTTCCCTAATGCCTAAATAAAAGAAAGAAAGAAAATACACTTATTTGAGGACAGTTGTGTGTTCATTACATGAACAAAACAATTTAATAAAACAATAAAAACTAATTTAGTACTCAAGTAATGTTTATTTCCATTAGGTAGACTTCGTTTTCAGTATTTACGAAAGTAGACCGAGGATATTAAAAGTTTATAATGGAGTTGAAGTTGTTTTATTTACTACGTAACGAAATAAAAATACAAATTGAGTTATTAAATTTAATGTCAACGGGTATATTTTATAATATTTGAGAGACAATTTTATAGATAGCATCTAACTACGGAGTAGATCTACTGTTTGCTAACTGATGATGGAACGGACAATAGGATAGATGAATGTCTGTGCCATATTAAGATAACATGATAATGTAAGCTGTAAAGTAATTTATATCTTATAACAAGGATAACTAAAATGGAAATTGAAAGTAGAGACTTTAGAAGCAAAAATTGAATAACAATATATTAGAGTCAAGTGCTTTAAATCGTAACTTTTAGTATTTTAATTTTATATTAAAACCTGATCTTACAACAGAAGGACAAAAGCCAACCACAAAACATAACTGAACTTTACATTCAATCTTATCCAGATGTAGGAACCAATTCATATTCGTGCCTCAATTAATATTTCAGTAAAATATACTTTTTTTCTGTTAGATGAGAGGGCTTAATATTTTACTAAAAGAAAATTTGATCGCCACTTAAATAGCTGTTTTGAAATTATTGTTATTCATTACGAAACGAGTCCGAAAGCTATAATGGATAAAGGTGGAGAACGCGACATTCGTCAAAACTTACTTTTGTACCAAACTCGATTTTTTTGTCTAAAGCAAACTTTTATCAAATTCCATTCGAGAACTCATTTATATTCGGAAGAGACGTCCAACTCGGATGATGTTTCAGCGAAGAAGAATTGTTGGAAATGTGAGATGGAATAATTACGGGTTTCATGGTTTCAGTAATGGGACGTCATGTTCTAGAAACGTTTGAATTTATTAACTAATTATCCTGGTAATTATGATGAGAGAGATATTTGTATTCTTAATTGTGGCCTTAGGTAGAACCATGTTTTGTTAAATAAAAAAATAAAGATTCAGCGTGTACGAGTCGTGGAAATAGTGATAACTTAAACTTAACCTACCTACTGTGAATGAAATAATACTGCTAATTTTAGCTGAATTTGTTGAGACATAAAAGTAGAAATGAGAACAACAACTATGACAACAACATTTGTTTTTTTGCACGTCGTCATGAAGCTTAGTACAAGCTAGACGTTACAAACAAGTAAATACTACCTATCTACTGTCCTAAATTAGATTAAAAACAACAAACACACACGAAACTGTTAGCCAATTTATTTTTTCAAGATTCAATAATGCGATGTTGCTCGGGCTCCGAGTGGCTCCTACTCAAATAAAATAGTCACGTTTCCGAACGGATAATTTAAGATTACGGTTCCTAAATTCGAGATACATAAAACAAAAGTGGACAAGTGCTGGTCACGTCCAAACACTAAACTCTATTAAAGTTACAAGAGTACATTTATAAAACGCATTTTAAACTATTTAGATTTAATTCGTGAATACTATTTGTTCGTAAAGAACAGAGAAACAGAGTATTGAGAAGAACAAAATGGCGATTTGAATTTTTTACGACGCTGATACGGAAGTAGTTTAATTAAAATTAGGGTTTATAATTGGGATTGTCGTAAGTATATATGTAGGTAGTAGTAGGTACTTAAACTGAACTGTTAATCGGAATCATTATAAAAATGAAATATTTGTTTTAATTTGCAACTTTACAATGCATCAATTGGAGATTGATAACTGTGTAGCTATTTATGACTATCGCTAAAAATTAGAGAGCTTATATAATTATTGTAAGTAATAGCACGTATCTATTAGGGAAGTAGGCAAGCATATACAACTGAAAATAGCCTGCTTTGCTTCTTCAAAAGGAATATAGAAAAAAATAATGAGTGACATTGTTATTGACGATCAAAAGTATTCGAGATCAAAGCGGCTTCATTATATGTTATACCTACCTGTACATTCTACGTGTAGTAGCAGTATCGGTAGTTATTTCAAAAAAGCTTTTTATATTTATACCATCAGTTATTGCGCCATTACATAAATGAATTCAAGTTTGATTTATGACAATTCCCATAAAAATATTTCTTTTTTATTGCAAGAGAGACGTATTTCCATTTGACGGAATGCGTTGACCGTTGCTTATTGAGCTCTGCAATCTGTATCCACGGGCATTTAGGAACCGATACCTATAAGTCCTATAACCTCTGACACAGACCTTATCCAGTTCTTTTGAAAAATACGTACGTACATGTTGTCTTTTTAATTAGAGGTTTGAGAATACTTTATATTTAGTTATAGTTATTTTATTATTCACAATAAATTCGTACGACACAAGACGATGCGGTTGCACAAGTATGGCCGGGGGCACTCGAGCACACTCGGCTTCCATAAATGAGAGATTAGACCGCTGAACACAGGTGCGCGTTTTCAAGTACCCAGTTTTAGCCTGAATTAATGCACCCACACCCGGGATTTGTTAAATGAAACTAGGCTAAACGAGGTCAAACTGTGCAATGAGTTTTGCAGATTTACGTCAATGAGAATTTGTAAATTTTAATGCAATGATAATATTTCAGGGAGTATTTTTTTTTCTAACTCTAAATATGTGTGAGTGTGGTGTTGGCATATCACTATCACTACATATTATATAACAAAGTTTTTTATGTATATTTTATTTTGAAAAAAAAAAAAAAAAAGTTGTATCGTATGAAAATATCGAGTTTGTAACTCAAGGTGTAAAATCGAAAACATTTACTCCTCTATAACCTTGAAATGGGGTGGATCTGGACCATGTTCGCCAATTTAAATATCTGGGTCATATTTTGACCGAAGATCTATCTGACGATGCGGACATTGAAAGAGAACGCAGGGCACTTGCGATACGCGGTAATATGCTAATCCGTAGATTCGCTCGGTCCACACCTTGCGAATCCAGTACAACAATATCTTTCGGATGATGTTGGGGCTCCCTCGCTTCTGCATGTGCTTCGGGTATGTTCGCTCTGGCTCGAACAGACGATTTTTATGCCGTTATGCGAAAAAAGGATGCATCCATAATGCAGAGAGTGAGGGGAAGTGACAATATCCTATTAAAAGCAGTGGCAAGTGATCCGTGCTCATCACTGGTGAGGCATTTCGTGCGGACGATGATACGTCCGTCCTCTTCTGGTGGTCGTTAGGATGGAGAGCATCGCAAGTGTTATTCGCTATATATATTCTATATCGCTTGTTATTTATTTTAGTTTTGTTTATGTTCATTTATTTTATTCCATTTTTAAGTCTTACTAACACCTAGTTTTAAGTTATTTTTGTTAATACTAACAACTTGGACCACTGATGTCCGAATAAAGAAATTTTTGATTTGATTTACGTACGCTGCAAAAACTATTGACAATAGAACAAAATGATGTACTACGGGTTTTTAGGTTTTAGTAAGACCGACGAAAAAGTCCACGAGAGCATAATATGAGATGACTATCATAGTTTAGTCACAACAACTGCTTTTATGTTTATGAAAAATATTGAAATCCGAAAAATGAAATTAATTTAAATGAGTATCATTATATTAAGCCTTATCCAAATTAAATATAACGTTATGAAGAGTATTAATGTAGAAGTAAATTACTTTTTGTTTTATTCCAATCGAACATTTCTTTGAGAAGTTATCACGAGTACAAAAAGCAATGAATACACCTAACGCGGACCGCGCAAATAATGAAGCGACAACATTGCGAGTACTGTTTGAACCCCTTTGTGACGCAGACGAAGTTGCGGGGGTCATCTAGTTGTTTTATAAATCCACCATCTTACTCGTCTTCATACCCAAGCAATTTTTCAATTATGATATATTTTTAGTTCTTCTACATCCTTGTCTTTAATTATTGGTCATATATGAAATGTTTCCGTGTAGCAAAAATCTAGCAAAGTATTCATACTTAACTAGGTAAGTAAAGGGTTAAACTTAATAGAAGTCGGTTCCTAATATAAACATATTTCATCTGCGAATGACAAGATGCTATGACCCAATCCGCAACTATCTTGAATCGGATAATCTAATTTATAACTGTTGAGAGAGATCAACGAAATTTTACTTGCAGATGTCACCTGAATTTATGCAAATCTCACCTCAGGTAATGTCAATGTTTCAACTCTGAATATCATTTCCAGGGCCACGGATTACAGCCTCAGGAGACTGGCTTGTTAAGGTTGTCTAATTATGTGATACACGGTTTTGGAACTACATGTTAAGTTTCATATATTTCTTAACAATTCGAATATAGGTAATGTCGTGATGTTTGTGACGTTGTAAGAGGTTAATTTTGGATCTTTTTTATCATCTTTTTAACTTTAAATTCAAAGGATTGTGACGTGGTTGAAATCATATGATAAGAATGCCATTATAGATCCCTCTGTCGATGTCTGGCGAATCCTGAAAACAAATTAGTAGTAGGTATAAACCTGGTAATAAATACAATTAATGTCGAAGGTTTAATGTTACAAGTTGTTATTCCTAGATCATAGGCCTTTAGTATTTAATTTTGAGTATGAATTATTAACAATGAACAACGAAACGAGGTGAGTTCAAAATAATCAAGGCTCTCATCAAAATATCAAGTTTATGTTATTACAGATTATTATAACTAGGTATAATATTAGTATAAAGTTGAGCATAATTGTTGTTTGTTTGGTAATTTATGTGTAACTACATTAGGAAACTTCTAAGATAAAGTTCGAACGTATTCTTCGACAATGAGCTTAAAATATTTAACCATAATAATGTAAATACTTATGTAGATGTAACCGGATCTATTTATATATCTATACTAGCTGACTCGCGCAACTTCGTCTGCGCCGAAAAAAAAAATTAGGGGTGGACTACCCCTAACATTTAGGGGATGAAAAATAGATGTTGGCCGATTCTCATAGGTACCGGATAAGCACAAAAAATTTCATCAAAATCGGTCGAGCCGTTTCGGAGGAGTTCAAGTTCGAACACCGTGACACGACAATTTTATATATTAGATATATATCACGTCTATCCACTTGTAAATAACTGTGTAGAACAACATTTTCATGATTTGCGAAAGTAAACGAAATATCGTAAAATGCAATTAAGGCGTTTAATACTAACGTTTGTTTTCTAAAGAAAAGTAAATGGATAAGTAGGTACCTACTAGTCTAGTTTTAGTTCATGTGTTTCACCTCTTAATGTTATTAAAGGTGCTTCAAAGAAATATAATATTTGTACTTACATAATATTTTCATTGCAAACTTTTATCCTCTAACTAAATACCTATATCTGTATCTTAAATAATACATAATAATATAATATCTAACGTTAGTATATAAATGAAAAATTCTTCATGCACATTAATATAATTAACATTTTAATTAACACTTTATAGCTACGGTTGATGCCACACGTATGATGAACTCAAAAAGTAACACATCATCTTAAAATCCGCACACTCTGGGCGAAACGTGATTGTTTTGTCAAAATTATTGTTGAGGAAATACACGGCCCTAATATATTCACGTATGCATTAAACCCTTTCTTGGTGGTGAATATATTATTTAAATAAATACGGTATAGAATTTAAACAAAGAATGTGTGTTATTTTGAAGTTTAATGACCGTACTACTACTTGCCTTTAAAATACCTATAGATATTAAATAATCTGTTAAACCATATTTTAATCTGTGTCATACATTCTATGTCTATGGTAGTCTATACTAAGACCAAGGTTTTGCCAAGGCACTTCACAATCTGTGAGATTATCAGCTTGGTTTCATGTAGGTATTAAAGCAAATTTAAAAACTAAAATCTTAGAACTCCCAAAAAATATACTAAAGTTATAATCTAAATTCGTACTTTCGAGCTCCTACAAAAAGCCAAAAGTTGGATGCAAAGTTTTAGATGATAAATGACAAATCCATTTTCGAAATAAATAATTCATCATCAAAGAAGTAAGTCGAACAATGTTTATTTTATTTGTTTCGACAATACCTAAAGGACAATACCAAAAATGTGATGCCATTTTGTCAGGTCCTTAACATTATCAACGTACGAAACTTCTGACACTTAGTTGCGTCACAAAATGATACCAGATAATAGAAAAGATAGGAAGAGATATCGGCATGATTCCGAGCTGAATTGAGTTTGATTATGCAAACGAGGTCTAATCCGGCTTTGTAAAGGTCTCACAGTCAAATGGCGTTGTTGAAACACGTCCATCCAAGAGATACTTTATGCTACGGCCCAATCACTTCAGAGGGACAGAAAAAAGATTAGATTTTCTCTCATTTGAACCAAAACGTGACAGCAATAGAAAGCGATAGATAGATTGTTACGGGTTACTGAGGAACTTCTCGGTGTAATGTTCGTTATCCTCCTACGTGTTTTGAACAGATTATTGTATTATAGTAAGACTATTGATACATCGGTAAGACGTAGTTCTGAATGATTTTGCATAGCTTTGGAGCTTTTAATCAAAGCTGTGACTTTAGGCAAAGTTATGAATAGGACTTTTCTTTAAAGTCAAATAGTTAATCTTAACAATATTCCTGCCATAAAAAGGTAAGAGTCGGTGATATGAAGAAATGCCATCTTGAAATTATTTGCAGTCTAAAAGTTTAATAGTACTTATAGAATCTATGTAGGAAAATAAGACATTAAAGAAACGTGTTTCACAATTTTAAGTAGCAAGGTAATATTGTATGAATATAGTAAAATATTTAATAATATTTTATAAGAAAATTCTTACTTGCTTATGAACTGCAAAATGTTAAAACATAAAGAGAATGTCTAATTATTATTAATTAAATTATTTACATACTGAACGGAGTAGGTAATAGTATATCTTTGATGAGTCAGAAATCTTAATTCACGTACTAGTGTTCTCACATCGGATAATTAACGACGTCGAAGCTTACTTTGGTCCCGTCTATTGATCTGTTCTTAGAAGGATAATTTGAGGCATTAAATACGTACTTAAAGGGATCAAATAGATAAGTAAGTTGTGAAACCTTTATAGTTTCAATCATATGTGTTGGAAACTTGTGTATATAAAATGACATTTTTATGTCAAAAACTACCGATCATGTTATGTATTCATTGTTCATTATAATTTCAAATTAGTAGAGGCCATTGGTTTTCTTAGTCTTTGTTTTTTTTTTCAGTTGTAGGAAATCGAGGAAAGAGGTACATGTGGGAGTTGAACCACACTAAAACCTCCAACCGCTCACACTCAGCGTCCGAACCCCGGCTGAGGCCAGAACCCAGCACGGGATTTTGAGGGACGGCGCGACGCGTTACGCACTCGGCACTCTTTCCCGTCGCGCCGTCCCCGTCTTTCGTAGAGTCTAGGGTTCGTATGTCCCACTTATATTCCAACTTTTGTATGATCATCCTTGATCAAGTATCCGTCGAACACTTTAGGTATCAACAATTAATTTACAAGTACTAGCAAAATCGTACTAAAAATCGAATACACCAAAAACGTGCTAGGCATAAAGCCTTTTAGGGATAAGTTTCCTTAAGGGGGTCTTCCTATGTGATCGGTTGAAAAAAACGATTTTTTTTTTTTTTCATAAATTGCTCCCTTAACATGTCTAGAATACGGTAGTAAAGCGATTTTAGAAAATTCGAAGTCGTTTTAAAGATACAGCAGGTAAAAGAAAGAGCGGTTCGGAGCGCTGAGTTTGCCTGGGCCTATTGTGTACCGTCGGCTTTATAATTGGCCTCCCTTTTATTCATATATCTGTTCTATGGTTCTATTTCTATTTATATATTCTTATACGTTCTATGGTTATAATATTTTACCGAAGTTATTTTAGTCTTGGTTAAACTTCGAAGAGAGCAACAGCTACAAATTATTTGTTGTTGAAATTGCTAGCTACTTAGCAGTTATTATCTTTAATGAAGGTTTTCAAGGTATTTTAAAAGTTATGTCGATTATGGGATGCCCTGTTGGTCGTGAAGCCCAAGCGTATCTTGAGAAACGGGATGAAAAGCGAATCTTACGTTCTGAGCGGCGCGTAAGTGATGTCGTTAAACAAGCCAGGATTGACTCAAGAGCTGAACAATCTGCTTTAAAAGAGTTTCACGAGGAAGAGGAAGGAATACTCTATGGACCAGGCATCGCCGATTGAGAGTAAGTTGACATTTTAATAGTTTTTAACGGACTTGAAACTTTAAACGCGTTTTTCTCAAAACTGTGTTTTTCAAACTTTCCTCCATTGTATCTCAGAAACGGCTGGACCGAATTACTTGAAATTTACAGGGCAAACTCAATATATGTAAACGCATGGAATGAACTATTATCAATCGAAAATTTTAAAACTTCGATTTTTTATAGCAAAAAAACAAAAAAAAAAAAACGCCTAATTTGCAACTTTTATTTCAATTGTCTATCAAAAATCCAATTTTTTTTATATTCATTTGATTATAGGTCATTCCGTGCTTTTAAGCCTACAAATTAAAACGCCGTTTATTTTTTTTTTTTCAGATAAGCCGATCAGCCGGGATCGTGGAGGAAGTGGGAGCTCTTTTTTTCGAGGCGGGGGTGTTCAGAGCGCTGTAACTCTAGTTTGACTGAATATTTTTAGCTGATTTTTTTTATTTATACTGTCCAAATATGTGTTAATAAATGATAAAAAACTTGAAGCTCTAAATATTTACTGGTCGTAGAAAAAAAATCCTAAAATATCCCTAAAAAACAGGCCGTCACATAGGAAGACCCCCTTAATGTTCTGGTGAGGCTAGTTGTTATGTTACACGCGTAATAATTGCGTAACAAATTACTTATAGAAAGCTTAGCTTCTTTTTGCTCTGAACTTGTAAAAATATTTTCATTAGTTCTGGGTTTTGTTTGTACGATAATGTTATTGCGAGAGATAGTTACCGTTGAGTATGTTTTTGTAGGTCATTGATTGGATCGCTTGATATTATTGTAGGTCCCATTAACGTCTTGGCAAGGGTTTTCTATTAGAAGTATGTAGTTAAGTTTATTAGCTATTACATGTATATTATTTAAAAGAGAATTTAAACATTGCCAGCTGAGATGGACTAGGGACATATTAAAATCATCAATATGACGAAGATCTCATAGGTCTGGGTCTAGGAAATAAGAGAGTACCTAAACGATAGAAAAAATGAAAAATAACTTAAAAATAAAGAATATTAAAAAAAAAGGTGAAGATATTTTTAGTCCACATTTACCTACCTTTTACTTCTCACGTATAAATTATATTTCTTGTAAAATGTAGACCTATATTTACGAAACATGATGTAAGATCGATTTTTTATAGGTATTCCACTGAGGCGTTTGAAAAACATTAGGATAAGTCAGTTTATTTTACTCTGGTGCAAGATTACCTGTATACATCGATGATTCAATCAATTCAATAATATATCCAAAAGATGTAGAAAAGAACTCCCGAAAATCTTATTTATTTCTTAATACCTAGAATAAGAAAGCCGGGGTAAGATAATCATATAATCGTAATCCAATAACAATCATGGCAGAGGTAAGTACTAGAGGTCCGATCCCTTTTATAAAAGTGATATTTTTTTACCTGCCTTTCGCCGAGTTTTGCTTATTTCAAATTATTCGGGACGCTCGACGGTTTCCTTCGAATCCCAATACCAACTCGGAAACCTCGTCTTTGTTAGAATAAAATTGACCCTCATTAAACAGATTTTTTAGACATTGCATTTATTTGAAATCGATTTTTTCGACTTAATAAATTTTACTAGGTACAACGGTTAATAAAGATCTATATCACCATATTGTTAGAAATTTCTCAAAGTATGATTATAATGTTGCTATTGACATATGATTTATTTTGTCTGAAAAAAAAATATTTTCTTTTAGAATTATTACTTTGTTCCTAGTTTTACTACATTTACTTTTTATCGGATTTACTTGTTTAATATGCAAACATGTGAACACGCAGAATGAATTTTAATTCCAATCTACATAACAAGGACGATTCTCAAACATTATTACATCACCGTACACTGAAATTATTTATTAATGTATGTACATAAATTTTACTGAAACGTGTGGAAGCGGTGTCAATACTGAAATGCCTACACCAAGAACTTTCACTCTCTTGTTATACTGTATGTGAAGTTGAACCAAGAAATGTAAATTTTTAAAGCTAATTATTCTAGAATCAGTTAACAAAGTATTGTTAAATGGAGAAACTTTCCTTCTGTTCATTGTAAAGAAAAAATATTTTTTGTAACTAAACATTTACGATAATCCTCATCATTTTAAACATTAAGCCCTTTTGATTTCATATTCGTAGGTATGGAGGGCAATTAAATCTTTCATTTGATAAACATATTGCAAGATTAGTGGAATTTTGGGCCAGTTTTTATTAAACGTAACTAAATACAATTTCGATTAAATCTCCTTTCAAATAATAAAAAAAAACAAAATCAGTTCGCCTGTTGGTGAGCTACAATGCACACAAACAGGTCACATAATAGGTTCCCCTCGATTTCGTCGGGGGTTAATAATGACTATTTATCTCTTCGATAACACGTCTTCCGAAAACTGTCGTCGCTCCTACTGCAAAAAGTAGAAACAACTCCGACAATAATCCAGAAGAACGAGTTTGTCTGTAGGTATTTTTGTTCCTAATCTAGTGAAACTGTTGGAACTTATTTTAGTACCTATAACCTTAGCCTATAACCTACGCCGCTTAGGTATTGAAGTTGATGAAGTCATCCCGAAAATAGGGATTCAGTAATTTGTCAAGATTGGATGAGAGAGTTCAGACTTTCCGAAGAAAATTTAGGAGACATCATAAGTTATGATCTTCAGGTTTTATTTTCTGTAGTAAATTTGTCAAATGTTATTTATTTATTATGATAGTAGTACTAGCTTTTGTGAAGCAAACTTATCACATACCTACTCAAAACTAATATTTTAATCCGTTTTTGTTACGAGCGCGCTAATTTTATTATTACTAGTTTTTACAAATTTTAGGGCAGTGTTAACTGAATTATTCATTCTTATTTACGTTGGGGACAGCGCGATGCATGAATGTAATCACACTGCAAATTTGTTTGCTTTCGGTTTATTCACAATAGGGATAATCGCTAGGGTCGACCAATCCCCAGAGTAATATCTAGGTCTCTCCCTGGAAAAGCCGCCTACACAAAACGATGTCGCCTACGCCAGGTAAGTATAAATATCAGTGAATATCGCGTTTATCTTTTATGTGTTTGATAAATGGTTAAGTTTTTAAATTTTGTAATGATACTGGTTAAACGTGGTAGAGAACAATGTAGTGATAGTTTGAAATACAATTGCTTTATTGGAACTTAATTTTCTATATTTAGAGTAACACGCTAAATTAGTAACTCTGAAAGTTGTCCAGAATAGCTACTTGCTAATGTTTGCTTCAGATAAAATCTAAAGAGTTGTGGGTAAAGAGAGTAATATTTTTCGCACTCCCCTTGAACTTAAGGCTCTGTAGTACCTATTATGTACTAAGTAAAAGCACTTAACAAAACAAACAAGCTTTCAGAAGTCGTTAAACTGAAACAAATACGTGGATTCACAACTGAAAATTACGTTTCGCATCCCAAAATTGAACTGTTATAGCCCAATAATAAAAGCCTGAACAAAAGTAATTTTTCGCTTCTTCTGTTTTATAATTAAATATAGTGTAATTCTTTTGTCCGTTGTACAAACATTGAAGTACTTTTTTTAGACATTTTAAAATCTGGTTGAAAGTGGAAAAGAAAATTTATTTAAACATGGATTGCTTATGATTTATAGAATTAGATATGGATTTATTATGAGTATAAAGTTGTGAACTTGATTAAAGTTACCTAAATTCTAATGAGTGTTGTGTAATATACGGTTTTTTTGTCGAGATAGCGTAGATTTATCGAAATTTTACAAAACATACTTTTCAGAAGTATCTAATTATTTGTAAGCAATACCGTCCCTTTTAGTACTTTCTTATACTTAAAGACGAAGTTCATAAACGATCGTTCTATTTTGGGAAATGACAGCATCATATTTCAAGATTGACGAAAATGAGGATAGGGTCAACGATTTATAATATTATTGATACTAGGAAACCGGCCTTTATCTACCTTATAGTTTATAGGTATACGTACCAATTAGTTACATGTTCCGAACTTATATGTTAATTTAACACAAAAACTTTAAGTAAACTCTGTATTTACTTAAATATCTAACACGTTTAGGTAAACATAATTTCGTTACTTTTTAACTAATCCAAGGATATTTTCTTCCAAATAATCTTCTTTTCCCTTCGGAGTTTTTTATTTCCAATTATGTAAAGTTGTGTTCAAACTCATAAATTCTTATTTAACAGAAAGGTTTATTTATAGCGTCCATTGGACCGGGGGTAGGTATTGAAATCGTTTCCGTAAGTTTTTACGTTTTTAGGCGTAAATTGAATTAATTACGAATTAGAGTTTGTTGTTATATATAAAATTAAAGCTGATAGTGGAAATCCGTGATTGTTGTTCAAAGAGGAAGAGTTCGCACTAATAACTAACAAGGTTGTGGAAGAAATAAAATACACAGTTCAGAATAATTTCTGCTTCATGACGCGAAATCGCATAATGTGAATTTTAGATTTTTTTTTGCCACACTATTTAGTCTTGAATCGAAATACTTTACTCCGTGTGGTTTGAATCACTAAAGCCTTTAGATTACCCATAAAGGCAGGTAGTGAACAGCTTGCACCTTCTACAGAACTGAATCAGAATTTTCACTATTTTTCTACGCGTTGTCTCTTTTTATTACCATAACTAGATGTCATATTCCTGGACATAAATTCTTCATAACATATTGTTAGCATGTGCATGAGCGTCACTCAAGTAAATGGTCCAAGACGAGATGTGTACGTGTTTCGAGACGGGACATCAATCAAGCCCTTCTTACTAATCTGTTGGAAGGGGGACGACGCTTTTGAGGACTAGCTTTGTAAAGATAATCGTACGCATTTGTATTAGTTAGGGCTCAAATGGAAGCCGGTCTTAGGCTGTATTTTATATAATTACTCATAATTATTCATCTTCTGATAAATTTAGTAATGTAATTAGCAATATATTAGGATGTTTTGAGTGGAAATAGTGTGCTTTAAATCTGTTGTTCGTTCGCACTACTTCGTACATAAGAACCAATAGGACTGGTTTTCTTGCGTAAAGTTTCAGCATTCTAGAAGTGTGGCTTCCCGCAATCTGGAGCGCATTTGTAAACAGATATTATAAACCACATTTATAAAATATATTTTATTGTTTTCGAAGCACATGGCAACAAACAGATAGAGAAAGCAGAACAAAGTTGCTGCAACAACATGAAAAACAAGTGTGTTTCGCAAATGAGTCAACCGAAATGTTATCAAAGTAGTCGGTGTCGAGTTATTGCGGTCACGGTACACGGACCGAACTGAAATAATAATTTAATTGAACAAGTATGTCAATCGTCCCTTAATTTGTGGTTATCGCGGTATCAGTTGGCACACGCTTAGGTACTATCGACTTGTTTATGTCGCCTAATTCACACACGACCACTATCGCGTTCATTTTAAATGTTATCGTTAAATATTGTCGCTTTTTATTACCAATTTAATATTTAATTTTGTTGCAGCGTCTTTTGAAGTCATATTTCGAGAAGCGCTTCGTGGCTCACGACAGAGTAGGTATTTAGTTCTATTCACTCTGATTTTAAGGCGTTTGTTTTGCTTAATAACTAATGGTTTCTTTTGTTTAACGATAACATTATGAAGTTATAAATAAATCTTATAATACCTGATGCAACCTACAACTTCTCATTTGTACGGTTTGTACCAATATATTTTATACTGAATTTAAAATATGTTTAGAAATGAAATAAAGTTTGTCTTGCATCTTAGACAAGATAAGGGTAATTAGAAATCAACGCAAATACCTAACAAAAACAAACAACAAATGCTAGTTTATATTCATATAATTTAAATCAAGAAATTAAACTCACTTTAAGTAATGTATTCCTTTATCAGGCGCCACTTGTTGATGTTATTTTTGGGATGTATCCGTACATTATCTGTAAACGACAATAACAACAACAACACGTTAGGGATGGCCATTTAATAATTATACACATTTATTAATTACACATTATACACATCAGTCTTTATTTATTTATTTGTCCATAGATGGATTCTTTCATTCGTGGTTGAGAACAAAGATGCATATTAAAGAAACTGAACTGAAGTTAAATTTACTCTGTATGTTATGAAGTTTATTTCTGTTACTAGCAAGTACGTAACTTGTGAATAGTCTTTAAACTTTTACTATTTTATTTTAGAAGAGAATTTGATCTGTATCTATTTTTAATTAGCAAAGAAAACGATCACGTAGGTAGGTACTCCGAGACTGAAAATTGAATTTAACAAAGACTACATTTTCTTACTCCAGACGAATACAAAACTAAATAAAGACTCCAGAATAAAAAACTTTCATTGGAGAGATAAAAGGCTTTGAATTAACATTTAATCTACTTTACAAAATCTGCATGAAAACGCTCGATTTTCATTTCTTAATCCTGAAGCTTTTTGAGATCTTGCCGGACAAACAAGATATTAAAACTTTTTATTCAATTTGCTATTTATGTAAAAACTCTTGTTTCATCTGATATTGAGTTAGTAAAATGATTACAAAAGCACGAGTTGGGTGTACTATCGCTCATCTGTATTAGTAGTTTTTGTTAGCATTTTGTTTAGCACTTTTTGTTATTATAGATAAAAACCCAAGAACACATTTTGTCCCAACTCCCACTGCTGGGTTTCCTCGTAGGAAATAGGCATGCTGCGAGCTGCACGTGTCATTAAAGAGTTAAAATAAAAAAAAAAAATATTATACTAGTTAGGTATAGCCTATAGGATATAATGAAACAGTATTGTAATATAATAATATAAACTATTATTGGCATCCTAAATAGTACAATAGTTCAGCACATAAGTAGGTCCAATTAATTTAATAAAATCAATGTCCATGGTGCTTTTCTCAATTCTGGCGTAATACATTTTCTAAATTGTGTCCCGTTTTGCATGTTTTCCTACTCCTTCATCTTCTGTTTAAATTTGTTGTGGGGTCCAAGATAAATTAGTTTTCCCTCGGGTTCACTGCTAAGAGTCATTACTATGGTTGCTGTTGTAGATCCTGGCTACACAGGAGTTACAGACGTTACAGTGGTGGAAGAGAGAGGTGGACAAATACCCGAAAGTATTGTGATATTTTCCGTGTAACGTTTCTAGTTATTGCGATACGGTACACATCCTTGTTCATATATGGGACATAGTACAAATAAACACCACGATCGGTCACCCAGCAAACGGTGACCTGTGACCGGTCATTATTTTTAGTTTACAAATGTAGCGTGACTTCCTGGCATGTATCGATAGACGCATATCAGTTGTTGCTATGTGCGTGCACATCTACTGTACTTAGAGAAAATATTCCAAGTAAATATGGGTATAAACAATTAAAAAAAACGTTTTAATTTATTCTTGAGCTCTAGGCTGATGCATAAATTTTCTAAGATTATTTCGTTAATTATTTAATAGTGGTATAAAAAGTAAGTTAACATAACGATGTCATAACATATTATTTTATTTGAATTTAAAACACTAAGTACCTATTATAAAATTATGTTCGAATATTGTTAAAAATATAACAGGAATTGCAAGAGAATAGTTTTAAATTAAAGTAAAATTACCTGAATCAGGAAAGTAATATATTTACAAAAGTATAAACAAAATCATAGTTGTAAACTTTTAGTTACTAAGTAGAAACAATAACAAAAAAGATGTAAGTGTAATGTAAGTCAGCTAAATATGGAATAAAGTGCTTGTTTATTTTTTATTATTTATTTATTATTTAATAGTGGTTACGATAACATGACATTAATATATCTAGGCGAAAAATGGTCGAAATTAACTATAGCGAATCAAGTTTATCAACAATATTAACTCATTACTGCCCACTGCTAGGCTCGGGTCTCCTCAGTAGAGGTATCAGGTCAGAAAAAGCTTGAAACTATGGTAGGTATATATTATAATTCAATTTCTAAATTCAAATTTAGTACATAAAGTGGTTAAGGCATTCCTGGGGTATTTTAGACTTTGATATAGTGATGTTAAAATAAAGATCATGTTTTATTTCATTCATGGTTTACTAACTACTAACTAACGTGTTATGAAATGTGATAATATATTTGAACAACAAAAAATTATTGTGTTTTAATCTTTAATAGTACGGAAAATACCACTAGACATCGAGGAGTGATTGGTCGATATCATTAATTAATGCATAACAATTAGCTTAATGTACTCAGGGATCTATTGGGGGAATAAAAATATTGTACTTTCGATTTTTTCTTAAACGCTTTATATAAATAATGGCCATCTAAAGATAAATTGCTATACTCTATTACAGAATATATATTATATAGATCAAGTAGATGATTCCTTTCGATTATAATATTTTTTATTCGAATGTAAAAAAATAACGCATAAAAATGTGCTGGGAAGGAATTGTCTTTCACATGGTGGTAGACTAGCTCTCGATCTAATCAATGCTGACTGGGTATCGTCATCTATAGACAATAATATACATCCTAAAAATCAGTGGAACTTAGCTATAGATGTTAAACTCTTATCAACCTCTTTTACAGAATAACAAATTATCATAAATGATTGCAGATGTAGTAATAATGTGAAGACAAAAATATCCATAAATATTGTAAAATGTATTATTAAATGTTTCCAAATGGGGCCCTTTAAGCGACCATTAATAAATCACGTGACATTTTGTTTAGAAGAGCCGTTATCGCATTACCATGACAATGTTTTGTAAACGCATTTATCGATGTAAACAAGTTTTAAGTAATTCCGTACTCTGGACCATAGGGAGCTATTTTTAGACGTGCACTCTCATGACAGTTTCATTCATCAGGTAACTTTGATAGGGAGCATTTGTCGTGCCGTCCGCCGATACATTGGATTTCTGAAAAATGAAACTTCAATGCTCTGTAGGTTTTTTCGTTTTAAAATCGTATTTTCGAGACTAGTTTTAGTTCAATAATAAGCAGTTCTTTTTTAATAATTAATTTATAAATTGTGTTTACTAAATTACATATTGTCTGTTAGTTCAGTGAATCCAAATCTTACTAAACTTTTTCGCTAAAAACTTCTAATACGGCTAAGGTGTACAAATTATGTACGAATATACCTACCTCCAACGTCTTGTAGAGACGATTACGCCAAATAAATTTCTGAAATACATTTTTTTTTCTAGATATACATAATGTTACTGCTCATGAGGTGTAGCATCGTAGTTTTCGGCGACAATGTGGAGAGGGTGTACAGCATCCACGACAAAGTGACCAGCTGCAGCGGATGGCTCTCCACAATCATATACAATTTCTGCAATAACATATACAAGATCGTCAAAAGGGACACATCTATGATGATAGGTAAGTACTTATTTATCAAGTTTTATGTTTGATAACAATTACTTATGGTTGTTTAAATTAATTTAACCTGCTACCTCATCTTGCCCAACATTGTAGGGTTCATAGACTCGGGTTCTCAGCAAATTGCTAAAAATAAATTGTAAAGTAAATTGCGATTCGAGATTCACCTCTACTCTTTCTGTGACGTTTTGGCAGTTCAAAGACCTATAATTTAATTTTAACATTGCAACCACAACCACCTGCAGCCCAACCAACTTAGCCTAGGGTTTGCTTCAAAAAATCTGATATTTTATACAAAGTACCAATTATGCAGTTTTAGTTATTACAAGTGCCATAAAGTAAATTTGTTTTTGCAGAAAAAATGGCACCAAAAGACCTACAACAAGATACGGTGAAGCAAAGACTTCTAAGTGAAAGCAAATGGCATCGAGTTCGAAGACAAGTCGCAAACGAATGCTGTTTGAGGTCTTGTACCGTTGCTGAACTCATCATGTACTGTCCTGACGACGCGTTGCTCCTGCAGGAACATCCTGACATTTTTGATTAATCCAATGAACTGATTTATTCATTCTGCGTCTCTCAAACATTCATATCGTATACTAATTTTACTTTAAATTTTCTTGAAAGTAAAAATTCCAGGTTTATTGTTGAGCATATCCACTAATCCTTTTTTTGTATTTGCACAACTTAACAGTCGTGCGCTATAATTCATTTCGTATAAACTAGAATTCACTATAAACATACAAGTTTTAAATAATGCGTTAATTCGAGACTGTAGGAAAAATTATAAAACCTTGTTTAGTGGTCCTTTGGAATTTATTTGTCGAGACAAAGTTCAATTAAATGCGTTTTGAAGAATTAAAACCTGTTCAAACATTTTGACTAAATTTGATTTTTATTTCTCAATATTAATTTAGATTATAATAATAATTATAGACTGACTGAATGAGGTGTAAATAATACTTGCACGAGGGTTAATATCTTTTATATCTAGCTGAATTCTCATTATCAGTGTAAGTACAATGTACTGTGTAGCAAAGTATTATTATTTGATTAAGCTGTAAATACACTATTTAATCTTAAGAAAATTGTTTCATTTTGTTTTCAACTGTTGAACAAGACTATTTATAGTATTGCTCGTGAAGTTCATATCGATATCAATGTTTAAGTTGACTAGACCTATGTTAATAACTAAATGACATCTTAAGAACATTCAGCGGTTTTTGTACCTAATACAACTCTGGAACAGACTAAAATTCCTGTTTATGAAATCGAATTACAAATTAACTAAAGTCTTAGTGTAGTAAAAAATACAACTCTCTACAATGCCTAAGCAATATAGAAAATATGCCTAAAGCTATTTAAAAGTATATATATTTTTCTATGGGTTATAGGTGTTAGCGCCTTCATAACCAGGCATTGCAAAGATCTATCATTGAGTTACGTTAAACACTTATTATCAGATGGGCTGCTACTAGCAATGAAGTTAGACATTACTATAATATAAATAAATAGAAAATAATGCTTATTTGTGGCTTAAAAACGCGAACTGCTGTAAGCAACGAGCAAGGGAAGATTTATTGTGTAATATTGTGTGGTTAGGTTAGCAAAGCGGTTACTTTATTACTCCTCAGTGAATCGAAGTGGATTTTAAAAAACATTGTAGATATTATTTTTACATTTTTGTTCTAAATTATGTAATGTATATCTAACAACTTCGATTTCTTAATATTATACTATCACTTATACTTAATTATAATCCTATCAGTACAGCTAACTTGAAAGGTCGTGTTGTGAGTCATTATTTTGTTAATCTCAGGCTTTGTTGGTATTTTCTATTTTGAAGATAACCAAGAAAGAGATTATACAAAATGTATTTATATTATGTACTATTTAAATGCGTAATTGCTTTTGAGGTTAAAACATACATACATAATTTCAACAATAAAAGACTAAATCGACATAGAAATAAAAATAAAATTTCAACGATTTGATATTTAGGTACTTCTGCTCCACCTTAGAATGCTCTAGGCTTTATAAGTACGTCTTTGTACTTTCATTATTCATGAACATTCGAGAGCTCGTCCTAATTGATATTGGTTAAAATAGGTACAAAATGAAAGCGATGAATCACTCCATATAACACTGTATTTACATACATCAGAAACCTGGTTAGAAATTAACTGAACCGTTAATACACTCAGTCACGTGTCGCTTCAATTTTCATTTACACCCAGAATGTTATGAATGAATAAGCAATAAATAAATTATTATTCTGTAAAGCCACTGAATCTGTATGATTTTGGGAACAATACGTTAGAAAATGACGTCGAAACTTAAGTTCATTGTGTGAAGAGGTAGCGATTTTAAGAACAACATATATTACATAGACAATTCTTTTATTACCTTTGAATTTTAATACATTTAGAATATAGTGTCATACAGTTAACTACCTTAGTTACTTTAAAAATAAAAACATTGACATGAATTAAAATAAATATTCTTTTGAAATTTCACACACTTACGTTAACCTTATAGTGAAAAGTTATTTATTTTACTTTGTTAAAGTTTATATTGTATGATCACAATCATTATCGAGTTTAATACCTATTTTGGTAGTCGAAATAATTAGTTTTCGCTCGCATTTGCACCAAATACAAGCCTTTAAATTTCTCAAAACAGTATATAAAGCCGGTAAGGTTATCTTAGATTATCACAGTTTACATCAGGTTCCACTACAGGATAAAACAATCAGGATAAAATTTTAACAAGGGTAAGTTTCAAATTCGATAATTTTATTTAGTTGATATATTTTTATTTTAGATCTAGCTTTTTTTACAGATCTCAATATGAATTTCACGGTGTTTTCTTTACTGATGGGATTGGCTTGCGTATCGGCTTTTAAAGAACCGACTACTTTCTGTGGACGAGCACTCGCCAATGCAAGACTAGCAGTTTGTTACGGCATCGAATATGTCGATAAACGGATAGCCAGTAACTCTGTTTTCGGTAATTACTAATTTCATAAAGTTTTTATTGATAAAAAATACAGACTTAAATATACCTGCACAGTTAAATCACTCAAGTGTCAGTGATATGTGACTTGATTAGTATCACATATCCATTGCCCTGGCATTCCAGTGGTTCACGTGAAACGGTAGTTCCACTTTCAATCACTCTATCGCGGGTGATCCTTAGGTTGGTATAAACCATATAAATACATGTAAAGACATTTAAATGTCTTGCGAAAACATACACGCTCAGGTATACATATACCGTAGCCGTCCGTAGCGTATATGGCTTGTATACCTAATTCCTACAATACAATAATTTAGATCATGTGGATTTTGTTGCTTTTAATATAAATACCGTTATATTAAGAAGAGGCCCTTGAGCCTTCTTCTACAGAACATTCTACTTGCCTGGCTTGGCCTAATCTTGTAGGCATACTTATATAGGGAAAAACTGAAACTAAAACTACGTAGTTATATGACCGTTATTCTGAATATGAGCCTTAACGAGAGACTTGAAATACAAAGCTATTTCGAAAACTGTTAATAGTTAAAAGTAATAGGCAGCGTTATTAGTCTACTTTCATAATATTCTTACATAAGATAATTCTAGTGGAATTTTACAGGCAAATAATTAGGTAATTAATAAATAAATAAACCTAACTACTTAAAAAGAATATTAAATGATATTTACGCGGCTGAAGAGTCTTGCTAGTTTTTCAAATAAATAAAACTTTTCCATTTTAAGTTATTTATAAACAAAAGAAATTGTCGCAGGTGCGACTAATACTCGGTAATTTAATGGACTTAGGGATCCTTTTTTGTACAATCTACCTACTTAATGTAGTTTCACTTTAGGATTGCTTTTTGCAAACTCATTCTTGTCTCGGCGATCAGATAAATTATACCTACGATTTCGAGAATAGTGTTTTAATCGTTTATTTGTCAGACTACGAATATCATATTATATTACATAACGCTGTATAAAGTACTTTCTACACGTTATTTCAGATTATATTATGATTCATAGTCGATAGGTCCAAAATCTTTAAATTGTTTCTCAGGGATAGTTTTATACGACAATTTTTTCGAAGATCGTTGCAAACTTGAAGTAAATAATTTATATTGATACTAATATATATTTCTGGATGCAGATAACTTCGAAGATATGGAATGGGAAGGAACATGGCCATACGCTGGTCGTCGCGGGGCACTCTCTGCGGACTGGACGCGGTACAAGCGTGCTGGCATCGTCGACGAATGTTGCTACAAACCATGTACCAAAGAAACACTCAAGCAATACTGTTAATGACAAAACAAAGGAAAAAATTAGGTACCGAACGCTATCGGACTCTCAAAAGAAGGCTTCAGATGGTGTATTGTGGTATGGTTTTGCTTTAAATCATCAATACTCGTATAACTTCGTATTATTATTTTATCTAAATCCTAATTAAATTTTATTTAAGTTTTACTAATAAATATATTTGAAGTACTTCAGAATTTTCATTTTAAAATAGTGTAGAGAAAGTCGAAATACAGAGTCTGGATTAGTAGTGAATTCTATTGTAATATCTAAGGTAATATCTACAAGTGTACTAAACTCTTTGAAATAAATTTAAATCTTTCGATCAAATACAACAAGGAACACAGTTCCGGATAAAGGGTTAGGAAATGATACAATATAACTCTCGACTATGGCATTACAATAAGAGACACAATCATTACAAAGAATAATTCAATTCTGAACTTCAATTTTGACACCGAATATGAAATATCGGTCGCTTCGTAACTGAAATAAAAAAACGGGAATTTTTACTTGTTTATCTGGTGTAATTTTTACGCTTAAATTGTAGTTATAATCGTTCAAAAATTAAACTATATAGCATGGCATAGAAGGCATAAAAGGTTTCGTAGGATGTCGTGTTTTTGAATTTCATGCAAACTATGTGCTTTGTTGTGAATATTGGATAGACCGGCCTAAACAACGCAATATCGAGCCAAAGAGCCACAGTTCAGATTGTAGTTTTATACTGAAACTTCAAACGGTTATTGCTTTTAAAAGTGGACTTTAAAAGATGCATATGAGTTTTTTATAAGAGAATTTAAATTTACAGTGTTTTCTTACATTTTGTTTTAATTATAGGTTATTGTAGATGTACTTAACATGGATGTTGCCATCATATCAATGGCCTGTGGTTGCCCTGTCTTAGTAAGTAGATGAGACTATGCGACGGTTAACCACCATTAGTGACTTTTTTGAGTTCTAAAGTAAATTTAATTTTAATAATTAACTTATACTTTCCTGCGTTTCCTTTCTTTTCAATTTTAATAATTTCATTTAGCTTGTAAATTCTAATTTAAAATTTAAGTATTCAAATGTATATCGATTTGGTATCGTTTTTGTAAGTACTCTAGGTTAAAGATAAAGAATCGGATTAAAACAAAACATTTAGATCACAAATTTTATTAATTATTCCTAAACAATCAATTTCCTAGATTACGAATACTAAAAACAATATGATGCAATATTCCGAAACTTTCATCTTCCGGGCCGAGGACCATATCGACCAGTGATCCGGCCCGTGGTCTGGTCACGAACTTGGAGGCAAATCTGGTAAAACAATAAACATATTTAATAGGGATGAAAGAGACGTTAAATGATGTTTTTTTTTAGTAGTACAAGATAATCGACAAAGATGAACAGTAAAAAAAAATGTTAGGTGTTCTAATTCACAAACTTTTTTTTGGACAGTATGCTTGAGTCGAATCCCAATAAAACCTCTAGCGCTTTATACTCAGCGTCTGAACTCCGGCTATTTGTGACGCAATGTGTTTAATATCGCGTCATAAATAAGGTAGTAACTATAATAGTAATTCCATTCAAAGTGCGACGGATCAACTATTTAGAAAATGGTCACAAAAAGTAGGTATACGATTTCTCTATTTTTATATAAAAGTCATAAGATGTTACCTAAATTTTGCATCTGCTGCTGACTGAGTACCACGACGTATCTGTCTTCGTTAGAATACTTCTGACTGTCGTCACTGCTCGCTTCTAGCTCTGCATCTATTTATAACATTTACTTTTAATATACAACTATTCTGACCCAAGAAAATTAGCCTGCGTCTTTTTTTCAAGTAATTTTACTAGTAATTTTGTAGTACGGATCCTGATTCTTTTAAAATAAATATAACCTAGAAATTTCAAATCGCAATTGCGGTTCCTGAGATTAGCGCGTTCAAACAAACAGACTATTCATCTTTAGCGTATACATTTTATTTAGTTAATGCAAAATAGATATTTAGTATGAAGCGTTTGGTTTTCACCGCTTCGGGATGCTTTTGTTTTCCATACGAGACAGCTGAGCTTAATTCTTGTCGCGCTTATAAGCCTTTTTGACTATTGACAATGTTAAACCTACCAGAAAATTAAAGTGTAGTAAACATACATCAATACCTAACCGTTCAATTTGGAGATTCAATTTCAAAATGGTAACAGAAAATGAATTAAAATTATTTGTTTAGCCAGTACCTATGTTTGACTCCAAATCCAACTGATTCGATTCAGCGAATACGCGCAAAGCTAATGATGCTAATCAGATCAGTAGTTTTACTCATGATAAGTTCGCCTGCCTTTTAGCTTTGCACGTAATATATTTCAAAATCTCTTTGTTCCATAATAACTTATTTCTTAGTAATATAAAAAAATACATTATATTAAAAAAAGTGATTAGTGACAAACATATTTAAAATAATAATCCGATTCGGTTCTTCAAAAGTTATGAGCGGACAAAGATTTTGGCGATCCATTTATATTTAATATTTATATAGATTTTATACGTAACATTATTTGTGCTCAACAAAGTTCATTCACTCAGTTAAACACACTTAAACCTAATGAGACCTGTAATAATGTTTCAAACAAAAAAACTATTTTCTAAATGAAACAATAAAACAAATGAATACTTACAGTGAGTGGAGGTCCACAATAGTTCGATCGTTGTTAATTCAGTTGTTGAAGTGCTCACCGTCGTTGTTGCTAATGCTAAAATTAATTTAACATTATTGGAACGATTCATATGAGAAAGTTTCAATTAAGTTCAATTTAGATTATTACTGCGAGCTATGAAACAATTTTAGTTTTAATTAATTTTCAGTTGAATGTTGAGGTAGCTATGTGGGATGATTGAAAGTGATTTTCAACTAAAGATTTCATTGTTTGAAATGAAAATAGTGTTTCTTAATTACATCTTTTCAATTTGGAATTCTGTATACTGATTGAATTATTGAAAGAATCTTTGGTAATAAATTCAATTTTAAATTACGAGATTCAGTTCAGTTTTGCAACATCAATTTCAGCAATATTATAAGTATGTACATACATAGATGAACTTAAACTACATTAATGACTAAAATACTAGCCACCTTGTTTTAAAGTAAGTTACTGCAATTCTTAAAAAATTACTGAGTTATTGTACTGTATTATAATGCCATTTGTCTACTTGAGCTTTCAGTATGTATCAAACACTAGCCAATGGTATTTCAATAAAAAACTTGAGAGGTGTCAAGGGACACCCGGATAGAACGAAGTTCCTTTCGAATAATTAATGAGGGAATTGTAATAAAATTTTATTTTTTTAAGTTATAATAGTTAGTTAGTTTAAAACTTCTGCCTCTCTCTCTCTCTCTTTTATAACTTAAATAAAACATTTTAATCTCAGCGCCATCTAGCATTAATCATATAAAACAAAATAAGGAATTGTTTTAAAACATTTTAATCACAGCGCCATCTAGCGATTATCATCTAAAACAAAAAAGTGTCGTGACAACTTTTTCATAAGAATTTCCGTCTAGCCCCCTTTCGATAACGCGCGATAAGGAACTTCGTTCCAATAAATATTAGAGAATATGCGATGTGAAAATACCTGTACTAAATTTACAATCGAGATACGAGTAAACACAAACTAAACGTTCGTCATAAGCATAGCTATAAAATAGTAGTAGTGAGTGATGAGCGGTAGTAACTAGATACTACAATCCGAGTCATAAATTCTGGAGACAACAAAACAATTGTCATACAAACACTAAAATTAATAGACGTACTTTATGTATAACACTAGGTTTTACGATATTTTCCCGGCCAAGTAAATAGCATCATCCATCTCAATTTATGCAAATAAAATTCGGAACAGAAAAGAATTCAAAAACGTTCGAGATCGTTTCAACCGACACCTTAATTAATTAAACCACAATTAATTGGATATATTTAGGCAGAAAGCCGGCGGCGTATTTTTGAAGGGAATTAATTTGGTTGTACGTGATCGCAAACTTATTTCAGACAAGAATTTCCAATTTAACCTTACGATTAATTAAAATGTAATTAAAAATCGTATCTTTTCTGTTGTAACAACAATAAAAAAATTACGCTTGATTCGTGTTTGTTGTTTTTGGAAAATTTATTTAGGATTCTGTTTGTGATTTGAACTTTGCAAATAAAATGATATGATTTTATAAATTTCTTTTATCGGTGTGTTTAGGATCTTTTTCATTTGACATTGTGAGAATTAAACGACTATTAGACTGTTTATCTAAAGTTACTAGAAAAATAATGTAGGTTGGTAACATCTTTTTGTGAGTAAACAAGTAAAACAGTACTGTGTGTGGTTTAATAATTAAGGGCTTCGTATCAAAAAATCTTATTGGAAGATTTGTTCAAAGTCGAATAATTGTAAAAATAAAAGTTAATAAAAAAAAACATCTTACTGTACAACGTGACATCATCCTTAGAAGATCCTAGCTGGTTTTCTGCAAAACAATAATAAGAACCTATGTCTTCTCTTGATACATTATTCACTTTCAGTATTGCTGTGTGTCTGTAGTTCTTCGATTTTATGCTCGCCTGGTACTTCGTTCCTATTTAGTAAAATTAAATAATTTAATTGAATAAAAAAAACGGAGGTATTACAGTTGAAACTTGAGACTTATGATATACAATGTGAAAGGATACAAAATGTGTTGTTAGGCGTTTCTAACCAATGCAATGTTTTGAAAAAGGTGTTTTATTAGGTAGACATAACATACGGTTAGGTTACTATGAATCAAACATGTTTTTAGAAAAACCGAATGCATTGATGTTTTTTCTTGTAATACACCAACACCAGATTACTTTATTGAAATACTGTAAATTTTAAATCAAGCTGCAATATGAAAAACATAATTTAAAAATTCCTGTACCTACCGTTCTGAAGTTTGCTGCTGTCTTGATGTACCCAAGATATAGATGGAGTAGGATAGGCTTCTATTTTACACTGAAGCGCTATTGTTTCTCCGACATACGCACCGATCATTTTATGTACAGCACGCACGGTTGGTTTACCTAAAATATTATTCAACTTATACTAAAATGTACATCGAAAAGTTTGTTTCGATTAAGTTTTAGCACAAAAACTTATTACTATATTAATTTACATGTAACATGCTAGTTAACACATCAACACACACACGTTATTGCAAAGTCTACATAATTTTTCGTTTACCCATGACTCCGTCACGCAGTAAACTTTAAAATATTGTTAAAAATATAAAATTACATGCTTTTTAAAAATCGATCACGCTATTTCTAATCTGTATGAATTCCTATCACAGATTTAAATAAGGTCGGCCGTTCGTTACGTTTATTACCACAAAAAAGCACAATATATTTTATAGGACACAATATATTAACGGATGTCATACAAATCCTCCTTAAAGAGTGGATAACACTTGAACATCCTTCCTTGTTTCCTACACGCATTCCTTTTGTATTTCACATTCTAAACGCGTGCCAGAATTCTCTCCCTTCGTTTATTTTCTAACATTTCATTTACTTTAAGAGGGCGCAGTCCTCTCAATATAAGAAAGTGAGAAATTAGGAATGTGTGATGTTCGTTAAATACGTTTCCGTTCAATGTCATGCGGGTAGAGGAATGTTCGAGAAACTAAATCGATATCAAATATTGATCTGATTGAGTGTTTGATGACTGGAAACTTTATGGGAAATGTTCTTTATTACTTTAATTAACGTCAATTAAAGTGAAATAGTTATTCTGAATTGTGACTCAAAAAAAAACACTTCTTAAAAAATCGATATACTTACTTTCTAAGTTTCTATATATTATACAAGAGAAGTTAGAAATCAGGTATGTCACAGATCATGAGGTTAGAGATCATGATCCAGGATCCTTTTTTAAATTTCACGCTTGATGATCTCGACCCCAGTTTCTACATTATTTAATTAGATAAAAGTTACAATAATAGACATTGCTCTGGCAAAACAACTTAAAAACTAGAAACATATTTGTAGAAATTCACAAGCTTTTCAAGTTAATTCAGGTACGTTTTCCTGGAAATTAAATAACTTTAACATACTCACACATAACTCGTAGTAAGATTCTTTTGCTGACAGATGGAGGCACGCCATTTGTGGCTATGCACAGAAATGCACCGTTCATTTCTCGACTCACTGACGACATGTTTAACCAAACTCCATTCCATTTCGACGCTAAAATGCAGTTAACTTAATTTTGTTAAGTGTTATACAATAAATAGAACATATGAGTAGTTAGTTTCTGAATATCATCAACGTAAAACTATTATTTTATTTATATATTTATTTTGATTGGTTGAAGCTGTCAAATTAATAAAATTTTAAATTAATGAAAAACTGTGTGATCTTTTTCTACTATATTCTTAATAATATCAAGCGAAAAGATTCAGTGACCCGGAGCCGACCCATATATTGTCTATGGAATTGATAGACAGCACAGCTTGTCTATGGGTTCTGGGATTGGCGCCAATTTTTAGAGGTCGTAAAAGATATGTTGGACTTGCTTGGGATTCAGATACGTATTGTTTTTGTTATTTTGAATTATTAAGTAAGGGAGGTTCCTTGCATACCATTAATGAATTCTTTTTAAAAAGTTAATCCACTTATGATTCTTAAAAATATATCATTATGCACCACCTTTGGAATCACTATATCTGTAAATAAGCGTACACAGGAACAGAGAAACAACGTGAAACGACATGGTAGTGATACAACTATCTACTAGAGAAATTCAGATTTAAGGAGGAAGGAAAAATGACACATTATTCTCTGTGTCATTAGCTCCGCCAATCTTAATAACCTGCATTCTCTGACATCTAAAAAGTAATAGGTATATAAAAATCTATTCAATCCATACTTCATTTTGTTACAAGTATTAACGCCCACAGTTTCCCGATTAATAATCCTAAAGATCCACTTCTAATCGCCTATGAATGACATTATGTGACACGGGACCCCTTGGTGAGACGTTCAACTGTTCACACAATGATAACGGCTTGTCAATCGAGCTATACGAGTAATCAAGAAGACATTAGACAACATCCGAGTGCCGAGACCTTGTTTACACTACGGAATATTCCTTCATCATACTCTTGTCTGTTCGTGATGTACTTAGAAACTATTTGCGTAATCTTGTATTACCACCGAGACACCGAGAAATTGTCGCCTAGGGCTATTACATTATTATGGGAATGATGACAGATTTTGAGCATAGGGTTTATTTTTAGAAAATGTTGCACCAACACAGTAAAATCAAAAAGCACATTGCATTTAAAAATTGAATAACAATTATTAACTTAAAATTGGTTTAAATTCTAACAACACACTTAGACAATCCAAAATAATACAATAAATATGAACAATTTATGATGTTAATAATATTATGCACCTTGATTTTATAGTTATCAACGTGAAAATTGTGAATCGTTAGTAGACAGTAATGACATTATCGAATTCATGAGAATAGATATCTATACTTGAGCAGCAAAGTTGTTTCTTTTGGTGCGTTTCCACCTTGGCCCACCAACGACTAACGCACGTAAAAACAAATGACGGTAGCAGCCGACCAACGATTGGTATTGGGCCAGTTATTAAGTTTTTCCAAACGTGAAATACGCCTCGTGCGTTGGGCCAATGCAACCTTCCGCATTGGCCTTTACTTGCCATTCGGCTAGAGAAATTGGTGTAACAAGTGTCAAAAGCATTGGTGTAAAGTCATGGAAACTATTGCTAAGGGGTGGGCAATCTAACGTTTTACTTTATTGAGAATAATTTTGTGAAAAATATTCGCATTCGCAAAAAAATATGATGCGAATATTTTGACAAAAGTTAGGAGGATATTTTGTGGATGTAGAAGAAATCTAACAGAGCCAAATTAAAGACCTCTACCTGCCATTTAAAATGAACCCAAACTCGACGGGTCTACGACCTTCCGTTGTCACAATAATTTGCGGCGAGGTCTTAGTTATTGGGTGCCTATTTTGGCCTAGTGCCTGTAAAGTATAATAACTTTTGGAACATACAGTTGACTTGTCAGTCCAAGTGTCCAAAAATCGATATTGGCAACATCCCTTGTCCACAGTTACTCGCTACAACGTCGCGACAGCATCGCAAGTGATGTCTGAACACTGACACGTAGACCGATGATACATAACATTCGCATATTTACATACTGTTTTACTTACTTCGTAAAACGTTTAAGGATGATTTAATTATCTAATTTACGTTTGAATGTGATCATAGAATGATAAAATTAATGAGATACGGTAAAACTTAATTAAATTTCACAATGATAATTCCTTTCAAGTACTTATCTAATTTCTTGTTTTATAATTACGTTTTTGCTCTGCTTAGTACAGGTAATTTTTTGCTAAACATTTTATTAGGTAAAAGTTAACTCGATTGAGCAGATCTTTTTTTTTTGTTTTTAACATTTTATTATGGACTTAAGGACATGGGTATACTTTATTGATGAATAAACATAATTAAACTTTAATGAACAAAGTCAAATATTGCAAACATCTATACTAATATTATGAAAGGAAATATTTGATTGTTTGTTTGTCTCGAATAGGCTCCAATACTACTAGACCGATTTCAAAAAAACATTAAGTTTTGGAAGTTCATTTATCGATGAAGGATATATCGTTTCCCTTTGTGACGCAGACGAAGTGGCGCTGGTCAGTCATTTATAAAAAAAGCGAAGTATTTTATGATATTATTTTTTTTACCTCTCACTTCCACCACTGTAACTCCTGTGTCACTCACCGCAATGACTCTGAGCAGTGAAACCCAAGGGAAAGCTAACTTCAACTAACTTGTCTCGGGCCCCGCAACGTAATTAATCAGAAGATGATAGAAGGCGCAGTAGCAAGCTTTCCTTCCAGATTCTGGGCTTCACTACTTAGTCCTTACAGTGGTCACCGCTGTGAATATTAGCTACACAGGAGTTCCAGTGGTGTGAGAGGTGGATAGACGTAGCACACTTTTGACTATCTCTATTTTTACTTTCGATTACAAAAATAGCGGAAAAACACTCTTTGTGAAGCAGAAAAAGTTGTTTGGGTTAGGTAGTGAAGAATAATGTTAAACGACACTTCTAAACACTTCAAAATACACTTATCATTGGGCCAGCGTGGTGGACTATGGCTTATCCCTCTGAGGAGATCTCAGTCCAACAGCAGGTAGTAATGGGTTCTTATATTACACTTACCCACATTTGATGCAATTTTAATAGGTGTCAAGTCTTCTCTCCTCCAAGTGATGGTTGGTTGTGGAGTACCAGACGCAGTACAGTGGAGAGAAACATTCTCTCCTTCGCGTATTATGATCTCGCCACTACTGCTTGAGTTGACTATGTCTGGTGGTACTAATAACAAAATTATGGTTTATCAGTAATTTTACACACAAGCGAAGGACTGAAGATCGTTTGCAGAATTAAATTTCATTTTAACAACCAAAAACATGTGATATGTTGAAGGATTAATATTAAGTATAGTATCTACCTGTCACATGTAGATGATGTGTCTGTATAGTCATTGGTTCTGTGTTCAATTGACACATGTACAGACCGGCATCAGATAAACGTATATCCCTAATCGTCAGGGTCCAGGTCTGGTCTCCCTTGCTGACGCTCACGCGATGATTCTTCGTGATCACGTGGTTTCCGATTGTTAGAATCGTTTGAGTATCGACCCTAAGCCACGCGACCTGGTATTTGATATCTATTAATTATGAATTGAAAGACTGGGACTGGTGCCAGAAAGCTTCCATCTCCTGACATTGTAAAACATGATTAATAAAACAACCGATTTGATTGTTTATGAGCTCAAGGTGTAAGATAATTGAAATATCATTTAGGTAGATGTATTACAAAACATATCTAGTGTTTCATTGAATTTTCGACAAAAACTGAACTAAACAAGTAGGTATTTGCCGCTTGAAAGCTACTTCCAATACACTAAGCAGTGTAAAATTGATTAAGTTATAAACTTCACTTTCTATTCAGTGAACAATTTATAACAATCTCGCAAAAATTCACGGAAAAGTTTGGAAATAATGTAATAAAAATTGCGATTTAGCTTAACATATTCTTTACAGGACAGGAGTTTCTTTAAATACTTTCAAAAACGCAAAGAACTTATAAGTCTTGAATTATCTCAGTCATGATAGAAGTATTTAGAACTTCCTTTTACTTATAGATCGTTTCCAGAATGTTTTTTATATTAAAGGTATGTTTACTTGAAGTTTTTCTATTTTATTTAACCATGCCTATGATGATGATGTAATAGCTATAAGAATATGAACTGAGGTAATAAATTGCCAACGACATAAAGTAACAAATGTACAAGGAAAGTAGGTTTAAAATACATAAATTTCGACGATTCGTTCATATATAAAATGGTAATTAAGAAGCAAAACAATGAAAGCACAAACAAACAGTATAAACAGTATCAATAAGGTTCAAAGGAAATCGCACGTAGGAATTCCTAAATTAAACAAAACCAAACAATACAACAAAGGAAGAAACAAATCCAATGATTCAATAAGAGTTTTAACATTCGTGGTCGGTTTTGGGTATTAACTAAGTACAAGTTAAGATTATTTTTTTTTTTTTTTTTTTTTTTTTTTTTTTTTCCTACCTAACCCCCAACATTATCGGGGCCCTTATTTAACTATTTAATTTTTAATTTGCTATTCACCTTTCATACCAGTTCTCGCTCGTGTTCAATCCTTTCATGCCGCATACTTCACATTTATCCTTCTCTCAATTTCACTGACTTGCTGGTAGGACTCCAGCCTATCTAACCAAATCTCGGGTAAAATGATTATACACATGATTTATTTATTAAAACTTATATCTACGATGTTACATCTCCTCTTCCTTCCTTTACAGTAATTTCTGTGTGCACTACCTATTTACTAATATTATTTAAAATTTTGTGATATTAATAATACAATAAACAAATACAATATTTTAATCATTCTATTTCCTGACTCTTAATTGCTACTTTTTTATTATTTGTTAAGATTATTAAATACAACAACACATTGGTTAAAAGTCAAATGAAATGAAATGAAATGAAATTAAATGAAAATTTATTGTTACAAGAAATCTTTCTATTTTATTATGTAGGCAGACGGGCCACCTTATCGTAAGTGGTTACCGTCGCTCATGAACCTCTGTAATGTTAGTTATATGTATGCTAAACTATTATCGAGATCCCAAATCATAAAGAAAGATTTTTGTTTGTGATAATAAAGACTAAAAATAAAGAAGAAATAATAAAGGATTAGATGCCCGTTCCATAACCTACTATATATAGTAACCGCAATGTAAATTATTGTGGAGGTAACTCACAAAACAATGAACACGAAAGAAATATGAATTACGCTTCAAAACAGACTGTTGTCCTAAATGGTGTAACTTTACCTCCGTAATTGCTCTTCTGAAGGACAAATGCGGTGGTGGCACTTACCCCTAATATTTACGAGTGTTAACCAGACGTGTATTTAGTAAGTTTAAGAGCACTCATATTATATTATTACGTATTCAGTCTTTTAGTATACGATCTTAATGTGTAATGCGACGACACACACAATAGCTGAAAGCATTAGCGAAAAAGTATGTCACATTTTCAGCGTACCTAATACTTGTTTCAAGGAACTTTGTGGAGAAAAATATAGAAGTTTCGTTTTAGTAGTACCTACTTTTAAATTTGATTTTGACGAGATATACTTTCTAAAGTAAGTACTTATGTACTCACTTTGTAAAGTAGGTATGTACTTTGTTCCGAATTCGCACCTGCGTCAAGACGTTTTGTGGGCAACTTGCGAACATTTTCTTACGAGCTCGGGTTATGAATGGAAACGCGTTACAACGGAGTAAATGACTAATGGCAACTATTAGCCTAACTAATGGAGAAACCGAAACAGACATAGTCTCGAAGGTGTAATGCGTTTAAGCGAATGTAAAAAGGCCCTTTGTGCTTATTCAGCATCGTAAATATTGAACAGCGTACTTTAGCGAGTCAAATAGCGTTCACAAACGGTAATGCTCAAGCATTTTATGTATTGAATACGCAGGAAATTGGAAAACGCGTAGTTATCGAGGATAACTTTGAAAATCGAAATAGGTAAACACATTTAGTGAGACGTGATGTTATGGAACATATTTTGTAAGTTCAAAAACAATATATTAATATATTAGTTCGAAAGTAATAAATTACATACTACAATTGTCTTTAAATGATAAAAAAATATTATAAGATAATAAACCAAGCTAATCACCTTAAATTTTTGGAGGTTCTCTACGGCGCAGGCGAGTGTTGCATCTCTGCCAATAACCACAGTAATATTCGTATCTGAACCGATAAATTTCGGCGCATCTGTAAAAAATACATACTGTTCAACTTCTATTTTTAAAAACTTTATATTAACTTGCACTGGATGTAACTATGTATTATTGTACCTATGTAAGTTCGGGTAGAATCTTTAGAGTTAAATTTGACAAACTTCCCGGTTGTTTCCGATTGAGCTGTCATTTTACACGCAGATGTAGGTTTACCTTATAGCGAGACAAGGTAATAATATGACAAAAACACTTGTACTAAACAAGAACCGTCGAGGCGATCCGCCCCGTCCTAAAGGATTGGGTGGGTCGTGTCGAAGGACGCCTCACCTTTTGGGCGGTGCAGATGCTGACCGGGCACGGGTGCTTCGGGAGGTATCTGCACCGCATTCAGGTGGAGCCGACGACGAGGTGCCATCACTGTATAGGATGTGACCAGGACACACCGGAGCATACGCTCGCTGTCTGCCCCGCATGGGAGCAGCAGCGGTGTGTCCTGGTCCGACAAATAGGACCGGACTTGTCACTCCCGGGCGTCGTGGCGTCGATGCTCGAGAGTGGCGAGTCCTGGAAGGCGATGCTCGACTTCTGCGAGTCCACCATCTCGCAGAAGAGGGTGGCGGGGAGTGCGAGGGAGAGAATTTATTCTTCTCTCCGCCCCGCAACAACCCGCCGCCGTCGAGCAAGGGGCCGGAACCGGGATCTCGCCCGGAATCTGGCCCCTTAAGAGTTTCGGGTCCCCAACGCATGTGAGTGCGAGCGGGGACCCAAGAAGGTGTCGTGTCTCGCTTAGCACGCCCTTGCGTCAGAGCATCCGGAGGATGGCGGACCGCGCTCCCCGACCCACGCTGGTTCTGACCCAGCGGGGTATTCCGTGGGAGGGTGACACGCGGTCCAGCCATCTTGGCGGGCTTCGGATAGCCCGCCGACCGAGAGAGCCGGTGGCCGTATCGCCGGCGGCTGCCGGTTCGGCGTCCGGGGACGGCGTGACGGAAAAGTGTGCCGAGAGCGTTACGCGTCGCGCCGTCCCACAAAACCCCGTGCTGGGTTCTGGCCTCAGCCGGGGTTCGGACGCTGAGTGTGAGCGGTTGGAGGTTTTAGTGAGGTTCAACTCCCACATACCCTCCAACTGAAAAAAAAAAAAAAAAAAAAATGTTAAACAAGATAGACACGTCGCGTTGTGCTGCTATACGATATCCGGAATCTTAAAAATATATTTAAAAAAGTTTTTTTTTTATAAAGATTTGAGAAATTATTTTGAAAACGATACCTTATAGTTATTTAATTTAAGCAAAGCAGCATGCAAACTATCTCTTACTAAATAAGAACGACCCTTGAGTCAAACTTTTCGCGTAGATTCATAGTTTTGAAACTCAAATTCTCATTACTAATTCGAAGGCACCATGTGCGATACGATATGATAGTAGAAAATTGATTTCAAATTTACTTATTCTCGATTTTTAAATTTCACCCAACCATGACCCACGTTAACAGTTTAATTTGTACAACATAGATGGAATAAAATGAAATAAGAACATGTATTTACGAGATTAGTTTAGGTGTCTACAATCGAAAATCATTTGAATCCATCATCAGTTCAGCGCCAAATTATTGCATTGTCACGCGACTAACACTGGGTGTACATATACCTAAGGTAAATCCAGTGCAAGTTAATTTATAGCTTGTAAAATAGATAGATAGATAGAAAATTCTTTATTGTAACACCACATAAAAAATAAAATAAAGCATGATGTAATTGTTGTGTTAGCAGTATAGACATTCTGATGGTATCTAAGATGCCTACCGGTCGGCTGATTTAACGTAATTCAAATTCCTCAGTTTGAGAAATGAATCATTGAGATTAATTATTGTTTCTAAGGTGATCTTCAAATTAAAGTAGTGGCCTTGGTAATAGTATCTTGTGATTAGTTGGTACCTATGTAATGAAGTTGAGATTTGAATGCGTGTGTCACAAAACTTCACATATTCTTTTCTTCTTTCTTAGAATTGGGTATACTACAAAAACGAACTGCTTCCCAGAAAACAATTGAGGCTAATATTGGTATCATTCATAATTCTCGCAGGATTCCACATATCCGTATTATTTATTCATGAGTTCATTTGCTCTTCAATTTTCTTCCTTATAATATTTTTCGCAGTTTCTTAAGTAGCTTTGGTACTTGGAAATGTGCGTTATTACAAATGGCCGATATTATTAGAAAATATTATATTGGTACTGAAGTGAATGAATCCTTTTGAAATAGTTACGTATTTTGATTAATTAAGATCTCATGCATTGGTAGTGAATGAAATTATTTCTTAACGTTAGTTATTAAAACCATAAAATACCAAGAGTTTTATCTTTCTATCTTTCTTTTCTGGTATCTTTTTTCTTCTACCTATTTGTTTCCTTGGTTACATTGTTTGTCACAACAAATCCTATTATTGTGGACATAACTTTAATCAATTATAACCTTCATAGATAGTAGAAACTAATAATTATGATATTTTATAATCATTTCTAGCTTTGGTGGTGGCAGGTTGATTTTTATCGCATCAGACACTACCTAGTATAATTATACACACTGTGTAGTCACAAATAATATTGAGTTAAACTGAATATATTTTTAAGTTACTAGTGAAGTAAAGGTAAAATGTTTTGTTCAATTTATAAACTGCATTAGAAAAATATAACGTGAGCAGCCTCTACGTCAAGTCCAAGCTACGTGTACGACGTAGCTCAAATAGGATCTTGACATTTCTATTACGAGCTTGTGTAGCGCTGATTTACTTTGAAAGTTTGTTAACTTAGAGGTTATTCGCACACGGCGACTTTTTAACAAGCGACAAATTTTGCTCTATTCAATTTAATGCTCCTGTACCAACCCATTACTGCTGTGAAAAATTGCACATCAATCTTTTTTCACATTTAGATTTAGAGGTACAACCCGGATTTGAACCCGCGACCTCCCGTTTGGAAGAAAGCGCTTCGACCACTCGGCCACCACGACTTTTAATCAACACCCGTCAAATAAGACTCAAAATACAACGTGTTATTGACTAGCAGTAGTGTAGTTAAAAAGTCGTCATGTTCGAACGATGCATTAGATATTAACACAGACCTAATAGCTTAATAAATTATTGCGGTATTTAAATAGATTATTATGTCTATTTGTGTTTGTAATCTTTACTTTAGGAGCTGCAAGTTTTAAACTACAATAAAAATGTATTGTAGTTGTACTAATGTCCATTTTAATTAGACTATAAAACGCATTGAGTTCCATATTCATTGGTTTGCCTACATTGGGGCAAATTTACATTGTATGATAAATTTATGAAAATAATTCCTGGTAATCAAAGGAACATATGATTTTGATTTTGTTTAGTACAATAAATAACATTAATTTCTTGTAGAAAAGTAGATGTTTAAGCGATTATTTTACACAAATATCATCTTAAGCTTAAGTAAATTTACGATATCCGAAGTAATACAATAAAGAAGTTTACTTAATTATAAAAATATTTGATATTACTCTCATGATGAATATGGTCGAGTTCGAAAAAGCATGTTGGTATAAGTACGTTAAAAAACTCCTACCTTCAAACTTTTGCTTAAATACTTTAGCACCAACAACAGAAACAACTAACAACAGTACAATACTGCTAAACACACTCATAATAACATCCGATGTATGTCAATTTGATTTTAAAAGGAAGTTTAAATATATTCCTTAACTCAAAGTTTTCGTAATTTTCTTTGTGGTATGAGTATTCGCTTCAGACGAACAGTCTTGATACTCAGAATTCATTTCGCGAACTGAGAACTCTCAAAATTTGAGCAAACGGCTGGGACCGTTTTCGTGTAATACGCATGCGCGAAGACTTATTGCAAACTTTTCGGAAACAAAGCCGGATTTTGATATTCAAATTGGGTAGATGTTTCCAATTCATGGTTATGGCTATTGATAAAAAACGTTTTTGTATAAGTACGGTTTTATTTAAGCAGTTGTAGACTGACCTCGAGGCGTAGGTTAGTACCTTAATACTATTTTACAGTTGCTATCAAAACCGATATATCAAGGAAATCGGTTTAATATGTTAGTTTAAGTTCTGGATAACCTGTAAAATACAATTATTCAAGGTTTAGCTTAAAATCTTTTTGCGTCATTTATCTATCATGTACGAAATTTTATTTTGTGAAAATCTGGTGAAAATAAAAAATCCCATCACTCAAAAATGTATTTATTTCAGAATTCCAAACGCCGCGCTGGTGCAGTTCAAGTTTCTAAAAATTATTAAACAAATTATTAAACTTTATATCTAATTGACACTTATGATTATACATTAACTTTTTTCTTATTGCAAGATAGATAAACGAGCCTACGGCCCACCTGAGCGGTCACCGTCGCTCTGAACAAGCAAAATTTCCATCTTTTCCCGATATTTGTTTTGTGTCATTATCAAAATGCACGAAAGGAGGTTGTGGGAAAGCTGCTATGAATAAAGAACAACCATAAAAGTTAGACAGTTTTTCGGGAAACAAGTTCTTAAAGCAAGTATTATTTACACAATTGATTGTTACATTCAAACTTCGGGTTTGCTGTTAAAATATTTTTCAGGACGAACTATTCTATATGAGAATATTAAAGGGTCTTGATGGTTCACAATTGATGGCTTCACATAAACTACATCGATTACCAACGATTTCGCTAAAAGTTTGAATACTTGTTCTTCATCACATTTTTCATCATCGTGGGCACAAATTATTACAAATTTGCCATTATAGTTGTAATCGTGGTTTATAAGCATGTGGATTGCATCCGAAACTTCTGAAATATCTTCACAGAAAATTACGAACTGTGGTATCTGGCTTCGATATTTTAGTTGATAGAGACCAGTATTTAATGAAACTGTCTTATTGTAATTGTTAAGGAATAAATTCACACCATTACTGTGAATAATACTGAACAATACAAGTGTTATGTGACGCTATTCGAACGAAATAACTCAAAAAATATTAGTCGGATTTTGATGAAATATACACAAGATATCAGAAGACGTAGTACCTACAAAAAAGAATTTTTAAAATCGGTTAGTGTACCTATGTGACGCTAGAAATCAAAAATAATAAACACGTATTCTACAAAATCTCCGGGCACCCTAGAGTTTAAAGACGTTCTTTAGCTTTAACTTTAACATCCCACCAACAGGAACTATTTCTAACAGTGAAATACTGTTAAATACACTCATAACAAATTCTTATGTTATATCAATTTCTTTTTGGCTTTTGATAAAATACCTATTTAGAAGTACGGTTTTATTTAAGTAGTTTTAGACCGACCTCAACGCTGATCCGGAACGATTTAACTAAGTATTGAAAAAAAGTATATTTACTACTTAAATATTATCTTAGAGATGGTTCTGAAAGCCGATATTTCTTCGTCTTCTTGACATTTTTTGGAAATCTGCTTTGGAATGTTACTGTAGGTTTTTTAACGGATTTTTTTTGGATTATTTCGCGAAAATAAATAACAATACAACTACCACTCAAATATTTATTTCTAAATTCGAAAATAATAAATTGCAAGCACAGTATAATATCTATTATTTATATAATACAACTTGGACCAGTAACTTTGAACCAGCTCCATTGGGGTGAATGAAAAAAAAAATCGAAATACAACTTAGTGCCACTTTTCAATGTTTTTCCGAACGATAGTCGTACATTCATCATACAATGTCAGTAAATTGTTTTACTTTTTCGAAAATTATAACTAGTTCCTTTCAACAAGTCAATCACATGGGGTGATTTAGCTGGTCTCAAGTTACAGATCCACCCTTTATAATATGTATTCAGAAACGCAGTGTTTATCAAAACTATCATTATACTCTAAAACATGCCAAATTCCAAGCATAGTGCTTATATATTTTCTATTATAGTTTTGTTCAAGCCTGAATATCACTCTGAGTATCAAGATTGTAACAAACAATTTCAAGTGCAAAATAAAGTGTCGCAAGAGCCCATCCTATAAACAATATTAGAAAACAACCACTGAAATCGTTGAGTCTGAGAGGCTCCAAATTATATACGTAATGCAGAAACAGATAATGTTCCTGTTTCCTCAGGTTCGTCTGATACGAATATTGAACAAATCCGCGCTCAAATGCTGCATTCAATATTTTACTTATCGGCTTCGTCATCGGTGAATATTTCCTAAAGTACAACACAATAGGACTGTTCACGATGTAATTCTTAAATATCTGTATCAATTTTGATCCATTATGTCTAGACACATGGTATTTAATTGTATCGGTGCTTAGTGCTAACACAAAATCAGTGTTCTCTTCAATGATATCATCCAAAACATTTTTCACATCTTCCATGTCCACTATAGTCCAATTATCATAGAAAGGCTTTTCTTCAATGAAATATTCTCTTAATGAGGAAATACCGCCGAACGGATACTTTAAAATGTCTTGAAATGAACCCAAATTAAAATTGAATTTTTTTCGTTTCAAACTCGAAATAAGAGTGATTTGATAGGCAGATCTAATAATAAAGGTAAACCAGATCCAGCCCAGAATTATGAATTGAAGTGATCTTCTTGACGGAATTTTCGGTAACGGTAACCCAATAAACAAGAGCCATGCGTAAAAAAAATAATTACGTTTCGGTGGTTTTATATTAAACACGCGTCTCAACTGTTTAACCAAACGTGATTTTCCGAGTATATTTAAAATTATTATACATAAAAAAATTAAGAAAAGTATCAATCTAATCGTCGGGCTAAGAGGGTGCAACAATTTCGGCCAAGAAGGCAACAACGGTGGTTTCTTCGCAGCCCAAACAACTTGCATAAAGTAGTATGGGTATGATACTTGAAAATTACCATACAGGTGTGAAGTTAATGGAGCGTTGCACATAGCCAGATAAACTCTTCGATTATACACTTCCCCTAGGCATCCCGTCCAATTATTATTTATGTATTGGCCCCATTCAAGTTCGTTTGGAATCTTGATGACAAGTGTCGCATTCAACACGTCTCCAATAACTTTTGCAATATTTCCATCTTTTCCCGATATTTTTTTTGTGTCATTATCAATATACATAAAAGGAGGTTGTGGGAAAGATGCTATGTGTAAAGGACAGCCATAAAAATTTAATAGCTTTTCTGGAAACAAATTTTTAAAGCAAATGTTATTCACACAATTCAATGTTACACTCAAAATTTCGGGTTTGTAGTTAAAACATTTTCCAGGCCGAATTATTCTATACGAGAAAACTAAAGGATCTTCACGATTTACACTTGATGGCTTCAAATAAACTACATCGATTACCAACGATTTCGCTAAAAGTTTGAATACTTGTTCTTCATCACATTTTTCATCATCGTGGGCACAAATTATTACAAATTTGCCGTTATAGTTGTAATCGTGGTTTATAAGCATGTTTATTGCATGCGAAACTTCTGAAATATCTTCACAGAAAATTACGAACTGTGGTATCTGGCTTTGATATTTTAGCTGATAGAGACCAGTATTTAATGAAACTGTCTTATTGTAATTCTTAAGGAATAAATTCACACCATTACTGTGAATAATACTGAACAATACAAGTCATGTAACGCCATTCGAAGTTAAAATATACTATTTTGGCAGCAAGTACTGCCATTACATCCATCGAATTAGAAACATTATCACTAAAAAATTTGGAAGATAAATTCCCAGATATCATAGTATTATTCTCGCACATTTTTAAGATGGATATAGCAGTTGCACAATGTGCACGTGTTTCCAGTCAAATAAGTTGACTATAAACTAGTTCGAATCAAAATCAAGTGAAATAAATCATAGTTATATTTGGCATTCATAATTTTATGAAAGTGTAATTAAAATAAGGTAGGTAACTTAATATCTGTCATCAGTCTAATACCTTTTTTATCAAATGTATAACCATAACTAATGTTTGCAACAATCTGTTTCTAGGTTACTAATTTGCTGCTATTTTAAGTCGAAGGTTTTTAATTCATAGGTATGTTCTTTATATTTTGCTTTTAAACATGACTTATTCATTTTTGATGCTTTTTAGGGTTTCGAACTGTAATCTAGTAAACTTTTTTTAGTTGGAGGAAATAGCCGGATCACCACACGCCCCGCAACTTAACTTTAACTCCCACATAAGGAGTTAAACTGCACTAAAAACTCTAACAACTCACACTCAGCGTCCGAACCCTGGCTGAGGCCAGAACCTAGCACGGCGTTATGCGAGACGTATTACGACACTTTTTCCAGTCGCGCCGCCCTTGGACACAGACCAGGCAGCCACCGCGTGGCGATACGGCCACTGGCTCTATCGGTCGGCGGGCTTTCCGATGCCTGTCGAGATGTGACCGCGACTTTGTGATGTTGAGTAGCTATGGAGTTCGTCGGCATAGCTACTCAACAAAAAAACTCACAGAAACTTGAACGCTTTTTATTTACCTATATCTAGGTGTATCGTCTGATTTGTAAGACACATTTGATTCGAAAAAGCACAGAGTTATTATAGGATATGAAAATGGACACAAAAATAATAGAATGATTTTATTGGCAGGAACTGCCAAATTTTTTAACGTTACAAATTCAAGCAAAACTACAATGTTGACATTTAAAGAGCTAATATGTAAAACTATTTCTAATTCGATTTAGTGCAAAATTATGACGTATCGAAAGTAAAGAGACTTAGGACAGATTAACAAAGTTCTATACCTACTTTCTGGCGTTAAGCTACCACGCACACTGAAGTTGAGTGAATGCGTCCAATAGTTCTGAACCATAAGAAGTGAGTTTCTTTTATATTGATTCCTAATCCAGACTATAATACAAGTTCAAATATTATTTGCGGACGTCATGACATTTGGTATGAATACCAAGGAACCTCGGAATTTAACTTTGAAATTTGTCAGTCATTAGACTATTCCTACAAGACAAATTTGTTGTTCATTAGAAATAAATAAAATTCGTCAATTTATACTTAGGTTATGTTATTTTAATATTTTTTTACAACACAATTAAACATTTAATTTGTACTTAATCCATAAATCAAAAACTTAATGCATTTATTTTAATTACACAACATATTAGCTATATACAGGTTTCACTCGGAAGTAAAATTCTTTGTCTTCTATGTAGTAGTCCCTTAATGACGCTATACCTCCAAATGGATACTTTAATACATCTTTAGCAGAAAAAAACATTTTTCGATAGTTTACGCTTTTCAGACTTCTAATGAGGGTAACTTGATAAGTACATCTGGTTATAAAACTAATGTGATGTCAAATGTTAATCTCAAATTAAAATCGAATGGTTGCAATATTTTTTCCCAGGATGGTCCTAAAGGTCCTTCGCCTGTGATCAGACTATTTTCATAAAGTAGTAGGGATATGATACTTCAAAACTTTTGTACAATAATGTCGTTAAGGGTGCATTGCACATTGCAACATGAACTGTGTGATTAAATACTTCCCCTAAGTATCCAGTTGTATTTTTTGTACTGACCCTATTCAAAGTCGTTTGGTGTTCTAATGACTCGAGTCACGTTCAATACATGTCCAAGAATGTTTGCTATATTTCCATCTTTTCCCGATATTTGTTTGGTGATGTTATCAAAATACATGAACGGAGGTTGTGGAAAAGAGGCTATGAATAAAGGACAACTATAAAACTTGGTCAGCTTTTCCGAAAACAAGTTTTTAAAGCAACTGTTGTTTTCACAATTCATTGTTACTATTGTGTTTTGCTTTGTATTAATACCACGATTAATGTTGATTTATATTTTGTTTTATTTTACTTTTATGACACACGTTTTTCTAACTACTAATGACACACCATAGATTACTTATGCTACAGATACAATATGTTTAAGCTCTTTCTTAATGTTGCCAGTACTTATTGTTAAATACACAACATTCGTCCCCTTTTTAAAAGATTATAACAATGCAATTTTGAAGTTGTTAATACTGACAATAACGTTTGCTTAATTAATAAAAAGATTAATAATATTCTACTATTTTAAATCGAACATCTAAATACTTAAATACTACTTAACCTATGAGTTTTATCTATTTGTAAGATTACAGATTTAAACGTGTCGGGGGTCTACGTATTCTATGAGACCTTCTACAGGGTGACACTCTGGATTCGGGAATGTTATAATTAGTTTCCTGCACTTCAGTATTAGTCTTCGAATTTGTCATTTCTTCCTCTATGACCTTTTTAGTTTCAGAATAGTTCTGTCCAACACCCGAAAGCCTCTTTTCTGGACTTGGGAACATCTCTTCTTCTCCTGAGATCCTGTCCTCTATTCCTGAGAACCTTTCTTCCACTCCTGAAAACCTTTCTTCTACTCCTGAAAACCTTTCTTCTACTCCTGAGAACCTTTCTTCCACTCCTGGAAATCTCTCTCCTGCTTCATTTCTTCTAGTTAGTACTCTATTTTCCTCCACTTGTGCATGAGCATATGTCACATGGTTTCTATCGCTATTTAAATTGTTTTCCACATTTCGTGGACGTATGTCTTCTACATGAACATGTTTGTGTATGTCATTTACACTCACTATGTACCGAACAGAACTTAAACACTTTACAATTATTCCTTTTTGCCAATACTTTCCCTGGCTAACATTCTTATACCATACTGTATCACCTTCTATATAGCTATTAACATTTTTTACATTACTTTGTACTAATTTATTTCTTGTCATTATGTTATGTGGTTTAATTAAATCTAATTTATTTCTAGGTTTAAATTTAAATAACATTTCATTTGGTGAACATTCTGTACTATTTGGTTTATAAAAATTACCTTTATTACCTTTCCTTCCTTATTACCTTTCCTTTATAAAAATAAAGGAAAGGTTCATAGGATCCACCATTTTACCGAAGAGCTTTTGTAATGTATAATGTCGAACAATGCAGTAGGAACAACATAATCGATCTCCCGGCGGCCGTCTCTCTACTCCTACTTAATAAAATTTATAAATATACCTAATTATTATACAATACCGTTTTGTTCTGTTAGCTTCAAAGGTTTATAACTTTATTATTGTATTAAAATGTAATATTTCGTTACTTTTGTACATTGGATTATTTTTTGTTAAATAAATATAATATTGTGTTATTATTTAAGCAGTTTATGATAAAATACGGTGTTTTATTTGTATACAAGTTGACGACTTGACACAAATTGTTTACGTTGAATGTAGGCTTTGTGTACGCAACGGTCTCTGGTATATTTTGTTTCTTGGTAATGTTATCTGTATAGAAAATTTTAACAGCTAGCATTACATCAAATATAGTAAATTACTACGTTAGTTGTTTAAGGACATTTTTGATGCATTTGATATGAACTTTTTTTACTAGAAACCCGAAGATTTAAAGCTATATGTGAACTGTAAAACTGGTACCGATGTTTTTTGCACGAAAGCTTTTAACACATGAATGTATTATATTGTACATTTGGGTCTAAATGTGCTGAGTGATTTGAGCTGACAGATCAGTGCCAAGTTTTGCTATTGGCAACATTTTCAAGTGGGGAATCTAAAGCACAAAATATATTTTATAAAATCCAATATTTATTATTCGTTTAATTATATTTTTAGATATATTTTATTATGCTATGCTTAATTTAATAATTGAGTTACGGAGTTTGGAATTGGAGCATTTTTTATTGCATTTACTTTCTCTTCTTGAGGCCGAATACCCCTTTCATTTATTACATGTCCTAAAAATGTTATTTCAGACTTAAAAAATTGACATTTATCTATGTTTATTCTGACATTATAAACCTGAAGTCTTTCTAATACTTCTGTTAGATTTTTGTAGCAATCCTCTAAACTTTGCCCTTTTACTACTACATCATCTATATAACAGTTAACATTTTTTAATCCCGTTAATATTTGATCCATAACACATTGAAATACCGAAGGTCCACTAGATACTCCAAACTGTAACCTTGTTGGTCTATAAAGGCCTAAATGTGTATTGATGGTCATGTATTCACTTGATGCTTCATCTAGTAATAATTGTTGGTAAGCTCCTGACAAATCTAATACACAAAAAACAGAACCACCTGTTAAATTTACAAAAATATCCTCCGGGAGAGGCAACGGATAATGTTCTGTATCCACTACCTTATTTATGGTCACTTTATAATCGACACATACTCTCAATTTTTTATCTCCTCGTTGTACCAAAACTATAGGACTAGCCCAATTACTGTGTTTTACTTTTTTAATTATTCCGGACTGTTCTAAGCTTAACAATTCACGTTCCACCTCCTCTTTTTTGGCAAAAGGTATGGAATATGCTTTATGAAAAATAGGTGTAGCCCCTTCTTTCAACTTTAAACTAGCTTTCATATTTAAAATATGAGATGACCTATCATTATTAAATACTTTATGTATGATATTCCTTGGAGCTGAGACTTACCTTTTGTCGGCCGGCCCGTCCGCGATGCGAAGCTGTGGTCGCCGTCGTTGGTGAAGCCCTCACAAATTCCTTGGAATATATCACACAGTCCACAGGTCACTGGTGAAGTCTTGGATGTGTAGTTTATGCATTAACAGGAGTCGTGTGAACTTTCGCGTCGGATCTTATTACAACGGTAGCAAAATCAGCTGTTGCTCGCGCGTTCAAACATGAAGTCTGTTCTGTTGGTGTTCGCGGCAGCCAATGGGCGTGCGACGTATTCGGCCACGGGTTACCGGAACGAAAGGTTTGTCAACAACTCACGGAAATCATACTCCAATAAAAGTATATCTTGTGTGTGTGTGCAGTATTGCAGCTCAGTATCACGACACAAGAAATAATGCAAGAAAATTTAAAAACCTGTGAACACGATATCTGTTCCAGTACGGAACATACCGCTCACCTTAAAGACCTGTAGGTGTCTTTAACAATAAACTCAAATGAATTCCAATATCTACGAACCAAAATTAAAAAACATAAAAAAAAAAAAAAATACTAAAAATGTAAAGACGTATGCAGCCTTTCGCATACATCTAAGCATAAAATAAGACAAAATTATAGAAAAAACGTTTTTATCAAGAACAAAAAAAATGAGGAACTTCGTTCCAATAAAAAACAAACATGAAAAAACTGAAATTAAAGAACACCACACCGTAAATCACAGATTAGGGCTATAATGTGAGTGGTGGATGTTCCACTGGAGTGGAGAAGGCACTCGACACAACGTAACAGTGTTGGTCACGAATGCGGGAATCGCGATTACGAGATCCCATAATGATATCTTGTAAGCTAACTGTTAGTTCACATCTACATGACAAAAGATGAAAATATGATCTACAAAAATTAAACATTATTTTATAAACAAACTTTTTTCGAAATTTATTTTTATTAAGTAATGAAGTTGAAAGACGTTTGTAAAAAATAGTGCGGGAGAATAAAATGTGTGGTAAAAATAGTAGAAGCTTGTACCATGTCCAACTTGGATCACGGTGTAAACCGAGGCTCGGTACACCAGTATTAGTCCTATGAGTGACGGAAGGAACCACCGGCCGCTCACCATTAGAAACTGATGCTACTAAACCGGTTTGCGAAATGAATTGTTTATTATTAAATGAAAACGGCACAGCGTCGTAGCGCCCTGGATCATATACATTATGCGTCTTTCGAAGAAAGGATTCACATAATGCGTCATCGGGAACGTAATTCCGCTTACCAGGAGACGACTCCGAGTCCTCAACATTTAAAAATATTATGTCGTTGTCAAACGAGCTAAAAGAAAGTTGGATAGGATTTGAATAATAGATTTTCATTTTGTGAACTGCATTTATGACGTCATTCGTTTTAACTAACATTTTACTTTTTGATTTTATTTTAGACTCCGTAGGAGAGACTGGAATATTAAAATTTGTTGATTCACTTCTATCAACATAAGCTTGACTATTTGAATGAAATAAACTATGATGTGTTTTATGACACGTTCGAGAAACAAAACTTGATTTACATTCATTAACGATGTGTTCTAAGTGTAAACAGTTGCAACAAATTTCACAACTCAAGCAATTTTTGTCTTTACCACTATTGACATAAGGTCGAGAGTAATTCGCGTTAGATACGTCAACAGCAGAAATATGTCTCGCGGTCGTTGAACAAGATTTTTTATGTGATTCGAGTACATTGCTGTTTTCAGAACTACCCGCGTTTGACGATTGTTCGTTAACGGAATTTATATTAACATTTTTTGAGAAGGATGACAAATTCGTATGATTATAGTTCAAATTTACTGTTGATGTTGATAAAATGGGTGAAATTATAACATTTTCATTTTTGTAAATTGTATTTCGAATTGCGCGGCGCTGTTTGTCATTCCTATCCTTGATACTAATTATGTGGGACTGTATAGCATAAAACAATTCATTAAAGTTATTCCTAATTCCAATTTGTTCATCCTTGTTAAAGCATTTGAATTTGATTAATGTTTTTTCTATTTTTGATTGCAGTTTGTAAAATTTACGTTGATGGCACGTTAGGTCTTTAGTTCGCGAACAAAACTGTGGTTCGTCAGTAGTTGCCAACTGTAGAATTTGTTTGAGTTCATCGATGATGAGATCTCGTTGGAATATATCGTATTCACAATGTTGAACCGATGTTAACTTTTCTTCCGACATTTTGCGAAACAAAGATGTCGGTCGAAATGACGCGAATGATTCGACATAAATTAACTAGTACGTAATACTGAGCTAAGATTTTGCAATTACTACACAATACAAGATATAATCCGTCTCGAACGGACCAAAAAATTATGTATGATATCCCTTGGAGCTGAGACTTACCTTTTGTCGGCCGGCCCGTCCGCGATGCGAAGCTGTGGTCGCCGTCGTTGGTGAAGCCCTCACAAATTCCTTGGAATAAATCACACAATCCACAGGTCGCTGGTGAAGTCTTGGATGTGTAGTTTATGCACTAACAGGAGTCGTGTGAACTTTCGCGTCGGATCTTATTACAACGGTAGCAAAATCAGCTGTTGCTCGCGCGTTCAAACATGAAGTCTGTTCTGTTGGTGTTCGCGGCAGCCAATGGGCGTGCGACGTATTCGGCCACGGGTTACCGGAACGAAAGGTTTGTCAACAACTCACGGAAATCATACTCCAATAAAAGTATATCTTGTGTGTGTGTGCAGTATTGCAGCTCAGTATCACGACACAAGAAATAATGCAAGAAAATTTAAAAACCTGTGAACACGATATCTGTTCCAGTACGGAACACTTTACAATACTTATTTTTAATGTTTTGAATATTTTTTTCCTTTCTATTAACATTTACATCATTTATCTGTTTTATTATAAAACTTTTTTTCCATTCAGGAAATAAGATTTTTAACCAATTTCTTCCTACCAGCGGCACAAAGTATTTATCACTATCTATTACAATCAAATAATTGTTTTTGATTTGATAACTTAGGGTAGGTATGCAATGCGTACTTGCTTCTCTTACCTACACGCTACTTCTATCACTAACATTATTATTTAATTACTTATTTCTGTCTATATTATAATATGGGTTTTAGGAATTTAAGAATAAAAAAAAATACAGACGAATTGAGCACCTCCTCCTTCTTGGAAGTCGGTGAAATAGAATACACTTAACAAAAATCACCAATCAATTTACAAACTAATATAGTTTAAAGTTATACAGTTATAGGCAGCCAGCCTTATCTTCTTCTTCCAGAATTTCTTTTGTCTTTTATTTATTTATATCCAGATGTATCGTCTGATTTATAAAACAAACTAGATTTTAAAGAGCACAAATTGGTATAGGGTGTGAAAATGATTTTTTAACAGTAGAATGCAGCAATAATCTTTTTCAAAGCTATAGCTGGCGTTAAGCTGTAAATCTACTTGTATTTAGATTTAGTGAAATCTTATCACGTATCGAAACTAAAGAGACTTAGAACAGATTAATAAAGTTCTATACTTGCTGGGATTAAGCTACCACGCACACTGAAGTTGAGTGATTACCCCCGATAATTCTTTCGGGACCGTTAGAACTGAGTTTCTTTTATATTGGTTCTAGATCTTTAATATCGAATAAACATATTGTTTCCGCAAAGTCATAGGTAATACTTAGCTAAATAAAATAAGCTTTCTATTAAGGAAGTTCCTCAAACAGTCTAGGTTAATTATTTTTTAAAATGATTATCTTTGTAAGTTTTTCTTTTAATTCATATTTAATACCTACACTAAGTAATTAATACCCATAAAACGAATGATTATTTGATTACAGAAAGCAATTAATGAAATCCGTTAATTATACTTAGTATTTTATTTGGAAAAAGTTTAGAACACAAAGCAGTTCTTTACCTATAGCTAATGCATACATAGATTAATCTAAGTAGGTAGTACCTAACAAGTTTAATATAAAAATAATAATAGTCTATTTTTTTTAGTTTAACTTCCGTATTTTTTATTCTTCGTGCACTTAAATTATAATTATTTAACAATATTATAATAAACTTTAACAAATGTTTCTTTCGTACAAACACTGACCTTCCAAACATACGAGACTCGCTCGGAAGCGAAATCAACAAATCATGTCATGTTTAATAGTCATTTATAGGTAAAGCTAGAATTAAAAGGAAACTTGATGTACATTGATACCTAGGAACTACGTTAACATCTAAAGTGTGTTAAACTTTAAAAGAGAAACTGCACAAACTATTACACTTCAATATTTAGCTCAAACATGATAATAATTATAAAATATTTTAAGAGTATACTGAAAAAATATGATTGCTAGATTTCTTGCAAATAATCTTTTAGACCAATCATTGCAGTTTGCCACAAACCACTTCTACTATGAAGTATAGAGTAGCAATAATATATCCTGCATTTAAAAATAAGAAACTGCCAATAAAATGATCGTTTGTAAGTGGTTTTAAATTATAGATATATTCCATGTTCAAAAAATGGTCTTGACGCTTCACGTTATTTTGATAAGAGTAATGAATAAACCCACGTTCAAACGCTTCAGTCAATATTTTCGAAACCGGCTTTGTCAATGGTGAATGTTTCGAAAAGAACAAGACTATCGGACTGCTTACAATACAATCGTTAAATATCTGCATAAACTTTGTTCCATTGTGCTTGGACAGACGATACCTTAATGCATCCCTGCTCAAAGCAAGTACAAAATCGGTTTTCTCTTCAATAATGTCTTCTAAAAGATCATCGACTTCATGCATTTCTATCGAAATCCATCTATCGTAGAATTCTTTATCTTCTTTGTAGTATTCTCTTAATGATTCTATACCTCCAAACGGATACTTTAATACGTCTTTAGTAGAAAAAAAATTATGACGATAGTTTACGCTTTTCAAACTTCTAATGAGGGTAACTTGATAAGCACATCTGGTTACAAAACTGAACCAAATCCAAGATAAAATTATAATCTGAAATGTTTTTCTTCGAGGAAGGTTCTCCATAGGAAATCCAAGAAACAAAAGCCATGCATAAAATAAATAATTTCGTTTTGGTGTCTGTACGTTAAAAGCGCGTCTTATTTTATTCCAAATTTTTGTTTTCCCTAATAAATTAAATATTATAATACAGCCAAAAACACACATGATTGTTAATCTCAAATTTAAATCGAAAGGTTGTAATAATTTTTCCCAGGAAGGTCCTAAAGGTGGTACCTTTGCTGACCATACAATTTCCATAAAATAGTAGGGATATGATACTTCAAAATGTTTGTACAATAGTGTCGTTAAGGGTGCATTGCACATTGCAATATGAACTCTGTGATTAAATACTTCTCCTAAGCATCCCGTCCAATTATTATTTTTGTACTGACCCCATTCATGATCCTTTGGAGTTCTGATGACAAGAGTTGCGTTCAATACATGTCCAATAATTTTTGCTATATTTCCATCTTTTCCCGATATTTGTTTTGTGTCATTATCGAAGTACATGAAAGGAGGTTGTGGGAAAGATGCTATGTATAATGGACAGCCATAAAACTTGGTCAACTTTTCTGGGAACAGATTTTTAAAGCAACTATTGTTTTCACAATTCATTGTTACATTCAAAGTTTCGGGTTTGCTGTTAAAACATTTTCCAGGACGAACTATTCTATACGAGAAAACTAAAGGATCTTCATGATTCACGCTTGATGGTTTCAAATAAACAACATCGATTACCAACAATTTCGACAAATGTTTGAATACTTGCTCTTCATTACATTTTTCATCGTGGGCACAAATTATTACAAATTTGCCATTATATTAGTAGCCGTAACTTTCGAAATATCTTCACAGAAAATTACGAACTGTGGTATCTGACTAGGATATTTAAGTTCGTATACACCAGTATTCAAGGCAACTGTATTATTGTAATTCATTAAAAACAAATTTATAGCCTTGCTTTGAATCATACTGAACAACACAAGTGTTGTGTAACGCCATTCAAAGTTGAAATGTGCTATCTTCGCTGCTAGTATTGCCATTCGATCCATTGTGTTTGGAACATCAAGCAAAAAAATATCGGAATAGTTTCCAGACATTACACTGGCGTCCATTTTTCATAAAACAATATTCTTTAACTTTGTTTGTAGCTTCCATTACAAATGAAAGTCGATGTAGGGATAACACCATACACACTCAATAATTATATTGTGTCTAATGCAGTTTTTATCCGATTGGGAATTCTCAAAGTGAAACCTAGAATTTACTTAGCTCTACCATTACTTTTAAAATGACTTAATTTTACGTTCCCTTTTTTAGTTACTTTTTTCTTTATTTTGCGGCTTTTTTGAAGACATATTTCAGTGACAAAACAAATTAGTGATATAACCCACCCACTTAATAAAACTACGTAACATCCAGTATAATGCTCTATATTAATCGGTTCCCGTGTTTGTGTTGAATGTTTCACTTCATTTGCTGTTGCATACTTCTTATAAAATTTATCAACGAATCCGGATTCAGTTAAAATTTGTAAAATTTCATTGACTGGTGTTACAAGAGGTGAATCATTTTTGAAAAATATTACTGTAGGGGTAACAACTATTTGTTCTGGTAAAATATGCACGTGTACATTTTCCGCATTAATTATATATTTTGCTATTTCGTGGATTATAGCTACAACAAAATCAAAACCGTCTGAGATTTCATGAAGTGTACTTGTTATGTTGTGTCCTTCCAGTATCTTCCAATTTTCGAAAACGTATTGATTGTAAGTGTAATACTCTCTTAAAGTAATGCTTCCTCCATAAGAATATCCGGCGCCAATGGCATCATCAAGTGTTTGAAAATTATCTAAATAAAATTTCCCCTGCAGTGAATTTATAAGCCAAACTTGATACAATGTTCTAATTAAAAAACAATACCATATCCAAATCACAATAAAAGAATGAGCAAACGATTTTGAAGATAACCGTGACATTGATACTCCCATACAGATCATCCACGAATTGAAAAGAAGAGACATTTTCAATTTCCTTACTCTGATTTTGCGACATAGCCTTCGAATCGTTTTAGTCCTGAGTAACAATGCACATAACATGACCAGAAGGAAGCTTATACCCAGCACTATTTGAGTTGACAATTTAAATGGATGTAATAATTTCAATGAAGGAGATAGTAGAACTGCAGAATGTGAAATCCAAACTATACTAATAGAGCGATAAGATTTTGAAATTTGAAAGTCTGAAATTCTAGATACAGTCAGTACGGCAGACGTCATGGAAATGTTGGCTTTACCATAATAAACGTCTGCGAGGGAACCAGTCCATGAGCCATTGGATTCTAATTTGCCCCGGCCAGATCCAATACTTGGTGTTACCACTTCAAGAGTAGCGTTAAGACTTTCTGCAATTAAAACCAATAAGTCACCATCAGCTCCTTCTGGTTTTCCGTTATGTAAATGCATGAAAGGTTTTTGGATAAAGATCGATGCTATGACTTTACATCTGTTTAAGTTATCCAATTTCTTGACATAGAAACCACATTTAGGGACACTGATAATACACTCCTTCAGGTTAAATATCTGTACAGGATCGCCTTCCGCACACTCTTCATTTTCCAGGGGAAAATAGGTATAACCAGTAACATCCCCATCTCCCTTGAGAAACACAACGTTAGTTATTCTACGAGACCACAGTTTCTTTACTGCTTGTGTAGCATTGCACTTCGACGAACATGCTGACTGACAAACGACAATGTATTTTCCGCCGGTGTCGTATTGATTCCCTAATGCGTCGAGTGTATTCATAATACCTATGACATCATCTGAAACGATCACAATTTGTTGTAGATCTGCTTTAAGCTGTGGATCTAAGGCACTGTTTCCCACTATCAAACTTTTGTTGAATGTTTTCAGAAAAAAATCCACGTTGCACACAAAGGTAGTGTTGAATAAAACATAGGTAAGGAGGTTCCACTCGAAATTATAAAGGGCAATATTTAAAATCGCTGTTGATATTTTATTTGGCGTTTCATTGCAGTCAAAGCTGTTCACAAACAGGTCGTGCACAGACATTTTTTCAAACTTAACTACTAGAAGCAAGACCTTTAGGAAGTTTTTTATCTTTTGGTAATAGGTACCTGCGATAGATAATTATTATTCCACACCACAATTAGTGTAGCTCATTTATCACGAAATATTAGTGTCACTTGAGGTTGTCAATTATTCAAGACATATTTTTTACCTCAAAATGTCATCTGAAATTGTGGGTAATTATAATTATTAATCATCATCAACGCAAGTGGACTATCTCTTTGTGTACTTTCATCACAGCAGAAACAAATAGGGAACGAATAGTACAATATTAAATATATGAGAGAACCGTCTCTATCATCTCTTCAAACACTTCTTGTGGAATATATTATTGTAGGATTAGGGAACTCTTACTGTATGCTGTTTTTTACATTCTTTTCTTTTTTTAGTGGTTAGTAACCAAGTTGTCGTTCCATTTGTTAGGGAAGCTTAATGTTATTATACTTGGCGTCTTATGGTACTGGGTCGTTAGTACGAGCAACTTCAGTATCAACAGCCACCTATTCTACATCTAGCGAGCAATGTTTTGAAATGAAACAGCGTTTATAATACAATTTTTAGAATGAACTAAGAAATAATTATAATAAACTTTTAAATTAAACTTGGGTACAGGCATGTAAAAGAAACTACTCACATAGCTGAAAAAAATTATATTTTATGAGAAATTATAATTTACAATATTCCATTCAGGCATCCATCTTCAGTCGGAACTTAAGCTAAAACTCTCACAATTTCACGCAAAAGGTAAAGCAACGTTAGAATATAAATATACGTTCAGCTGACATTGTACGTTGTCATTGCCCAACCGTTAAAATAAAGAGGTAAGAGCCACACCAGTACACGAATACACGATTCGAAAGGAAGATGCGAACACACTGATTTGTTTACCGACGGCAGCGAGGCTAGTGTATTAAACTGTTACGATCGATCGATGGTAAAATCAACCTAATTGCAATAGACGTAGGGTTTATTTTGTTTCGACCAGTACGACAATTACAACTTCAGTGGAATAAATAGATTATGGTCTCGTTTTGAATAGTTTCCTTCATTCTCGATTCAACTCATGTTGATTCGGTAGGTTTCAGAGTATTACTAAGCTAATTACGACGGCAGTGGATACTCTATTTACTGGGCACAAGAGCAGCCCTTTTGAAGTTCAAAACGAAACCACTATCATTTTCTTTTACAATTTGAATATAATAACTACTTATTTACAGATTTACATCAATTAACTTATGTTTTTCAAATTTGAAAGCAGTGTTTACTTAATTGTGACGTCACATTTTGTTACTGCTCTCTCTTTCTAACATGAAATCAAGACAATGATTACAACATCGTACTTCTTAATAATTTACTTCTTGTTTCAATTCTACTTGTGGCCAATGTTCATGAGTCATAGTTTTGTCTCGATTTACTTCATAAGTATTAAATGTATTTAAAATAAAGTTTAAAATTGTCTAGCATTATAACCGTCGGTAAACGTCGTTGGGCTCAATGTCAAAACTAATCCACAATATTGCTGTACAAATGCACAAACATGTAAAGTTCTTATGTATAGAGCGTACATAGATTGTTTCAGTGATTTTAACATCAATAAAAATTCAATAATTGTGCGCTAAGTTCATTTTCACATCGTTTTGAGCATCAAAAACAGCTGTTACTTATTTTTAAAAAGCATATAGTTTTGCTATTGACAGTGTCAGATGTTACTGTGATTAGCCGTTCACAATACAATAATATATTTATAAGCTTAATTCGTATATTACACGGTAAAAATTATAAGACACAACAACAAATAAGTTAATAAGTTATATATCTGCAAATAAACAGAAACTTTGTTTCTTAATAAACATTAAACTAAATATTTATATAACACAAAGCAACACTAAATTAAGCATAGCATAATAAAATATATCTAAAAATATAATTAAACGAATAATAAATATTGGATTTTATAAAATATATTTTGTGCTTTAGATTCCCCACTTGAAAATGTTGCCAATAGCAAAACTTGGCACTGATCTGTCAGCTCAAATCACTCAGCACATTTAGACCCAAATGTACAATATAATACATTCATGTGTTAAAAGCTTTCGTGCAAAAAACATCGGTACCAGTTTTACAGTTCACATATAGCTTTAAATCTTCGGGTTTCTAGTAAAAAAAGTTCATATCAAATGCATCAAAAATGTCCTTAAACAACTAACGTAGTAATTTACTATATTTGATGTAATGCTAGCTGTTAAAATTTTCTATACAGATAACATTACCAAGAAACAAAATATACCAGAGACCGTTGCGTACACAAAGCCTACATTCAACGTAAACAATTTGTGTCAAGTCGTCAACTTGTATACAAATAAAACACCGTATTTTATCATAAACTGCTTAAATAATAACACAATATTATATTTATTTAACAAAAAATAATCCAATGTACAAAAGTAACGAAATATTACATTTTAATACAATAATAAAGTTATAAACCTTTGAAGCTAACAGAACAAAACGGTATTGTATAATAATTAGGTATATTTATAAATTTTATTAAGTAGGAGTAGAGAGACGGCCGCCGGGAGATCGATTATGTTGTTCCTACTGCATTGTTCGACATTATACATTACAAAAGCTCTTCGGTAAAATGGTGGATCCTATGAACCTTTCCTTTATTTTTTCTCACGTCTCTTACATCGCTGAAGAAATGTAGCCGTTCTAAAATTGACTACACTGATATTTGATTCTGTCACATACAATGGGTCACAAGAATTTAAAGTGAAATAATACAGGTAAGAAAAAACTAACTTCAAACGATCTTGTTTAGGGAATTAGTCCAATAGATCTTATTTAATAAATAACGAGATAGTACAGGGAAATACGAATTCTATAAGTATGGCATTAGAGTGGTAGTTAGCAGTGTTGTCTCCCGGCGACTGCAGGCGCTCGTACCGTGACCTCTCAAGACATCATTCACAACTTAAATAAATAGGTACATACATAATAGTAACACGGAAGCATCCCGATCGATACAATCATAGCGAAGTCCGATCCCGACCGCAGACAACGCAATACACGTTTCCATTGGACTAGTTTGTTCGAATCCATTCTCGTGGACACAATGTATCTAATGTAGAAAGATATTATGGCAACAAACTTTACAAAAAAATCCTAAAACAATGACTAAAAGCAGCTCGTGGCGCGGCCGAGGCCCGCCGTTACTTTTAAAAATGCACAATTTAATAATCACCAATACAGACACATACATAATTTGTGAATAACTTCATCATAAAAAAACATGTCAAAAAGTCGTGACGTCGGAGGCGTTCCCCCGCACCGGAACTTCGGAACGAGAACGAATGACCGCGGCCCGTCCCGTCTCACCGCTTAATTATGGTTAAATGACTTACAATCTACTCTTATTTCTCATTAAACGTTTTAAGATGAAATTTATTCGTCCATCCGATCTCAGTTCGACAATATACAAACACATTCTGTTGTGAGGTGATGATGTTTACGTGTGTTATACACAATCACAGATTTGTGTCAGGGACCAATGTTTCGATTAAACGAGATTGTACTCTTTTAGGTTGGATTGTAGGATTGTGTCCTTTACGGCGGCGAACACGAATCGGATATTTTCGGTATCTGCGGAAGATTAGCATATTGTTAAAAATAACAACACACAACTCAATAAAAATTAGACGTAGTTTAACAACCTGAGGTCACAACTGCTCGAATTTTCGACTTTAAAATCTTTGACTTCATGTAATTCAAGATATGATAAACTACGCCCAACTCAAATTAAAACATTAAAATTACTGCACTTGATCTTTGTTCTTACTTTACACTGCTCGTCGTTTCAATTTTCTCAGTTGTACGTTAACTTTCACACAACGGCCGATTATAAAATACCATATTAAAATCTCCTATTTCATAAGTCCTAATCAGATTAACCTCCATAATACCACTAAATAACAGATATTAGTTCTTTTAAAGTAAATAAAAATATATATACTACATGCATTCCAAAGCGACATAGAAAAAAATTACAAACATTCACCACCAATAGTTTAGTATTGAGAAAAAAATAGTAAAAATAAAATATTTAGTAAAATAAGTTGGTTATTATACCATAAAAGGGGTTAGAATAAAACATGCATTTGGAAAAATAAACAGTTTAATGTGTCAACGTTAACATAATCAATAAGCAGATAAATAAAATGTTAAGCCAAATTAAATTCTTTCAGAGCACTTTGCATAATCGTATCCTTTACAGCGCAGAACACAAGTTTAATGTTTTCAGTGTCTTTTTAAATATCCCAGTCAGTCCGATGCAGTAAGCAGCATGCAAAGCATAAATAAAAAATATAAGTAAAATAAAAATAACAGAAAAAAAAGTTTTTATTTTTTCGTATTTAAGTTCGGTTTCAGAGTATAATTTTATACGGATTTTTGTTAAATTTTTCCACATTATTAACAAGTCAAATTGTAGCATTTGAATCGAATTCAAGTTTATTTTTTAGAAAATTAATTATGAAGTTGTCGATAGTATTTTAAAATAACAACATTATCAACAACAGTGAAGCTAACTTACTTCACACTCATTGCAATTCTATGCGTGAGACTAAATCACAATATACAGCAAACAAGCAAAAATACGACATAAAATAATATACAAATTAATTACAAGCAACACGCAAATATCTAACGCAGTCTACGTATCTATATAAATTACAAAGCAGAATAAAAAAACGCTTACCTCGTATAAAACTGTTAAAGTAACTTTTATAAACCAAGAAAACATAATATTAATATTTAAGCAAAATTAATTACCAATCACATCTATTCAAGTTTTTATTTTGCAAGTGTTTGTAATTTTAAGACCAATTCTTTCTCTTGTAATTTTAAAGTCACATTGACAAAGTGCAGTAATTTTGTAACATAGAAACTTAGAAGCTATTTATTTTATTGAAATAAATATTTTATTTTGATTAGTTATCTTGTCCAATTATTTTCTTTTATTATTCATGGTGGATAGTAAAATGTACAATGCCATCAAATATTATGAAATGAAATGAAATTTAATTTTTATGAATAAAGGACATGTATTTTTTTATTGCCTTGTAGGCAAAGGAGCTACCGGGCCACATGATCATAAGCGGTTACCATCGCTCATGGACCTCAGCATTGTCACACATTTTATTCGCTTTATTGGTAACATGAAAATAGTCTACTTTAAGGGCTTGGCCGAGTTCGGTCGGCATGACAGAAAAAAATGATTTTTTTTTAAATTATCATTAGGTATACAATGTTGTTTAAAAGTCGTGGTGGCCGAGTGGTTGAAGCGCTTGCCTTCCGTACGGGAGGTCGCGGGTTCAAAACCGACCCGGCTTGTACCTCTAAATCTTAATATGAAAAAGATTTATGTGCAATTTTTAACAACACCACTGGTTAAAAACGGTGAAGGAAAACATCGTGAGGAAACCTGCATATCGGAAAAGGGTTCTAAGAATCCTTTGAAGATATGTGAAGTCCCCAATCCGCATTGGGCAAGCGTGGTGGACTATGCCTAACCCCTCTTCGGAGGAGACCTGAGCTCAGCAGTGGGCAGTAATGGGTTGTTACAGTACAGTTACAGTATAAAATGTTTTGTAGCCCGATGTGACAGTCAATGAGATTAGTTTTTAAGCAAACCTCAACAAGGGTCTGCAAATTTGTAATCTCATGAATAAATGTTGATCTTGATGCCAGAATATGTAGAAATAATTTTATAATATATAAAATCTTACCTGTCGCACAAGTGAAATGCGAATAGATAATTTTTTCAGCGTCCGGATTCAGATCGACGAACATCCGCAGAATGAATTCTCGAGCCGCGTTTGCGTCGCGTTGTGGTCCTGTTTTTATTTACACACAACTAGCTTTTACTACTTAGCTTACAAATACCATACTAAACAATAGTACGCTAACTACACTTTCTTACAATGTGATTTGGATATTCTCTAGCAATATAAAACGTTCACTTTCTTTCATTTTGGAACGAAGTTCCTTATCGCGCGTTGTGAAAGGGGGCTAGACGGAAAAAATTCTTACGAAAAGTTGTCACGACACTTTTTTGTTTTAGGTGATTATCGCTAAATGGCGCTGTGATCAAAATCTTTTAAAACACGTTCTTTATCGTGCGTTACGTTAGAAAAAAAAATTATAAGATATTTTTAATCGAAAGGAACTTCGTTCTGTTCGGGTGTCCCATTACACCTCTCAAGTTTTTTTTGTGTAGTTTTCGAACTAAATTGTCATAAACCGTTAGCATGTATTATTTCCCTGTCTATATTATTGAAGTACTGGTTGCTCTAAAACTTTAAGATAATTGCTTTTACAACTTTGAATGTCAATTTACCATAGAAGATTTAAAATCCGTTTTCATATTGTTCCGATGCTGTAGACAACTTAGCAAATTAGTCAGACACTATCACTAATATAGACATGTAAGAAAACATAAACTAGCATTCTACATTGTGTTCTAGCGTACAATAAACCCTTGATTCAAGTTCAACCTGTTGCAGTCGTGAAATGTGAATAACACGATCGATCCGGATCAGGGTTCTCCTTTAGATACTTTTGTAGAATGTATTCTCTGGCGGGTATTGGGTCGCATTTTGGTCCTATTTATTAAGTTTCAGTGACAGAAAAATAAATTAAATTATCTTGATTTTTTTTTACAATGAGAATATACATAGTTGTTTTGTTTCTGTATATTTTGTCTGTATTTCATTATCCTCTTAAGTTGCATAAAAAAATATTTTGTAAAAAAATCCTTTGTGTTGTAATATTTCACATGTCCCAAATAAATAAGAAATGTTATTACGATTTTGGGTGTTACGTCGACTATTAAATGTCATCGTAAGTTTCATTGCTTATTAAGCAGAAATTAAATAATTGTATTTTCGTAAGTTTATATTTATGTGTATTATATGTGTAAATATATAACGTACCGTCATATTCAGGGAAGTAGTCAACAAGATGGGAGTACATGATCTTTTCTTCGAGCAAGTCCTTTTTGTTGAGAAACAGAATGACGGACGAGTGCTGGAACCACGGGTACGTGATGATCGTCTTGAACAACGCTTTCGATTCTTCCATTCGATTCTGAATAATAAAACATTTTATTTAATGAGTGAGATCCTTGTTGAGGATTCTTCTCGATTGTGGCGCCACCAATTAGTCCAAAAATGACTATCACTATAAAGAGAGTAGTATTGTCGTTGTGAGATACCGCAACTCTGTTGGGTTTTACTCCTAAGGCTCAGACGAAAGCGATACAATTTTAGTTCACTTTAACCAATATATGCGAGGCGAACTGATTTGAAATTTATTGGAATATATGATAAACTGTAGGCAGATGGCATCGGGTTTTGTAGGTTTCAGCTGAAAATCAGTGCTTTTGGTCTTCTTTGAGACCATAAGCTTTTGCTGAGCTGAAACCTATTCGCACGCCACTGAAGACAAGCCTCGATCTTGTTCGATTCTACTTTATTTTTTAACTTTTTTGTTTAAATAGGTATTATAATGTTAAAATGTTATAATAATATGAATGTCCTCTATGTGCGTGTTGAATAAATTCTTTTTCTTTCTTTCTTTTCTTTCGAATAAAAATGTTTTCTCAAAAATTATCCACTAGTATTTGTTTTAAATTCCAGAAAAAAAAATACTCCATTGGGTTTTTTTTCTTGTTTTACATTTGCTACTTACATCGTTTTATAATTGCTCATAAAGTTCATTGCAACTATAATTTGATTATGCAGAAATTGACATTTTGATATCGCAATAATTAAAAATAAATTACACTAGAAAAAACTCCAATATACTCTAAATTTATTTAGTAGTATAAATAGTCAGCACTCACCTCGTTCTCTGATTCAAATAAAATTTGATCATATTCACTAAGAGCTACTAAGAATATGATGGATGTGACGTTTTCAAAACAGTGGATCCACTTCCTTCTTTCGGATCTTTGGCCCCCGACGTCCACCATTCTGCGGGTAATACAACATATTAAAATATTACTAACAGATTGGGAATTGAATGGGAGTGGGAATTTAAATACAAATCGTGCTAGACCAATGCACGTGTAAGGCTTTATACACAACAAATATGAAAATACTGCAGGAGTTGTGCGCTGATTTTAGTATCTATTTACGCACAAAAATACAATTCTCATTTTTAAAGTTAATTTAAAATTAGTTTACCATAGCAAATCATGCCATATACTGAAGTATTATTGACTGAATTCTAAAATTCAAAAGGTGTTAAATTTAATTGTATTTTTAACACTCAACAAGTAGGGAGATAAAAGTGTGCTAATTAAGATCAAATGTTTTCATCTTGGTATTGTGGTTTAGCTTATTAGAAACAAGTTATTTAAAGCTTATCATAAATTAGCTGTTTCTTAGTAAGTTAGTTAGTGCTTTAGTGAATGCAATAATTTCTGTTGTGCAATTTATTAGTAAGTGTAGCGGACAAGCGCTTTATCACAAATTTCAAGCAAAAAAACATAAGCAGTAAGTTATAATAAAACTGAACAATCATCATTGATCTAATATTACTAGGTTCAGGTGTACTGGCAAAATGTATGGACAATATTATACGACTTTTCATTAGTTTTCACACTCATGACATGCAATACTGAGAACTAATGTGACTGTAATATATGATGTCATTACTATTTAAAGATTAATCGTGTCATTGACATTAACTTACTGACTTATGTCACGCATGAAAAGCACATAAAAATTCACTTAATTTCCTATTACTACGAATTTTAAATTAGCGATACGTTATCCGAGCCTCCAGGGATTTGCTTCAGGGTATTTCTGAGACATACCTAAATATAATTCCGTCTAGATCGAACGGATACTCAAGTATACCGGTAGTCGGTTGTCGGGCTCGCAAAATGTCCTGCTCGGTTGGCAAGTAATCGTCTTTCTCGATTCTCGCGAGATCGCTTAAATAACTGAAAAATACCATGCACCACTAAAAAGCGAAAATGAAAAACATGCAGACAGATGTAGTTTGAAAAAAAAATCCCTACAAGATGCACATCAAAGCAGAACAGAACATGCCAGTTTGTTGTCGTATGTTTTACCGAAATCGTATTTCCTCCAAGTCAAATGGGTATTCTATAATACCCGTTGTGGGAACTCTCACACGAAGGATATCCTGTTCTGTTGGTAAGTAATTTGGCGCTGCAACGCGGTCGATCTCTTGCAAGTAGCTGTTGAAAAGTTGTGCCTCTCAGTAATGAGATTCATTTACTTAATGTGCTTTAAATGTCTTTGAGTAACGGTTACCTTCACTATATTTTTTATTTTTTTTATTGTAGTAACAAATTAACTGTTAACTAAAATGTTGGTCCTTTTATGTATTATTATTGTCGCTCTTTAAATTAACTTGATGGGAGTGTGAATTTTATTTTTGAAACTAATTTACTTATAACGGAATTCCCCTCTTCTTGTTCTCCTTTCCAAGGAAGAAAAACCGCCAAAGATTAAAACAGAATCGCGATGTTTATTTAGCAGTTAGAATAAATTAAATCGAAAAGTTGTAAACGACATTTACTTAGCTATCACGATTTCATGAAGAAAGACTAGTTCTAGAAACAATTGCCGCCAAAAAACAACATTGTTTACGAACATTTTCCTGTAAACTGAAGTGCCTTTTAAAACAGCGCCATCAATCGTTCTCGTGTCATTAGAACGTTTCTTAAAGAATCTGGACAACGGCTTTGTTTACCGGAGCTATAAAATGCGAGTCGTGTGGATAATGATTTACTATACATACACATATTATCTAAATACATGTTAATGTATTTTTATAGATGGTTTATGTATCGATTTTTTAAGATGTTACAATTTTACATAATGAAATACATTCGTGTTGAGAAACTCAACTAAAACATAGTGTGTAAAAATATTTTGATCATGACAGATTCTTGCTGCGTTCGTTTAAGGATAAGCTTCTCAGGTGGTTTTAAATTAAATAGAGCTTGAACAATTTTTAAGAGATAAAAGGGCTCCATGACTCCTGACAAACTGTCGATAAGTTATGGTAATAGCTTAAAACTAGATAATCAGCATTAAGTAAGGAGTTATAGAGCACTGACAATTTTTCGGAAAATTATTAAAACTTTAACGTTATTTATTTCAACCAATCATAGATCAAGATTATTTAATGAAATGTTTGATAATTAACTTACTATTTGGCTGAATCGGTGAGCTGGTACTCTCGCCTGCGATCATAACACTCTTGTATGCCGGAGTCGGCCCAGAGGCCCTTGATGGCTTCTACGTACGGACTTTCGAACGTTGTCACACTTTCAAAGTCGATCGATGATATCAACTCCGCCTTTTCCTGTAATTAAAATTATTACTTTGTATTAGAAAAAGGGTTTTTAGGCGTGATTTATAATAATCATAATAGTAATGATCGGTGGTTAAGGAATACTTCTGAAAGCTAGTCCTAAGTTAGGATTCATAGCAAATTAAAGACAACATAGGTACCGTCGATGAAAGCAAAACAAATCGGAACCACATGTATTCGATGTATAACAAAGTCTGTCTTAAAAGGTTTAGAATCTTTTAATGGTGTGAGAGAGGATGCTTTGATTAAGAAGTTACGATGCAGCGCAAATGTATATTGTATTAGTATCTATACCACAGGAATAGCAAAAACAGTGGAAACTAGGCAGAAATTTGCGTTATAGTAATTAATACTATATCGGCAGTTCCTAGTATTTTTAAGTGGATTTTATAAAACTTTATCAATAAGACGTTATGAGACGTTCCTATTAAATTCGTCTAGTTGGTTGCATCCAGCCTCAAAAGTGCAATCCATCATTAAAACTTTACAAGTGATTTTGAAGCTTCAGTTGTACGACATTCTTAACGAAAATAAAAAACAAAACAACCTTGTATATGGAAACCTTGCTTACATAATGATTGCAAACTTTGTATGGTTTCTTTAAATCTTTCTAACATGTCAAGTAAACACAGATATAATCCTATCAAACAAAAAAAATGCTAAAGTTTGTGAGTATGGATATCAATCAACAAGGAGTTTTATCGATGGATATGTGTTACGTTACTCTTTCACGCAAAAACGACTAAAAGAATTTGAATGAGAGTGTAAAGTTGTATAGTTTGCACTACTTTGCACATCTTTGAGGAATCGACATGGATTCGAAAGATGGTTTTTCGTTGAGGCTTGAGGAGGGTCTTTAAAGTTAAGTTTTAGGTAGCGACCCCTCAGTGTCCCCTGAAATTGCAGAGGTTCATGAACGACGGTACCCACTTACGATCAGGTGGCTCGTTGGCTCGTCTGCCTATATGGCAATAAAAAAAAAACGTTCGTGCGTTCCGATAACTTTTAAATGCGTTTTGACAGTTTATATCGGGAAGAAACTGAAAAAAAAAACAAAGAAAATGAAACGAATTTATCGAAGCCTAGTTGCAATGCAGAATAACACATGGGTTACGTTTGTACCCGATATATGGCATGGTAAAGGGACAGAGCAATGTCTGCCGAAATCAACAAGTACTATTTATTATAATTAAAAATTGTAAATTGACAATTTAGTCTCTAGACTTGAGCGTTAATGACCATTTTTTATAAATGTAAACATGTTAAGTTGCCGGAAATTTCAACAGATAGCGACATTGTTAATTAATTATCTGTACTATAAAAAGAACTGAAGAGATAAAAATATTATTAGATTTGCGCTAGATTTCATGTTTCGCAAAAACTTAAATTCTGGGATTGGTTAGTGGATTCTAAGCTAGCTAAGTGAGAGTTCTTGTTACTAACTAAGATTGATTGGACGACTTTAGATGCAACTAGAATAATTATTCCAGATTTACATTTTTTTCTAAAAATCGAAAATCCGCATTGTTTTCAATCTATTGTATTTATTGAGTTTATAATTTAATTGCAGTGAACAGTGACTAGAGTTAGAGGTCAATAGGAATATAATAATAATAATATGTACTCTCTGACGTTGTAGTGATGTTTTAGTGTGTAGGTATGTGATTTTTTTGGTATAACAGGTAAATTTATGTCACAATTCATAGCATTAAAAATGACAAATAATACTTTTAGTTTGCCCTATGCGTTTTCCTATAATCGTATTTATAGTCGATGATTTAATTTTTCGATTTACAATACTTACTACATTGGACGGATTTCCATATTGTATTGTTAGTAGGTCCATCGCGCGTATCATACTCTGCATCGCCATAAAGATGTTTTGGTAAACGAGTTTGATGAAACCCCGCTTGTCCTCGTCGCTGTAACCGGAGCCGTGGATGATTCTCATCTGCTTGATGAAAGTGGATTTGCCCGATTCTCCCGTTCCTGTGAACAAATATCCAACTGATTACGTATCTCGACATGTGTGACAGGGCGTAGATAAAAACACGTATTTCATCATTGAAAATCTTGAGGAATGTTTGGACGAATTTAAGTTTTTTGGGTCAGTTCCTACCTAATAAAACGATCTTAGATTCATTGTTAGATGTAGCATCCTAGTTACTGCGATTTGATAAATGAAAGCATAAACAGAGCACCTAGTCACGTGCTTGTTGCAATGTTTTTCAAGACAAGTATTATTTCAATTGATGATTCACACTCAAGGGTCAGCTTTAGTTAAACCTTTTATCATTTTGAGCATTTACCCAAGTTTGTTATGATTGCCATTCATACTGTATACTGACAGTAGTTTTCTTAAATGGTACTTTTGGCATTTTATGACCGTAGCGATCATTGCGGTGTGTGACGAGAATCACGCTGATCTCATTCCCGTAATGAGGTCAAAGTTCATTATCATCGGTATTATTGTAAACTGCTATAGCCACAAGAAAACTTAGAATTGTTAATTAACCTGCGTGTGGAATTGCAACTACATTGCAACGACTTCCATTGCGAGAAAAATTAATTCAAGCGATTGAGTTTGATTTATTTGTATTTATAAGTATATTTTTTACTTCAAAAACGCAAAATACTTATGAATGTTTTAATCATAAAAAATATTTAAATTTAAGAAAGACGATAGTTTTTTTTGGAGCCTTTCCTTTTAACAGACAAGTCGATCTTTTTGCTAAATATTTGTGCTATTTTTACTAAATATAGTGACTTATTTCAGTAAATTGCTAACAATTGTAAATTGGATTATTATTATTTTACAAGCCTAAAATTTCTACACATACAAAAGTTTTACCAAAACAATTTCCGGAAATATTCGCGAAAATAGACTAGAATTAGTTTATGTAATAGTAAATGAAAATATTGGTATACACCTATACAAACCACCTATTTACAGCTAATAATGGACTCTCGAAGTTGACGTTGCATTTCAGGAGCTTCTTGGTAACAAGTACAACTACTACACGTGAACTCTTGTTACTAAGATTCAGAGCATGACTTGAAATGGAACTATAAATACACACTACAAATAATTTTGCAAGATTTTAAAGGGTATTTCATAATTCAATTATGATAATTGTAATAATAACGTGAATATTTATCAGATTTTATTATGGTCAAAAAAGTATTTGACAAGTTATTTTGTTTTCTTATTAAAAAAAAAATATATAAAGAAAAATAAATGATTGATTAAAGATTTATTTATTTTACTAAGAAAAAATTTATTTACTTTCATCAGCAATTCTTTGCATCAAATAAATAATATGTTTGTGTTTATTTACATTTTAACATATGTTCAGAACAGGGCCTGGATGGCAAAATTATTATCAATTACATTTAAAAAAATCTTTAGAATATTTCTATATTAAATTTCAGAAAAGCTAAAACCTTGTTTTGTCTTTCAGCGGTAAGGCAAGGTCAGAGCAAATACAATAAAAGTGTAATAGTAAGTAGAGAATACCTCAAACAAAATATGGAGAAGCTCATACTTTTTCATTAAAGTAATCCAGTAATTATAGTAAGTAATAAGTATATTAAATTCAGTGTTTAAAAAGCTGTAGAATCAAATATTCATTAACAAACATGATATTTAACAGCATCAGCTATATTTTAGCATTGGATGTATGTATTTTGATCTATGATTATCATTGTTTGTATAGATTTAACAGTGAAGGAAAACATGGTGAGGAAACCTGCATGTCGGAAAAGGATTCTAAAAATCCTTTGAAGATATGTGAAGTCCCCAATCCGCACTGGGCAAGCGTGGTGGACTATGCCTAATCCCTCTTCTAAGGAGACCTGAGCCCAAAAGTGGGCAGTAATGGGTTGGTACAGGTACAGGTATAGATTTAAAATTTAAAGGGTTTTCTTTGTAAGACCCTGAGGTTTCATAAATATTTCCATATTCAACCCTTATTTTTCTAATCCCAAACATTCCACAACCAATTGATTCATTCATATGGAAATCACTACTGTACTGTACTGTACCAACCCATTACTGCCCACTGTTGGGCTCAGGTCTCCTCCGAAGAGGGATAAGGCATAGTCCACCACGCTTGCCTAGTGCGGATTGGGGACTTCACATATCTTCAAAGGATTTTTAGAATCCTTTTCCGACATGCAGGTTTCCTCACGATGTTTTCCTTCACCGTTTTTAGCCAGTGGTGTTGTGAAAAATTGCACATAAATCTTTTTCATATTAAGATTTAGAGGTACAAGCCGGATTTGAACCCGCGACCTCCCGTTCGGAAGGACGCGCTTCGACCACTATCACTACATTAGACACAATTTATATGACCCTATGTAGTTCTATTTACAGTGATTTGCAATATACTGAGCACTTTGATTGTTTGTTGTATGTGTGTAAAGAATGCCAGTGGAAAGAATAAACAACAGCTACAAAGAACTAATTTGTATCTTATTTGTTTGCATCATGTTTGAACTCACAATAATAATAATAACATGTAGACAAAACACTGATTATAGTTAGTCATTTGCAATAAGCTTTGATTGATTTTTATGATAATATTATCAATACATATTCTAATCAATATAAATTTGTTGATTATTATATTTACTGCAACATAGTTCAAAGATTTATTTTATAATAACAATTTATCTTACAATATGTAACATGTGTATACATAGTCACTAAAAAGGGAATAAGATAGAGACTTAGTATGATTTCAGTTACAACAGTCTAGAATCTAGACATAAGACTTCCCTACTGATTTCCAATGTGACTTTAATAGCGAATTTTTCAATAAAAATGTCTAAAAATATCTCTCTAGTCTTATTGAAACACATACCACTTGTGAACAGGTGGCTTGTTAGTTTGCCTGGCTAAATTGCAATAAAAAAGTCACAGGAGTTAAGCATCTATCTATCTATCTTTCTATTTGGGTGTTGATTTTGATTAATCTGATATGTCAACCGATGCAGATTTTTCGTAATTGTTAAGAATAGTTTAGAAATTTTAGTTGAAGTATGTTGAAATGTGGATTTTCCTCCTGTTTGTTTTTACTTTTCACTTTACAATTATTTTTACATGCCAAGAATTTGTATGGAAAAATGTTAGTATGAAAACTACTGCGATAGATCAAATTTTGATGTTGTTCTTTAAGTATTGCATACCACCTACTTCTGTACTACAATTTGCTTGATATTCATTAGGTACAAGCTAATTGTTGACAAGCAATAAGCAAATTCATTGTTAAATGTAAAATTGTTATTTATTTACTTTTTTTACTTATCTTTCAAAATGAAGTAAATGAATTTAAAATACTACACTGGATTAAGATTTTAGAGTCTTTGAATGCAATGGAAAATGTTCAACTTTTATCAATCGAAGTAGTTATACAAAACTCACAGATGGGTAAAACTAATCTAGTTTTCAAAGAAAACAATAACAGTGTAACTAAAAATAGCATGTATTAGATGTCAATTACTGTTCACAGACAGTCTAGATTTCAAAGTAACATCTAATCAACGCAGCACTTAATGGGGTGATGTATTAATTTAACCAATTATGTAACCATAGGAATAATTTTACATAAGGAACAATTAACCTTCATAATTCCTCACTTAATTTTATGCTGTAATTATGTCATAGTTATTTGATTTTAATTTTTTTTTTGGGAGTGTTGGAAGAGCAAGATTTTAAAAATTACTGTAAATTACGCATAAAATATTACTGATTGTTTTTGATAAGGAGTTCAACCTGTAGCTGTTAGTTCTCAGACTTATTCTTGTTAAGAAGTTTTTAATAAAATTGACTTTACTCTTACAATTCTTTAGGTTATGTATTGCTTGATTAACTTAATTTCTACTATCTATGGTGTGTACCTGTTGGACTGAGTTTTGTTCCTAAAAAGCTATTCAATGTCTGTTTTATGCATTGATCTATTAATTTTTAAAACTGCCAACCAAACCAAATTATTACTAGATAGCCTCATTTACTTTCAAACATTTGAAACTAAAGTGTGATAGTGTTTTTATTAGGGTTTTAACTGAATTAAACAATCATGTATCTGGTTCTCAATCTATTTTTGACAGGTTCTATCAGCACTTTTTACACAAATAATTAGATGGTTAAGTACTCACCAAGCAGCAGTAATTTGAGTTCTCTTCTGGCATCTCGTTTGTCTTTTCTGAGTTGCCTCTCTATTTCTTGATTGATCCTTTTTTGTTCCTTTGCTTCTTCTGACATGCAGCACTCCATGATTTATCAGAGCGGAGGGCCGCGATCTGTCCTCTCGCGTGCAGCCCTGTCCTTTCGGCAGGCCTTTCAACCGAGGCACACCACTCCTAGAAATTATTTATATTACACTTTCGATGCACGCCAAATCACAGCACTGTCGGAACACATCACAACGACATACCAACGCGACGACGCGCGAACCATCCGAACTAAAAAGTATCAAATACTAAAAACCGACAATCCGGTCACTGGGTGTGGTGACTTATGATCGGTCATATACATAAACGCTTCTGTCAACTGCCGACATAAACACTTCAAAATCCGTTTATATACGAGTGTGGAACCTTGCAGGTCGATCGTATAATCTCGTTAATGTAACTAGATTCAAGAAACCTATGGCTATACGCAGCACGTGTGTATTAATAAGATTAAAACTGTGAGCAAACAGCGGATTGATGATACCTAGGTAATCTACTGATAACTAGAACGGCCTATGACTAGGTTACGAACTGATTTCAGACGTCGATTTACATCAATTTAGACGCTTTACAGGTGCACTGTTCCATTCATTACGTACCCGAATGTATATCCATAGGGCACGATCAAATGTTCCACTTCAAATTATTGCACTAACCACGATTATTCACTCAAGTCATACAACGTCCGCCTCTCAATATGGCGCTGGGAGATTTTGGGCGATGGGCGTTCTGCGCGTGCGTTATTCGAGTATCAGCACAAAAAATTAAAAATTATATTTATATACAGTGATAAAACCGATTTTAGAAATACTTATACATATTCATTTGTGCATGAAATTATTTAAGTCTAAACGAAAAAAATTAAACCTAATTTTCATATCATCAGATTTTAAATGACAGATCTGTTTATTCTATCTGTCATTTGTCATTCAAATTCATTGAAGCATTAAAATAAAGGGTGATAAACAATAAATAGGCACAGTACTCGGTAGCATCTATGTACAAAAAAAATATTCCAATAAAATGTATTGATATTAATTTTATTACAATATAAAATATCATCCAATGTATTTTTAATGATACAATATCGTTTATCAAGTTTTCAATAAGGATGCGTAATATTACATTAAGTCGCGCAATGCGCCAACACAGTTCATGACGTTCATGTTAGTTTCAACACGGGATGCGTTAACTCACTCCTTCGAAATGGTTGGCACAGGCACGGCGAAGTGAAAATCGAAAATTGAACTCGGTAATTTGATGAAACTTAACTTTTTTAGATTTTAATACATATTATTTCCTAGTTTAATTGGTTTAAATTATCAAAGTAACTAGACCGAAGAATTGCGGCTATGGGCAGATCACAATGTCGATGGAGCCGAAAAGATCTGTGGGCAGACCTCCTACAAGTGACAAGATGGACTGACGACCAGGTCCGGGTCATAGGTAGTCACTGGGTACAAACAGCGCACGATCGGTTTTTGTAGCTAGGTTTGGAGGAGGCCTTCCAGCAGTGGACGCCTACGGAATGTTGATGATTTAGTGTGATGAAGTCGCATAATTATGCATATACAACTAAATAGTCAAAAAGTCATTTACTTTACTACACAATGTTCACATGTTGTTTGTGCTAATTGCGTTCTACACGCGCACTCTGTTCTTCAGTGGAATTCATTTCGTAATGCCATGACGTTAACATAAGATTACCAATTAAATGAATTAACGCAATGAAGCGACATAGTTCCTGAATTATTGAGATAGCGCAAAGACTTTTATTGAGTTTCCATCACAGGCTAAGGAATAAAAAAAAACCTACACTTTTAATTGCAGTTTGCAGTCGACGCGCGAAAATTATCTTATAAAAGTTCGAAAACTTTCATTTATCACTGTACTGTATTATAACAACCTAGCAACTCATTTATACTAATATTATAAAGCTGAAGAGTTTGTTTGTTTGTTTGATCGGGCTAATCTTAGGAACTACTGGTCCGATTTCAAAAATTCTTTCAGTGTTGGAAAGTCCATTCACACATCAAAAAAATTAGGGATCCGTATGAAAATATCGAATATGTAACACAAGGTGAATAATCGAAAACATATTTATGCTTACACTGCAAAATCTATTGACAGTAGAACAAAATGATGTACTACGGGTTTTTAGGTCTTAGTAAGACATTGCGAGTACTGTTTGAACCCTTTTGTAACGCAGACGAAGTTGCGCGGGTCCGCTAGTTATTGCTAACTGTTGGGCTCAGGTCTCCTCAGTAATTGTAGAGGATTCAACCATAGTCCACAGCAGATTAAACACGTCTAGTCGCCTACCCAACGTATTCTTTCTCAAATAAACATGTTTGCTTATGACCATTTTGCCGTTTTAATCACTTTAAAAAATGAATAGTTTAAAAGTACCTAGTTTTATATACATACCTAGATGATATAAGAATAAAATGCTTTCTAAAATATATTGTATTGAAATTTGAAGCATAAATTATGAAAATGTAATCTCTAACGATATTGGTTCGTTTACATACCATTACCACGCTATTACGTCCTCAATCTTTGGGAAGCCTTACATGTGATATAGTAATGCCTAGTGCACAATGTCGCGTGCTTGTCCTAGACACGGATTAACCTTGATACAGAAACTTACAAGGTCTGTGTGTTACGTAGGTTACGTTACTACATACCTACTTACTTTAAGTACAGCCATAGCAACTACTATTTAATTATTTATTTTTTATCACAGTCTTCAATCAAAAATAAAAAGATTCACTGTCCCAAACATAGCCTTAGATAGACCTTAGTGACTTCAAAAATGGGCACCTAACGTTATAAGGGTATGCTCTCCACCAAGAAGGAGGAGAAGAGCATACCTACTTGTTCCTAGAGAAATTCAGAAAAATGGCATTTCTTATTTTATAAATAAAAAAAGAAGAATCTATACCCTGTATCATCGTGTTAATCACAAGCCATAATAATTTTATAAAAAAATTCTGGTCTTAAAGCGAAGGAAAAAATCGCAGAAACTTGCATGTATTTACTAAATGGTTTGAAAAAAAATTGAAGTTACGCAATACCACTAATGTATGTTTTAGATAAATGTCGTGCATTGAGCAGCAATGGGTTGATTTTTATAGTAAGTAGTTACAGTATTGCATCAGTACCTACAATGAGAATTCGTTAATGTAGCTAGATTGCTTTATCGGGATTGAAGGATTACTGGAGCATAGGTAATAAAACGAATCTTTATCGTCTTTAATTAATCTTACATTAAATAAAATCATAACTAACCACAACAATATTCTTTTCATCATAAGCATGTTTGTGATAGGTATGTTTTCACCCTGCATTTTTTTTTCATTGAGTTACTAAATTAGCTTCGACATTAATAAAAAATCATTGAATTTAGAAAACGTTAAATCTAACAAGTTTTTATACAATAGGTACTTTGGTTCTACATACGTGATGAACATTTTCCAGGGACCGATTCTGAAAAGTGTAGCCAGCCTGAGGCGGTTATAATAGGAAACAAAAACTTTTACGAAAAATTACAATATAAAACTGTAAATTTTACTTCACTGAATACAACTCTGTGTTTACTGATTATAATATACCATGAATATACCTACAACTTATCATAAGAATACATTTTAATACTCATTTATAATAAAACTAATTATTACAACCTAAATATAGCTTTACAAGTCTTATAATATCACAGTTTACACCGTCACCAAATCTTTATTTGGGGCTGACCACCCACCAAATGCTTTTTCTAATTCCTTCGCAACTGCAACAGTCAGGTGATCTTTATTTCTATTAGCGGCGACCTGAATACCGACAGGGAGGCCTTGTTTAGAAAGACCTAGAGGACAGTTGGTTACAGGAAATCCCAGGGCGTTGAAGATGGTTAAATAACCACAGTTGAGGAATTTATAATACACTCTGTAGTGCAAGTGGGCAGGATATGGGTAGGTCGGGTAGAATAATACTGCGTCGTCGCCTAGAACATTCTGCAAAAGAATAAAAAGCATTACTTAATTTAATGTGGCATTTTTTGGAAGGGTTAAAATAAATAGTTTATCTGATGATAATAAGGACGAAATTCAGACAAACGTTTCAATGTGAAAAAAGTAAGAGTTCATTTGTTTTTAAAGATTGTGAAGGCTGTGCAACAACTTTAATTTTTTTTGTAGTTAGGTATAATAGGGTATAATAATACATAGGACTGGAAAATATCATCAGGTGGTAAATGGAAGACACGCAACTTCTTTGGTGGGTACTAAATTACTACTCGTATGTACCATTGACTTCAGTGTGAACGTTTTTTGCATTGAAGCTTCATGAGGCTTGTAGAAGAATGTTAACAGAATACAGAAATTAGTAACAAAAGCACGTAAATTAATAATTTCTTAAAATCTTTAAAAAAGAAAAATAATAAGTTTTACCTCAAAATCATTTTTAATTTCTTCCAATTGAGATAAAAGTTTTTTGTAGTAACCCTGTGGTAAAGCGTCGAAAAATTTCTTCAGTGGGCCGTAGCAAACCGAAAAGAAGTTGTTGTCAGATAGACCAAACATTTTCTTGAAGATCTCAGGCCAAACCGACACCCATTGCTCCCGGTTATTAGGATCCGTGTAAATATTACGAACATGGTTTATGTTGACTAATACTCTAACACTTATTTCCCACATGTGCTCGATGTTTTTGATGTTTAACTGAAATCAGTACATTAAATCATAGTGATGGTACTTGGATGGAAAAAAATACAACGTTAAATTTAATTGGATATACTATAACATTTTCCATTAAATTCATCAACGCCAGATTTGATTGGACAATTTGGCAATTGAGTATCTGTTTAAGGAAGTTAATTAATATTCGATCCTTTAAATTAGTGTTCTTTTTTTTTTTTTTTTTTTTTTTCAGTTGGAGGAAATCACCGGATCCCCGCCGGTGATGTGGGAGTTGAACCTCACTAAAACCTCCAACCGCTCACACTCAGCGTCCGAACCCCGGCTGAGGCCAGAACCCAGCACGGGGTTTTGTGGGACGGCGCGACGCGTAACGCTCTCGGCACACTTTTCCGTCACGCCGCCCCCGGACGCCGAACCGGCAGCCGCCGGCGATACGGCCACCGGCTCTCTCGGTCGGCGGGCTATCCGAAGCCCGCCAAGATGGCTGGACCGCGTGTCACCCTCCCACGGAATACCCCGCTGGGTCAGAACCAGCGTGGGTCGGGGAGCGCGGTCCGCCATCCTCCGGATGCTCTGACGCAAGGGCGTGCTGAGCGAGACACGACACCTTCTTGGGTCCCCGCTCGCACTCACATGCGTTGGGGACCCGAAACTCTTAAGGGGCCAGATTCCGGGCGAGATCCCGGTTCCGGCCCCTTGCTCGACGGCGGCGGGTTGTTGCGGGGCGGAGAGAAGAATAAATTCTCTCCTTCGCACTCCCCGCCACCCTCTTCTGCGAGATGGTGGACTCGCAGAAGTCGAAAATTAGTGTTCTAGTAAATTTCTGTTTTTGTTTGTGTTGTAAACTAAAGTTCCGTTTTCCAGAAATTACCCAATACTTCAGAATAGCAACTAACCGGTTTGACTTCTATATTGTATGTTTGTTTCATATATTCTCGCACTTTGAGCATAGCCATTTTAACATCAGGTCCAATGGAATCTGAAACATTGCTTCCATCGCCTTCCATGTAGTAGAATTTCAATTTCGATACATCCACCTGCGAAATTTATTTTTTTTATTTGAAATATAACGTTAGAACTACTTATATGATTTTTGAACTGGATGGCTGGGTGTTTAGGGCGAAGTGATTGTTAAATACAACACCCTATAGCAACTGCTAGACCCGATTGAAATAGTAACTAAGTTAGAATTAATTGTGTAATTATAACGTTGTGCAATACAACGCTATTTAAAATTGTTATTTAATTTTAGTTCTGAAACTGCTTAAAATACAATTATATTTTCACTAAACAATAAAAAGTAGCTTTGCTGTCGATAGAAATCGATCTTTTCTCTGATGTGTCCTACATAATCAGTAACGAGAATACAATTGAAACTTTCACATCGCTTTCAAAAACAGCTGCGAGGAATTTACTTGAAAGTATCTGTTAATATGATTTAGCTAAAGAATCAAAATTTCGATTTAACATTAATTAATTATCAGTAGGTAAATCATGTTAGAGATGTATGCTATTATCCTTTTCGATGGCTGTTTGTCTGATTAAAAAAGTAAACAAGAGAACAACTATAAAGTAAAAAAAACTTGAGAGGTCACGGGACATCCGGATAGAACGAAGTTCCTTTCGGTTAAAACGTATCTCATAAAAATTATTTCCTTTCGTAACGCGCGATAAGTAACGTGTTTTAAAATATTTTGATCACAGCGCCATCTAGCATTAATCATATAAAACAAAATAAGGAATTGTTTTAAAAGATTTTGATTACAGCGCCATCTAGCGATAATCATCTAAAAGAAAAAAGTGTCGTGACAACTTTTCGTAAGATTTTTTTCCATCTGGCCCCCTTTCACAATGCGCGATAAGGAACTTTGTTCCAATGTTAAATTTAATTACAGATGTTATAACTTAACTAATAAATTAGTAAAATATTAAACTAAGAAATAGGATGCTTGTTGTTGATAACATCACCTAAAAGAGAATAAACAAAATAATCATCAAAAAGTAAAGTTAGAAATCGTACAGGTTTATCCAATGGTATGTCCGGGCTTCCTGGTTTCTTTAAAACCTTCAACATGAGTTTTAAATCTTCTGCATATCGAGTTATAGGACCAAGAGCAAAGTAGTCTTCGAAATCTGGGTCCAAGCAATCTGGTACGTGCCCTGAAAAAATAACACAAAGATTTAATGGTTTTTCCAGTCATATTCTTACTTATGTGACTTAATATGTCCGAGTGGTTTCTGTTTTTTCTTACCTAGTTATTTTAAATCTACATATTCTTACGAAAAAGTCTCAAGAATTACAAAGTACAATACCTACTCAATGATTATTAAACGTGTGATTTAGTTTGTGTATTCACATGAAGTACCTTCCTGTCCTTTTTTTGTACTAGGTATCAATAAACAATGATGTTTTGGATTCCGACTCCGACATAAGAAATTCTACTAGAATGCTAATCAATGCTACGTAATTAGTAAAATAGTTTTATTATTATTTTGCAATGAGTATGGAAACTACAGCGCCGAATACAAAAATTACCGATTAGAAATAATAGTTAATTTACCTTCAACTGAAAACAATCTTGGCGATGGTTTGTGACCAAAAATACCAGTGAACATTGGAGGTAATCTCAATGACCCGGCTATATCCGATCCAATTCCTATTATTGATGCACCTGATGAGATCAACGCAGACTGAAAATTATTGTAAAACATAAATAATGATAGAAAATGTTTAAGGATTATTTCTTAAGTAAGTATTGCCTGTGAATTTATTACGCTAAAATAAATGACGGAACAATACCTACCTGTTATTGTAAAATATTGAGAATGTAGAAGATGAAAATAACAGGTATATTTTTTTAAAGGTTGCAAAAAAGATTAACGAACCTAATTTATTTATTTATTTATTTATTTATTAGCCTTTTTTACTGTTTAAAACTTACAAATTTAATATTAATATTATTACTTATACAATCTACTTATATTTTTACGAATGTTATTTAACTTAGTTAAATTCTTGTATCGGCGTCCGGTTCAAAAACAGCTTGTCTTTCGACATAGGCCTCCTCTAAAGACTTCCATTTCTCCCTATCTTTTGCTACTCGGATCCATACTGGACCAGCCACTTTTTTAAAATCATCTTCCCATCTTTTAATTTGTCGTCCTTTGGTTCTTTTGCCATCTCTTGGGTACCACTCTGTTACAATTTTCGTCCATTTGTCTTGCTTTTCCCTTAGCATGTGTCCTGTCCATCGCCATTTCAGTGTTCGATAAGATTTATGTGACTGTTTAAATTGTGTTCTGTTTTTTATTTCTGTTAGTCTAACTTTATCTTTTCTCTTAACTCCAATAACACTCCTCTCTATACTATTTTGGCAGACGTTTATTTTCTTTGCTAAGCTTTCTGTTAGTGTCCACGTTTGACAAGCATATGTCAAACATGGCAGAATGCATGTATTGTACACTTTTCTTTTCGCTGTTAATGGCATGCCCTTATCTTTCATAACTTCGCTTAGTGACCAGTATCTTTTCCATGTATTGGCTATTCTCCTATCGATTTCCTTATGCATGGTTTTAACAGGTGATATTAACTGTCCCAAGTAAATATAATCGTCTACGTATTCTATCTCATGCATGTTTACTGTGATCTTTTGTGTCTTTGGGGAATTAGTCATGACTTTTGTTTTGGTGATGTTCATCGTTAATCCTACTTCTTCACTCTTGTTTGATAGCTGTTGAAGCATTTGTTGTAATATGCTAGGACATTCCGAGAACAGGACCAGATCGTCTGCGAAACGTAGATGGCTTAGATTTTCGCCATTTATGTTGAGTCCATATTCGTTCCATTCTAGGTTCCTGATTATCATCTCTAGGACTGCTGAAAATAATTTCGGTGAAATAGGGTCACCTTGACGAACACCTCGCTCTATAGGGAATTCCTCACCTGATTTTTCCAATCTTATTTGTGCTGTACTTCTAGAGTATATATTCTTTAAGATTCTTATATACTTATCCTGTATTTGTTGGTCTTGCAGAGCTTCCCAAATAGAACCATGTTCTAGAGAGTCAAAAGCCTTATTGAAGTCTACGAATCCCAAGAAGTAGAATTTATTGTATTCATTATATTTTTGTATTATTTGTCTCAGAACGTGAATGTGATCTATTGTTGAAAACTTACTTCGGAAACCTGCTTGTTCTTTTGGCTGGTTTTCGTCGAGTACTGTGGTAATTCTAGACAAAATAATTTTTGAAAATACTTTATAGATGGTTGACATTAAGCTAATAGGGCGATAGTTTGCGATTTCCTCTTTATCTCCTTTCTTGTGCAATAGAATGATCGTCGATTTTGTCCAGTCTTGTGGAATGATTTCGGTTTCTATAATTTCATTATATAAGTCCGTTAGTATTGAAGCACTTACTGGTAAAGTAGATTTCAGCATTTCATTGGTTATTTGATCGGACCCAGGTGTTTTGTCCATTTTTTGTGTATTAATAGCTTTAGCTGTCTCTTCTTTTAGTATTTTTGGTATAGGCTCTATGGAATTTAGTGGGTTATGTTCTTCGGTAGCTATTCTTGGATTCTTGCTTTTATATAATTCTCTGTAATAGTCTGTAGCCACCTTGATTATCTCAGGTCTTTCCCTTGTATAAGTTTTATTCTTAGTTTTTACTGTCAACATCCATTCTTTTTTATCATTTAATTCTTTGATAGCCTTTTTTACTCCACCTGTTCTTTTTATGTGTTTTTCCAATGTTTCCTGTCTTCGTATTTTTCTATCATTCCTAATGCTTTTATTTATCTTTTTGCTTACTTCTGTTATTCTGTATCTTCTTTCTGGGTTATTTTTATTTGATTGTAACAATTTTCTCCTTTCTTCAAGTAGTTGTTGAGTTTCTGTTGATGGGATTTTTTTAGTTACTTTTCTAGTTTCTGTTTTAAAGGCGTTTAAAATATTTGCATATTTGTCTTCGATAGATGTGAATTTTTCTTTGGACGTTCCTACCAATGCTGTTAGGTTTGTTATAAGCGTATCGACATTTCCAGCGTATGTCAGGGTTGTGCTATCGTTTTGCCATCTTCTATTCTTATGTATGGGCTTGCCTGTTATTGTAGCACGAACCATTCTGTGATCCGAATTGAAATTTAGGTTCTGTATGACAGATATTTTTTTAAACAATTTGGTTTTATTGGACATAATAAAATCTATTTCGTTTTTATAGTCACCATTAGGAGAGACCCATGTCCATTTCTTTGATTGCTTTTGCTTGAAGCAGCTATTAAGAATACTTAGTTTATTTTGTAGAGCAAACGAAACTAGCCTTTCACCATTCTTGCTTCTTCTACCATGCCCATATTTGCCTATTGTGTGTTCTTCACCTCGGTTATAACACATTCCTATCTGACCATTAAAATCTCCCATTACTATAATTTGTTTGTGGGCATTTTGAATCGTTTTTTGTAGGTCAAGGTAGAATTTTTCTATATCTTCTTTATTACTTGATTCTGTTGGCGAATATGCTTGAATGATAGACCATTTACCTTCCTTGTTGACAGGCAGTGTTATATTAAGGACAGCTATTCTCTCAGTGACACCTTTAATCTCTATAATCCTATCCTTTAGTTCTTTTTTAATTAAGAAGCCCACTCCATATAGTCCTGGTGTCTCCCCTATATGATGTAGAATGTAGTTTCCATGGTCATGTATCGTTTCTCCATATCTTCTCATTTCGCTTATTCCTAATATGTCCCATTTTAATTTTGATATGGCCATTTCAAGTTCTTTAAGTCTCTCCGGTGTTCTTAATGACCTTGTATTTAACGTTGAAATATATATATCTGCTGTTTTCCTGTTTGTTGGTTTTGATTTTGTTTTTCTATTTTCCTTTAGAGGGTCTTGGTCGTTTTCCCCCACGAGGACCAGTCGGCTTGGGGGAATGTTTTTTGTTCTTGTATATTTTAATTTATTGTTTAGTTTATGTTTCCGTTCGCCGATATTTAGTTGCTATTGTTCGTTGCCTGACGGGTGTATGGTGAGAGAATTAGACCGACCTCTCATCAAATCAAATGCATTAATTCTGTTGTTCTTCGATGAGGATGAAGTTGAATTTGTCTGTTTTTTCGGTCGGGAATTTGCGTACGGAGAGGACGATGGTTCCCTTTTTCTTTTATCGTTGGTAGTAATGTTTTCCTTGACTACAAGCTTATCGTACTTAAGATAAGCAATATTTCCTTTGCTTCGCTCTTCTTTTAGTTGTGGCAGTAGTGCCTTCCTTTTCTCAAGGGTTTCTTTAGAGTAGTCTTCTGTGATAGATAGTACCTTCGATTTTTTCTTGTTCTTTAATACTTCACCCTTTTTCCATCCATTAATAAAGGACAAAAGAATAGGTCTTGGTTTTTCTTTGTTTATTGTTTTTCCAATGCGGTATATTTTGTTGATGTTATAATCTTCTAAAGTAATGTCTAATTCGTCTTGGAATTTTTGTTTTGTATGTTTAATCAGTTCTGTTGTTGATTTTTCACCCTCAATCAATCCATGTATTATTATGTTGTTGTTTTTCTTGTCTCTTTCCAAAAATTCTATTTTATTTTCTAATTTTTCTACCTGCACCTTTAAATTTCTATTTTCTTCTAATACTGGCTTCAATTTTTCTTCCATTCTTTCCATTATAGTATTAGTTATGGACTCAGTTTGTTTTTGCATTTCTATTTTCATTTTGTTGAAAAGAAGTTGTAATTGATCGTCCATGTTTTGCGTGTAATGAAACGTAATGGTAGAAATTTAAATTATTTATTGGCAACACTGGTGACCGCGGCGTTCGTTGATTTTGACACTGACAGTGACAGTAAATGATGTTTTCAATTCAATTCAGTAGTGCCAACCTGAATATGTAAATATTTGCTGATCTGACAAACTAACCTCCAAAATATCTCAGATTTGTTGTCCTTGTATTAATGTTGGTGGAAGTAATTTCACAATGACGATTACTTCGATCACTATGTGGCCCGGTATTAATTTCTTAGAGATGGTTTGTTTATTTAAACTTCGATTGTACGTATTTTATCTTGAGTTTTTTTTTCGGAGTAACACTGTTCGGATGTTTATGTCACGAGTACCGGAAACGGATCCTAACGGAACGGAACCTAAACAATATGTAAAAGTTTTTATTGTTTGTAATAGGTATTACATAGGTTCAGAATTTTTATTTACACTTAAAAAAATATTTTTTTCAAAACTAAACATTCCTTTTCTTTTGAAAATAAAAAGAAAGTAGGACCCTGGTTACTGTTATGGCGCACGAAAATGATATATATATAGTAGGTGATGTCTATCGATGATTTTTTACAATAATTCTCAGAAGTGTGCCTCACCTCTCCTCCAGAAGATCCTCCAGTAGTTCGTTTCGGATCATACGGGTTCATAGTCACTCCTATAACATTATTAAAGGTTTCCCAGTTCATGCAGAATTGCGGTGTGCTTGTAACAGCTATGGGGATGGCCCCTGCTGCTCTGGCTTGACTAACAATCGCTGCGTCTTTCTTAGCTGGTTTCCTGTCGTCGCAAACCGTTCCACAATCGTTGCTCATGCCTGGAATTTTAAGTACACTATTTGTTATATCTACCTACTGTCCTAATTGGCTACTAATGATAAGTGATATTGAAGTTATTACAATGTTGAATTTCTTTTGAAGTGGTGTAGGTGATCGGTAATAACAGGCACTAAGTTTTCTACGAAATTAGGTAGATGGTTTTGGTGCTGTTCTATACGGTACGTTACATTATTAAAAAGAAGGATACTTGGGTATAACTCATTTGCCAAAGAAAACATGGTAGTTGGATCGTTTTAGATACTTGATTACGAAAAATAATATCAATACTTCTGTAAAACAAATAACGAGCGTTGAAATATCAATGCAACGCAGTAAATTATACTAAAATATAGATAGAAATCATATCAAATGTACAGGGCCCTTTACATTGCAACAATACGAGTAATATGTTAATTTTAATAACGAAATGGTAACGTTAAAGAAGTGTACCTAATTATTACTTGGAATATGAGCGCACTTAATGTATTAATTAAGTACTTCGCAATTTAAATAGATATGTATCAAATGTTTTGACTATTGAAATGTATCTTCATAGTAGTAGGTACTATTGCGAAGTATACAATCATTTTGAACATTGAAGTTTAAAATGATATTGCACATTTAAGAAATAGTTGTTTTAGCGTAAATACTCAACTGTCTTGATTAAACTCACCTTCTACAGCTATACTCTCTTTAATAGTCATTGGAACTCCCAAAAGAGGATATTCCTTTTCCAATTCTTCAGTAGTGCGATCTGTTGAATTGATCATTTTGTCTATGCCTCTTGCTTCTCGTAGAGCAACTTCATACCGAGGTTCGATTATAGCGTTGACATAAGGATTAACTTCTTTACATCTTTCGATGTATGCTGATACTACTTCTTCTGATGTGATCTGGAAATTGAAATAACAAAAATGAACCTGCTGAGATAGACAAATATTAAATCACGAACTGATTTTAAAAGAAAGTAATTATTAAAATTGCACTGATCTTGAGATCTTGAAGGTATTCAGGAGTAGGTAATTTTATTTAACCTACCTTTGGTTTTGGAATTAATGCTTAGCTTTGAACTAGATTCTAGAGGCCAATCCTAAATATTCGTATTAGGCATGACTTAATACAATAGAATAATACCTGTTTCTTCCTTATCATGTCAGCCAATTTTGTTGCAGATTTGAACAAAATCGGGTTTATAGGCGGTGGACATTTTCTTCTCCGTTTGAAACTTGACAGATACGAGATCGGTACCACCACGATAGCTAGCAATGATACAATGAATCTGAGAAACCTCCGCATGAAGCCGTTCATGATGGCTGTCTGTAAAATAAAAGATTGATAGTGAGAACTTGCGAGACACAAAATCATGACACAGAAAATACGAGAGATTAAAAAAAAATGTCTATAAAATTTAGTAATCTTACGAGCTTCTACAGCAAAGCTCATCAATCTCTCATGCAAAAGAGAGTTCTTAAAAGAGTTACAGTAGTTATTTGCACACTCTACATTTTTCGCATTATTATATTTATAAAACTTATGATACAGTCTGTGTAGATTCATGACCAATTAAACTCCAAAAAATACGCTGGAACTTCTAACGTAAAATTCTAAAATTTTTTAATTACCTACTTCTTAAAGATAGATACTAGTAACTAAGATTATCTTTATTGGCTAGTAATTATAAATATTAGTAGTAGCCATTATACTAATAATTAGATATTTTTATTGCAAAATTGGCATGAAATGGTCAACGACTTGTTTCACTGACGTATTATTTATCAGTGTAGACAGAGTAAGGTTCATTTTATTATTGACAATAAATAATAAAGCAATCAACGTTTTGATGCATTACAAATGTGCTATGTTTATATTTATAAAATTCCTCTTCTTCAGGGAGTATTGTAGATACTACTAGGTACTGAATGTGAGATTGATTACACCGTAATATGTTAACTTTTAATACCTATGCGTTATAAAACTTAGCAATCTCTTACAGACATATTACTTCCCAAGATACGGATTCGGTTTAAACCTCATTTTAAAAGTTAGTTGGTATATGCAATTAGTTACTTTATATAAGACTACATTTTATGTTACCCCTAAATAGGTATCTATGCATTGTAAAACGTGCCTTTTTTTATTTTTTTATTTGGAGGAAATCACCGGATCCGCGGGGCGGGCGGAGTATGTGGGAGTTGAAACGCACTAAAACCTCCAACCGCTCACAGCGTCCGAACCCCGGCTGAGGCCAGAACCCAGCACGGGGTTATGAGGGACGACGCGACGCGTTACGCCATCGGCACTCTTTCCCGTCGCGCCGCCCCCGTAAAACGTACCTAAACTACAGTTTATTGCAGTAGTATTTATTTCTAATCAAGGTCCGGATTCTAGTTAAATTCCTGTGTGCATGTTGCATGTGTTTAATGTGTACATCCGTTAAGTATCCAATTAAATTATATACTGATTACGAGATTTGTAAGTGTGTTGAAATTTATTTCCCTTTGTTTAAACACATAATAAACATGAAATACAAATAACAAAAAGTATTATTTTCCCATATATTGACTTACATATGTATAATAAATATATAGTTTTTATTCATTAAACTGACAACAAGCAGCTATAACATATTGCTTTTGTAGAAATCAAATTAAACAAATAATAAATATGTTATTAAGTAATACAGTAGGTACAGTGTTAGTAGGTATCCCAAAGAAAAAAAGTAAACAAATTATAATCGTATTGAAACGCAATGTTTGAAAAGAAATATAGTAGTTTAGCGTTTAAAATAATTATCTAATATATATATAAATTATAAAGGCGAAAGTTTGTAAGTATGGATGTATGGATGTTTGTTACTCTTTCACGTAAAAACTACTGAATGGATTTGAATGAAACTTTAACACAATATGGCTTATACATCAGAATAACACATAGGCTACAATTTTTGAGGTTTCTAATGTGAGGTCGTAAAAAAACACATTTTTTGCGGTATAATAGTACTATATTATAGACGTCGCGAACTAGACGGGCTAGACGGGACGAACTTGAAGTCCACGCGAACGAAGTCGCGGGCAAAAGCTAGTCAATAATAAAAATAAATAAAAGCAATCTTAACATTGTGTTTAAAAATATTGTGTTTACGAGGGTCGCTGAGATGGAAAACTATGACTGATGAATTGTTTTTTTAAAAGTACGAACCACACGAGGTAACAAGATGTAAGCTGGGATTGTACGTTTCCAAATTATCATATCATTAAGATAATTAATTGAAACAAAGTAGGTTAGAGGTAAGCAAACAATTTTTTATCATCGTGTTGAACTTTGTTTTTTAGGAAAATATATTATGCGTGTCTTTTCATATAACTACAGTAATTGTTATATTATATATTAATATCATAGTTACCTACATATTCATATATTTCCAATTATTTTCAAATATTGTAGTGGAATTTCTATCCTGGATATTTATTTACCGAGAACAGAATTACCAACATTAATTCTAGATAGTTTTCTTACCTCAACTGCAATTATATCTATAACAAATCCAAGTACAGAAGAAACATAGTTCAGTCCAGTTTCTATAGGCTTAGATAAATATGGCGGGTAAACGTAATTGTAACTGTTTAGAAACACTTCAACCAGAACAAATCCTTGGTACAGCAATGCACTCAGTATTATCAATGAAATACGGGACCACACGGCAAAAGTTACGTTAAAACACGATCTTAACATATCAAATATAGTCACTATCATTTTTATACTATAAAATACGTGCAAACGATAATTAAACGATGTTATTATAATATATATTGATAATGGTATCTCCCGTCACTGATAAGCGCTAACTTGACCGGTTGTGTAAACGGTGCGCTTACAAATGATATGAGGTCAACATGAAAAATGTGGATGTGGAATGACCAGGAAATACTCTAATAATGAATCGTTATATTTATAATAGATCATTAAATGCATGTCAGGTTTGGAAGGTCCTTTTGTTGATTTTATTATTCGTTTTTTAAATGTATCTGATATCTATGCAAAGAAAATTTAATGTTCATATTTACAAGTAAGTATTATCAGTACCTATTATTAACAGGGCTTATTTCAGATATATGTAGACTTCTCGAATCCGTAATGGAGTGAAGGTCCAGCTGAAATACAACTTGGAACCATTTTTGTTTTTTAAATCGATTAAACTTCTTTTAAATTTAATTTCACAGTCTCCATTGTTTGTTTGTAACCACAAAGGTATCTAATTTCGCAGTCACACAAAGGTACGGACTTACCTATGTGCGTTATTAAAAAATAATAGAATTCATTTCAAAAATAAAGATGGTTCCGGGTTGTATTTCGTCGAAAATTGATGTTACTGAAGCTACGTGATATCAAAAAAAATATATAATTAAAAAGTTGCAAATAAATCGTCTGCAAAAACTTCAACTATCTCAGGTATTAGATTAGTAGTAGATTAATTAGAGATACAGTGCGATAGGTACCTTTTCTTTTTGTCTCGTGTTTTGAATTGTTCTTGCTACTTAATTGTATGAAGCTGTTTTTAATGATTGAATTAGTTAGGTTCATTACAGTTATTAAGAAATAAGAATCTATATTATTTATTCTGATGTTTCCAGTGCCTAGTAAAAATGTTAAAGACCATATTTAGGTAATCATAACTGCATTGAACACGCAGCAACTAATGGAAAGAAAAGTTTAAAAACTGAGACCAATGTTTCACGCCTATTATAATAGACGACTTTATACGCAAACTATTTTGTTTTGTTTCCTTTTAGGATAAAAATATTTCACATAAACTATTAGGTACATTCATAATCAACAAGACCATGACCTGTGGTTTAGATAAAGAATACATAAAAATATAATAATCTGAGTTACTGAAACTCTTTAACCTACGAGCGCCGCCTGCAACAAAGTAGTTACATTAAATTTTATTTACTCTTTAACTTATTTTCTTAGGAATATCAGTATCGATATTTCGGAAAACGTATAGTCTATAGGCCCATGCTGATGGGTCATTTGAACCACCAGGTGACCTATCTAAAACGAAATTCTAAAACGAATAGTAGTCGGAAACCAACGCCGCTTCAGTTTTCGTAGATTCATTAAATATAATATAGGTATCTACTATCTACATCAGCATTTTGTGTAACAATCACACAATTAAATGTGAAATACCCACTAATATTTCTTTAATATTTTTGATTCTGTGACCTTGAACGTCAAATCCAAGTACAAAAAAATGTGGATGAGTTCGTTCACAGACCAGTTTGTCTTTTAATTGCGGTAGGCAAATAGTCTGTACAGTGTGTAGGCAAATATTTGTAAGGTCAAATGCGGTGAGGCAACAGCGTTTTGCCTACATAATAATTGATCTACCCTCGTTTACCTAAGTGCAAAGTGACGCGGATATTAGAAAAAATAACATATAGTTTTGAGGGAAAAGCTGTTACTCGTTTGATTATTCTTTTAAGTGTATATTTCTTATTGAAAATAATGCAAGATGGCAAATAAATGCCAAGGCAGTTTCTGTACTTTTTTTTTTAATGTCATTTTAGCTATATTTCTAAAATAGTTTAAATAAGTATTCCATGTTTGTCGATGTTTCAAAATCGTCTCTACGATAACTTTGGAGAGAATTTTAGAAACCTAGTATAATATGCAATCGATAATAACTGTCACTAAATTCAAAATATTTATCAAATCGTTAAAAGTGACCTTAAAAAATTGATTAGAGGCGGCGCCGATTTAACTTCCTATGTAGTTAACACATCGATCATGATTTAAAATTATTATTTTTGTACGTTTTTTGTGATTGAATTTACTTCATTCGTTCGTTATAAGTGGTTAGCAATTATGTCTCAGACAAAAAAATAGATTTTTTAAATCAAGGTAATAAATTAGTTTTGGTCCAAGCATTACGTAAGATAACCTAGCTACATTTATGAGTATTATCTACTCGTACATAAGTGTGACTTACATTTATTAGTTTAGTTTAGTTCAATATCGTTTTACAGTTTATAATAGTCAATACCAAGATTCTAGACAATCATGCCATTGACGCACTTAATATATCTACGAATCCTATTGTTACCTACTTTGTAATGATTTTTAATGGATTGTAATACATAATGATTCCTACTTATTTACTCAACTTATCCAGGACTTATTTATGAGTAGATAATCACGATGTAAAACGTAGAGCTATTAATCTAAAGACACGAGAGTATAATCATGTACTGACAGTTTTAAATAAATCAAATATTATGTAGTACTACAAAGTTCTTAAATATACTTCAATATACCTACATAACGTAAGGACCTGAGTACCGCTTGCAGAAGTAATTCTTATTACCTAACACTTGGATTAGAGTAAAAAATTCCGAATTTTCTTTTCATTTTTGCACTCAAGAACTTCAAAAAACGTTTTAAGTTCGCTCTGCATTATTCGATGTTATTAGGTTTTTTATAGGTGAGAGGTAAATAAGTGTGGGTTACCCAACTCGATTTGTAATAAAGTTTACTTCTGTGCAGCTATTATTTTGGGTCAGTACTTTGTAAATGACGTAATGTGATTCCACTGTCAATAACATTATTTGTGAGGAGAAGATTGCGACACAGAGAATCCGGATAGGTAGTACTTCCATGCGTTGTTGGTGGTATGTATGGTGGTGATCAGACTTAACATTTTAACCAATTCGAATCTTAAACTACATGACTATTTTAAAGCAGTAAATGTAAATCATAAACAGCGTTATAAAAAATCTTATTAGCACCTTCTTGTGATTTTTTTAATGTAATAGGTAGGTATGTGAACTAAACCTCTTTAAGTAAAAAATATATTATGAAAATGTGATTATTTCCTCGTCAATTCTGAAGCCGAACGATAAATTTTAACGGAGTTTTAAAAGGAAGTACCTAGGTATTAAAGTTGATCGTAAATTTAAATACCTAATTATTTTCATACAACTTTTGTCTCAATGATCCAGCTTTTGGAGAAACTTGAATTTCAAAATAATTGTAGCCTATGTCCTTTCTCAGGACTTAAATCAGGACTATCACTATCCTAGTTTCGAAGTTCTGGTATCCACCATAATTTGTAACCACTCATCTGTGTATTTCGCTAGATGACATAACAGCTATCACAACCTTTTTTGAGTACTTTTTGAAAATATTTTTGTGTACAAAGGTTTGTACCTTTGTACACAAAAAAAATACGAGATTTGTATAAATGTTTCTAATACTTTTTTAGTTAGACTATACAGCATCAAATTAATAGCATATTTTGGTGCAATTCTCAGTCTGAGTGGAGATAATTCTAACTAGGTTAATTCTTTAAAAAATATATAAAATAACATCACAAACAGATCTCTTCATCTGCGATTCCTCAAATTATTGTCTCTGCTCGTAAATCTAGTCTAAGATTACGAAGTAGATATTATGCATCTGCACGTCAAACTGAATCTAATAATGAATAGACAATCAATTTTTTGCTACCGTATTAAGTATATTTTTAATTGGACTGTCGGAATATTATGCATTTTTATAATTTACAATTTGATTAAAGAGCATGTTATTAAGAGCTTATTTTGTGCAAAACATGACTAGTAAATTAAATTAATAATTCTTTACTGAATTTTTTGTGTTCAAGATTATTAAAAATAGTGAACGCAAATGGTATTTTGTTGAATTTGACCAAAAAACTTCAAGATGATGACATCAAATACAATTAATCTTTTATACATAGCTTCATGATATCCTTGATTTTACTTCCAACTATTGGCTTACATTTTTCGATCGTTATTAGTAGGTATTTAATAGACGTTCTAACGATATTGAAATGCCAGTGAAGCGTCTAAAAACTTCCGAATGTTGAAAGTGAAATCAACGGACGAGAAATTTGCACAAAACATGACTGTTACAAAAATATGACATGTAATGATTGTAGTTTAAACTGTACAGTTATTTTAAACTAGCTACTGCCCGCGACGTCGTCTGCGTGAACTCTATAACCCTTTTTTTCATCCCCTTTTATCGCAATAAAAGGTAGCCTATGTCCTTTTGCAAGGTCTAAAGATTGTCTGTGCCAAATTTCATCAAAATCGATCGAGAAGTTTAAGCGGGAAAGCGTAACAGACAGACTGACAGGTATTTTCGCATTTATAATATTAGTAGGGATGTACCTATATGTAGTGACACTTCAGTAGGTACAGTACAGTTTAACGGGTTTATTTATTTAGAGCGAAATTCCTATAACTTCGTTTTAGAAGGTTCTGGAAAAGTGTGCAATTATCTAAAATAATTGAACTAGTACAAAATTAAACGTGTAAGTAATAAAATAATGATCATTTTTGTAAATTAACTGCATATTAATTATTATTTTATTGATGTCATTGAACACATTTTTCACGATAAGAAGAAGTACGTAATCTATTCCTACTTTGAAAAATAATTATATTTTTTTACTTATACAACCCAGCAGTTCATAACCATATTTTGCAAGGAACTAAAAAAAAAGAGCAAACTTACTTTTAAGTACCTACTATATATTTAAAATAGGTTTCAGTTATTTTCTCATGTAAAATTTGGTTTTAAATATTTTTCTACTTGAAAAAAGAATTTATAATCCTTTGGGATAGCCGGTAGGTATTCAAAGATGCCGGTATTCAAATATGCCGGTAACACTTACCATCACGTGATCCGTAACTCGTTTACGTTCTATTCAAAGAAATGAACCGTGCTAAGTGTCACAGAGAAATCACACTTTCTTCCATCTCTAAAACGCGTTTCAATAAAGTAAACAAAATAAAATTAAAATATTAACGATAAAAAACTTACGATGTTAAGTTGAAGATGGTTTTAAAATTTGAAACTGTTTAAATATTTGCGGGAAATGAAAGCGGACCAGCGTGCGCGCGGGACCAATGCGATTCAAAGACTTGCTCACGACTCGCACAATTGACTGTGCGCAACCGCAACGACTCAGAAAGTAGGCAATCATCAGTAATAATGGCTCCTGGTACTCATAAACAATGAACATTCTTCTCAATATAAATCACAAAAGATTTTGGTGAATTTTAAGTAATACCTACCGTTTCATAAGTGACAAAATATAGGTAAAATTGCCGGTCAGAGAACTTGCGAAACTTGGCAATTCATGCACCATTGCACTTAGTAATGGAGGGGTTTGTGCTCTTTTAAATTGACGACACGATTATATCATTATTATCTATTTACGATTTAGTTAGTAACTAAGTTACATAAGCAATATATGTAGTTGAAGATTTCCTTATTAAACGTTTTAAAATGATATTTTACATTAATTAAAAACAAAACAATTTACCTACAAATATAATCCTTCTTCTACAGGAATGTGAATGTGGCAGGTGGAAAAATGTATTTAGGATATAAATCCTAAATACATTTTTATAAATAAAATTCAGGAACCTTAATGGATTGTTGTACATTAGGTACCTACTGTTGTAAAAGAAATAGGTACCTATTAGTAAAAATCTAGAAATAATTTATTGCTCAGCTCATTTTGAGTTCACCGACCATGTGATAATAAGTAGTGCTTATTGATGATCCCTCTGAGGAGATCTGAGCCCAGCAATGAGTAATGGGTTGTTACGGTACAGTACAGTGTCAAAGACGTTACAATTAGTATGCTATCTACCCATGATTTACCTTGAAATGTCGTTTTAAGTGTTACGTATGGTGTGTCCTGTATGATGCATGGTGGTGACGCACAGTGTCCCACTTTAAACATTACTAACAATGACGCCACCATCTTCTAACCAACTAAAAGGAATGGTCACCGTAGAAGAATAAATCAAAAAGTAAATTCTACATTGTAATTTAAGTTCGTCACAGAATATTTTAGAATTATTAAATAGCCTATGATGCACACAAATACCGTAGCTTCGGAGTAGAAAAAAAATAGATTAAAAAAAAATACAAATATTTCAAATTTTAAAGTAGGTACCTCGTAGTGTTTACTTGTGTGTGATTTTTGTGACTAGCGGGAATATTTATATTTTTTTTAATCTATTTTTTTTTCTACTCCTTAAATTTTTATATATTTTAAGGAAAATAATGATATGGAAACTTCCTTTTTGACACCTGTTTCCTCCTGTATATGACTACTGTAAATGATAGGTAGGATATAATTGATACCTACTGTATGTAGTTGTCTTTTTTTTTTTTTTTATTGCAAAGTAGATAAACGAGCATACGGCCCACCTGATGGTAAGCGGTCACCGTCGCTCATGAACCTCTGCAATGCCAGGGCAAAGAGGGGCCGTTATCTATCGCAAATAAGCAATATAGGCACAAAAAAAATGCATTGGATGTTTCTTTTGATCGTATCGTGAGGAGTAAAACGAGTCTGCGTTAAATTCATACCGTTTTGCAATAAGTAGGTGCAGAGCAACTGCGCCTATCGACGTTCAATGTATACCTAACCGTTTCAGATTCCTACATTCCACTTATTAAAAGCTATTAAACCGCATATATTACCGCATTAAAACCTCCAATCGCTGACACTCAGTGCCCTGACGTGAACTAAGGCCAGACCCCAGCACGACGTTATGTAGGGCGGCACAACGCGTTACCTACTACAGTATTCATTACGCTGCGGGCCGCGACGCCTCCGATTAGCGGACCAAAATTTTTTTCCCGTGACAACGAAATATAACCGATAGAAAAAAACGGTTATTTGTGTATTTCATATTACAAACAGACAATTACCCTCACTTACCTAAAGTTATTTAATTATTTGAATGTATACAGATGAACCTTAGTTTATTCTTATATGTTTTGTTAGTTCTTTATTTATTAATCTGAGTAATACCGTCTAAAAGCACTTTTTACTAGACATAATACGCCAAGAAAGGCTGGTGTTTGCTCCTATATTTTTATTTAAGATGTAAAATAAGAATATTCTAAGCTTCAAGTTTGACTAATTTAGCAGTTGTATAATAATTATTTTGACACCATAGTTAATAGCCCTACGACCCTGGTATTGCACTAAACTTGTCAACGTGTCCTTCTTTGTAAGTCGTTTATAAGGGACACCTAAAACAGGTAGTTACTAGGTTTGTAAAGCAGAGGTTCTGGGAAATAATTAATGTTTTTCGTTGAACGTTATGAAAGGCACGTCGATTTTTCTATCTATGTCATGGTAAACGGTAACAACACTCATGTTTCGTATGTCGTATAACACAAGTGGAAAAAAAATATCTCATTTACATTGGTTAGAAGTTGACACTGCAAAGGTCTGTGAGCGACGCTAACTTCTTAATATCAGGCGGTTATCTCGTCTGCCTACATGGCACTAAAAAAATATCTAGTATGTATCTACTTTACAAATTAACTCTGTAATAGGTAAAATTGCGGATAAAAGATAGTAGTAAGTACTACAAAATATTGATAAAACGTACATTTTACTTGTGTTTATTGTAGTCTGCAATCAGCATACAAAGGTATTTTTCGAAAGTAACCTATATTTGTTTGTATAGCAGAGTCATCTATTGACAGATAAAGGAAACTTTTAGTTGATGAGGATTCAGCGCCATCTAGTATAAAAATGCCTTTGGAAAGAAAACTTTTTGTACAAGTTTAGTCTACTCAGCAATAGATGGCGGTAATTGGTGTTGTTTAAATTTAACGAGCATTCGTGTAATTTTGGGAATTTTCATCCTAATAACCACATTCTTTTGAATATTTAAAATGCATATTTAAAACAAAATTAGCAACAATTCACAGAGAACATATAAATAAAAACAATACTAAAATTATATTTATTTTTGAATATTCTACTTCTACTATTCGCCAATAGATGTCACTACATGTTTAAAATGTTTCTGTATTCAATTTAAAGTTTAACTAGAAAGTTTTAAATGTTTCAAAAAAAAGTGAGTGAGCATCTCAAATTATTTTCATAATGTCTTAAACACCGATTCTTCTATTAAATATCGATACATAAATAGTTTTAGATCGATTTACTCAAAGTACACTGAAGTTGAATACTATCACGTAAATTAATCTAGTACTTATCTTATTAATCTAGTAGTTGTCTAGTAATAGTAATAATAAACATTCCTGTCTCACAAAATCCGATTAAAGTAAATATACAAAAGCAAAAAGGAAAATAGAAAAGAATAAAAATCAGTTAATGACAAAAAGCGAGTTTGCCGTGCGCGCGTTTCCTCGCGAGTCGGGACATGTTACAATAAATCACGAGGGGGCGCCACCCTCGCCCCATACTCCGAGCAAAGATGATCTTTTCCCTAGATCCTACATTTTTATAACGGTCCACATTCACATGACTTTTTTGGTGTGATATCGCGGGAATATTAGCGGTGGTCCACTGCGTAATATGAGGCGTGTTTTAGAGTTTTTTGGTTTAATAAAAATTCTTTTTTTATCCGAATTTCTTTTGTTTACTGGCTTAGAGAATTCGACTATTTGTTTTTTCCAAACGGATTATTATGTTACGTAGTTAATTATTAAATAATTTTGGTTTAATAAAATTTTGTACTAGGTAATTTTAGAACAAAAAATGTAAATATATCGCTTAAGTCAATCTGCATTGTAGCGCCATCTGTTGGTGCTGACTTAAAATCTAGTTTATGAATAAAAATGAATTTCTCGCTCTTCTTCGTCAAATATATTTGGTGACGGCGTGACGCGATACGGGAAGAAATTTAAGTTATTTTCTTTTGCGTTTATCCGAGGACACGAAGATTAGCGTGACGCGTTACAAAGTAAAATTATTTTCTACTGCGTCCAGTTAGAAATACTTGGAGACGGCGAAACGCGTTACGGGCAGGAAATGAAATAGGTACTTAATTGTGTTTTACTGCTGAGTAGATATACAAATTTACGACCCACCTGAAGGTAAGTGATTATTGTCACTCATTTTTACCGTACAAGTTTCTAATCACATACTTCCTATTTATCATTTAATTTTTATAGTTGACGCAATGTTTTTCTTTAATCAAACGAATAATCATTAAAAACAGTCAAGTAAGTTGGAGAGGTTTGTTATGCTCAACGGTTTTGTTAACTTATTAGGTAGACAAATAACTTTACTCCGATACCCCTACCATTTGTGTACTGCAGATATCTTTTTATTTATCTAGTCTGAGGTGTAGGTACAGTAGTCATATTAATTATTATTTTTTAAGTGACACCTATACCTACTAATAGTTGTATATTTTCGACAAATTAAACCTTCAGTGGAATATTAAAATATTAAAGGAGGGTGTTAAACGAAAGTGTAACGAAAGATTGTCAATAACTTATATTAGTTAACTCCTAGATTGACCTAGATTCATCTATCCTTGAAGGCTACAGCAAAAAAGATTTACTTCGTTTTTTACAAAAAAAGTTAGTATTGAAAATATGAGCAATACGTAACAAATGATGATTGTCTATTACTGGAGTGTCAATCACAGACTTATTTACGAGATCTCCAAGAAAAATATTGACAACGATTAATTATTTATAAGGAAGAAACAAATAGTAGGGGTCCATTTGACGAATATGCGTGCCTGAATCTTCGGCGTACCCTACGCGGCGATCCAACCCTAAGTACCTGAAAAGGTGCCAATAAACAGCTCGTACCAAACAGGTGTAAGAATCAAACCTGCTAAACGAAAATGACTCTTAACATCACTAGCCATTAGAGCTAATTCTGTACAACTGTTTCTAGGAGTTATTATGACATTTACTTTAGTTGGGCGGAAGTTCTCCAAGAAACAACGGGTTTTCCTTTGGGTCGCTCTGGGGAGTGAGGGCGCTTTTCCGTCTAAATCTCCCGAACGAGGGATCCTGAGATATACAGAAAATATGTTACGGAGATACTAACAACTCACATCATGTTAAGTATAGATTAACGCTAATTAACCAAAATTGCAAACAAATAAAACGTTAACCATAGTTAAAATTACAGAGAGATGAAAACAAAAATAAAAACAGCCATTAAAGTCAAAAACTCTTCCGGAACGATATCATAATAAAAAACCGAATAAACCTGTTCATTAGTTAAAAAGTCTGCAGCGAACCGCAATGTAATCTACAAACGTGAATACCTAAATAAGAGAAAAACGACAGTTCAGCAAACAGTATCAAAGATACTAACTGTTCGCAGTCATCGTTTTGTACTTTTACGCGCCCTTTTTTCGCGCCAAACTTTTTCAATATGGCGGCCGGCGAGAGCCACGCGCTGCCACCATTAACCACCGACACTTCACCATTGCTATAAACTCACAAATCATGAAACGTGCCATCGCATTCAAATAGTTGAAAATAAACTTAAATACAAACAGCGCAAAGTTCAATTTTGTTTGTGAAACCTCGTTCGATCACCGGTAACAAAATGTTTCGTCCGACAATTTATTTTGAACCTTATAACCACAATGAGGAAAAGTTGTTTTCAATTAAACCTCTCGGGAAATCGTGAAACGAACAAAGAGAGCGAGAAACGGGGCCAACATTCGTTAATAATGTAATGTATATTTATTCGTCTACATTATTTTACCGCCAATGTCGGCTCATGTCAAATAAGATCTTTAAAGTCATTAGCTCTGAAAATTAACAAAAATAACAATCATTGTTTTGTAAACTTTCAGTAGAGAAGTCTTTGCAAAAAAGTTTTCAACTGAACTTTTTAAAGTTTATGATTTTATTTGTCTGCATTAACTTATTTGCTAGTGACTCAAAGGGAGCACGAATAATATGGGATTTTATTTTAGAATATTCCAAGCTTTCCATATATTTTTCTTATGAAAGTATCAATGTTGTTTAATGAAACACTCAAGTCTGTTTTTCTGTGCGGCCTAATTTATATTATTATGGCATCGGGCGTTCCGCATCTAATCAATACACAGACTCGGCGCGGCGCTTCATTCGTTCGGCAAACATCGGCGCACATCGGCCATCATCGAGAAAGACAGAGAGATCATTTCGATTCTCTCGCTCCAATCGTAATTCCATTTTCCGCCCGCCTTGGCAAATTGAAATGTCGTAACTCTTGGGGGAATATCAACTTTATGCCTAAGAAAAATCTTCTGCTAAGGCATTATAACAGCCCTTCAGATATTAGGGAATATTTCCAGTCCATCATACAACAGGGAGCGTCCCCTAAAATGGCTGTAATCGTGAATCTGCCCGCCACTTGCCTGCTTGTATAACTTCAGATGGAGGTATTCTGTCCCCTTCACTTTCGATGTCAACTCTATATTTTTACTTTTTATGTGGGGTTGTGTTTTATTTACGTGTAACAGGATTTGCGTCTTCAAAGTGTTTGCTTAATGTCTCTGTGAGTAGGTCTGAGACTCGAACTTTGAAAGAGTTTCGAACGCCGAAAGTTGTTTGGGGTAGGTCATGAATAGTTCTAATTTTATTGCTGTTTCATTTCGCAAACTTAAAAATGTTTTTGCTTTCGTATTGACTGTATTGAGAAATATTTATGTTAAATGTTCATAGATCTTAAAAACCGTTATTGATGCAAAAATTTCGAAACTTCGTTCAACACAAAAAAACAACTCCTCCAATCCTCCTCCAATTCAACTCCTCCGGAACCTTAGATCTTAAAACACGAAATATTCTCAGCAGACAATCCCTATTTCAGCAACATAATAAATACAATGAGCAAAAAACATTCATTGTAATGTATTAAAACGAAATAACGAAAAAAAGGCCGCCAAAATGGGTACAGGCAATTCCGTGCGTAATATTAGTGGGAGGCCCAGTAGGTCAGATAAATTGAACCCTCCGCGTTGTGTTCACACGTAAATAACATGTAGACTCGGAGGCAAGGGTGGCACACCCCGGTCTCATACCACTCACCAACACAACACAGGATATGAACAAAGATACACATACAAATTCAAACCTTAATCCTTCGAAATAAGGATGCACTTACCACAAATAACTGCACATCTAAATTTGTGGAAGCAGTGCCCAAACAAAAACGTATTTGGTAATCTCTTAAACACTTCCGTGTGAAAAGTGAACCTTATTGTATTGTCTTAAGGATTATGAAGGTGTATCATTTGGGAAAAACTGAAGGTATTATAAGAATGGATTTCGTCGAACACGCAACATGAGTAAACTTTTGTCACGGTTTGTTAATCTTAATATTTAAGTTTTGGTTAATTTGTCAAGAGATTACCTTAGTTGTTTTTGATTTGTTACCTCTAACTTGAAGCTTCATTAGATTAAATTGAGCATTTTTTTATATTCGAAGATATTATTACAACGGTTTTAAAAGCAAATTATGCTTTAAATAAAAGTCATTTTCTTTGCTTAAAAATGATTGAACTATAGTTTGATCTTTATTTAAATTAAATAAAAAAGGATTAATTTGTGACATCGTTCAATACATATCGTAGATAACATTAATTTAGCACTTAACACAATTTTAAATCGATATTGACGAAAGCTTAATAAATGTAGGTAATCATTGTTTAATGGAATTTTCTCGGTGGAAAATCCGCTATGGAGAATGTCTTTGTTTAGCAAACGTGTAAGGTGATGGGGTAACAAGATGGAGATTTGGAAAACTTTACCTGGAACCTTTATAAAGGTTTAGAAAAGCCCTGCACAGCTTTGTTTGCTTTAAAGTTTGTCGTAGGTGGCGGCATTGTGGTGACCACATTGAAAGAGTTTGTGAACAACGGTAACCACTTAACATTTTGGTGGGCCATAAGCTCGTCTACGGTAAGATAAAAATAATATTCGCTATTGAAACGAAAACCACAAGCTAAGTAAACTATTTACTGAGATTAAAAAACTTAGGTTTGTTAAAAAAAATGTTTTACTCGATACTAATCTAAATTTTAATCAACGAATAACTTAAATATATTTATTACATTCCATTGTAACGCTCAGGTTTAGGTTTTAGTGATTCGTCCTCTTTCAAGTTAGAAGATGCTGGGTCGAGTTAGGGTCACGGGGCGGAGGGTGGCGAGGTGAAGGGGTGAGTGCTTTTGCATAAATAATGTTGATATTGGCCAGCTTACGATTAATTTGATTACTTGACTTGTCTACTGATAGCTACAGTGTTAATTGGTCGGATTAAGGACTGATTTAAATTGTAATAGTATTAATTAAGAGGTTTTTTAAAGTTATGGAATGTGACGATCCAGGTAGCAGATTTTGTTGTCTTCCTTCGGTAGATTATGCGATAATGACAATTAAAATTTGTTATTATTTACTGTGCTATGAATGAGTCTTTACGATTTTTGGATTATTTGTCTGTGAAACTGTTTTGACTAGAGTTTCGTATACTTAATATTGTAATTCGTGTACATTTTTTTACCTGAATTACTCTATTGTTTACAAGTTGGTTTGATTACAGAAAACGATAGATGTCATTTTATAATTAGAATCGACATGCCGTTATTAATAGGGGTCGGAGAATACTACTGGACAAGAAGTAAGAGTTTGGCGGGAATGTGAAATGAAGGGCGATTTTTAAAATATTTTCTTTCTGAATAAATCAGGAAAATACTGCTTAGATACATAGTCAATATTATTTGTAGCTAAAAACAATACTGTTATCGACTATTTACGTATCAGAAAAAAAAAACATATTTTTTTTCATCAAGTGTTCATCGTCGCTTATAGACCAGAGCATTTTGTGTCTAAATCTTTCATGTTTAGTCTTAAGATGGATGTTTTGCAAGCAATAAAATGTAACATGTTAGTTCATGTTTAATACACAAAGAGGTAAAAATCTTACTTCAAGTAACATCACCTCAACTGAAACTCAATTGAATTAAAATTAAAATAAAAATTTACTTCAGTCTAGTAGTGCCATCTATAGCCACAGACGAGTGGAAACTAAGTTACCAGTCGCTTATGAATTGTTCCAGAATTTTCCATCTTTAGGGTTCCGTACAATCGAATATTGTACAATAAACGCTTACAGAATGGACAAATGTTTAGCTTAACAGCTTTTATGTACTGAACAAACAATATCGGTCGTGTAATGTGATTAAAATTTTTGAACGTCCTCTCATAACTTACGTTTTGGTTAACATACGCAAATTTTATGCCGTTATGGGTTTGCTAATGTTCTTTTGGATTTTAAATATTATTTTATGTATAATGATTACAATTAAGGTAAAATAAGCTTTTTGCTTACCAATTTAGTAAGTTCTTTAGTGTACAATGATTTAAGAAAAAACTTTTTTTTTTACCCTGCGTGCATAGTACATTACATAACCCTAGTTTTTTCGGATTATGTTTAAGAATTAACTACTGAAATTTTATTTTAATTAACTCAACCAAAATCAGATCAGATTGAATTAAAAATCGAAACAAAAACAGACTAATCAAAAGATTTAAAAAAACAAAGAAATCATCAGAAAAAAGTACGGAATTAATTAACGCTCAACGATGGTAGATAATAAAGTTGCATTAAGCGATACTTTGGGAAAATTCGGGAATGCCGGGCGGGCGGTGGGCGGCGCCTAACCTTTCCTTAACTTGTACAAGTGAGATTGAGTAGGTAAGTATATAGAGGAACTTTAATTAAGACGCCTCGCTCGTCTGTTAGCCTGCATTGTTTATGAGCAACGAATAATTAAGTGTAATACAGAATTTGTTTTTGAAAACGATGGTACGACCGTCTTTTTTAGTGTGTCCTTAGACTTGTGGATTGCCTGCCTGTAATTTTGAGTGAGACGCTTGATTCAGTGGATTGTTCAATCGTGTTACTTCTATGGCATTGAAAAGAGTCAAAATTGAGAAAAAATTACTTCTAGTTTTGTTAAATCTAAATTTTAATTTTGCAATCCAGTTTGCACCAAAGCATTGTATTAAAAGGTTTTTTTATCTTTTCTTTTTCAACTTTGCATCATGAAATTGCAACTACTATTTATAAAATAAGTCCTAAAACTATCAAAAGTTCGAACTTGCAAAATAATGTCACACTACAATCTCGTTTTCCCCACCGTTGTATCAACTCCATATATTTCAAGACCCCTGATCTAAGTTTGACTGCGGAAAGGAAACTTTGGACCGACGGGGATACAGACAAAGCTACCTATAGACTGGAGCCGCCTTTATTAGAACTCGCTTTTGTGTGTGTGAGCTTCGATTAATTGACATTAAATTAGTTTATGATATCCTGCATTGTCTTTGCGGAGAAATGATCCGATTGGGGTTCACTGAACTCAACTTCTATAATATTGATATTATGAAGTTGAAGAGTTTGATTAATAGGGTCGAATTGGTCAATTGTAGTAGAATATAGAGAGTAAAAACAAACACTTTGTAGGAATTTGGATTTTTTTTGTGATAAGTGTGTAACCAACCAATAATTCAGTATTTTGTTCAAAGCCATTTGACGCAGAAAATGAACTAGTTGCCCGTGATGTATTTTTGTCTGTGGCCTAATTATATTTAAATGGAGTCTCTGAGTTATAGCTTTACAACTTTAAACTTCTAATATACTTAAGTAAGTTTTTAAAAGACCAACTGTCGCAACTTACTGTGTAGGGTTACGTTTATGTTATTCTTCATTATTTCGTATTGTTCATAAAGACACCAAACTAGCTAGCGTTAAGCTTTAAGGGTTTCTCAAAGCCGAAAATTTTATATACATATATAACGCAACGTACCAAGATTTCAGCAAGAAATCAAACTCGCAAATCTTCGCGACACCGTGGTACCTCTCGAGACGGCTCTTAGCTGCTGTGCCGTGAATAAATTATAATGATAAGACTCTTGCCTTCGCAATATTGAAGGCGTTTTGATCATTAAGCGTCCCTCCCCGCCCGGCCTGTTTGGGCCATTTTTCCGGGATGGGTTCCAAGGAGTCCCCTTTCATCTCTCCCTCCAAGGACGCGGCCTTTACGAGAACACTTGAACTTCTTTCATCTTGCGGTTTGTCGAGTGATGTAAAACGAAAAATGATAGTCGGCTCCCGATTGAAGTTCGCTAGTGGATTTAAAACATACTTATACGTTATGAGTGCGTACGTGTGTAATACTCCCCCTATCTATTTCTGTTTTTTTTTGTTTTATATTTGAACAGGCTACTAGTGGAAGATTCTTCGTTATAGAATGCGTGCAGTTTATCTTACCTAACAATTTCATTGTTTTATCAACACTAATGTTAATGGATGTTGAACTGTTGGAACTAATTTTGAAACAGAAAAGTTTCATATTACAGCTCATTTACTTCTAACTCAAACATCTAAAATATCACCTAAATCAAAAAATCTAAGCTAATAATTCACTTCACTATAAGTTCATTCTAGATATAAAAGTTTTTCTTGTAAATCAGTAGGTACTCTTAGAGTATCTTATTTAAGTCATACGTCTTCCACATATTTATAATAGTACATGTCAAAAACTAATTTTCTCAGTGACTTGTGAACCAATTCACCTCTCGGGTATTCACATTTTTGTTATTATAATGTCACCTTGAATTGACCACTTGCAGACTTGCGAGCAGTTGAAGAACATTCATCTGTGAATACGAATCCATTTGGACGCGACATATCAATAAATAAACTGATTAAATTATTTTTAAGGGTTAATTAATTTTAGATAGTTTAAAGATGAACTAGTAAACTGTAACTCACTAAAAATGTAGAGATTTTTCAAAAGTGATTTAGAGCGATTACTATCTTCAAAAGTTCGGGTTATACTATTTGAAAATAATACTTAGTTTCTCACGATTATTTTCAGTACAATAAACACTAAATATACATACCGTATCGTCCGTTTTGTAGTGTTGAATGTAATCCGGCCGGCGCCGTCGTGTGCCGTCTGCCAGGGGTGGCTGTACTCGAATAGGTACATAGCCCGGGACAGAAAGAACGCGACCCGCAACCGATATCATTCCCTGTGTTTTAAACAGTTAAGTTGGGAAGGCAAACTTTTTGAATATAACGAGATCTTTTGTAAATAAATGATTATAAAGGTTTTATTGTTATAATAGTAAACTTAATTGACAGTCTTACTTAGTAGGCTGGACGAGTGTGACCAGTAATTTAAAAAAATAGAAAAACTGGACAGTAATTATTTTATTCTATTTTCTTATTCTTATGAGGCTTCCAAGTTTGAATTTAATAAAAAAATATTTTATTTGTACTTTTAACCACCTTCAGAGAACACGTCAAACATTTCTAGTTCATTTAGCAATAATTTACCGCGGAAAATAGCTTTAGGCATTTCACGAAAGGAGGTTTAGTAGCTTGACATCAAGTAGGTATAAAAGTCGATGACGTCATCGGTTGTGTAACGTCACCCGCCCACAAGTCGGAAAATAAACTGGAGGCGCGACCTTCTCCTTTGTTGGTAATAAGTGGTCAATAAATTGTCGCAATAACTTTACATGGGAGTTATTTACGTCTATTCAATCTTAATAAAAAAAGGCGTAGGTGCTCGTAAATTTTGTGTTATCTCGTATCGATTTACTATGAAACTTGATTAGACACATTCCGATAATAGTGGGGAACGATGCGTAATTTGTCAATGGAATAACAAGTATGGAATATTTTTATGTCGAGACTATCCCTGAAGTGTGTGTAATTGATCGAACTGTTGATTTATTAATTTGAAATGCTTATCTGGAGCAAAAAAGAGCTAATTTAGCCATTATTCTCAAAATACAGATTGATTTTTCTCTTATTTTCATTTCTTTCTACAAGCTTAGTTGCAAATAGTTCTGTCCACAAACAATCGCCAATCGTCATTACGTACGAGCTGAAATTTCAAATATCCGCTCCACGCCAAAAGTCATCACGTTCCCGATCAATTAATAACTAAATTGTCTGTAGCGGATATCATTTGCACCGCATCCATCGACGGATCGACAGATGGAGTACGTCACTATTACTCTTTAAATGTGTGGTCACACTCTGCAGGTGGCTTTGTCTGTGTGCGTTATATCGTGTGTGTGGAACTCCGCATATGGCGAACTCGGGGGAGGGGGTGGGAGGTTATTCCGAAGTAACTGCTCAGGTTTGTAGCTAGCTCGGTACATTTTATTGTAGCTCGCCTCTCTGGATACTACTGAATCCGAGTCGTCGTTTTATCGATGTCGATATAAAGCGTATTATGATGTTGTTATTTTTCGCGCTGAAACGAGATTGTATAGCCGAGTTTAATGTTTACGGATTCACTTTACGGTTTCTCTTTGAAAAATTGCTTTAGTGACTTCATTTTCTATCAAGTTTATGTGGTTTTTTAGTTCTACTCAGAAACGATCATTAAAGAAGATACGTAAAACTCTTGTAATAACAATCCTATCTTGTAATGCTTATTTGAACAACGAATGTCATTAATCGTTGATAACTGATATTCAAACGTTCAATAAAGTTTTCAGTACCTTTTATTTTTTTTTTCTCAGCGTTGTCGACTATCGATATCGATATGACTTGCGTCTCATCACTAGTTAGGTTAGCTCGTAGTTGGGGCGTTGCCTGCCCCGTGTGTGGCCAATAATTTTATTACAAGTTCATTAAGACGCCCGCTGCGGTCGTCAACTCTTCATTTCTCGTTCGCTTTGTTAGTTTTTCTTCATGATTAACACTCTACCAATTGTAATACCTAAATATAGTATCTAAAATACAAGTAGTGTATACTCTATGGTGCAGTGTCTCTTGAATAATCGTCTAGCAAATGATATTGTTCTCTAATTCATACCTTACCTATTGGTGGTTATTTAAAAACCATTGGTATTGATTTCATGTTTTATATTTTACAGTTGTTTATTAAAAACCCTTAAAACCTAGAACAAAATTTTGAGAAAGTTTTAATTTCAGTGCATCAATGTTATTGTATCAAATAATCAAAGTAGATAATTTAAACCATTCTCAAGTTCAAATCTCGAAAATCCTCACCGATATCAATTAATAATCACTTTCATTCTTATGACTTTAACTTAAAATATATTATTAAGTAAACGACCTTGACCTCGTCTGAATGACATCTCCATGCAATGCGATGACCAGCCTTTCGCAGTTACATTATAATTTGATTAACACAGTACTACGGCTTCGCTAATACATATTTGATATAAATACTAGAAATGGATTTAGATCAGGATAGTACCGTAGCCGTAGTACTGATTATTAATTTAAACTTTTTTAAACAATATTTTTCTCTTCTCCTAGATTTAAGTAGCATTTGAACAGTCTTATGTGTTATTGGTATTGAACCAAGTGGTTACCAAGAGTCATGGAGCGGTACAAGTCTGTGGCATAACAACTAGCGAAGTGACTTACTACGCTTAGCTAGCATTTAAAGGGACTCATTTCAATCCTCGTTTGAAGAAGGACAAATTTAAAACAATTTAGTTAATTCATACGTATCCCACGAAAGGAAAAAAACATAACAGGTGGTCCACCCCTTTTTTCTGTGAAACAATAAATTTTCATAAACAAACGTGCTTTTTTTTAAATTACAACCCATTTTGTCTTACTTGATTACAAAAAAATGGCGCTGTTAAAAGTGCTGAAACCCCGGCGGGCAATTAAAATTCGCAATAACTCGAAAGCAAAGTCAACATAAGTTATACAAAGCGACAAAAATAATTAATCGCCGACACGCCCCGGCCATAAAGCGTGGTCCGACGATTTAGTCGCGCGAAATTGTTTAAAATTAACTAAAAGTACAACGGGTATCGCTACCTGAATAAATGATAACATCGCGGTGAATTTGATGTCAATATGTGTTAACACTAAGCTATTTAGTTCACGAGTCGGACCCCTTTTCCTCCTACCTCCCTGGCACACGAGCACGATTTCACCCCACGCCCGCCCGAGACTCGTCTGTGTGACCCGCACACAGGCACAAAGGCAATTTTTCACAGGACACACCGACGCACACAAACACAAATAGATGAATGTAGTAAGTCCCTTACCCCACGAAAAGTTTTGTAGTACAGAAATTTGTTCTTTAGTTGTGTCTAGACACGCCATGCTTTTAAGTTAGAGGTGAATCCTTGGAGATTAGTTTCGTGAACTTGATACTAATAAATATTGTATTTAAATGTAGTCACTTTCATTTGGTTAAGGATTGTGTAAAAGAAACGTTTAAAAGAAAAGTTTGTGATTGATTGTTTTATTTATTTAAGTTTTGTTTCTGCTTTAGGATGTTCGGTTTGTGGCGCTTTTTTAATCCGACGTATACTGATGTATATGGTACATACGTCAAAGCGTGTATTTGTTTTTTTTTCTGTTAGATTTTGTGAACTGATGTTCTTCTCAAACATAAATTACTTATATATCTTATAGGTATATAAAAAAATGTATTTATTTGGAATCTTAAAATTAACAATCCTTCACTAATTAGCTTCAAAAAAACTTTTGTAAGCGATCACACAACAATTGTCGCAGGAAAATCATCGCAGGGGAATGCATTGAAAATGATTATGGAATGTGCATGAAGGAGACAGGGCTATTGCACTCAGATGCCGCTCAGTCTGTTAGACAGAGATCAAATATTGAATATTTTGTTCATAAACAAAACGGCTTAAGTCCCCAAGCAACTGAGAGGGAAAATGCGGTATTTGAACGTGCCTTAAGGTGGGAAATTCCTTCACCACGTTCAGAACATAAGTTTTATGGGCGCCCAGAAGTTCTCTCGGGGCGGCGGGGGTGTTCGGTGGCTCTCAACTGTGGCAGATAATCAATATCCGCTTGGCTTGTGGACAGTATAATAATATACGTTATTTTATATCCACCTCTTTCTCTCTGACGACGTTTGCATTGACGTCATCCCTTTCGCACCATTATCTAAAATGGACAGTGGCGTAGATTTGGTAAATGATAACTGTGAGAAAGTATTTATCACGACAATGAAGCGTGATATGTAATTATATAACCTATTTAGGGTGTTGTGGTGCTATGGGGGTATGGGGGGTTAGGTTGTTTAGTGATATATTTGTTTTTATTGACGGTATCGAGGTTTAGTCGGTGGCACGCGATGCGGGCGCTACTTCTTCATTACTCGCACAGAACTCGCTCGCTGTACGACGCTCAATTGACTAATGTAATTGGGGTGCCCCAGTTGTTCCGTAAGTGGGACGCAGATTTAAGCTGTTGATATTATAATAGATATTCGTGTGTTCATAAATATCGATTTGTGAAAGAAATTACAGCATAGTCTATTATATAGATTGGGGATTTGTTTGGTTATTAAAATTTGTTCAATCCTTCTTCTTATAAACTTACTAATGTACTTCACTCATTTCAAGTATAAGTAGTAATCAATAGTTTATTTGAAATTTCATTAAAGAAAATAGTTATTTGTATTTTTATAAACTTATTCAGACACTCGCGGTTTTCTATAATACTTACATGCATTTTCAACGGGTTCTTACCACGATATTTAATGAATTGAGTTGTATCGATATTTCAACGTTGTTGTAAACGTCATGATCACAAGGAGACTGGATACTGCGGGTCGATTTAAGAGCAAACAAATCTGTCTACCCTCTTTCTCGTTCGCTTTTGGGTATTACCACTGGAACTCGAACTCATATCACGACACACCACACTCACTGTATCTACAAGAATTAATTAAATATCGTGGTAAAAACCCGTTGAAAATGCATAAAAGTATTTGTATTTTTTTTCATTTTAACAGACTTTAGAGCTCTTAGACAATAGCAAAAATAATGAACTTAATAAATATCTACTTTATTGAATTTTCGAACAATATTATTAAGGTATTGCTCAACTTTATAGTGAGATTTTTCCAATACTCGCGAGTTTAAAACAACTAGGTATAACTTTTGCGAAGTTCGCGAGGTCATGTGACAGTCTAAAAATTGACTGAGTAACTTGCTGAATTGTCTAGAAGTTTTCCATGAACGCTTAGTAAACATTGTTGCTAAGCTTTTGGAGTTATTAAAACTTCTATTTGACTTTCATGCTCAAAAACACTTTTATGGATTTTTCGAATTATTGTTTAAGGTATATTTTTATTTTAAGAAACTTTATGGTAAATGTGAAATAAAAGGTTCTGGAGTAGCTATTTTTAAATGCTGTGTGGGTTGAGCTCCAACAAGATGAACTACAGACGGGATATTAAGATAGCAAGAATCTACTGCATGAAAATTGTGCAAGATCTGTTGATGTTGTGAAAAACATTGTAATAAGACCAGCAGTTACCAGCAGGTAGACTATGGCATTTTGATAATTCAGTTTATCGACGCTTAGCTCACCCTTTAAATTAAGAAAAACTTTTGTATGTAGGAATATTGTTGTTCTAGTTTTTTGTAAACAATATCTATCAATTATAAATTTAAATACATTATTTTTAATGCTTACTATACCTTTCGCTATTAGTTTAGATGCGTTAGCTAATATAGATAGGTACCTGCTATTATCATTGATAGAATTGCGCACGCGCATACTGTATGGATGTGCCTAAATATTAAGTTTCCTCGAAACATGAAACGGAAAATATTATAGTTCCTTTTGATGTCAAATTGAGCTTTTCAATTGTTTCAGAGGAATCTGCTATTAATAGTATTTTAGTATTGTGACTATTTTTAAGTTTAGTCACCAGTTGTAGTATGGTCTTAAATTTAAAATAGTCGTGACAGTGCCCATTGATCTAACCACATGGAGTCCAAAATCTCTTAAATCGATTCTTCTTTTTTCTTAACTCTTCTGTTAACTTAAACAAAAGGAAAATTGATAAGTAAAAAGAAAACAGTTTTTAGAAACTGTCGAATGCTCAATGATTGCAAATAAATCAGTTAGGAAACGGATCGTAGATTCGGCTACACATGTCACCCTTGTTATGACGGTGCAAACCATCCCCAAATAATAATGGGGAGGTAATTCGATTGGCCCCCGTCTGTCGTACGACTGCTGAACTATAGATGAAATTGAACGTCTGGATGTGGCTTCAAACGATTATTAGACAGACTGCAATCTTGTTCCTTAGTGTTGTTGTTTTGCAGCCACTCATTGTTTGTGAAGTTAGGATGAAACTTCTTTTATTAAGTACTTGAACGTTGTGAATGGACTACTTATGCTACCAGAAGGATCCTTGGGTTTTTTTTTCATTGATCATTAGCCTATATCTTTCACGTATAGTTTTGACTCTTGATAGCATCATTCTGAGATTATAGAGCATCGAATTCCGCTATGCTTTTGCTGTCAATGGTCTGATTCATAGTTGTTTTGAAAAGGTTTGTTTGCATGATTTTTTCATATGTATTTTAGTTATGACTGTTTGTTTGTGAAAATGATATTTGAATGTGAGCCGTCTGTGAGTCAATTGGCAACTGGTGAAATTTATCAAACTATGGCATGTGATACACGATGTATATGTGATTTTCATTCACATTCATCCAAACCTAGGATCCTAAAAACTTTCAGCTTGAATACATTTACCGGCAAAGTGGTATATAACAATAGCACCTTAATCCTCATGAATCTGAAACGTGGCTTATATTGTGATAGTGGATCGATTCTGATTTGGTTAATGCTGTTTGAGTATTGGGTATTACAGTACAATGCAACTATCGCAACTAATTATCCTAGAATGTCCGACCTGTATATTAATTACGCCAATTATGTACGCAAATCTGTGAACTGACAGTCATCGTTGCGAAATTAGCTGTGAGCGTGATTAGTGTCCAATGATGAAATGGTTTGGAGTAGTTTAGTTCTTTGTTTGTTTATTCCAAGAATTTCCATTGTGCGTACTTTTGTTTGACTGAGAATTCATTCATTTATAAAGACTCTTGGTTTTGATTATGATTGGGAATACCAAATAGTATTTAATTTCGATTGTGCTCTATAATGCCAACATGTGCTTTAAAGCAAGTATGTGTTTTCTTTTCTTTTGGTCTGTTCCATTACACCTCTAAACGATTTATAAGTAGGTATATCTTTAATTTAATGTGTAGTATAGAGTAGTGTAAAGTTTTATACTACAATTCATTATGTGGGTTTTCAAAAAGCGAGGACTTCACACAATTGAATACCCAAATGCGACTATTTTCGAGGGCGTTGAGTCCTCGCATTGATTTTGCATCACCCCTGTATTCCATAAGTGCTATATGTGGCGTCTTTTCAATCTAAGTTTTTTCAATTAAGTTGGACACACGACAGTGTATTTTTTCGTGGGATTATGACCCTTCGACACGTGGACCCACCCTCGCAGACATATTGCATCCTACCCTCGAGTACTGACCTCCGGGGGAAGCATTGTGGATCAATTTGTGAATCATTCCGACAGTTTTAGTGAGTGACTGTTGTCCTATCTTGGCTTATTTGAGATAAAATAGCTTTTCAATGGAGGTTTTGGTTAATTTTTAGTAATTTTGTTTTATTAAAAGTCTGTTTAGTATTGGATTGTACATCTCTTTTTAAATAATTTGATCTGTACTAAGTTAACATAGATACTGATTAATTTATGTGATTTTTTTAAAATTTCAATATTTAAAATCGTGTTTCCTTATCGTGTAAAAATAAAATTAACATTGTCTAGTAGTATTTGGAACGAAGTTCCTTATCACGCGGTATCGAAAGGGGGCTAGACGGAAATTCTTACGAAAAAGTTGTCACGACACTTTTTTTGTTTTAGATGATTATCGCTAGATGGCGCTGTAATTAAAATCTTTTAAAACAATTCCTTATTCTGTTTTATATGATTAATGCTTGGTGGCGTTGTGGTTAAAATATTTTATTTAAGTTATAATAATTAGTTACTTTTAGTTTTACTTTTAGTTACTTTATTTAAGTTCCGTTTCCGGTGTTCGGCTAACAATACGCTTTGTAAAACGCTCTTCAAAATTAATTGTTAAAGTCGTGTTAAACCGCTTAAATAGTGCGTTACGGGTTATTATTAACTTTTATATCAGTGAGTTCGTATAATAACACATAAAATAACTGAAAAAAGTGAATGGAAAAGCTAAATAATAAGTGAATTATTGAAGAACATTCAGTTTTGGAGGTTAGTTGTCAGTTCAAAAAACAAAAGTGACATCTGACGTTTCGTTCGGTGCTACCAACAGAACAACAACAACAACTTCGTCCAGAAACAAAGTTACGTTTCATTTTACGTAGAACAATGTCTACTGCACTTTCACCTGAGATGTCATTGCTTCTGTCAAAGATGACAGAACAACTTAACCTGCAAACTATTAAATTAACGGAAAATATCACTGCAGCGATTTTACAAAGAGTTGATGAAAAAATACAACCAATAATAAAAGAAAATAAACTCTTAAAAGAAGAAATCTCAAAATTAGACTTAAAAATTCAATATCTTGAAATGAATAACAGAAGTAATAATGTCATACTACATGGAATCCCTGAATCAAAAGATGAAAACTACAAAAATTTAACTACGCTTGCAATCTCAACATTAAAGGAAATTGAAGTGGTTCTGGAAGAGGGTGAAATCAATAAACTACATAGACTAGGAAAGAAGAGGAATGATAATAACAAAGTAAGACCTATCCTGTTGTCTACAACTACACTACAAAAAAAAATATTAATACTAAAGAATAAAAAAAGATGAGACAGAACACTTACATTACTAAAGATCTACCTAAACAAATACTACAATTGAGGAAGAATAACAGCAAAATGGATGGTAAGGAAAATGAAAAGCGTAAGAGATCAGAAACCCCAAGCCCAGTTCAGAATGCTCAGAAACACAACGCTCCAAAATTACACAGAAAAGATGCATTTCTCTACATGCGGGAAAGATCAAATTCACGGGCTGAAAGAATCATTGATAACAACTAAAACAATCAAATTAGGAAACGGAAGTTCAGAACTCCCAAAACAGATCAAGTTGAAAAATATAAAATGTCTCCCAATACGGCCGGTCACCGCGGGAGCACTAGACCAAATCCCTCCAACTAAGGAACGAAACATTCTGAATATTGCAACACTCAACACAAGAACTCTAAGAACCCATGAAAGTTTAATGGAACTAGAAGACGCATTAAAAAACATTAACTATGAAATTCTTGGCATCAGCGAAATGAGAAGATTAGGTGAGAGTATAGAAGAATTCACAGATTACATACTATACCACAAGGGTGAAGTAGCAGGTCATAGAGGAGTTGGTTTTATTATTAAAAAAACAATGAAAAACTTTATACAAGAGTTGATAGGTGTCTCTGACAGACTAGCCATACTTAACCTAAAACTGCCTAGCTACAAAAAGCCATGGACGGTGATACAAGCTTATGCACCCACCGAACAAGCTACAAATGATCAAATAGAAGATTTCTATAATAACTTATCGGACATCATAAGGACATATCAGGACAATCATATCATAGTCATGGGAGACTTCAACGCACAAGTTGGCACCAGAGAAATAGGAGAAGAACATTTATTAGGAAAATACAGTTTTGGAAAAAGAAGTAACAATGGCCATAAATTGATAAACTTTCTAATGCAGAATAATTTAACACTGCTTAATTCTAAATTTAAAAAGAATCCTAAATCTAAATGGACATGGATATCACCTGATGGTAAATATAAAAATGAAATTGACTTTATTATCACTAATCAAGCAAAATATTTGAATGATACTCAAGTTATCCAGAACTTTAACTTCAACACAAACCATAGGATGGTTCGCTGTTCATTAAAATGGAATCCGCCGAAGTTATCTAGAAAAAATATAATCAGGAACCAACAGTCAATAGATCACAACCTAGAGAATATAAATGCAACCGCTTTAAGACCTTTGAAGATTAAATCTGACAGTCATAATAATTTACAAGAAGAATATGATGAGATAATAACAACACTACAACACATAAAATCACTCAATACAACTTCAAAACGAACAAATAAATTAAGTGAAAAAACATTAAAATTGTTGGAAGAAAGAAAACTTTTAATGATAGAAAAAAGAAGCAAAGCAAACCTAAAAAAGATCTCACTACTGACCAGAAGAATAAAAGAAAGCATAAAAAAGGACAGGAAATCAAAAAGAAATAAAATATTGACTGAGGAAATTTTAAAAACAGGTGGTACAAGGAAAGCTTTCAAATATCTAAGTGAACAAGGAAAGGAGTGGATCCCAAGGTTAAGAGATAGCAAATGTAAGGAAAAGTCCAAAAGAAAAGATATACTAAGGTTAGCAACTGAGTACTTCACAACCCTCTACTCTGCTAAGGGTTGTTGCCATGATACAATGTATAATGAAAATACAAATACCGAGAAAGTTCCAACGGTGCTACCATCAGAGGTTCGGAATGCCATCCACTCACTTAAACTGGAAAGAGCCCCTGGGCCAGACAACATACCAAATGAATTGTTGAAGGGGACAGTGGAAGAACTGAGCCCAATTTTGGCTGAACTATTTAACAAAATATTGGTCACCAGAATAGTCCCCGTTCAATGGGGTCAATCATGCATTATTCTTATACATAAAAAGGGACCTAAAGAAGATATAGGGAACTACAGACCAATAAGTCTAATATCCAACATCTATAAGGTCTTTGCAAAAGTCATTCTAAATAGAATTTCAAATACTTTAGATGCAAACCAACCCAAGGAACAAGCAGGGTTTAGAAAACAATATAGTACAATCGACCACATACATACTATTAAACAAATTCTGCAAAAATATAATGAATACCAAAAGCATATATACCTAGCATTTATTGACTATACGAAAGCCTTTGACAGTCTAGACCACAATCAAATCTGGGAAAGTTTAAACCAACAAGGAGTGAGTGAAATTTATACTAGCATAATCAAACAAATATACATCCAAAGTGAAAGTCATATCAAACTAGAATCTAAAGGTAATCAGTTCCCTATAAATAGTGGTGTGAGACAAGGTGATCCTCTATCCCCTAAATTATTTAATGCGGTACTAGAAAGTGTTTTTAGAAGGATTGACTGGACACATTATGGATTGAACATAAACGGAAGTTGCTTAAATCACTTGAGATTTGCTGATGACATAATATTACTCGAAGAAGATCCACTCAAGCTTCAAAACATGATACAAACATTAGCAAACAAAAGCAATGAGATAGGACTTACAATGAATGCCAGTAAAACAAAATTAATGACAAATCATATTGAAGTTAAAATGGAGATAGATGGAAAACCTTTTGAATATGTTCAAGAATATACCTACTTGGGACAAATTATTGCCTGTAAAGATATGATGTCAAAAGAAGTGGATAAAAGAATAGCTTGTGGGTGGAAAAAGTTCTGGTTAATGAAAGAAATATTCAAAAACAAGGAAATAAGTATACATATAAAAAGGAAAGCATTTAATATTTGTGTCTTACCATGTCTAATATACGGATGTGAAACATGGGCTCTTACAGAAAATCATAGATCACAGTTACAAATATGTCAAAGAGCCATGGAGAGAAGTATGCTGGGAGTGAAGCTCAAAGACAAGATAAATAATCATCTCATCAGATCAAAGACCAGGATCTCAGACATACTTACTCGCATTGATCACCAAAAATGGGTATGGACTGGTCACATGTTGCGGTGTAGTCTGAACAAGTGGAGCAAACAAGTATCTCTTTGGTACCCAAGAAACGGTACTAGAAGGCAGGGTCGTCCAGCAAGAAGATGGGAAGATGATCTTCGCTTAACCTTGGGACCGCTTTGGACACGGGTTGCTTTGGACAGACAACAGTGGAGGCAGTTGGAGGAGGCCTATGCTACAAGGCATTACGAATTGAGGGACATACTGTAGTTGTAAATATTTTCAATTTCTATTAATTTCTACTATTTTTTTGTATAACTTGTAATCTTTAAATTTCATTTTAACCCTTAATTTTGTATCTTATAGGCTAAATAAATAAATAAAAAATTAGTTACTTTAAAAAAATAAAATTTTATTACAATTCCCTCACTAATTAATCGAAAGGAACTTCGTTCCATCCGTGTGTCCCTTGACACCTCTCAAGTTTTTTTAATATAAAACAGAAATCCTCATGCACACTAACTGTATAACTTTTTTTACACTATCCTTATCGGCATTTCTATTGTTCACTCTATCTAATTTTTAATACTTCGCATGGCATTCGTATTATGTTGAATAAGCATATAGATAACAATTTCCATCTTTTATTAAAACGAATTTTCACTAAATTGACATTCCGTAATCTAATAATTATAATCGAAATGAATATTCTCGTAATCACTTTCGTTCCCCTGCGTGGGCGGTGAGTTTACTAAATTATTTATAATAATTGCTAACCCTTTCCTGTTCGTGTTAAATGGATGTAATGAAAGTCTGTACGCCAAATATGGTTGTAAACTGATATTCTCTTGTTGGAACGAAGTTCCTTATCGCGCGTTATCGAAAGGAGGCTAGACGGAAATTCTTATGAAAAAGTTGTCACGACACTTTTTTTGTTTTAGATGATTATCGCTAGATGGCGCTGTTTTTAAAACAATTCCTTATTTTGTTTTAATGATTAATGCTAGATGGCGCTGTGATCAAAATTTTATTTATTTATAATAAAATTTTATTACCCTCACTAATTAATCGAAAGGAACTTCGTTCCACCCGGGTGTCCCTTGATACCTCTCAAGTATTTTTTATTTAATGTAGTTGCAAAAAATAATCGAACTTTTCCATTTGACACACCACTGAGTAAAAAGTAGAGGTTCATATTGCGAGGAAAACTGCGTATTGGAATTTGGATTGACCTAAATTTTGAGGTGTGTGTGTAGCAATACTAGGCATACGTATGATGACCAAAGTTGGTTTTCGAGTCAGTTACCATAAATAATATAGCACTTATTCTAATCGATATTCATAATCTATCTATCCTTCAGCAGAATAAAGTAATAAAGGACAGTACTAATGCTAAAACATCGTACTAATTAACGTACGTAACTAAAAAAAAAACTTTACACTGAAGTTCCTATTCTAATGCATTGTATATAGAAAAATAAATTATAAAAGTAATTTTAAAAATGTCACATCGGTACCTTAAATGAAAAACATCACAAATAAAATCTGTTTGAACTATTGCAGTCTAGAGGTTACGGACAGTGACGAATTGAGAATGTAAAAATGTAATTTGAAACGAAATACTGATTTGGTTTTGATGATCGAAATATTATTATATTCTTGATTATAAGAGTTTGTTACTATAAAAATAGTTGTTAGGGGTGGATAAAATGAAAGCCTGGAAACCTGTCGTAGGAATCGACTTTTCCAGTCATTGAAATTCTATTTACCTATCCAAATTTTCAGTCAACCTTACCGTTCCTCTAACGATTTCAAATAGACAGATGATAAAGAACAATCTTTTAAACATTATCAAATCAAATCAAATCATTTTTTATTGTGCAACATAGGTATATACAGTATTCAAGTTATTATTTGATAAATTAAGCTCCTTTATGTGCTACCATTTTGGTATTGTTATTTAGTAGTATTTAGTATTATCTGTCTTATTGTTGAAAGAAGTTTTTCTAGGGACTGAAGATAAATCCGAAATGATGTATCTAAAAAAATCACTCGTTTCAGAATCCGTCCCTGCATTCCAATGGTTGCGATGCTCATCCAACTGCACAGTATTGACGTCGGAGGGGGATGAAAGTTGATTCATAGTTGATTTGCAGTAATTGATCGCCCGAGGGCACGCTATGACGCACCAGTGTGAACAGATTAAATTATTTAGTTTTATTCACTGCAACATCGATTTTAGACGAATCGATTATGCAAATTGACTTTATTTAAATAAATATATTCATGCATGCTAGAGCTTTTCAAATATGTTCCTGTAATTTGCACTTCGATGGACAGTTTAAGGTTTACTTCATTCCAGCTTGACTGTAGTTCTTTTTAAAGGTGTGGTGGTCGATTAACTCCAAGACAAGGTCTGAAAAAAAAACATTCCACGTTAATATGCAGTTAAACCTGTATTACAACCTTCACGCTTAACATAACTTAAAACTACACTATTAAAATTTAATGGAATACCTACTTAACAATCAACTCAAAACCCATCATATTACTCAACAATTATTCGTTATCAATTACATCAATAGTAAATTCATTTCGATAGTTACCTGTAACAATGAAAAACAATGTAAACTGTAAACTCGAAGCTCAATTAAAAAGCCGGTGCGTACTCAAATTAATCTATACTCCGTAACGTACAGGAGTGGCGTGTAAATGCTGGCTTAGTCAGATACCACAGCGAATTATAGGTATACAGAAGGTCTAATACAGTTTCAAAATAAAGATCGCTAATCTGCAATCATTTTAACTCAGTATAGTCTCGTTGTACCGTGGTTGCCTGGAAGAGATCGCTTTAAGTGATAAGGCCGCCAATTGTCACACCGTATTATTTGTACAAAATCACTATAATTGTATTTCTATGTGGTGGTACAATAAAGAATTTTCTATCTATCTATTTATCTACCGTATTTTGAACCGATGGAAATAATTTTACTTCTTATTTCAAGATAAATAGCTTACGGCCCACTAAGGGGGCGGCGCGACGGGAAAGAGTACCAAGGGCGTAACACGTCGCGCCGTCTCTCATAACCTCGTGCTGGGTTCTGGCCTCAGCCGGGATTCGGACGCTGAGTGTGAACGGTCGGAGGTTTTAGTTTGCGCTTGAACTCCCACATACCCACGGGGCGGGTAGGAATCCGATAATTTCCTCCAATTGAAAAAAAAACGGCTTAAAACTAAGTAATGTGTAAAGTTTTTAGATAAGTCTCCAGTAGTTGTTCTATACAAACTTTGTATTGGCTTATAGATGTTCATAGATTTTAAAAATGCAAAAGGGGCTCAAACTTTTAGAACAGCTTATGATAATTCGATGAAAATGAGAAGGATTTCTTCTTTAAGAAATTGATTCTTCGCTACTGCTAGCATCAGTTTGTCTTTGACATTACAGAGGTATCTTCCACTACGGCGATATAAGAATAAGCTAAGTAGGCAAACTAAAGCTAATTGATACACGGACGAAAAACTTACGCGAGTCAGTGAGCAAGTGTATATTCTGTACAACATCTAGTTTGTGGCAGTTTCAGTGGCTCGACGGGCGTGGAAATTTACATATTATTAATTTACATCGCAACACGGCCCCTGCCGTTCGCAATCTGTGTAATTTGGGTGTTTAGTAGTTGTCTCAACTGTAGCAGATCGTTGTCGGCTTACAACGCTGTAACGACTCCATTTGTACGCTTCTAACCGCTTGTTAATACTGACTAACAAAAGATTAGTAAAGGAAATTGGATTACAATCATTTAATGTAATGCTCTGGAGGTGATCACTGAGCTTCACCTCGGTAGCTAAATTTAAAGTAGCTGCAGCATCACGCCTGGTCATTCTAGTTACAGATTCGAAGACCAATAACTAGAAGAATCATTAAACGATAAACAATAATTTACCTAAAGATTCAAATATATTTTTTTACATAAATAAGGAATCTATTATTTTTGAGCAGTTTAATTGTAGGATTTCCCTAGAAAACAACAGGTAGGTTGTCTTAAAGGAGCAAAACTGGCCGAAACCCTAGCTTAGCTACTTCTACCAGTAATCTGAAATGAGAATAGGTTAAAAAAAGTAACAGAAAGCAAAAAAAAGTCTTGCTTGAAAACGATGATGCAGCAACCATAGCACAGCAGCTATATGGAGTGAAGTCTCTAAATAGACAGTCAGATACAATAATGACATGAGGCTTGCGTTAAGGAACACTAGGTGAGTCTATATTGAGTCCATGACTGTTGTGTGAGCTTATGATGATGGTAGCTTTAAATAAGATTCGACATGTAGATGGTTTTCAAAAGACTTTTCCTAAAACTTTCGACCTTCAACCTGTAGGTTTCAGTCGTAAAATTCCAGAAGCTTCCATTGAACGAAAATATTCATAATTGTCGAGAACAATCGTCTGATTACGTAAACAAACAAACAAGCACCCTATCGTTGCTCAGTCTATATTCGACACCGTCATCACGCGAAGGGCGCTACTGTTTTGCATTCTCATTGATTCGTACTCCATCGAGCCGGAATGAAAAGTAGTGGGTAATATCTTTCATTTGCATATTTTAATTGTTATGTTGAGGGTGTCCCCCGGAGTGCGAATATGGCATAAGCAAACGATTTGCATACAAAGTCCCGACGGCTTGCTACAAATTGTACTCTATGTGTAAATAAAATGGAGTAATTGAAATTATATTGAAGAGATTGTTGTTATGATTTTGATTAATGGAAGTCGTTTGTTGGTTGTTTGAATTTAAAATATAAAAGTCGTGGTAGCCGAGTGGTCGAAGCGCGTCCTTTCGAATGGGAGGTCGCGGGTTCAAATTCGACCGGCTTGCACCTCTAAATCTAAATGTGAAAAAGATTTATGTGCAATTTTTCACAACACCACTGGCTAAAAATGGTGAAGGAAAACATCGTGAGGAAACCTGCACGTCGGAAAGGGTTCTAAAAATCCTTTGAAGATATGTGAAGTCTCCAATCCGCACTGGGCAAGCGTGATGGACTATGCCTAATCCCTCTTCTGAGGGCAGTAATGGGTTGGTACAGGATTTTAAAATAGTTTTAACATAGAGATAGATTTTATGACTACCGATTGCGTCCAAGGACAGGGACGTGAAATCGCGATCAATTAGACCTATACAAATTACTCATGAATTTTGTCAAAATTGGCAGTTGCTTCCTTAAATGATATACCTCAATTTCTAGGTTTACAGCCAATTTTAATTTCACTTAATTAAGTATAGAAGTATACGACGGACTAAGTTAATCGACATAAGAATCTTGCTAAATTGGAATATTCTAGAAATGTGTGTGTCTCATTTATCCACAAAGTCTCCAACAGGCCGACTGCATGTCTATAGTTGGATACACACATCGCTCAACCATACACAGACAGATATAAATAAGAATCGTAGTTACTGCACGGTATTTTCGATTACGGAGATGACGTTAGGGTGTGAGACGTGATACTACTATTAGAATCGTGTTAGGGCTGTGCTAACCAAATTATTAATTTTTTATATCTTTAAGAACGAAGTTCCTTATCGCGCGTTATCGAAAGGGGGCTAGATGGAAATTCTTATGAAAAAGTTGTCACGACACTTTTTTTGTTTTAGATGATTATCGCTAGATGGCGCTGTGATTAAAATCTTTTAAAACAAATTCCTTATTTTGTTTTATATGATTAATGCTAGATGCCCCTGTGATCAAAAAAATTATTTACTAATAATAAAAAAATAAAATTTTATTACAATTCCCTCACTAATTAATCGAAAGGAACTTCGTTCCATCCGGGTGTCCCTTGACACCTTTCAAGTTTTTTTTCCCTTGTAGAGTGATGAGGTAACGGGCCACCTGATTGTAAGCGATTACCGTCGTTCATAGACTTTTGCAATGTCAGAGGACAATGTTGAGGCTTGAAGAGATTCCCAAGAGTAGGTATTAGACCAGCAGTACAATCTGAGATTCATCAGCGAAGGTCACTACTTACGAGTAAGCTTGTCAGATGTAAAAAAAACTATGAAACCCTGTTGGAACTGTAAGAGCCTGTATCTCAATTTGATGGTGATGTATATATATGTGGTTTTTTCTCTAAAAATTGTTGTGCATTCATTCATCAATGAAGGTATTGACAATATAGTTTGATGTAAAATCGAATTAAACAGAGGAAAATTCAAGAATTTTTGAAGATTTTTTATGCGGTTACATTTGATAATTTTATTTCTATAATTAGCTACTACAAAATAAATAGTAAGCTGTACTTATGCTAATCGCTAAAACTACTAAAAATGACGTTCATTAAATTATGAAATATTTTCGTTTACGGCCAGCCCTACATACACTTACAATAACAAGAGCAGTTTGTGAGATAAGTTGACGTCACTAGGTACCATTTGTTTCAGAAACACGAGTTCGTTTCATGGAAAAATGTTAATTACGTAATGTAATAATAAACATTGACTGGAACTGCGCGTTCACGTGGACCTAACGTCATTCTATCAAAATAAAATCAAAGGTGGACTGTGCACATTTCAATGTACTAAAATATATTTTAAAAACAACATGTATTCACCTTTGTGTGACAAACATAATAATATTGATATTTAAATCAAGTCGTTTTGTTTTACTGACATTCCTGAATATTTTCAGGTAAAGGTAACGTTGAGGAAATTTATAAAACGTTGGTATAAAACTCACCCTGAAAAACAATTCAGAATTTTATGAAATAAAAATGTAATGGAATAAAGTGTTTATTTAAAAACTACCTTAGTCTTTTTATTTGAAGCTTAAAAGTGTTCAAAACTTCAGCTTTTAGTTCAAGCGTTGCAAGTAGCGCCATCTGTTACTGGGAAGCGGAGTTTCATCGTTTAATAAAAATAACTTCCTACACATACGACGTATAGTTCCGCCACCTAGCCGACTTCCGGGTGAACCCGTTGACCTCACGAGAGTTGCCTTACTTGAGATTTACCAACAAACTCTTTGTTATTAATGAAAATAAATGCGTAGATACTTTTTAAAAACAAGTACATGCTTTGTTACTGTTTTTATACATCCTTGCTGTTTCTCTGTTATTGGCGAAGTCCTTGATCGATAATCGTTTGCAAATATTTGAACTGTGACCAGTCATAATTTCAAAATAGTTGTGATTTACATTTTCATTATTTTCGTTATAATAAATATCGAGCATCTTGTATGGTTACTAACTTAATAAATATCTTATTAATAAGTTTTTGTTTTCAGTTTGGCCTCTCCCTAACCCCTTAATTATAGGTCATATTGTATTCCAACACAAATTGAGCAATTTCGACAAACTTATGATAGACCAAAACTGAATTTGAAGTTACGTTTAAATATTATATTTCGATGGACCCTGGATATATCGTTAAGGGAGCAGAAGACCGAGAAAGGGCTGTAGGGTCAGCAAGTTTGTCTGCCCTCCCGTGCCTTAGGGAACATTACACCAATCTATAAACTAACGGATAACTATTTAGTGGGCAGCCCTGAACTAACAATTTAATGTTACGACCTTTGGACTACTTTGTATTTATTTCGTGGGAATAATACTGAAATGTTTTCTTTCTCAATATTGTGAGAAAATTGTGTTTATTTGCACATAAAATATTTCATGAACAAATTCCATTTTCATGATTGTGTCTCTTAACGAGGACAAAAAGATTTCTTAATTGGATGAAGATGTCGACTTGGGTGTCTAGAAACAAGTATGTATTATGTTATGATAAGTGCTCAATTAGAGTAATAAAATAAATTATAAATACGATCCTAAAGTATCCATAAAGTTATTGGTGGAAATATTTGCTAAAAAGAGTTTATAAATCCCTTTACTACGTAAGTATTCCATTAAAGGTAAACAATTTCAGTATAAGACTGTTATTTGTAACCGAAACTCGCAAAAATATAAGATTACTTTTGTCTTGAAAAGAAATGAAAGGACGTGAAACACGCAATACGGAGGCGCAGACATTTACCGAACTATATTTCCATTAGGCCAAGTTAATAATCCTAGAAGCAGGGTTCCGTTAACCTAGTAGAGATCTGGCACAACAGTATCGAGACTAGAGGCGTAAGTGGGTCGACAGTGACCAGTCTATGTAGACCTCACGTAAACTCCATACATTCTTCCAGTATGCACAAGGTTTCCTTCAGAGCGGGGGGCATGGCGGGTCACGGTAGGCCAGTCAGGGAAAACTGTGCGCGCTTATAATTTATTCAAACCACAATGCCTGAGGTGTGTTTTACAATTTTTCAATGCCCCCATAGCGGAGCGACCCCGGAGGTTGTCTGAATTCGGGAATGTTAACGGAAAATGTAAGTCAAGCATCAACGTACAGATGGAATGTTTTGTTGGTATTTAGATTTCAAACACAAACAAACAATAAAAATTTGTGATAACTTCTGTAAAGTTAAAGTATTTTTGCATAGGTACTTAGATGAACATAAGATATTTCGGAAGATTTATGTTTCGATAATATTTTGGAAGCAAGTTTAGATCAAATAACGCAATCGTTCAGCGTTTTACGTTTCATCATTAATATTTCCACAGACCACCCAAGTGTTCCACATATTACTAAATTGTGGGAAAACACAACGATCTGCGGCCTGTTAGATTTTATATCCACAATAAATCACGACAGAATATCGAAAAACAGTAACAAAATGTCGATCTAGGTCGGCGGGCGCGCGCCTATTCGCCGTAATAATAACATTGCTCCTCACCTCAATTCTTTTACTGCTCATACTTATATTTTTCGGAATTTCAGTGGGCGGTATACTACTACTTCATCTATAAATTGTCTTACTATTGTTTGTTCTGAGAAACTCCAATTACGAAGTAATAAACAGTCCATTAGTTGTTTCATTCATATTTTGTTTGTCAAATAATTATGCTTAAAATAGAAGTATATTTTTGGATAAGATTTTTTTTCTTAGAATTTTGATCAATCAAGAATAGTTAATATACGTAAGGTAAAAAATATTTACTACAATTTTATTAAAATAATACCTAAGCTAAGCTAAACAAATCTAAACGACATAAAACCAAAAGTAAATAAAACACCGTGATATTAAATCACTATCAATAGTATTTTGTTCGTGTTGAATTGTACCGATCTGTTGATAATGGTGAACTAGTAAAACTGAACACGCCGCATACGTGATGGTTCAAAGCAAACAGACAAACTGTTATCTTGTGTACAAATCGAGATAAATGATGATAATAATTATTACCTGATAAATTATGACCAGCGAACGTGACATTTGATTTTTTCTATTTCATTTAATTCGTATTTTTCCAGGATCGGTTCCGTGATAACAGATTGTTTTTCTCGACGAAGAGATAGCTATATCAGTAGATCAATACCGATTTGCAATGATTGCATAAATGCAGTGATCGAAATCTAGAGTTTTTATACACGTTCAGTCCTCGCATGTAGATATACATATCTGTTATTTAAGTATACTTTTATATTAGTATTTTTATTGATGATACCTTTAAGTTTAAGAATTAGATAGTTAATCTGTATAGATATTCACATAATAATTTGTTCAGATACAAATTTGTCAATACAAATTGAATTAAAAAGTTTTTTTCTTGATAATGCATGCAAATAATTACTAATTAATTTCAGTAATTTTTTTTGTTCATAATTTAAATATAAACAAAATGATAAAACTCTGAACAAGGCAAGTTAGTTTTAAAATTTGATCACAGATGGCAGCACATGTAACACTCGTCTCAGCATCAATTTAAATTGTTATGCGAAACGATGTAATGTTGTCAGTATGTTTCAATTATTTTTAATCAAATAAATACTTATTATTAGTTTTCAACTAATGGTACGGCAAACACCGTTACTCTTAGGTACTTATCAATACATTGAAATAAATAATACGCAATTAGTAAAAATTTACTAAAGCTTTTCTAGTTAATGCCAGTTAAAAGTAAAATAATATTATCACAACATGAGTGCAACCCAGCGTGTTATCGATTTTAATCGATTAAAGTTCTAATGGAACTCGATAATATACCATTACTGAAATAAAAGAAAGCAAATCGGATACTAGAATAACACGTTAACGCTTGCCATAAGATAAACATCGACTCTCCAGAAATAACGTTTGGTCAAGGAATTTAGAATGCACACCTTGCTCACTATTTACGATTACAGTTTCGTTTATATTACAAAATAAAACTAGTGCGTTTTGAATTAAAATTATAATAGAAGGACAACAAGAGAGTTGTTGTTTCTGTCATTGCAAAGGTCTAATATATGTTACTAGTAGATAGTCCGTCAGCTAGATTTAATACAGTTATTAAAAAACAATATTTTTAGTATTTTAGTTTTAATGTTTTGATAGTCAAAATAGCTCTTTCTATTTGTAGGAATTCTTATAGATATCTGTAGAATATGTTTTACATTCGGAATAATTTCAGAACGTTTGTGAAAGCTAGTTTACGCTACTCGACAATAGATGGCGTTGGTTGTACCAAAAATAAGTGAACATCCATATTTCATTAGTCTCGGTAACTTAATAAGTTTTCATAGTCTGTTCGTTTGGCAGACTGCCCCGAACGGGTTTAGGGGTGAGGGGTGGTTTAAAGATGCAATGTACTGTTTCCACTTTCTAGTAATTGTCTGACTTTCATGTTTTAAGTTTGCATTGTATGGTTTTTAATTTTAGGTTTTGTGCACTGACTTCATCAATCCAGTGTCTATTTATATCAAAAAATTATGTGTCTGTGATTTATGGAACTGAGAAAAATGTCTGAATAAACATTTAGAAAATAATTACTTATTATAATTCATTTTTTAATTTAAAAAAAGTTATAAAAATACATTTAGTACATGTAAAATACTATTGTATGTTTTCGCTGTGACAGTATCACTAATATAACCCTTTTAAATTATAAATAAAATTGCATGCAGCTGTAGAAGACAAATGAAGGTGCAATAGTCAATTTATACCGTCATCGTCACCCGGTGTTATCATACGTCACAGTTGTAATTATTTTAAGAACGGTTGGTAGAGTCATCCGTCCGCAGTATTCAACAACATTCAACTTGCCGCTATAAAAAGCCAATATAAACCTAAATGCCGCCGAGATCGCCCGCATTATCTCGTGATTATCGCGTGTCAAAACATCGCCACGCTCGCGATACTTCGCATGTAATCTGATAAACGATGTGTTCTGCACGCTTCGCGCTTCGACGCCGTCTCGCCCACACAACAGATAAGCGCATAACTCTGTCCCTGTTTCGCGGTCATCCATTTCATTCATGCGCGGTACACCTCGACGGCCCGCTGTTTACAGACACAAACAAACAGTACACCAAACCGCTTAGCTTTAAGTACGAGACCATGAAAGTGATATTGTCAAATATCTCCGTCTCGCTCTAAGAACCGAAGCTTTAGTTCAGTGGCGGCAACTAGATGTCGCTACGGGTAACGTTTCGTGGAGTTTCTGAACTGAATGTCACAATTATTCGGGTGCGACGTTGCCGGACTTCGCCACCCGGTGTGGTGGCGGGCGCAAGATATAAACCAACAAATTTATGAACGTAGCTTCGGCGACTTTATGTTAAAGCCGTAGAGGTCAGTTTGCTTTGTAGCCGTGGCATGTGTTATGTTGTATCAGTGTGTGAGCGTCACGTAAACGTAACGAGCGTGGTATACACACGTACGCGAGCTGTCAGTAGCTAATACGATGCGCTGTGATCGTTGGTAGTGGCGGTGTGCGGCCGCGCGGCTTATACCGTTTAATTTAATTTAGTAATTGATACGTTTTCCGGTTGACACTATCGATTTTGTTATTAAACTGTTGTGTAAATATTTGGATGGTTTATTTTAACACTTCCTTCTAACACACATCACTAAGCTCGAAATAATGCAGATATATTATTAATTATGAATTAAATAACAATTAATTAGATAATCATAATAAACCTACGAAACCAGTAGATTAAGATTCTTCCACTTCAAGAAAAATATAATATCAAATAGTAGCCGTGTGATACGGTACTATACATTTAAATAAACATTCGAAAAAAGAACTGTCAAAATGACCGCTCAAACACAGTAATTCACGACTCGCATTTTTCTATACTTCGCTCGAGCGCACACATACTCATTGTCCGGAAAATATCGATAGCTCTTAAATCAATAGCCGTTAAGTCTATAATACCTTGACATGTTAAAATCTTTCACGGATTAGATTTACACACACGTACATTTATGAGGACGGTAGTAGACATGTGTACAACTACAATATGACGTTTATATTGTGTATACAACTATGAAACGTAGCTTTCACAGTGCACACAAGCGAAGCAGGTTTTCTATGACATGCCAGACGATTTTAGTCTTTCTTGTGTACATTTAGAGTCTAAAATTAAGCGTGTGTGGTATTGTAGTTAGGTTATTTTTGTGTGTGTAAGGAAACGCGTGACCTGTTATTGTGTGTATTAGGTTAGTTTAATCACAATTTGGAGTGGGTCGCGATATGGCTTTCCGACCGGTGACTGACAGCCAAGTAATATCGCCTAATTGATTTTTACTGTGGAATAAATTATTGAAGTTTGGTGGTATTTGTCCATTTTGTAAATCGTTTTTTATTAACATAATATTCATTATTAAAATATGATATTGCGATATTGAAAAATACTGTGTAATTTACTAATTCATGTTCTTATTTAGGTACATTTTTAATAGTATTATATTCTTTGAAAATGTATGAAAATTTGTCGAGTAAAAACCTGAAACTAACTTTTCAGGTGGTGAATTTTCTAAATCAAACTCTTCTAAACAACTTAAAAAAACTTTTTGTTGTTTTAAAAAAATACAACTAAAAACAAAAGACGATCGAAAACAATTTTCAAAAATCGATTACGCAATCATGTCGTCGACCCCGTGCATTTCATTTAACATTATAATATTTAGTATTGTGAGGCGTAAAGTGAACGCGATGTAAAGTGTGCACCGTTGGACGTTGTTATTGTGGATCGGGTCCAGAGCGGCGGCCAAGTAAATTAGAGAGCGGCCAGACTATAACTAAGAGAGTTGAACTGGCGCTCGCTTGTTGGGATAACATGGATATGCCTTTAAAAAAAACTAGTGGGTGTAGTGTCTGACAGAATAAATATGATTGTTTCTGTCTTTATTCACGCCATCGATCCAATTAAATGTGCCTTTTTAAATCAATATTGTCAAAATATCACGTGCACTTGTAATTATTACGGAAGTGTTTAAAAAAAAATACACTGAAATAATCTTCAATAATAACGAACACAATAAAAAGAGCTTCAAATAAGATCAGCTTAAAATCCTAATTAAATAATTAATTTAATATTTTTCAAATCAGTACGAACAGTAAATAATATTAATTGTTTACACATCTGACATAAAAGAGCTCACCAATAACACAAATAATAAAACAATAATACAACAAGGACAAATAGATTATAAATAACTTTATAATAATTGCAAAAACTATTCATGATTAATAGTTTTATTATGTTTAAATGAATAAAATAATATATTACGTTTACATGAAGAATGTTATTCAATTTTCATATCTGGATGTGAGGTCAAAGTCTTTTGTCTCGCTTTGTACTAAAAATAAACAAACCAATATATGTAAAATTACTTACTTACTTAATAGTACTCAAAACATTCTCAATAAGGTATGACACCACATGATGATATTGCGAAAAAATATCACAACAAGACCTATTTTCAAAGTAAACCACATAATTATTGACAATATCAACACATAAAACTTGAAATCGTACATATTTTCACGTCAATTTTAATACAACTGACACTAAATTCAATCTATGCTAAAAAGCTTTTACAACCAGAAATAGACGAATACTTCAATAATAAAATTAAAATAATTCAATGATGCAACCTTCCAGTGAAAAATTCTTACTATTTCTGAAAACTTTTTTCTCATCACGTTATCCACGTTAAGTCCCCGTTTGCCATCACAAGGAATGCAGCTCCACGACTGCAGTGATGCATATCGTTGTATGTATGGTGCACACGTCCCCCCCCATGACTACCTGCCTTTGTCTTTGTTCATTACTTCTAAGTAGAAAATTTTAAGTACTTTGAAACGAGTTGAAAGTTCGTTAGGAAAACCTTTCTTGCAGAGGAAAATCTTGAACTTTCTTTGGTCTTGGAAGATGAATTTAATTGGTGAATTGACGTGATGAGCTAAGTGCAGTGAAGGAACACCAGCTACATGCTAGACTAGAGTGGATAGACTTTATTAAGATCGCAGGAACAGTTGCAGGTCACTACTAATCGCGAGCATTGGAAATCATTGGGGGAGACCCATGTCTAGTAGTGGACGTTTTGTAGCTGAAAATGATGATGATGGTTAACAGCATCAATCTCTGACTCTGTTATCTGACACACAGGAGTTCTGTTTCTTACACATCTCAAGAAAAACCTACTGTATGACCAAATAATCTACTGCTTCATGAGATAAGCAAGTGAGAATCGAATCGTATCAAAACCAACCTACCGTTTAAATTTAACGTCACAACTCCGACAGAAACAACTGACAATCACAAATTATTACCCTTAACATTTATCGTATCTTAGCGGTAACTATTATTATAAAATAGTTCCATAATTAGTATTCTGAGTCTATAATACATTTAATACTTTAATTGGACTTCTAAAAACTCCTTATAATTAAATATTATGAGTAATTTGTTTTATTCCTATACGTAGGAAAGATTTCAACGCGCGAACTGCGAGAAATATTAAATAAAACGATCATTTTCGCTGATGAAAAATACATAGAATATACTTAAATTTACTATAACAATCTGTCATTATTGTAGTATACATATAGGCTATAGATATAGGCTCAGTGTTATATTATATAAACTATTATTTTTTTAAATAACATCTTAGACAACACTTAAAATCGATTGCAATGAAAATTGTTGCAATGATCCCCAAAGAGTTATTGTACAAGTATTATGTTGATGTAGTACCTACCATTTTTTATCAGAAATGCTTTTTAAAATTATTTTTTTATTGTCTTTCCAGCTATAAGTATGTCTGGACAATCACAAAGGGAAATAAAAGGGAGCGTATACTGTCTGCATTGAATTTTCAAAGCAATGTCTTTTCAAGTAGCAAGAACATATCACGATTTTATCCTGAAATGCAGTTGATAGTGTACCTTAAACTAATAGTATTAAGAATCAAAATAGTGTTTCGTAGTTTTGCACTTAAGGCTGTATGAATATGTATTGAGCTGTTGTGTGAGTAAAATTAAAGGGTGTTTTTCTATTCGAGAGAAAATGTATCAGGTAATAATATAGCTTGGTTAGAATATTCCAAGGGAGGAGACGAGACTTATGCTTATATATACTAGAGTTGCAATACGTTCTCCTGTATAATAAAACTTAGATTTTACAAAATAAACGTTAGCTCTCAGCTAATATGACCTAAATCGTTTTAGTGATTAGGAATAGCCACTTTTAAATTACATTTACAATAACTATTGGATTAATTTTCCATATATTTTAGTGATTTTTATAAAGAGCTGTTTGAGAGTTTCTATTTAAAGTTTGGAAAGTCAAATGGGAGCTTTAACCCCTTAAGATTTAACTTTATTTCAAATTGTAGGTACAGGCTGGCAGTTTCTTACTGTAACACAACATAGCGATAAGGCCGCCTATATTGTACTACTACTATAAGCTGTATCAGTTTTTAAATTAATTGGTGTTTTGGTACAATAAAGTATATTCTAATTCTAACAACAAAAATAAGAGTCTATCAAGAACAGTGCAATATGTTACAAACAAATACTGACATTTTTATATATTATTTGTATAGGAATTGATGCCTTTTCTTGTGATTTTCTAATGCATCCCTTTGTTTACGCACGTACTCTGTTACGGCCAGACTCTTTTGTTTCAAAAAGAATTTGTGTAGCAAAACGTAGACTGAAACTTTTGAAGTCCAGGAATCGTGTAAATTGACGTCTTAATCGAGATGATTATTCTGATAAATTAGACTATTTAGGACCAGAATTGGTTTTAGTTAGTTTTCGTTTATTGTAGGTTCTAATTATAACGTTTAGAGATTGGAATTGTTTTATGTTTTCTTCCCAAATTCAAATGATACTTGTTGGAGTTATTCCAGCCATGTTGAACAATCATAAGTGACAGTCCTTCTATTCTGATAAGTAGTAAGTACACCACAATATATTTACTAATTGTATGGTAAAAACTTATACCAAAGCTTATCTGTGAAACTAAAAGAGAAAATATTTACACTTTAGCACTAAAAATTGAAAATGTTTTAGAAGGTAAATATAAGTATAACGTAACGAGCATAGAAAATCTTAAGTTTACATTGTGGTGCCGGGAAATTAAAAAGGTACGGCTAGGTCCCGTACAAAAGAAGCTTGATTACACGTCACTAGCCTTAAGAGGCCTTTGTTTCTTGGTCTTTCAGTTTATTAAAAAAAAACATGTTTCGTTGCAGTGTTGATTCCTAAAAAAGATTATTTGAGATTTTGTTTTCATTCCTCGGAATTTGCCTTTTTCTTTGCTATTTAGAAGAGTCCTTACAGTTAGGTTACAGGTTGCAGCTATACTCTGAGATAGTAATATGAAGCTTTGTCTTGTTCGTTTGTCTGACGACTGAAGTTGTAGTATACAATGTAAGTTTTATTTAATCACTATTTTTAAATAATGAATACTCGCTGTAGCAAGCACCTTCCGATAGCAACCATCCTGACATAGGTGCGTTGGATCTATTGGCCATTGATGATGATTAAATATCTTAATATCTTAGATCCATATTACTTTACGTTAACACACATAAAGACTTCTATTGTTTTTTCTTTCATTCGACAGTTTATTATATTCTAAGGTTATAACACCGTTTTAACGTGCACGGATAACTTCTAAAACAAGCAATAACGTGAAACTGTATTCAGGTCGGGATAACCGTGTAGGAATCATTGATCCGGAGTCCCCGAGTGGCGGCCTGTACGGGAGCCTCCGGACAGATTTATTAGGGTGAGAGAGCCCTGTCACGGGGTGCCGCTAACCCATCTCCTGCCGATACAGAATGTGCCCTACACTTATGTTACGCGTATTAGTGTTAGTAGAATCAACTGAAGTATTTTCTTAAAGAAATGTTCGATTCTTGTTAATATTGCCTATGGGTTTATTTATATTATGTACAATGTTCGTTTAACCCTTTCACGCTCAAAGGACATATATTTCCCTTCTACAAAAATCGTTTTTGATTTTTTTAATCAATGTCAAACGTAGGTACGTTGTGTTAAAATGTTTCCCATGAAATTTATAGGAAATTTGTACACCCTATTATGTTTTTCTAGTGATATCTCTTACTTTACAAAATAACTTAAATATTCACATATTTAGTCTCAGCCATCTTATTATCCTGAAAGGGTTAAGAGCATTGGTTTAGTTATATTATCAGGAAATAACAAGCCATCATTCCTTTGCTAGTACTAAGGTCGTACTCCAAACAAATTTACTGATCAATAACCACCGAGCAGTATCAATTGATATTATAAAATAATAGTAGCAAACAGTTGTACCTAATATTTCAAATCCCTAGGTATTAACCATGGTTCTTGATAACCTTCAGTTTTCCCCAGTCTTTGTGCTATAAATAAGAATAACGTATAAAGTTCTCAAGACATTCGGACTAGAACTTAAACAGTAAGTTTAGATATTTACATGTGACTGGAATTGGTAGTAGAACTGTGGAACTCGATCTTTGTGGCGACAGTACAATGGGTCTCGCTCGGTAACTACAGCGCCTTAACCAAAGCCTTCTCGCGAGTACAGTAACATACATTGTTTTCAACGACTTAGGTATTTACATTAATTGATTTTTATATAGCCTAGCACTTTTGAAGTGCGAAAAGGACAACATAGTAAGAGTCAATATTAAATTCGATTTTTCTTAAAGGCTTTGACAGTTCTGAATTGTATGATGCTCAGGTGATAAAGATACATAAGATGCACGGCGAAAAAATGGATGGTGAGTGACAAAATAGGCACATATTTCTGATTGATTCTGATATCAATTAAATAAATAATTGAATTTTATCATTCGACCAAATAATCCAATATTTTTTGAAAATACAAACAACAGCATTGACTAACAACACAGCGAGACCACCCAGACCTCATAACCCTGCAAGCGCCGTAAGCTGTCGAAAGACAATAGTTTTGCAGAAATTTAAGATAAATTTTATTGCCTTTTAATAACCTCTTGCTCTAGTTATAATGATTTAAAATGCCTTTTCTTTCACCCTGTATTAGTAATAAAATGTCATCTTTGTAATATAGGTTACGCCTGAAGAAGTCTAGAATATTCTATTTTCATCAACACATTTGCCCCTTTGACATTTAACAAATACAATACGTTTTATAGGTAAAGTTTTGCGAGTGGGTGTTGAGGCTTTCTATGACGTGAGATCGTGAGGATTTTATTGAAACTTTTTTATTAGCTAACTTAGGGCTTAAATGAGCGTTCAACATGATAGAGGTAGTTAAAGTGGAGTCGTTTAAACATACGTTTATTCTTCTATATATGTTCTTTATTTTTACGAAAAGAAGTTATTTTGGGTTTGCTTATACACTTTAAAGTCGAAAAGAGTGTGGGACATAAGACGTCTGATAGACAACAAAGCGAAGACTATGGGACTGCAAGTTGAAGTGTTCGATTCAATTCTCTATGAATATGTTATTACGGTTACTTAGCAACAGTCTTGAATATAAGTTTTGCATAAAAGACGTAAAGTTTTATTTTAATTAGAAAAATCCAAAAACATCTTCGTATATTACAAAACTTATTGGTCCTTCGAGCCGGATATGAACCAGTGACTTATGGATATGTGAGAATTAAATTTTAATTAATGTGTTTTTACCATTTTATTTTAAACGTCATTATCTGTAGCAGGTTCTGGAGTATTTTTCAGTCGATTTGTAGTACTTTTTCTTATTTTTATTTTTTCAATTACTTTCGTTTTCATTTGCTGTTGATGATACCTACGAGCTTTATCAAAATTTTTCCTGTTTCATATAAGCACAAACAGACACAAAACAGTAATTCGTCTCCTCATTGATCTTTCAGTATGATTGGACTTCAACCTTATGACTGAAGGTGGGCGTTCGCATTCAATTGATGTCCGTGGGCAGTGGAATCGCCTACACATCTCTGTTTTCATTTTATTTGCAATTGTTAAGGAAAATTTTGCAGAAAGAATTTTCGAGAGACATATTGTATTGAATGTAGTCGACTACTGAAAATTAATTTGCGGTCTTCAAAGTACTTCTTAATTCAAACTGCCGTAATATATTTCTTTTTTTTCAATAGTAATCTATCCTGTTTTCCGGGATCCTTTCATCTTTCACCCCTTTCCGCGTTCACAATCTACATAACATGATTTCACTACCGAGTAAAAATATTTTTATGAGACAAGGCGATGGAACGACACTTACTTTATTGTGCGATTACAGTTATTCAAAACGTTAAATATGGTCTTAAAAATATTGGCTGGTAGAGATTATTTGTGAAAAAATATACCTAGAAATGAAAAAGTATCTAACTTAAAAAAACTTGTTAATTTTATGAAAAGCTTTTATACATTTCAAACATAATACTTATTAGGTAAGTATAAAATCAGAAATTCAACAACTACCTTAAAAAAAAATCTTGCACATGAGGGCGATGAGCTGACGACTTATGTTTATAATACAAAGTGGACAGTACAAGCTTTATAAAGTTCGTCAGGATATATCTACAGCAAAGTTGATTTTAACTTCAATAAGTTGACTTTGTTTCTATTGTTAACAATTAATTTATATTAACAACATTACAAAATAATCATCACAAAAAACGAATATTTGCCTAAAATAAAAACAAAGAACTATATTAAATACAGAAGCAACAGGATAAAAACAAAAATAAACACCAACAAAACTCATGACACTCTTAAAATAATCTTATCTTATACTATAACAATATAACACATAATAAAAGGCCTCGACATAACAACTACAATCAGAAAGTGCGTATCACGAGAATGATGTAAATCCAAAAGTCGGAGGGTGACATTTTTTCAGCAAATTACACGCGCGCCAAATCATTACACACCCAAACAGAGGCAAAGAGGCAAACCGAAACACTCCTGAAACTTCCGAAGGTTTCCCGCCCGCCAGACAAGGATGGAGGGATGTCCGTACTAGGGAAACTCGAACACAAATCTTTACAGGAAGATCTAATAGCTTGATATTCTTGTGACGCTCATGGTAACGTGTAGTAAAATATTATTATGAAGAGCTACATTTTTTTCTTACATTTGTTTTAATGTAGTAATATGAATGTTGATTTTTTTCAGAAACATTTCGTTGTATTTTAATTATAATATTATTTGAAGCTGCCTATTTAATTTTAAATTAATAATAATTTACGTTACCTAAACGTTTTTTGCTTACGTTTAATTTAACGTTAAAGTTGTTTTTCGTTGAAATAAACCCCCTATTATCGAGAATATAACCATAAGTAGCTCACGTGGTGGAATGAGAGCGGAGGGTTGAGTGGAATGGGGCGAGGGACCGAGAAAGTTATTAATTCTGGAAGCGAAAGGCGCCACAGCCTACGTCTCGACTGCAACACTGGAAGCTTACCTTAGACTCGCTTAATGTTCCACTGATGTTAATAGCTTCTACAAATTTTCAGGTTCGCATTCATTTTTCAATCGTCGAATCAGATTTATTGCTGTGTTACTTGGATATTAAATATTTACGATTGGATTGAATGTTATATGTCATTGACAAGGTCATCTGATGCTGAACAATGTAATTATGTACACAACTACACACACTCTCAAGTGTTGTAAAGCTGCGCTTCCATATTGGCTCGCCATCGCGCGTAAATAACAACTGGTAGGCCAACTATCAATTTACATGTTGGTCGGCCATCACCGTCATTAAATTTATTTTTACGTGTGTTAGCGGTTGACTCAATGTGGAAACGTGGCCTAAATAGAAAGGTTTAAATTTTTGTAAACAAACAAGTCAAAATCAGGTTTATTTTCCGCTCATGAAATGATGGTTGCAACTATAAAAAACACTTACTATTGTTTAAAGACAAAGGCCATGTTTGAAAAAAGTAAAATTATGTATTCAAAAATAAGTTTAATCTACTGGTCTTGTAATTTCCAATTAATACAAAGCGCTCATTGAAATGAATCTATGAAAGATCAAAAATAAAATATTTCAGAAATCGTATCGTTTAATAAGCCCAATCAGATCATCAACACGGCTGAATCTACAAAAGGAAAAGCAATATCCACAGCGAGAAGTGAGATGTAATCGAAAAGATATTTAAATAAAGGAAAGATTTGATATGGAGGAGTTTTGCTGGAGATCGAATAATCGATTTTTTTGCAGTGAATTTGTGTCAATTGAAATACCTTAATGTTCAAAGGTTTTTTTTGGGTAGGAGGAATTTGCCGGATTCCCACCCGCCCCGTGGGTGAGAATCTGAATAATATGTGGGAGTTAAACCGCACTAAAACGTCCAAGCGCTCACACTCGGCGCCCGAACCCCGGTTGAGGCCAGAACACGGGGTTATGCGGGGTGTCATGACGCGTTACGCACTAGGGCATTCTTTCCCGCCGCTCCACCCCCAATTTTCAAGGGATAGGATGACATCAAAAGATACAGAAATAACCGAAAAGTAATGTTTCTCGAATGTGGAAATCACTAATATTATGTAGGCGTAGGTAGTAAGGAGTGGGTGTTTTATAGCCTGAAAGCTGTTTCATTTTGTAGCAAATTCATTTGGAGATTGAATGACCTGAATATTATTAAATACGATCCTTGAAACTTTTACGCAGTGAACTTGTTTTATTCTTAAGTATGGAGAAGGTTTAAGTATTTAGTAGACCCTTTCTAGAATTCCTTATAATATTCGACATCATTCGATTTTTCTTAATGAAGAGAAAGCCTTTTACACAATTAATTAAACATGGTAAGTATTTTTTTACATTACTTTGTAATAGATTTATTTTTAGACATTATTAATGCAATAAAAATAATAATATCATTGACATTCTGAATCATCACTAAAATGCAATTTCAAAACAATCTAGTCAACACTAATTAATCCACTTGCAAAAAGTCAGGGGCACATTCTATTATATAAAAATCACCACACATTATTAAGATTAATTTGATTGCTAAACAACCAATCAGTGTTCTGAGTTCACCTACACGTCAATACATGCTAGATGATTGCAACCTTTAGCATTAAACATGTTATAGTGGCTGGCATACAATATCAAGTTGAAATTACGTTTAGAATAGTAGGTACATGTTCGACCTCGGGAGCCAAGCAGGCGCATGCTGCTAGTCATATCGATCTTGGTATGAATATTTGAAGCCGCCCGTCCTTGCACGTTTGTAGTGAACTGCGAATCTGTAGACAGAACAAATAAAGCTATTGTAACTGTTTAAGCCGTATTTTTTCTTTGTTTTACTGTCTAAAATTGGGCTCGAAATGTAGAAGCTATGCACTAGAAGGCCTTCAAATAACGTGGACTGATACGACGACTGTTTTGAGGTGCAAGAAATTTATCTACGCAGACAGCATAAAATGATTTTGGGAGTTAGTTAATTCATTTTAAAGACTTTTAAAACTATTTAGCATCATTTAAAAATCTTAAAGTACCTGATAGTCTTATTCAAATCTGATATTTTGGTAAATTCTTGTTATATGTATAACCTACAAAGATGTGGGTGGCCGTGATAAGTTTCAAAACAATAGATTTCCCTCGGTGATATGTGTTTAAAATACAATTTGAATTGGAATGTTTTAAAAGTATTCTTGTGTTTTTATCGTCTTGTATCTTGTTAATACATTTTTTTATAGTCAACAATAAAACTTCAGTTTACGCTCTATAACATGAATACTAATATGTAGTATCAATAGTTTATAGGTTTCAATTAATACATTTACGAAGTTGCACTAACCTGTTGACTTTATTCCTACTCATCAGTACAATGCTAAAATTTTTTCCACTTTTTACAGATAATATAATGTTTGTTTTACATTTATCAAATAAACACCTCAATATCTAGTGTTCCTAATGTTTTCACAAAATTTTGAAGTATTACTTTAAATAGGGGTGTGTTAATTAGCTTGTATGTAAATTCAACTATCCATAATTAATTTCATATTGCAAGCATAACGTTGTTGTTATATTAAATTGTGATTCAGTGGATTGATCAAAACCTTCGCTACTTTTCATATCTAAATTTTGTACGGTCTACAAACTCCAAGCCTGTAGATGCAGTATCCACAGAGACTTAAATTAAGCGACTAAGCCGCGTATTGTTTGGCAGAAAGTAAACGATTGTTATATTAGTTATTTATGATCTATAAGTGAACAATTTGTCGACTGCCTTTGCTGAAAATTAAAATACCGTATCAATTTGTTGTAGTAATTCTAATCCGCAATTTTTTTAAATGACTTGATAATTCCTTTGTGTTTTAAGTTAGTCACTTCAGAAGTGATATACTCTTGGCGATTGTGTTTTGTTTTAAAATTTTGAGGCTCAATTTGATCGAAGCAGATCAGAGACATATCATAGAGTACACATGCCATACCCAAACAATATGTGAAAACGCGAATGAAAAATTCGAGCTAAAAAAACAAAGCGTAGCAACGGAGATTAAAATGAAAAATCATTCAAACAACCGCTTCCACGTACCAAATGTGTGTATATAATGTACACGAACACACTCTGCATTCGTGATAATTGGATTACCCTCCGAGTATTTAGGTCGACCGGCCTTTTTGTACATATTTTACCTCTCACTGCTTATTGAAGACCGCCGAAGTCACTGAACCTAGCTTTTCCTGAACTGTTGATGGGTTTGGATATATAGAAATATAATATAGAAAGCTACATATGTTTTAAATCGAACTTATGACCTATTCATTTTTCAGTTTTTTTTAATAAATGGTTTGTGTAATCCATTTAACAATGATTGTTTTATTTGAATGCGTTATTATTATGAACTTATAGTTCAAAATAAAGAAATTATTGACAAGTATTCCATTTTTTTAATATAACTTATTTTTCTGTCGTGTACAATAAAGTATTAAATAAATAAATAAATAAATAATTTTTTATTCACAATACAAGTCCATTTTTTTATTGCTACTCATGGCACACTGGGTATTGCTTTATTATATAGCATTCTTAAAGTTTAAACCAAGATATAATTACACTCTTACATTACAAAACGAAATCAAAAATCTAAAAATACTCATCCTAATAATATAATCAAGAAAAATAGATCCATGTCTGCATAATAATTGGACTGATTTGAGCACGACGTTCTTATTTGGGTCACAACTCCGGGTGCCTTGTTGTCGACATTTGACCTTTGCGCAGTGTTTTACAGTTCCGTACCTACATCGTTAAAAACGGAATTTCTATGGATACGGATTTCACACATTATGTGTTATAAAAATGTGTCGTTAATTTTGAAAATGGATTCGGAGTGTGGGCGGCTGTTGACTGTGGATAGTTATGGCTTATCGACATGAATATTAATTAAAATGTAATCGTGAAATGCTTTGTTGTGGTAATAGGGAATTTGTGTAATCAGTTTATCTTCTGTGCTCATAAAATATTTTATGTTTCTTTTGTGTAAAATCGTTAAAATATTTTTTATTTTTAAAACAGAAAGTGTCTAATTTAAAAAACAAAATTAAGGGATTAATTCCATTTTTCCAAGAATTCGACAGGAACAAAAATCAATTATTGAAAACCTATTTCTTTCTGATAAATTAACGTAAAAGTAATCTATCTGTCTCTTTTATTTCGAAACGGACGAGGTAAGTAATAAAATAATGGAAGCAACCCACGTTTTCGCTTCCCACTATTCTCATTATTGTGGACTCGTTTCGTACTTAATTTGTAATTAGTGCCGCAATTAGTTAATGTTTTCCTGTAACTCTTTCAATACTGATAAGATAGTACGATCATTTTAAGAATTTACTTTTGTAACACTACAACCTTAATGAAGTTGAACCTCTTTGACGGTTGACTTCTGAAGTCTAAGATGGCAGTGTGACGCTGAATAACGTAGTAGTTTTGACACGTTTCCCTTTGTGATATTGTATTTTATATTAAACATTGAATTGTTTATACTTTTAAATTTTATATCTGCAGGAATAAAATTAAAAGATCATAGATATTGAAGAAAAGCAAAAATATTATAGCTAAGTTAATCGCTTTTGTAAACGACAATAAAATATGTCCTAAAATCTTACTAAACTATTGACATTCGTAAGGTGCGCGCGATCACGTGAAATGGTTAGTCAAAGTTCAGTTCTCCGTCTACCCAAAAAAATCTTTGGGGATATTTTAGTCAAATTTCAGTTGGTATTTGGTATTTAATCAACCTACATCATACTATGTTTAAACTTTCAACCTGTATGCCTCTTCTGCAAACCTTAAATAAAGTCAAGCTGACGATTTTCTTAATTTTTATTTAACTTTAATTTAGATTGTAAAGCTTAAGGCTTATTTTTTAAAATCGGTTCAGTAGACCCACAGATTATTAGACCTACATCATATACGAAGATATATCTTTATAATTTTAGTATAGTAAGGTTTACATGTAATTGTTTTACTTACACTGGTACGTAAAACATCAATTTTAATAATATTTAATCCATTTAAAACGGTTCGTGTTAGTAATTGTTACTGTATGTTATCGATGTCTTATCATTTCAGTTAACCAATAGCATCGGTTCAATTCGGTAATTTCTTTTTCAAGTTTCCATAGATATCGAAATTTTTGGACATGGCAGAAAAATAATTTGGTGATGGAAATACGTTTTAGTCTTGTGAGCTGAAATGAGTTCATTTTATTGTGTTCTTACTGTTGGATACCAAAAAATTTCAGGCATTCTAAAATGATTTGCTTAAATGGTGTTATAACGGTGGTGCGATGCGGTAAACGTAGTGTTGGACGCCCCTCTGCTAGATGGAACGATGACCTAAGAAAGGTGGCCGGTAACAACTGGATGAGACGAGCAGAAGATCGGGCTCTGTGGCGGAGTTGCCTATGTACAGCAGTGGACGAGTGTGGGCTGATGATGATGATGATGAAACGGTGTTATAAAACTAGACTCAACTTAAATTGTAGTTAATTCTTTAAATAACTTTAAGTAAAGAAACTTCGTAGAAATATTTATATACAAGAAATAAGAAACATAAACTTTAGTGTATTTATTGCCTCTAAGGAAATATTTTCCCTATCTCATAGGCAAATATTTATACTGTAAAAATGTTTAAAATTACGTCAATTATTTTAAGTAAACAATAAAAATGATTTTTTCGTCAACTCTATCTATTCCATAGTCTATGGTAATATTGAAGTAACTACCTCGTCCATATCGCCAAAGGCACGCCTGAAACGGTCATTTAATTTATTTAAAAGCTTTTAATACTTCCAAGTACAAAATTAGGCTAATCTGCGTAGGCCTAGCCCTATTCCATACTGACATAAAAATCTATAAAGCTATGATTATGGATGTTACATTTTCGTTAAATATATTATAAGTTATTGATTCTTTGTATTTTAAAATACATATCAGAATCAATATATGATTCTAGAATCATATTCTTTATATATTATGATCGTAGTATTAAGGTTTGGTCTCATATCCTAACATAAATTTTACACTGTAGCGGTTGAAAAAGTTTTATACGATTTTAAAATGAATGAATGAACACTTTATTTCAATATAAATTATATTGTAAAATGCAGATTGGGGAAGAAATAAAAAACGGTAGGTGATCAAAGTTCTTATTTTTCTAATGTAAATGTTCCGTTGCAGGAGTACTTAGCCAGTACAATTACAGGAATCCCAAACTACGTAGTGTAGATATTCTAGATTACATGCCTTGATGAGTGTATGCGCATCTAAAGCTGCAATGAACTGCTGTCTTTTTCAAGCGCTATGATATACAATCCTTCTTCAAGCAAGGCTTCAATTATTATTAGTTGGCGGTAGGTAGTGGTTCTGTAGTGTCCTGACATTACAGAGTGACGGTAACCACTTGATAGTCGTGGTGGCCGAGTGGTCGAAGCGCTTCCTTTCGTATGGGAGGTCGCGGGTTCAAATCCGGTCGGCTTGTACCTCTAAATCTAAAATTGAAAAATATTTATGTGCAATTTTACACAACACCACTGGCTGAAAACGTTGAAGGATAAAATCGTGAGGAAACCTGCATATCGGAAAAGGGTTCTAAAAACCCTTTGAAGATATGTGAAGTCCTCAACCCGCACTGGGCAAGCGTGGTGGACTATGCCTAATTCCTGTTCTAAGTAAACCTGAGCCCAACAGTGGGTAGTAATGGGTTGGTACAGGTTATAGGTAACCACTTATCATGAAGTATGCTTGTTTACCTATAAAGTAAAAAAAAAACATTAGTGACATCAGACAAAATTGCGCAAGCTCCTGATCCCAAACTGAAGCTATATCTCATACAATTTCAAAATAAAAAACACACCTAGCGTATTATCTTGATACTAATACAACTTTAACATTGTTTCGACAGCCGTAAAATTTGTTAACAATTCGACAATGTTTACACAAATGGTCGTGTATGCGCACATTCTTAACCAAAATTATATAATAAGTAATGGAATGAAACAAGTACTAAATTAGTTGACACTTACGTAGTGTCGACTGAATACATAAACAATTATTGTTTTTATGATAATAAATTTCATGTTAAAATACTACCTACACAATTATTAAAATAGCAATTAAAAAAAAAGTACTATTCAATATGTTCTTCAATTTTACCTTGAATGGAAACTATTGGAGATTACAACAATTCACTCCTTATGTTATTTGTGATGAGTACAATTTTGAACAAGATGGACAAGTTGTGTTTATGTGAACACACTGTATGTTGAGGATATGATAAGAAGCTTATTCTAAATAAAGAAAAGAAACCTTAAAACTATGCATTCGACCCGTCACCATATTCCTATGCCTCATATGTCCATCAGAATAAAAACAGAAACAAAGCAGAAGATTAGAGAGAGAGAGAAGAGATTTTCCAAGATTTAATATTTTTAGTATTCATTTATTAGCTTATTTTTTACATAATATTTAAAAAAAAAAAAACATTTACAAAAGAATAAATTTAAAAATACAATATAAAAAACAGAGGGCCACTGCAGGCGGAGTCTACGACCCAAGCCATCAGTGGTCAGGGCTCAAGAGACAGGAACCTCCTCACAATACGCGCCGTGTCAAGAACGACCGCCGCGCTGAATCAGGCCCTTTACCCAGATTTAATATATTATTATAGATACATAATTCTAAATAAAAGTTATTCAGTTAATGATTAAACATTCCCCACACGCAGAGCAGGGTCGTTGTCAGTCGATAATATGTATGACATTTCGTTCTTGAATCGTCTGCAGGTCAAATAAGGGCACACGAACTTAAGTGCAATAAAAAATCTGTTACTCTTCAAAGTAAGAAAGGCAATTAGGTTTTTAGACTTGATTATTTATCGCAGTTAACTTTAATTTGATATTTATTTTTAGCTTTAATTTTAATAAGTTGTAGCAGCGTTTATGTTTTATGTTTCTGTAATTGATTCTAATATGTTATGCGAAAAATAGGTCATAGAGAAATAATATTTATTTAGTAATTATGTAATCCTATACCTTGCCAAAATATGATAATAAATTGTGCGAACCTTTTTCTCTCTTCGTCTTTTAGACGCTAGATTTGTATCAAAATACATATCTACTATTATTTATACAATCTCATTTAGTATAACATTTTGGTCGGTAAAGAACCAGGACAAATATCTGTACACATCATTCATCACTTAATAGATACGCCTACTGCGGACGGTGACGTAGAGTCGCCAGACTGTCGTCATTTTCCTTGCTTTATAAATAAGGAATCAAATTGTGGTTTTCTCAAATGTGTTTACGGAATTCTATGTTTGTGACTTAATTAGATGAAAATACGAGGAAATTTACGATTTGATAATAATTTTGTTGGAAACAAGCATTCTTGGTAATAAGTTAAATGCCATCTTGAAATGATAATTTAAGAAATTGTAGGTTTCAGCAATTGTATTTACAATTATATTCACCTAAATCTAACGTAGGAATAGATATTGATAAAATTAATTTACGATTTTTTTTATATCATTTGACAACCCTGAGATGACGAACAAAGGTACAGTGGCCGTTGATTGAAAATTGTCTGATCACGTTCTGTAGTCTACTAATAGTTTTGAGCAGATCAAAGATGTTTTTAAGAACTTCTGTCAAAACCATGTTAATATTAGTTTATATAAGTTATAACTTTAAAATCATTACTAGTTCAATAGTCAGAACATCAATAGCTTGACGTAGTTGTGTTGGATTCAGAGTATACAGGTATTAACACAGGTATTAGGTAGACACCTACATACTCTTCAATACTACAAATAATACCTGTTTTCTCTGAGTACAATAAATGTTTAAAATTATTCGTATTTTCAACCAAAATATTTACATAAAATAAAATTTAAAACCTACTTTACTATTAAAAATCTGAACACACTACATAGTAAAACTGCATTTAATTTACATGAACCATTATTCAAATTGTATCAATTTAGTAAAACGAGTGATAAGCGTATAGAATTTTAGTTTTGACATTGAATAATCTCCGAAGTAAGAATGAACTTTGGAGGTGAAAGAGTTATTTTCGAGTACGGTTCGGGTGTAAACATTGAACCTGTAGTAGTGGGTCGCTCGACGTGAAGAGTGGAGGGTGGTGGGGAACCACCTCTCGTTTACGTGATTGAATGAGAAATTGTTTAAAGAATCTGATTTTTTAACCTATGTATTAATAGGTGGTCATTTTTTTGGTGGATTATGTGTAATATTAATGTCAACATACGATATGATGATAAAAATGCTAATTACTGTAGTTTTTTTTTTTAAATTTAATTACACCTAATATAAATAATTTGGTAAGTAAAAATTAAATCAAAATTTTGTAAATTTATAAATAATTTAATAAATTATTTGATAACGATTCAGTTCGAAGCCACATTCTGTTCGAAAAGCGTTAATGGCCAGTACTTTTGTTTAATTAAAAATAATGTCTGAGGCTGTATTTCCCCGACAATAACTGAGCCCGGACGAGATAGCTTGTTATATAAATTTCTGCAGACTCCTGGGGGACGCGCCGGGAGAATAAGGCGAGGAAGCGGCGGTAGAGTGAGTATATTATACCCATTTTCTGGGTCGTCCTTCCTACAAATACGTTTTATGCGGAAGCTAGTCAGTCGCCTTCCCCGCATTGTAAATTAAGCCTTAAAACAATGAGACATGCTTCAATTTAGCTTACATGACACACGGACCCGGTAAAAGGTACTTATTTGATTAGGGTGTCAGGCATATCACCGCGAGAGTGTGAGCGGCAAACCCGAGGTTTGGGATCAAATTTGCGTATTTCGATTTTTTTTGTTAATATTGCGATTCACAAATAAATAATATTTAAGACATAAAATATTCTTGTTTACGAAGCCATGGAAATACATTTTTGTGTCGCGACAATAGTTGTTATCGCAAAGCCGTATTAGAATTCATATCGAGTCCCGTGAAAGCCCCTTCATCTCTTTCATGGGGAAGAACCTCTATAAATCATCGGGGAAGACGTTAATATTTGGAATCTGTACAAAAAAGTGCGTGAACTTGTCCTGTTAGAGCGGGCCGATCTCAATTTTGATATCTCTACGGACAAACTGGACGTCTGGTCAATATGAAAAAATAAAAATATCATTGAAACGAACGGTCGATGGATTTCCGGTGACGCGCGCTCGGATTTTCCATTGGGAAATGAATTAGCCGAGAGCTGAAGCGGGGAATTTACATTTTTATTGACAAGCAATCTATTTCGGAGCACATGGCGACTGTAGCGAGAAATCTTTAGCGAAGAATGGACGATGTAATAAAGACATTTAAAATCACATAAATAAAATTAATAAAAATCTTGTAACATAATATTATATCGTAAGAAAGACAAAGAAAAGCTATTCTATAGACTAGTTAAACTAAAAATTACCACTCGAAGCAATGTAGAACATAGTAAAAAGTACCTACACTAGAGTAGATCAATGTACTTGAAAAAAATTGAAGATCTTAAAATATACTTTCTAAACGTTCGACAGCCCTAACGCTTTCCAAACACTTAATCTGTAAAGTGTGGTTACTCTAGACAACAATAGGGTAACCAAGCCGGAGCAAAATTGTTAAACTCAACTTTCTTATGAAGGAGATTATTACGATAAAGCTCAGAAAACGAAACAGTACCATGTTACATTATAGTAGACACTAAATGTAACTACTACACTACATTTTCTAAGAGGCGACTTTTCATCTTCTCATAGCCAATAACAAAAATATCAATACACCCTACAATAAAGCATGACTACTCCATTCACGACCCGCAAATAATACGAATAAATGTCAACATCACAAACGGGCGGACTCATCTACAAATTGAGCTGAAAACGCGTAGTAATTATTTAAACCGTCATATAAATTACTGCACAAACTTTTCACGCCGGGAGGTGAGCTTGTGTGCGTTAAACGACCCGATCTGTGAGTGTGTGCGGTATCTCGTAGACTGAAAATGGTTCCATCATTTCATTCCTCCATCCTTTTTCAGCATTGTATAACTTTTATACTCGATACGATAGTATATGTGAAATGCAGATTAATCATGATTTTTATTGTGGTTTGATGAGATTAACAAAATGTTAAATTTAATTTTCATTTATGCCTTTGCTGTGTAATAGTTTAATACTGTTAGGTGTCTCGATGTGCAATGTTTTTAGTTCCAATTCTTGCCAATTATATTAAAATGTTTACAATTTGATTTTGTTTAGTGACAAAACGATTTATGTTTGACTGTTATGTATAAATTTATTATTCGTTTATCAACTGTTAAAATAATTTCTATTACTGTTTTGATTATAGGCAACTAAGTATATCTGTTCAATTTAATATTTGTTCTTCAACAGCGGTGTTGCAGTTGAACATTTTACACCATAGATACAATATCTGCAAATATTGCGTATACTACACTCGGGTAAGTATCAGCTTGAAACATATTTAGCTTTGTTCCCTTCACTACGGTTAATCTGTCCCGTTTCCTCCCGTGTCAAGTGCAGATAGACTTTTTGGGTCGGTCGAGGGGTTGGGGGGGGGGGGGGGTGTTCTCGAGTAAGGGTGCGACTCCACCACCCTTCCTGATGATGAAATATTGTACACGTGGTCTGATTTTGAATGACAACGTTTCTTAGGCTGCACGGGAGCACATACTCTTAAGACATTTTATAGAGAATTGGGGATTTTCGTAGCGTCGTATTTAATGTGTTTTTTTTTAAATATGTGCGTTGTGTTGTGTCTTCGTTACATCTTGGTATAGGTAATGTATTTTTCATAAGTCTAAAAATAAGAATCTCAGAATTTTGTTACCAAGAAAAATAAAAAATCTTAATTTAAATTCGTTTTTGTACCTGCAAATTTTTTTATAACGTATTGTTTAATCTTAGTCATGAATATAAAAAAGTAATGTAAAAAAAAGAAAAAATCAATCAAGCTATCATTACCGTCATGATCATCTTCAGCATTATCAGGCTGTAGACGTCCACTGTTTCTTTATTCAAATAGTACTTTAATATCCAATCTTGCGCAGTCTGCAGCCATCTTATAAAATGGCTGTATAATATCAGTGTTTAGATAGACTGTTCAGCGTTATCATCATCACCATCATTATCCTGTAGACATCTAGGTATTGTTGCTTATAAAATTCCTCCAAATCTCAATACAACACCTAATCCTGCGCTGTGTGCATCAAACTCTTCTACACTCATTTTAATCATTACCATCACCAACCAATGGACACAACAATACAACGTCAACGTACAATTGTATCTACTAATTGTTTATATGCATGCTGTAATCACTTTTAATGAACGGTACATATTGTCATAACTTTTAATTTATATAGTGTGCAATTTTAGTGTACTCTTATTAGTGATTCTTAAATAAATAAACGTTCAATCTTGCACTGTTTATATTTTTTTTATTTTTTTTTATTGCCTTGTAGGCAGACGAGCTAACGGGCCACCTGATCGTAAGCGGTTACCGTTGCAATGTTAGCAGACACTGCGGGGCCGCTACCTACAGCCTACCTTTAAGGACTAATATCCAGTATACACTATATATTATTCATATTATATAGCTTTATAATATGAATAATATAGTTAACTTCTTCAGTTTAATTTTCACCATCATCAGCGCAAAGATGTTTACTGCTGGACCAAATAAATCACAAAATTACCTACTACAACATCCAGTGTTATATTGTCTGTATACACTATAGCTTTATAATATTAGTATAGATTACAGTTATCAGTAAGGAGGACAAGGATATACCGTAAAGGTCGCGCCGCCCGCGCCCTTGGCCGGTTTGTTTATTAATTCGTGCCCGTTGCCCGCCCAAACAGCGACCCGCCACCCCTAACCCTAATGGGCGGGAAACAACGTAGCTTTTAAATTTCGGGTTTTCCTATTTAATCAAGTGTTTTTTTCGCTTTATGGCTTGCGTAAATTAGCTTTATAATTTACTTCGTCCTGTTGGTCTAGAAAGAGTTGAAAAACGGCGATGCTTTTTTTTGGCTTTTGAAGATGGTTCAACTGATAATGAATGATTTTTTGTTTTTATTTTATTTGATTTTGATGGAGATTAGTTACAGATGATAGACTACTACCACACTACCAAAACTGATAATAAAAGTGAAATGATGCTGAAAAATAAACTGAGATTAATTATTATCGGAGCACAGGATCTCAAACTGCTTTTTTATTCAAACCATATTTACGAACGCGCTGTATGTAACACATCGTAATTTTCGATAAAATTTGAACTGCTAAGAAATAACCGTTGTTTTAGTATTCAAGTCAATAAAATCCATTCTAATTTACATTACATTGGTGATCCCAAACCGCCGAACACTTTAATCTTACCGAAGTGTATCTGGCTGCTATTTATTCCCACCTTGCGCCAAATAAAAATCCGCGTTCAAAACTGGACCTTTCTTGGCCACCATTGGGTCTACATTTGCTTAAGATGAGCACGATTGACGAGTCTGCGAACTAGTCACGTGATTAATTCGCCCCTTACCCCGAGATGAAATTTATTGGTTCCGGTCGTACGCAAAACTGCGGGTAGGTAAAAAAATCTCTATCGAAAATTGAATAGAAAACTCATTCCGGAGGTTTCGAAATCTGTTGATACCGTACTCGTAAGATTTTCACGGTTATCTTCACTTTATTTACCTGAAAGATGGTAAAACAGAGGTTAATACGAGGATCTTTACGAGAGCACAGTTGCGTGATTTTATTATGCTCCTCGTTACGGTTATGTTTGCGGTTTGTAATGAGAATAACTGTAAAAGGTAGTCTAAGAAAATTCTGAGCTTTAAGGAAACTAATGCTTTATTTTATTATCATAGTACATGTAGGTATTTCATGCTTTATTCTTAAAATTTTACTGTACATAGTGCAAGTGTGAAGTCTTAACATCGTCAATTTCAACGTCCATCAGAAGAAATACTGTTGCCACTAGGTACCAACAAAAACTCTGTTTTGGTATATTTTGCCAAATTACATAATTATGGTATCAAATTAACTGAATTTTATCCCAATATTAATTTACCTATTTGAACAAAAACAACAACTATATTTTCCCATTTCAACGTAATATGAACAAGAAAAAACAATTTGAGCACCGATTACAGCAGTGGACTATCGCAAAAAATCGTAAGGTCCGGAACCTCGACCTGAACATTCTCGTAATATGTTTGGGGATGAAGCACCCCCTGTGAGGGAGTTTTTATTTTCGATCTCCTTCGTACTCCACCCCGCGTGGACATACGTGCCGCAGCTTAGGTGCGTTGCGGCAAAGAATAATAATAATAATAGATTTGTCGTTTAATATAGGCTTTCTGAGTAATAGCGAGCAGAGCAATCTTTTTTTCTTATTTTGGATTACAGGCAATGAATTAGATGAGCAAGTGTGTTTGTTACTTAAGTCTGGTCTTTCAAAGCAAATGAGACAAATTTATAACATCCAGAACTACAATCGTTACAAAAAAAATCGTTCGTCGTCGTTACAAATTATATAAACTTGTCTTAGCTGGCTTAACCTTAAAAACCTTTTATTTCGTTGCTAATTTTATTGATCATTTTGCGAACCACTTATATTATTTAGCTACTCAACTGATAATGAAAAAAACCCGCTTCTTTTCTAATAACCCTTCTGTTATCATCATATTCATTGATCATGTGAATGAGGAAGTAGGCATATCTCTTTGTTCCGGCGAGGCTGGAATAGCGCTCCCACAACACTGTGTTTAGCTACCAACGTCCGTATCCGGTTTGATTTTGTCCAACGGAATCCAAGTTTCCATTCACTTTTTTGCTTTTTATCATTTGGAATAAGGCTCATTATTTAGCTTAGTTTGTAGGTGCAATAAAATTATTTATTGATCATCTGTGGGGTCCATGGACACAAAATTGATAGAATTTGAAATTAGTCATTTGTTACTGCCAAATGAAAAAAGGTAAAATTGTACGAAAATGTTGAGTAAAACGTTGTTTTAAAACGGTTGTATACAATATTTGAAGAAAAAGTGTGAATATTAAAGTGTCATTTTATTGTATTACTAACTGTTGAGTGAGTTCCAAATCTTGGTATGACTTACATTAGGCAGACGAACTAACGACTCACCATATTATTTATTTATTCATTTGGATCATCTACAAATTAAATGTTTACCATTAGGAACATTATTTTAAATACGTACTTATTACATTTTCATGCAATTTTACATAAAGATGAACACATCATGCATAAGGTAAAAACATCACAATCTATAATTTATAACAATATAGGTATTCAGTAAAATTAATAAAATAGAATACAATTATTAACTTACACTCAAAATTGAAAAAAATATATTCGATTCTTTTCAAAGTCAGCTACTTTGAAGCACCCCATAAATTGTCCTTTCACAGCAAATCTGGACCCTGTCAGTTTTGTATCTTTTTTGGACGAGCCTCTCAAACTTATAAGACTAAAGACTTCTTATCCCGAATGGACTTCTGCAATATTAAAAGACTGCACTCTTCTTCTTTCGCTATATTTTATCCCATTTAGATAGGGTCGGCGCAAAATGTCTTCTTTCTCCACTTCTTTTCTATCTTTATATTCATCATCTATCACACCACAAACCATCATATCATCATCATCACACAATCATGCCATTCTTTTCTTCGGCATTCTCCTCTACACTAACAATACATTAGCTGATGTACATCTATGTCGGATAGATGGCGTTACTTGGTACCTACCGAATGTGGTAGATTTTAGTTTTTTGTATGATCTGAGTTATACAAACTAATATTATAATGGTTAATGAATATCTCATATTATTTATAAAGGAAAACCCAAATCATATCGATATTTTTTTTATTCATTTAACATTGTATTGTATACTAATAACAAGTTATAGTAAAACTTGTCCACATAAGACAATAATTTTATTAATTTATCAATGATATTTAAATATTTGTCATATTATTATATTTCTAACAAATATATCTAATAATAATTAATTTATCTATATAAATATAAAACACAATAGATCACAGTACCATTCCTAAGTTTCCGGTAAACCATATGTTAGCAAAAAATTGATTGGATTTTAATGGAATTTATTCTAGTTACACGTGTAAGGTTTTGCCACTGGTTTTGTTGCTAAAAGCCGTAACGAATTAAGTGACAATTGACATTACTTGCAACCTTCAGACTGACTCGTGAACTATTACGTAAACCGTAATTACAACTGAGGAATGTAGAATAGAATATACTTTATTGTACCAAACAAAAACAAAAGATTTACAAACTGATAGGTCTGTACACTAAATGAATGAATTTCAACTTAGATGTCTACAACACCTATCTTTATTCAGGAGCTTTAGGTAAACCTACTTGTAACTATATTTTCATTTGTTGTTGATGTCAAGGAACTTTTTTTTTTGTGACACAACACTAGAAGATCAGGTAAGATTGTCAGACTTTACATAGCCTTCTTATTTAAATATAATACAACATATTATGCAGTGTGATCAAAAAGGCTTAAAATTTCTCATAGTAACAATAAAAATTTACGTTGTTGTTCCAAAGAATCATCCAGTAAAAAGAATAATATATGTATACCTCATACTTCCTTTTAACATTCGACTATAAGACACTACCATCCATATGCTGTAAAAGTAAAACCGTCAGTAAGGCCATTACTATCAATTTCATTATGCGGTACAATGTAACATACAATTACGTTAATTAAGCTTAAAATGTCACCAAATACAATGGTTTTACAAAAAGAGTTCGCTGATCCTTTTCCATTACTAGTACATTAAATTTTTAGTAAGATATAATCGTTCATTCCGATGCTAATATTAACTATCATAGAAACGCACCTGTAATATGTACGTTTCTGAGATTTAGTTAAAAGATCAGAACCGATCGTACGAGTCATCATCATCATCATTATCAGCCTTTAGACTTCCATTGCTGATTTTCAATGCGACCGGTTGGTAGCGGTCTGCATCCAGCGTGTTCCTGCGATCTTAACAAGATCATCCGTCCACCTGGCAGCTGGTCGTCCCACACTGCGCTTGCCTTGACGCGGGTGCCACTCCAGAACCTTCGTGCTCCAACGGCCATAGGTTCTACGTGCTATGTGGCCCGCCCACTCCCACTTCAACTTGCTTATTCTTTGGGCTATGATAGTTACTTGGGTACTTCTGCGAATATCCTCTTTTCTAACCCGATCGTACGAGTACTATCACTGAATTAACAACTGTGGAATAAATTGTTACTGTTAGTAAAAATGACAATATACATATCCTGCAATTGATTATGTCAAAAGAAGACTTAAAAATGTATTAATTACATAGTTATCACCACGTTTTGGAATAACCACAAACATAGTATTTAAAGTTGTTTTAGGCATAGCAGTAGCATACATAGCCAATTTGAAAGGTCAAGTTAGGTCGGGTCACAATCAAATGTTAAATATAGTATCGCATGTCTAAGGCCAATGACGTCGAAATGCAAACTATGTTTCCGACGAAACGTCAGTACGTAAATATGTTTGACGTGTTTAACCCTTCGTAGGGTTAAAAATACAATTGCTGAAGGCTGAAGGTGTTAATATGAGTAAATGAGGCTTTCGCTTATTTACTTCTATAGTTAATACATATCTGGTAAACTCGTAGCTTCATTTCAATTCATCATAATGCTCCTATACCTATGTATATTTACGGTGACGATCTATGATGCTTTTCTGCACAACAAAGACTCGTTGACTGATCTACGTCACTATAAATATGTAGTGACAATCTTTTTATCTTAACTTGTGATTAAGACTCAAATGCGAAAAAATCCAAATGCACTTTAATTGAACATTGGGAAATCTTTTAGCTGGTTACTTAATTCAAAAATGTACCCGTAGGTACATACATAGCTTTCAAATGTGGGAATCTCGTTTCGCATCATTAAGCTGAGAATCTCACGTTAATAACATAAAATTGCCAACGCTTAAAACTGGAGTGGAGAGCGTGACGTGTTAAATAAAATCACAATATATTGCCATAAGAGTGGGAATGAAATATTTACACAGATCTATCACTGGCCCACATGACGGCAAAATATGGCATTGTTAGAACAGGCGTTGGTTTTCTCACGTATACAGCCTTTCACTTAACTATTACCAAACATCGTACTGACAGATTCCAGCCACACTTGAATATACTTTCACATTGTTTTCGACTCTATTCCAAAACCATAAGGTTGTATTGATTGCATGTGATGTACCACATTTGTAAAACATTAGAATTATTGTTGTTGTCCATGCGTGGAAGTCATTTGTATGTATGTAGATCAGAGGTCATCATACCGTTCTATAGAGAGTTCTTACATTATTTTTGGTACCTACACAGTTGACAGATGACGTTGCACTACTTTCTAGAAGCTAAGCTTGAAAGCTTCTATTTTGTGACCAACATACGGAAGTCCACTACGAGACAAAACAAAATTAATGTATTTTGTGATCCATTTCGGATTTGTATTTATTAAAATCTTGTTTGAAGCTATGTTTAAGGATTTCTTGACGCATGAAGACGCAGAACACCTAATTTCTGTAGGATGTTTTCAATTGCGTTTAAACTCTTCTGAATTATATGTAAGTCGCGATTGACTCGATGTTAGTATATTTTCACTAGATTTACTTTCATTATGATCCACCTCCCTTATCCAAGATTTTATGTCTTTATGTAAATAATAATACCTAAATTATGTGGACTTGACTGAATTTAAACTATGATACTAAAAACGACTTCCATGTACCTATATGAAGAGTAGTCACTCACGGCAATTAAAGAAAGTGGATTTCCATGTATTTACTAAATAAGCCCATTGTCTTGTATGTTATTCGGTCCATTCATTTTGTGCATTAGAATCGGACTGTGGAATTTAGCACAGTGGCACGATCCGATCAAACAAGTATTGATATTTCCTAAGTGTTATGATTTTGACAGATTCAGGCTTGCATACTCCGAGAATGGTTACCTGGCGGCCTGATAGGTCGACATTAACAAATGATCGTTTTTATTCTGCGCCCGCGCACCGGATACGCAGTGGTTCCTGTGAGAATGTCGAACTCGATTTTTTTTCGACCAAAAAGCGGATGTCCTTCATACGACCGGTTTATGAAAGGTGTTGAACATATGTCTGCATTGTTTTCGAAACGAGTATAATGTCGATTAGAGTTTTTAACCGTAAATTGGATTAACGAATATGATTGCGCGGGAGTTCTCGTCACTGTGGGGCTATTGATGCAATTCTCGGTAGGTCTCCGTTTTTCAGATCTGAGAATTGCGATGGGCGTTTCAACTTAATTTACAATATTGACCTACTCGTGTATAAATACCTGCGTAATTAAAAGTGTTTAAGTGCGACATTCTTGATGCAAACGTTCGTTTCTTTAACGAAAATTGCCTTGTATATTGCGACGCATATTGCAGTTTTAAGGTTATAATTTTGTTTAGAGCACCTGTCTTACTCATAATCACCTGTCGAGCAATCGCTAAGACGAGGGCTCGAACACTCATTTGTTGGATGATACTTTTTATTTTTGTAGAAAGCATATGCAACTAAATTGAATTTTGGATAATGTTGAACAGCTTACCGTAGTTCACCGTCACCTTTAGTTCAATACACAAACTTTTAACATAAATTATTATTAGCCATTGATCTCATAGATTTAAGATCTTCGCTTCACTCAGTGTCTCTTCTGTTGTTAATATGTAAATTGAAACATATTATTATGTCATAATATCTCACTATCAAAAGTATGATTTTTATAATCTATCTATCTACATAAATAAAAATGAATTGTTGTTCGTTAGTCTGATTAAAAGTCGAGAACGGCCCGGCCGATTGCGCTGATTTTGGTTTTAAAATGTTTGTCATAGTCCAGGGAAGGTTTAAACGGTGAGAAAATACACGGGATTTTTTTTGTGACGCAGACGAAGTTGCGCGGGCCAGCTAGTTAAAAATAAATGTATTTAATAGGTCCATACCTATTTTTATAAATAAAGTTTATTGCTTAAAAATACTAGTAAAAATATTATGATCTGATAATGATAACCTGTTGGATTTAGGTATAGTTCTAGGTCACCTTAAGAACAAGCTAATATTATAAACACTACTATCACGAGTTTAATACTTAAAATACATTTAGGTTCACAGTTAAATAATTCGAGAAAGAGTTATAAAATCATTTATCATCACATAGAATCATTATTATTTTAATTTTTAATATTACTTTGATGAAACATTCTTTTATGTACACAACTGCTGTAAAGTTGAATTATTAACATGTGCATACATAACATATTGATGGACATTTGAAGGTGACATTTGCATAAAAAAAAATATGGAAGATTTTCAAAGAACTATACTATGTAAGATATAATAAATTAACAAAGACATGAGAAAAACAGATTATTACAATAATTATCACTCAACTGGGAACGTCACTTTTCGCTAGATGACGAAACTGGGGACTTCGTTCGGAATCACTACCCCGTTTGAGCCTCTTTTTAAAAACATTTTTTTCAATAAATATTAATTTCGATTTGTAATAAAACCGTATGTTTTTGTTAATCTTCATTATTAAACAACGTTGTATCGTATTTTCAGCGAAAATATACTATCTCCATAAAATATGAGACGATTAAAAAATGTAAACAAAACAAGTTTTAGAACTGTGCTCAATTTTGGCTCCTGCCACAGACTTGGCAAAAGTAAACAAACCAATTTTGTTGCCGATCCCAGTTGAGTGGATAATACCTATAATAACGGCAAAACATTATTTTGGTAAAAGAATAAAATAATCTGCTTAAATATAATTAATTACCTCAATACTTTTGTTCTTTAAATCAGATAATTAGAACTTCAGTTCAGAATAATTAAGTCTAGTGTTAATATTTTTTGTACTATGTTTAAATTATTTTGAATTAGGAAGACAAACTATGATGTAGAAGACCTTTGTAATGAACAGAAAAATTTAAAGTTTAAATAAAGATTAAAATAATATTGAGACAGAGGTTTGCGACACGTGGTCTTATTTTTGGTCTCTGAAATCCAATCAACATCAAAAAGTTGATATATAAATAAAATTATAGACATCATAGTTTAAAAAAGCTATTGGTAGGGTACTACAATTTATTCTATTCTATCTAGAAAATGCCCGCTTTCATAACTATACAATAAAACCACTCTTCTTCAATTTAAGAATCACTTTGAATGCAGAATAACCTGACAATACAAAACTCTATAAGCAACGGTAACCGCTTACGATTAGGTAGCAGGTTAGCTCGTCTGCCTACAAGGCAAAATATTCATATAAAATACTAGAATCTACCATGTTTGGCCATAAAGTCAACGCTCAAACAAGTACTAAAATATAGGTAATACCAGTCTATTAATAGTTTTATTAGTAAAAAAAACTGTTTGAGCAGGGCCGGTAGACAAAAGGTGTTCGGGCCACGTGCTTTCGGCAGATGTCGTGTTATTACCGTCGGGCTGCGGCGTGCGAGTCGCGACTGGTGCAAGCGCACTGTGTCAGATGCGATCAACTAATTGAATTGCGTTCGATATTTGAACATTCGAATAGGCGTTTTATTCGTAGTAGTTCACCAGCATAATCTTTATATATTTATTATATCTTTGATGATTTAAAATGTGAAAAACAACCCAAAAAATGTATTTTAGTAATATAACTGTTTAAAAGTATCTTATAATTTCCAGTTAGGGAAGAAAGTAAAAATATTTTGTAGTACAAACGTATTATTGTCAAAAACTCATTATACATAACAGCCATGACATGATAGCTTATGACTTACACTATACCTACACCGGACAGTATCTAGAGCTATTTATCTACTTGTATACATTGTCTACAATAGGTACCAATATCTGTGCGTGTACTAAATTCCATTGATTTTTGACTTAGTCTAATAAAAATTAAATCAAAGAAATAAAAGTTACTTAGGGCAAAGCACTTGTTTTTTTCATACGAATTTATGTTATTTTATCCCAAATTAACATGCGAGTTTTTTTTACTTCAGTGTTACAGAAATAAAAATGTTTTACTGTCACATAAACACAAATGTAAAGACGCTATCTTGTAGTACCTACTATTCATAGTATCTTGTTTCATTTTTATATGTTTTAAATATTTTTTACTATCTAAATAAAATTATATTATCATTGAAATCAAAGATATTATTATCAAACATCTATCTACAATAACTCCATTGTTGAGACAGTAGTTGACAAGCATTTGGGAATAAATTGTCACATCATGTTTCTCAGTCCGTGTTATTTTATACACTTCAATGCAAAATAATCCTTAAGTCACCGTATCTAAGTTACACAATACTAAAGCGAGCTATAGTACACGTGACACGCGATGCCACAAAGCGGCTTTGCAACATCGCGCGTGCGTTGTACTGCTCTAACGTGTACGTCTGTCTCGCTCTAACAGACGCGTCGTCGGGCAAGGCGGGAGAACCCTAACGTCTATGTTGTACGGATCGGCGTTTAGTATGTTGCGCGGAAGCGTGGAGCGTCATATTGTTTGTTGATTATAACTCCAGAAACGACATTTAAGGTAAGTTTGACACTTTATTTCCAGTACTAGTCCTTTGTTTTTATTAGTTAAGTTTATTTTGTGTAGTTTATTATGTCTCTGGATTGAGAGACAGCGAATAAGTTCAAGTTCACATCGGTAACTACGTGACCACGCCACGGCCGGGCCGTACAGCCATGACGGAGGGCTGCCCGAACGTCAACTGTCGTGTATTGAGTCGGCTGTGCGTGTACCTTAATAATACTTGTATTATATTTAATCTCCGGAATATATTGTTATTACCATTTATTTTATTAGATATGCCTTCGTTTGTGTATCTTTTAATCTATCATTTGTAATTCATTCTGGTATTTTGTTATTTTTCCTGGCATTGCGGAGATCTGTGGCTATGGCAGCCGCTTCTCATGAGGTGGACCGCATGCCCGTTTACCTGCTATAGCTATTATTGTGAAGAGCAGGGATAGATTACATTGAATTGTGTCGAGTTGCTCATGAACGTCGTTTTTTTTTGTAATTGGATACATTTTTTATTAGTTAAGTTTAATTTTAACTTTACATTTTAAGAATGAATATTTAGGTTTCTTTCTAATTGTAGGTCAAAACTAAAGAAAATGAATTTGAAAGACGACAGAAACTTAATGAAAAAGTTTGTGAAATTAGTAGAAAAATATCCTGAAATCTACGATCACACGAATGATGGCTACAGATCTGTTGGCCTCGAAAAGGCTTGGGAAGAGATAAATCAGATCGTGAAAGATGAATTCAAGGAATCTTGCAATAGTAATTTATAAATTAAACTTTTTACACACGAACACACACGCTCACAGGCTTAGCAACCTATCCGCTGATACACACATACCCATGCAATAATGTCAAAAAACACTTATCCTTCATTTCTCAGGAATAAAATGTGTTTATCAACCGTGTTATCAACCTGTTTCAAATTTTGCACTTTTTCAGTTGATGAATTAAAACTGAAATGGAAGGGAATCCGATCGTCTTACAATAGATACAAAAATAAATTGAAGGTTAATCAAGAATGCCAGAAGTATTATTTGAGTGACGAACTGGGCTTTTTGGATCCATTCTTAAGACCAAAAAAGTGAGTTTTCTTATTTTATTGATTAAGCCTCAAACAATAGATTCTTTTGTTGCAAAATAAGTGAGACCGACACTCAAAGTATCCTAATTTTGTTGAGAAAAGGGTATTGACGGAAAAAATTAAATATTTAGTTTGACTTTAAGTAAAACATAATAAATGTGATTTAACTTCCAGATTTACTCCAAACAAATTAATGGCCGATGATTCTTATTTCTACAACGGTTGTCATGAAGATGATCTATCAAGCGAGTCGAATATGGAGGAAGATGATTACGAAATAAAATCAGAAATCATGGAAGACGCACCAATTGTTGAAGAAATGGTGCAATATGTACCGATGAATGTCATGAGTAGTAATGTAAAGGCTGATGAAGTTCAAATAGATAAAGAAGAAAAACCTGTAGAAGAAGACAGTGAAGAGTTGCAATTCTTCAAATGTATCCTTTCTGATATTAAAGGTTTTACATCGAAAGAAAAAAGAAAGTTTAAAATGGGAATTCTGCAGTTGATCGATGACATAGAAAATGAACGCAAAGATAACTAAACTGTGACTGAATAGATTTAATTGTATTTTGATTTAAATTAAATATATCTATTTAAAATAGAATTTAGACCTTAAGACTTTAATTAGTTTTAAGAAGAACTTTGTACATATAGTGATACTTTGTTATTAACAAGAAGAATAAAAATATGTTAACGTCGAAGCATACCTGATTGTTTAATTTATTATTTCGTCAAATACCAATAGAATTTTTTTTAAATAATTTCTTCTATCTTATAGAATAGAATACAATGAATTTGATAAAAGGAATTCAAAAATCCAAATGTTACCTGAAGTTTTGTAGTATTAATAGAAAATCACCATATTCATTTATCAATCAATCTTATGTACATCATTTCATAGACTAGACTGTATATCTACCTAACTAGTTAGGAATACAGGTAGGTAAAACAAATATATACAGGCATGTATTGCTAAAAGATCTTCAAAATATCTGTGCACTGTACCTATCTATTTATGTAAATGATTGAAAAATTTATCGTGTTACCTTTTATACCTACCGCTTCAGATGCTTTATCTAGTTCCTTTGTTTTTAATTTCATCAATAAGTAATTACTTTTTACAACTTTAACACGATCGTTAATCACATAGAAGTTATTGCGTCTATCTACAAGCTCCAGTATAACAAGTACTACCCTCATTTGCATGGAAATGAGGCCTGAGAACATTCTCGGCGCAACCCTCCGTCTTCTGACGCCTTCTTTGCTTAATTATAAAGACGACACACTGGGATTTAGCAGATACAATATTATAAAAATTGGAGTGTGAACACTAGAGCAATTTATTTCAGGATTACACAAAAAATTTGACAAAATGAGTGTTATGTTAACATTCAAGCGCATTTGTATCATTTACAATACAAATATCTATATCCCTAAAATGATAATAACTGACATTGTTTACGCCACTACATAATGATCACATCATTGTTTCAGAGCACGTGAACCTCCCCGTTCTCATACCACTGCGTCCAAGCTAATTCCATTACCCTAATGAAGATATGCTTAGGCATAATTGATGCAGCCATGAGAAATAGAGCTAACTATAATGGCGAATACTTACTTTATGGCTTTTTGTGTTATTGGTATTCGGTTAATCGATATTGATTATTATTGATGTAGGAGTAACAATGAAATTTCAGTAAACTTTAAAGGACGATTTGGTTAAACTGTTATAAGGAGCCGCTAGACAGCGCAGGACCGGTCACTGTAGGCCTATGTCCGGTAGTGGACAACTACGGGCTGTTGCTGATGATGATAAAAATATTTAAAACGTCTTTAAAAAATTTCATCTTATCATTTCATATATTCGTAATGGATTCAATTAACAAAAGATCTTTATTCTTTCATTGAACTAGAGTGAAATTGTTTTAGTTTCAAAATATATGCGCTTAGCTCTCATTTATATGGAAAGTGGGTGTAAGTAGGCGGAGTGGCATCGGTCAGCAAAACAACCCGGCGGGAGGTTAAAACCTAACGCTTGTACGCGACAATACTTGCCCTATTTAACGAGCCATGAAACAAAACAGTATTTATTCAACTAAATTAAATAATGTTGTTAAAAATAAATTAAATGCATAAATAATGTCATATTATCTTAGGTTGGTTCTTAGGTTACCTCGATACAGGCTTGCCTAGTGAGGTAACCACCAGTTAAGTTGTTTTTATCTTTACCTTTTTTAATTAATAAATATTTTTTCATTTTCAATTTCATTTTCACTATCACTTATTAACACTATACCTTATTTAAAGATTCTTACAATAAAATTCATCAACTTAAAAATAGTCTTGATTTCCCAAGCCATTGAACTCATAGAACATGAGATTATAAAAATGAAATAAATCAACCAAACTATCCTACACGACCTGGATAATCTATATCTCATGAAACGTACGCATCGAGCGAACTAATTAACATACTAGTTGAACTGAGCCGGAACGCAGTCGGCCCTGCTAACTTGATTATTGGTATAGGCGGTGCTGTGTACTGCATATTACAATTCACACATTAGTAGACGATCAATACCTACTAGTTTGAGACCTGCCTTTGTGACCAATATATTAATAGGATTGATATATTAATAATTTTGTTTATCATTATTCAGTTTGGTATTGTTCTAATAATACTAAATTTTAGCAACTGTAGTTTAATGTAATGTTGGGTAAATACGACCTGGAGTATGGAGTTATTTGTTTGTACAGCTAGCTATAATTTCACCTAAATGTTGCAAGTCATTCTAAGCTGCCGATATGTAAGCCTTAGCATGCAACGCGAAACGTCACTCTGCACAATCTCGTACTGGGTTGTCGCACCGGAGGAGGTTTGTAGATTGTTTACCTATTAGTCGTCAACTGTTAATTTGACTAAGATTTTAGAAGAGATTCGACTCTAGAATATTTATCCTCTGTAACGGAACTACTGGAATCTATTAAAAAGTACAAATTCAATTATTAGAAAACGCCATAAAACCTGACAGTCCTACAAAGATCATGAATCGTAATTAGCGGTACACCTCCATTCATTAACGCACTTGCAAACGTCAGAGATAATCACGCGGTAAAAACGCGTGTCATTCCTGAACAAGTGAGCCACATTTATCGCATCAATTGAACAGGATAATGGTACTCATTGTATATACTTACTGTTTAGCAGCTTATACAAAACTGGAGATGCGAACTCGGGAACCGGTCTAAGGACGATGTCCCGGCATTCTTGGTGCCCGCACGCAGTGTTATGCACTATTTTGACTTTGCCTTTCGGTTATGTTTTAGAAAACTGAATAGGGATACCTTTTAATGGCATATCGTGGATCTGCTTAGATTCTCTGTATGTAGATATCTGTAAGTGATAATACTGGATGTTTATGAAATTACAAGTGAAATGAACATGTTATGTAGAATGTTAAGTAAAGAGTTTACGAGCGTTTGTGGACAATGAAAGTTGCTGTGAATACATTATTAGTGAAATAAATAGTTTTAATATCATTTGTACTCTTAATAATATTTACGTTATTCTTCATTCAATAGTTTATAGTTAGCGATCGCGGGTTATTTTTAATCATTATTTATGTGTTAAATTTTCCACGTATAAAAAATGACATCTTAAAATGTTACCGAGGTAATTTGGTGCCTAAACGACAGAATTAATAAGTTTTCACATTTTCATAAAGTCATGCTGAAATAATCGCTTTACTTGGTTCAGATGATTTTAGATATGCCGGGGCCATAACGGACCGAAAACAGAGACGGAGAGTTTTGACTGCAACTGGTTCGAAAAAGACAACATTTTACTCTCGTACACTTAAAGAGCCTTAAATTTTATCTAACACATTCTGAAATTTAAAATCTATCGGAAGAAAATAAAGTCGACTTTCGTATAAAACAAGAAAATGGATATTGCAATTTCTATCTGAACATTGAGGTGGCTCCACATTTTTATTTGTGGGAAGAAAAAGATGAAAAACGTCTGTTTGTATAAGTAAGAGCGAGACGGTATTATTCAGCATTTATATTCCGGGTACGTGTAAGTTTCAGGCAACGGTCGCCGTGAAACTCGTAAATGGGAAAAAAGCAACAACGGAGAACTCAACCGTCTCTAGTGAGGGGAAATGAGATTTGATTCGATCTGCCGAGTGAAATTAATACATGTATCTACAAGACAATGTAAAATTAATATCGATTTTTACGACAATATTATCAAAGTTTTTTTTCTAAATTCAAGTGAATTCAAGAATGTTCTTTATGTCACATTGTAGTGTAAAACCTAACAGTCATATTTCTTGTGATATGTACGTGCAAAGGTTGAGTCACGGACGCAGTATCGATTAGTGAATCGGATCACGTCGATTCACTCACACGGATGAGGTAAGAAATATGTATCAATGATGATGTGAACTGTCAAGTACGATGAGGTCATTTAGTGCATATCTAAATTAAGGATTATAATATTAACGACACACTGGATAATAAACTGATCACCAAAGTACCTTGTAGCACCAAGTTCGTTTGAAAAATATTCACTAATATGGTGTTGTGATTTGTATTGTTTATTAATTAAATTATTACTATGAGTTATTACGTCAATGACAACAGCAGTAATTTTCTTTAGAGAAACAGAAGATAATTAAGTGAATAAAGATATAACTTCTATAACTTCATGTCTTGAAAATAACAATATTTGATTAAACTACGCAAATGAGGTTTTAACACGCAACTTCAAGCCAAAAGTCGTCACTAATATCAGCAAAAACTTATATTTGACGTAGTGTAGATTTTATCAATAAAGTACCAGTGTTGACTTGGCTTCCAATTATTGTAGGAATATTCAGTGTTTTTTTTTCTGTTTATTGTATATATTATGTGATCAATTCATTGGTGCATTGTTGTCGTGTCATTATGAAAAAGAATAAAACTTTTCACTCTTTCGACTTTGATTTTGACTCAATTGATTTTATCGATTGTTTTTCAAGTATCGATTAACAGATTTTCCAATGATATCGATAATCGTGTCTCATCTCTAAACACTCGTCATCAGAGCACGAGCTGCGTTGATATTTCCACGTAGATTTCACTCCGTAAAACCTTTGCCGTTTATTTTTGTATACATTTTTGGTTGCCGCGTCTCTTTTTACTTACGACCACTTCGGTGTTTCGCCTTTAAGATTTCAAGACATCTTATGGTAAGAATTTTCTGTATGTTCCTTTTACTTTTAAACCTATGTTTTACTTCAAAGGCTAAAAGGAAATAATATTTTAATAGTCATTTTGGATTCCTTGCCATGTCATGGCTGATCATTTTGAATCTAACCAGTGAAAAGTTAACTTAGTGTTAATTGGTTTTTAAACTTTTTTTCGAAAGATAGACCTAAAGAAAATTCAAAAACTGTTTTTTTTTTTTTAAATACAAGAGTTAGACTGCTATTGCTACATAGGGCGATACAATTTCCTCCAACGAAAAAAAAAAACTGTGACTTTATAATAAAAGCACAAGTAAGTTAGTTGATTTGTAAACAATTTTCACAAAGTCTGGAATGCTATGTAGGCTTGTCTAAAAAATAATGTTCCAAGAATTTATTACCTATTTTGAAATTACATTTACAAGATGGATGATTTTGTCATGTATCCACCTTCCCCACGTATGCTTACTCAACACTAGTTACGCAATGAGATGACTGCGTCTGTGGACTGCACTGATTTCGTCAACACGATCCCCGCTCATTATGTAAAGAGAAAGTTACAAACATTCTATAAAATCTATTACGTTTTGGGTTTGAACGGTGCTTTACTTTTCAAATTAAGGGTGACCGGTAGCTTACTACGCTTCATTAGCCCATGTCAATAATTTTAAAGGAATTAATAAATGATCGATTAACGAACTCAGGAAATGTTTAGCTTAACTCATCTTAAAATTAACGTAGCTGTGTTCATGGAAATTTAAACGTTCCATTGTTTCAAGTGGTTCAAAATACACGTTTAGATAACGCCCAAAGATCACTTTAAAGTCACCTTGAACTTTAGTCATGAAAACATAACTTAATAATACATTTTAAAAATATCTGTAACCATAAACGGGTAACACAAAAAGATCAACAGAAAAACTTTAATAAAAACATAAGTCCTCAGCGGCTATATAAAGTAGATTGTCCAAGTAATTCACTCGAGTAGATTAGACTGAACGTATAAATATGTAAGGAGTAGCCATGGAATTATCATATCTGGAAGCCGCACTTGTGGAGTAGAACTCATCCGAGTGAGAGAGAAGATTGGAACAGTTCTGTCTCTTTCGAACTGTCATTGCAAGTAATGTGTCCAAACTTTATATTAAGAGACAATAGCAAAAGTTGTTTGTGTTGCCTAATTGGGCTGACAAGCTAGCAACTATTCTGGTGCTCAGTAATTACCTGAGAACTCTTGGACTGTTTCTCTGCGCTTAGGTCACAGTGAAATCGCCTAATTTGAAGGATTAACGTCAACAAAGAAGAAATAATAATACTTTAGTAACGTTACAATACTAAAGTAATAATTCAAATAATTAATTATGACTTATTGTCTCACATGAGATAGCATTGTGACTTTCGCACCTCTCGCTCGACTCATTTTCCCTACAACGTATTAGAGTAAAATGGATTTTATGAACAGTTTTGAAAGTCTATATTCGCCTGCGTTGTTCAACAGTGTATCCCTTCTTTTTGTTATGAATCTATGGAAGAGACGCATATTGAAGCGGGACGGGGGCGGTTGGAGTGGTGCGTTTATCGACGCAGTCGCGGTCGCCTCGGTGTTTACGCCGATTAACTGATATTTATACAGAGCTTAACCGTAATCTTTCTTTGTTATATTGTATCTGTTACAGTGATGTAAACATGTTCGATTATTTGTCTATTACTTAATGAGTTGCTCATTATTGTTAAGTTAAATTGTTACCTTTGAATTTTAAGTGGAATTTTATGGTCTATTTGTGATGGTTAATTTTGTCGATTGTTATTTTATTTTCATTTCATTGGTTTGTTATAAAATGTTTAATATCAAATTTGAAAAGAGTTCAATGTTCTTTTTACTGTTTATGATATTTTATGATAAATTTTGAACTTACTATTTCGCGCCAAAAAACCCGTCGTTTCAAATGTACACCAAACATCTCCATATTTAAAAATCGAATTAAATTAAATCCTACATCAATAATTATAGTAACAGCTCTAATGATATCCTCGCAGTGAGGGTATGTGGACAGATCAGGGTCCGATATCGGGCGAGATGTCGACTGCACTGTCGCAGCCTCTAACCCCCGCCACCAGTGTCATTGAACGTCTTGACTGTCTCATAATCTTAACGAATGCAAAACAATGTGAAACTAAGGGCATCCACTACTCTGTGTCTGAAGTACGTTGAGATTATGTTTAGACGAAAAAATAAATTGTTTTTGGAAATAATAAGTACATCTAGACTAATCAACAAAAATTCAGAATCTGGAACTTTTCCTTTAGAAAATTATGAACAATTATCAAAAAAGGTTGTAAATTAAGACTTAGGATTAAATATTACGTTAGGTCCCTATATAAATAGTTGAAGTTGAATAGGTACTAATAAACACATTCTTCTCTCAAAATTTAACAAGGCAATCTAATAAAAATATGTTAATTCTAGACCTTTCCTTTCATAACCTTATATTTTTATTTACTTACAAGTAAATAGTTAATATAATATTGGTCAGTAGTAGGTAATTATGGCAGGTGAACTGGCTGAGACATCAGGTGTTTGATCCAAACGGCAACGAGTTAAATATAGAATATTCTCGTTTTAAATAATAAAAATGAGAGAACAATGCTCTGGCACGCAAAAAGAAACAAAAACTGTAGATATAGAAGTAGTTTTATTTATTCTTCGTCACTTAGCTGCTGTACTTTAAGCTCTTAGAATTGCAACAAAGTAAAGGACGAAGAGCCTTATTACGAACTTATTTTCATCACTCGACGCTGTTAATGGAATCGAGTTGTAATTTACTTCAATTTAGTATCACGATCTCAGTCTCCTTTCTACTATGTAAACCCAATAATGCGATAGTGATGATTATGATGACGATATACCGATTTCAGTCATATGACCGTTTACTGTTTACTTGTTGATTTGTGTCCTCGGCCGTTTAACATTATACATGGACTAGCTGCCCGCGCAACTTCGTCTGCGTTACAAAGGGGTTCAAACAGTACTCGCAATGCCGTCGCGTTATTATTTGCGCGGCCTGAAGTGCACCTACATATTCATTGCATTTTATACTCGTGATAACTTCTAAACGAAAAGACCGATTGGAATAAAACAAAAAGTAATTTGCTTCTACATTAATACTCTTGATAAGGGTTAATATAACGATACTCATTTAACGTTAAATTCAATCTTGGGACGAAATATTATTTTCATAAACCTAAAACCGGTTATTGTGACTAAACTATGATAGTTAGTTATATGCTGTCACGGACTTTTTCGTTTGTTTTACTAAGATCTAAAAACCCGTAGTACATCATTTTGTTCTACTGTCAATAGTTTTTGCAGCGTACGCATAAATAGGTTTTCGATTATTCACCTTGTGTTACATATTCGATATTTTCATACGGATCCCTAATTTTTTTGAAAATAAATGCACTTTCCAACACTGAAAGAATTTTTGAAATCGGACTAGTAGTTCCTGAGATTAGCGCGTTCAAACAAACGAACAAACTCTTCAGCTTTATAATATTAAGTATAGATATAGATATATATGTAAGAATCTTGTCGCAGATTTAAAGATCCAACAGAAAAAGCTCTGCCACACAGTTACAAAGGCCTTGTGTGTTTATCTTTCAAAAGGCTGACCGACGATCTGATTAAAAGCATCGCAAACAACGCAATGTAGTAGATAGCCTACGAACGAGACAAACCTCTAAAATCCATCCATTAGAAGTTCACTACATATTTTTTACTTTCGAATTTATATAACTTTTAAACAACAGTATATTTCTGTTAAATGTCATCCGTTGTCTACCCCAACATTCACCCAGTTGATCCCGAAATACCCAAGCATCAGTGGTGAAGATAAAACATCCGGCTATTGTGATTCTGATGTCGCGTAAGGCACAGCGCCGAGATAATTTCACCTGACCTCTGCCAGTTCATTGACTGCAGCTTGCATAGATGTACGCATGTCTATTACGGATACCAGTCCAAATTATAAACTTTTGGTGTGTAGTTCCATTTTAAAGTAAATAATTATTTTTTTGTCCACACTAGTTTTTAGACAGTCAATTGTAAAATTGCTATTGTATTAATTGATTTATTGAATACGGTGCACCGAAACAAAAATGAATAAAATATACCTAAACTTAATTATTATATTGTAAATAACGTTCACGTTCTCAACTCCTTCAGGATATACATTCTGAATTTGATAGTTATTCTGACACAGTTTAGCTGGAATATTATTATTTGTTTTAGTTTAGATTTTAACACATCAATATGGTACCCAAAATACAGGTCTTACCTAGTTTGGAGCCAGTTGCTCAAGTAAGAAAATTGTTAATCTTCTATAGATTTTTCAGTTAGATTTAAGTATATTTTCTAAGTTGTAGTTTTAAGTTCCTGAATTGTTAATATTGCTGCTGTTCTATACTGTTCAATAATAAATTTCATTTCAAAAACAAAAAAAAATAAAAATATAGGATTTTATTAGGAAGTAAGAAAGGAATCCAATATGTAAAATGCACGTAAAATTACAATTAAACGTTTGAATTAACGCTTTCGCTTATAACTACTACTATACGCTACTTAAAAGCTCTCTCTCACACAACCAACTACTGAGTATAAAGTGTTTCATAGTAAAAAGACACGATCACGAAATTAATCTTGGACTGTGAGAATCACAATATTTTTGTAAAATAAAGTTGCATTGTTAATTCATTTCATATATACTGCAGATAATATATTATTATGTTTTTGGCTCTTAATGCTAGCATGTTTTAGTAGGAAAACCTACTACCTTGGGAGATGGAGGCGAAGGCTCACAGTGATGACTTTTATTGGTGATGTGACCTTCTCGATTCACCAAAATCTCGTAAAAGAAGAAGGCGGTGTTCTTCTCTCTCCATTTGATATTGAAAGTTGGCATCAGCTGGCAATTCCTGCAACTTAAAGAATAATTTATTGTTTAATCTGATCTATTCAAAATTTAATTTTATTCTGTAATATGTAGTAAATATTATACCTAAGTGTATTATACCTATGTATAAATCTTTGTACATTTTTTTTTTTAATTGCAAAGTAGATAAACGAGCATACGGCCCACCTGATGGTAAGCGGTCACCGTCGCTCATAATTAGATCCATTTTATACTCTACAGTGTAACATTAAAACATAGGCGAAGGTATTTGGTTTCTGGTTAGTACAACTGGTTTTCTTTCAGGTATGTATTTCCGGTGTAAACGATAACATAAATTTTGAGATGTCCGATGTGGAATGTTTATATTAAAATGTAATAGTACTTGTTTCAAGTTGTTCTTTGATAAAACTGACTGACTAATTAATACTTGTGGTGGAACTGTCGAATGCCACGAATCAACTTGAATCTCCAGTTTATTTGAATTGTTAGGGAATTTTAGTCTTTTCCAATACAGGATGAATGTTTCTTCATTATCAAAGAAAGTTTTCAGGTACCGAATATTGATACGGAATACTTGTCTATATCTATTTGTAGATGTACTATTAAACTAATCTCAATTACAACAAACCTTTCTTACTTTGAATGTTTAATTTCTTTTAAATTAATGTTTATCATAAATAAACAGCTAGTCATAAAACCAAACATTACATAAGAAGTCAGTAATGTTATTAGAAAACCATAGTGCCAGTTGATTATTTCTAACTCGACAAATAACGGTGTATCGGCCCTCAAATCGAACAGATACACATTAAACTAAGCAAAGCCTTTCTATAATGTATATTTTAGTGAGGAGGCAACCGGCCAGCGCCTGCTTAGGTGACCGAAGCGACTAAGGGCCATAGACCTAACAACTGATTGTATTAGTTGTGTAGACTCCTGTTGTTTAAAGTTTCATTTTTCATTTATATAAAGGAAATATTTAGCGTACAGTTACTGTATTTTACTACTTTTATTTACAACTTGATTATTTTTGATCCGATATTGATTATTTTTTTATTTCAATTGTATCATGTTCTCGTTGAGTCTAATTTAACTAACCATAGAAAAGAAGTTTATTTTAATTGTGAATCTTTGGCATTTCTGTTCAGGTAAACTATTTACTTTATCTATCATAACAAAAAACACTTACGTGGAAAAATACTTTATTGTAGTTAATTAAATACGACATAAAGACGCACTTCCAGCTAGTTTGAAGGTCAATGGGGGAGATCTAATATGATCTAACAATTGATAATGACCACGATGACCACGACACTCTTTTTTTTTGTTTGCAAGAAATCTCCAAACCTCCATCTACCTCGCAAGTAGCTTGGACTTGAACTGCACTAAAATTTCCTGAATGTGAACAGTCAGCGTCCGAACCCCGGCTGAGGCCATAACTCAGCAGGAGTGACGGGATGTGTTGGAAGCTAAAGCATATACAAATTAACTCTCACCTTTAACTGAAGTAGCCCCCTTTATGTCAAGCATAAGAAACCACCTACCAAAATATTATAATCATTGTCACATCTATTATCTTCATAGTGCATTGTGAATCATTTGTGCGCTCTGTCCCTGCAAGTCTGCGCAGTTTACGACCGATGTCGTATCGTGCTCGGCACAACGAAGATTCTAGATCCACTGGATATTTCCTACTCGCCTCTCGCTCTACGGATTACTTTATAATCTAGCTGGCCGTGAGTTCCGTGGCAATAAAACACCGCTATCTCATACGAGTATAAATATTATGCATTAGAATCTGTGTTTGTTTCCTTGAAACATATTAGTACTATAATTGTTTTGTAATCTACATTTTAATGTTATTAGTTCAAGATTTTGTTTTCAGAATATTCTGGGATTTTAATAAAAATATATTAATGATGAATAACCTTGTTCGACGGCATTAGTAATAATGGGAAATGCTGTGAGAACGGGTAAATTTAAAGATCGTTGTATGAGACAGACTGACTTCAGAAGAAGGACTTGTATCTGTCTTACCATTATGGATCTCATAAGTCTTCATAAGCTACATTTGGAAACAAATATCACTAAATGAAGATATCAACAATATACTGCTATTCAATTCGCAAGTACATTGTTATCAATATTTTTTTTATCAAACGCTCATTTAACTCTAGAAAAATTCAAGGTTGTTATGAAATAATAACACAGCAAAATGAAGCATATCTTATCATAAATAAAAATACCAATATATTTATCACAGTAATATTACGATAACGCTATGGAATTGTTTTGATAAATACATAAAATATAATAATAGAACGGCAGCACGCTGATCTGTTTACGTCCAGTTTTCACGAATTAAAAACTAGATGGCGTTAGTAGTCTCGCAGCCTTAAAAAGTGTGGGCGCCAAACATTTAAATCCCGAATATAAAAGTTTACAATTTTATACTTTCACCAATCTCTTCGAAAAAGTGACTAATGCTAGATTCCATTTATTATAAATGATCAAATTATTATCTTAAAATCGAATCCAATTTATAATGTTATGATAATGAAATGACCGCCCAAACTGCAATAAGCAGCATCTCAGCGACTTGTTTTAGTGTTAACAATATTAATGTTCAGAATTTGCAACGATTTGAATAAAACTGATTTATTTATTGCCCATAATAAAGACATCAATTATTCCGAGATAAATTTATTACGCCTATTGCTTTATTGCTTGTTTATTTTTTTATTTATTGTCACATTTAGGTAAATTATGCTTGTTAAAACAATTTTTTTGTCTGCGGGCAATCTGGAGTAGTTTTTTTTATTACAATTTGTACTTAAGCGTGGGATCTCCCGGCTTGTTTGAATGTAATAATAAAATTAATGTGCCTCTTTTGAGCCCTGACCACTGATGGCTTGGGTCGTAGACCTCGTCTTCAGTGGGCCTCTGTTTTTTATATTGTATTTTTAAATTTTATTCCTTTGTTATTTTTTTTAAAAATATAATGTAAAAAATAAGTGTAAATAAATGAATACAGAAATTAATGTTTTGTTGACTTTTATAAATTAATTTAATTTATTTGACTGTGAAAAAATATTATCAATATTTAAGGTTATTAAACATTACATTAGTGATGTTGCAAAGTTTTATTACTTGTTTAAGTCTTTATGTTAAGTTTTATTTTATTATTGTTTGTTTAGTTTTCATTGTCAAGATTGTATTGTAAAATCTACATTGTAGATTGTTGGTCGCTACGTTTTGAGTTTTATTTAATGTTATTTTGATGGCTTAATTCTCTGTCGGGGGTCAAGTCGTAGGTGTCAGTACAATCGATATGCATAATTTTACGTGATCATTAACCGCCCGACCTGTCACCTATCTCACTTATTCCGGTTTCGTATTGAAACAACGACATTATAAATTCGATTTTAATGATTTTATATTACGAATATATCAATATTATTATCGCTTTAAATATTCATAGTTGTCTTGTTTAATAATCAAAACAAACGTCCGCTTTAATGACAAATCCGTTCAGCCGGTACCAATTAACGCATACGGCCTTTTACCATAAACGCAATGTTGTTAACAGAATAATAATTCATAAGTTGACAGCACGTGAATAATTCGCGTCGCGAGGTTGTTATCAGTCGCACTTGCGCAGTATGATCGTTCTCTTGTCCGCGCGTGCCAACCCTAACTCGCTCCTACCTCCTCACTCGGGCCACAGGCCGACGCGACTCTCGGCGACATCGATGTGCGCGATTTACATTGACGCTTTACGTTTACGTCTCTCGATACTGAATATAAATTACGTATTACTACGTATACGAAATGATTTATGCGACATTGTTATCTTTCTAAACGTTTGAAAAAATTGACAAAAATTTGCAACGTTGACAAATTTGTTTTGAAATGTTTTTCGTAACGAGGCGCCCGAAAGATCTGCATTGATCAAGATGTTGAGGATAATATTTAATTGGTTGAACAAAGGCAGAGCGGAGCGGACGAGAATCTCGTTTCGAGTACATTGAGTACTCGAAACGAGATTCTCGTCCGCTGCATCATTTGACGTGGGCCACAACTAATTGCCCGATAAGTCGTCGATTCGCGTCTCGTTTTAATAAGGTGCGCTGTTTACATGTATGTGTGGATACCGATGGAATGCCACGGTCATGTTGCTCTGTGCGAGTGCTCTGTGGCTGTGTGCGAGTGACGTCTGCCGCACGCCTCGATAACCACTATAAGCCGAGCTCCTTCGCCTCCCCCCACACGCCACAAACCAGGTACATGAAGAGGTTACGATCGTAAAATCAAAGTTCAGATGTATACGGTTATTTTGTGGGGTAAGTATGTGTTCGTTGTTGCCACGTGAAGGCATACTGCGGCTTGTAATACATTTGTGTGTAACCCCGTTTCGGACACACAGCGGTACAGAGCATTATGGATATAAACACTGGGTAATTCGCGAAACATCATTATCCTAATGAATATTCTCATACGTAGCGGTGTATGAGATGTCATATCAAGATATTAGTGGTGATAAATCAATTATTCATTTTGATAAACGTTCGCATTCTAAACATGTATTCTTGAAGATTATTTGGTAAAGAAGTTGCTGCGTAAAACTGCTTTTGGAAGGCTTTACTTATTTATTATCTATTACCTTAGAAATCAATATTATGCTAAAATTACCTACAAAATAAACATTGTTTACTTACATTCGATAATAATATAAATCAAAGACAAAGAAGTGTAATGGAAACAAGGAATGAATGTTTTATGTAATACAGTTCGCACCGTGTACGCAGTCTTTTCCCACGGTTAGTTGACTGCCTCCCCACACACGCTCGCCTCCCTCGGATTTGCCTGTGTTTGTACTCTAGTACGGGTTTAGCATTCAAAGCTGTATCATGTTATCCCGACATTACATTTTTTATAAATATGTATTATATTTTAGCGCAAACGATTTTTTATAAGATGATTCCATTTTGGGATTGTTAAGGTTATAGGTTTTGAGAATCAATAACTATTAAAAAAATTATGAAGTATTAAAGTATTTCTAATTGTCGAATAGATATTGGTGTGCAGGTCTCTTGATGAGCAATCAATTCTATTGCTGATTCTTCTAGGTTTTACTTATCATGGCGGCATCTTATTTTTAGGATGTGCTTAATTTTTAAAACGTACTGATTGTTAAATTTGTTAAAGATATCAAAATAAAACTTATGTCGACCTTCATTTAAAAACAAGAGATTACTTCGCAATTATTCACTGCACCACTGTGATGAAGGTTTCAAGTGTCATCACAGTTTCATTGCCTCGACAATAAACTTGTATCATTTAAAATTCAATCACACAATCACGAGTATGTTCACGTACAGCCACAATGGTTTTAATGTATTCAGTTAAACCGTTTAATAAAGAGATCAACCAAGGTGACACGAAAGCGACCAGGCCAATCCATCAATATATAAATAAAATTAATTTGTTACCGAGAGTGGGGGAAGACAGTCTGTCGTGTTATTTTTGTCCACCTTAACAGTCAACAATTATTTGGGAATTTCTAAAGATCACCCTGGAACAGCGGTCGTTGCCACCTGATTCATTCTTTTGTTTTTAGTTGTATTTCTGAATAAATGTTATTCCAAATTAAAGGAGTTTTATTTTCCTGGAATTCATCAAATTCTACAAGAAAAATTGTAAGGTTTTGTTTCCGCTTCTTTAGTTGAAGTTCTTCGGTTTCTAAATTTTGGTTTATTTTACGTTTGTATATTTTATCTACCTTTACCTTGTGTTTATTTTACCTACAAGACTTATAACCCAGTTAGGATTTGTTAGAAATTTTATTTAAGTTTATTCTTTCTAGGTTTTTTATCTTATGATGAGTCGGAAAGGAGATTTTTTAACTGTTAAAGGTAAGTAGCAAATCTCATTTATTTTATTCTATTACGTAGATACATCCTACAAACATTTAATTCGGCATCTACAATATTATATTTTCATAATTACGCTAATTCAATTTACTTTGAGAGTACTGATCAAACCAATATTGTATTAAGATACAAGTGAACAATAGATGTATCGCTTAGGGATAATCGATTGATCGAAAACGCAGTATGGAATCGAGTAGCGGCACGTAACATCGATCTGGCGCAACACGTACACGCCGCGAGTAATTTGGTTGTTGCTAATTATAGGTGCTATTGCGGTTATAATAAGATCCTCCCAACTTCCCAGAAACGAGGCCGGCCCCGCTTTATTAATATTTATCCGATACACGCGGAATACTTCGGTCCCAACTCCGAAGCTAACTGACGCAGTCAAAGAAAACACGTCGGCCCGAAATAAAGTCGTAAAGTACCGGAACGATTTCAATCGATGTTCTCAGTGTATATATCGGTTATAAATGCGCAGAAAGTACCCATGAAGCACCGATTGAGGAAAACGTTAGCCGTTTATCGGTACGTACCGATAGTGGCCGCAACGAATTTTTATAGCTGCGCACGTGGTACATGACATCATAAATAAATAAATAAATAAATAATAATAAAAGTTCGCACAGACAAAGATGCATCAGAAAAAAAACAAAAAATAAGCTGTTGAGACAAAAACGTTAACTCGTCAAATATATTTTCTTGGTATATAATTTATTATCGGGACGAAACAGCTTATTAAATTCTTGAAACTAGATACAGACGAAGTAGTCGATAGGACGCGATTTCATTGAAATAGCATTTACAGATCATTGCCTGTCTGCTACAAAGAGTTCTAAGCTTTCGTTTCGGAGTATTTTGATAACACCACTGCTTTATCGATTTTTATGAAATAGAATCAATTTATCGTACCTATAGTCAGCAATCTTGTACTTAATCAACAATATTATATTAACTGAATAGTATTGTGAAAGTGCAGAATAGTGAAACATGTCATATTTACTATGTACAATAAAATATGTTTTTTTTATTGCCCTGTAGGCGACCCAACGGGTCACGTGATCGTAATTGTTTACCTTTGCTCATGAACCTCTGCAATGTCAGATGTGATGGAAAGATGGCTTAAGATCTAAGTAGTACAAGACCAGAATTTGTCACTAACGTAACTTCATAATATAGAGCGCTATAGAGTGATAAATGAAAACTTATAATGTTTTAAACCAAAGTGCGCAAACCAAAGTTAAATGGGATAATAGTCCGGTCAAATTAGACTAAAAAATAGGAGTAAGGTTACAATAATTCGCACTTGGCTGAATTTTGGTAGGATTGTTCAATACACTATTATAAAGGAAATGTGAAAAGTCCTCATCGATCCGGCACGTGCAAAAAAATTTACTCGGGGTCTAAGGTCCCAAAAACGGGTTTTTCGCGTTTTTCAGCAAAATGGTAAGTTTTATCATAAAAGTAGCTCAGACAAAAATGAAGATCAGATAATTATCAATAAAAAATGTCTAAATACTTTTTTCCTAAGAGCCACCGTTTTTGAGATATAACGATTCAAAAAGTTGAAAGATATCATCATTTTGATAGATCTGGATCGGTACATGAGCTTTTGCCTGAAAATCTTTAGCTGAAAAAGCTTCTCTTACTCGTGGCATAAGTTCTTCTAGTAAAACGGAATCTTTTGGAGTAACAATTTGAATAATACCCATTATGTGGAGCGTATTATTACCGTCTAGCGTATTTACATTAATATCAGCATTGTCTACAACGTATTGAATAAGTGTGCCACTTTCTGGTCGTAGGACATGAGGACGAGGAGGACGAGGAAAAACTGCAGCTGCTTCGTACCTTATTGTATCATTATAAGATATATAATATTTCCTCCATTGCCAGATTCGTAGATTCATCTTACGGTCGACCGACTTTAACCCCAGTTTTAGGTCTTAAGAAGGAATTTAAGCAGTCATAATGATACTTAGCCTCAGCAGCAACTAAATCGTATTCGTATTCTACTCGAGAAAGAACAGTTTTAAACACGTGTTTTCACTCCAGAATAATTCGTAAGTTCGAATTATTCGCACACCCCTAGTATTAAGATATTTTTTATTGATAATTATCTGATCTACAATTTTTGTCTGAGCTAATTTTATGATAAAACTTACCATTTTGGTGAAAATCGCGAAAAACCCGTTTTTGGGACCTTTGAACCCGAGTAACTTTTTTTGCACGTGCCGGATCGATGAGGACTTTTCACATTTCCTTTATAATAGTGTATTGAACAATCCTACCAAAATTCAGCCAGGTGCGAATTATTGTAACCTTGGATGTCTAAATTGACCGGACTATAAGGAAGAGCAAAAAAAGAAGAGGAATATACACATGGCATTATCATTATCGTTTCAGTCATTTCCGATACATCGATTAGATCCTGACCTGCATAAAGAAATGATTCTTCAAGATATCCCCACTAAGATTATCTGTGAATCATCTCACAATAAACTTGCCTTGGTATAATTCCCATTTTAAATTCTGTCCATATTATTGCTTTCAATTCTTCGGTTCAATTTTTAAGAGGTCTATCGATGGTTGCTTCATCACTGAAAGTTTCGGCTTTGGAATTTTTTTAATTTTTCACTTTGTACAACATGATCTCTCTTTGTCCTGAAATATGTGTCAAATAATTTATGGTAGTAGCATTTAGGAGCTTTAATATCAGAGATCAAAGATAATAAGGTTCGTGCAAAACCTTCTCCCTCTTTAATGGTATAGATGTGCAGGTGCAAGTATGAAAGTACTATCTATTGGAGAAAAATCTCAACTTAAACATTTTTAAGGAACATGTTGTATTCATATGCCACGGTCGCCCACTTCTGTACAGGTCGGACCATATTTTTTTAGATTGAATCGTACAATCTGATTTCCAAGAATTTGTTCTCGTGTCAAATTTGAATCCTCCGAAATTCACGAAATTGCCAGAATTTTTTCTCACATTTTAAATTCACGAGATTATCTAATTTAAAGTTAATTTGGAATTCAAAATCAGTGCCGTTGGCTTCCGAAGTAGCTTATCGGTAACACGCATAGGTATATCACGATTGAATGCAATTAGTACGTTCGTTATGGCCGACAGATACGCCTTCCGGGGAAAATAATCTTTCGTGCTTAGGTTTGATTAAACCTTTATGATCTTAAATTTTATGCCTTTCATTATATGCAACACGAAAGATCCAGTAAAATGCATGGTGTATATTTGCACATTAAATACTTCATTACAAGACGCTACGGATTTTAAACTGATAACTTTGTGTGTTTTAGTTTGTGATTCTCTTTTTCAAATAAAGTTTTGTTTATTACTATCATTAACTCTTCGTTAAGCTTGAAATGTTTGTCTTTTTGCCTTAAATCATATTTACTTGTCCAAATAAATTATTACACATTAAAATGATTAAATATTTTATTCAATCAATCATCTGCATTTTTAAATAAAATATCGAATTTGTACAAAATTTGGTATTTCATTAAGCTACTAAATCAGAAGAAGTTGATAAAAAAATCGATAATATTAATCATAAATAAATAACTTATTTTGTATAATCTGCCAAGAGTGTCATCTAACATAATTCATTTGCAATAAATAATGTTATTAATGAAAATGCAGCGGACGACAACGGTGTCAAGATCGCTTCTGATTATGAACTGAACATGTGTATTTGTAATATATTCATTTGATTAAAACGTATTATGTTTCTAGATGACATTATTGAATAACGGTGAACTATGACGCATTAATAAATACATTAATTTAGGCACGAATACCATTTTTCTTTCTCAAGGATTTCGTTTTTTTTTATGCCGCCGATTGATTTTTCTTAACATTTGATTCTGCTCTTTTTGTTTTTGTTTTGTTATTTAGTACTATGTAGAATATTCAGTGAAGTTATTCTGAATTTAACACCCATTTATGAACTATTTAAAATTAGATCTGTACGTCGACCGCTGACTGCGATGCTCTTTCGGTCAATGATCATGACTACTATTTCATTGAGGCCAACTTTGATTCTTTGGTTGGAATTTCATTCTCAAAATCTATCCTGTCTATAAACACAACAGAAAATGTATGTTTTGTTAAGCTTATAGGTGCATTTTATGTGATAATTTGAAGAAAGCTACATCGAAAGTAGATGCAGTCTTGCAATAAACAGTTGAAACTGTTAATTTGTCTGTTACATTGTAGGAGCCACGTGACGATATGAATGTTTATGATTGATGTACGTATAGTATTGAGTATAATATGCAGGTTTGCGGCGGCCGGACAACGGATGCCGCTGGCCGCCCGCCAATATTCTGGCCTCAAATTGATTTTGCCACTGCTGTACCAACTCTTTGCTCCCGTTGCATGTATTAGCTATGTTAATTAATTTTCGGTTGCAGCTGAAACATGTATGATGTGATTTGAGGACGTTCTATTTTCAATGATAGATCGCCAAATTAATACACTTTGATGCTAAAATTATATGAGTATAGGATACAATGACATGGGTCTATAAAATAATCGAGGGGTCCTAGGACATGAAGTTTATATAGTCCTTAGATTCTAGTTTATCCTATCATCCAAGTATCAAGTGCCTTATATTTTCAAAATGATAAAATCTGAGTAACATATTGGAACTTTTTATAAAAAGAAAAATAATAACGTTTTTTAAAAAGATATATTTCACCATGGAGGAATATTCAGGCTACACAAAATAACTTTTATTAAGGATATGACAGATGCTTTTAAGTGTTAAGTACTTTCTTGATCTGTGAAAAGTTAGCTGGTAATTGTTAAATTGATCCAAGAAGGAACGGAAGAGAATGTTCAAAGTTACGAGATGATATAGTCGGGTTCTTATCTACGATGCCTAGCGTTGTCGTAACCTAAGACCCGTTGGACGTCTGGCCTGTCGCCAACTCACTTTGGTTTAAATTGCTTCCATCCCCTACACGCGCTATGTCTACGCTCCTTCGCAAATACAGTCATACACTGATTAAATGATAATTTTATATCTCATCTATTAGATGTGGTTCAACCTTCTTAAATGTCCATTGTCGATTTTAAATATCACTCCTTTTCATAGACTGGATCAATATTGAATTACCATTGCCTGATTAGGTAGGTAGTCAAGACGACGTTAAGTGGTTACTGTCGCTTATGGACTCCAATGTCAGGGGACACTGCAAGCCCGCCTCTTTCGACAATCTATAACATACTAAAAAAATATAGGGCACAGGATGCACTACGCTTCGCCTCTTCGCTGGCTAAAAAGTGTGCTATTTGCACAATAAAAGTTAAAAAGCCATCTGTTACAGTATTAAGCATAGTATGTATTGGTTCGGGGTGTCGTAGTAAGCTTATTTCTACTGGCTACTTGCCAACACCCCGCTTGAAATTGCTTTTACCGTAAAGTAATGATACCGTAGCACTACACGTAATTTTTAACCATGATATGTAAGAAATATCTGAAGTGCTTATAACAGTTTGGTAACAAAATAATCTGTTGAGTGTTTTAGACACCATTGTTTTATTAATTGTATGTGCCAGTTACATCTTCAATTTAATAATGATATTATTTTCATCATTTCACATATCTACGGATACTTTACAATTTATGATGTAGCAAAGAATTCTACAATACAATGGCGTACCTTGAATTAATTTAATAAAATTAGGTTGTTTAAAATAACATCCTTAAATACATTGCCAATATGAGGTTTTGTAGCATTAAGCCTCTTATTTTCTTAAATGATATATTAACCCAACTTTCCAATAAGACCAAAAGTTTCAAGGATATCGAAAGGATACAGTGATGTCTGGTTGAGATCATTTAATATACCTGAACATTTTTAAAAGACTAACATAACAAACAAAAGTTGAGAAGAGCGCCCGATCATTACCGACTCGGATTCTAATGACCCATTTGATTCGAGTTGTTTTTTGCCTCAGATTTAATCAAATTATAGGTTGAAACGCTTTATAATATTTCAATACATCAGCCGTTTGTGGAATTTCGTGTTTTATTGATTGTGCCTTTCGTTTTTGGTGTTGATGTAATTTAAGTCTAGACGGATGCCGAGTATTTATTTTTATGGCGTTGTATCTTCAGACTCATATTTTTATTCGCTTAATGGAATAGTCTTTATGATGAATTATAATCAGCTTCATGTTGTTATTAAAATATTCTTGCCTTCTAACTGTCTTGTTTGTCTCTTAGCGTGCCTGCACACCTAAAAAAGTATTGACAATATTTTCGATCGAGGGATGGGAAAAGATACAAAAAAATATCACGTTAAAGAAATTGTTAATTGAAAACCCATTTTCAAAAATAGCACGTGACTTGAAAAACTTAATTATATAATATCCATGCTCAAGTTGTCAAAAAAAAATCAAAACTACCTACAGTATGGGATCGAATTAATTGAATCACAATTATCCAGGCACTTAATTAACCAGTGCAAAAAATAGTGAACTTTTAGTTTTAATAACTGTTTGTTGAATAACGAAATTTTCAATACTAAATCCCAAGTCAATAAATATAGCATACAATTAGAAATTGAGTTTTTCATTCAACGGTCACGGTTCAAGATATTATCTCAATAAATTTGAAAGTCGTTACAGTTGAAACACAGTCGTCTGGACTTTTGAAGGTGAACAAAAAACCGTTTTAGGTTCGTACGAAAATTCATGTGCCAAGACTTTCTGTGGCAACAAAGTAAACTATAGCAATACGAACACTTCACAATGACTTGATGTAATGTATACAGCGCTCTCTCTATTTAATCTCTTACGAGAAAACAGGACGGATTTTCATGGCATTTTCATCTCGCAGTATAAACGTGATCGAGCAAACACATGAATATAGTACTAAAAATCTAGAATTTGTTACCACTGTAAGTAAAACCGACTTAAGGGTTCCTGAAATAGAGTGCAAAATGTTTTGGAGGGATTAAACTTTTTTGAATTCCGAAGGTAAAAAATTCAGTATTCAATCCAATTGAGACCTAATTTATTTGTCGGTAAAAGCCAGTAGTGTCGAGGAGGTAGTTGCCGTAAAGCCTTTTGGAAGTGAATAAGAGCTGTGCGTCCTTTTCGGTTCCGTTGGAAACGAGCGAGAGGGGTAAGGGGTGATCCTCCACCTCCAGCCGTCGCGGGAGGTAAAAGATTAACCCAGTTTTGTTATTTGTCCACTGTCAGTTGAGTACCTATTCACAATGCGGCGGGAGTCTGCTCTACTGGATCCTTGGGCCGTTTAACGTAATTGTAAATGATTAATGTGTCTGTACCTCAATGTAATAGCAACAAGAGATTGGAAACGATTATGTTGCTTTGATTTATGACCTTATGTTACGTAACTCATATGATGTCCTTATGGTAGTTAACTTGTACCGAACAAAAAACAAAGGACTGGTACATCTGCTGTAGGTAGAATTATGCGAGTCTACTGTATTTGGTCCCTTTAGTCCTCTATATACCTTTTCACGTAATATTAATAATTTATTGCAGAAAAGTCAACGGGCCACCTTATCGTAAGTGGTTATCGTCGCTCATCATCTTCTGCGACGTCAGGAGATACCGCGGGACTGTCACCAACAACCTTAAGGATTCCCATCAAGCCTTCACGCTTCAAGTTCAAATAATCTCGTGATATAGCTTCTTAATTTCGATCTCTAAATAATTACAAAAGATTCTTAAATAACAAAGAAAGCCAAAAACTCAAATAAAAACGACAAAATGCAAAAACGTCTCTGAATATAAGTAAGTAAAAATAACAAAAAATAGAGATAATATTAGCACATGTAAATCCTCTCTGTAGCTTCATGATGATTTGAGATATTTCTAAGAATACGCATAAGGAAAAAGTATTACCCCTGGAGTTAACAATCAGCGCTCACTACCCGATATAGAACTCCTGGAAGGTAAATTTCTATGTTTATACTTTAGATAATGACGAGCAGATGATTCAATAATTCACGGGACGAATACTCGAAAAGAAATAAAATTATCTAAGTATTATGTTTCTGAAAGATGTTTGTTTATAGCGCGATCGATGAGTTAAATTATAATGAAACGACTTACGTAGACCTCATCTTTAGTGGCCCTCTGTTTTTTATATCGTAGTTTTAAATTTCATTGCTTTGTAATTTTTTTTTAAATATATTGTAAAAAATAAGTGAAAATAAATGAATATAAAAATGAAACAACTTAGATAAGTAATTAATAAGAAACTGAGTTTTATTTGATTAATAATAAACTATTATGAAATTTTCTCAATACGAACTTACCGTCAGAGGCTCAAGTTCATTTTATTACTTGAAATCTAGATAAAGTACTAAAATACAATTACATTATTGTTATGAATATGGGTTTTAACAATGTCAGGCAAAGCGATTTTCAAATGACATAAAAACATTGTTTATTATGATAATGACAAAAGAATTCTGCACGAAGGAAAACTACTAGTAATTATTACATTGCATCACATGGTGAATATTTGATAGAGTATACTTTCCATTATCGTTGATTCATACTAAAAATCAATAGTAAACGTGTAGGACGGCGACGATAATAAATTCATGAAGATAACTAGCCATTACTCGAGTTCCAGTGGAAATTACAAGGTCGGGTTAAATATCGATATGTGCTCACTATCTCATAGTTACCCTCTATACTTCTCTTAAAAAACACATTTTATTTATTTACTTATTTTCACATTTTAAGCAAAGAATTCTTTACATGATTAGATGTGCAATGCGTCTCTTCAACCCGAATTATCTCGAGCTGGGTTCTGTCCTCAGCCAGGGTTCAGACGCTGTGCGTGAGCGGCAGCAGATTTTAGTGCGGTTTGACTCCCACATACCCTACCTGCGGGGTGGGTCCGGTGAAAATCCGGCGATTTCATTCTGTCCAAAAAAAATGATTAGATAGATTCATATAGAGGAAATATGGAGTTGAAGGAAATAATTATACCTTATAATATATTTTATATTAACATTTAGGTATAAGCTAATCTAAAATGATGTTGGTGAATTGCTCATATCATGCTCAAAAAAACCTACTCGTAGAAGGAAACAATAAATTCTATCACACCATTTTTCTGTCAAAGGCAGATTTATAAACAGTTCTCAAGAGGACCGAGCATTCCTATAACTATTCCTTGCAGAAGTAGGGTTTATGACCATTTGCCGTCCAGTCGTAACTCCATATTATCTTCTCGGATAAAATATAAAAGTATTGCTTGCAGCAATAATTCATACATCCAAACAAAATCACAAGCAAAAATATGCAAAATAAATCAAAAAAAGTCGTGGTGGCCGAGTGGTCGAAGCGCGTCCTTCCGAACGGGAGGTCGCGGGTTCAAATCCGGCCGGCTTGTACCTCTAAATCTAAATGTGAAAAAGATTTATGTGCAATTTTTCACAACACCACTGGCTAAAAACGGTGAAGGAAAACATCGTGAGGAAACCTGCATGTCTGAAAAGGGTTCTAAAAATCCTTTGAAGGTATGAGAAGTCCCCAATCCGCACTAAGCAAGCGTGGTGGACTATGCCTAATCCCTCTTCTGAGGAGACCTGAGTCCAACAGTGGGCAGTAATGGGTTGGTACAGAGTACAGAAATCAAAGAATCTTCGCAGAATGCATCTGGCCATTATATGACCAGTTAAATATTTTAGTGATTTTGGAACTGCGAAAAATATAAACGGGGAAGTCCATTATCACTTGTGTTTGAAGCGTATTTCATTATTAGTTTTTGTTATATCTAGTGATATTAGGGGGAAATTCGATTTTATTTTTGAAGACAAGAATCGGAAGAATTAAGTTAACTTTTATTTTATTTTAGCGATTTATTCAAACAAATTATTCAACATTTGAATGAGTTACAAGGACTTATTAGATTTAGTATGTAGTGCTGTGCTAACTTTGTAAGTTAAGTAGCAAGTACATGTAGGACGTTAGGTACTGCGTATGCCAACTACTTACCTGATGCCTACTAAACCTACTTTATATTTATGTAGTGACTAATGCCCATAGTCCACTTTGAAGCAGGCACTTAAAATTATAAGATGCACAAAAACACATAATAATTATATAAGAAAAAAGGATTCATGTAACCTTAATCTAAAAAAATGTACGTGTTTCAAATCGAATAATTTTACTCATCAATGAATAAGGAAAGTTATTAAGTGGGGGAAAGCTTTCCGCGTGGCTCCCGCGACTTAACCCGTCTGCGATTTTTAAAATCAGAAGGAGGGGCGGAACGGGGTGACCCCTGCCCGCTTGAGGGTTGACTGCCGAGGGGACAATTCTGAAGAAAATTGTTATTAAAACACAAGAGATTAGTTACAAGGTTTTTGTTTAACAAATTATCTGGCTTCCATAAGTTTCAGAGTTTACAAGCACCTGAAGTTTAGAGGTTTCGACAAAGTGAAGTTTGGACTGATTGAAGGTTCACTTTTCACTTCAAAGCTGGCTGAAGTCTGATTTTATAACTGGTAAATTGTTTCGTAAACAATTTATTTTCCTTCCTTCTTCAAAGAGCTGTTTTTTTTTTCTAATAGCCTCTGTTTCACTTTGGAAATTATAAGGTTTATAAGTTTGGTTACCACACCAAACATTATATTAAGGTACCCAATTAAATACAGAATTATATCAGCTGCGTTAATTCTATTTAATAATTGTATCACTAAATATTTTTAATAAAAACAGTAAATAACTATAAACAAACAAAGTACCTGAAATCGACTCGACTCCCTAACTTCAGCGACAGCCCATTGAAACCAAATCTTGAACCGAAATCTGCACGACGAAGTGACCATTCAAATCAGTTTGAAACCGAAGCGCGGAAACAAATGGAAGTGCTAATATTCCTCCCGGCCAATACGGCAGGCGTAATTTAATCCCGGCGCGGCGGGGCATCCAGGGAAAATCTATAAATCTGCCGCCATTAGAGCCGACGACTCCCCGGGACTCTTATTTACTTCGGGCACAAATTCAGATGACAATGTTTTAGGGGAAGGCGCTGTGTAACTTCCCTGCGTAGTGTGGCAGGGTTGCCAAACGAACCTATCTAAATCATGTCCCGAGAGCTCTTAATCACGTTTATTGCTCAGAATTCGCTGTGTCATTTCAAAGAATGTGCGAACGTATTTACAAGTATTTTATTTAGTAACTTTTAATCGAAAACAAGGAGTGCATTTCTCCACACCACACTATTCGACTTTTCACCATAATAAAACATTAAAAAATATTTAGAGTCGCTTTGACTTTTGGGTCTATGGGTCTCGATGTTCACTTGAATCTATCTGAGACTGTCGTTAAATTTCTGTTGAGGTATTTCTCTGCAGATTCATGCTTGTGAACTAAGGATGCACAATTTTTTTTCTCTTGATGGATGGATGATAGATGGATATGTCTAAAAAACAGTTAGTACATTGTGTATATTTAAATTAACAAAACTTTTTTTACTTGATTAACATACTACGTTATAAATTAAACTAAAGAATAATATAAGGTTCTCATCTACAACAATGAAAATGAAAATTCATGTGACATGACAGCCCTAAGGATGCGAGTACTCTCCCACCCTCAATTACGGACCCTGACCGATCCGAGGCGAGACTTATTGACGGACTGTTCGTTTTAAATCGTTGTCCTTTTGTATCTCGACAACGTTGCTAACCAAGCGGTGATACTTAAGTAATTTGGCGTGCTAGAACTTATTTATAGCATCTTATTTTACCTAATCTAACCTCACTTTATATTATCATCCAATAAGACATAGGCAGGCGCAACGTCATCTTAGGATCTGGATGGGGTCGCAGCAAATGCGTAGGAGTAATCGGAGCTGCAAAATTATCAGCATTGACGTTCTAGAGCTGATGAAGATACGTACGTAATAGAAACACGGTAATCGTGTCATGTGTCTACCGGTTTGATTATTAACTTGTCTTTGGTATCACTAACGTCTTGGACATCGTTACTTACTAACTTAGACAATCTTAATAATGCTTATATTTATCTTTTACCGTCCTATTATTCTAAAATCACAGTATCCAAACAAAAGAAAGTGCTTTTTGTTGTTAGCATAAAGTTTCAAAGCATTTCATGGCAAGTGGAGAGCCGCAAACATACGTAAAGATTACAGATGCCTCCCCACATTTAACGCTCGAGGGCTGAGGGACGAGAGAGTCATCTCGACAATGATACACCAAAAGCTCAATCGAAACCATATATCAGGATACGCGCAAACGACTGAGTGCTAATATGTAGAAGAAGAAGACTGAAAGTATAGCGTAAAATATAAAAGATAATTTAATTATTTTTTAATGGTTTAAATAGATCAGTCCAAAAAAGCCTTTGAAGTGGCTATAGATATCGTGTATGTATGTGTACGAAATCGATCACTGTACTGATTATAATTAGTGAAATATCAGTTCAAGTCTTCGAGGAACTCCATGTTCAACTAAGAGTTGTTGGTTTACATAACAAACCCCTTTACGAAGGATTCCACCCCTTTCGTCATTCTTAAATTGAATGGTCCAGTCTCCTGTGTATTGCAGCAGTGACTACGTGTTAATAATATGTATAATAATAAAATTAGGATATTTTCCTTTGATAAAGTTGTATTTATAAACGTGCAATGGAATGCTGAAAAAATACCAATATGATCATAATTCTGGTTATTTCGAAACATAATCAATATTGATGAATGAAAGTAGCTTCTGATTTAATCGATACTTTGCGTGTCTGTATTTCATTCGTAAGAGTAGTATTGGCATTTCGAATCTACATCTACGGGCACCTAGGAAACACTTTACAGTAAGTATTTTTTTACTCATTTTTATGATTGTAATTAAATTATTTTATAATCACAAGTCCGCTACAATCATTGTGCCAGTTACGACTGCCAGTGCAAACTTACTGGAAATCTTGAGTTTCAGTGAGATACATTTCGCGCCAAAAGTAGTTACGAACTTTTCATGGTAGATGGCGTTAGTAAGCCTATCCATCTCATATGAAAATACAACAATAGACTGTATACTGATAGACCAAGTTCTATATTCTTGTCATTCAATACTGCCAATACCAGTGAAATGCCAACTTATATGATTGTTTTAGTGAAACTAATTTTGTGCAATTTTAAATACAGCCATTTTTTAAAGGATGCAGAACTAATTAAATTTTATTGTTAATATAAACATAACACACAGCAGTATTTTTTCCCATTTCAACATATTACCACCTAGCTACCCACGTGAGAGTAAACGTGACCTGTAAAATGCTTACAGAGAGAAAAGCTTACAACTTCCTCTGAAAACTCCGAAACTCTTTTCATAGCTCGTTCTTCCAACCTCAATCATTCAATCTGATATTGAAATGGTCAGGAAACAGCGATGGATATAAAACTACTCAATATTTCATAGGGTCGCTTATGTTCGCGGTTCAAACTGGCCGAGTGTATTGCACATGTGAACCGTGTAGGGAGTCACCCCCTTTACATACATTTCGCGAACTGCACCGGTTTACGGATAGGTAAAATGTGTTTCGATACAATGGTATTGATTTTACAAACAGGAGAATATTTATGATTTAATATTGATGAAAATCGAAGATACTATAATACTAAATATGTTAAACTTACGGCGCTTAATAAAAACAGTAGTGATATGAAATATCGATATAGATACCCTTAATTTGTAGTGTGATTCACTCACGATAAATGCCTAGAATGAAGTAACTCTAAACTGTAATTGATCTTACTTGTACTAATATAATATTTTGATGGTTCTTTGAATTTTAATAATAGATACTTAGTGTGAAATTTAATAAACATATTTAAGTAATTTTATTGAACTAATGAATCATCAGAAAATACACCATAAAGTCCATGATTATTATGTAAAAGATCTTCTTCTTTAAGCACATAATAACTTCTTTGTGTGAATAAAATAAATTATGACTTGAAATGAGTCCTATGTCGATGAGATTACGGTGTTCCTATGACTACCTACCGAACCGAACTACATTATAGGGTCAGCTGCATGTTACAAAATTGCAATGTCATAATATGATCTACATATTATCAATGCGTGCAGAATTAAATTCAGTTTAAAGGAGGTGTATATTTATAAGATATTACACCAACTAACACAAATACAATGCACGTCAAACAAAAGTTATAATAGATAAAGTTAAAAAGAGATCATTTACTGAACAAGATTACAATTACTTATAAGTATACTTACTTAAAATAAGTAGGTACCTACTTACTAGAACAATGTGTTCTACGAAAGGACTATTCAGGATAGGACTTTATAGAACATTGTTTCAGATAATGTTTTCAGTGTTTCAGTGGCAAGTGTACTTGGTGTATAAAGATCTTAAGTATGTTTCTATATATTTTTAAATAAAACATGAATTTCCTAAGCCTGGATATCAAGTTTTTATAATATTGCATTTTAACAAATAATTTCGTTTTAATACACAACAAAATATGCAATAACAGTTTAATAGACCTCCTTTTTATTTTCAAATCTTCATAATCATAGTTATGAAGCTGGTGTCGGGCCATTCTGCAAGCACTCTTGTGTAGGGTCGTCGGAATCATCTCTCGTCCATAACAACGACCCCTTTCAATCTTCGGGGTAATAAATAAAAGGGGCAATAAAAATGCGAAGAGCCGACGGTGGTGCCCTCACGATTCAAACCTATAATCAACGTCATTGTGGAATATATTTTTTATTTGTCCCTGAGTAATGTCGTCGATTTTTTGTGTGGGAGTGAAAATTTAAGTCAAGCCATTTTCGATTTTCACTTCCATTTTCTGCCTATAATTTCTTGAAAAACATTATTCTTCGTACCACCATAACTACATTGTCTCTGAAGCAATTTGCGTTTTAGTAAGTTATAATTTAAGAGATGGACTTGAATCGCGATATCGTCTAAAATTCAAGTAAGTAAACAATTTTCGGGTTCCCACCTTTTACGCAACCCGATAATGTAACTCAATAAACAATTTCTGATCCTTCATAAACATGAATTTATTCTAGATGGAAAATCACAATCTGAAAAAATTGAAGGTATTTTCATCTAAAATTGAAGTGTATCAAAAGTGCGATGTATTCACAAAAAGTCACCGCTTCGCAAATATAAATTGTACCTAAGCTGCCATGTGAAACCACCCTCGACAGAAGACAGATATTATGTAAAAACCTAACGGTAGTCTCTTCAATCAATACGCGTTACTAGATGATATAAAAGCTTTACGATTTTCGACACGAAAATAAACTCTACCTCAACGTCTTAAGATCTATTTTAGATGTTGAATTTCCCCGATTTTTTCTCTTGATGTTTTGAACAACACGTATCCTGTCGAACAATTTTCGCTCTTAAACCAAAGTGAGACAATATACAATAGACGTGTGGGAGTCCGGAGGGATATGGAAGAGTTAGTTTTTTTTTGAATATCAAAAATATGAGCCCCCTTTTACAATCCCATTGTATCCGATATTGATCCCCATAATAGTTTGAGTCGACTGGTCTGTACTGTCTTAATAAAAGGGAGCGTGATGAATGCTCGTTCGTATTCGTATGGCTCTTTTACTACAGCTTTAGCGACGAGTTTTAGACGTACGTTTTATAAGTTGAGATGATGATGTTGTTAGGATATCATTTTGTGTCTTGATTTGAGAAGAATGTTTGATTTTTTTTAGCCTTGTAAGCAGACAAGCTAACGGGCCATCTGATCGTAAGCGGTTAATGTTTGTAACATTATGGAAACACAATAGATCAACTATAAATTGCTAAAGGTACCTAGTTACTAATACTTATTTTATTTTTAATTCAGTCTATCAGTATCCATACAAACAAGATATCTAAACCTTTAAGCATTCGTCAAAACTATGAACTAAAACCAATTGAAATAAGACGAACAGTTTTAAAAATAATCCAAGATTATCAAGACTATAATCAAAAAGAACTAAATCATCTCACTAAATGAACGAAACAAATTAAAAAATTAGTTAAATCAACAGTTGTTTTAACGTTTTGTTTAGCACATTTAACACTTACACGAGCAAATTAGATCTGTATCATGTTCAAATTAATTGTTAGGCTAATTAAGTGAACGACTTAAGAACAAAGAGTAGCTGTAATAACTCATATAATCGTGCCGAACAATCTTTCGCGCCTAAACGTTGTGTGAAAAACGAAAATATAAATTAACTCTGTAACTTTTCAAAACGATGAATAATTTTAATTAAATCAAAGACAGGTATGAGTTTAAGGAGTTTACGAAGTTAAAACATGTTGACGTATTTCAAAAGTAATGTTGATTAATTTTAGAACCTGATACTCACACCGGCAGAGATAGCTGCCGAGGTATTATTTTATCTCATTCGAATATCTTTAAACAATGATGTAAGTTTAATGAGACATATAAAGGTAAAGAAACAAATCAGAAGTCGCTGATATCTACGACAACATTTAATAATGTAGAAGAATTCAAATCAAAGTACCGTCGTAACAAAACAAACCTGACCCATCTATTTTATTAAACAATCTATGTAAAAATATGGGTATCAGAATAATAGAGTTTGCAAATCGAGCGCGTGGTCCGTACGTCGGCGCCGTAGTAAAGCCCCGAAGGCTACGCTCCTTCGGCCGTAAGCTACGTTGTTACGTAACCGCGTAACGGGCCGGTCGATGACCCGCGACCTGCGCGCACGCCTGTCGTCGCCCTACTAGATCGATCATAGAATACGCATATTTCAGAAGGGTATATGTGACATTGAAGAATAAGTCTACTTCGATGTCAAACTATTGTGTTGACATCTTACTTATTTATTTTCGGTAAATGAAACACCAGATAAATAGTAACTTTAGAGGAGATCTTTGTCGATAGATAAGTTGCACAGGAATAATTATTGTTGGCCAGCTACGGTAACAGCATTTTTTTATAGTAAGCAGTAGAAGTAGATGTATAGATAACTTTATACAAATTAGATTTAAGGAACGCCGAGAAAAAATAGGTGTGATCTTAAACAAGCAACAACAAAGGCTTTTTATTTATCAAATAGTAAGCTTTGCATAAATCAATATTAAATTAATTTTTATTTATTAAATTGAAAGTTATAGAGCTATGTATCATAAAAGAAAATAAAAGATCTTTAGACCAGAGGAAACTACTTTCAACTGATATAGTTTTTAGATACACAGCACATGTTTTTTAAATTTTAATTAGACCACCAAGAGTTCATGGTTTGGATTTTGACATATTCCACTATAGCGACAACGCATGCCACGCTGAAAATCACTCTCTTGAAGCTCCTGATGCTACTTAAGTCTATGAGCTTCATTTCTATACCAACTTGAATAGGTACTTTAACTGGAATGTATACTAGTAGTTGTTTTTTATGTTTTAAAGAAGACTGGGAAACAAGCATCAATCATCTTAGTCACATACGGATCTATTAAAACCATCCCCCATGTTTCAAATCTGCACTAAATCTGTCCAGCATACACTAAAGTAGTACTGCTTCCCATACGACATTCCTTCCGTCCAATCTACACAGTTTACTCTATGTCAGCATCACTAGGACGTGTTCTCGTTAACAGATCTGCCCCGTGCTCCATGGGACGCCAAACAACGTGACGTTTATGGCTTTTATTATGGCCATTGTTGGGATACACCGGTGCCTTACACTTAATTGGTCGTTAATTTATTTGAAGTAAGTACCGCGTCAAGACGCCTTAGTGATAAACGAGGATTAGGTATTATTTATTAATTACTGCAGGTTGCATCAGAGAATAGAGTTGACTGTAGTTATGAGTTAAGGTTGAAGAATGTGAAGTTTGAAACTTGTTTATGAAACTCAACTTTCGAGGTGTTTCAAAATATTAATTTTAATTAGGAATATTCATGGGGGCGGCGCGACGGGAAAGAGTGCCGATGGCGTAACGCGTCGCGTCGTCCCTCATAACCCCGTGCTGGGTTCTGGCCTCAGCCGGGGTTCGGACGCTGAGTGTGAGCTGTTGGAGGTTTTAGTGCGGTTCAACTCCAACATACCCCGCGGAGCGGGCGGGGGTCCGGTGATTTCCTCCAACTAAAAAAAAATAAATAAGGAATGTTCATATCACTGTATATACATTGTGAGACTTTTCTCAAATTATCCTTAATACTTAGTTTCTTCCTCTTAATATTTGTAAATTCAATCCAAAATCAAATCACAACAGTTATCATTTGAATTTTTATTAATACATTTTCTATTGCTACTATTATTTTACTTAGAAATGGTATTGTTTTCACGGTTAAATTGATTTTCCTGTGCACCGCGTGAGCAAACGTCATCTGATCGGTTCAATTGTGAAATTATTGCTCAACAGATGTAACGATTTATTTTACGGTCTTGCAGACGTAAAAGCAGGCAATTTAAAATTATTTTCCTGTGAAGTTTTTGTGTATTATTTATATTATTGATAGCAATAGAAAATGGACGCTATTTAAAGCAGTTTAAACTGTAATTTAGTTTAAAATCGGTTGAAATAATCTAAGATTAGGCACCGATACATTTATCTTGTCTTTTGTATTAATGCAATTATTGAAATGTATTAATCACTAAATCCATCTTGATTTTTTTCTTTTAGGCAGACGTGCTATCGGCTCACCTGATCGTAAGCGGTTACCGTCGCTCATAGACCTCTGTATTGCCAGAAGACACTGCCGCTACCTACGGCTTACCCTTAAAGACTTTTTTCATTAATTTATTTAGAAATATATAAAACTCCGACTATAAACATAATAATACTCTAGTTTAATGTTTTCTTCCCTGAAACCTGCAATGAAATATCTGTGAAATTCCACCAAAGTAACTGTTAATGCGAGAAAAGCTCACAGTTGAATCTAGCCAATAATTTCTCCAGTTAAGGACACAATAGAATTGAATCGATACTAAACAAGCGTCAAACGCTCGAGGGAAACACGATACCAACCAGTTTTAGAACAAAACTTTTGTGGTATAGACTGAGCTTTAAAGAAAATGTATTTATTTGCTTTCATTTTGAATTTATATTTTAAGTGAAATAATCATAGACACAATTATATAAATTAAGCTATGTCTGGAATATAAGGCGCGAATACAAATTTAGAGCAGTCTGAAGTTAGTTCCAATGTGACTACCTAACATAGGTACATGGGTAGTTTTGGGTGACGGGATACATTCAAAAACAATTGACTGTTCTCTTCGTATTCGAGTAAAATTAAATTGGTTAATTTGAAATTAATTAAACATACAAAAAAATATTTGAATTATTTCACAATTTTATTTATTTTTATTTTTTATCATCAATTTTATAGAAATATGCAGACGATGTAACGTGGTCCTTGATAATTAGTACACATTGAAATATAAATAAGAATAAATAAAAATAAAAGAACAGGAAAATAGTAGTGTATAATGATCTTCAGTGACTAGTTTTTCTAGATATTATTATAATATGGTTTTACGATCATTTAATTATTAAGCCAGAACTTTTATTGATGACCTTTACAGACATAATGGATCTCCTTATCTTTATAGCTAGTATTTTTGATTCAAATACTAATGAATAGACAAAGATTTCTTATTTTGAAAATACCGTCGGAATGACTACATCGCCTAGCAGTCAATGAAACTCGTTTTTTTTTATTTTGGGATTTAATTAGCATTTTTTTCCTATTTATATTTTTTAATACCAGGCAGGTATTTTTATAGCACTAAACTAACTATATCATACATTTATGGTGCTTTTAAAATAAGGCCAATTATCCTCCATTTGACTAATGGTCTAATTACAATACATCACTAATTTCAGAGACACTACCGAATTAAGTTCTATATTATTTTCAAGTTTAAATTGAGATGCAACGACTTCATACTAAAGACCGAAACTTGATCTAAATAATAAATTATAAAACAATGAATAAGGATACAAACCAAGGCAAGTGATTGGCACATTGAGTGTGATTGGCTACATTAAAGAGAATGTACAAATATCTAGCAGAACATCGATATCTACTTAACGGTAACAAATAATTGATGGTGAACAACTGAAAAAAAATGTAATAGTTACAATACCGGAGTTACAAAATTTGATTAGCGGAATAGTCACGTCGGAATCCAACAGTGATCATCGATGATTCGATACTAGAATAAAAAATGGATGTGGCATTGGCAGTTTAAGCCTAATATAAGGAATAGGGTGGGATTTTCTGTTGAATACTTTTATTTTATTTTCCTCTAATATTTTAGGTTAGACTATTTTGGCTGGAGCTGAAGCTGGAGATGAATCATGTTTTCTTCAGTCTATCGTATAAAAACAACCACTCAACTACTTACTACGTTAATCTGGATGTCGTAACATAACTATGCTGTGCGTAACGCGTCGCGCCGTCCCTCATAACCCCGTGCTGGGTTCTGGCCTCAGCCGGGGTTCGGACGCTGAGTGTGGGCGGTTGGAAGTTTTAGTGAGGTTCAACTTCCACATCCTCGCCGGATACCCACTCGCGGGGCGGGTATTTCCTCTAACTAAAACAAAAAAAAAACATAACAATGCTACAGATGTAAATGATTTTTTTAAACTAGACAGTAAAAATATATATCATTAAATATTAATTCCAGCTTGAAGAAATCCACATGTTAAACCATAAATGTTATGGGTATTGTTTATAATATTACTATATTTAATGTCCATACTTAAAGTTAAGATAAAATCAAGTTGTCTTTCATTATTCAGATCCGTTACTAGTTCATGCTCTGTGGTTCGCCACTCCGTTAGATGAATCGACCTTTTTGTTGGTTTATTTTTTTATCTGCATTTGTCTATTTATATTATTCTTATTTTTTTTGTATTTAAACTTATATGCGAGATTTGGAGTCAAGAGATTAATCTAACAGATAAGTTAAAACTGAGTACCTGTACCAACCCATTACTGCCCACTGTTGGGTTCAGGTCTCCTCAGAAGAGGGATTAGGCATAGTCCACCACGCTTGCCCAGTGCGGATTGGGGACTTCACATATCCTAAAAGGATTTTTAGAACCCTTTTCCGACATGCAGGTTTCCTCGCGATGTTTTCCTTCACCGTTTTTAGCCAGTGGTGTTGTGAAAAATTGCACATAAATCTTTTTCACATTTAGATTTAGAGGTACAAGCTGGCCGGATTTAGTAGTAGAGGAAGCTGGTGGCTTAGCAGTGATTTGAACCCGCGATCTCCAGTTCGAAAGGACGCGCTTCGTCCACTCAACCACCACGACTTTTAAGTTAAAATTGAGTACCTATGAGCATTTACCACATTTACTTATGTTAGTTTACTTCCTTAATTAAGTTATAAACATTTTATTTCATTGTTAAACAAATTGCTTAATATTCACTAATATGAAGAGTGGTAGTGATTTTGTTAAAATCCAGCATGTGATACCTGTTTATCTCAACTTTGTGGATAGTAGACTAAAAAAAATATGCAACCAGTATTCCGTAAAATACCTCCCACAAGCCAATAAGCCGTATCCACGATATATCTAACTATATTCTTAGATCCGTGGCACTAGTTTCGTCGCTTCCAGGGGCAAGTGGAACGGTACCGCGGCCGACGACCCGAGATCACGCCGATAGCTCATCGTTGTGTTTATTCACTATTATCGAATTGTATGAAGACGATTTTGAATTTGTAAATGTGGTTTTTAAATGCCGAAGCATAAATTAGGTATTCCCCACGATTTTAATCGTATCTTTTGTAGATTCTTGGGGAAAGAGTTTATAAAATTGTTTTAGTCCTAGCACATATTTTGTATTTACTTTATTAAATACCTGATTCGCTGAGTCATCATACCTGAATCATCAGAAACTCGTCGGATGATGGCACAATTTCGGTTACGCCCAAATTACCTGCTCACAAAAATAATTATTCTTCTTCTTTTATTCTGTCTGTACCAACCCATTACTGCCCACTGTCGGGCTCAGGTCTCTTCAGAAGAGGGCTTAGGTATAGTCCACCACGCTTGTCCAGTGCGAATTGGGAACTTCACATATCTTCAAAAGATTTTTAGAATCCTTTTCCGACATGCAGGTTTCTTCACGATGTTTTCCTTCACCGTTTTTAGCCAGTGGTGTTGTGAAAAAATGTACATAAATCTTTTTCACATTTAGATTTAGAGGTACAAGCCGGCCGGATTTGAACCCGCGACCTCCTCTTTTATTCGCGACTATCAAATCTCATAACCATGTAGACTCGGCCACACTCGATTTTTATTATCGGCCCAGGAAGGCTGAGATGGGATAGATGAAAAGCCGGACTGGACTTTACATCCACCTAGTTGAAGATCGTTCTTAATAATTTTCCACCTGTTAGGATTAAAATATTATTTTCAATTTAAATTGAAGCTTGAAGAAAAGTAAAGTAAACGAAGAGTACAAGGAATCAACTTTGACTCATTGGAGAAGTCTTACTACAAATAAGTGAAACAACACCACACTCTTTATCCGTAGACATATTAGATAAACTAATTAAGTAACATTTGAAACTTAAACCACTTTGAATTAAGAGTCATAATCAACCGTTTAACTGGATCTCAACAATTTTATGAACAGTAAACGTGGACGTTATGGGTCGTCGAGCACTCAGAATAACTATGGACTAACGGTTCCACAAGGTTATGGTCAAGAGGCTGGGAGGTTACATCGTTTGTGTGGGTTGATCTAAAATACATCCAATTGACGCAACGTTTAGAACTGAACGGGTTTCGAAATGGAATTAAATGCTTAATAACACCGACATTCCTTATATCGGTTCATCGTTGCATTCGTTTGAGAGAGTTCACTAGAAAGAACTTTAACAGAAGGTTGAAAAGTAACTACTCATTGAAAAGTACAGTTGAGTGTTTTTATATATTAGTAAGTAACTACAGGTTTGAAAGCTATGGCAGTATGCAATCCTACAGATGTTATTTACTAAACGTTTCAATTTTACATTTATCTATTTGCTTGCAATGTATCCTAAATTTATGAAAATGAACTTAAATAATTTTCTCGAACTAAAATCCCATGGCAATAGTGAAAATTGAATGTATTTTAGTATGATGAATAGTATGATCACCCTTTAGTTAAATTTAGTTAATTTGATTAAATTCCACAATAATATAAGATAAATATAAATTTCTAAAGTAAACAAACACATAAAACAGAAAGACATATAATTTCTGCATAATTGTAGTCTATGAACTTTTTTTGTAAGTAAAGTATACCTACTGCTGTAAACTTCTATTAAAATCAGTGATCTACTAATTTTTGAGTGAAATATAAACCAACATCCATCCATAATTTTCACAGACCAACACATTTAAAATAGTCCGATTAATCAAAATCTCCACTTCGGTAAACGTAATGTACCAAAAGATTGTACCTAAATATGAACTTCTGTACAAGTAGTTGTTGTATCAACTCAGCTCAAGTATAACCCACAAACATTCAATATTAATCGTCGACTGTTGGTACTGTTAATTAGTCGCTATCGGATTGATTCGAAAGCTCTCGTACCGAGGTTTAGATAACTGTATGAGAATCGGATCGTGAATAGCTTCATTATAACTGAAACAAAAAACGACAATTATTTGTGGCTACTTTATCCGGGTACGTTAGTCTAGATAGACATTTTAATTCATTTATTTATATTTTATTTCCTTTGAGCTTTAGTATGCGACGGTTTTTAGTTGTGTATTTAATTCGTGAAGTGGATAGTATTGCGTATTATGATCCTTTGTTGATTGAATAATAAATGAAATGAAATTACATAACTATAGGACTTGTGTTTATAATCTACTGTTAGTAAGGCAAAGTTCAAGGTGTGACTCTTTAAGAAAATAAGTACAGGGTTCGCCAGAGAAACTTACTTATTTGAAAGGTCGATAAAAAAAAAGTACTTCAGTTATTGATTTATTTATTTTTTTACTTGAGAATACAATATCCCAATTTTTTTGTGCAGTCTTAAAAATGACATCGGATAAATGGCGACCCCCATTGCGCATAGGGGAGACCGAGGGGATTTGAAACAAAGGTGAGTTGAAACAGTACTGATTTCTTAGAACTCAAAACCGTTAGCGAGTTGCAACGTCACTTTTCGACGACTACCCACCTACCCGCGACCGTGTCAGTTCAGTCAGTCGCGTGAGTTGCGTGGTTGTGGAGTTTTGTGTGCCATGTGACAAAAATCGAGAAAAGTAAGTTTTTAACGTATTTTTACGATGCCTATATTTTGATGGAGGTTTTGTATTTTGGTTTAAGTTATATATGTTTCGAAAGCTTATTAAGTAAAGATTTATGATATATATATGGTATATTTGATTTCTGTATATTTGCTTTTTAATAGTAGAATGAATATAAACAGGAACATTTTTTCATACTGAGGAGATTTGAAACAGACTGTTTCAACTCTCCTCGTTTTAGATTTTTTTATGTATTATTTTTTTTTTTGTTGATCTAATTTGTTTATTTTGTTTCAGCATGCCTACTGATTATGAAAGAAAGACTGACAGAGGTATGAGGAGTCCCGAAATATTTGATTTCGCAGCAGAACAGGTAACTTTGCGACAGAAAAGGATCCAGCAAGGAAAGGAAATCATACAACTAGACGCATAGTAAAATCAGTTATCTTAACCGAAACTCCTGTAAAAGGTGAACTGGCTGTAATCGAAGCAGTTAGAACGGCCAAGAAAAAAGTGAAAATACCTAACTTTGAAGAAACAAAAACAAGAAAAAGATGAAAACCAAGCGCTAAAACTAAAACCAAAGTTGGCAAGAAACATCAAAAAAACGAAGACAATGAACAGGAGGAAGGAGAAGCATTTTATCTTTGCGATGAGCCATATTCTAAGAGCAAAGAGCAGAGCCAAAGAGAAATGGACGCAATGTCTACAATGTAAAAACTGAGCCCATGAAGCTTGCACTGGTGGGGTAATTTCGTATGTTTAGAACTGCTTGTCAGATTATTTTTTTTTATTTTCCTACCTTTTTTAATTTTTTTCATTTGTGAAATGGCTTTGAGTAAGATACCTATTCGAAGAAGTATTGATCAATCAAGACTGATTTTAACAGTTAATAATTATTTTGTGTTAAATATTTGGAATATATATTAGGTATAATATATAATATTTCAATTCATTTGTGAGATAATTACAAGTTATTTGTTATAGACTTAGAAAGAAGAATGTAAAATATTTTGTTTATCTGATTGCTATTTTGATTGATGTTACAAATAGGACATTTTACACTTACACTTCCATTTTAAGTGTAGAAAAACTAGACCTTAACTACTTCAATGAAAATTGTATCAGTACAAAACCACACAACTAATACACACACACATGATAAATAAGTTTGTTTCGTACTTCAAGAGTTTTATTTTAATAAGTACCTTTAAATTATATCATTTTTATTATTAAACAGCCTTTATTACTTCTTAAAAATCATATGTTTCAACTCTCCTCGGTACCTGTTTCATCTTACCTCGGTATGAGGGGAGTTGAAACAAGTTGACTTGTTACGGTTAAGTCGATTTTTCACCGCAATATTTAACGTTTATAATTTCTTTATGTTAATCATACGCAACTCTAAGGAATGATCTATGGATTGATATTAAAATCATTTGATTTATGTCTATAGTTTTTGGTGTATGAAACAAAATGTCAAAATTGTTTCAACTCCCCTCGGTCTCCCCTACACTGATGAAGTCGATTTTTGAAATTCGTATCCACTCTTCGCAGCATATCAATCGGTATGTTGCCAATGGCGTCGTGAATGTTGTTCTTGAGGTGTGCTATGGTCCGTGGTCGATCGACATAAACCAGGGATTTCAAATAACCCCATAAAAGAAATGTAGGTGTCATTTTGGATAAATAGACTAGACGTAGATAGAGCCTTTGCAAAGCACATGTAAGTCCGACAGAACATTTGTTTCATAAACTCAAGTGGAAAATCGTAGGTGAAAATGTATCATTTTTCAACGTATAGGTACCACAAATATATAAAAATATGTATTTAAAAACATACCATATTTATTTATTTCAACTTTATGTACAAAAGAGTGTACGTAGGCGGACTTAATACCATAGGCATTCTCTACCAGTCTACCTTTAGGTCATGGAGATATGATTGAAGGTAGGCAAAACAAGTGTAATGGAAATATAAAAAAAAAAAAAAAATTGTTAGCTTTAAAGCTTAAAAATTTAAAATAAAACTTACCAAAATAGTAATAGCATTTAAGTGAAAACAAACAGTCAATTAAACTTACTATAATATCGAAGAGGCAAGATTTCCAATGGTGTAGCATGATAAACCGGTGCAAACACGAATCGGGTATATCTTGTGTATCGGTGTTATATTGAAATGTTGGAACTGGTTTGCCCCCCGGCTTAGGGAACGCGGTGACCCTGTACGGACTCCCAGGGAATACAGAATCGCGACCTAAGATCTTCGGCTCCACCACGGGAATGAGATTCGATGAATAATAAAATAGGAGTACTACGGTTAGTGAGTGAATGCTTGACCTGAAATTTGTGGATTGCTTAAAATAAGGTTCTAAATTTAAGGTTAGAAAATTTTAAAGCTGAATTCAAATTTTGGAAATTATAAGTAAGTTATCCATTGATATACTCTTCTATTTTAGTTCAAAATCGATGATAGCTTTCAATTATAATTTAGAGGCCTTCAATGTTTACTGTTTTCTGTCAAATCAAGAAGAATTTTCCAATTAATAATATAAATTTTCCGATTAATATGTCAGTTTAAAAGACTCAAAAATATCAAGCCCTGCATCCTTTAGTCCAAATGAAAACGCACAATCCTTAGTACAAATTTTAAAGCGAGTTATTAATAGTAGATTAACGTTTAAATATTGAATATTACAAAATAATTATGGGTCGTTATTCGGTTGCAGCAACAGTAACCGTGGTAGGGGTCACGATTTGCAGAATGCGTCTTGCCGAGCATAACGAATTAGTGTTGGCGCCAAATCGAAGTATTTATTGTTTTCTTCGGCCAGTAACGTCACTAATAATGAAATCGCAGTTGTCTCGCATCAGAATGTTAGTAATTGAAACAATATTCATTTGAAAAGGTTAATGACCCTAGGATTGCATTGTCTGAGAACTGTCTACTACGTGGGTATAAAGCTTTACTTATTTACACATTTTAAGGAGAAATTTAAAGTTAAACTACTTTAGTTAGTAATTTCAATCGCTTTTTTGAAATTTATTATTATAATTTATTTAGGAAACAGACAGTACACAATTAACAATAAATTTCATAGATAATACAGTACTTAATCAGCGTAGTTTCCACCAATTAAAATTAACATAAAAATAAGACAACGAACGAGCCTAATAAAATATGTAGTAAATATGTATTTGTAACATATTTACATTAAATCACATTATTATTTAATCACATAATTAATTCTTTTTTTTTTATTATTGCCATGTAGGCAAACCAGCCAACGGCCCACCGAATAATTAATATTTTATTTCAATACTTATTCAATCTTTTATTTTAATACTTATTGGTCGGTTCAAGGGAATTAATAATAGCCTTCTTAAATTGAGAACTAGATATATGAAACAGATCGAAATCAGCGAATTCCGTGTTGAAAACTTCACAAGATCTGCGAATAAAAGCATTTCTTGCGTATTTAGTGAGGGTGGACAGAAAGGTTGACACATTACGACTGAACATACGAGGACATTTAAAATAGATAATATAATAATAAATTTGGGTGCTATTATTGTATTTAATTTTAATTTTATCATTGGCATGATGATATTTTCTATGTAAATCTTATCGCAATAGTGACAAATAGACATAAGTTTTTTTGGTATGTAAATTTACTCGTTGAATTGTAATAAATATTTTAATTTACACTTTTATCATAAAATAGCTATTATTTAGTATTAGTACCTATTAACAAAAAAAAACGATTATTCTTACCTAGTGTCAAAATTTGAAATTAGCTTAACGACACAGAAAAAAAAATACAACTATAATAAATATCCACAATTTGTTATATTAAAAGTTGTCTTAAAATAAAATTAAATATAAATAAATTGTATTCTTATTTGATGTAGCGTTCTCATGAAATGTTCCCTGAAGGTCACACACACTTACAAATCTTACAATGCAGACCACAAAGATCAGAATATAAACAAAAGAAACAAAAAAATTGCAGTCTTTCGACGTTAAGCGACAGAGTGTCCTCAAAAATGGATAAAAAATCACACTGTCGTAAGGTTGGCGACGTGATGCGTGCTACCAATCGATTTAATCCTTCAACCGAAAACTCCGAAAAGCCAGCACATTGCTGGTTCTCTTAACAAAGATTACAGGTAACTCCCCAACCAGAAGACAATGTATCAGGAGCCAATCGATAAAACCATTAATCACTCGATTGGCCACACAAATTTCGAAACGTGTCATGTGCTTTCATTAAATATATATACACCGTGTAATTGCATTAAATTAAAAATGAAATCAAACACTTAGGTATGAAATTGTCCGTAAAACGTAAAAGAGATGTGTAAAATTGTTTTATAATGTTGACAGTACGGTTTACATTTGCTTGAAACGGTTGCATTCGAATAAAATACTGCGGTTGTGCATAAGGGCTGTCCACTCGTTGTGATAATAAATCAATTGTCCTTTTATTTTAGTGGCGTTCGAATAGCGTAATCGGTATTTAATTGAATTAATTTAACGCTACTTCACTTTATTAAAGAAGTTAAATTATATAGTATTTTATGAAAAGTTACCCTCAGTTAGGCATTCATTAAGTTAGGACACTCAAGGACACAGAGGAAAGACGAATTTATTGATTTTATAAATGAAATTAAAACATGAACATTAATAAATATAAGAAGATGTGGCGTGTTGAATCGACCATCATTGTTCCGATCGTTGTATCTGTGCACGGTCTAATAGCGAAAAGCTTCGACCAACATCTAGAGAAGCTTTCGCTCCCCGGCTGGGTAAAGGGCCTAATTCAGAAGGCGGTCGTTCTTGACACGGCGCGTATTGTGAGGAGGTTCCTCTCTCTTGAGCCCTGACCACTGATGGCTTGGGTCGTAGACTCCGCCTGCAGTGGACCTCTGTTTTTTTATATTGTATTTTTAAATTTGTCTTTTTGTAAATGTTTTTTTTTTAAATATAATGTAAAAAATAAGCTTATAAATGAATATGGGAATATAAGAATATAATATTGATCATTAAATGTGACACAAATACTTTTACCTAATTGAAAGAGAAAGAAAAATACCTGTCCTAACAATTTGGCTCAAACAATAACAACAAAACTATTTGTGCGCGTAACCTTCAGGAATAAGGAAAATCTTAATTTAATGAGACAAGGGCATCGTAAATATCAAGTAAACAAATAAAGTAAACAATAACGTATACTAGTTACTGTAATACACGTTCTAAGGCCTTTGACAAGTGCATTGTATTAAATCAATGTCGAATTGTACCAGTTCCGGAATATGATTTACCTTTTTATTTACGTTGAAGAATTATGATACGAATGACAACTACATGGTAATGTAATATGAGTTTGCGTATTTTTTTGTCCATTGATAATACTTCACTTAAATTATTTTTGAATCTTTAGTTATTATAAGCTTAGATTTATGAAAACACAAAAACAATTTTTAGTGTCATCATCATCATCAGCCTATAGATGTCCACTGCTGGACATAGGCCTCCCCCAAACCTCGCCACATCGACCGGTCCTGCGCCATCTGCATCCAGTGACCTCCCGCGATCTTGACCAGATCGTCGGTCCATCTTGTGGGGGGTCTACCAACATTGCGCCTACCGGTTCGTGGCCGCCACTTCAGAACTTTTCGGCCCCATCGGCCATCCGTTCTTCGCACAATGTGTCCTGCCCATTGCCACTTCAAAGATGCAATTCTTTTTGCAATCTGCAATTTTTGATGCAGTTTTTGGTGTATTAAGCATTAATCAAGGAGGACCATTAATACATAATTAAATCACTCAGATCAAAATCAAAAATATACATAGTGAAACTAAGAACAAAGCCTTGAAGTTTGTTTCAAAACTTACTCCTGCCAACCCTACGTAAATTTGCAACTGTGAGCGTGCAAATAAGCACGCGGTTGGCAGAATATGTCGGTGTCACGTGTGTGTGCGTGGGCTGGCCACCGAACGATGTGCCGGTATTTATCCCGCATTAGCATGCATCCGTACCATTGATCCGACCTCTTTGTTCACTAACCAAACCCTTTATTTGGCCGGATAACCGAAAAACGATTACTTCAATAACATTTTATGTTCATAATGAAACGGGTCCTTGTACGCAGGGTTGTTGAGACGTTGTTATTTAATGAAGTGTATCGATTTAAATGCATATTGAACAATTATTGATCAATGTTTGTATGTTATTGAAATTTTGTGGTTTTGTAGATTTTCACGAGTAAAAATATTTTTGTTCATAACTTATATTTAAAGCGTCTACATTTTTCTACATCAATTGGGTAGCTTATTTATTTTCAAACTCAATGAAATAAAGACATAAGCAATAATATTTTTATTTAATATCTCTATCGGATAGAGTTCAATCGTCTTTGAATACTCGGTATAATCTTACCAATGTAAGATGTCTCAACAAAACTACTAGATAAGTTTTGTTTCCCTATGTTTTGTGTTGGTCGGTTAATACTCGTTGGTCATCTTAGTGTGGGTTTATGACAATAATGTAACCTGTGAGCCGTCGGCATCAGCAATAACTTATTTTTGTTTGTAAGCGTTTAAAACTATAGTATAAAGAAGATTTTAACATACTCTAAAGTTACCTGAAATGTGAATAGAAAATTGAAATTGGTTACTTGAATTTGTATTAATTGCTGGCTTTTGATTATTTTGAAACTTAACTTCTATGGTGCAATATTATAGATAAAATATTAAGACGAAAACGCAAACTGGTCAAGTAACTTTTCGTATTAATTAATTTTTAATTTATTTTTCAAAAATAATTTCTTCAACTTTGTTTAAACTTTTTCAAACTTAAATTAATTCCAGAAAGCTCTTGTTCAAATTAAAATTATTCTCAGTATAGTTACCTAATTGTAACATTAGCCAAAAGTGAAACTTTGTAATGAAACAGTGAGTATAAACGAAGTTTTCACGAAGTATCTGAATTTTTCAAGTATCCTGTAATCCAAAGCGTGTAGCGATTAAATGAGGTGCTCGCATTTCTCCAGATAGCCAAGTATGTGTTTCTGTCCTGCTTACACTGGTGTAAAATTCTATATTCTATCTCTTTCTATTCAGGCTGCGCAGCCTCATCTCCTCGGCACCTCGCCGTCGCCTTCAAGTCACATATTTTATTTGTAGAGCTTTCCTGCATCCCGAGGGGACTAAAGCTTCCCACGGACGCAACGACTGAGACCCGGATACATTTCGTTTGCTTCCTAGATTCAAGTCTGTTTGCCAAATAAGGCTCGAAAAGCGATCATTGAGTGAACAGCTTGCTTTCTTGTTTGCAGTGGAGCCTTGCCAATAATATTCACCCACACATTTACCTGGATGCAATAATCGTAGTCAATTTTATGCTTATAGGTGCGGTACACACGAGTAGGTGACGATACGAGCGACAAGTGGTCGTAAATTGCAATGAAATCTTGGAATGTCGTCATGTCTAAGCATATTGTGTACCTGACCTGAGTTCATGGAGAGAGAATAGAGGGTTCCTTTGTGACTGTTGATAACGGCTGTGTATTTATTAATGATGACTATGTCATAGGTGAAGGAAATGATAATTTTGTGCCAGTAGTACAACATCTGTTTCATCTTCATTTTAGATTACTGTTAAGTATATATTAGGTATATTAGTTATATTAGGTCGGCTATATTAGGTACACATACTGCGTCAAATCGTCACTAATAGTAAAAATTTGAAAAGTTTACCTCGCTTATTAGGCTGTGTTACAAATACCTACATATATGATATAAAATATGAACAAGGTAGGATTCAACTAATATCCAATCGAGCACTATACTTAACTAACTCCTCAAGTCTCTATTCCAGGATAAAATCAAATGGCATCTCTTACAAAAACTGTTATGATCATAATTTTAAAATGTTTTATCCTGTTAAGTACAAACAACAATGGTGACTTAACTACCGATTGTGGGTATATGACCCGGAGACAGATGTGAACCTGAATCACGTCGGGTACAAAAAATATTAAAAAACTTAAATGTAGGCATGGTCAATTTGTTGCTTACTCGTTTACATGAGCTATAAATCTTAAAATATGTAAAGAGTTTAAGTAAAATTTGCATCGCTCTTGAATGGGTACGAAATTAAATTCATTATAACCAGATTTTAGGTAATGGAATGAAATTGAAGGAATTTGAAAGATTTCAATGGAAAGCTTTTTTCTTTCACCAAGTAGGGAGATGAGTTAACAGGCTATTTGAAGTGGTAACTATCACTCATGGATTATGGCAGGTCACACTTACTACGTACTTTTAGAAAATAATGTAAATAAGGACAAATCATAGCGTACGAGAAACTCAAAGAGAAGAACTTTTTCATAGCCGGATGGTTCGTAGATTTATTTCGTAGATAATATAATTAACTAATTTGTTTATGAACATGACAATATTTTTGTAATCGCATTACTGCTGACCCTTACAGTTTTAATTACTCTCTACTAAAACCAACTAAAAACAGAAATAAAATTTAAGAGACAGATTTAAAAGCATTACAAACCATAATAAAATTTTGTTCTGATTTAGTACCAGATTCCAGAACTGACCTCAACATATATTATGAGAATTCGCACGCCTCAATTTCCATTAATTTATATGACGTTTCTGAGGAAACACTTTAACTGAACGTCTTCAACAACATTGGTAAGGAAGCGCAAAATTACAAATACGACAATGCATCTCAAATTATTTTTCCTTTTCAGTTTTTTTCAAATATGGCCTTTATGTCGTTGAAATAAAAGCGAAGAAGGGGGAAAAACTGAACGCATATTTGTTAATTTGTTTCGACTCATAAGCAACCTTCGTCTTATTTTATTTGAGGCATGCAGAGTATTTTATGGTTCGGCTGTGTGAGAGTTGCGTGTTTCTGTCATTTATTCAACGATCATTCCTTGAATACCGTAATATAAAATCGGTATATTCGCCTTTGATTTACATAAGTATTTGCCCTAATTAGGGAGGTAAGAAAAAACCGAAGGCACATTTCGTAAATATTTTGTATGTGGACGAAAATCAATGGTGCAGAGTTAGTTACGGCTGTTAAACTGTTGCAAGTTTTGGATTGTTTTTGTTTTGTTTGTAGTTTTTCATTAATAGTTTCATATGCATTTCTAAAGTGGTCTAAGTGCAGTAGGTACCTAATAGGCTCATACGAACTGACAAATATTAGAACAGCCTAAACGAAAATAATGAACTTTACAAATAATTTCAAACATAATATTAAAGAATTAAAGATAGCGCTCCTGCAGATGCAAAGCTTCATGAATGAACATTCCTTTTGATTATATAAAAATAAACATTCTCAATCGTAAATTAACACCACTAATTAGTTATTTTTATTATTTTAAAGGCTGAAACAACCGCACCTCATAACCAACCTCAAAATATTATATTCACACAACTAAACCTTATTTTAATAATCAGTACTACAATGCAACAATATATGACCAGGAAAGGACCATCTATATTAGTAATACAAGGTATAGAGACAAAGGATTCCGGCGAGTGGTTAACACATATTTAAATAAACAAACTGAACTGGCTCCATATTGTGGATTACCGGAAGAATCTGAATACTTCTTGTTTATACATTAAAATCACTTTTTGTCGACTTTAATTTAAAATAAATACTTCAATAAGAATCACAAATAATTGGTGTTTTAATCAAGTTTACGGTGGCCTTCGTAAAGACGAAGTAACATCGAATGACCACGCGGAACACGGGGCTTCCTGTATTGATATGTCAAAAACGATGAGAGCTCTATTAGTTTGCATAAACCTTTAAGAATGCATGTAAAATTTCTAAGCCTATAAATAATCTATCAATAAATGGAGAAAGTAATTTTAAAGTTAGAAAATACGCAGATAAATTATCACTTGAGACTTACAGCGTGATATCTATTAAAATGGATTAACTTCGTTCTCTACCTCTACGTTTATAGCTGGTACCTGATACAACTAATGACTTATTCTTCTTCTGAATCATAATATCTATCCCTAAAACTAAGAGACGTAGACTAAAACAAAAATATGATTAAACAAGCTGCTTAGTCATGGCTCTGTTTGAAACTTGAGTCCCCTTAAGCACTAGAAGTCAGCGACAACTCCAATAGCTTCCTTTTACTTAATATAAATGATGGTACTCGTTGTCATAGACAAAACAAAAAGAATAACTCCATAAAACTTGTAACGCAATTCTACAACAAATGACCACGGATGACGCAAAGTGACCGTGAGAATTAGATATTCTAAAATACGAGAAGCATTTTTGAATTGTTGATTTGTACTTTGTTTTACATAATTTGTTCGCAGACTATTAAAGATTTATCAATACTAAGTTCTACAAGAAAGTTTCCAATTTAACAATGTGTGCGATTTATCGTAATAAAAATATAATGTTAAAAATACGTGAAAATAAATGAATATAGATCATGATCTTCTCATCATTGTCTTAAAAAGAACAAAACAGTAATTTAAGGTATTCAAATTGATATCCTATTCAAGCATCCATCATGAGTCTACATTTAGAAATCTTTAAACGTAACATCTTAAATCGTCGTTTACGCAAAAATAAATAAATGTTTATATTTTTATTACATATTTCACAATAAAACTTAGTTTTGTTCCGTTATCCATTACAATTGGAGTGTAGCAAACGACCTCATTACTCCAATAAACAACTTTCGTTTTAGAAATTTTTATATCGAACATTATTCATTTTGTTTACGTTTAGTCTCACGGCACATAAAATTTAACTGAAATCGTAGGTATTCGAATATTTGTATCGGATTTGGGGCATTGGAGCACAGATTACTTCCCGAATTCACTTAAAAATAAACGATTACCTGGAACCATCAAAAGGTATGTTTCAAGAAATCGTTGCCACGTACTATCCGACTTCGATTTGATATCCTCTTTTTTATATTGAAGATGTATAGTGACCGTACTTCGGTCTTATTTAAGCAAAGTTTAATACTACATCTTTGTCACAGGTATCAGCTTGGATTTGACATTGTAGAGGTCTAATTATAATATCTTAGTATGGGTATACCTGTATTTAAAAAACTTAATTGACCTTCAACTAGTCGATTCAAGTTGCCACTCTAACAACGAATCTCCTATTATGAGCAGTCCCAAGTCTTTAACCAGTCTGCTATGTGACTTATTTGGCAATAAATCTACAATTATTTTCATCGATTAGTCTCTAGTTCTATAAAAACAATGTTCTTGTAAGTTAAGGGAGGTAATATTCCACTAAAATAGTCTCAATTATATTAACGTTCAATTCCGGCTCGAGTATTCAATTGTCTATAAAAAGTATTGGCTTCTTCTGTGTTTCACCAATTGACTTTTGGCATTGGAGCAAAAAAGGAAGAATCAATTCTAAATGTGTTAATCTAAAATCGATCTTGTATATTAATGTTATAATCGCTTTGTTACGCATCTCTTGTGATGGAATATTTAAAGCTTACCGCCAATGCCATGGGTCAATAACCTCCAATTTGTGTCCAAACTTTATGATTTGGAAAATACGTATGGAGCAAAAAGTTAACTGATCTTATAGTAACCGTGAATTTTAACTTCAATTTTAGTTTTTAAGCCCAATTCTAAATTGAATCTTGAATCAGCAGTCAACAATAAGCTTCTTAAATTATTATGGTGTTTTGATATTCAAATGATTACCAGAACCTTATGTCAGTTTGCAGTTATACTTATTCATTTTATGAAGTGTTATGTATTAAAGTACGTTCAAATGAATGGTAATTGGAGGATTCCTTGTACGCATATTCAAGTTAGTTGATAAATTAAAACGGTAAACCGAGCGCGTCCTACATTACAAGATGTTGCGACTCGATGACCAGTGTCGCGTCGTCGCAAGGTTGAAACTTATGGCAACAATTGCGCGAATAATTTTTCCTTCTTCCTACAAGCCGGAGCGGAACAACCTTGCTCATCGCGCAGAGGTCGCCACCCAAATGAACGTAAACACTTTTTATTCCTTGTATCGCTTAAAACAAAATGATTAACACGTCTCATCGCGCGTTGTTCGAGAAACATCCATGAATGTGTGCGAAATGTGGCATAATGTGCTAAGCTCTGTCTCAGTGAAATCTACCATCCTATATGCGGGGACACATTACACACTTTCTTATTTTCCCGACTTCACAAGGTAATCTAGTAATAGGCAATCTCAGGGACTCTCTCCGACGTACGGTGAAAGTAAGTTGCGTAAGGTGCCCTGCCGTCTACCGCGAATCATAGAATTGACGTGCCCTACTAAATGGCATAGTGATTGCGAGAAATTAACCGAACGTCTCAACTACCTGGTAATTGAGTAGTTTACCTGCGTTTCCAGAATATTGTGGCAATAGCATACCTACTTAATAAGGTCGTTTGCTTGTTCGACTTTCGAATGAAAGCTTTTGTTGCTAGAATAATCAGCTTGTTGAAAGGATAATTCTGATACTCGTATATTCATTGATTTACGTTGCTCACTTCGAAACCTGATGCGTTTAGAAGGATACATACAAGGCTATTATTAAAGCGCACGTAAGGAGTGAGTCAATGGGACGGACGGACAAGTCGGGACGGGTGCTTCTCGGAATCCTTTTGTTGCATATCATTCTTATTGTCAAATAAGACAAATTTAGTTACACTGATACTTTGGAGTTGAGTTTCTGTAATAATTTGGTTTTGTAGATTTTCCACGAAAAAACATATTCTGCTATACCTTTCTTGCAATTCTTCTTGATACTAGAAGGTGTTTGTGAGACCTTATTATTTAATTTATAAGAAGTAAAAGAATACAAATACATAGACTAGCCTAAGCTAAGCTGATTCCCCAAAGTAAATATGTGTACCATCTATATTCAAATCAAAATTTGAATCAACTACACAATAATATCGCTATATCACATACGGTCTATCTGTCCCAATATTCGATACTAGAAAATAAAGTACTAATAAAACTAAATCACTCTATTGATGCTTGAATTACAAAGTAGTGGCATCTTTAATCCAGTGAATCGTTCAAAGACGCGTCGGCGGCGATCTCGAGTCCGTGGGATGACAACGGCAGGTAATGACATAAAACGACATCCACGTGAGCGACGGCCACATAACTCACACACGGATCACAACAGATATCACATCATGTCGATTGACCAATAGGGTTGGCAGGACGAGATTTTTTGGAAGATTTTGATGGTTGTCTGATTTGGAGTTTATTTTTAGCTATTGGTGATCGTGTTTATTTTATCTTGTGCATAACAAAACATGTAAAAAAAAAATAATTTTCATTGATTAGTGTTTATAAATTAAGTGCTATCAACAACCTTTTTGGTCAGCTTTTTGGATGGGCACACCCATTGTAGTAAAATTTTAAATAATGTGTAAAATAGTGGGGATGACTTCAATAAAACCTGATAATTTTTACCAGGTTTAAGATAAATTAGAAACGGAACATTTCAAAACATTAATAATTTAAAAAACATATTAATATACCAACTAGTGAAGAATGACAACCATGGTCTACAAGAGGCCAGACAAGATTAAACAGTTCCGATGATAGATACCTATTCTCGTTTTATTTTATAGACGTTACACTAAATTTGTCGAACGTCCGGCTAACAACGATTCGACTTAATTTGTACAAAACACACACGGATACGTGTAGTGCAAAACGCCTCTTGTCACTACAGGATATTGATTAGCCAATATAATGTTATTAATAGGTTTTAGAAATGATTTAAACGTGCCGAATACGAGAATCCGGTTTTTTCTACAGTTATATTTGTTTTGGTATACGATGCAATTTTGTTCGAATTATATTCATGGAGTTTTTGTAATAATTAATAATAACGTTTACATTTCATTAAGCTTATGATAATTTGTAACGTCATTTTTCATTGTGGAATTCCATATCCGTCTTCAAATTATGCTTAAAGTCTATAATATATTCAATAAAATGAAGTGAAATACTTTAGTGTAATGAAATACTTTATTTTCAACATTGATGACGTACTCATTCTTGTTGACGTCACTAAAGTTAAAAGCTACCACCACCAGTTCGTACACAAAAAATAATAATTATAGCCACCGTCCTGAGAAGAACTGGCAAGAAACTCAGCGGGCAAGTCTTTTTTTTTGTATAATGAGCATTTTTTTTAAGTATTTGTACAGTATTATACAATTTTACATCAAATATACAAAAAAAAACAATTATAATAATGAAATGACCTTGGCGAGCAACTCATTCCCACTTTGTGCAATCTTCCAGGTAATCATTGACTTTATAGTAGGCTTTCTTGCACAGACGTTCTTTAATAGTTTTCTTAAACCTATGATAATAAAATCTAGCAATAGAAAAACACCTAAAGTTGTAAAGAACTTTTAGGAAAAGTAATACCGGTTCTTTTTATACACAACACGAGCACATTTATTCTGTGTTTCCAGAATTTATCCTCCTTGACGTACGTTAAACAGCTAAAATCTAGGTATATCCACAATGCAACAATAAAATAGGTCAAAGACAAAAATTGTAAGTGAGATCAAAGATCAGTTGAAGATTGCGTTGAAAACCATTATTCTGTAATGAGACAAACCTTTGCATCTACGTTTGTTATTAGCACTAACTAATAGAATACAATATAAAATACATTGTTTTCAATGAGGTAATTAATGACACAATGTTTCACACTTGCATCATTGCTAAACTATTTATCCGTACCTATTTGTTAGAGTTGATGTTTTGCGTAATAACTACGCTTGATTGAATGATTAGATGCGCTGAATGACCTTAGTACAGAAATAGCGAACATTACAGAATTAAATCATTTACGTATTATTTTATCATGGAGTTATTTGGATACTGTGTCAAGAATATAAATGAAATTTCTCGATAAGTATGTAAGAGAACCTAAGCATGGAAAATTGTAATTATGACAAATTGGGTTAAGATTTGTTCTGTAACCTTTGGAAGCCATGAGTCGTCACTAATCAAAAATCATCGAAGATTTTCGAACCATCGAAAATTTGCTTAAAAATGAGAATTAGACAAAACCAGTACAGGAATATGTTTCACAATATCATTATCTAATATTAGACATAGTAAATGCATGAGATCATAAAATAATTTATCACATCAAGTCCTATTTCCATCTGTTTGTAGCATAGTACCTACGTCATAATTTAAGTAATTCGAAAAAATAATACAATGATTTTATTTCAAGGTTTTTTCATCAAATTATGTACTGTTTCGATCCGCACTATCGAATTTACCTCTCATTGTGATCAATTTGACATGCATACGTAAATAGCTTATTTAGTATTAACTTAGTAATTTGAATTGACTTTCATTTTCTTGTCTAAGCACAAACAAGGCTTGAAAAATAAGCAAGGATGTAACCTTAATACACTTGCTGTCAAAGCTAAATTCTATGCTAAACTAAGTTATTAAGCTCCTAACATATGATAATGGGCAGGACACATTGTGCGAAGAACGGATGGCCGATGGGGCTGAAAAGTTCTAGAATGGCGGCCACGAACTGGTAGGCGCAATGTTGGTAGACCCCCCACAAGATGGACCGACGATCTGGTCAAGATCGCGAGAGGTCACTGGATGCAGATTGCGCAGGACCGGTCGATGTGGCGAGGTTTGGGGGAGGCCTATGTCCAGCAGTGGACGTCTATAGGCTGATGATGATGATATGATAATGTACTTAATTACGGACGATAGAAATAATTACAAATATTAACAAGTGTTGATATTAAGTACATAGGTAATTAGAATCATCCTAATCATAAAAAGTAGACTTTCGGGCTTTCGTTTTGGAACTAAAACTTTAGAAGTTAAAAGCAAAAGCTCAACACTACGTAAGCCAAATAAGTGACTTCTAATATTTCAGAAAATCGTGATTCAGCAATACCTTCTCTGTACTCAGTATGTCTACTTAACGTGACCACGTTGATTTAAGAAATCCAGTAAACCAAATTTGTCATTTCAACCACAGAGGTTTGTACTAAAACGAATCATATAAAAAGTAAAACTCAATTAAGCAGACCATCACACGTGGGCGAAGCTGTCGGATACAATTCTTAATAAGACTACATGACCACAATTACCAACATTAAAAGAGCCAATACCGTCTACATGTGGGCACCAAGGTAATACACCTTGTTTGGCAAATTTGTGTCTCACACGTTTTGTCTCATTGTTCTGGTAATGTGTAATGTTGAAATTGTGCTTGATTACGCAGAATGTAACTGACTAAGTACTATTTAGTGTTTGTAGAAATTTTGATTTTGAAAATCAAACAATGTGGTTGCATTCGTTCATGATCTACTCGTCGATTTTTTTATTTATTTATCTAACAAATAATATATTTTACACATTGCTGACTGATCCTGTACTGTACTGTACCAACCCATTACTGCCCACTGTTGGGCTCAGGTCTCCTTAGAAGAGGGATTAGGCATAGTCCACCACGCTTGCCCAGTGCGGATTGGGGACTTCACATATCTTCAAAGGATTTTTAGCATCCTTTTCCGACAAGCAGGTTTTTTTTTTTGTCTTGTAGGCAGACGAGCTAACGGGCCACCTGATCGTAAGCGGTTACCGTTGGTCATGGACCTCTGCAATGTCAGCGGACACTGCGGGACACGATGTTTTCCTTCACCGTTTTTAGCCAATGGTGTTGTGAAAATTGCACATAAATCTTTTTCACATTTCGATTTAGAGGTACAAGCCGGCCGGTTTTGAACCCGCGACCTCCCGTTCGGAAGGCCACTCGGCCACCACGACTTCAGAACCTTAATAATTTAGCTTCTTTTAAAACATGTACCTTTACAGACAACGTTATTAAATAACAATAGCATTGTTTTATCATCACACAACAATAACTAGTTAACACAATGATCTAATATCTAAACCAATGACTGAACTAATAATAATTGTAAATGTTTGCGGAAAATTGATTCTAGTACGCTGAATAACGTCACTGATACCTTGTAACTTATAAATCATATTATTATCCTAGGACAATATGACTAACGAATCAGAATGCATGATTGAGAAACATGAATGAATAGTAAACAAAATGTTATTGCACAATAGACTAGTGTCTTGTCTATTTGAGGACATAAACAGTTGACAATCAGCAAACAAATCGGATGAATTAATTTGTTTTAAGAGTTCATACTTAAAGCACTGAAAATTATATTATCCACTCAACTGGGATCGGCCACCAAATTGGTTTGTTTACTTTTGCCAAGTCTGTGGCAGGAGCCAAAATTGAGCACAGCTCTAAAACCTGTTTTGTTTACATTTTTCAATCGTCTCATATTTTATGAAGATGATATATTTCCGCTGAAAATACAATACAGCGTCGTTTAATAATAAAGATTAGCAAAAATATAAGGTTTAACTAAAAATCAAAATCAAAAATTATTGGAATAAAATGTTTTTAAAAAGGGGCTCAAACGGGGTAGTGATTCCGAACGAAGTCCCCAGTTTCGCCATCTAGCGAATAGTGACGTTCCCAGTTGAGTGATTATGCAAACAACGTACTGATTTAGTCAAATTAAAGATAAGGTGCAATACGAGGCTTAAAGAAAGTCCTTAAAGGTAGGCCGTAGGTAGTGGCCCCGCAGTGTCCTCTGACATTGCAGAGATTCATGAGCAACGGTAACCGCTTACGACCAGATCCGTCAGCTCGTCTGCCTACAAGGCAATAAAAAAATACTACAATTCACAATCATAGACGGTTTTAAGATTTTAAAATAATAGTATCAGTGCAACAAATACGGTAAATTACTTTACAGGAAAATAGTTCAACATCTTTTCTTTTCTACAAGTTTCTTGTAGAAAATGTATGACAATACCTAAATAATCTAAAAATTAGACTCGAAAGATCTAAACATTAGAGATGATCGCCTGTACTACCGTATTCCGAATCTCACTTGATAGATATTAAAGTAATCCATCTTTTGACAACGTGTTTTAATTATCTTTAATCTACAAAATAACACTTCCCAACCGATTAAGATACAGTGACAACAAAACGTTTAGTGTAGCCACCTACGTACAAAATAGCGGGTAACATCCACCCACTGGGTTATTTACATGTGTCCAGTCTACAGACAGTGAAAAAACCGGCATAACCATTTAAAGTAATAAGACAATGTAGTTCATTAAGTTTAGCTTCCAACGCCCACTTGCACCTTCATGAGTAACTATGGTGGACAGAGCTCTTAAGTCAATACAAAGCTTTTTATAAAACTAAATGACCGATGAATTGTAGGATTGGAACGTAATTATACGTATTTTTGCGTGTAGGTACATAATTTAGGGTCGTTATCTAAAATGTTTTCAGGAAACAAAAACAGTGGTAATAATTTCTCACTAAATAGACTCGTATAATAATTCGTATATAAATTAATATAAAATAATTTTAATATACTAATAAAAATATAATAATTAATATAATATATATTATTCTATTTTATAAATTATTCTAATTACACCAAAACATTAATATCAAGTAGTTTTAAATAAACACTTTGTTAGGTATTTCCTTTCATCAATTTATTTTTATTTTTCAGCCTGAAGGTTCGTCATTTAATTGGGCTGAGTATTTAGTTTCGTTAAGCTCGATTTAATCTTCGCCTTCAGTAAAACGACAAATTAGGGATAAAGTGCCATTAAAATAAACATTGTTTTATGTTGATAATGAAGACTATATTCGGAGATTGGACAGTTGACTTTATTACGAAATAATTGGATGAAATTCAGTTCCAGTGGTTTCTTGGAAACACTGATTTGAATGAGAAATGTTTATAAATAAAAATATTATATGTCTATTTTTCGTGAGGATATCATCGCTTAGAAGCTGCCTGCTAGGCAAATATATATTTGGTAATTTTTCAGATCAATATACTTCTAAAGTTAAGTCGTCTCGTTATTACCAATTTCTATTTAAATAATCGAGATATTTGATCATGTTCTATCTATTTCCTAACAATTATTTCATATGGTGTATTCTAAATTAATTCTATAACGAGTGTATGGGCCGGTAGCCATTACTCACTCTTGTAGATTTTCTTTGTCCCCAGAGCGGCGACCAATAAATATTTTACCTATAATTAACGTTTGAGGCCTTTGAAACGAAGCGAAGAAATACGCCTTATAATATATGAGCTTATAGTGAAGTAATCATAAACAAAATGAGGTCATTCACATTAAAAATTACTCTCACAGTTCGTGATCGTAATCTTTTTGTATCGTTCTGTTTGTTACTTCTGTGAGATTATTTATTACAATTAAATGTGTATTGTTTTATCAAGTAATAGTAAACATAGTCAATTTATTTTAAGTAATTCATTTCTAATAATATTATTAGATAAACTAAAATTAATCTAGATGATTCGAGCAATTTCGTTTGCGTCACGAATGGGTTCAAACATCATTCGTAACAACTTTGTGTTACATATTCGTTATTTTCATATGGATCACTATTTTTTTTAAATAAAAAGCCTTTTCGATTAATGGACTTTCCAACACTGAAAGAATTTTTCAAATCCAACCAGCAGTTTCTGAAATTAGCGCGTTCAAACAAACATACAAACAAACTCTGCAGCTTTATAATATTAGTACCTATAGATTACTTATTTATTTGAATCGATTTAAAACGTACTTGTTAACAGAATTTAAATAATGCAATAGCGGTAGTAAAATATTACAGCGTCAATGACGATCGAACGAGTTGCACAATCAGTAAAGGAATGTGCACATACGATTGTTAATCTACTGTTTATTTTATTTCCATTTCATAATTTCAAACTTCTATCATTAGTGCATGTTAAATACGTACTATTTTTTTAGGAGGATTTATTAATGTAAAAATTTCTTCTTATACTGTCTTAAATTAATTAGAAAATAAATATTTAAATTCAAGCATTATTAGGAGTTAACAACGTAGGGAAAGAGAGGGTAATTGGGGGTGAGCGAGTAACGGGAGTCACCCTTAATACCACGAAACACTACATGAAACCGTCGCGTAAACAGGGTCCTCAGTCTCCACTCCAGGCCCCCAAGCAGCCACGAGCAGCTCGCACCAATCAACTCATGCACCACTAAGGAATGACCGTTTTTTGTTTTTGTGCTCCGTTGATGTAATTTTACGTTAATGTAAATTAGAATGTAAGTTTCGAATTTTTTACAGAAAGCGAATAAAACATTTACACTTACATAGTTAGACGTTACAAATTGTGATGTGCAGTTTAGATTTTATCTTTTAGATATGATAGTGTGTTAAAAATCTTTTTTTGATCCTTAGTGTAGTTGCGGGTAACGAGAGTCACCTGAGTCAGGTAACTCCCATTACCTACAAGTGATTACAATTGCCTACAAATATGCTTTATTGATGCCGAAAGTACGAGTTAGAACAACTGAAAAGGTTTCCTGGTGTTCTAATAGCCTGGATAAAGCTACAGCTCATTGATAGCGGTTTTTCTATCAGAAATGCTGCTAAAGTAATAGAAACCTTTTTTTAAATCTTCAGAAGATGATAAAAAACGTTCTACCTAAGGACCACATCTAGGATGATTCATTGTGTGAATTTGTGTGTCACACAATGGTTGGATCAACGAGCATCTGCTTCTTGAATGGTTGGATGAATTGCCCGCAGGGTGACTCCTTTTACCCCCACGTCGGTGTAATGGGAGTCAAATCTGTTTTTTTTTAAACTTTTATAGTTTACAAAATTGAATGCCAAAATGACTGAAATTGAATTTTAATGATAGTTCAATAACTAAATTATGTTTAAAGACTATTGCAATAAATACTAACTTTTTAATTAAGATGTTATTTGAGTTCTCGCTTAAGTGACTCCCATTACCCTCTTTTACCCTACTATAATTTTTCTAGTGTTTTCTAAATACCTATGATAACTGCTAAAACTATCCTAAGCAAGAATTTCATGATAATACTCAAAAGCTGATTTGAACATATATTGTGAAAGTCGCGAAGTTTCAGCAGTACCTAGTCATTTAAACAACAACTGCTGATACATTTTGGTCACAAGTATCTATTAGTAATTTTATTAATTAAAAGGGTAATACAATAAAAATAATGTTAATCTTTATGTGACCTGGGTTTTAGGTAACACTAGGCGGAGCAACCAGTTACCTTGAAGTGATGCACTCAGTGTTAGCGAATTGCATCATGATTATTAAACCGAAATAAAAAAAAAATTGTATTATTGTAATTGAAAGTTTTATTAACTTGATCTATTTTAAAAACTCAAGGCTAATGACTTACTAATGTTGAAGTACTAAATAGAAGCGCTTTTGAGAGGTAATGTTTTATGCGAATGTGATTGATAGGTATTTTTGTTGCAATAGAACATAATTAGTTTAAGGTCAAAGTGCTTGCCGGAATTAATTAGATATTGTGATCACTATCGGAGATGTTAGATGCTTTCCTAATCTGGGTTGGGCTGTTTACATTCAATATGCAAGTTTTCATATCATTTTCTTCAACATTTTTCGCAAATGGAGTCAGTACTAATTGTACTAAAAATTATCCTCGCAGTGACAGTGTTCATTATTTTGGTTGAATTGATCCAAGATGTTAAGAGTATTAAAGTAAAGAATAATTGTTTAAAAGAGACACCAACGAATATTCAAATCTCTACCATCACTCGTATGAAAAACATTGAGAATCGAATTCAGCCTCCGGCAAAGCAGTCAGGGTCATTGAACGAATGACAATTTAATTAAATGTATCAACTTTCGTAATTTATTCAAGCTTACCGCAGTGAGTTGATCTTTCAATCCAATCGTTAATATTGGGATTGTTAATGCGCTAGTCGAAGCTTGCAACAAATACATTACGTAATCAAATGATCTAGTTAGGAGACTGACGTGTTACGAAATATACGAATTTCTATTCTTAAGCTTAGTTCAAATTATAATAAGAAGTATTAAAGTAATAAAAGTGGAAGAAAGGAAGAAGAGGCTTTTCAAATGACTATGTGAAATTTAGAATAGGTATTTGAATTTTCTTTTTTTTTTAGTAAGCTAGGAATAGATAACTTACACATATATCTCGTTCTTAAGAGGCGAGAGCGAAGAGAGTTCTATTCATGACGTTTATTTAGTTTACAGTAAAATCAATATAACTTTCATTTTTCCGAATGTTTTTGATCATAAAAGTTCAGTTTCTACAAGAATGGTACATACGTCTTTCACAACACATGAGTGACGTAAACATAGCTCTCATTACATTGTAATGGTTTGATGTATTACATTTACCTGCAACCTTGGGGTTTGTAACCAATAGCCTTAAACTATTTTAAGTTGCCCGTTAATTGGCGTTGAGTTATGACAAAGTGTTAATAATGGTCTAGGACTTAATTATTTACTTCTTTATTACAATCTTGCTTAGGTCGCAAGAACGATACAGGCTACCTATAGGTTACCAAAATGTATGCCTGTCATTAGACTTATTATTGAAATAAATTACTCTAGTAAGATAAGTTATTTTAAGTTATGCAAAATAATTAAAGAAAAGATTTAAACCTCCTCGAAGATATTATGTGAAGTCTTCAGTCCGTATTAGGAAAAGAGCCTCTACGTAGCGGTCTTGAAACCAGCTCTAAACAAGTTGGTGGTTATGCGAGCTTAGAGATATTATATTATTAAATAATAACAGTCTAGCTATCTATGTTAATAAGAAAAAAAGTTTATGTGCAATTTTTCACAACACCACTGGCTAAAAACGGAGAAGGAAAACGTCGTGAGGAAACTTGCATATCGGAAAAGGGTTCTAAAAATCCTTTGAAGATATGTGAAGTCCCCAATCCGCATTGGGCAAGCGTGGTGGACTATGCCTAACCCCTCTTCGGAGGAGACCTGAGCTCAGTAGTGGGCAGTAATGGGTTGTTACAGTACAGTAATCTAGCTATCGCAACTTCGTCTACTTCACAAAGATAGGGTTCACGCAGAGTTGCGGTATAGGCGCAGAAATATTTGTGAAGGCATTTACTACATCATATCAAAAACTTCTAAAACTGTTAATGTTTTGTACTACTTTATGCATATATTATACAAATATAAACCTTTCTCTTGAATTGTAGCTAAAAAGCAGCTTTAAAACACATATCGAATTTTAAATATCTAAGAACAGATAACGGAAAACGACTGCGTATTAAGTATTTGATATGCTGTAATATATTGTGAAAACAAGAGACGGTGTAAAATATTTTAAACATTCTCTGTGAGACAGGATTAACCAATTAATTCAGTTTTTCGATCATCATTGCTCAATATAAGAAACTAACCATTGCATAACTTAGTAAAAAAAGCGAATTGTGCAAACCGTACACTTTCATAGACATTTCCTATTATTATAATTTTTTAAAAGTGTTTCGTAATCAGTTTGTTTCTCTTACTAATAACTGTCAACTGTCAGAAGATTATGTCAATATTATTTTAGATTTAATACCACCATTCTCTCTGCTATTATTTTTTATAAGCTTCCGGATTTTAAAATTCTGAACACGATTGTACAGAACAAAGCTACCAACATACTTTACCTACTTCCATTATAATATATGAAGCATAGATCACCTAACATACATAAACAAAGAAGACACGAAATTCAATTTATACACCTCAAAAAACTGATAATAGGTGTATGAAGACAATAACATGATTTATAGACATAGCTGATAACAATTTTGAATGGAATATATATTATCAAATCCCAGGCAAAGTCGCGAACATCACTTATTTAAAATAAACCGCGGTAAGGATTAAGGTTCACTTTGTAAGTTAACTTCAGAGATTTAATTAACTTAAAACTTATTGCCCGTTCCCGACGATGAACTCCAAACTATTAGAAGTTTTATAGTAAATACGTAATGAGCTGGGAACGAAGCGGTGATCGTCGACCGGCCATTGTCCGGAGGCCAGGCGCCTTCCGCTTTAGTAGAACCACTTAAAGCAGACCTCTAATCCGACATTCCTTAACAGTTCATTACGAATATAAGCGCACGACTCGGAGAGGCGAGGTGGGGCTTCTTAGAATGGTTCTTCATGTATTAGTATATGAAAGTATCGAAATGCGGAACGCGATTGAAAAATAGAAAACGTGTGGTGCACTACGATAGTCTGTATGTAAATAACTAGACTGTCACCATTTGTGCAATGCAGGAAGTCTGTGACATTTTCCATTTGATATCACTGTGCGTGTTTTTACCGTTTTATTTTCTGTCTAGCAAATCAATGCATGTTTTGTGTCGGCTCTTTTGTTTCTATTCCACTAGACATTGCCTTTTTCTGTTTTTTTCAATTCATATGATCGCTTTTCGACATTTTGGCTCTGATTAAAAATCAAAGCAGATATACCATTTGGTTTCTACAGCTTAAAACTATTAGCTTTAATATACAGGGTGATTTCCTAGTGAGGGTACATATTGAAGGTCATGGTAGCTGATAGTTATATACGACCAGTAAAGATATTATTACCAAAGAATATGGCTTAATGCCTTAGTAATCGCAACTTAAAAATATCTAAAATTCTTGCAAAATGATGGTTTTTCGACAGCTGATGGGTGTGGTAGAGGTGTGGGGTGCGCGAGATCACTAGAGGTCTCTTTAAGCCGAAATTGTTTATGTTTGAGGTAGTTTTGTCGAATTTAGATTTAAAAAAGTAAAAAAAAATATTTTGTAATTTTACCTATTTTTTGTAATATTCCGTATTAGAACAGAGTACTCATCACCCTCCTGCAATATGTACCCTCTCTATAAAATCACCTTGTATAATACCTTAACAAAATTCATCTATAAATTATTTTTGTTTACCTAGTACATGACCTATCACTTTCAACTCAGTTTTGCCATTTCATATCATCATTTTTTCCTAACAGGTTTACACACATTTTTCTCAACATTTATTAATATAAAGCAGACAATAGCGGTGTGGCACAAATAGGAAATCGTCGCTCCACTGACTCGAATAATTCACTAAGAAACTCTGTTTCACATGAAAATTGTATTTTTTATGCAAATTGATTCAACAGTGGCAGCTTTACGAGATTAACCTTTCATTTCATTATTTGTGTTGTTGTATGTAATTGAACTTAAAGATTTCTTGAACGTGTCCTTATTATTATACAATGCAAAACTTAAATGGTATGGAGAAGTAAAACTGGAAATAAACTTATATGTGTTGCTTGATAGTTATGGATATTCCATAAATATTATATTATCTAGAGTAAATAAATTCATATATAGGGTGATTTTTTAGAGGTTTTTTTAGGTACATATTGCAGGAGGGTGATGAGTACTTTGTTCTAATACGGAATATTACAAAAAATAGGTAAAATTACTATTTTTTTTTTTTTAATTTTAAATTCGCCAAAACTACCTCAAACATAAACAATTTCGGCTTAAAGGGTGTTGACTAACGACCTCTAGTGATCTCGCGCACCCCACACCTCCGCCACACCCATCAGCTGTCGAAAAACCATAATTTTGCAAGAATTTTAGATATTTTTAAGTTGCGATTACTAAGGCATTAAGCCATATTCTTTGGTGATAATACTTTTACTGGTCGTATTTAACCATCAGCTACCATGACCTTCACTATGTACCCTCACTAGGAAATCACCCTGTATATTATTATGTTTTTGGAATATTTTTCACTGGCGATATACATTACGACTAATACGTCCGTCGAAGCTAATAAGCTCGTGTTACTGATTTTTTTAATAAATATCTATAATATTAGATATTATTGAATCATGTATCTATTTTTTATTGATTAAAATAATACTGTATCTCTATTCAAACACATAGGCATTTCCTTACATATTTTTTTTTTGCATTCCATATTAAAGCACGGTAATCATTTGTAAACACTACAATTACATAAATAAACAAGTGCAATGTGACGTCACTAAAACTAGTTAATTACACGGAAGATACAACTAGTGAACGTACAGCATTATTTAAGTGTCTCTTTACATATAAATATTCAAGTCATGTCACCAGCGCGAACGAAAAAACAAACAAACGTTAAGGTCGAAAATCCTTTTTATGTTTTATAAACAAATAAACATTAAAACGCATTTTGAGAGCTGTTTTGGTTTATGGAAATTTGAGCTTTAATTGCTTTGCTTTAAAGTTGTGGTTTAGCGTGCGAATCATGTGACTGTTTTTCTGTGAAGTTGTTGTGGTTTGTAGAATTAGTATGATTTGAAGTAGGTATGTTTAGCTGCAATTGTTTCAAAATTTTAATTATAACTTAAATTCTATCTTCAGGCTTTTTGTAAAGATTTCTTAGTGTTTTATGTTGTATATCATGTACGAATAAAACAATCTATACTTATAATATTATAAAGCTGAAGAGTTTGTTTGTTTGAACGCGCTAATCTCAGGAACTACTGGTCCGATTTAAAAAAAAATTTTCAGTGTTGGAAAGTGCATTTGTCGAGGAAGGTTATAGGCTATATTTTATTTTCAAAAAAATTAGGGATCCATCGAATATGTTACACAAGGTGAATAATCAAAAATCTATTTATGCGTACGCTGCAGAAACTATTGACAATAGAACAAAATGATGTACTACGGGTTTTTTGGTCTTAGTAAGACAAACAAAAAAGTCCGCGACAGCATAAATCTAACTATCATAGTTTAGTCACAATAACCGCTTTTATGTTTATGAAAAATAATATTTCGTCCCAAGATTGAATTTAACGTTAAATTAATATCGTTATACTATTAACCCTTATCCAAATTTAGTATTATGTTATCAAGAGTTTTAATGTAGAAGAAAAATTACTTCTTGTTTTATTCCAATCGGAATTTTCCTTTTAGAAGTTATAAAGAGTATAAAACGCAATGAATATGTGGGTGCACAGCGGGCCGCGCAAATAATAACGCGACGGCATTGCGAGTATTTTTCAACCCCTTTGTAACGCAGACGAAGTTGCGCGGGTCAGCTAGTGTTTATAATATTTCCTGACTTACTTTGAACATTGAAATGGCCTCTAAGTATTTTGGAATTATATTTCAGTAACTTTATTGCTTGATGTTTCCGTAACACTTCTTGAAAATAATAATAACAGTTTTTGTTTTAGTACATTTCAGGATATTTTTATATGAATACCACAATACTATTTAAAGTGTCAATAATTATTTCTCACACAGCATAATTTTACCGCTTCAAAACATGTATTTTTTTGTTAAACTATTTCAAATATTTATGTACGATTCGATTGGGCACTTATGTAGAAACCCACCTAATAAATCAAATCGAGACAAGTGGTTCGTGACAAAAATAGCATAATAACTGTCAATAAACTGTCCGCTAAGTCGGAATAACGATATTACTAACAAGTTGTTGGACATCCGATACTGTGGTATGCGTGTTAAAACAAACGCTTAAGCGATTTGACAACAACGGCTAGAGTTTGGACCCTATGATTGTTAGTATATTTAGAACTTGAAATATAATTTTTAAACAAGGATTTGTAAATTACTTGAGTGTGATATCCTGGATTTAAAATTAGAAATAATCAGTTTTTAAACGATTTTTTTTTTGCAAGATAGATAAACGCGGCTACCTCTGAAGTAGTTTACAAAATTCCTTTTTTTTAAATGTATCTTCTATTAAAAAATCGACTATAACATTTAAATTGTACGAAGATAAGCATTGCAATCAGTAAACATTTAAATCGATCTCAAATATCAAACTCATAGCTACAATAATGTGACGGGTCACCAAAGTCCAACACAAATAAAAACAAATAACGGTGACGGCCGACTAACATGTAAACGGGGCGTTTGTATGCATTGGCTGGAATTTAAACTATGTGAAATACCGTTTGACAGTTGGCCGACCAGTTGTCGTTTGCGTGCATTGGAAGTTGGTGATCCAATATGTTATTTTCCACATTGGCTTGCCAATTTCCAACTTTCATATTACTCGGCGGTCACCGTCATTTGTTTTGTACGTGAGTTGAACGTTGGCGAGCCAATTTTGAAACTCGGCATAAATGTCTCATAACGCTTGCCGCTTCTGCCTTGACACTAAAATGTCGTGAATCAGTTAGAAGTCAGCCACAACCGTCCTTCACGGCTGAACAAGCTCGCGAAACGCGCACCTCATGCACTTGGCAACTGAATACGAATTGTACGCTTCACTCACCTATAATAAAAGAGGCATTCTATTTTACGACACAAATGACTGAGGTCAGATTTTATTAATTAGTTACAGAGCAATATGAAAAGGATTTGAATTTATTAGAAAAGAATTGTACATGTGAGATGTTTTAAAAAAACGATTTTTTTCAATTGGCTCAGGTATGGGTCTAGAAAACAGAAACTATGTTTTTTTGAATCTTTAAAACCCATAGTTATGGTTGTAGAATCCTATGGAAGTTATCTTGGCGTATCTTTTATCACTCCACATCATTTATAACAATATAACCACTCTCAACTCACCCAAACCCAGTAAAACTGTAAAATACAAGCAATATCTTTTAAATTTATTAAATCGTATTTTAATCAACATAACAGAATTAAATTTAAAAACAAACAAATTTACAAGCCTTAAGATCAATCTATTCGGACTGAAAGAAAACAATTTCAATAATATTTTCATCCAATTTCTTTTATCGTAATAATATTATAAGAGTACTTCAAGCAGCGCAATAAACAATAAATACTTCTCGAGTTTATTAAAGTAGTTTGTTTGAAGTCTACTTTAATTATATTATTTTAATTATGCGCTTATTTTTACCTAACAGTAATAATAAGCGCATATTAATATCTTCTGAACGGAAATCTGTGTGAAATTGTCACCTGCAATAAAATTCTAATTAAAAATCTGGAAATATATTTACCAGGTGGCAACATCAATTAAGATTACACTTGTTAGATTGATAATAATTATACTATCACAACCCTATGCTAAACTAAACGCAACATAGTACAGAATTGCACACAATGACTGACCGAGTATTTACAGTTAAAATCCCGTTTTAGGAGTCCAAATCAATGTATTGGTATCCAGGAAGCGAGAGGTCTTTGGCTCCCGCCGGAATGCGAGCCGCGTGGGTTGGCCAGCTCCCATACACACGGCTTTCTATTGATTTAATGAACACTATCTAATCTTTCCCAATACGTCTATTACGGTCACTTTACGCGTTTTCTGTTGCTTCATTCATTCAATTGGTGACTGACCTTATGGTTTGTTTTCTTTGTTAGGTAGATTGTTGATAAAGATTAAGTTGGGTATGTGTAGTTGGTGCAGTTTCAACTAGGTGCCTGTAGTCTTGTACTTTTAAATCTAAATTCTTAAAAATTATATAAAATTTATATGACACTAAGTAACAAAGATGAAGGAAACATTGTGAGAAAAACTGTATCTAGTAGAAACTATAAGGCCTTCAACGATATATCCCTTCATCTCCCTTTTACCATCGTATCACACGTCGCAGGGGCAAGGTTCACCACCTTTACTTGGAACCGCTGCGATCTTCCACGGTTCGCTTCCAAAGATCATTTTTGCCCCGTACCATTCCGATTTAGAATGGACTCCCATCCGCGGTGTTCCCGAAGCGCTATGACATGTCCCTCTTTAAACGAGGTTTAAGAAAAGTCCTGTATCGGTAGGCGATAGATAACAGCCCCTCATTGCCCTGGCATTGCAGAGGTTCATGAGCAACGGTGACGCTTACTATCAGGTGGGCCGTAGGCTCGTTTATCTATCAAGCAATAAAAAAAAATATCCCCAAACCAATGCTGTTATTAGATTTACATAAAAATATCATTACATCAAAATTAAAATGCGTTGCACATAATTTATAAGCAGTTTTTACTTTTAAGTTTCTATGAAGTCTATCCTACGGGATTTCTATATGTTTATTTTTTAATTATATTGACACTTCATTCTGTTTTATTTTAAAGTAATAATCAATTTAAAAAATAACAACAATCAGGGTTTAACTTAAAGAAAAAACTTGATAACATTTATCCTAATTTTCTATAAAACTTAAATTTCCCACGGAATTATCGTCATGTCATCAGGATTTGATTGGCAATAAAGTCTGGCGGCTATAGTGTATTAAACGGCTGTTAACATTATTTGCACCTTTAAATGTATTAACGACTCATAAATTAATACGACTATGTTAAATACGAATATAATTTAATCCTACAAACATAATATTGTCTTTATCACAGTTTACTAATAAATAATTGAAGTCCCAGTTTCTTTTATCCTCCTTTTATTTAAATAGAATCTTCAAATGACATTGATGATTAAGCATGGTTTTCACGATCTCTTTGTTGAAACACAAAATTTCCAGTTCCAATTGAGATAAGATAGCGTACTTATCTAATAAGATTCCAATATGGGCCACTAACTAAACAACATTTTGCATTCCAATACAAGGATTTTGGACATTTGTTATCTATTTTTGTAGCTTGTCCAAAGCTATGACAACTATTCGATTTATAACAAAAATGTTGCTAGCTATAAAATGTCTAACTTGAGTTTATCACATTAAATTCTGCGATAAAACTTTTGATCTTGACTACAATGAGATAATCTTTGCTATCTGATATTATAAATTCCAGATGCTCAGTCAACTAAGTTTATTTGTCTCAATAGCATCCGTTTTGTCAATATGAAGAACGACATTTATATCTCTTTTGTATTCCTGTGTTAGAGCATCTTCTTTATTTTGATTCAGTTTAGTATTTGAATTAGTTCTAATTGATGACTATTTTCAGCTTTTGTCAGTATTGGTGTTGGATTACCGGCATTGAAGATATCCAGTGATGTGTCAACGAGAATTGTGAATGGTTTTCCAATTGATATAACTGAAATCCCATATCAAGCTTCTCTGCGAAGAAGAGTGTCTTCAGGATGGGTGCATTCTTGCGGAGCTGTAGTTATTGGTAATAATGTTGTGTTGACAGCTGCACATTGCGTTGATTCGTAAGTACCGTCACAAATATTTGATTATATCTAAAGTTCCTATCATTTATCTTTTACCTTATCTTTCAGATATGTTTATGACCCATCAGTAATAAGAGTAGTGGTTGGCACATCGTACAGACTTACTGGTGGTCAATCTTATGAGATATCTAGAATCATTGCTCACGAAGAATATTCTTCGGCGACTTTGGAAAATGACATAGCTGTGATAGGAACATCTAAAGTAATAACTTTTAGTTCAACTGTTAATTCTGTTGCTGTTGCTTCTTCTACTTTATCTCTTCCAATTGGAACGGAAGCACTAGTATCTGGGTATGGAACGACATCGGTAAGTAAAGCTGTAATAATATGCTGCCATTTAAATAAGGTACAAATAAAATAGTATTTTCTGACATTTGTCCTTTTTAGTTTGAAGGAACATCTTCATCTGTACTACAAGCAGCTAAAGTTAATATTATAGCTCAAGATACCTGTGCTCGTGCGTATATGAGAATCACTACGATTTCTTCTGGGATGATATGCGCAAACGCTACTCAACCTCCTAGAGATGCATGTCAAGGCGATTCTGGGGGTCCTCTAGTAGCAGACAATGTATTAGTTGGTATCGTATCATGGGGTGAAGGTTGCGCTAGTGAGGTATATCCTGGAGTATACACAAGAGTGTCGGAATACAATTCATGGATCGTGCGCAACGTTGCACTTTTGTGAATTATTCGTTGTGGTGATAAAAATCTCATTCAAAAGTTTAATGAATTTTGTAATGATTTATTTAATAAATGCTACATATTTTTATTTTATTATTTATTAATCATGCACTATAAGGTACAATGGCGGACTTAATGCCTAATGCTTTAGGTATGTAATTCATTTCATTCCCCAGTACCTATATGGAAATTTTAAAATTTGTTTCCTTTAAATAACATGTAATTTCTCTTCTTCTAATCTTTAGGTAGGTACTTCATACAAGACTATAAAACCAATCATCTTTTTTCTTATTAGCTTAAAGATGAAATTTCCCAAATCTTGTATGCGAAAGGTTGTCTTCGAAGTAAATAATGTTAGTTCAATCCCATATTCGTAGATTCCTCTTATTTTTCCCAGATAAAGTAAACAAACAAGACAGTTCATTGACTTCAGATGTTTACGCCAATCGGTAGAAATATTGACGCACTGAACTGATCAATTAATGAAACAATAACTAGTTGAATGACGTCTATCTGGGCTTCACTTAATCTTCCCTTTGTAGTCTATGGGGTATCTACTTGTAAGATGCATGACCAATCTTCCTTCAATTGTCTTTTCACAGTCTTATTTCTAATTATACCTCCGTTTACTGCTTTACAGTCAAAAGATAATCATTATCAGCAAAAATTATTTTAACTATCGAAATCGTAATGGCAATTTATTCAAATTTTGGAGTCAGTGTTATCTTCTTTACCATTCACTTCAGTATATTTAGTAAAAAAAATAATTAGCTATCAAACCCTCTTAAATATTTTTAGCCAAAAACTTTTATAATATTTTATGAATCAATCGTTCGTTAATATCCCCGAAATAACAAATAAAATTGAGTTCAAGAGTGACAGGATACGTTTTTTAGCGTGTCAACACAGACTGTGGCTTGATTGATCACCTCATTTGAATCGAGACGAGATTGTCGAGATCCTATGATTAGAATATATCCCGGAATCGACCCTCACGACAATGTAGATCACTTACGAACAGTTACGTACTTTTGCATACAAAATAATATTATAGTAAGCTATTAATAACTAAAACTACTATTTTAAATTAATCTAAACAATATTAAACTATTCATTAAATCCTTAGAAAACGTTTGCTGGTGAACTCTGAATTGTTTCGCGTAAGGGTTCAATTGTTTGTGCACTGTAAGTCCAAGTAATTTTCAGCACATAGGTATCAATAGACAAGTCATATACCAAATTTTCAAATAACTTTAAACAATCCAGACTAAATATTCGTACATGAGAGATAAAAAATCAAAAAATACGAAAAAAATAAATAAAATAAAAATTTGATTATTTTCAGATTTTTTTGCTTACTAGTTTTATCAATATATTTTTTAAAATTGCCAACAGATGGCGCTATCGACTTTAAAAGTAGGGATTCTCAATTTCATGTACTAATTGTAACAAAATATAATATTTTAAGATACTAGTTTTTCAAAAAACATGTAAACACAACTTTAAACAAATTTGTCGCTTCATCGGTTCCACTTATTCAATAATCGTTATGCAGTATAAATCAAATACCTACTTACATCAAAAAAACCCACCTTAATCCGAACATAATGATCAGAAAGTATAATAATCTGTATTAAATACGAAGAAAGCTTCCGACACCCTGTCGTAATCCGTTTCCTTATTCTAGACTGCTTCATAGAACTTGTAATTTCAAAACACAAGCTAAAACAAAACTTAACACCCGAACTTAAGAGTTGAAAGTCACTTGGCAAAAATAAGTCGAGACCTTGTCAATATAAGCGCAGAAATTTATTTACGACACCCCCTCATTTAGTAGTCAAGTATCCCTTTCTACGCCATGGAATATGCTGATGTTTTGTCTCTTTCTACCGTTGTAATGAATTTTGGGGTGATTTTGAATTAACAATACCATAGACATAATTCGAGAGCTTGTTGCGGGGATTTACGCTAACACGATAATTTGATAGGTTTTTGTTTGTTTTCATTGATATTTTTATGACTCACTTCTATCTTTTTTAAAATGTAATTAAACAGAAAAAAGTTACAATTTTATGACTACGAGTATTTAAAATATTAAGTGCCTTTTCTTATAAAATTATAAGGTCAGAAAACATATGTAATTAAATTGTCATGCAAAAAACAAAACGCTCAAAAACGATCTCTACATTTTTTCAAATTCAATCATAGATCGTTACAAAAAATAATTATTAATAATCTTCAAGAGTGAATTAATAAATTATAAAAGAACATCTAATATTTTCGATTGCTACATGGTTTTCAATATCGATAAAGTTATATCAATATCGACAGCAGTGTGCGCATCACTATTCGAATGACGCGTACTCCATTCGATTTAGGGGTGGCGCAGACGGTAATATCGGTTGTGATTACACGCCGAGTGACGTCATAGATTAACGTCTTACAATACCACTTAGTTATGATATGAGACAGAATCTATCAATAAGGCTAATGTAATCTATACCGAAATTATGACAAAAATATTAGTTTCAAAAAATTAACTTAACAAATCAAGTTGAAGTGTTTATTTCTTTTTTGAAAGTGCTAATATTACAAATAGCTGATTAAATAGTTATTGTAATAGAGGATAACTTAAATCGAAATTTTAATCTATATTATCAAAGGATTGTATAACTATAAATTAACGATCATTAAGCATCTACAAAATTTGACGTATAAGAGTATGATAAAAGTAACCTATTACCTAATACATATTTAGCTATTTTTTAATTTGTATTAATGGTATTCTTAGAAGTCTTTTAATTGGGTGCTAAGTAGTATATAAGAGCTGCATTTTGTCCTTGACTGAGGAAAATAAATAACAGTTTTCATTGTACCACTGTACTGTAAATAGATCGTAAAAAAATTGTTGTAACAAAAGTTTGTGCCAGTGTAAATAATATTACATCAATGTGTTACTGTTCTCATTCTCAATTTTAAGTATGTATATGTATTAACTCCGTAACAAAGTATTAACTCCGCTGATCTACATTGAACTGGTTCGCTAAGTCTCAGTTAAGTGAGCATAAATCAAGTGAAGAGTCATCGCCGTCGAACGCCGTCAATTTTCAATTCGATTAGGCTGTCGAGCGTCTAAACTCCAGTAAGTAAGTGTAATGCTATAGTTCCTCGGCCTATTACCTGGCAATTTCACAGAACAATCTACGTCGGATCACGTCAACAGCACACAATGATGTGACACACACGCGCTTTGTAGCCGAGAAGGACAGCACTCGGTCCTGCGATTTGTTTACACAGTGTAGCTTTCCCTTTCCCCTGCGCGTGTGTGCGTGACCATCTGGCGGGCGGCCGCGTATTGCCAACCCTAAGCTTGTATTAGTGTCGCCCCCACACCGAAGCGCACCCCGTTTCGGGGTAGTCGGAGCTGAGAGTGTGTGCGTGACCCAGTCGAATAAATCTAATGGATACATACACACAAACATATTGGTGGCACTGCGTGTCATTTTTACGCTTGTGTTGTCGCTACTTGGGGTTCTTTAAGCGATGCGATGATATTATTATTCTGACGATTACGACCTCTTTTATGCTTACAATAAAATAATTAATAAGGGATGGATTGTATTGTTGTGTTTCTGTTCGCGATCGGTATCGTGCTACTTACATTCATTTACGCTTTAAAAACGACGATAAAGTTTAATAACTAAGCTGTTATGACGGTACCTTTGTTTGTAATATGAGAAGCTTATTGTTTTACAATTCAACGATAACAATAATTATTCAAAATTATTGAAAGCAACAAGTAGACCACGAAATTGGCACTTAAGATACTAATATAAAAAAATATCCATCATTAAAATCAACTGTTTTTATTAATCATAGCAATTTTTTTCAGAATTAGAAAATAGTTACTTTTTATATTTTTACACTTATTAAAACTAATAAAGAAATAAAGATGTTTATAGCATTAATAAATTTAAAAAAAATGTATATAGATGAAACTGGTCCCATGAATGAGCCATAGGTACTGCGGATGTTGCGTTTTAAACGACCATAGATTATAAATCAGATGCGGTACGCTTAAATAACTTTGATTTACAAAGGTGCGAGATATTCAATATTAATGAATATGGTTACCTCTTCATAATATTATGGACTTTCTAATTAATAAATAAGTTCAAAAATGCCTCTCGTGATTAATAATAATCCCATAAAATTTACGCTATGTAATATACGATTAAAGTATGTATATTTAAATACAGAAATATAACTATTTATTACATAATCTACCACACAGATCATACTCAAATCTTATAACATTTCGTAAAAACACAGTAATATTAAATATCTAATATACAACAATTACAACTCGATAATTTACAGTGGGTTTCGGCATAGCTAATCTCATGAGCAACTCCAATCATTTACCAACTGTAAGAAAGTTGCCTCGTACACTTATATAAAAATCATACTAAAACAATAACTTAATCAAAACTAAAAAGTCCTAATTACTGATATATCTAAGTTAATTACAGGCACAATTGTATTTAACATCAATCGCTTAATCTATGACGCAACAGTTGACAGGACGCTCAACCCCCGTTCAGTTTAACAATTACGCGGCAGGGCTCATTGTGGCTCGACCCTACTCCATCCATTGTGGACACCAATGAGCCCACCCAGAATATCTTGGACTCTACCACGAGAACCAAACATCCTTTAGACTTCCCTTAATGTATAATCAAAGGGGAGAGCGGTAGGCCTACATATACTGGCTTGTAAAGTACAAATATTATTATCCAGCCTGTTCACAAATATCAATAACGTATTACCAGCCTCGGGACAGATTTAAAAGTTAACGATCGAAATTTTTGTACGTTATGACTTTATTTGTTTGTACAATTAAAGTTTTTAGTTCGCGCCATTCAGTTTTTGTTTTAAACGTGGTTTGTGTCGATACTATTGGTTAATGACGTTAATTTTGAACGTAGCAATAAAAGTTACTAGATTATAAAAGTTTTACAATAATGACATTACAAAAATGGTGTTTACTAACATAGGCAAAATTAGCATTCATAAATTAATTACTTTGTCGTTTTAACAAACAATCTCAAAGTAGTTTGAATATCAATATTTTGAATTTAAACAGTTTGGCGCGAAATTCAAATAGCGAACGTTAATTTAAAAAGATGATACTTTAAGGGTGTTTCAGTTCTAGTTGTGTAGTCAAGAGATTTAAAATTGAGATCAAACAACACTATATTTAGTCATTATAAGTACTGTCTTCTATGTTTTCTACGAAATAGTGCCACCAGACAACTTATAATCATCTTAAATCGACATCAAACTCATAAAATAAAACTAAAAGCGAAAATAATCACAAATCCAAAAGCTAAACGAATAAAAGCGTAAACAGTATAATGCACTTATAGCACCGATTTTATAATTTAAGATTCATAGCGGCTTATTCTCATAAAAAGTTGTTCCCTTCGAAATGTAGTAATTTCGCTGGAGGAGGCAACCCCTCCCACGGCACTCCCGGTTGGCCTTTTAACGCTGGAGATATTGTCTCTTCACTTAGGTCTGTATTTACCGCAGTATATGCACGAATCTGAGAAACAGGATAACGTTATTCCGTTGAGGTAAATCTTAAAATAAACTATGTTCTTTTGTATACCAAGATAGTGTATTTGAGATAATGTGTTGCAAAAGCAATTGGCCTATATACCTAGCCTATTAGTAACTAGTAGCTATATGTAAAAAAAATTGACAAATTTGCGTGAGTCAAGATAATTAATAAAGAAACCTGAAGATTTTAAATTTTACTTTTCATAATCTTAATTGTTGCACAGCATATGAAAAAAAAAAAATACAGAAAAATGTCTAAGCATTTTGCAAAGCAAATTGTAAATAAGCAAACTTTACCGCCTTAATTTAAAAAAAAATCAGTAAACGAAACGAAACTTTTCAACAGTTTTACTCTTTGTACACACACAACAAACTCCACATCGCTAATACTCCCACCGCAAACAATATCCAATAAACTTTGATTCCCTTCAATTAACCTATCAATCTAAGTTACGCAACTATTCGCTATCAAAGCAGAAGGCAACTTTTCGAATAACTTTAAAGTCTTGACAACATTATTGTCGGGAGCGTTCGGGCAACCTCGGGAGAGATCGGGCGCGGTCGGTCTCAGTCAATAAGGTGCATTGGCCGTCCCAAGTTGCCTACTCGACGTTTCACTGGGCCGGGGATACCGTGGACAAACAGATTCGCCGCATTATCGGGTTATTTAACATTGTCTATTTCATATTTGCTGTTGTGCGGCTTTGCTTTAATATTGTAAACATGGATTTTGATTAGGTGTATGTTTGTTTAGATGTTTGTCAGTCAATTATGTCTTTTTTTTATGGTAAACAAACAAGTTTCAGACCTTGTGTTAGTCATAGTTAGGACACAGACAGGAGTCATTAAAATTTTTCAGGATACTATTAAAATTTAATTGTAAATCGGTTTACATGATGCATACTTTTTTATTTTTAATTCCAAAGTTAATTACAAAAATATCGATTAGGATAAGATAAGAACTTTAATTGATAACAATAAAAACTCTGTAAATCGCAATCTGTTTTATTTTTATAAAATTTTACCTAAACTTTTAAAGAAACCTCTCGACAACACTTGTCATCTAATAGAGAGGGGGAATTTTTGTGAATCATGGTCACACTGAGAAGAGATTCTCCACGGGTCGTAGGGTGCGAAGAGGCGCACCGACTCAAATACCGTTAGGGATAATTGTGTCTTTTATTTACACCATCCTTTTATGATTGGATAGACCCGATCTAATTCTAATATTTCAATTCGAAATATGTTGTTTATGTTGTGAATTTTGTTTTTGTTTATTTGACCTTAACCTTGATAGCGATTACATTTAAATATTCATTAACGTATTAGCGTAGTCAGTAGTGATGTTTGGACAGTTTGTATGTTTGTTTTGATTTTTTATCAGATTTAATTAATGTTTTTTGTTTAATTTAATTGCTTTTAATAGGTATTTTCATTTACGAGTTCAAAGTAAGGTTACCCTTCAGAGAAAGCGCATCTTCAAAGTGACGACATAGATTTGTCACTGTAATCGAATCTCAAAAGTGTTACATAACATGAGCGTGAGATATCCCTGTGGGCGGCGGGAAAGGAATGCCAGAGGAAAGCCGACGGCCTTGACACGACAGTATTTGGTGCGCCTACCTAAACAACCACAGACCGGAAACATTCAAAGCTAACTGAGAAGACAGTACAAATCCGAGTGAAGATTCCATTCTGAACTGTGGTCAATGATAGTATTGAGCTTCCACGCCCGATGCGCCGGTGTTTCTTATCGCTCTACGGTAATTAAGACGCTGCGGTGGCGCGTGTGATCCCAACTGTTTTTAGTGGTGCTTTAGCATAGTTTATTGTTATTTTATCGTTAAAATTGAATGTAAATAGAGACGATTGTTGTACAACACAAAATCATTTTACTTTTTGTTACACAATACGTGCAGAGAACGAGAGAAATATGCAAAATGGAAATGTCGAAGCCCCCGCTTTTTGTTACGGGAACCGAAAAAGAAAAAAAAACGCAGAGACGATTAAAAATGATCCACGTGAATGTATTCGCGCGGACAATATTTTAAAACAAAATGTCACACGCTTTCCACGGGTTCGTACACCCCCCGAGGGTGGTGGGGTTGGGGTGACCGGGAGGCCCCTCGTCCCACTCAACGACGGGGTCATTGTGGACTGTGGTGTCGTAACTCCGCGAACTTTTTAATTTACAATTAGGTAGCTTCCCATTTCTCTGCCCTATTTAGCTCTCGTTTTTCCGGTAGCCATCGCTGCGACCGCTCTGTTCCTTATTAAAATTTATTTATCACATAACAGGACCTTAAATCTTCGTGGCGGTGGAGGAGATCCGCCACTAGACAATTAACGCCCACCCGAATAATATTATCTTGCATCTTCATAAATGATTATTAAAATTTGTATGACTTAAATTGAAATTGAGATTTAGATCGCCCTAACTGAATTTTGTTTTTTTTTTAAACCAATTTATGTCTCAGATATTTTATTTGCCCTATATTGAGCTTAAGGTTATTACAACGTAAAGAATGGTAGTTACTTCCTCTAAATCGATAGCTATAAATTTCTTCTATAATATATTTGGGGTGACTTGTACTGTTAATTGATTGACTGTCGGTAAAATCAAAAGTAGTTACCAAATATTATGGTACTAAAGACTGAACCGAAAAGGGCCACCAAGGAGGATCGAACACTTAGAGTAACAACACAAGTGTTCCATTCTTTCTCAGAAACCAGTACTATTGTTGAAATCGAGAAACCATTGTTTTGGAAACATTCCATTCTTTAAATTGACTTATTTTGTATAGAGATGACAGTAAGCACCGCCCTTATCCACGGGGCGTCCAAACGTTTCGTCTGAGTGATTGCGTGTTGTGACAATACCATAGTCTAATTAACTTGTTTTACGACACTAACCGTTCTATTGTACTTTTAAACTCACTGGTATTGTTAATTAACAAACGAGGTGTCTGTTTCTCTTTTATTGCTTTTGTAAAGTTACATTACAATCGCTTAATTTTCGTTTAACTTTGAAAAAACTGTATCCGATATCCGACTTCTTTTGGTGCGATCAGTTGAACACTTTATCGATTTTTCTTCAGTTATTCATAATCGTTTTTGCGTATTTTTCTACTTGTCTCTCTATATATTTCTTCTTCGTTTAATACATACATTAAACTTGATAGTCTATGCTTACGGCTATTATCTTGAGATCATGGGACTCAGCTATATCTGGCTAGGGAGCGCAGGAGTTGTCGTTTTCACGAGAAAATTCAGACGTGAAGGTTAAGTGGAGGCTGGTATTTTGTGGCGAAAAATATTAAGTTGAAATTTAGAAAATAATGATTTGTCAACATAACTGTAGTTATCATTTTTCAATACTGTGGTTATTAATAAATTATTGGTCTAAGTTCATGTTAACATAAATAGAAATTCACCCGCTCTCTCTTGTAATTTGCGCCATAAACTCAATCCAAGCACTTTGTAACACCCACAGAGTTTGTCTGCTGCTCATTTACCCGTGTATGAGAATGTATGTATATTAGAATCTACGATTATATTGATAAGAATCTTTTAACTGATAATATTACCCTACATTAAAGTCTACTGTATGGTTCATTCTGGGTTTGCTGTAAGAAAACTCAGTATTGAGTTAAGCTCGCCTTTTGTGAACATTTTTAATATATTGTCTTGTTTTCTTTTTCGTGTACAATAAAGTATTAAATAAATAAAATAATAAATAATGAGGTTATAAGTTCAGGTAGTTTTAGACTTGTGTCATTACTGTTTTATTAGGTCTTTAAACTTTTGTTTTTGTATAAATATTAGGTTTTCTACTTTACTTACTTTTTGATGTTTCTCTATTGAGAGAAAATATCTAACGCATTTTAAGGTATTGTTGGTGTATGTTTCATATGGAAAGCGTAAATTTGTAGAGATTAATATCACTATTTTAGATTTGCATATCGAAGTTTAGTTTCAGGTTTTGTTCATTCTAAAGTTATTAATTAAGTAAAAGACAAACAAAACCGAGTAGGATAAAACGAGTACTTTCTTTTACTTTAAGTTGTTTAAAAATAAATGAACAATAAACATACTCGTACCTTTTCCGCTACAATCCATTGTGTGTTTACATATTTTTGTCTAAGTCTGAAAATAGTTTTAAGAGGGCGATCACTCCTCGTCTATTCGTGAACTAATAAAGTTATTTCAGTACTTCCGATACGCAGGGTGTAAGGCGGTGTCCCAACTTATATCCTTTGTCCGTTGAAAAAGCATTGAAAGTCGTTTGTGGTATTTTTAAGATGAAGAGATTGAAAACGGTTTTATATAATGGCTAAGGGTATACAGCCAATTGGTATGATGAACATAAAGTTTATGATATTATTTGGTCAGCTCCGGAAGCACAACGAGACGGTCTCTGTCCTGTCCTGTCCTGTCTGTCTCATTCCTAACACCGACGACTGTCCTTAAACCTAGTTAAAGTTGTACTTTTCTCAACCTAGGTTATTTATTTTCAATTAAAATATACGACCTATATATATCAAGATTTTTATGTACCTATCCAAATTAACCCAGGTTTTCGAATAACCTACTCACCTTTAACAAAATTATTGAATATCGACTAACGCAGCTTGAAAATCAGACATCGCTTTGCGTCTAGACATCGAGATATTCCTGAGGGAATGCTTCTGAGCATGAATATTCCCAATGCAGATAAATCAATCGCTTTAACATACATTTTAATCTAATTTTATTTGGTTTGTGTTTACAATAGACTTTTAATATACCGTAATGTAATTTATCGATTTTAAATTGAACATTTGGAACAGGTAACTATCTTCGACAGTCAAATAAAATGCAATGTTATTTTAGTTTTCTAAGAGTAATAATTTGAATACATTCTAAAATAATCTCTTAGTTAATAATCTGTCTGAAGAGACATATAAGCAAATGTAGGTAGAAGTTGTAACAAAAGCAAAACAAATAATTATTTGTTTGTTTATAATATTATAAGAATTAACAAGATTCTCGAAGACTGCAACTGAACAAGACGTGTTTAAGCTGGTCACAAGGCTGTGATCCCGTTAGGGCGGCCTTTTGTCGAGGACCAGCAAAAAAGGCCTTTTCGGAAACATACCGCCACCCTTGTCTAGCAAAAAAACATAAAACAGAAAGAAAGGACCACAAATTAGAGAATTGGGATTGGAATGTTGCACCCGTAAAATATAAATGGATTCAGAATAAAATATACTAAATTATAGTTTACCGAACGTATCCTTTGAAATGTTCTAAAGTGCGCATTTAAATTGACCTTAATTATTTTACCTTTGTTTTATATGTAGGTATGCCATCGAAAATCATAAATTTAATTTTAATTGCAATGGAACAAAAACGTGTCTTCCGTTTTGTGGTAAAACTTGTAATGTATTTCATCAAATATTTATATTTGTAGGTTACGGAAGAACCGATATTACTAAAATAATTTACATCAAATATAATTATTAATTCAATTGCGTCAGTATTCTGAGATTTGCAGATTTTTTTTTATATAATATGGAACCAAATGTTCCGCAAATCATAAAATGGGTATATACATTGATTAAAAACTAAAAACAGTTAACACCCATAGGCTTGTCTCAACCAGTAACTAAACAAACGATTGACAACTGACGAAACAGTAATTTTGAAATCTTGAAAAAAAACTCTCATAAAATTGAATTTATTAGGTACTTAGCTACAGTATTTCAGCGGATGCACAGAGACACACAGAATCGTAGGAAGAGCACAATAAAGGCTCTAAACTAGTTTGATATTTGCCTGGAATATTCCAACAAATTATGAAAAAAATTTACCTGCCACTAAACAGCGGAAAGGAGGATGCCACGTGCGACGGATCTCGTATCCCTTGCAGGCTGCTATCGTCGACAATGTGCCAACAGTTTTTTTGTACTCGAACCCAATTTATTGTCTTTACACAAAACATTTGTAAGTTCAGGTACTGATGCCAACATTATGGAGGTGCTAACATTATCCGTCTTGAGACATGATGGGTTCTTGGCACAATTCATTATGACTTGAACAGAGGCGCGAATTTAGATTTGCGTTTCTTTCACCATTCATCACCTCGTTAGTTTGTTGGGTGCAAATGATTTATGTTGTGTTTACTTTTTAAATATTTTTAATTTTTACGGTTCAATGGACAGATTTCTGTGATGTGATGTAAGTGATGAATCAATTTTATGAATGAGTTTCCGTTGTAAACGTCGTAAAGGGACCTCTGCTTGCTAGTTGTTAGCTTTCCAAAAGTCTACGCACAATAGTAATCGCTTAATCTCAACAAAAACATTGGCTCTGAAGTGTACCGTTGCAAATAAAATAAAGGTAAATAACAAGTATTCATAACAGATAATCTGCTTAATTAGTTAGTTTAATTTATAATTAGTTCAAAAAAGTTGAATCCAATAACGTTATTAGCGTTTATACTTCAGTTATAAGTCGAGTGGAGCTTACTGTTTTTACCTGGAACCAATGTGATCTTACAAGGTGCAGAAAGAGATTAGCTTTGTCCCGTACTATGTGGAATCAACCTACTCACAGTGCATTAATTCTAGCCTAAATCCTGATACAAATTACATGAGTCAAATCTGAAAAAAAAAAATATAAATAAGTATTCTTTATAGAAACAAATATAATTTATTATTAACTTATTCAAACACTCGCTGTTTTCTATGATACTTTCGAAAGTTGTTGCAAATGTCATAATCACGAGAAGTCTTCTCTTCTTGAAATATCGAGACCATTCAATAATGAAATATATTCAATTAATAATACAATAGGTAAGAACCCGTTCAAAATGCATGAAAGTATAATATATTATTATAGTAAGAGACAACTTTACATCTACTAATAGCATTCATATAAAACTTTTTTTTTTGTTTAAAAAACCCATTTCCAGGCCATATGATAACAGAATTTTCTGTATAATTTTTCGAGTAAAGGTAAGCATAGAATCGATTTCTTACAACAACCGTATTACAAAGAAAAATATCTTAAAACGTAGATAGTACCGAACAGTGCGGCAAAATGAGTTGCCCTTACCCGGTAAGGGTGTGAGGCGGTCCAGATTGGCAACGTCTTAATCCATAAACTTATAGCGAAAATAATAAATAAAAAAATACAGTTCTATTACGTAAGTTAAATACACTATTGAAATCCCTACTTATTAATGCGAAAGTAACTCTGTCTGTCTATTTGTCTGTTACGCTTTCCCGCTTAAATCTCTCAACCGATGTTGATGAAATTTGGAATAGACAATTTTCAGACCCAGAGGAAGAACATAAGCGGTTACATACTTATAAAGCTCAAGAGTTAGTTTGGAATTATCGTAAACTACTAACGTTTTGTACCTATTTTAAATTTAAATTTTATATTTCAGCAACTTTTTTTTTATTAAAAAAAACATTACCATAACAAATGCAATGAGTTTTGTAGTAGTAATAAAAAAGTGGTTCTAAGTTTTATTTCAACAAGTCATTCACCCCACATCACATTGTCCAAAGTTACAGATCCACCCTGTATAAGAGATTCTATTTCTCCAGTAAATCGCATTTGCTTAACCTTAGTACCATACCCCCGAAGATCCCTGTTGGATGGGACTCTCCCGCTTCGCCATAAATCTTGGGACCCTCGACCGCCACCCGGATTCTCACCGAAAATATCTATAAATATCCATTCCTATATACATACATATTTCAAATATTAACAAGGAGTTTGACAAGAAAGTCAGCTCTCATCAACACAAGTAAGATGGAATGTTAGACTGTCCCATGATCGAAAGTACAATTGCGCTTTGTACAAGTAAAGCTTATTTTCAATTGATGTGTAAAGTTAGGTCATAGGTCCCCTCAGTACTCCCTGACATCGCAGAGGTTCATGAGCAACGGTAACCACTTACGATCAAGTGGCTCGTTGGCTCGTCTGCCTACAGGGCAATAAAAATCATTAATTCGCTCAAATCTAGTGGTATTTTTAGGGTTTTGTTCAATATTTTCTACCCCAAAAGCTGGGGGCGACGCGACGGGAAAGAGTGCCGATGGCGTAACGCGTCGCGTTGTCCCTCATAATCCCGTGCTGGATTCTGGCCTCAGCCGGGGTTCGGACGCTGAGTGTGAGCGGTTGGAGGTTTTAGTGCGGTTCAACTCCCACATACCGGATCCGGTGATTACCTCCAACTAAAAAAAAAAAAAAAAAACCCCAAGAGCTGTGTTTCATCGCGCATGGTTTAACAGTCTTGTGCGTAGTATCAATATGAGTTGAAGTCACACCTCTTTTGAGATTGATAAGCCTGATTTTAAGTGGGAAAGTCATTGATAAACCACCATCCTCAACTCAAAGAGTAACATATAAAACTACAGTTCCTCATTCAAAATCGGTATTAAAGATGGCGTAGTTAACGTCGTACCGATCCATATCGTACAGCCTTGATTCTATTCCGCGACGGTCACACTGACACGGTTAAAGCGAACTCGACACAGGCAATGACTCAATCGACCGTCCGATGTAGAGACGTGACGAAAGCACCATCCTTGATACACGTACATAGAATTGTATGAGCTGACGGCACTCATTATTGTTGTTCAAGAAATTTAAATTGAACCTGGTAGCATTATAGTTATTGACATCACTTACATTATTACTCAACGGGTTCTTACCACGATTATTTTTAATTGAGAGGTAATATTTCAGCACTGTTTCAAGCGCCATGATCACGGGAAGACTGAAGAACTGAGGGTAGGTCATTTAAGAGCAGACAAATCTGTCTACCCTCTTTCTCGATCGTTTGCCGATACCATTGGAACTCGAACTCACATTTCGACAAACCACACTGACAGTATCGGCTGCCGTCTCTAAGAAATTTATTATGGTTATTGAGTTTTAGACTTACTAGTTTGAGGACGCAGACTACCAGGACGCGGAAACCAAAAAGTTTTTTAATTGTTATGTTAACCAAGTATCGTAGACTTTCCATTATAAAAATAACTATGTAACAACTTAAATATTTTGTTGCCTTTTTTGCCTTGAAGGCAGACGAGCCATCCTGATCATAAGTTGTTATAGTCGTTCGTAGATCTTCTAATCTCTTTGTAATTGCACTAACTTTGTTACGAAACTTTAGTTTCTCTCTTTTCCTTTTACCGTTTAGACAATACCAATGCATAACATTTCTCTAACCATATACCTAAAAATGAGCAGCTAAACACGACCTTGTAATCTTCAGTTCAATGATAAACATCGTAAAATACAATACAACTTTCCTCATCAGGTGCGTTAAAGGTGTTAGAGGGAAACACATTGCTGGAAGAAGGACGTCATCTTGTTCATTGAAAGCAAAACAATACGATGCTAATGATATCATTATCAGTCATCATAATAATTATTATGAATTTATATTTATATAATCTTGTACCTGCAAATCTCCTGCCGTGAAGATAGAAGTTCCCAGACTCCATTTGGGCAGCGTGGTGGACTATGCGTAATCAGTCTTCTGAGGAGACCTGTGCCTAGCAGTGGGCAGTAATAGGTTGTTACAGTACAGTACCTGCAAATCTATATTTTAAGACATAATATTATTGACCAAGGAGATTTAGATTTCTCTGCCTTCTTTGGAAAAGATTTGTCATGTGAAGGATAACAGAAACCATTAGAATATACTAAGAACTAATTGTGATGTCATTGTCGAAGATCCCATACAAGTAAATATATATATTCCCAAATCGTACGATGCATTACTCATTTCTGTACATCACATTTTCCCGTATGACTCAATACTATATTCTTTGAACCTGCGAGTAAACTTCTAGTTCCGGATGAACTCTCACGATTTAAAATTGTTGTTCTTAAGAAATTATTTATATTCATTTAAAATAATAATATATTGTATCCTATACCTATCTATTTATCATACAGCAAAAGATTTTTGTATTTTTAATTGAAAAATCACAAGAATATAGATTTTAATTTAATATCAATGTTGTTTATCTGAACTTTATTTATAGCCATAGCCCACATTTTTTTGTTTGAGGAAATCGACGAAGGTCTTATAGTGATCCGATTACTGCTGGATTATCTTTGACTTTTGATCTTTCTCGAAATAATTGACAAACCAGCTGGATTTGTTCATGATTTGTTACACAAACAATGACAATAATAATTGCATATTTCTATACTTTAACTACAGAAGTTTATCGCTCATTATTTCAACGTATACCTCTCCTCAATTTCATCTTTTTTGAGTAGGAGGAAATCGTTGGAATCGGATGTGTGGGAGTTGAACCGCACTAAAACACCAACCGGTTAAAAGCAGCGTCAGAAACCCAACTGAGGCCAGGACCCATCACGAGGTTATGTGGGGCACGCCGCAATTCACTATTTACCGTCGCAATTTCACCTAGCTATCAGTATACGTTTATGAATTCAGTTCAATTTTGTTCTGATGTAGGTACACATAAATACTGACATCAGTTGGCATTACGAATACGAGTCGATGCTGAGGCGTTCCTGAGTTGATAAACAACCGTTAACCACACTAACTGTCAAAACTGTTGACTCGCCTTGATCACAACACGCATTTAACACAAGTAAGTGTAATGACCCAGTTCGTTATCAGTTCGAAAGCGAAAGGCATCTTGCAGCGGAAGTCTCCCATACAGGTCATGGAGCCTCGCATGATTACGAAGATGTCGTTCACAAGTTAACGTAATAGTGGACCAGAACAATGCCCCGTCACGCCTCACCGTGAATAACCAAACAGCCGATTCCAATTGTTCTCAGTCCCATATTTGCGTGTTGCATAACATGATTATGTGTCGCTAACTAGACTCTTGTAGGCAATGCGATCGATGTTTATTTGGCAATAATTGTGCAATTATATTGTTGGCGAAGCGGCGATCCATCTCAATTTGTTTATAGATATATCTATTTCAACGTACCAGTTTTGGCTTCTTTTGTTTCTCTTTGCTCAGTAATATTCAAACAATTATTGATACTGCGCGTGAGTTGCATCCTTGCAGGTTCAGAAGTGACTATAATTATTTACATACCAACTCAACCCTAAGCAAGATCTAATACGTTTTTTTTTGATAGAACCACTTATCATTGACTAAACTTGTAATCGGAACAATTGAAAATAATTAATCATACACAGACTATATCCGCACTATAACTACCCGTTCGCAGACAAACCACTTTTCGGTAATCTCTCAAAATCAATAGACTAAAATTTTAATTTTTTTGTGGTCTATTTGTCAATGCCTACGTAAGAATACAGCAAAACGGCCATATTTCGATTAGGTTCTACGAATCTCCTCATTTGTGGTTCGATCACCTATTCATTGATCTGAATCTATGAATCTCCTAAGTAGGTAATCAATTTACTCAAACATTGCAACTAAAATTCTAATTTATCTCTCTTGAGTAACTGGTTATCGTACTTGCCTATTATGAATATTCATTTGACATCAAAACAACTGTCACGAAGTCGTGAGATTACTTCCAAATAAAAAGTAAATAGACGAAAACGGGAACGATAACGTTATTTATTTCTTAATGAATTTAGTAACTAGGTACATTAGTAATTTTGAAACTCGTTTTTGAAACTGTCATCGTTTTAGATCTAGATCACAGACAATTGGGTGACTGTCGCTTCCGAGAATAATTGTTGCTGTACACTCCAAGCCGTAACCGTAATTTTGATTTAAAATAAATATACGTCGATGGATGAAGATATCGTTAATAGATATCTATTTTGAAACCTGGTGTGGACTTCGTGAGATCTATTTAATTTAATAAATTGCAGATTTTTTTCAGATACATTGACTATAATAATATGTGGAATTTTTTTAAGCATCTCTTCCTTATTGATAATAAGAATACGTTACAAAATATCAACATATAGAAGATACTCCAAATATGTATACCACGTGTACCTGTAGCAAACAGCACAAAGCATTTGAAATCGCCTCTATCTTCCAAATCAACTTCGACTCAAAACGTTTTGAGCGCGAAAAACCTAACAAAAGATCCCTTTATCGCTCTGTATATTTAGTTTTAAGATGAGTAATCACGATACTTCTTTGTTTAGATGTGTTATTTATAAATATATGTGTAAATACATAATTGAGTGTTAGGTAGAGAGGGGCGTCGACCGCTCGAGTAGGCGCCGATCCGACGCGTCCGCGACCTTATTACGACCAGTGCCGAGTTGCCGAGCCCTCGCCCAGTGTTGTCAAACAATCTAATCTCATACGACTTCTAGTATTCGACTATTATTTATAGGACGCGTGTTGGTCAATTATTTGAGTAATTGCTTCAAATTAAGAAACACGACGAAGGTAGTATGTTAATGGTGCGCTTTATGATTATAGATAAAATGTAAGTGAAGTATTTTTTTATGAGTTTCTAATGCTCCAATAGTCTAAGCCTAACTGTTACTAATATCAAACACGTTTAGCATTTACATGGCAATCTATTTTTAAAAATGAAAAATCTGAGTTTCTACACTTGCAAAATGATATTCACCTCAAAAGAAAAGAATAATAAATCAAAATTAAATTAATAAAATAAGATTAGGTAGAGATAGATCTCGCGGTAACATCACTATTCTTTAACCCCGATGTTCTTTTATTTATGTCTCCAGATAATAAAACGCTAATCGAATACGGAAAATTCAGAAAAGAAATGACCTAATAAGATCTCGACCGAAATTACAAAACAAACTTAGTAAAAATACGACAAACAAATCTATTGATAAAATATAAATGTTCTGCAAATACCATTTTCGCAGAACTGATTTCTTTTTCCGTATTATTTTTCTACCAGCTACTGTGAAGAATAAGGTCTTGATGCATGATCAATTAATTTAACGAAACCTAGTTTTAACATAAATAATTGTGGACTGTAAACTCTACATTTTAGGATCGATAATAGTTGAATCTTTTGTCTTAAGGAAGAGTTATTGAATTGTCTCAGTAATTAAGTTACTACATGAACTTTTGCCTGTTTCATAAAATTGAAATTTATTGTCTTCAATCTTGATCAGTATTTGCCAAAATTCTCGCCCAGGGTACCTCGCAAACAAATCTGAAATATAAAAATAATGCATCTTAATATGATTTAGTTAATAATATTAGCTGAAATTGAAATTGTTTACGTTTAAACACATGATTAGCAACGCATTCGTGATATCTGCACGTTCAACGCACGACGGAATGTCATTTCAAAGTGAATAATATCCGTTTTTAAACACGTTAGAATGACGCCGAAACAGCAACGCGACGAGTTTTCGATCAGACTTCTGCCAAACATCTAATTATAAACAGATATCGGGAAAAAAATCCGGCCCACTTCAACAACCGTCCAAATAATAATGCAGTGAACGAGCGCACTATCGATCCTGAGCAGTCTATCACACAACTCGGCTGGTTGACATCGAATTACACCAAGCAGGTAAATATTTAGTGCATTGTACGTACTTGAACGTTTGCCAATGATTGTTGGACTTCGATCGACTGAAAGACCTCTGTTTCGTTAATTTATTATTAAAGAATTCACGCGATCGAGACTATTTTTGGTGAGGGCGTCTCATCAACGTACACCTCGCTAAAGATCAACGTGTTTAAATTTTCTAAATATTGTCGCTTGATACAAATATACCGCTATATTTCGCTTCTTCTTTGATTAATTACTTTAATCGTAAGTATTAATAGTTCACATTATATAAAGCACAACATCTCATGATACAGCTTCTTCAAACATTTTAAACGTAAAGACGTTAGAACAACGTTCAATATTCCAAACAAAAATATCTACTTTCCCTGTAAACAAAACAAAACCGGTAAACGAATGTTTTCTACTCATTTCCCTCTTTCACATATCGACATATCCGGAACATGAAACAAATAGGCCTAATTAAAACGATCCCACATGCCCAGTAAAAACTTCATTAGCACGCAACACGTTGACAAACTTTAAGAAAGATTTCTAAAACGTACAGAAGATTTCAATTTGTAGGTTAACAATTGTACAATTAGCGATGCGGCGACTGAGACAAGAAAGTGACAATACATTAGAGATTGTAGGGAAAACAAGCTCTGTTTGATTAGTACTAAGAAATACAATCGCTGAATTTTATATTAAAATTACCTAATACGTTTAACTAATTCGGAAGAAGAAAAGTTGGTGAGTTCACTAAAATAAATGCTTGATGCTACAATTTACTAAAATTTATCTACGTAAGTAGATTCTAAATAACGCGAAATTCTGAATAACAAGCCATCTGTCAAACTAACTGTCAAATATAATATAGTCTATGATTATGAAAGACTAACACTTTGACAAGAACATCTGAATTACGCTAGAATCACGTCCGCTGAGTATTATTAAAACTAGTAACGTCATGATCCTATAGCACTAAATTTTCATTTCCACGATAGATTTATGCATTCACTCATGCACGATCAAAATTAAACAGCACGAAAAATTGTGTACGAACAGTTTTTTAAGCAGTCTTTATCTTTAAATTTATGAAGCTGAAAATATCGATGAAAACTTTTTAATTGTCAGAAAATACGCCTGTATGAGTAAAATAATTGTCTCTTCCATAGTTCGTTTTGACGGTCACAGTAAAAACAAGGCGGGAAGAAAGTTGACTTTCACCTTGTAAGTTGATGCTTACTCCTAAGTCTATCACACCTCGTTAAAGCTAAGAACTTTAGTAACGATTAATGACTGAGATTTATGAAAAGTAGATAAGAATCACTATAATTCAATAAATCTTTGACCCGCTTAAATTGGTCTATGTTACTAGAATAGGTACATGTATATTGGGTTCTCTATAGATTTTCATTGATATTTTGCTATTAGTGGAGGCAGAACGGTTAGAAAAATATTTAAAAAGTTCATAATATACTACCACTGTTAAATGGTTACAAAATACTGAACTAAACAAAGGTACACTTTTGCTTTAAATATATATGAGTAAAGATATAAGGTATAAGGTAGCGTCTTGCTATTCATCATTCCACTTGCTTAATGGCATATTTTGAAAGTTTTTTCAACCTACAAAAAACCAGATTGTAATGGTTTTCCAAATTTTAATGTTGAAAATAACCACACACGATTGCTTTATTAACTTTGTTACTGTTTATACCTTGTTTTTTTTTTATTTCGTTTTAAATGACATTAACTAATCATAGTCGACTACTAATAACAAAAACTTGAGTGGTGTCATGGGACACCCGAATAGAACGAAGTTCCTTTCGATTAAAACATATCTTAAATTCTTTTTCCTAACGTAACGCGTTTTAAAAGATTTTGACCACAGCGCCATCTAGCGATAATTATCTAAAACAAAAATAAGGAACGTGTTTTAAAAGATTTTGATCACAGCGCCATCTAGCGATAATCATCTAAAACAAAAAAAGTGTCGTGACAACTTTTCGTAAGATTTTTTTCCGTCTAGCCCCCTTTCAATAATGCGCGATAAGGAACTTCGTTTCAAAACAATAATATATTACATTATTGGAGTACTCTTTTACTTTACGAAGCTAACATTCTGATATTGTAGAAATCAATGAAAATCCAATAGTGAATAAATCTCTGCTACTGATTAACTCCTGGTGTTACTTCAATGGATTATCTAGCAATAAGATTCGGTAGCCTAAGTAAAATCGCTTGTAACACACTTGTCATGTTTTCCATGTTTTATCCTTCGTATAAAGTATGTACATATTGTTTTTATTATATTCACAAGGTGTATTTATAAAATTTTCCATGTCCTATTTTTCCTTTAAAGTACACGTTCTCGATGCTCGCCGACAATTATAAATGTCCCCACGTACAATTGTTGTAACCTTGTCAAGCGATTTCCACGAGTCAGAGACACAGAGATCTTCCTACGCGAATTTTCGACGAATCGTGTCATATTCTAATAACAATACGTTAACATCGACGTCAGTATGTTTATTAATACGTTTAGTTGATCTATTTCGGATTTTTGTTACGTGCAATACAATTTGAAGAGGCCAAACGTATTTAGCAACAAGCTGTTAAGCGACCCAATTTAATGTTACGTACCGGTTCGATGCTATAACATTATTGTTTGTAACAACTTTCTTTTTGTCGTGTTATGGCAGGCGTACGTTCGGTATTTGGCGATTAACAGAACTCTTAGAAAAATAATATGATTTGTATTACATTGATTGAAAAACAAAGTTTCCTCCTTGGTATCACCAGATTCTGAAATAAAATTCAAAACTACGTATTTCCCAATAATTGTGGCAATATTTTTCAGACTTAATTAAAATAAAATACAAATTACTGATTTTAAATTTAATTAAACAATATTGTGTATTTATTTACCAATAAATTCAAACGACCAATATTCTTAATCCTTCCTTGAGATTTCTTCAAAAGAAACTGTGTGACCCCCGTCTCTTACTTATTACATTTTGCATTTTATCTGCTTCAGTATATTCATTAAAACTGTTTAAAATACAATATGAACCACCATTATATTATCTTAAATCTTCACGCTTAAAAATAATATTTCAAATAGATAATTCTTCAAATTAAATAAGACAAAATTCCTACATAATTTCACTAAAGTACGTTGATGAAATGCAACGTGTTTATAGAAGCGTACGAAAATGTAATATAAACAAGGCGTTTACGGGATTATTGTAATTTTTATATTACTTTTCGAGTATTGTTATAATCCAATGATTTTACAACTTTAAGCCGTGAACAGACGATTACTGCTTGTTGATTCGTGTTTAATAGTTTATGTTTCAATAAAGTATTTAAACGATTTTATTGTATTACTTTACTGTTCAAAACACTACATTTTAATACGATTCTTTTATGTAAATTGTCAGCTGTTTGCGAGTTACGGTGTTAAATCTCAAACTATGTTTTTACAGATGTTCGATGAATCAATTCTTTTATTATCAAGTTCATGGCAAAATGACATTAGTTATAATACTTTACAATGTATTATCATTTGGTAACATTGAAATAATGTTTTGGATCCTTCGTATTAAATAACAATTAATTCTACTAATTGTTGTTTGTTAACACGGTTCACAGCATATTGGCATGTGAATGTGATGTAACTGTTGGTTTTAGTTCTGCATCGTGGCTGCTTCCTAAACAACGTTAAGTAAAAAAAATATCAGATTGGTAACATAATAATGAGAAACAAATGAGTAACATAATAATTGAGAAGAACACATCAACCAGTTTCAGTTTCAAGATTCATCTCGCTTTTCCCGCAAAATAAACACTAAATTCGATAGCAGATAATCCCGTGCATTATCTAAACAATAAAAATCGCTCATTTGGCATATCGTACGCCGTCCGCGTCGCAGTTAGGAAGGTGAAAGGCGTATCACTTTCGAATAAGATCGCGTTATGGCAGTGAAACCGCTCGGCCACTGCTCTCCAATGTTCATGTACTTTGATTGCGATAAATTTGCGTGATTTTTTTTTGTTTTCATATTTCGAATGTGTTAACGTAATTTGAATTTGATTTCTTTAGGTAATTAAGTAGCTTGGATCACGCATGTAATCTGTTCATTGTTAACATTTTCTAAGTAGCTCTAAATGTTAGTTTTGTGATCAAATCTATGCGTTATGTGAAACTGGGTATGATGCATTTTCTATTGCGCTGGCTGTAATAGCTTAGTGTGCTCATTTTCGTATCTCATTTTGTACGAAAAGAATATTATGACGCCTTTAGTTTACGTAAAATTTATCAGCTAAAATTATTTCATCTTCTTTTCCCCCATTCTTCGGTATCAACAGATCAAACTATTCAAGGTCATGACCATCACTGCAGCACTTCAGCTTAGCAAGAAGATAAGTAAGAAAATTCCTTTTCCTAGAAGTTTCCCAAGTAACGACATACACATCGCAAAACAATTAGAAAATCTTCACAATAACATATGTGTTTACGCACGGCAGATATTACAATTTCTCAATACAGTTACAGATACGTTTCGCAAGAATCTAATAATAAATCAGGAGAACTCAGTCAAGTGGCAAACAAGTTAGCAATTAGCACACACATGCGCATGCATTATGCACAAGACTAAGTACTTAGGTATACTATAATTATGATATTTGTACGCATCGCTCAGCCAGTTGTAGACTTGATAGCAGTACACCTTAGCCTACTTAGATCTCGAGTTTATTTGAACTGAGATTTCTTGGATTTGGTGGGAATGCGGTTAAAAATAACTGTTTCATTTGAGATAACATTTGCGAATGTTGTTAGAAAGAAAAGTAGATATAGCGCATATAGGTTAGGTATATCGTTTTTGTGGTACTTTTTCAAATTATCATCATTAGCCCGTAGACGTCCACTGTTGGACATAGGACTCCCCCAAACCGCCATAACGAATGGTCCTGCGCTGTCCGTAGCCAGACACTTTCCACGACCCTGACATGGTAGTCAATCCATCTTGTGGGACGTCTAACCACACTGTGTCTATCAGTTCGTGGCCGCCACTCCGAGACTTTTGGTCCCATATTTTCTCTCCACCCTACTTATTTAGATAGTTTTAACTATCATGAACAACAGTAAGTAAAGTTTACCCTTTTCACAAAGTGTAAAATTGATAGGTAACTTTTGATATAGATTAATTGAATGAAATATAACAATTTATGTAATTACGTTTTTTGATTTTAAGAAAAAAAATCATAAATACTTGTTAAAACTTTATTTGCATGAAAGCGAGCGCCTCAATCGACAAACGTATTAAGATAACAATGGCATTGAGATTAGAAATCATTACTTTCTATACTGTGTAAAATTTTCTATTATGCAACAGTACTGCATGAACGCATATGTAGGCGATAAGAGCATGTACTGTGTATTTAAAGACTTACTATTGTACGTTTTATTATTTTGTTATGTTATGAATAAGTACCATTTATTTTCTTTTTTTTTAGTGCGTTAGATACACGATTTTGTTTATGATATTTAATATTTATAGTAATCTGGTAAAGGTCAAACAAAAAGAACAGTTAAAAACATTTACAATATACGAAATTTAATATAAATTTATAATATTTATTTATTTATTTAATACTTTATTGTGCACGAAGAAAAATAAGTTATATTGAAAAAATGTTCACAAAAGGCGAGCTTAACTCAATACTGAGTTTTCTTACAGCAAACCCAAAATAAAACATACAGTAAGTAGACTGATATCACTGATATCAATGGATGAAGCATAACACTTCCTGATATTGTGATGTTGGATTATCCTCTTTCTCGAAGATTCCTTTATTAAAATATGTCTTTATTATACCAATTAAACTGTGACATATTTACCTAATACGTATACCAAAAATTACATTTTATTTTATTTTAATTAGTTTCAGAATAAAACAGTTGGAGGAAATCACCGGATCCCCGTCTGCTCTGCGGGCGGTGTATATGGGAGTTGAACCGCACTAAAACCTCCAACCGCTCACACTCAGCGTCCGAATCCCGGCTGAAGCCAGAACTCAGCACGGGGTTTTGAGGCACGGCGCGACGCGTTACGCGCTCGGCACTCTTTCCCGTCGCGCCGTCCCCACCAAAAATTACTAATAGATTTTCAGTGTAAATTCTCTAAAATTAACTGCAATTTCGATCCACAAATATCATTGTTGTTCTCGACGTTAAGATAGGAATTAACAGGTACGTTCTAAATCGTCATTCATCTATAAACGATTGTTGGCACCGTATTTCAAAATAATCATAAATTTATTTCAAGTGGCCAGTGTGCACTGCATTCACACACGATGCCAAATTTTAGCTGTGTTGTTTTCACGGTTTTCAATATTAAAACACCTTTACTGTTTACTCATAAAACAATATCGAGTAAATGGAAATTTAAATAGATTTTTTATAGATTGTGATACGTGTACTTTTTCGTAGAATCATTGTTTTGTATTCGCTACAACGCTTATTCTTGTTGGTAGGTAAGGCTCATTCAAGATCAGGATTTCCATCATTAGTTGATTTTCACAAAACTATTCTAAGTGAAAATAGAAAATTTGAAATACTTCTGTAACTATGCTATGACTTGTCCTTCTTCAAACGAGGCTTGAGGATGGTCCTTAAAGTTAGGTCGTAGGTAGCGACCCCTCAATGTCCCCTGACATTGCAGAGGTTCATGAGCGACGGTAACCACTTACGATCAGGTGGCCCGTTGGCTCGTCTGCCTACAAGGCAATAAAAAAAAAACTCATTTGTAAACTTTATCGCCTAGTTATCTAGCTAGTTCTTCGTTTACGAACCGACATTCACCAGTTTTCTTTCATATTATCACAATTTATTCTAATTTAAAATTACAAAGGGTGCTTGAAGATTCGTGGTGGTGCATTTGAAAATTTTAATAAATAATTAATTTATGTCTGAAATTACCATTTACAAACATGTTTAAATACTTCAAATTGTGGTTTTTGTAGTGGGTCAATGTAACACGAACGCCCACTTCCAGTGGTAGTTGATAACGATTTTAAATTTCGGGTATTCCCATTATGTAAATTTAATGGTTTTTACCATAACGTCTATTTCAGCACTTACTTAAATAAGTTTAAGTAGGAATACATTTTCTCCATTTTTTGTACATTCATTGCCACCATTGCTCGTAGTGATTTCTGACCTTGAAAAGGACTCTCCAAAACTGATAGATATTTTTCAATCGTAGTAAAATATTTACTGAAACTAAATTCATGAATAAATAAACTCTTCATACATATAAAATTGGTACTTTCTTAAATTTTTATAAATTGGTTACTTAACAGTACATTCATCGGGACGTTCGTTGAACCCAAACCAGTGATTTATCGACAATGTATTTTGGGACACAGCCTGCTTCTGATACCTGTACTGAATCCTGAAATGTGCTCTAAATTCGGATGGTATGGTTATCCTCAGAATAAACTTTAGGTATAACCGTCATGCCTACAATGAGAAGTGGTTTTGTAAAATTCATCTTAAATCAATTGTAGTTTTACACTGCAGTTTTTCAAACTCAGTATTGCTAGTAGGAAAATGAAGTTGTAGAATAGTATTAGAAAGAGTATGAGATAAAACACTTATATTTTATAAGCGTTTAAACTATCTTTTCGAAGCGTATTCTAGAAGCAGGAGCTTCTTAAGGGTTCACGGAAAACTTCTACACTTTTCTCTTGTAGATTATGGACGCTTTGAATCTTAATCTCCAACGATGTATTTTGTAAATTAGCATAACTAATTCGGTCTCCTTTATAAAAGGAAAATAAAGAACTGAAATTTGAAAATATCAAACTAATAGAAATGCTAATTTAATGACATTTAACAACATAATTATTTTTGTTTTATAAATAAAAAACAAAACAAAAATTAACATACAAATTATAAAATTACAATTAATTTTTACAAAACGCGTTCCATAATTTAAGATTGGAACGCGATAACGACTTTTTTTTAAAATTGAATATGCAAAGGTGTCGATATAATGAGTTGTTGAGTTAAATTACTGGAATTGTGTGACCTTGCTCGACTTAGTAGTAACATCGATAAGTGGAATGTACCACTGATAACAAATTGCTCGTATGTTTACGAAATGTTTATAGGGTAAATGGAACAAAAATGTACTAAATTTTAACGCTAATATAGAAGAAACAAAATGGTAAGACATGGTTGTAACCTGAAGTTCCAGTGAACATAACATCATAGTTTAAAAGGATTTAACGGGCACGTACTGCTTATCATAGTTCAGAAGTCCATGAATAACAGTGACTAGTAGTGACCGCCTACCATTTCATGGGCGAGCGAGATTAACTGTCATTCAATTTTTTTTTGCATTTTCTGTGTGTATTGAAATCGATTATTCAATCTTCTTTAATCGATTTTCACATTAATTGTGCAACAGTCAATGATCGTCGTATGTGAGACAAGGCATGGTTTAAAGATAATATAGTTCCTTTTATTTATCTCAAGGTGGGCGACCATCACGTCATCGTGCCTATGACTTGTAGGCCTCTCACCTGCGCTATTTAATAAAAATCAATTTTTAATAATTTGTTGATTGAAGATCTCGTTTTCGATCTGAATAATCGTCGCAATTACAACAATACAATCAAGGTCAGACTTAAAATATACAAAAGAATGCCGTCCGATGAGTTATTAAAACGTTTTAGTTGTCAAATTTATTGATTTAAAACTCGAATGAATAGTTTTAAATGTAAATCGAATGTTTGTCGAATTTTAAAATCGAATGACCGTTGAGAGATGGCGCGTGGCTCGAGGACAGGCGCGGTCGCACGGCACGCCAATTAACGCGGCCCGTTCACACGACCGGCATTACCCTTCCCGCCACGACTCGCTCTGGATGCGTTAACCTGTCTGCAGACTACGTAGAGCATTGATAACTTCACAAGTAGCATGCGAAGAATCATATTGTGAAAACCGTTGACGATTGTTATCCAAAAAAAAATCTGAGTCATTGATAATGTTAATTAAGTTAATATTATTTTTGGTAATTAATGAACTGGTTTGTCAGTTAGGATTTTGTAATAATTGAAAAACAGGATTTTATGCGTAGTATCTTAAATTTGTAATTCAAGATTATTAAATATAAAACTTTTAAATACATTATTGTTATTTCACATGCGAAAAATAATATTCATTAAAATGAAATTATAGTGCACACTAGATCTGACAACGCGCGCGTTAACCTTGTTTGTCGTTACGGAGTTGCGCTCACTCGATTTGAAAATAGAGAAATTCAAACATTCGCTCGATTATCGGGATCGCTGTCGATGCGCGGTCAGTGCGCCGGACCACAGCAAACTACCCTACAGAAGTCAAGCTCATTTATAAATCTCAGTTTTGGTAGTTTACTCACATGCTAAAACAGACATTTGCTTCTTCACCGAATGTTCATTTTACTGTTATGAAAATAATCCATCGTCCCTGTCAGTGCTACTTGTTAGTTGTTGACAGTTTTCCCTTTCTTCCTATCACCATTTTCCCCTGCAGCTTTTCTTCAACTACAGGAAGAAGTTCGGGATCAGTAGTAAATTTGCGATGCGCTTCAGTTACCTTCTTCTGAACCTATTACCCATCTTTAAGCAAGATAATAGAGAAATGGTCTGCCCCAAAAAAACTTTTACGTTGCTTAAGCAATCTTGGCAACCTTACTTCTGTGAAGTTTATTTTCTGTGGTAGTCGGCTCGCCTCGCACTATTTATATCGGAAAGAGAGGACCGCGTTTCGACACTCCACGTATGTACGTATGCCTTTATTTTATTACCATTTGTAGCCGGTTTTAACCTGCAACGATTAGTAAGCGCGCCTTATTTTATTGTGGCTTATGACGCGGTCCCGGCCCGGTATTTAGACATTCGGTATTCGAATAGTTATCTCGATTACTTGATTCGTAACGTTATCGATATAAATAGATTTAAATATAGAATGTTGACGATATAGTTGTAGCTCTTGACATTTACCATAATTTGGATTTAAAATATACCTACCATGATGGTAGATGTTCTAACTAAATATGTTCGACCTTGTATGTACACGTATGTATTGAAACTTCCGCTAATATGTAAACTTTACGTAACATTTCAACAGATTAACGTAACAATTGAATTGTTATCATTATTTTGTAACACGTAATTTCTGTATTTGTTAAAATTGTTAAATCTCTTTTATTATGAATTCTCACAAAGGTCGGTCATATTATATTTGTGTTAGATCAAAACTAATATAAAATTACTCATTAGTTTTACGTTATTTTTCACACAGCTAAAATCATGTAACGTTACTATCTCACATTTGTACAAGTACAATCTCATACATCGCTGTACTCCATAAAAAAAACAAATACACATACTCAAGTACAAAAAGAGTTATAAACTGCGTTTGAAAGATCTGGATATTTTTTTAAATGATTCCGTGGGAGCTGGAAGCTTTGACGGTCGCCGACAACGAATCCACTTGTAAGACATTTTTTACCGAGCCACCTACTACCTGCCTGTTCCCCTTTATACAAAAATTAAAACTTTATAGACCTTTATTTGGCTCATCAAAGACACCGCATAGGTTATGTGTTCGACATGTCTTATGTTGTTCTAGAACACTCATAGATTTACGGATTTACATTTCGAGAAATCATTTTTCTGAGAAGTCGTTTTTTTCGCTCAAACGTTTCGCACTTATCTGTTTTTGTTGTTGTATTTTACTATTGTATTTACAAATTTTAATATTATTCACTACGGTTGAGTTTTGTTCCTCATAGTCCTATTATGGAAAACCCAAAAAAATCTACTTGATTCAACTATACAAAAAGATCGAAACAGAACCCCAAAATTTTCATTTAATTACAATTATATCAATAAACAAATTGACCAATACGTTCGTTACATTAAGTCCCAAAAAAGAAGTAACACTCCAGTTGAAAACAACATAAAACTCGAAAATCGTCCAATTACAATCAATTTAATACATCGAATGTCTTGGAGGAGTAATTAATTAGTGCGGTCCACTATTTGGCGGGATTCCTCGCAGTGAACGGAGGGTGATACAGCCACTAAGCGCCTTTACCTGCGCGCACGCATCATGTGTGGTCTGAACTCACACTCATCTGCCAATCATATGGGGAAGACACTGGCGCCACGATTTGAATATCGTTCGTTGAAAGATTTTTGGAATAAGACCAGTTATTGCGACGAGTTTTGCGACACTCGTTATCGTCAGACAAGTTTTTTATAAATAACTTTTTACATATAATTAGTTTCAGAATAAAACAGTACTGTAACTGAAGTAAGATAGTGTACAGAAAGATTTAAAAAAAGTTTAGTTTCCTAACTGAAAAGCAATGAATACTGATTAAACTTAAACTACGTATTATAAACATAATATTGAAACTGAACAAGTTGAACTCTTGTTTTGATTATATGTAGATAACATCTCTCTCTATTTAGTCACACTGACAAGTCATAAATATTGGTAAGTACTTAGGTAGATATGTTTGATAAAATAATTTAGGATATTAAAAAATATTTTAGTTTAGGAAAATAGCCATTGATGTATCGTTTTCATTAACTACTGTCAACTAAAACCTTTTTGGGTGAACGTAATGAATTAGACAACGATAAGATCGCTTTATTATGCGAAATTTCTATCTGTTATCTTCTTGTTACCTGTGTTATAATTATTATAATAAACCTATCTATATTATATTATGCTGTATCAATAGTATTAAATACCCACTTTAAATTTTAACGATCATAATGAATGAGATCACGATACACTAGTACTAGTCGCTAGTCGCAAATAACTGACTATTTAGTACATACTACATACTCAATTTAGATGCTGAACACGACACAGGATGTTGTTAAGACATTTGCATACACCTAATTATGAACTGTGCCATTCAGTTTGTTATTAAGCATACTTTGACGACAATGCTACTTTGTATGTACCTATCTGTTGTAAGGATGTAACAAATATCGCATTCGCTAAAAGTAAGCGAAAGTTTGACAAAATTTGTGTGGATGTTGGAGAGAGAGATGAATCTGACGAAGCCAAAATAAAAACCCTTTTAAATGAACTCAGTAAACGATACATCTACTGCATTCACTTCAAGAACTTCCCTTCCAACTCAAGGATTTCAATGACTTCATTTAGTTGATCTAGATGCCGACTTTCAGCTGAACTTTGTTAAAGGTCAACATTTCCATTCGCGTGTCGAAAATGAAAATTCCTAATCGCATTTGAATATGTCAAAAAATCGTTATTCGCAACATCCCTAGTCTGTACGTTTCAAAGTTGTAAGCTACTCAGTAATGATCGAGCCTTGTACTGAAGGTTCATATGGTAGAAGTCAAGGCATTCGGAGGATAATACAGATACTAATATTAGTATTTATAATGAGTTAATCTAATGAGTAACAGTAATTGTTGTGAATTATACTACATATGAAATTCATAGTATGAGGAGATCATAGGTACATAGAACTTTTTGAACACAATTACAAAGCTATAGGTAGTTGTGATTAAGATAACCTCAGAGTACTTTCTAGAGCTGCACTTTTTTGTTTTTTTATTTGACATTACACGAAAAAAGTTTTTTCTTTTATTTCCCACACTATTTCAAAACAGTGATTAACAATGAGTGTAATGAAGTGAATATTCTTGGTATCTTTGAAATCTGGTGGCGGGCGTGACCACAACCATCAACAAATGATATCATACGAGTACCAGACTATTACGTTAGCGATCAAACCTGTTACTGCATCCGCATATTACGCTTCACCAAACACAACTTTTCGATTCACTTAACATACATTACGTAGTTTATACGAACGGGTAGAAGAAGGTGAGACAAAAACCAGCATTGAATATCATGGTGATTAGTTCGAGCGTTTTAGACGATAACTGTTTTAGGATCACGGAGTACTGATAATTGTTGCTTAAATATTTACCGTTCTGTGTATCTCTAACATTGGATTGTACTCCGCAATGTCTGGATCTAATTTTCCGTAGGCAACCGAGATAATAACCTTTGCGACGTAGTAAACAAGTGATAATATAGCCGTGTTAATTGTTTTAAGTTTATTTTTAGGTATTGTAGTCGAGACGTTTTTTAATGCTTTGTTTTACAAGTCATTAAAGTAACATGTTTATTTGTAATCCACAGATTTCTAGAAGCAAGTATTAAGTTCGAAATAAGGCAGGCCATTGACTCAAATAATAAGAAGAATTATAGTTTATAATCCTGCAAATTTTACATTATAATAATTGTTCATTATAATAATCAATTACAATCAATGGGGATTTTTTTGCTTTCATAATTGTTGAAAACTCAAAGTTTAGTTGTCGTTACACATTTTAACTTATTTTTATTATTTATCGTGTTTATTGGAAATATACATTAATATAATAATCATAATTTAACACATATCTCTAGTACTTGTTAATTAGCACACGTCGCAGATAATTTATACAAACCACAATCAGTATTTTACATTTTCAAGTAATTTACACAATCGTTAATTATGATGCAATATTTTCAACTAATTAACTTCAACTAAGTTGTAAATTGAGCTATTTTAGGATCATATCTATGTGGTTCAAGTGATACAATATGTTGTACATTTAATGAATAATTTCAAAGCTTCATCGAGAAATAATACTCTGGAATTGTAGAGAAAGGTCACTTACCATCAAGTGCGATGTTAGCTAACCAGCTGGTCTACCGATCATGATTGTTACATGACGTCACAATGAATTAATGATAAGCATCGAGTTCGAGCGATTGCATATCCCAAAATAATAAAAAATGATATGGTTCAAAATATATTGAAGACTAGCTGGCCCACACAACTTCGTCTGCGTCACATAAGTAAATTTTCTCACCGTTTAAACCTTCCCTGGACTTCTACGAATATTTCGAGATTAAAATAAGCCAAATCAGTTCAATCGTTCTCGAGTTTTAGCGAGACTAACGAACAGCAATTCATTTTTATATATAAGAAGATAAAACGTGAGACACTTTAGACTTATTTGAAAATCATAATCATCAATATAGTTAGAAGCTATTAATAAACCAAATGATAAAATGCGACTTTGGCAATTTGCTACACTAGATGGAAGAGTCCTGCACCATCCATATGACATCAAAGAGTTGTTGATAAACAATAACTATGATTTATTAGTGCTCAGCCGCCGTGGTGTAGTCGATTTTATGTTCGCACGTGCCCGACTGTGTCACGTGGCATTCGCTTATGTCGCAACTCGATTACGTTTTAACATGTTCCAAGTAATTGAAGGTTTAAAAATTGCGGCACTCGGTCGTAGTGTTTGCGATGAAATATGGATGAGCTATCGGACTTCAAAGTTGTGGTGTAGTGACTATGGACTGGTAGTCGCGGTATGAGTTATCTACAACTGCTGTAGAGATGGCAAAGGCTCGCTGGAATCGGTTATATGCCCTTTACCAACACTTATAAAGTATAATGATTGAAGAAAAACATTTGTAGATTACAGAAAATACTGTTTTTAATGCTAATCGTCAAATCATATCATTTTGTAGGCTGACCACAACGTATAGATGTTATCACACTTAACTTGATACTTGTATTGTATACGACGCATTCACGGAGAGTAATCGAAACCATCATTTTCCAGAAAACTTACCCTTCATCCTTAGTCATTTAATTCCTAGAAAACTGCACACGTTATGTATTTAGCTGACAGTGATATTCTTCTTTGTATGTGTAAAAGTCGTGGTGGCCGAGTGGTCGAAGCGCTTCCTTCCGAACGGGAGGTCGCGGGTTCAAATCCGGCCGGCTTGTACCTCTAAATCTAAATGTGAAAAAGATTTATGTGCAATTTTTCACAACACCACTGGCTAAAAACGGTGAAGGGAAACATCGTGAGGAAACCTGCATGTCGGAAAAGGGTTCTAAAAATCCTTTGAAGATATGTGAAGTCCCCAATCCGCACTGGACAAGCGTGGTGGACTATGCCTAATCCCTCTTCTGAGGAGACCTGAGCTCAACCGTGGGCAGTAATGGGTTGGTACAGTACAGTACAGATATTCTTCTTTGACGATTGTTTGGACTGCAACCTCTCATGACGTTTCTTTTCTGTCTCTCTTTAAATGTATGTAGTGGGCTCTTGTCTGTTTTTGTAAAATGTTCTTTCTAAAATTTTGGTGGAAAATATTCAAACTCTGACATGGTACAGTGTACTCCTTAACTCCAGCCTTGACCATATCTGCACAAACTATGTATGATACGCGAGAACAGCAACATGGAACTCTACAATCGGTATAGCACAACACAGTGCAAAATATCAACGCTTATAGCTTTGTTTAGGACAGATACCTTTTTGTCTATTGTGTTAGATATCCTAAACATATGTATTGTAAACTCGTTTCTTGTATTGTGCAATTTGTACTGCACATGCGATGCGCTATTGAATAGGTGAACGTTAGCATATGAGCGAAGTGAGCATCTACATTCGAGATAAAACCTACATATACTTAAATGTCAAGTACAATTGGTTATTTGCTAAATTATAATCTTACATTATGCTGTTTAAGTATATCAAATAGTTTATGTCTATGGCATTTAGACATAAGTGATTATATGTGATCTTCCTCTAAAACTGTGATTTAGTTGTTATGAATAAAGTTGACACCTTAAAGTACTTTTACTTATCAGATAAACAAGATACGATCAACCTGATGGTATATAGTTACAGTCACTCCTGAGCTTGAACTCGTTTAAAAAGAGTGATAGCGCTCCAAGAACACCAAGGACAAAACAATAATACCAAGTACTGTACTTTACCAACCCATTGCTGCCCACTGTTGGGCTCAGGTCTTATCAGAAGAGGGATTAGGCAGTCCACCACGCTTGCCCAGTGCGGATCGGGGACTTCACATATCTTCAAAGGATTTTTGTAATAAATACCAATTACAAGTACAATAGTACCAAGTAGTTAGAGTTATTAAAATGACATCATTTCAATTAATAAAATATAATTTTATCATAATACAGCTTACAAAAATTTGTTGATTAATAATTTCTTAAATTATCTTTAATATATACAAACACATAATACGCACTTTTTGTTCATTTTAAATGATTTACATAAACAACAATTTTCCTACACCTCTGACCGTCACCTTGTACGAAGAATGATAATCGTATGTTTAACACATCGTCGTAAATATCGTTAAAGATGCCTCGTTTTAAACCTAAAAGCAACGTTTTATTTCGCGTACAAGTCAATATTGAAATACCGAAGGTTTTCCCTTGAGGTCACCTACATACCTCGACGGCTGGTCATGGCCGTGATGAGACCTCATATCCGCCGATTTTTGTATTGAGTTATAAGTCTAAAGAGATTTAGCTGTTATGTGCAGTTTTAAAATACATCTAATAGGCATGGAAAGGACAGTGATATCCCACTCCAGATTTCACCACAATGTGTCGCTACTGTTGACTGCTTGTTGGCCAAGTATTTCACTCTTTTAATTTGGAGCATAGACAATTCTATTTTGCTGTCATTAGTGCTATACATTTAGCAATCTTCAAAGCACAACCGACGCTCTTTTCAACCTTGTTATCTAGAAGATAATGTGATCTAATTTGACTATATCATCCTTCAAACTAAACATAGTTTTAAAATGACTTACAATGGTTGCAAATAACAAAACAATTACGTTGTATTTTTTAAGTTATCCTCATACACATGTCACGAGACTACAATCTCATACATAATGTACTTTGACGTTTTGTAAACAGCTCTTCATACAAACACTCGCACACAGTTTACGAGTACGCCTCCCACAGACGTCACATTTGATTATTATTCTTGCACAGATGCAAAGAAATCAGTTATCTTGAAGAATAAGCAACTTCATTGATATTATTAATTAATGCTCGTTCATTTTTACTAATAAACATTCTGTAATTTTTAGATTGAGTACGTTTTTTTACTACTTCGCCTTTTGAACTGGTTTGAGAAAAAGTATGACATACTCTCTACGAAATGGTCCTGCATTTGTCTACTTGCTTGTGCATCTCAAAGACTTAAAAAATAAGTATAATAATTCCGTATGTACCTATAGTAAAACGAATGATCATAGTTAAGCGTGTTTCTGTATAAAACCAACGATTTAATCTAATTACTGATAGACTTGCAAGAATGAATAAGACTGAAACCACGAAAGAAATTCCGACCTATATCCAGCAGCGAATCTAGGCTAAACATGACGATGTACAATACTAAATAATATTCAAAATATATCACAAAAACGTAAAGTAAAAAAATCTTTTACTTTTCTAACTTTGCAAACACGCACACTATTTGTTATAGAGCGTCTAAATTTTTATACAAACATCGAAACAGCAGTGTCAAAGACCGATAGGTTCAATTAGTAAGCGAAAAGGCGCCATGGTAACGTTTAGGCGTAGGCGATAACTGCGTATCGTCCAGTTTATACTGACCTCGAGAAATTTACCCGATCACTTCCAATTGTTTGAGACCGAAGGGTCTTATTGTCTGGCGCTTAAGAGAGCGTAGGCGACTTTGTCTACGCCGCGGTCACGGTCATCGTAGATACAGTGACCATACAGCGTACACGCGCACTTAAATGTACTGAATTTTGCCCGAATTAAACTGATTTGCCCTGTTTCAATTAGGTTTTGAAGTACACAGAAAAAAACCAGGTGCTTTTTTCAGTAGGGCTGACGATTGATAACCTAGATGACGTAACGATAATCGGCAAAATACATTGGTACTTGAAAAGCTAATTTATTCCCTCTATGGATTATTTACATAGTTAAGTAAACATAAATATAAAGCTAAGATTACATCGTACAATGTTAGAGAAATTATGAATACAATTAGCAGACTTCATTTTTTCAAATAGTTATGAATTTATTTAATTAAACATTTTTTTTTTTATCTAGGAACAAAATACACAACATTTCACAACAGCAGAGGTCACTGAGCGCACACAGAACCAGTTTTAGTTGAAATAAAAGAATTTGTCACTGAAAAGCCGGACACCGCTTCTATTTAAATTATTTCTGTAACAATATACAGAGACCTCAAATTTCAAATACATTAATGTACTCGCGCAATCTTGATTAATTGACTATGACTTGTCCTTCGTTAACGGATTTGAAAGAATTATTAGTTAAGTGGTCCGGTTTACTGTTGCCATAGTTAATTTTAACAGATAGATAACGTAACCTTAATTGTCATCGAGAGAGAATAATGAAAACAAAACAATATTGAAAGTTCAGTTTTTTAAATATTCAATGCTAAAATGTGTTCGACTCAAGTTATAGTTAATCGATAATTTTGGTTTTGACTACGCCTACGCCTTTACATTCCGCTAGGAGGTACAACTTATAGGGTTTTTAGCGTTTTCCATCTGCATTTTCAGGAGAAAATCACCCATCTTGTGACTTACCTATGTATAATATCACTCTTACCATTTACACTCAGCGTCTCAGCCCTAACTCAAGCTAAACCTAGTGAGGAATTGTACGTGGTGATACGAATCTTCTTCCTACCTTAACAGACAGATAGTAGTAGATTTTCAGTCTATTTATCAGTAAAAATTTGGTATTTTAACAAGGAAACTAAATAGTTAATTTGGCACGCGGTAAGTAGAATCAAACATGATTAGGTAGTTCAATTTCTACCTACGCATCCTTGTAATGATCGTGAAAGTTGACGTTTCACTTTCTTTGTTCAATTCTGTCAACGGAATTCGCTGAAACTGTTAGACAAAGCGGGTCAATAGCATTAATGAAATTATAGCAGGGACAATTCCAAATTGCTTACTTAGTAGGCTAAAGTATTATTCATGAACCAGAAAAATAAAAGAAAATTTAACATGTCATAATCGCACTACAAGTAAAATATTCCTCCTCTTTTTTTACGAAATCAAAATCATTTACTATGATTAATTACTATCAAAGACCTTACACTAAGAAATGGAATAAACCAAAATGTTATACGATAATAATAGATTCATTAAAATCATTACGCAATACAGAAACGTAGATGCAGCAGTCAATGCAGTGAACGAACACATTTAAAAATTAAAATCGAATTAAGGTCCATTCGAGTGATGTGTAGTTGAGCATCGAATTGATTGGACAATGGCTCGGTGACCTCATCAACGTCAGAAACAATGCGGTTCTCACGAAGAGTCCCCGCTCCCACACAACTTCAACACAGAATAATTTACTATGCAGATATAAAACGCATGTGTGTATCACTCTTTTAACAGGTACCACTGACACTTGCTTGATCAACAAATCTGACTTTTCATTTTTGCAAACTTAACGTTTCTAAGTCGTACAATTGCTTTTGTAATCGTGTAAAGTGTAAAAGGTACATAAATGTGAATCCGTGGAACCGAATTGTATGAAGTTTTCCTTCTGTATAATTATTCTGCGACTTTGTACTGATTGATAGTAACGGTGTCTGTGTTTATTACAAATTGTACTTAAATACTTCGCCCATCGCCTTGAGAGCTGTGACCATTTCTTTACAATGCATCGCCTTAGACAATGCTGAGAAATCGAGAAAACTGAAATGCGACTACCGAGTTTCACCATTTAATTGTATTGCAATTTCAGTTAGATGTGTAATTATTTACAATTACTGTCACTAAATTGAAAGACCATTATGTTACGAAACATATTAACACATCCGTGAATTTTAATTGGTGTCCGATTCGTAATTACTAACTTATATCATAGTCGTCATCAAAACCTCAAAGGGGGCCATTAGCCCTCCATAATGTCTTGCCTCCACCAGTCTTGTAATTTTGCTTAGATTGAATTTCCATAATCTTGATCAGGCTGTTAGTAATTTTGTGAGAAGCCTATCCAAGTAGAAGTGGTAAATCAAAGTTTCATATTATTTACGGTTATGATTATTTAAATCGAATCGGCTGCCGGTTTCCATTGATATATAAATTTATATTATTATTTATGTAATGTTAGTCTGGATTAGGAGCATTATCACTAAATAAAACTTATATCACCGAGTGCTTAACTACCTTTTACTTCCTGTATTTTATTACATATTAAAATTAGCCTAATGGTCACATTAAATTGAATAGGTCTACAAGTTTGTGTAATGTAGAAGGAAATAGAGATCAGTATCAACGGAGTAAGATAAAACAGAAGGTTAAACATATTTATCAAGTGCTTTGAATTAAGCCAATAAAACAACAGTTTCAATTTACTTATACAAGTTTAACAACGACCCTCATCATCCAATGATCTCATGTTGATTATCAATCTGGCCCTTCGATGCATATTTCTGCGCTGCTGTCATTCATCATGCATACGATGATTAGATGTTCCTCTTATTGTAACGGAGTAATTCGCAAGGTTGCGGTGCGCACGAGCCGCCTTGCCTCTTAATAATTCTTCACTCATTTCCCACGTACTTTACGAGTGTTATTTATTACAAAGTCTTGAACGCTAGTGTAGTTAATTCTATTTGCTACATTGTTAACGGCTTGGGTGGTCTGGATTTGGCGTGCGTGTACGACGCTAGCTCATTTCTGGTGCGATAGGTATCTTGAAATAGCAATCAGAGTCATTCGGGAATATTTGTTTGTAAATTTGCATTGAGTTTCGTAATGCTGTCGATACGAGTTCGATTATTGGAAATATGAAGAAACAAAACGTTACAAGTCATAATACATGATTATTTTTATGTCACTAATACATAGTATGATTGACCTGATCACTGAATTAAAGATACGTAAATAAATAATTTAAAATGCGAACTATAATACAATTTCAAGAAACCGAACTATTCAATCTCAACAAACAATGATTTCATTACTTTCATATGCAAGTATATTGTGAACAAAATTATAACTAGGTATTAAACTGTTTACAATATACACATACGTAGGTACAAAAATTAAGATTTTTCACTTATCGAACACGTGCGATAAGTTATATTATTGTAATAGTACTTTGTTCACTTTCACACGTGCTTGTTGTGGCACACTGATATCGCTTGATAAGACTCACTTTGTAGCGTTAAAAGTTTTGTAACATACGTTCATTTATTTTATAACTACGATCGTAAATAATTCAATTTGGATTTTGGATGATGAGCTCTTAGGAAAATTTTATGGTGACTGTTGACAAGAAAGAAAGACGGGAAGTTTGTGTAATGCTTAAGGTCGAAAACCAATTTTCGAACAACCACGAAAGTCAGTTACAGATTTTGTTTTTGATACGAATTTCAAGCTGCAAATCGAGACGAGAACAATGATTAGGTATCGGTTGCAATAATTGACAACTAAATCAAAAGGCCTACCTATTATTGATTATATAAATTAAAGATTGCACCCAAAGAAGAAGCAACAGTGAAGACCGTCCTTAATCAAAGAACATCAATTCCCATTAATCTATTACATACAAATAAACCATTTTCTATTGGTAAGCAACAATCTACTTACCTACATGTTAAACTTAAGTACATATATAATGCATACATAGACATACGTGATCAATTCTACGTATTCGATTCAACTGCGTTTAATAATGACCTTAGCCAGGTTGCGCAATGTCAACAAAACAAGTACGCTCGTACACAGACTAATTACACACAGGTGAGTTATGACGAAAACTTTGTCTAAAACTAGACAATAAAAATGTTTGTTAGATTAAGAAAGGTCACGGACTGTTCTGCGAAATCGGAATTTAAACAAAATTTCGAAAATTGTTCTTTAAACGAGGCATAAAATTAGTGCAATTCAAAAAGGCAGTATACTGGGTAGGATGCTACACAAGCAACGCTCAGAACTTATCATCAGATAGGTATAATACTTACCTTCAAAAACGAGGATAAAATCGCTTGCATTGTTTGCGTCAAAAATCATTAAAAACATACTTTTCAGTGTCATTCAAAAAATCCCTGACGATTAACTACTAAATCCAGTGTTAGCATTTTACTTTTCATCTGGATTTCAGTGACGGAGTTTGACTTTCTCAATCAATGCATTATATTATTTTTCTCAGTACTAATCTTTCAAATGACCTTGAAAATGTTTTTCTCTCAATATGTTGTAGTTTTTCTACTGTTTAGTACAACTGGCCAATTAATATGGAAAAAGTATTAACTCACATCACAATAAAAAATCAATGCATGATGATAGATATTTCATGAAAAACCTCAATAACATAAATTGAAGTATTTTTATCAAAGTAAATAGATTGCTTTCCCTGTTAGTATCGATGCAATAAAATCACGATAGCAATACAAATTTAAAATATTGATAAACATTCGCTTTGTAACGTTGAAAAAATTCCATTAAATAAACTTGTAGCTAACTGAACGTTATCCGAGTGTGATGGAATGTAACTATACAATACAAGATGTAAATCATTGGTTTTCAGTCGCATTCATTTGTATTTTAAAATGGCGTGAATTGCCCGATTCACACACACGGTGGATTTTTTGTGAAACATGTGGCTGAGTTTCGGCATACAGGAGTTGAACCGCACTAAATATTATCACCTCCAACCAAACCGTTCCCGTTCATCTATTGTTCTTTTGCCCTAAGTCGTCACACGCCTAACACGTCAAATTGAATAAAGTTAGTATAATGGGTAATAAGTTTGTAAGTATGTTTATTTCACTCGTTTCTACATATTTTAACGTTCCATTATAAGCTAGTAAAGCGACCGATATTAAGTATTTTAATATAAATTACATAAAGAATTAAGATAAAACACAATCAAGCAAGTAAGCAGATGATTCTGTTATTTTCTTTAAAAAAAATGGGGAATTCCGTTTCTACAATGATATTCATTTCTACCAAAAGATTACTATGGACTTAAATGTCTTAAACAAAAGAAGATCACATGTCATCACAAGATGTAATTACAGAATAACTATTCAGAAAGAAAGCTAACCTCACCGAGGATTCAAAAGAATGAGAGAGCAAGTGTCAAATGTTTCAGAAACAAGTCTCAAATTTAGAGGTGAACTCATGCGTGGTAGACTATGCCTAATCCCTCTTCTGTGGAGACCTCAGCCCAGCAGTAGGCATTATTAAGTTGTTACAGCACCTGCAGGGTCAACTCAAAAATGAACTAAATCGAGTTAGGCACACCATCGCTTTCCTAACCCGAAAACCTATCGACCAATAAATTTAATAAAAAAAAAAAATTGGTTGCCTGTAAAGTCGGTATACGGGCGAAAGTTTTACGTGACAACGGCTCGGGCATGGTTAGCCCGCCTAAGAGCGAGAGAGACAGACATAAAAAGTGAAAGGCACGGGTGCCTCTCACTCGCTCTCATTGTGAGCGCATAACGTGAGCGGAGCGTAACGCAGTTTCTTGAAGTGTCACCCGGCAAACCAATTTATAAGACGTTGTCACGTCAAAATCTCGATGCTAGATTATAATTTTTAATTATCACATTTCTTGTTTCACAAGGAAAAGAAGGAATCTTCTGAGTTAACAGTGTTAACGCACAGTCTTTATTTCTGTGTTCTGTATTCTATGATATAAGTGATCTTGTAGAATCTGCGATGTCATTCAGTGTACCTCAGTTCAAGTTCAGTTGTAAAAGAAAGCAAATTGTAAACATATTTTTAATACAGGATCATGTGTCAGCATTCTCTTTTTATTTGTATAACATAAGTAGAGGATCTTGTGGTGTTTCCGGTGTTACTGACAAGGCAATTTATAATATGAACTAAAATATGAAATGCTGTTAATAAATATGTAATTAAGTAGGTAATTGTAAAATCATTACAACTAACTATATTATTATTATAAATTTGTTGTTTGAATTTAACATACTAATATAATTTTACGTAGGTAATTGTCATTATTAAATTTTGATAAATTTAATAAATTTCTTTAAACACTCGCGGTTATCTACATCACTTACGTTATTACTAAACGGGTTCTTACCACGATTATTTTTAATTGAGAGGTCCCGATATTTCAGCACTGTTTCAAGCGCCATGATCACGGGAAGACTGAAGAACTGCGGGTAGGTCATTTAAGAGCAATATCGGGACCTCTCAATTAAAAATAATCGTGGTAAGAACCCGTTTAGTAATAATGTAAGTTGACAAATTTAATTTCATTCTAAAATATTTTTCACCTTTTCATATCTAGTCTGCAAAATGATAATCAAAAAGTAACTACAAAAGGTATCTATTCCATGTATGCTATTAAAAATATGAAAATCATGCACAATTATCTAATCACGTACACTTGTGTTGTTTCCAATTAGTTTATCTATAGTTATCTGTATTACTAAACGTTTAAAATTAATTTTACATAGGAATTTTAATACTACAAAAATTAAAATATCATTATCATAGTCAATCAGTTGTATCTGCGACTATAGAATATATAAAAAAAAAATGTAAGGTTTCTTTTCCTCTTTTTTCTGATAAATCAAATAGTTATTAAATTACACTAGTATATGTTAGTTAACGATTTTACAGTAGAGTCTTCCTGCAAAAAAGATAGTCGCCTTGCCTTCTAAGCTTCTTCAATAACATCGGTCAATGGTATTGCGAAATCAAGACGTCTTAAAGTCTCACCAAGGTCACATCTTTTTTGTACTTACTATAGTACAAGATAACAGCCTATTTTAGATTAAGCTGATCACCGAACTACATCGCTCAGTTTAAGATACTGTGAGGCGGTTACAAAGCGCCTAATACAGCTCTTTTCAAGCTTCGATTACTAAAGACCCACTTATCCAAGCTCATTCCACAGTCAAATTAATTTTCATTTAAAATATGCAAACTTGACACCATTCTTATCCCTTGATTCTAGATTAAACTATTAATATGACCTAGATAGTTAACTAACATATGCGCACTATCGTCCTATCAACGTTCACGTGTAAAATGAAATGTTGTAGGAAATAGGGAAATAGGTCAGGGAACGATGCAGGGCAGGTAATCACCGGGCGTCCTACTTCATATCAAGGTCTGAAGCGATGACGATAACTCAATTATTGATGCATTTATGTACATTTACGATGAAGGTTGATTGTTTAAGATTATTCAAATCTCGTTTTTGTTTTAGATTGTAACTTGTTGAGGAATAATTGTTTTGTTTGGAATGTTAAATATTCTGGATTGACAAAATACCATTTTTGTAGACACATTCTTAGAAATTGTAGTAACGTAAGTTTGTCAACTTACACTAATCCTAGTTTTTTTTATTTTCTATATTAGAACTAATTTTACAGCATTCAGCGTGTCAAAAATAAAATAAAATTAAAAAATAATCTTCATGTCGTCAATTTTGCCGCCCCGGAAAATTGATTAGGTACTAGGCGAGTATATTTCAAAATACGATAACATATCGAAGTGCGGTAAACAAAGTGTATAATTTGAATAATCTAAGTATTTTTAGTTACAATATTGTATTAATTAACATTGAAATCGTATAAAATTTAACACTCTATGGTTTTTGTATATTCTTGTTTTTAATTACTAATTAATTCTTAATGCCTGTTAATCTAGATTTTTAATAAATCTACTAAGATCTCACTTTGTTAAAATCCCAACTAATTTGCAAATAGAATAACAACTTTTTACATGTTGCTAAATTAAATGAAGACTTTTGTTTTACCTGTTGGAAATAAAAAATAATTTATTGAGACAGTTAATTACTAAAATTTTGTTAAGATTTTATATCGACCTTTGTACACTTAACATTAATTTAAATAGCCGTTTTCTGGTAAACAAGTGTGTTTTACTCATTGAGCACATCCGCTTTATATTTTTGTAGGTAGGTATATTTTAATTTATAATCATGTTAGGCATTCAAGCATATTATAATTACCAAGTTACTAATGTAGTACAGTGTTTTAAAAAGTGTAACGTCCATTTTCAGTTACTTGACCGTTATAGTTCACCGTACCCTAAAAAAAATTTCTGAGACACCAGATTTTCCGTAATCTCATTTCTTAAGATCTTCAGACGAGGAGTTTCCAGAGAAATCTTTAGGTTTCGTAGGTCATACATAGTCTTCCGCAGTGTTCCCCGATATTGCTGAGGTTCGACATTGCTGAAGTTCAAAAGCGACAGAAACCACTTATAATCAAGTAGCTTGTTAACTCGTCTGCCTAAAGGCAACAAAACAAATCAAAGATGATGAAACACATTGACAAGTAATATTAACTACGTTTAATTAGTAAACTGTACCACCCTATCGATTAGTGGTCGCTTACTAACAAACAGTATTTAAATGCAGGTCGATGTTTACTGATGATTATTTCAAAGGTTTCACTGTCCACTGCAGCTCCACTGTGAAGCTTTCTGTTGGAACAGCTTGAGACTACGCAGTGAATTCAAAATGTAACGATTTAATCGAGTATTTTAAAAAGATGCATATCAAAATCAACCTTCAGTTAATTATATGTTGTGTCCGTTTGTGGACATTTCGTTTTAAACAAACGAACATACCTAAGCATTTTGATAGTACCTATCACTATACAATTAATTTATTTCGAGAGTACCTACTAACACTTTCAGTGATTAGAGATCAGAGATGCAAAGTGCTAGATCTCAACGCTTTCTTTACCTAATTCAAAAAGTATTCGTCATAAATGCAATGTCGAGAAAATCTCACTGGACCCGTTTCAAAAATAATTTAAATCCTGCAATTATACAGAAATAACTGACGTTTAAATAACGTTAAAGCAGATGTAACTCGCCCTTCCGCAAACACAAACAATATAATAACAGGTTTTAATTTTTGATTCCATAAAATAGTAAAATCTGTTACTAGTTGACCCGGGTGCAATGCAGCTGATTTCATAAGGGCGTTCCCCTTCACAGCGCAAACAGCTTAAGGCATAAGCGATAGTCCAAATATGAACCGTTTTTGTCTACTAATACCTTTACTAATAGATAGTTAGTAAGACTTAGCTTTGACGAAAATTTTACCTACATGTTTGAAGTTTTCCTAAAATCCTTTGCAAATCATACTATATTCTTGATACGTAAACTATTTTGCGAAATCCAAATTTATATAATGGAGCTAAATAAATTATTGCAAAATATACTTTATTTTTTTTAATATTCACTAGGTTATTTTTTGTATCATAGATGAGTTCCAAGAATTTATCATGCCTGTCAACAGATGTTATAATTCTTCAAACAATATTTTATAAGACTTTAAACCTGACAATATCATCAAAGAGGATTTCAACAAGTCATTGTAACTGTGTACATAAGTAAAACATTGATAAAAAGAATAATCACTTCCTTTTATAAAATAAACGAAACGTTTTATTGTTGCAGTTCAACAAGTCACTTAAACAATGTAATAAATTTTAAATCTTAGATTTACCTCGTTCAGATAATAATGCGGAGATTCTTCAACGCTGTCGTTCCATTATATTACTCTCTTTAATGACTGTTATTAGCTACTTTGAAATGTATTGTTTGTTTTTCTGTATAACTCAGCACATACAAGATGCAATGATCATGGTTATAAAACTCTAAACATTGTTTGTTTTGAAGAGATAACGCCAGTAGCTTATGGCTTGTATCACACGAACAACACGACGTAACAATTACATAAAAATGGCGTTCACATCGGTCGCCGGCCGCGTTTCCTCTTCGATCGTGTAAACTTTCACGAAATCAAACAAAGAAATAGCGAAGCGGCTCATTTGCATCATTCCCACGCGGACAAAAGAATGACCCAATCCGTTTGGCAACTACAAATGATATGTTACCCTAAAATCTATGGTCACGGTCCAAGTAACGCAAGCTGCGACAGAACCAATTGAATCTCTGTTTAAACGATGACCTTTGAGTTTTTCTCACGGAATTACTAAAATCGTCAAGACGAAAAACAACAATGGTGATACCTAATAATATGATTGTTTAATTGCGCAACTACTTGTGTTAGAACATATGTGAAACTTGTATGTACCATCAAATCATTCCTGTCGCATTTCGTCATCGTTATTTGTACTTTTAGCTTAGATACATGTCTGTTCATCTGTTCATCATTGAAATGAGCAACGATGTAACAGTCTTCGATTCCCTTTAACAGACTTTTCAGCTCAAGTTACCGATGAAAATAAAGACAATCAGAAATCCTTCCTTACTTAATCCAATAACATTACCTACAATTAATACATAATATTAATCGATAATGATTTTCGGAAATTATATTCGATTTAGAGTGAATCTGGTTTGTTATATAACTGCAATAAAGACGATAAAAAATACGAAATGCAACAAGTATTACAAACAAGTAATTGTGAAACAAATATTGTACGCTTTAACGATAAGACACGTCGATTTAAACGTTCTATTTCATTACCATATGAAAACAAACTAATGATATCGTAATGATAGACATATATAAAATATAATATTTAAAGGTTACGCTATGATTTTTTTCAAGGTTTGAAAGTTTTAAACCAGCAAAGATTTAACTAGTATTTATCTACTCTCTATTATGATATATGTAGGTACTAGTAGACAGTTTGTTTCGGAATTAACCGTCTTCAGTAGGTCCGTACTGCAAGGTAACAATATGGTATTCACACAGATTATACTCGTATAACCCAAGATTGAACACGCACACAACGAGTAGTTTAATGCAGATCGGTAAGTAAACAATAAATTATATTTTATGTAGTTAAATTTAAATTGAGTATAGAATAAGCAGTATAAAGATTAGCAGGTCGACTGGTCCCGTTGCGCGGGAGGCAGGTTGGACTAACGGGTGCCTAATGAGAACGTACTCCACAGTTATGCAGCTCTCGACAACGACATTTATTTTACTTCCTAACACAGATAGTTTATTTACATATTTAGTATTAACGTAACAATCTAACTAAACTTTAATACTGCACATGGTCTTATAAAACACCTACCTCTTGTACAGATTTGTACAAAATTAAAGTGGTTAACACTTATGAAAAATTACCTTTGGTCCAATTGTACCTAATTATTTTTTGTTTTGTCTTATTTTAAATAAAATTCTAAAGTATTTTAGATCATTCTCTTTCGTCCCTGTGTAGGTACCATCCATACATGATCATTTTCAAAACATTTACCTATATAAAATAATCAAGTTAAAAATTTACAGTCTGCTGAAGGTAGCATATATTAAAAAAGAAACAAAAAATTATGATATCAAAAATAAAATTGTTTAAGAGTAAAATAATAACAGCACGTACGTAGAAAATGTAAAGAAATTAGAAACGATACCTACAAGAATGTATTTATTGGACAAACATTGAAAGAATTTTCCTTAAGGAATCCTGAGAAAATGGATATCTATCATAATGTGAAATAGAGGATTAGAATTGACAAAACATTTATTTGCGATTATTTGTACGGATTCTGGGAAAATATTTGTTACTTAGTAGGATTTTGGGGATAAATTTCCTAGAAACCTATTGATATAATCATTCATAGATGAATTTTTGTATTTATGCGATCATTTCATAACTTTTAAACAGGTCAAGTTTTCGGCTTCCACCCACGCGGATTTTTCGTATTTATTTAGGATTCAAATTACATTTCATTTCTGGCCATAACTCTACTTCGAGAATTATTTTACTAACAATAGCATAAGCATACTCAAGCAATTAAGATGAAACGATGTGTGACTGAGCTAATTATGCAAGCGGTTGATTTCTGAAATACCTACGTAATCTGCAATTTGTTATTATATATATTTCTTCCGACAACTATTATTACAATGACAGTCAAAGCAAATGCGCTGAAGATATTGCTGGTACCTACTGTATCGAAGTTGCATAAAAATATGTACGTTCCCCGTCCCCTGACATTGCAGACGGTTCCCACTAACGATCAGGTCCTTTGGCTCGTCTGTCTAAATAGCAAAAAAAGATAATATAATATCTATGTAATAAATCTCAAAAGTGATATGATTTTGTCTGTACCTTCGTGGAGAGCATGCATCGAGGCGGATCGCGATGTTGAGCAACCGGCTTTGTGTCACCACCTTCACGCGCTGATGCTTCCTGGCCGGTGGTTTTCGACGAGCTAACTAACCAAACGACGTGTTTAATTTTAATTTAACTTAACACTTATTTGACAGCCATAATGAGTTTAGGATGTAATTCATTAATATTGTTTATGGGTATGAAGTATATATTATTGTTTGATTCGCCGCTTCTTAATTAATTTAAAAACGTACCTATCTTAGGCCTAACAGTAACGAATTTGTATAAACAGTTAACTGACAAATGGAACCGGTTGAATAGTGGATACAAGGTAAACGGTCGAAACGGTAATAATGTGCTATCTTATCGCGAACAAAAAGCAAATCAACCGCGATTATTTATACGTGATTTCGCGGTATTAACTGAACGTACGAATTGTATCGAACAAAAACAAAAAATAGGGAAAAAATCATAAAACAGAGTAGACCAACAAAGTCATCTTGTATTTGTATATCTACTGCAATAGGTTACGACTTATTTACTATTTCATTTTAATTATCCCATATTTGGGGTCACATATGGCATGCAGAAATATCGCAGATAACCCTTAAAATTTTAAACCCTATTGCAAGTCCGTCATGGTAGCTAGGTATTACCTACTAGGGTTAATGAGAATACATGACAAAATAAGAATGAGTCACAAATGCCAAAAAAGGTTAGGCATACTCTCAAGAAGAGTAATAAGTTGACCTCGTACTTGAAATAAAACAAAACATTTGCCCTCTCAATCCTGGGCATTGTTACTGTAACGAGCGTCGGCTGATCTGCACAGAGGATCGGCATCCGAGGAATGCTTTCAGTGACTAATCGGCTAACCATTCTCGGTTTACCAGTCAACTCACCGCTCTATATTATACAGATACTTACGAGTTATTTGACTGCACCGACCAGTACAATCTCGTTGCTTATTTACTATTAGAACAGGTATTGATACTTGAAACAGGTTATTGCCGTAAGATTCATCGCATTCTATGCATATTGTTATAGTAAAATTAAAAGCCAAATATGTGGAAAAACTCGCTTAGGTAAATCAGTTCAAGTTCAATCCAATTCCATCACACTATTTTAAGACTGAACGAATGACGAAAATTAACAAAAACGTTAGGAATGAACTAAAAATAAACAATACTAAGAAATACAATGTTATTACATATTCGAATTTATTCAAATTTGATTGATGAATGATTAAGTAAATCATAGCGTCGTAAAACACCGACAAGTTCAAGAACCTAAAAGGGAGTCGGTATACTGTTATAAAAGAATTCATTTTGAGACATGATTGTACCTAATGGCAAGACACAAGACTAGGGCATCTTACTTTCATTTGGAGAAGGAGTAACTAGACATTTTTGGAAAATTTTACAAGGAGAAAAACTTAAACAATAAATATAACATGTAGAGATTTTAGCATTGTATAATTTATAAATTATACATTTGTAAATTAACTCAATATTAATCAGGTAACAACGAGAATCATAAATGCGCGTTATCGAGCGGTTTGCTCTAACAAACGGCCTTGAAAGCCAAACACAAGTACGCCTTACGTATTGGCAACCGTGACGAATGACAAATGAATGTATAAACAATAATTGAGCTGTAGGTACTGTGTGTGTGACCGACAGATATCGACTAATGCCCCTACCATGTTCATATAGTATCGATAACAATAGGTACATCGTTCCACGTACGACTCCGCTTATCACGTAAGCGTATTACACGAATCGACCTCGTGTGAATTTCATTTTAATTAATTTACTAACAATAAGCAAAAACAAGCGTCTATACATAATCATGAGTTGAAGATTGCGATGTAATCTTATATTGTAGTATTTAATATGAGTGTTTTTGGTCTTGTAATAATAGTTATTAACAATGAAACAACACTTATAAAGCGTAAAATTAGACAGCAAACATGTTGATTCTGCAGTTTACTTATCAACAATTGTTACAAAGGTCTGTTTGAGGTCGAACGCTGTTAATGTGCAAATTATTCAATTTAACGTGAAAATATGTTTTCACACTTGATTATGTATCCTTTCATGAAACACACGCTAGTTAGGCGACAATCATTGAAGGAAATAACGATGCACCAGTCAAAACAAAACACGATCTAATTGTATATCTCAATCTTTCAATTATGACAACACGACATGCCGCTTATGATAATGCGACATTCAGATAGTGATCGTTGATAAGTCGCCGTCTACGATTAGCGCCTCGATTCGCGACTATTTTTGATTAAATTAGGAAACAAATTCCTTGGTAGTGGCAATTGTCGATTGCGGTGGAATGGTGAAACGAAAGCAACAGTCGCTTTATGAAACGTCTCGTTGGAAGGTAATCTAATCGAGCCGGGCGATGTTGCACAACAATGGTGCAGAAACTAAAACAACTGAACACCGATCACCTGTTTTGCGTGCGGTCACCAAACTGCTTGTTAATGTTCAATTTTATATTCACGACTAATTTAGTATATTTTAATTCAGAAATTTTGTAGTTTAAATTGAACAATAGACACACGAGCAGACGGTCCTCGTATTTTTTTGTAGTTACGCCTCGACAGTTCCAAAGCAAAGACAAAATGATGCCGATTAATAAGTTTTTAAACCTCTTTGAAGAAAAATAAAAAGGGCACAGCGCGAACAAGGACGAAAACTCATCAAAGCTGAATTATACAATTATTCTGACTAGCAATAAAAAAAAATAAAAAATCAACAAGAAAATAGGTTTACGTATACCTAGTCAATCTCACTTGTGATGAGAGTGAGGGGGACGATACGTAACGTTCTGTCAAGGAGTCAGAGCTTTAGGTTTTGGTGTGGTTCGACTCCCACTCCACCTGCGGGATGGGTGGTAGTGGGACGATTTCCTCGAGTCCTAAAAAACTCACACTGTTTTAAATTTTTAACAGGAGGTTTATCAATATTAGGTATAGACGTTACTTAGTAAGTACACTGATTGCTATTTCATTGTCATATCTTAAAGATAATACGATAAAATGGTATCAATTTTATCTTGCTAAAATTATTTTAGGTTTCAAACAAATCGAAATTTTACACTATATCCTTGTACGTCGTTGTTATGCATCGTCATACTGTGAAGTCTCTAAATAATGAATTTATTTCTTCTTAGATTAATCCCCACATCAGTTTGATTGATCGGTTCTCTTGGACAATATCATACAAACAATTGCATAATGGTTAATTTTAAATATTTCGGGAGCCCTTTTCGAGATATTGTTATTGTAACCTTCCATACCATGCCTTTCTATATACGACCTTCCTTGACATTTCATTAATTAAAAATCTCAAAACACGATCGGACAAAAGACTGATGTCTATTGAAATAAGTGGGAGTTGCGCACATTATATTGAATATACATTATTTATTTGTATTAAATTACATCTGAGTTGAGTTACAATGAGTTCTTACGCGCGTATTTTGACGAATCCAGTCAATCTGTTTTTGTTGGTTTAAAATTAGCGATAAAGTTCTTTCAAGGTTTATTAAATTAGTGTTTGTTGTTATTATATTTATTAATATCTATAGATTACAACGAGGAAGTAGGAAGAATATAATACAAGTTGTAAATAAAAGCGACGTAACTTTCTCCATTTGTTTTAATGTAAGCAACCGGCGCGGCGCGCATGAACAATGACACGCGTTGCCGGGTACACTGTCCGTGTCAAGAGAAAATAATATTAAAACCTTAATAAATTATACTAAGTGAAATTTACCGTATGAATTAAAGTGTTGCATAAGTGTAGGTTATGTAGTAACGATAACTTTCTGGTTCACGAAATATTTGTTACTATAATAACTAAGTACCTAAATTTAGCATCTTTTAAACCCCTCAATATAAATCAAACAGGCAAGTAGTCTTCGATGGTACCTACCTATTATTGGAATCTTAGAAGAGTACCTCAGATCATAGATATCTGAAACAGCAATAAAAAATATAGTAGCTGTACCTACAGTGTGCTGTTTTCGAGACTATAACTAAATACCTACGTCTCAGTCCTAAAGACCCAATTACAACAAACGAATGAACAATTCCAACTTGATTGAGTAACAAACATCCAAACTTTCACATTTAATATAATAATTGCACAAAAACATTTACTCAGAAGACACCCCGGAAGCAAAGAATGCAATGCATAATATGAAATGCGACGTGTCCGCGACACCATTATAACAGAATATCTGTAGCAGAAGTAAATCTGCACGCAAAATTTGCCACCTTCGCAAATACGAAAAATAAAACCGTATCAAAACGGTACCAGTTTATAGATATGACGTTCGAATTAAAACTACAATAAGTCACAACATGAATAGGGGGCTCTATTGCGTGGTAAGGCGCCCATATCGCCCTTTGTGGTCTCGAGCGTCCATTGTAAGCTGTGGTGCTTAAGACGCGGTTCGACTATTACACGATTTATACAGCAATAGTGGACGTCCGACGAAAAGAATATTATACAGGCCTATAAATGTCGGTAACCATTCACGATCAGAAGATCCAATAACTCATCTACGTTCAAGCAAAAAAAAAATAAGTAAACTTTACTTCTGATAGGCAATCTCTGTGCCATTACGTCAACATCTGATTGTCAAAATGTCGCAAGCTTAGATCACGTAGCCGTCCTAGCAGACGCAACCGACAAATTGCTGGGAAAGCTCCATAATTCTACCAATCACACGGGAATCTAAACTATTTGATCACTCGATGAGTGCCCATCAAAATGTATTGCATTGGGATTTGAATTAGAAACTGTAACAACTCAATAGATACCAATATAAACATATAGGCTATAGATTTATTTTATTAAGCCAATGGAAACCAAAGAACATTATGGTTGTAGTCGTCAGATTTTTTTAAATATGCCTTGAAATCTAGTAGGTATTATAAGTGAATATTTAAGGAAAAGAAAAGTAAAAAGAGTGAGTGCTTCTAATGTAGTAAACGAATAGATCTAAATTTGAAATACGCGAATACAAAAACATATAACACCATAAAAATACAAATTTTCATAACTGGAACGTGTGATAAGAACACTGATTATATGAATTATACAAAATATCATAAATAATATTGCGAATGTTAATAAAAATGTAAATCATTGCTACAATGAAAAGAAACGTGACAAGGACAAATAAATGTTAATTTGAAAAACGTTATCAACAACAGTTGAGTTATTGTGCGACTTAAACAATTGAGAGCATTATCGCAATAAAACTTGATGGAATCGCAATTAAAACTAGAAAAGTCTTTCAGTGGTTTAGAACGAGGCAACATGATATTCAAGAAACGTAAAATATTTTTTACTGTAAATATTTTTGACGGTAGATAAGCTTGAAGTTTTCGCAACTACTAAAGCTTTTACTTCCAAATTGTTGCATAAAAAAGCGCATTTTTTAACTTCATCTACTGTTCATGACGATCTTATACGATGCGTTGTAGGAAATTATTTTGACAACAGGAAGGTAGCAGTTTTGGTTTGTCCAGACATTGCGGAGATTCAGGGCTCCACAGTAACCGTGTTCCTCATCAGACGCTTCTTTTCTAAGTAACATGTATTTGTAATATTAAAGGACCACTAAACTAATTAACTTTGGAATCACTTATATTCCTCAGTTTTCTCCCAACGCAATATCATGCTCCTCTTTAAGCAAAGTTTTTATGTGTATTTAGTGTATTATCATCTCAAGATGTTATAACAACACAAACTACAAAAGAGAGTGTTCTTTCTATCTCATACTGCTATTGCCCTTTCGGGCTGTCTCATACAGCTATTATCTCTTTACCTTAATATATCAATTCATTAATGAATACACCAAATAAATGTTAATATTTAGGCAATTTATTCAATTTTATTGCAACGTCCACATGCAAAAATCGATGAGCCTTACCTTCGGCGGGACAATCAAATCCATCAAAGCTCGTCACTTTGACCATGTACAATACTGAAGTATATGGTAATACTCAATATGAACGGTACATGGCCTTGTTACAGTTATAAAATGTCATGCTCGTGTGTTTGAGCAACAAAAACTGGTTAGTGCTATCATATACACAATTTATTTTGTGCAAGTTCAAAGTTTTGTGTCTAGCTAACTGAGAAGGATTAAGTTGTTGCTTAAGTAACGATATAAATTGGATTTGATTAATATAATTTATCAAGATTTAAATGTATTGTATAACTTAAATGCTCTATATTTTATTTTAAAGATTAGGGTTCCAAGCATTCCTTTTTATTTACTGTAAGTATTATTTATATCATTGTTTACTATCAGACGAAGACTATAAAGCGAATATAAATATAAAGAGAAGAAAAAAGAATAATTCAATTATAAAGTTTATTTAAATTCTGGTTTTCACATTGTTTATCAATGTTCGACTTTCAATAAATGTTAATGTGTTTTGTATTTAGTTGAGTTTAAACAAAAGGTTAATTTATTTAAATAGCTGTTATGAGTAGTTAAGTGCTGTATATAGTAAAATATATTTTTCTAAAGTTAATTTGGATTATTTGGGTTATATTATAAGTCGTGTTTATTTTTATAAATTCAGCACCAACGGCAAGTTTGAGACTAAGTGATTATATTGTAATCAGATTTTCATACCGCTGGTAATGCATGAGTTTTCTGTGAAAAAAAGGAAGATTACAATGCAGAAAGGACTTGATGTTTTTCCCTCTCACAAATTGAACATCTTGGGATTTCCAGCTCAGAATAAAAGATAAAAAGTACCACAAAAAAGATGCTAAACTGTTTACCGCTATATCCATTTCATACCCTGAGGCAACAGGCTTCTGTTTTAGCATCCGGATTCTATTATGATATGAGGTCCTCATACCTAGAAATCAGAGGTACAATTTTAACAATGAGTAACGTCAACCAAAAAGAAAATTAATTTAGGTATTGGTGTCGGTCGTTGCACCCGCGATTGTGAAACGCTCAGCGATTGCGCTCAGTACTGTTTGTGTAATACACAAGGCACAATGCTCCACCGAATGGCTGGGCCTCGAAAATATTCACCTATGACGAAACACACTTCGGATAACTGACGTGGGAATCCTTTACCACCTGTCATGTTATTGCGAACCGTATATTGCCATACAAGTTTTATCGTTGCAAGAATTTTTTTTCAAAGATTTGTTAGGCAATTAAGTCCGTCTTTTGCTTATATTAGAAGATGATCCAACGGGCCACCTAAATTTTGTCTTTTTTCAAGGATTAAAAAATGTACAAACTCTTGGTTAATAGCATGATTTGCCATATTGACTCGTTCGTCAATAATCACTTGAGGCTTTCTTAGCTACAATTTTGATGGGACCATGTTTATTACATATATTCCGGAATTCCTATTTAAATGACACAATATTGAGAAACAATGACAAAAATCGAACGAGCACAAACGCTTGGTAATTGGGAGATCAGATCTCGTGTGGAGCGTGGCCCGAGGCGGCATGAATGAAAGCAACTCACTGAAGACGCACGGTCTCTCCAGACTACGCAACAGCAGCACAACAACGCATACTCGCAATTTGTTCGCATACCATCGCCTGTTTTCCACGAACAGCCAACTTTCCTTCCAATATAAGCAAGCGATGTACAACTTATAAATACAAATGTTAGTCCACGAAACCGTTTTATTGGACCTGTAAGGATATCGACATCCGCCGAACGAGTTTTTCCAGTTCGTATCATCGCAATATCACGGTTATTATTGAAACGCGCACCGCGGTCGCGACAGGTAACTAAAGCATTTATCACTGGTGATATTTACACTAGCCCCGCGGTATCTCATACCACACACAATTTAGGGGAGATTGGACGGGCATTATCATTGTAATAACAACAGCCTGACGTTAGTTTTAATAAAACTCTACTGATTATAATATTTTGTAACAATGGACCTATGATAACTAATTTTGGTAATAAAATGCTATTTTTTACGACTACACACCATAGTTTTTCAATATTAAATTAATAACAAGTAACAATGGACGAAACATTGTAGAATGTCAGATAAAAAGGTATATAACAAAGTATATAAAAATATAAATTAAATCTTTCCCACACAAAAATAAATGATTATGTTATTAAAATCCACAGTAATATGATCCGTTTTACGATATTCCCAATAAAAATATAAATAAAACGCACAAATAAACCGAACAATTCAATAAAAACATTCATATTCATCATTAACTTATAATGTATCATCGATTTATAGACGCGGTGTAATCGTGAGAAAAACCGTATAGTTCAGTGGGACGATACAAAAATTATGTTTTAGAAAGTTCATTGTCATAAGCGTAAGTCCATTTGATTGTATCTCGTTGAACCGTGCCGCATGCCACTTACGGTACATACTGTGCCCAGAGAAATTTGGTTACACAAATATTAAGTCTCAACCAGTTCACAATTGAAACGGCGATTTGTAAGGCACGCCGGTTGATCGGTCACGGTGGCGAGCAATGTAACCAAAACCATTGCTGCTTACATAAAATCGAATGTGAAGTTGTTGCGATCGATTCTTTTATTGCTGTAACAAATGTGCTTATGGGTAACTTTTTTTTGTTGCGTAGACGAAGAAAAAGGCCACGAGATCGTTACCTGTGAAATCTTAAAGACTGGGCTGAAACTATTATCTAAGACCATTAAGGTCTCGTGATTATTTATAAGTCTTGAGGTCTCAGTAACCCTCATCTCATTGGGTAAACTAAAATAAAAAAGCGTAAATTTAACTAAAATCTTAACTCGCAGTTATAAAAAAATGTGGTATAAACTTTTTCAATAATACCTTTCTTAGTGTTTTAGGGAATAAAGAAGCAAAAACTCTTTGTTTACTTTTCCTCTTCAAAAACTTTTAGACTAATGCGGTAGGTAAGCGGTTTAAGTAATAAAATAATTTTATTATAATAAAAACCAATAATTTCGAATAAATTTGTGTTGAAATACTGTACAAACGATACTGAATTTTATTGTTTGCGCGTTTTAAACGCCGCGTCAGTTTTACAACCGTTCTATAAATAAAAGTTTACAAAACAAAGTGACGTATGGAGTTGCTGGCACAGAATACTCGTAGTACAGAAGTCTAGTTACATGTAAATCGTGATTAACGGACACAAGCTTATGCCGCTCTCACTCATACATTTAGAAAACACTGAAAGAGAGAGTGATACAATCGATACAAAAATGTGTCTGTAAGAGTTAAAACTAAGTACTGGATATACAATAAAGTTGTCCATGAGTTTACCTTCTGTATATTATTAGTATTTTGTGGCGTGGGGTTGCCGCGTGGGCTCGTACCCCGTAGGTGTGACGTCACGAACGCCTACGACCGCTACGAGACGCGTAGGTTTGTCTACGAGAAGTTCAGCGTTCGTTATTAATAACGAGACCCTTTTATAAGCGTCCAAATCCACTTTATGGATGCTAAAATACCAGCCGATTAATAATCTTACGTAAATTGCGTATAATTTACACTGTAAATTGTTTACAGATTTAATTTACAGTAGGTATATTTCAATTAACTACGCAATGTGTAGTACCTATTTTTGTATTCACTACAGGGCTGTCAGATCTCAGGGTTCGTTCAATGCGATGTTTTCAGAGCGTTTCGTTTGACTGCCAGACAGGGTAATAATTTAACTCGCTTCGCGACATGGACACCAATGATTTTCATTTAAAAATAAAACTAAAATACTCTTGTGTTAAAAACATTTAATTAAAACAATTTGAATAACAAAACAAGCGGTGTGTAAAACGAGCGACAAAATCATTTCACACGACACTGACGGGGTCAATAAATTGTTTTAAAACTCGAAAGCATTTATTTATAGCCACAAAAAGCAATAAGGTAGCAAGTGCGCGCTTTATTAACCTCCGCTGGACGTGTGCCGCGGCATACCGGTCTCGGAAACCTGTCCGGTGCGGGTGAAATCACACGGCGACGAATGCAGGAGCGACCCAAGAACATTGTCTCATATTCTATTAAAACATACACTTGGTCGGCTTATACCGTGTATCTTGGCTAGGGTTGCCACTAATGAGCTACTTCTTCGGTTTTTCTCGATTGTTTTTGTTTGTTTTGTGGTATGGTGTCCATTGCAGTATATCTGTGAAAAAATAAAAAATGTATTTTGGTGTAAAAAGCTCTACCTATTATTTGGCTTTGCCCTTCGCTGTAGAATGTGTCTTTTAGTTAGCTAAGTCTTAAGAGAACATGATAGGTGATCTCTCTCATTTACCTGTTATTTGCTGTTAGGAAATAGTCTATCATCAGTTCCAATTTAAATAAAATGTAATCCGCTTTGTATTATTATAAAGTAGACAACCCTACTCTCGGTTAAAAATCGCGGTGTAGTCGAGTGGGCGCGATCTATGTAAATACCTACACGCTCCGTACGCTTTCGAGATGATATCAAAGATGATACGAGTCCCAGAAATGACGTTCATTACCCCCCTTTAGTTACGGTAATGATATCGCGTTGCACTCGCTGAAACATGACGCGAATACGGCGCGATGTCAACGCAATTTTTCGACGATTGCCACATTCGAAGATTAAATCGCGTTTTGAAAGTAGGTTCTTGTAATGCCTTGAATAATTTTATAAAATTGCACTTTGTATTCGCAGTATCACAGTGTTTTGTTGCTAATAACTAACACAACAGGAGAAAAAGAAAAACGTGAGCTTAGGTTTTGCTCTGATAATGATTAAGTTTCCTCCACCTAAACCACCTTATATTAAATATAATATTCTCACCTAATATACGCAAACTCCCAAAAAACTCTTTCAATGCACGAAATAATACAATATCGCTAGTAGAATATTATGCTACAAGTTAAAGTCACGGCATTAAGAGATAATGAGGATTTCTGTGTTTGAACTTCACGTCTCTATCAACAAGTATTCCAGATATCATTTACTCTAAGCAGCGTTCAACACCCAGTGGTTAAGCCCAACGACTTAACAACACTGATAAACTTATAATAAATAGACATTCGTAAATGTAATTTATTCCACTAGAGGTACATAACTGTGTCATTTTTGTACGATTTCACTTGCCTATGTGTTTCGATGTCAGTGACTAATAATTACAGTACAACTAACACGTTTGGAATAAACATGTCAAGTGTTTGCGTCTTTAAGACAAGGGAATAGAGATCATATTGCAATGTTCAAGTTATATCTATAAGTGTTAATGTATGCGTAAGTTATACGTGGATTCACTCACCCAGCGCTCATGTGATTAGTATTTGTCTCGCCTGTTTAATTGTATCTCATTTTTTTATTATATTTGTCAGCTACTTTGTGATATTGAGGCTAGATTTTATGCTGAATAATTAACGGATTCTGTACGGCTTTTGATTCAACGTTTGACAATTTAATTTGCTTGTTTGCACGAGTATCAGAAACCTTGAAATTAACAAGCATGTAGTTTCTACAACGTGATTTCTAAAGCAAAAAAAACACTTTGTCATTTCATACCTTCCTGACAACATGAACTAAACAGCACTTTGAATACGTAACTTAATAAACATATTTTGATTTAATTATGTTTTAATTATAATAAATCTAAATATATTGATAAAAACACTTGTTACATGCGTTTTGCGGTTTGAACAAGTTGATAACAATCGTGCTAACAAGCGAGCAGTTTATTTTTACTACAGTACGTGTACATGTGCCGAATAGATTAAAGGTTACGTTTTAAAAAAATCTATTTGATGTGTATAACTCTGTTTAATAGTCACATGCTTTTCTATTTGTTATCGTGAACAAATTGTAACCAATCTCTTTTTCATTTTTCATTTTATCTAATAGTAAAACTATCGAGATCTATTTATAAGGGATCAAATGTCGAAATAAAACAATTATTGATTTAATTGAGTATGTTAAAATTTATCTGTTTGTGACAAAAAAAAATGTTTCTTACATTCGGCACAGCGAAGCCGCAACTGAGTGACTCTATACTGACAGAAGGAGCTTAGCGATTTAAGCAGCGATTAACCAGCATTTAGCAAGCTGCAATTGTAAGCGACAAAACCGTTTACGCTATTAGATTTATAGCCAATAAAAAAGTTAATGAGTGCGCTTCAAAGGCTAGCCTCGTGAATTAATCCACTTGGGGGCGTACCATACATAAAATTAACATAAAACTTCTCGATACCAGTAATATATTGTTAGAGAATTAATTTATTAACTGTCCGTGTTTGCTTTATAGGTGATTAATAGCTTTATTTCAAGCTTAAAGTTCATCGTTCAAGTTGAGGCATGTCGCAAGACAAATATTTTAGGTTGATACGTTTCTGGTATTCTGTAACCGGGTACAAACAATCAAAGCCGAGCCGCGACGGTGTAACTGTGAAACGGTCGGGCATTTGTCGAGCTTGCCGTGTCAATAAACTTGATTCGAAAGTGGAAGACGCTCCAACTTATATAAGCAGGCAACAATGTGAGCCGAGCCGAAGAATACGCATAGAGTCACTTGCGTCACTGTACAGATGTGTCACTGCTCTGTACTACCTACCTACATCTTATGTAATGTTTTATGTAGCCATTTTATAATCACGTTTGACGGGTTTTGCTTAGGCAAAATAAGTGTAACGTATTTGGATATAACTTTTGTACTAAACGAATAATGTTATTTATAATTTTAATTTAGTTAAACTAATTCGATGAGTATATAAGTTGCTTCTTTTGTAATCTTCATCTTCAATTGCTAAAATTGTAACTAACGTGACAAAAGAAAAAAACAAACATATTAACGACTTCGTTCTTAATAAAAATAATCTGAACATAATTAATTAAGTATTAAAAACAATATACCATCAGATTTTAAAATAATAATAATAGAATATAAAACTGCATTTAACAAATAGGATTTTTGTAACAAAGTAAAAAAAACGTTTTGAATAAATGAAACGCCGGTTTTGATCTATAAATGAAACAAAACAGACCAGTTTCAAATCAAATTATTTGCTACTAGACGAACACTCATTAGTATTCTAATCAGTGATAATAAAGCAGATAAATAGAATATACGTTAAACTACGACACTTTTTCTATTACCTTATGGGTTTACGATTATAATTACATACCTACTCGTGAAGTTGTTGAAAATACGTCATAGCGAATTTGATATGCCTCTACAATTAGGAGTGCTTAAAATAGATTTTTATTATATCCTTGAGAGTAAATTTGATTTAATTATGTATTAAAGTTGGTTATTTATTTTATTCAATATTTATGGTACTTTACCTACGTCATTGCTTGAAAGAGAAAAATAACTATAAATCATCCCTATTACCACCTTAAAGTGCCTTAAAGTAATCAAAATACTACTAAACCATAAAACAATTAAATAAATCAGTTAGTATTTTATTGTAGCATAAAAATTATTACTAGTTATACACTTAAATCTATTGACGTATTTTCTATCAAACATAATATTATAATTTATATGTTATACAACGAACAAAAATACATGAATCTTAACTTTAAATATACAAGTGCATAATTAAATTAAAATTTCGTTTGTACCCTCTGTTTATTTGTTCTATGCCACATTTACAGAGTGTACGTCTCGACACGGCCACGGATCTCGGCGTTAGTCCAGTTATTTGCAAAACCGCTATTTATAGCAATCCCATAAGCAAAACATTAGACACACTCATAGATCAATTCCTCTGTATATTATTTGAATAACAAAAAACGCGGTTCACTATTGTGAGATCGAGCACTTTGCTGGTGTTGCGATTGATTTAGTATAAACTGTCAGAATAATACTAGGTACTATTAAAAGAAAATCTATTAGTAATAAAATAAGAATATTTCCAAAATCTATAAATACTAAGTGAGTCAGACAAATAGCAACTACATACGTGTATTTTTCCTAAATTTACTGCACATGACAGAAGGGCTACAAAACTGAGAGAACTAAGCCCATAATTGAAAAAAATAATTATTACTACATAACATGACGAGATTTTATAATTGAACAAATCAAATACATCTAATTGTTAATCATGGTTTTGATCTTAAAAATATTTTTGAGAGCTTCTGATGTTAGTGACTAATCAAAAATACAATGCAAACTAGAGACATAACTGTTATTTTATGTGTCTAGACTTATCAGAAATTTTTCAATTAGCATTAAATTTAAACATCCGCAAAGTCTAGGTATGGGAGATCGAGTTAGTTTATAAAACTAACAGCAATGAATTAGCAGAATATAAAAGGACAATAAAGAGATTAAACAGACGTAAACATACCGCCATTTTTTTTAATTGGGTATATTATATCCCTACAATTTAAATAGGATCAAAATCATTTACCTACTACTACTACGACTTCTTAAAGTAGTCATTTAATTAAATATAATCTTTAAAGAATTGAAGTGATACTTATTTTATTACTGTTTAACATTTAAAGACTGAAGAAAAACTATCGCACGCGCATCATTCTTCTAGCTTCACATTCTAGACCATCATTTAAATTTTATGAATATTTATCAATTGTAAATTATGTCTTTTAATGTGCTGTAATTAAATATCATTATTAAATCTACAAAAACGATACTAGTCTATTATTATTCGTTTGACGTCAATTGTAAGTTTCGTGATTTATTAAAATTCAGCAGAGCTCATCAGTTAAAAATATATTTACATTGACTATTACTAGTTTGCACAATTTGTAGAATTAGGATAGAAAACAGTTGGTGTCGTAACGACGTGCGATCGCCGTGTGACTGAGTTTATGCTGCGTAGAAGAAAATATACCAAACTTTTTCAGGTTTTCCCTTAATGCACATTCGTTTTTAACAATTTAGAAGCAATCTTATTATTTATGCTAATAATATTATTCATATTTGAATTGACGTTAAACATAATTTTCTACATTCTTATTAAAATTGACGTTATAGTATTTCATAATCACATGAATATAAATAAAAAGTACGTAATCAATTTAATTTGAGTGCGCGCCATATTCCGAGATTGGTTCAATAAAACCTTCAACAAATCCGCGGGTCAATAACTAGACAAAGGCTTCAGTAAGATTGTAGTCGCTTCTCCGATCGGCCTCAAATACTTTACGGTGAGTTTATTAATTAAGGCGGCCGACCTTGCGGGCCGTACATCCAAGGAGGTCGGTCGGACGAGCGACAGAGACGCCGCTAGCCGCCCCCGCGACCCGCCACCGACCTGACGACTGACGACTCACGACGCGCGCCTTTTCAAACGTCTCTCCTCATTGACCTTCCGTTATCTCAAGCAGGATTGTCTCACCTTAACAAACTGTTCCTCATCAACTTAACAACCCTTTCAAAGTTCGATATAAACTTTTAATTGTTCAAAAAAATTAAAATAATAAATGATTTTTTTTATTTTAACTTTTTTTAATTGAGAGAAGTGAGTAAATAAATAACCGTATCATATATTAAAACAATAAACACTCAACATCATTCCGAGATCAGCACGATTGCTATGCAATTATGAATGTTAAGAGGCGAATCTACAGTAAGACGGTATACATGACGTATCACATACAAACACAAACATAGTGAGCGCGTAGCCGAGAACAATCAGTGGAGAGCGCGAGCCGTGAGATCACTCGAAACCGCACCTTAAGCTCATTGTCAAACCGATTACAATAAACAAACAGGACAGACGCGGTTGGAATCTTGTCAAACAGGCGAGTTCGAGCGTTGACTTATTGCCGGCAAGGCATTTTGTGAATCCGAACGCGCACCGAAACAGACCTTATCTGTTAACGATAGAGTTCTAAGTAGAGTCGAATTTACGATCAGGTAAAACACGGGCGCAGTCGCTCACGCACACAAGCATATTGTCACGTTGCCATAAATAAAAGATTCCTACAGAAACAATTGTTGCGTAGAGGTGAGCCGAGGCCTCGGTGAATGTAGTGAAGTGACGCTGACGACTAATCGCAGCGAGTCGATCGCGAAAGTAGGTGACCGCCCGTGATTGACGCGCTTGCGAAACCCCGTTCGATGACATTTACACTCGACGGACAATGAGCTAAGCCTACGATAATTATGAAATGTATTTTGATATTTGTTTACTTATTGATTTCATCGACTCATCTCTCTCGAGGTCGTCTGTCTTGCCAACGAAGCCTTTATAACTTTGACGAGTGAACTTTTATCGGCGCGATGAATTATAATGTATTATTGTATTAGGTATATTTGTGATTAAAACTTTTTTTAAATACATAACTCAAAAATCATAACTGAAACTTTTTTAATGAAATTAAAAACATTTTAAGATAATATGTAAATTGTTCAAATTCAAACTCAACGGATCTTCTGTTCTGAGATAACGCCGCTCTACTTAACCTCGCCACACAGAGACGCGTAAACGTGAAACAATACGGTACAACCATACAACTTTAGTCGTAATCCGACAAACACATACAAACATTGATTTCGAACCCTAACTCTGAGGCATAAAGCTCATAGCGATCGACTGAACTGTAATTGATAATTTACGCTATATGCTCGGGCACTCACACTTATGTACATGATATCTGCGTAAATACACACGACGAGGCGACTGTGTGAGAACCTCAGGAAAATTTATAATACTTCGTTCTACTATAATTCACAGTTTTGTATCATTTTAAAAGTAAACACTTTGTGTGAGATTATCATTAATTTAGTTTATCTAAGATTTAAATTAATCTTTGGTGGTCTCATAAAAATATTCAACGTTTCTAAATATGAAAATGAAATGTGTATGGTTTATTTTGGTTCACGCAAAGTAATTTATAAACAATACTATTTCAGTTATTACGACAGTGAACGACAACCTTGACCTATGATTTATTGCAAACTCTTCGTACCACTACGCACGTTCAGTAAAAATCCGTAGCGAAGGCATGAGTACTTTGCAAAACAAACGGTCACGCATCGAGCTATTTACATTGTAAACACGGTATTATATAGTTCCAGAAAACGATAACACAACAGATTTTAATTCCGGAAAATAATATAATAAAAACAAATGTGTCTACATAACGAGCAATTTCAGACAATTAATCAACTGTTTGCACATAACTGATTGTGTAATATAATGTAACATCGACATAAAGCGAGGAAAGTGGAGAAAATAGCTAATAAATTCACATCAAATCGAAAGTTTAAGCAAATGAGCGGAAGTCAGTCAGATGCTTTCTAGAAAAATAATAGTTTACGTACGCTCAAACAAACGAGGAGATCATCAAGTGTATTCATAGTTATCCATAGCATACGCATCGGGCGAGGCGACCCGGCTAGCTATTTGTACTTAGTAGACCGCGCGTGCCCACCTAGCGATACTTGACGAGCAAAAACTACACTCTGCTCACTGGACTCGGTATATTGTATACATCGAAACTATGGTCTATGTTAGTAGAAACGGAAGAAAGATTTTGATATGTCAAACACCTTAAAATCAAACAAACATACATTGGATCAATTAAAATCGTTTAAGAATCCGTAAGTACAATAATGCAAAATAATAATAATTAGTGCTTGAAGCAGACCTTTATTGCTTGGACTCCTTTAAATTTTTCGTTACAATCCTTTGTTATATATGTGTTATCCACTTAGAAATACATTACGTTGGAAAAGATGTATGTTATTTTTATAAAATGGCGACATGTTACAATTAATAATCAAGAATTAATAACCTGAGGCCTGTCCATTATCTGTTTTATACATCCGTACTATTTCATTTGATGCAACACACCAAGCGAGATGGTAATAGTATCGTCAAATGAGCGCCATTTTTACAACCTACAACACGCACCATAAAAAGAGTCGTGAAGTCGTATATAGACAAATTAATTTATTTATAACTTTTATAAATCACGTCTTTGTAAGAAGAAACATTATATCATCATAAAGATTATCTATAGGTTGTGGCTGAAGAACTCCGCTCTACCAACCATACTATAACCGAGCAAAAATGTTGATATTTGTAATAAGAATTTCATAGATCGAGTGATTGAACAAGCAGAACAAAAATGACATTATATATTTTTTTTATTCAGCTTTTCCCCTGAGTACCTAAGCTCCAATACTAGGAGTTATTAGACAGCTGAGGAGGGCTCTTGTAAAAGTTCTTCAGTAACAAGAATCGTATGAATTCAAAGAATCAAATCGATCTCGAACTGTATCTAAAGCTTGTTTTCGGTAATTATCTATTCAAATATTTTACGTGTATTCTTCAAATCTACTGACAGTAAATAGGTAACACAATAGATTACGCACACATTTATTCTATATTTGTCATTGTATTACGTAAGCAGACGCGTCGGAGCCCATAGACAACGCTAATGTCTCAGACCGACAGGCAAAGGATTCAAGAACAACGTCTTACATAATTATATGAAACGCTTTGTTACTTAGTAAATTAATATATTACAATTTAAAATAGTTTACTATCACTAAATTCTAGTAATAAGTTTTTCACTTTCTTTAGTGCAGAATAAATCATTCAATCAATTCTGTGAACCTACTTGGGGTAAACTTTAAAATAAGACGAAATTTCCATGAAAATTAGAATTAAAACCTATCAGTAAACAAAACCTTACCAAACCATTCCTACAACAAAGTATTGACCTATTTATAAATTCAAACGTAATGATAACAATATGAATAGAATGACATTCTGAAAACAACAAAGTAACAGTTCATTCATCCAGACAGGCGGTTATAACTGCATACTGATAACGACTTCTATAAACAATAATAATATAATTTCTACATTATTTCTGTATGAAGTTGAATTATTTAATTAATCACAGTCTCATTCATTTACAATTGATTTTTATGTGAATGAGTGAACTTTTTGTAACCACTGAGTACTTTCACTACACTGAGTACCTATATAAAAAATTTAAAATGCACACATATGAAATTGCATATTACAATGGAGACAGCTCTTAAATTCAAGTAAAACTACATCAAGTTTGTAAATAACAGCGTAAATCTAAGGTAATGCTAGAGCATCACATGAAATACTCTTTGAGCATAAAACCTTTCAGGATCTAGTCTCTTATTTTATTCATAGCATGCGAGAATACAATTTTCTAAGAGTTCTCTTTATGTTGATGCTTTCTACTGGAGATGACTATCAAACAACGGCCATTTGTATTTTTTTACTAGCTGACTCGCGCAACTTCGTCTGCGCCGAAAAAAAAAAATTAGGGGTGGACTACCCCTAACATTTAGGGGATGAAAAATAGATGTTGGCCGATTCTCATAGGTACCGGATAAGCACAAAAAATTTCATCAAAATCGGTCGAGCCGTTTCGGAGGAGTTCAAGTTCGAACACCGTGACACGACAATTTTATATATTAGATTAGGTACTGTTTTAATACTTTAGTTTTTTGTTTACGCAAGAAATTGGCTAATTTAAATGTTTTTTTTTTATTTTCATCCTACCTAATTTTAGTATTATGTGTAACATTCTTGGAGTACTTACCTACTTAACAATATTTACAAGGCCTCTGAAGATAATTTTAACTATTAATAAAATATAAAATCTGTTAAATGGAGTGACAAAGATACATCGGTAAATACATATAAAATACAAAATATCTATTAAAAATCTTAATCCTGTTTTTCATAAAACTCGTTTAATAATATAAAACACACACAAATATAAAACGATAAAATGAAATGATTATTAAAATACAGTAGGTATATTTTCAGTCAATACGTTTCGTGTAAACATATTTAACGCAATATGTTCAACTTAAGAAAACAAGCATATTATAATTATGGTTCCAAAGAACAACATCCGCAAAATAAGTTAATTCTTAGTTAGTTATTTCGTATAAAAGGTCACGCTTTTGTCATTAGAGCATGCGTGGTCTAAGACTTACCTACATTAGGTGTCTTATACCAGATAAGGTATGGCCATAGAAAAAGCAAATGACATTTTTTTTTAGATTAAACAAAAAAATCGACAATAAGAGCTTTGTTACCGATATTATTATAATAGTAGACGCAAAAAATTACATTTGTCAACTCTAGGATTTATTACACCTACAGAAATCAAATAAAATTCAATTCCGAATGGAATACATACATACATATTCAGATTCTAATAAAGTCCAGTAGTAAAGTATGTACCTACAAGTTATAAACCTCTCAAAAACATTTTATTGAGTAAGCATTTATTAGTAACCTGTCAAAGCTTGGATAGCTAGAATGACGGTTTCACTTGTTTTAGTAAGACAAACACAGTAAATGGAAGAAAATAAGGTTCTTAAAATCTTGAATCACGATACTACTTTAAGATACTATGTTTGTTAACAAAGATTATTTGTGATTAACTGTTCTTTCGATTGCCATCATAAAAATACAGTGTTAATTTTTGCCGATTTTGTTAGCTCCATTTTCAGACAAACTAAGCAATTTACGAAAAATCTGTGAATGCAGAATTATTAAATCTTCTTCTTTAGCTCAACCTTATCCCATTCAAATGGAGTCGGCGAAATATTATTAAATATCAAAAATAAAATGATGTTGCCTTTCAGCAAAACACCCTATCTCTAATATTTAAAGGTACCTGGTACTTTCCGTACATGTCGCATAGTTTTTGGACACCCTGTATAACACGGCACGGTTATTTAAATTTTAGCACCCAAAAACCTATATTTCGATCCGTTCGATCATTCGGTATTTGATTAACGTGCTTAGATTTTTTGCGTCAGTCGACCCTGACGACTATTCCATGTTCTTGTAAAGTAACCATTCACACGTACCTATTTAAAATTTATTTGATTACCTTACAAACTTAGCAAAAACATCAGTTCTCTTGTCACAGTCACTTTGTTGCTGTTCTGCTATTCTATTTATTTTAAGTAGATATCGTTGAAACTTCTAAATAGTTTGGCTTGCTAATCACTTCCAAAGCTAACATCAATACCGTAGGTAGGTATATTTTTTTCTTTGCAGACAAAGTGATTAAAATACCAATCACAAGTTACTTAAATTAATTTAATCATGAGACTAGGTTCACAAACTGTAATTGATTAAACTGATAGTAGAATTAATTTCAGCTTCTTTTTATGAAGTTTACGATTTTAAAGCTTTGTCCCAGTTCCTACATTTCATATACATATTACGCAAGAGAAATATAATGTGTTATATAATTATAATACAATATAGAACAATGTGTTTTGTAAATTCGTCCTTCATTTCGATTGCAGAACACGTTTTACATCATAATTCTATACGATATCTTCACATGTGACACGTGAAATGTCGGACGCGTGATATAAGTTTAAAAATCCACCTAATAATTGGTTTCATGTCACTTATAATCGTCGCTAATGGTCGATAATTTGAACATTATTTTTTGTCTCGTAAAGGTTATTTATTGATTGATTACTCAACTACTTTCAAATATTTTACATCAATGCCGTCAATGAAATGAAATGAAATTATCCAACTTATTATGATCCACATATTGAGTTCAGTTTGCTTATTAGTAGTAGTACTTGCTGCCCGAACCACATGAAACCGTACCACAGGCAGCCCATGCAAATAAATGGTCAAATAATATAAAATTTCACTTAAGGTAACGATAAAATTGTTTTTTTTTTTAATATGGTAGTGAGAAGATACAAGATTTTACGTAATTTAACTTTTGTAATTGATGAAGACGAAAAGCAAAAGAAAAATCAAACAAATGTAGGTTCCAGAGAAACAACCGCTTTCCAATTTTTTTTTACTCATAGGTTAAGATCGATGTCTAAAAACCATTTTGTTATTGTAAAAATTATGATGACAGTCGTTCTTTCTAGAACAATAGCAGGTCATTTTAAGTAAATAATGGAATAATAAAGTCGTGGTGGCCGAGTGGTCAAAGCGCGTCCTTTCGTACGGGGCTTGTACCTCTAAATCTAAATGTGAAAAAGATTTGTGTGCAATTTTTCACAACACCACTGGCTAAAAACGGTGAAGGAAAACATCGTGAGGAAACCTGCATGTCGAAAAAGGGTTCTAAAAATCCTTTGAAGATATGTGAAGTCCCCAATCCGCACTGGTCAAGCATGGTGGACTATACCTAATCCCTCTTCTGAGGAGACCTGAACCCAACAGTGGGCAGTAATGGGTTGGTACAGACAGAATGGAATAATTATTAACTACACAAACGGTTCTAGTTACATGAGAAGTAAAAAATATCCCCCAATTTAAAGTATCATAATAATGTAATTCCCATATGACTGTTAAGTTTTCAAGTAAAAAATCGAATCAAAAACTTAGTCGTTAGTTATTATTATACAGTTTTTTGCCGAGTTCACCTTCAGATATAAAGTTTGTCAACGTTAGTCGTCTCGAAAATGCGAAGTTAAGTTTTTGTCGAACAATTTACCGAATACATGAATAGTGTGTACATAATATAATAATGTACTTGTAACAAAGCAAAACGAGAACAAAAAAAAACAGAAAACCAGTTGTTACATAACGTCAGTGTTATTATGACAACAAGTTCGGAGGTTAGTGAGAATATAAAGAGAAATACTTAACTAAGATTCAATTTACACCGGACTATGATCAGAGCGGTAACGGACGCAACGTAAGCACTTTATGAGATAAACTGTTCATACGTTCATACAATTCCATGGTATAACGGTAATTAGGATGCCAAACTTCTTCTTCTTCTTCTTTTTTTTTCTGGACCTCGCCCAAGACTCGGGACGATTCGCCAATGTCAAGTGAGACAGATACACGGTCTAAGATGCTAAACTTCAGTAACTAGGTCAGTATATTTTAAACAAATATTTTTGCTGTTAGGTAGGTAGGTAGGTACTTCTTATTTTTTCAATTCATTTTCTTACATTTTTCTCTATTTATTGTGTGTTATCTATTTATTGGGTACCAATAGTATTGAAAAGTTAATAATCACTTACAGTGGTAATTTTCTTATACACAAACAATATCATTTTAATGTCATACAGTTTTGTAAATATCATGTCAACAGAAATTACTTGTTTGATATTTGATTATATTATTCAATGTCATAATAAATCGCTGATGATGCAAGTACCAAACCAATTTCTAAACAGAGAATGTCAAGTAGACAATAATTCAAACAGGTAACATCACACCTTCAAAGAGATAACAATCATGATTTACACAACTGCATAAACAGAAAACTAATTGGCCACACAAAAACTAAAACTACGTGGATACCTATAGCATTATGTAACAGTACGATGGCATATACCTACTGCTATTAAAAATTCTAATCAACTCTTAACATAAATGAGAGTGAAATATTATTTGTTTACCAAGTGTTGAAACTTTACTATTATTGAATTTATTTATTATTATTGAATAAATCATAAACTATCAAAATAATATCGGTTAGTTATATTTGAATTATTAAATGGAAACAAATTTTATTATCTATTTTCTAAAATAAATTATGATTAGGTAAAACCAGTAATTATTGCAATATCTAAAGCATTTTATAATTCAATGTGATGCTTATTAAATAGCCATTGTATTTGTATTATCTCTCAAATTGAGACAATTGTATTTATGTTTTTAAACCCTTTGAAAAGAGCATTGAAATATAAAAAAGTCTCAGCAGGTACAAGTAGTTCTAAGATCCTTACCAGATGTAATATACGGGGCTCCCGTCTACATTCTTGCTTTATAGTTTGTTTATAGCAAAGTAAATCACGTTACCGCTGTTCGGAACGTAATAAATCCACAATAGTTAGTATTCAGACAGAAACAACAACAATCAGTGACGTCAAAGATGGAAATACAAAAAACATAGGTGATTGCGAAATGATATTAGAAATTAGTTATTTAAATTATATTTACAACTTTTGATCGATCTAAATAATTACACTACTTGCTCGTGTTTAAATTATAATATTGTTTGAAATACAAAACATTTTAGAATAATATGAATCTTATTTTTCACCTGAATATTCTCCGATCGCTATGGCATAGAAAATGGCTCATTGTGAAAACGCTATTGGGAAAAGAATTGAGATAGGCTTCAGTTCGGATGCGCAGTCTAAATTGTGATCATAGGTGACTGTGACAATAACAATATCAAACTTGTCACATTCAATAGCACAGTGCTACGGTTTCCCTTTTATCATGTGTATCGGTAACATACGTAGACAATAGTAAAAGGAACCAATTGAACACTTTTCCAGTTATAATATAGGTATTACTTTGCCAAACAATCGAAAAGTACATTTTATTTAAGAAATAACAATGCTACGTCATTTTGAACGCTACGAAAAATATTATCAAATCAAACAATAATTTGAATGATTATTATCAAACTTAGTACATATTCCACATGTAGCTACAACTAACCGGTATGGCGTATATTGAAAACAGCACATTTTGTAAAATTTATTTAAATGAAAAACGAATACGCGCCGTCTGGTCATCTTCATACAATATATGCAAAGCGTACTTAAAATATTCCATTCCGTAGGCCGACCGCTCATCTAAAGGCATTCTGTACTTGACAGTATGCGTTAAATAAATCTCCCTAAAAGGGCATCAGAGATTCGCACAGTAGCATTCTGATAAAACTACTTTATATTTCATAGATGACAGCGTTTTATCAATTATGTTAATTTTAAGTTTTGCATTGAATTAAATAGATCTGGTACCTATATTCTTACGGTGAGTCGTTGATGAGCTTTGTATTAGGAAATTGGTTCTGAGATCCAAACATATCTAAATTTGTCCTAATCCATATGTATGACTTCAGTATCGTTACTTACATAAAAACTATTACACCACACGGGTTCGTGGTAAATTAAATTCTCGCTTAAGTAAATGCAAAAGGTTCTGTACATAGGTACATCTCAAAATATTTATTGAATGCGTAAATTATTTATAAGATTTTACTTAAGCCAAACAGGTTGGATAATGAAGGCTACCAGCAGTGGTGTGAGTACCGGTGTTGCCAGTTACGGGCGTCGCGTGCTCCAGCTTTAACCCAACTCGCCCTACGACACTTTAATACCACTGTCCACTTGTAATTGTCAAATACCATCGTCTATTGCTTACTTTAGAAACTGTGCTGATTATAAAATGTTTTTTCAAGGGCCCAGCGTATTATTGCTACCATAAATAATAAAGATTTTAAAAAAAATAATTATAGGTAAACTGCTAAAAACACTATAATTTGCAGTTTATCTCGTAGCCCAAAACAAACCTAAAAAATAGAAACATTTAAAATACAACTTAATTTTCTCAATAGGTAACTTAGAAATATTAAATATTGCAACCTACATAATAATAATTAGTAATAATTACATAACATCTAAATATGAAATCAACGAGTAAGACCAAATATTTCTCAATGATGAGTTTCGTATCAAAATCTAAAACCGTCTTAATAATTATTACAAAAAATACAAACGATATAAGTAGTGACATCATTGAATTTAAATGTTCATGGTAACGCACGTCTCCTGTCCGTTATACCGTCTTTTATAATTTTTTAAAGCATCCGCCTAAGTCACGAAGGTAATTAGCATGAAACATCACTTTCCACAGCTGAACGTTATTTGAGACATATTTTCAAGTGTTAGTTTTTTACATAATATGAATTACATACGTTTTCAGTAATATAATTTACGCGTAATAATTAGTCTTTGTAAATAAGTTAAATGCTTCACGCGTATTAGAACTATAGGTACCTGCTCCCCTTTAAGGAGAAGATCCAAACTCAATAGTGTTTGGTACAGTATAAAATAGTATTACTAAGCTTAGTTACTAGCAACTTACTATTTTCTTCCATAAATAGCACTTCATAAATGAAGCTTAGCATAACAGGCATAGTGTTAGAAAAGCACCAGAGATTCGATTTCCACATATGGACGAAGCTGTCGGAGTCGAAACATCAATATCTCATCACTCTTCATTCGAACTCGTAGGAATAAACTACTACCTCGCAATAAAAAAAAAAAAAAACAGCTCGGGAAATTAAGGTCCAGTTTTAGTCATCGATGTATAGAATAGTGTTAATTTTCAAAAGACAACAATATATTATTATTTTAGCTATAAACAAAATGATATCTATGCTTTTCGGTTTAATTCTAATATTCATAGTAGGTATATTATTCTAAATAGATAAGAACCTTTTAGCTGTTTGAAACTTTTGCCGAAAGGAAAAGCAAAGTGGGGCCTACAATATCCTTTCAATACAAATACGTTATAGACAAGAAGTGAAGTGTAGTAAAATAGACCAAAATAATTTAAAATTATTCCATCAACGTATTTCGGTAGTTTCAATAAATAGTGTGTATCGATATTCAGTGATTAACCGTGAGAATGATTGAACAATACGCGGTAGAGTGGGACAGTGGACATTGGTGAAGTGGCCTCGTGGAGCGTCTGCTTATACTTAATCGGGTCGAGCGTCCAATGTCACAGACATCATGTACGACGCAAAACACAGGCGGTAGAGACAGCGGATTGTGTACCTACTGTATAGTCTGTATACGGTTCATATTTACAGCTAATGTCAAATCATTGACATCTCCTTTTTAACACGTAGTTTAAGTTTAGTGTCACTTTGTGCAGTTTTTCTAGTGCTCCTCTATAATCCGAATGCTGAAGCTGAAAAAGTAGTCACTGCTGGTATTATAATATTGACACAATAAAAAATTTTGGTTGAAATTACTTGAAAACGATTCCACAGCTGAACAGTTTTGTGAATATCTAAATATGCTAACATTACAAAATTAATATTTTTTAAAATAAAATCTTTAATTTTATTACTTACGGTTTAGTTAAGAGAATATAACTGTAGTGTGAAGCATTTGCTATGGCGTCGCTTATGACTTGTGCGGCGCGCCTCACACAAATCAGCAATGTTACAAGGCAGTGTGACGTAAAGCATAACTCCAAGAACGTTTCCTCCGATACTATCTATACTACGCTACTTATACTCGTTTAAACAAATTATGACGATTAAACACTTTAAAGAGATTTAACGCTATTGTTCGTCAATGTGAATTTAATTTTTTGTTGTAAAATCATTGTTACATAGTTTTTGAGTAAATTTACACACGTTTTTCAGGTATTTTACAATAAAAGTGTTAGATCCTTTTTGTGATGATTTTAGTTGTGCTGAAGTTAAGTGTGAATTTTTTTAATTTACTCAACAGTAGCTATAGCATTTAACCAAATCAATTATCACTCTGTAAGTTTTTCTTTTAGATTTATTTAGATCTATTTCATTCACATTTTTATAATATTTTAAGTTTTTCTTTTCTATAGGAACATCATTTGAATATAATATTTATATTTTGAAATAAAAAAATACGTAATACCTACGTAACTGAATAATGGTGGCAATTAGGATAATAATAAATATATTATACCTAATAGGTTAATAGAATATTTGAAAGCTTACACGAAAAATTATATTGTAAAATCCGCAATTGGTAACGATCATTTATAATAAAATATATTGAATAGTATCTCAAGAATAAAACATGAAGGCGTACCCACGCAAAACCCGATAGAACAAGCGTCGAACCATCTAGAATATTCTAGAATCTCTTTGAAAATATAATTATATTATTTAACTTTCTGCTCATGTTATGAAACAAGGCTATGTGATGCAAACGTGGATACAAACAAAAGCGTAACGAGTATTTGATGATTGCATCCTGTGCGGCTTGCAAATATCCATATGTATGATGTAGACATGTGGAATTGTAGATGTACGTAGAGTTCTTGCATACCCGACACGCATGAGAGACAGTTACCACCAGTAACCATATCTTCAATTACATAGCTTTTTCTAGTGAAATTCGTCAAATTCGTATAGTGTCTCTACTTGTATTTTCAGTTCAAAATCGAGTAACTAACTTCTCTCTGTATTTATTTATTGCATGACTTATAAACCACACATACGGCACATCCGATTTGAGTTAGTCATTTAGACTTTATTTCTTTATTTTGGACAAGAGTTCCCGTACTTTCTCCTGCCCCACAGGTGAGCTATGTGGCAGTCGAACCGCACTAAAACTTACTGCTGCTCATACCCAACTGAGTCCAAAACTCAAGACGGCGTTATGTGGGATGACGCAACGCGTTGTACGTTAGGGCCTACGAGTCGCCTTGCCCCTCTAGAATCTGTACCTAATTACTGTCATCTTCTTTAATGGTTAATATATTCCTCACTACTTTTCTTACAGTCGATTTTCTACTCTATTGTACCAAAGCTATCGACATCGAGTATCCTCCAAAGACAGGAGTATAAGTAGGTAGAGGTACCAATATTCCACCACATTCCTATCCCTATCAGTTCAACAAATTTTAATATCAACTATTAATTATTAATTATCAATCCATAATATTCTTAGTGTAGACATTATATCGTTAGCATTCCATCGAATATTCTCAATCCGTACAAGCCATGTGACTTGAATAATTAACGTAAATTAAGTTTAAAGTTAGTGACAAAAAATTGCGAAACCTTGAAATATTAAAAATACATAATTGTGTTATTTCGTAACTACTTTACACGCATAATGTCTAATGTAATGATTTTATATGAATTAACTCTGTGTACCTACGTATTTTATTTCAAAAGAACAAAGACTGGAGAAGACTTTGAGTTGTAAGCAACAAACACGTTGTATATCGACATCGACTGGATAAACGGAACAGCATATTTTAGCGTAAGTACCTACCTATGAAAATTAAAATAAAACAAGACAATCATACGGCTCATCATAGCTGTAAATAACTTAACACGTGTTGAGTACAGACATACTGAAAATAATTATCAACATCAGGTCACGTGTCCAAAAACAGTAGTTACGATAAGATTATTGCTCAAGTGTCTAAAATGAGTCTAGATTACTAAACTACATTCCATGCATCGTCATAAATCACCGTTCCAAGTATTGAGGACAGACTCGACTACGACCCAAGAAAGGTAAATGCTTCAATGTTAGTCTGTCGAGAGGTCGTCCGTTCTAACCGAGGCGACCCCCAAACAATCTTGGCTGTACTATATTATTTCATTTAGCTTAAATCCTTGCGATTCTCGTAGTAATGTCTCATATTGCTTCGAGATCTATTTCTATCTATTATCTAGATTCACAACTGAATTACTTTTCTGTTCGCATTTGATAACTCTTTCATCGTGTTGGTTTTGCTGTCATTGTTTTAATTGCGATCATATGTTTTTTTTTTTTTTTTTTTTTTATTGCCATGTAGGCAGACGAGCCAACGGCCCACCTGATGGGAAGTGGTTACCGTCGCTCATGAACCTCTGCAATGTACTTTATAGCATCAATCTTTGTATTTATCTGTAATCTTAATATATTTACCTATATACAAGGTAAGTAGGTAGATACATATATTTTTACAAAAGATATCTAATAGGTATTATAACACTAAATAAAATATTAATCGAAGTTCTTAAATATTATAGAACCGTGCTATTTCCTTACTAATTAAATATAATAATGCGTTTAAATAGAAACATTTACAAATCAAAGTCCCTACTTCTTAAAAATATTAATATGAATCACATGGAAAATAATTAAAGCGTCGTAAGTTCCTTAATGTGTACTTACATGAACTATTACGATAGGTGTATAAATAGCTTTTTTTTATTATGTTACTATTTTAAGCGAAAAAGGTTCAATGTCTTTCGTTAAATTAATCAAAAATTTACATTACAGACATGATGTGTATAGTGCGTCTAACTATATACTTTTAATTGCTTTAAATAATAACTTTATCACACGTGTATTATTATTATTATTCAAATTATATGTTAATTAGAAGAATTATTTAAATTCGAACACAACGGGTATGTTATTGTTACAATGTTTTATCTAATTTCAACTTTAATTTGATACTTTTTGTTAGATTTATTTTCGAAATCGATTTTTGTAGGTAGATAGATTGGTCGGTGTCTCTACTTTTATTCTCAGTTCAAAATCGAGTAACTAACTTCTCTCAATATTTATTTCTTGCATGACTTATAAACCACACATACGGCACATCTGATTTGAGTTAGTCATTTAGACTCTATTTCTTTATTTTGGACAAGAGTAAATCCCGTACTTTCTCCTGCCCCACAGGTGGGCTATGTGGCAGTCGAACCGCACTAAAACTTACTGCTACTCACACCCAACTGAGTCCAAAACTCAAGACGGCGTTATGTGGGATGACGATACCAAAGATATCGACATCGAGTATCCTCCAAAGACAGGAGTATAAGTAGGTAGAGGTACCAATATTCCACCAAGATTTAATGTATTTTATATCAATAAGATTTAAATAAAGCCCGAAGTAGATATAGGTGGAAAAACATTAGGAGAGCAGCCGCTACTATTTTAAAAATCAACTGAAAAGAAAAAACCCCGACCAAAATATTGATCTCATAAAATTAATAAAGCTCATACTTGTAGGAGTGAATTATAATTACCTACCGTGTGTTTGAAGTGGCAATGTGATCGAAGATAATCTCGTTAATTTACACTCAAAAACAGGATTAACTTGTATTTTAATATAAGTAATAGGTATTAACAGTGTAAATTATTTTTATGAGTATTTAACAACGTTAGGTTTTACGATTGTATGTTTGTTCGGTCCATAAATTTTGAAACCATTAGATAGGTACAATAGTTATAATTAATAAATAAGTTAATATTATTTTGATGATTTGAAGTTATTATTATATATCATCGAATTTACTCTCTTATGAAACTATCACTCCAAAAGGTATTGTAGGTATGTGTAAGTATTTTATGGAAAAATGGTAGGTACGAGTATTAAGAAGAAAGGCTAAATGTATACGAAACCAACGACCGTAAAATATATTTAACTAAAGTAAATCAGTAATTATCGTAAATTTTAACACTAAATTAACATTGATACGGTAGATAATTTCCTGCTCTTATTATTTTTTGCAAGTCTCTAATTACGTCTGTACCAACTCGTATTTTGAACACTTTTTTATGCATCTAAATGTAATACGTCTTATATAAAATTCAATTAGGGAAAAACTATTGAAAAATGCCTCAAAAATTTTGACGAGAGAAAAAGTGCATTAAACATTGCGGTAATAATTAAAATGTCTATTGCTAAACATGTTCCTAAACACGTAAATACCTACCTATTTTAATAATGGTGGCGGAAAGCTAATCGGACATAATTAATGGAATTCAACAGTTTCAGTGGTTTCTTTCAATGGGTGTGAAAAACTTTTAAAAGTAAGTATATTAAAGATATGTTTAAACTGCTAGCCAACCTCAATATGTTTCATCAAGGTCTTAAATTACACAAATAACATTAAAAAGTCGTTCCATAAAAATATTAATAAACCAATATCCATTTGTACATAAACTATTTTTTGCGCGATGTTAACACATAAAACAGGTTTTGTTTTGCGAATTAAAGATTTTATGCAGATTTAAAGTGTTAAACGAGAATGTTATATTAATGGTAGCAGATGTCCTCGCATGCACGTGATGTAGACACATTTACCACGCAATTGTAACAACAATAAAGTATAATAGAGAACATACTCGAACGTGTTCATCCTATGCATTTATTATAATTAATAATTGCGTTGTGCGATTCTTCTATTCGTCTGAAGATTTGTAATTTTTTGTAAATGCCTGAGCGTAGGAAGGCTCTACTTGGATATACATAATATATATTATTTAACCAAATGTTTTAATTATTATGATAGTTTGATAATACAATTAAAAATGTGTAAATGTTTTTTGATTACATATTTTAAATATGCCCTTCGTTTAAATTCTAGCCTCATTAAAAATAGCACTATTTCATTTAGCGCCTTTATAAAAATGCAATCGGATAAAGATGCTCGATGTGTGCATGATTCATGAATGCAAGGCAAGGTACCTCATAAGGACATAACATAAGGTCAACACACGTATTAATGTGATTTGTACAATACAAATTCTTTATTTAAATTTGTGTCAATAGGTTCGCTTGAAACGTCTTATGGAAAATTGATAATAATTAGTGTAAGAGTCTGTTATATGTTGTTTTTCCTACTGCCTATATTGATAATTAATAATATGTATTTTATTTATCCTAGTTTCGAAATCACAAACATTGAAAAATGTTAAAAGATCATTTTTAAATCTCAAGCTACGTTTCTCCATCATTCGACCCTTTTATGACCTTCAAAAAACAACTTACCTATTCTTTGAAAGATATTGTTTCACACGAGACTTTACGTTGCGAACCCTTATTTTATGAAAACAAATGTGACCATCAAGCAGGTAGCTCTAGAAACAAAGAACATCCAAATTACTAAAGACAGAATAAGACGAAAGATAAGGTTTTTATGAATAAACAAACAACATGTTGAGTTATTGATTGTTTTCTAAAATGATGAGCGTAGTTACGAGTTGCGTTTGTAACATCACGTGGTCTATTTTATAAATTTGTATAGTTTTTTAAAAGGAAAGTTTAGGATTCGTGCATTTCTTAACCAACAGTTTAAACTTAAAGTTTTACGAAAAATTGCTCTAATTAGGTAACTTAGAACCGGCTTTATTGATAACATAAAAGACATTATTTATATACTAATATACTAACTGATAATTGACAAAAATAGTTCATGCATCATCAACAAAGATATTAGCACAGCAGGGTGTGATGTATCCAGTATTGACGAGTTCGTTTATGGCAAGGTCGGCGAGTCGTCTTGAGCACGCGACATCTACGCCAACTCGCCAATACATGCTTAATCACTTTCACTACGCGTCTTACCAAATGCAACGCGAAAACCAGCATCTTTGAAGCAATAGGTTTTTTATTCTGTATTATAGGTAGAGTTATAGTAGGCAAATGGTAATGAATTTTGCCATATACAGGGTGATTTCCTAGTGGGTACATATTGAAGGTCATGGTAGCTGATGGTTATATACGACCAGTAAAAATATTATTACCAAAGAATATGGCTTAATGCCTTAGTAATCGCAACTTAAAAATATCTAAAATTCTTGCAAAATGGTGGTTTTTCGACAGTTGATGGGTGTGGCGGAGCAGTGGGGTGCGCGAGATCACTAGAGGTCATTATTCAACACTCTTTAAACCGAAATTGTTTATGTTTGAGGTAGTTTTGTCGAATTTAGACTAAAAAAAAAAAAAAAAAATTGTAATTTTACCTATTTTTTGTAATATTCCGTATTAGAACAGAGTACTCATCACCCTCCTGCAATATGTACCCTCTCTAACAAATCACCCTGTATATACTACAGTTTATTATTATGGGAACAAGGGACATAGTTCAAGTAGTCATGGATAGCTTAAGATGTTTGACAATAATTGGACAAAACATTACATCGTGCCTTCCTACCTTTCAGTCCAAGCATCAGTTTCGCAACTTGTTGAAGGCACAAGTCGGCTAAGCTCACGTAACCGATGTTACAAGCTCGAACATATGACGCGGACGTGCGTATCATTTTAGCCTTTACTAACATTCGATAACGCAACTGAAGTTGTTCCATTTACAAAAAAAAAGGTAACCAGAAATTAGAGTTAGTGACCATATCAGGGCATCCGTTATGTTTTCATAAATCTAAAATATACAACTTGAACAAAAAGTTTAGGTGCATTCCTGAAATGTACCAAACTGTCTACAGTTTAATTAATCTCTTCACCATAAAACTGACTATTACACAAAAAAAAAGTAAAAAAAGAAGCAACAAATAAAAAATATTTAATGAATTTACCAACACAGTACTAAACAATTCAAAGCACCATTCAACATACCATTCACCACTTGAACCATAACTTCCAGCAGCACTTTATAAAGTCAGTTACGAGACAACAGCTACTACTTTTGATTACAAAATTATAATAAACAGATTTCACGGTTGCCAAACAACACAACTTACAAGCAGAAGCCTTTTCTTATCATTACGTAAACCGGAGCGGCCACTATCATCTGGATTATGAAGAGGAATCTACCACATAACCGAGTAAGCTGTTTATTATTTTCGAGATAGACACTCTAAATATGAATTATATGTATAACATTTTCTCCGTGATTTATCTCCATGAATAGGCAAATATTTCTACACGTGGTAAGTAGTTCGTAAAAACGTCGCTTACCTACATTTACTAGTAATCTATAGTTTCACATATTTGTATGTATAATAAAAATATTTTGAGTGAATTTTAGCTGACTGAATTCATTTACGTAAATTTATGTGAAATAACTACGTACTTAATGTCCTAGTGATACTAGTTTTCGCTATTGACCTGTATGAAGATTTTATAGTTTCATCAAGGCGACATTAAAGTTCTAGGAAAATATTAGATTGAATAAAACTATATTATAGTAAAATTAAGCTATATCAATGATATTGCAATCATGCAGGCAGACGAGAAATATTCACGAAAAACAATTTAAATTCTGAATATAAATTAGAATCTGAAAGTTCTAAAAATATTTCAAAAATATAATTTATACAAGACGAATACTCAATAAGACAACCTATTATTTAATTTCCTAACAAGAGAGGATGAAGCCAGCCAGCACTCCGTAATTAGATAAGTCATTGAATCAATATATCGTTTGGTTGATGGGACCGACACTGCTGAATGTGTTTTGATGTCCACAACACACCTTGAAGCGTATGACTCACACAGACCCGAATATTTCCAAACATCTCAATGACCTCATTCGGTCACAGTCACATTTTTAAGAATAAAGATAATATTGCACAGCAAACAGTGCCGATGTCGGTTTCCTTTGTGGTACCTTTTTCACGATTCATTAGATTAAAACTTTGTCACACATCTTAAGACACAGAATGTAAAAAGGTATCTTGACGTACCTAAAGACGGGTCTCAAAAAAATTACTCCTGGGCCCAGAAATCTTTAAAAGAGTGGGAAAGCATTTTACTTTGCAATTCAACAAGTTCATATATAAATTATTTACTTTTAAAAAATAGTTGCAACTGTGACTTTGCTTTGTCGTTGTGGTTGTAGAGATCCATAAACAATGACAATGTTTACCTTATTTTAAATTCTATAACCTACAGTTAAAGATAATGTGATTTAAAAATCGTGGTAAGAACCCGTTCAGTAATAATGTAAGTGATTTAGTGTTATATTCAATCTACCTAAAATCACTGAAATACGTTGACAGTCTCATTGATATCATTAACCAATTATTTATAAATAACTTAGACGTACCTACTTCGCTATTAGTTGTTATTATATCTGACGGAGCTGATTTATAGTCAAAAAAAATTAATACAGCAAATAGCCAATAGACCGAAATAATAAATTCTTTCAGTAATCCAAATAAGGACAAGAAATCGATAGTCATATTTTTACTAAGTATAAGAAATTAAGTTGTTTATTTAATCATGTTAATCTCCTAATAGCAGCGTTATTAAGTTTAATCCGTTTAAAAAATCAATCAACAACCAGGATTTGTGAATAAAATCAATCATAATAAATCTTTCAGAATTAATTATTATCACTTAAGTACTATTTTATGGACTACTTTATTGGTGATGATTAATCACCTTTATTTACTTATAAACTAGGCAGTATCTGCGGTTTTACACGTTTTTTAAGTTCGGGGTATTTTGCCAATTCACTCAAAACTTTGTACCTATCCTATATCTATTTCTATACCTACGAATACCCAGTATACTATAATGTAACGAAAGCTTTACCGGCACACAAAATTTATTTCCTTTGACTGGTGGCGGTTTAGATTGGATAAACAAAAACTTTTCTTAACAATGTTAGAATATACATCATTATAATAGTAAATACGGTAGGAAAGATTTAAAACGTATAAAATTATAATTTATATCGAAAAGGAATAAATATTAAAACGGTTATTGCAACTTGAGAACATTTTATCGCGGGATACATAATTATTCACACAAACCGTGAATTTTTATGAGACGATTAAAGGAAAGTTTACATGTTTATTAATATGACGACATTTAATTACGATTTTTGTGTGTTCGGGCCATAATTGAATATTAATTTAGTGAATTTATCAGGGACATAAATTCACTGGAAATTATTGGCAATAAGCAAGCGAAATAAAAAAGATAATTTTAAAATACGCGGATTGACCACTTTGGTACGATGAACGATTTTTTTAAATACGCTTTAGTTTATTTAGAAAAACGCTCAGTCTCTTAGTATTACCTATTCTTAAACCACCATTAGCAAACCAGTTATAGAAGATGATTTTGATCAATTGTTCTCGGATTACAAAGTAGGCAAATAAATCGTTTAATCAAGATCCTAGATCGAAGTGAACAGCAGCCGTTTTATGAGATAGCGTAAACAAGAGCAGTGATACCTTAAGAGTTATTTTACATGATATTTTTCCTCAACCGTGGAAAACATCACGTGAATCGGGGTGTACAAGACTCTTATGTTTAATTTTCGATAATATATAATAAATACCTATTTGCTTTGTAACTATTCTAAGGTAACCTAATTTTTAATGAATTAATTAATCTATACTAATACTAGCTGACTCGCGCAACTTCGTCTGCGCCGAAAAAAAAAATTAGGGGTGGACTACCCCTAACCTTTAGGGGATGAAAAATAGATGTTGGCCGATTCTCATAGGTACCGGATAAGCACAAAAAATTTCATCAAAATCGGTCGAGCCGTTTCGGAGGAGTTCAAGTTCGAACACCGTGACACGACAATTTTATATATTAGAAGATTATAAAGCTGAAGAATTTGTTTGTTTGAACGCGCTAATCTCAGGAACTACTGGTCCGATTTCAAAAATTATTTCAGTGTTGGAAAGTCTATTTATCGAGGAAGGTTATAGGCTATATTTTATTTTCAAAAATAATAGGGTGATCCGTATGAAAACATCGAATAAGTAAGACAAGATGAATAATCTAAAACCTATTTATGCGTACGCTGCAAAATCTATTGACAATAGAAAAAAAATATACTACGGATTTTTAGGTCTTATTAAGACAAATAAAAAAATCCGCGACAACATATATCTAACTATCATAGTTTAGTCACAATAACCGATTTTGTGTTTATAAAAATAATATTTCGTCCCAAGGTGGAATTTATGTTAAATGAGTATCGTTATATTAACCCTTATCCAAATTAAGTATTATATTATCAAGAGTATTAATGTAGAAGTAAATTACTTTTTGTTTTATTCCAATTGGACTTTTCGTTTAGAAGTTATCACGAGTAACGCAATGAATATGTGGGTGCACACGCCGCGCAAATAATAACGCGACGGTATTGCGAGTACTGTTTGAACCCCTTTGTAACGCAGACGAAGTTGCGCGGGTCAGCTAGTTAATTATAAGATGTCAAAAATTAGTGATTAGGTTACCTAACAATAGACATAACAATAAATAAAATAGAACAATCAATCAATTTTAATATTTAATGAGAATTTGTTTAAACAAAATTCTTGATCTTGTTTTATTTAAACTCATCTACTTCATCTGAGGTAAGCACTTCTTAAACAGTTTGGGTTTCCATGTATTTCCCAGTTTAGTTGTGCCTAAAGATAATATATTGATTTGATAAAAAACCCCTTTGTGGTTTGGAAAACCAAACACAAAAAACATTAAACGTAATATTACCAGTAAGTAGCAGTAATAATTAGCGTAGCATATAATGTAATAGTAGGTACAACTATGTATTTTAAAATATTATATTATTTAGGATGAATTATTTTTAAGTGTGTGGTTCATGTTTTAGAATTTATTAATATCCTTTTAAAGGTAATTAAACTACTCGCGATGATAAACATGTAACATGTATGTCTCAATCCCATTATTTATTGATAGTATTTAGAGAAGATATTTTATTCACAGACACGTTAAAGGAACAAAACAGGAAAATTGTTTGGTACCTGCGCCAAACCATTTTCCTATTTTGTTCACTCTTCTGTCCTCTGACAAGTACTACCTCATCCAAATAAATTAGCATTAATGCGATAATTCAAACAACATCAGTACCTGCCTGTTATTAAACCAACTAATATCAAAAATAGCTCGCGCCGTGATAAGGTTCGGGCCACAAAAATGTAGCAACTGCGTATTTACAGTGATCCTCGATGACGGAAGCAAAGTAAATAACATCATTATCCGGGTGTGTTAGGGTTGACAATAGCATGAATTTTTCAGCTCTTAATAGTTGAGAAAAACTGTCAAGAACAGATTCAGAACAGTCATAGTGAATGGGCAAATTTAAAAAATACAAATCATTCATCTCGACACTAGTTTTGTCTAAAAGGATGACTAGATATTTTGCCTTTAAAAGAATCAAGATTGACTATTTAGTGTTAATTGATGAATAAAAAATATTATTCATAATAAGCTTCAGTCGCAATCAAACCTTTTTAAAAAAAATAATCAATAAACTAAATTATACTGCGTAAATTGAAAGATCGCCTGATTTGTAATCAAGTACAGGGCATCGATATGAAAATGAAGGTTAACTAACCTAAAACTTATCCCAAGATTTAATTTAAACCTAAAGTATTAGTGTAGAACTGCAATAGGTGAGTGTATAGGTCGGACAAATTATTTAATCAGAGTTGGCAGCCCTACCGTCTCATATGAACGTTGTAAACGACATTCATTCATAACCATTGTTATGATTGCGTGCTATGTTCAATGTCGCGCGAAGTACGTCTCATGTGCCTCGGAATATTGTTCTCTTGCAATTATTGCATATTATACTCTGGGTTATTTATAAATAAGTCTGTTGCAGGTACATATAGCTTGTAACAACAAATATGTTAAACTTATTGTAAAACAATAAAATATCTAGGTGGGTATTAGGTAATAGCGAGCAAACCATCAAGAGTTAGAATAGTACCTAACTCCTCAATTATCGTACAAACATACAATGATATCTCGCTAAAGTAGGTAGATTTAAATTAGAACAAGATCTACAATACTTATTTCTACATCCAGATCTGACTTAAAATATGATTTCATTGCAATTATAGACAAATCATAGCACGCAGAGTAAACCTATGAATTCTTTTAGGCACAAGTCTATCCCTTTGGAATTTCATTGCACAAGCGTCTAGTGCGTGCATTCTACTTTTATTACAATTGAAGACAAGAGCATTATAAGCCTCAGTCGCCCGTAAGTCGACACCGCTACTTGTCCGCACTATGCAAATGGAGATAATACGCGCGCCAGCTAAGTGACCGGGTTGCGCTTCGTACTCGCACAACGAGGTTACCATCCAACCATTTTAAATATAAAAACAGAACCAGCGACGGTCTAGTCGCAAAACGCTTCTAGATTTAGTCGGGTTTTTGAAGAAATCGGTGCGAGTAAAGCGCATGTGCCACCGAATGGGGCTACCACCTCACCCACATTCCAACCTTCCGGAATTTCACTCGCGTTGACAATCTAAATGTGATACAATGATTGTGTTTATTCAATATCTCTACGCTAATTAATAGTTAGCGCGATTTGTAGCGGAAAATGTGGTTAGCTCTTCAATCAGGTCATATTTTCCAATTAGATAAATCATTCATCCATGGAGAAAAGTTTTTCGTCAATTTCTAATTTCATAGTTTAGAAAGTTTACATTTGAAAGGGTGACTTAAACTTTGTTACATAGGAACATGAGGTTATACAAATATCTATTGTTAACATAATTTATGTTAAAAAATCGTCATGTCAATAACAACTTAACATCACAATCATCTACTTATGTTCATTTGTTTCCTCATCAGATAAAACAATGTTCCGAGCTGTTCCTTTCCACGCAAACATCACAAACAACAAAACAATTGTCAACATAAACCGTACAAGCAATTAATTTGTGTAGTATGTTTTTTAGGAATAACCCCAATGTATTCTTGTGAACATCTAACCCGTCCCTTGGGTATAAACCGGGTTTAAAATAAGACTTCAGCGACTTAAATATTTAAAGTGGTGGTTTTAGTCGTTCAGGTTGAGACAAAGAATTGCCAATTATTCCACCTGCCCCCGCCGCACCTGGCCCGCCTGCTCTTTTATTTATTTTAACGCCGATATTTTTATTGTTCGTTGACGACGTTGAGTCGTATGTTCACGAGTGCGGTTGGCTCTGCTGCACCTTTACGAGATGTAAGCAAGGCGCTGATAAGATTATATTTCTCAATGTACAAAATGAGGACACTACGAGAACCGAGACATCGTGTCATCGACTGATTCTCATTTGTCTAACAATTAATTTGGCACGTGATGTTTACTGAATATAACAATAGGTCTAATGTCTACTTCTGAAACAGTGTTTTATTTAGCGTGAAAAGAAAAACCAACAGCGATCATTCTGTGTCATTTGTAAATTAGGCGTTCAAATTTAAATTTGACGTCACTGAGCATCAAGGGACGCTTCTTTAACTTGTAAATTGTAGCCAGTCAATTCGAATTATTTAACAATATCGACGTTACAATTGGGTATTTTTAAGTTTGATGTCTAAACTTGCAACGAATTAAATAAATTTACATTTCGCATTGGTGTAGGTCACGTAGGTAAGTACTTAGTTGAATAAACTGAATCAGTTTTCAAAAAGGGTAATCGAAGTTTATTACATTATAATTGATTTATTGGTATCGTAATATTTAATATAAAATATTTCTTAGGTAATGTTTTATAAATCAATACTTTCATCAATATAATTATTCTCCTCTAAGCTATTTATAAAATAATATAAATTATGAGAAATTAAAAATTTGAGACAAGAAGCTAATAGTAATAAATAAAACCTACCCACCTACTTTTAAACCAGAAATCATGCTATGCTCAACATCATTCAAAATCAGAATAAAGGACAAGAATTACACCTGCCAACGCGTAAACCATAATGAAAAATTCGTTCGAAATTATCTTTATACTTTATAATAACAAAAAAATAAAGCGAGGAGACGCGGACACGATGCGTCGACGTGGTTCGACGACCCCGTCGATATTTCTCGAAATTCGACTCGGAATCTGCGCTCTTTTCGCTTTTTAATTGTAAGTAACCAGCTACCCAACGACATGGTGATACGTTTCCAGAGAAAAAATGTACAGCGAAACCTTTACACTGGAATTACTCTAACGGAACACATGAATTAAGATTTACAAGGAAACCCGCGACAGATTAAAAATCGCGACCATGCTGCATGTCGGACAATCCTTATCGCAAACAACTGTCAACTCGTCGTAAAATCTGTGCTTTATTCATTTTTACGATATCTTTTAAACATGAGCTTTCATAACATGCCTGATTTCTTTTGAATTGAATACGTAAGTGACAGCAATAAGTAAACATGATGAAACAAATGAGCCGCAGGATGCCGTATCAGTTATAAATCATAACAATCCACAATAGATATTTACAAAATGTTTGTAATATCTTTAATAGCTGCACGGAAGTTTGATTTTCACGGTACAGACGGAACAATGGACTCGCGACTACTAACGGATCTGTTTGAGTACATGCGATTCGGTACGAATTTGATTACCTTTCTATTTTTTGAGAACATTTCACGGGAAACAGTTTTTATAGACGGTTTTCGTTCGAGACCACGTATGGTATTTAGAATAACTGGCATCAGCCCAAGATGATTTTAAATAGAGCACGAGTAGGTAGATTAATTATTATGACACATGACTTTGTTTCATATTCATGCGTTTAAATAACACGATCTTTATCATGTTGTCAACGTTGTACAATTAACATGAAACACTGAATAAATAGACTAGACACAAAATATTTCACAAATAGGCACCAAAATACTACTCGAATCTCCGATAGAATAGGTTTTTGCAAAAGTAGTAAATCAATATCCATTAGTATTTAGTCCGCAAACCTAAATTTATACTAATCAGTTTTAGGTTGTAGATCAAACGCTACCATCTTACTCAAAATGTTTACGAAATTAAATTGATTAAACATTCGTTTGTCAACTAGTATGGCACTGAGCCATTGTTTATCTATTCTCAGTGTGTCATATAAATAATACATCGTTTATGAAGCGTAATTAGCAAGAAATGTATATCGACTGTCCAATGTAGACGAGAATGCCTATCGACAGGGGTGCCTATTCTGTACTAAAATATATATCTAGATCTACTCATACTATGTAAGTATTGCAGTCAGCTTCACCTATACCTAATTCAACATATGCATAGTTATGAATTTTAGCTTTAAAACATAACAATTTAATTAGATGATTTTCAGACGCAATTTATCTTCGTAACTTTTACTCAACTGAACATAAAGTAATAGTATAATATTATTAGGCTTCTAAATCTGTACACGCCTTTGGGAAGTGAACAGAAAAAGCGTGTAAAAATACACATAGACGAGACGACCCTAACTTATGAACACTCGATGATGTTTAGTAGATTATAATTAGCCGCGCTGCCAGCCTGCGGCTTGGGATACAAAATGTAAGAAACAGCGGGTGTATGTTTAACTTGATAGTGTGTTCCTATTGAAGTGTCGTCGTTACATTTAACTACCTAAAAATATTTTTAAAGAAACATCATAAGGATACAACTAATAAAAAGCACTATGGCTGATAACTACATTAATATTTGTGTTTAACAGAAACGTAGAAATACCTAAGGTTATAAACATTTTAAATGAAACCCTACACATAATACTTTATCTACTACTTCTTCTTTATATCCTTATCAATTACAAATTATTACTTCGTCTACTACTGGCAATAAGCAAGTTACAGCACTTACAACAAAACGAATCGAATGATGACAGAGCGTTTATCTTTCGAATAATAAACAATCGCTCTTAGCTTGCGACTCTACGGTGTTGCCACGCGTCGCGACCGGCAGATGTGCGAGAACGCACGAGTCTCGCCACCTATTCACCTATGCCATCGCACAGAAGGTTCGAAGCTGGACAAGTATTTCACAAATTCACATATTTTACTACAATAATTTCATAAATTCCAACTCTGATAAGCATTGAGTTTAATAAAGGTCGGGTATTAAGCACTTAATTATTTTGAAGTATCGCTCGATTATATCGAGAGCTGAACTTATTTTCTTGGTATAAGTTGAGTGGTATTAAAATGTACCCTCAGACAAAATAAACATCTTATTTGTGAACTATAAATTATGAAACTATCTAAAGAGATAGTCTAATAAATACCTTCATAAGCATTATTTCGAATGAATAATGTCATAATTGAAGACAAGATTCAAAAGCGGAACTCACACTGAGTCAGTCCGGAGAAATAATAGGGAATCGACACTATATTTAGTACATTAGTACTATGAATAGACGCGCCCACGATACGCAGCCGTGTAAATCAACGCCCGACTAATGTATTACAAACCCGATACATGGCGTCTCGACGAGTTCAAAATAAAATAAAAACATTAAAACAACTAAAACACGCTCGTTTCAAGATGTGTTTACACTAAGTTTGGAGTCGTGAGTACACTAGATCATTGTGTATGTAAACTCATGTAAACTCACCTGACCCGGAAGCGAGCCCTTGATAACGGCTAGCTTCTTCACAAACATTCTGATAATACACTAAACCTGTTAAGCGGTTTCATATTTTCGTAATAAAGCCGTCTAATAACTCGGAAACGTAGAGATACGTCTACCGCGTTTTATTTTGAAATACTTAGTAGTTTTAACCATTTATGATAAACATTAGGAAATTTAAACGAGAACTCACGCATTTGAAGTCAATTAAAGTAATTAGATATTAATAGAAAATTCACAGAAAACTAAATAGGTCTAATAATATTTAATACAAATTGCGAATGGTTAATTTTGTAAGGTATTCGAGTGTTCACTCCAGTAAAGGGCAGAAGTGATATGTCGACATATGGCCGAGTCACCGCAATGCGGCAATGTTGCTCCTATGTACACATATGTTATTATGAACCACTCTCCACAGCTAATACACACTGTATTTATAAACGTGCAGCATTAGTGAGCATTTAAATACTGATTTAATCATGACGAAAAACTAAAGTTTCCTATTAAGAAGTATTCGTCCAAAAATTGTACTGAATTGACTGAAAAATTGTAGTGCAGTTTCAATTTATTCAAAAAGGGTGTTCCGTTTGTACTAGTTTCTCGTTATGTAACAACGGAACTCGATCAGTTCCATTACCGGTCTTTAATAACGAATGGATTAGTTTCCTTTCATGGAATATCTCGCATCCTGATGGCTTCATTACTTTTAATTAATACCAACATTATAATTAACGTAAGGGTAAACAGATTGCTTAACACGTTTCACAAGTGTGCACCTGTAAACATACCTATTATTAGTTAACTGGATTCGCTATATGTAAGTCAAGCAAAGTAAATTACTGAGCGTCACCAGAGATGCATGTTTGAACTTTGCAAAGATGTTATTACGAAAATAAATATCAAATGCTGGTAGCATACAATCCACAGAGATGAGTTCATATAGAATAAGGTGCTTGAATAAGTGGATAAAATTATGCTTATAGAAGACTCAACACTATTTGAAAGATACATGTTTATCTTTTAACACATACGTAAGTGGTTATAGGTATGAAGTGTTGACGGATTAGTCGTTGGTAAATAAATTACCCAATAAAAAATTATATAAATACCTACTGAAAGAGGCGACATGACTTACTTAATTAAAGTTTGAAATACATCGTGATGAAAACAATAAAAGTATTATTTTGAATAATTATGACTTCCGTGCCTATAGCATTGCAAAAATCGAGGATTGATGGTTCCCTTTAACTAATTACAAATGTTAATTCAGCCTACAAATACCAGAATGCCAAGCGCAGCTCCTGTAATTTAGATAGAGACCTATTGAATTGACTACAATCAATTTTTTTAACCATTAACCGCATAGTCATGATCTTTTTAGTGATTATTAGACAATCCTTCGTAACGGCTCACAGTTTGTGGCTACAACGAACGATTGAGGTGCTGGACGGATGCGTGCGATTATAATTAGGATTGTATTTCTGATTCCGACGAAGCTGAGTATGGCGGGCACAGCTGAATTCCATCTGAGTCATTGTGCTCGTTCCGTATGCCTTTATTTTAGTAAAACACTTACAGTCTCACGCGCATCATTGTTCATTACCTTCGCTGCACTGCCCGGTAATTAAAACGTCCGCACTCAATAAATTCCTCTTAAATTACTCGTTAAATGCTCGAATCGAAGCGACCTTTCTTCAAGTACCGTCGATAGTTCAGTTTAAATAATGTCAAATTGTTTGTAAAGAATGTTTTAACATTTTAATGTGATTCAAAACTAAAAATATGAATGTAGGTTTATTTAGGTCTAGGCAAGTCTTTAGTCTTAATGTTCTGTAAACTAAATGAATAATTACCATTAACTGAGAATTTAAATCATAAGAAATTAAAAGAAACTAAATGAGAAATGTATGATGCACTATTATGTACGGTTTTCCCAATCTTTTCGCGAAGGATTGGAATCATCGACCCGTTAATGAAAAGCGTTTTTATATTTAACATGCAGTAAATATATTTTGTAAAACTTAAATATTGAAATGGAATCAATAAGGCAATGATTTTAATTGAATTTATGCAGCTTCCTTGACGAATGTAAAGAGGTATAATTGCGAAAAAATGTACACAAGATATAAGTGCGAGGAGTACTGATGAAACAAGTCTTCTGGCACGCGCGATCAGCGACAATTTCCCGACCATACCGTGGAACTGGTTTGTATAATCGTAGGGTCACCATCAACAATAATTCTGCACATTCCTTAATTCATATTTTGTAATTGTATTATATAGAAATAAAATTGAACTGTATTTTACTGAAATTATACTAATCTAACGTGTCGGTAAACACTTCATTGTTAAAACAATTTTTTCACATAAACTATTTTTCAAAGTAGGTACACATACTATTTTTTTTTTAATTAACAACCAAAGAATATTACTAAACGTTTAATTCTTATTTTTCAAACAACAGTTAGCGCGAGGGAGGCACAAATAATTTTATCATTACATCAACGATTTCGTAGGTAAATTATTGTGTACCATTGAATTGACCTTATTCAGAGGATTGTGATAAATATTATTGAGAACTTATTTTCATACTTTCTAACTAGAAGGCTAATAATTTCTAATTCTTAATTATTTCGTTATCATATAAGATCAATCACTAGTCCTAGTTTTGCAGCAGCCCTGATGAAGGGAGCATGTAACCGCTCGCTATGCCGACATGCTCACTTGCCACACTGCATTATGTGCTACTTACGTTCCTTCTAACAGTTCTACTATACCTATTTCAATTCAGTTTCTATAACAAAACTTATGATCTTTACATTGTTCTGTCTGCAGAGAGAGAGGTCTTTGACCTTTGTTTGCTTTGTTCCTTTTATAATTCTGGGAGAAATTGGCATGCATGCTAGAAGCACAAGTGGATTATCTCAAAAAATAATGCAACCTATCAATTAATTTAGTTTACTTAAATAATAGTTTTATTTTTAATCGGTTTAACCTAGAACTAATAAATAATATTTATACAATTGCATTTTAGAACCTCCAGAGGCTATTTATTATGGCAAACTGATCGGAAAACTTATAAAACATTAGGTGATAACATAACTTGGATACTTTATACCCTTACCTAATCAATACCCAAACCGTTCTTTCAATTATTACTAACGCAACATAATCGCAATAACATCGGTATCTGGTTCTTATCAACACGAGTATCATTATCTATATTTTTGTTACAGTCACCGTTAGCGTCACGGACGATGATAAGATTCCACTGAAACACATACTCTCACACATAATCACGTTCATTTACTTAACAATAAAAAATATCACCTCAAAGACGTGATACCAATATGATCCTTAATGCGCAATTTGTGCTGTATAAGTAAGTAAAAGAAAATGTACCCTCTCGGCACCTTGAGTTTTCACCATCTTTGGTTTGCTTAGCAGGTAATGAAATGCATGTAATTTGAAGTTTAGGTCAATTACAAGACGAGAGATTGAGCAAATAAATACAACAACAATTCCTTATAACAAAACAGAACGCAGACTCAAAACTAAAATAATTTTATCATAAATAACTAAGTCAGTTTTCAGTCGTCGATGTTGTATAGAGACAACAATAGCTCATCATCAAAGCGCTGAAAGTGGAGAATTAAAAAGTCAGTTTTTCCTCATTGGTTGACAACAGCTATAAATCACGGCTCTGTGTTTATTTTACGATCTTGCTATTATCGTCAGCTTGGCGGTTTTGCAATACGCCGCTACACCAAGAACTGCGCATAAGCAGGGCTGAATGCATGCGGTTTATCACTTTATAGTTTTGACATCTATATTGGCCACCAATTTAGTAAAAATGGTTTAAAGTACCTACTTTAGTAACTAGTTTAGTAAGCTACGAGTTTGAAAAAGGAATCTATTCTATATTATCTATTTCCGTTGTAATAATTGCCGTTACAAGACTATAAAGAAACAAATACTTCTTACGTTATTATATTTAACAATAGAAACTTGCATGTTCTAAAAAACACGTCGCAACCCTAGACAGGAGTCATAAAAAGCCGGTATAGGTATTCGTACATGCACATCGGCTATTTCTGTATCGCCTTGTAGAGGTGCCCACAATTCTATCAATGTTATTACCCGTGCGTTTTACCTGTTTTATATAAAATTACGATAATGATATGATTTTAATTTCAAACTTAAATTAAGGGTTTAAAAAACACTTAAATAAATTTTAACTCTTAGGATTGCGTTCGATAGAAATTTTCAGAAATCGTTCTCATTTTTTTAAGTTCGTTTTTTAAGGTTGATCCACCTCAGACCACTTATAATCAGCCAGTTCGGTAATCTAAGCCCGTATGACTCTTCATCCAATAACTTTTACGTAATTAAGTAAAGATATAGTGGTACCTAATCGGTCAATTTAATTAAATGATAACAGACATTACTTAATTAGTTCCATAGTGAAATAATCTCAACTCGATCGATACATTCACATTTACACCATAACCTTCAAAACGTTCACAAACATCGTAATAAACAATGGCAATTAAAAACCGAATGAAAGTGCGGTCTACGTGCTTTTATGTACATAAAGCCATGATTATCAACCGAACAGTCGTCATTAACTGTATCTGCACTGATAAGACTTCCAACACAACAGGAAGAATTGAGACTAAACACGTTTTAATCGCATTTCTAACAATGATAACGTACCTAAACGGTTGAGAAAGAATTTCGTTCGAGAAGTTTATTATTTTACAAAGTTATAAATTCTCGTTAAAACTGTTTAGTAACGCTTCGTTTTTAAATTATGATCGTCAATGATTTTGTGAATTTATGATTATTATTACTATTTAAGTGTACTTCTTAAAATAAAACATAGATACGATTAATAAATGAATAAATAACTTAAATAGTGTAACTACTTTATAATAAAACTTTCCATTTTAGGAAAAAATAATAATATTTATCTACTGATATAATATAATCTGAAATGCGTTATTTTTTCAATCAAATTAAAACGTGTCAATGCCAGCTATGATTACAAATACTTAGTATAAATAATTACATAATATTTACCCATATTTTTTATTACTTTATTTAATTATACATATAGATATATATATATATTTTACATTCATGTAAAATTATTGTTATTTATTAACACCATGATTTTCGATGAATATAGTGTTGTTACATAATATTTGTTTATATTATTATTGCGTTGGGAAACATTGCACCGCAACGCGGAGTTTAAGAAAAAAGAACGTGCGATGGACATTGGCTACTTATGCGCTTTCCCGACTTTCCACTTAAAACCACTAGGTATGCGAGGTATTTGACACATTTACCAATATTTTTATACATTTTACTTTTGTTGAATTTACATTAGTTTTTTGATAATTAAATATCTTTAATTAAACTTTATTTTAAGTTCTCTTATTTTAGTTCTTGTAATATGAAACATTTATTGTAACCGAGACGAAATCATCGTGTTATTGTCAAGTTTAATACAAACGATTTTAATTTGGAATTCGTGCACCTTCATCGCGGCCGACAAGGACATCGCAGGACAAGTCACCCGTCCTCCATCGTCATGCGCAGGTAGCGGACAGAGGACATGCCCATTGTTTACCGACGCTAATTATTATGCCTCATCGTTATGCCCGTGAAGTTTAACAAAAAATTGGTACAAATAATTTCTAACTACCTGAATCTGAATTTACTTATCAACAAAACTCAGTTTAGTGTCTGTTCAATTGTAAACATTTATTTTTAATTGACAGTTACTTTCATTATTTAATAAGGGGGTATTGTTCTCAAAAGCTCTTGAGTTCGATGATGGAAATAATCATAGTGACGACAGCACATAGCTAGTTGCTACTATCGCATTCACAGTATCGCGCTCGATTGAGGACCGTTACGTGAAAACGTCGAGCAAGTGGGGTGGGGCAGAGCGCCGATAGAACGCCGGTGGCGCCCGAACTCTGCCGATCGCAGGACGCAGAGTGCCGACTGCCGAGACGACTTACGTGCGGGGGTAGAGGGGGTACGCCACTTATAGCGACGAGCTGGCAACGTCGCGCGGGGTGGGAGCTCCCCGCGCCGCAACCTCTCACTCACCGTGGCCGACTCACCATCGCCATCATCCAGTGTTACCTTTGACGGTCGAATGTATGGTCGTTCGTCGACGCTTCAGTGACGTCGGTGTCGAGACTCGTGTAACACGTATAATATTATGATGTTTCGGTGATTTCAAAATCGGACTCGCGACAACTTATTTAATTATTGGAATACAGTGAAAAATTATTATCTCAACAACCTGGATTTGGATTTTTTTTTTGTGAAAGTGACAATTTATTTTGAAGTTTTGGAACAGTGTAGTAAAACAACTGAGGATTACTTTAGTGAAAACAATTATGGATATGCAAAACTAGAGTGCACCAAGGATCTGTGAAAGTGATTTAAAAAGTAATTAGTGATTTTAATCTAAATTCACGAAGAAAAATACAATAATAATTATTAATCTAAACTCAATAATAATTTGCTCCCATAATTTATAATTTAAATAAAGAAGCAAAAATTACGGCTCTGATATCCACCACCTGTCGCTAAATAGGTAGCACACGTTGGATAATATGATCTCAGCTGATCTGTTTGTGAAATTTTCGTACGGAGCGTTCATCGACTAGCAGAACAAATAAATAAAAAAGTGTCAAGTAAAACAAAAAAATAAATAAATAAAGATCAAGGCACTTAAAAAATATTAACAGATATTTAATATTTTCGAGAGAATTTATTAAAGAGTACAATTTATTTATCCGATGTACAAATTAAATATGCAGTGAGAATTATTATAGCCGATGAATGTTTCGTTGTAATTTCAAGACAAGTGACTGTGAAATAGCATGAGCAAAGTTTTATTGTATGGGTGATAACAGAAATCATACAGCGCCGACGACTGACACATATGCAAATTGAATACCTGACAGTACCTTTGAAAAAGAATATAAATAGATATAAATCGGCCATTGACCCGAGTGCTGTCATTTTAGTTAGCTTCGTTAAATTTGGGCTACAACACAACCTCGTATTTCAGAGGGTGCTTTGAAACGACAGGACGGCGAACTCTGATAGTACGGCAGGGTACGCGGGGTCAACTGTTACATACGCGGGAGCACCAGCTCCCAGTAGTGGGAAAAGAAATCCTCTGCAAGGAACAATTGGATACCGAGTTAATGTCCCTGGGTAAGTTAAATTTATATATTTTGCCAACAGAAAAAAAAAACCAATAAGTAATTTTAAAAACAAACAGTTTTTTTAAGTCCGTTTTAATTTAACTGCGCATTCGAGATCTTGTGTTTATCTTATCCGAAAAGAGTTTGTTTATTCTAAACGAATACGCTAAAACGTGACTAGGCTCTCCTATTGTAATTAAAAAATTCATTAAAATTAAAAACAATTAACAAATTGCATGAAAATCGTGATCGCTCACTTAAGTCGTCCATTCTGATTTTTAGTATATGAACCGATAAATTAGTTAATGGAAACCCTAAAAATTGAAGGGTAACTAAGTACACAAGTAAGTGTGACATTGTCGACCGCGCATCGGTGCAATTATAAATGAAATGTGCTCTCCCATTCACACGTACAAATGTTTTAGGGCGCGCTTACACACACACTCAACCTATCGCACCCACACTAATACAAGTCACGCACACACCAAACTCAGGCACTCACACTACAGCGATCTGGGAATGCACGCGGTGACTGCACTTCAACGTTTATAATAAACACAAACAAATAGAATCAAACTGAAAACATTGATGTCATTTAAATATTTATTTTTGGTCTCAAACGCCAAATTTTTCTTTTAAAAAAAACTTTAGTAATATTTTATTAATATGATAAATAAAAAACACAAGCAGGTGCTAAGTTGACGTGCTTAACGGCTTTGTTTTGTAGTCACCTTTACAAACGACATATTGTTGACGGCTGCCTCTATTCAAAACCAATAAGCAAATAATAATAAAATGGGGATCGACAACAAGACTGTGTGAATAGGGCACAGGAAGTCAACTTAATAATCAAGGGCAGACAGAAATATTCAACCTTTACGAAAATTATTTGTTCGCAGAATTTACGTTTATTCCAATTTACTAATAACTCACCTTACAGATATCGATAATATTATCAAAAACATCTACAATATCACAACACCAAAATTTTTAGAATTGTCAATTAATTATCGTTTAAAACGTTATCCTTCAACTAATACTAACTGATTTGAAACTAACTGCTCGTAAGTTATCGTGGGAAATTTCTTCAGTTAGAAACGGTTAAGCGGGTTGGAGGCGGATGCACTGACAGTATGCACCACGTGCTCAATAGATTCAAAAAGTTACACAAAGATACTTTGTTACTCGTTAAGGAACATGTGTGTTGGACCAACAACTTAGATTGTTAGTTATTGTTTTGGACAGATTTGTTATTTTTAGCTATTGCCGTGACAATACTCTCACATTGTCGTGACTGAGCTGAGCTCACTTACCCCAAGCGGCTGTCGATACCCGACCCTTCCCGACTCATTGTACTGTATTTACTACGAGACGTCGCCTTCATTTGTAAACGCCAAATTCCGCTCCTTGTTACATGAATCATTCTCATCGCGGCATTAACTGCTTTAATCAAAAATATACTCTGATACACAATTAATAATGTTATCAGTAACCTAAATGAAGATTGGATAACTGCAACATAACTTTTGCGAAATCAACCTTTAACCAAAACTTTGGAATTGTGGCGTCAATTATGTAACTGAAACACAAATTTTAAATCAGAATGAGACGAAGACTTAACAAATTAAGCTGTTATTAAGATAATGTTAATGTCGTTTTATTGAAATGTGCGCACAAGCCACAATGTGAAGTGGCCTTTTGACGGGGGTGACCAACTGTCGACGAAACACGGGGGTCGAACACGCTACGGCTTCACGCTGCTGCGATAGTAATCTATACGACTAACAATAAACGCCTTATTTAACACTTCACTCGAGACAAGAATTCAATAACAATACCACTGAAAAGGAACCACTGGGTATTCGAAATCTGTTTTAAAAAAATGATCCGTTATACAATTATTTCTACTGCCAATTAAACAGGAATCCGACACGTCTGCGCACCAATCTAAAATTAACTGCAGCCAATGTATCAAAATATCTACGAGTAACTCGCACATCTCTCAATACTATGCCAAACACCTTCCAGCTTCTCAAAATAGTTACTTGCCTACTTTGTGTGTGCATTTATGTGTTTTAAATCTTTCTACAGAATGACAAATTGACCAAATGTAGTTTAAACCACGAAATCCTCTTTTCTTACCTGATAATCTGAATAAGTGTACATCTAATAAAAATCTATATACACGTGATTTCAGAAAATAATACTACCTTAGCAAAGGTATGTTCCAAGAACTGTCTCAAAAGAAATACTCGGCATGCTGGCATTCATGATCCCAAATATTTTGAACAGACCGTAAGTGATTATTCGGATATGGTTGTACCACTTTTACAAAAAGTGCACCAGGATACTGAACACACCGATTTTTTGTCGGCAACACATTCGGTCGGCAAAAAGAAAAAAGGTCCAGACAAAACTATAAAAAGAAGTGTAGGTCGGACCGAGTTTACCTAAGGAAGGACCCTTGTAAATCATCTGCAGCTTCGATGAATAGGCGATGTCGAGTCGAGCGTTGTTGACTCGTGTGTTTATTGGTTGTCGACGCTACTAAGTATCTGTTAAGCTATTTACGAGAATGCTTAAGTTGTAACTGTGAAAAGCTCACCACTTTGGATAACTTAATGTCACAACTTTAAAACAATTTATTCCATTAGTAACTACATTTTATGATTGTGTTACATTTTTTAGTGCATATCAAAAAACCATGTAAGATGTATAAATATCCTTTACTGCCTACATGTGAGAGTTTAAATTCATAAATGTAAGTTCATACACAGGGAGCCAATATTGTTACACCACTACATAGGCGCTTCATAACAAAAGGCAGCCCGTGCGAGTGTTTGTCGTGCATTTGTCGAATAGGCATTATTAGGAAGGGCTCCGGGAAGGCTCGGGAATTCGCCCCAAAAGCGGTTCACATGAATCGGTCTCCCACTCCGGCGCCATACAAAAAATCAAACATATCCCGAGAGAAACACAGGGGTAACAACGCTTCACTCGACCATATTGATTTTTTCTCTCATTGTTAGTAAAATAATAAAATAAGTACACGTATTAAAAAAAGATCTTACGTCGATAGAATTTGGGTTGAATATTGAGTCTGAGTTAATTAATAATCGAAGCGTTAACGTGTGGAATGTTCGACTCTGCAAGGCCGCTTGCAATAGAAACTACTCGTATCGTGAGTGAAGTAAAATTAACTAGACCGATTTCACATTTAATAATATTATTGTAGACATAATTACACACCTACCTGTAGTCAAAGTTAGAAATAATCAAAAATAATAATTGGGCGCATATGACAAATCAATAAAGTAATATGAAGAAATATACTAAATACTATAATATAATAATACAATAACCATCGTTCATAGGTAATTGATAGATTCTTATTCTTTTACAGAAGCTATGGGTACGCCGGCGGTCCGGGCGCGATGAGCGGTGGCGGCGAAAACGCTCAGTTTGGCGCCACCGCCGCCATGGTAGCCGCGGCCACGACGGCCGCGATGCAGGATTCGCAGCCATTTTCCCAGGTAATACTTGTAAAATACAGAATTGAAATTGGCCCTCAAATTTTAACAAAAACCAGCCTATGAATAACTCAAAACACAACTTTTACATAATTTTACTTGTATTAATACTTTTAAGACACATATTTATACTGATAATTTTAATTACAGATGCAGAGCAACATGACGATGGGAAATCCTCAATATGGTGCGATGAACGGCTACGGCCAACAACGCAGTCATAATCCGGGAGTCACCGGAATGGGGATGGGAGGAAATGGAAGTATGAATGGCATGAACGGAATGAATGGTATGGCCGGAATGGGTCAAATGGGAAATGCTGCCATGAACGGTATGAATGGAATGAACCCTATGGCACAGATGGCAAATATGGGCATGCATGCCAATATGATGCCTGGACAGATGGGTCCCGGCCAAATGAGTACCTCAACAAAAATGGGACCCAGTTATCAAAGGCGGCATACGCCATATCCATCAGGAACAATGCTCATGGGACAGCGAAAATCGCAATACATGGGTGGACAACCTAATTTTGGACCAAACCAGTACCCCGCAGGGTACGGCGGGCGGCCCGGTTTCCAAAGTCAGTACCCTCCTCAGCAACCTTTAGGCCCTAGTGGTAATTTTGGAGCTGCAATGAGGGGAACCATAAGACAGTCAACACCGCCTTATACGAATCAGCAACAATATTTCAACGGCGGCGTGCCGAATCAATTTCCACAACACCAAAGTGGGACTGCGCAGTATGCAGGACAATATGGCGGACAATTTGCTCAGGAAGTAGCCATGAGAACAAACATGAGTTACCAACATAGTCCAGTGCCAGGAAATCCAACTCCGCCTTTAACACCAAGTATACAACCATATATTAGTCCGAATGGTGACGTGAAACCCCACTTCAACGAGCTCAAACCACCGATTGGCATGCAGCAAAGTAAGCATCTTTTATATACTGCTGTATTTTGTTTCAGTACAGAATTATCATCACATAAAATTAATATATTTTTTATTTAATTTCAGATGATGAACTCCGGTTAACATTCCCTGTAAGAGATGGTATTATACTACCGCCATTTAGATTAGAACATAATTTAGCAGTTAGTAACCATGTATTCCAATTAAAACCCACAGTCCACTCAACGTTGATTTGGAGGTAACTATCTTCAATTACATCATGTTTAAATTTGGCCCCATTACATTGGACGATTTATGATAATATGGAATTATGTGTATTTTAGGTCTGATCTGGAGTTACAACTAAAATGCTTCCATCATGAAGATCGTCAAATGAACACAAATTGGCCAGCAAGTGTTCAGGTGTCAGTCAATGCGACACCATTAGTAATAGATAGAGGGGAAAATAAAACATCACATAAGCCATTGTACCTGAAAGAAGTTTGCCAGCCAGGCAGAAACACCATCCAAATCACCGTCTCCGCCTGCTGTTGTGTAAGTGTTTATCAATTACATGTTTTAATAAACATGGTTTCATTATTCATACAATTAAAAAGTATTCATGTAATCTTATTTAAAGATCCTATCAATGAAACAAAAAAAAAATGTGCTTTTATTTTTTTCAGTCACACTTATTCGTATTACAATTAGTTCATCGACCGAGCGTGCGAAGTGTACTGCAAGGTTTATTAAGAAAAAGGTTATTGACGGCAGATCATTGCATCGCTAAAATAAAAATGAATTTCAACCAGTCACCTACTGCAGGAAACAACAATTCCAACACACCAAATGATAGGGACAGTGTAGAACAGACTGCGTTAAAAGTATCATTAAAATGTCCTATCACATTCAAGAAAATAACGTTACCTGCTCGAGGTCACGAGTGTAAACACATACAATGTTTTGACTTAGAATCATACTTACAACTAAACTGTGAACGAGGGTCATGGAGATGTCCTGTTTGCAAGTAAGTTTTATTCAAATCAATTTCGTAACAAATACTAGGCGTGATCACAACTAAACTGACCTATTATTCTACAGCAAACCAGCACAATTAGAAGGCCTAGAAGTAGATCAATACATGTGGGGCATATTAAACACGCTGAATACCTCGGATGTAGATGAAGTCACCATCGATAGTGGAGCTAATTGGAAAGCAGCAAAGAGTCAAAACACAACAGGCATAAAGGTAAATTCAATGAATGCGATAACTTTCTCTTATGAGCTAATAATAATATCAGCAATAGAATTTTTGAAAAGTTACAACTTTAATAATTCTAACGTTTTTTTTATTGCAGCAAGAGGATGACAGTGATAACAGTAGCAAGAGGAGCAAAGCAATGTCGCCTGGTTCGATGAATATGCCTACGATGAACAATTGGGACATGAACCAAGCACTTTCACCATATCTCCCACCTGACATGAACACCATCGCCAGCGGCTCTATGATCTCATCGTACAACCAAAGTGGACAAAACCGGAATTCCGGGTCAAATAGTCAAAATTACGACTTTGGAATGAACAACGGCCCTGGCAGCAATGAATTCGCGGGCAACGGTCCACTATCGCATCTCAACGATAGCGTGAATTCACTAGATCCACTAAACGCAATGGAAAAGAGCCTAAACGAACAGGTAACATTAACATTAATTTAAATTGTAGAATAATTTATTGATGTTTACAACGGATACAAAATGCCCAAGAACTAGTTACGTTTACAAGTCGTAATACGATCAAAGTTCACGTTATTGTTTTAATTTAAAGTATAAACAAACACCTTTTTTGTTGTTTTGTTAAATTTCCGTTACTGCATTCAGTGTCTTTACTAAAAAAAACAGTTACCTCTAGTCTTAGCATCTAGACTATATAGATATATCCCAATCCATTGCATGTTATAGTTGACACAAAGTTACTTGGGTATTCCGAGAATCAAGAAAGTGAATCTAACATAAATTGATAGTAAAGTTGGAACATTACCAGATGCCGCACACACCACACACGCCTCACACGCCGGGCTCGGCGCACACCCCGGGCGGCGGCGGCGGCGCTCACACCCCCGGATCGTCGCACACGCCCGGCCCGCCCTCGGTCGGACACCACTCGCTCAACGAAGTCGACATCCCCGCTGACCTTAACTTCGATCCAGCGGCCGTCATCGACGGCGAGGGCACGGACAACCTCAATGTAAGTGTTTCTTGCGATTCTAACAACATGAATTTTAGTGTAAGAGAACTGATTGCAAAAACTAAGGGATAAGGTGGAATTTGATAAAAAGTAAAATCAATTCCTAACCCTAAGAACTTAACCCTCGGGGGCTTTTCTTTAACATTCGATTAAGGCATTCATATGTGTGAAGTATTCCAAGTTAGTAAACTTAGTAGGCAGCTAAATATTTCAATATTACATAACTATTAAACATTACCTATGAGACTTCACTATAAGACTTATTTCATCTACTCGTCATATTATGTATCTAGAGGAATTATTACAAAAATACCTAAATAATACAACAAAATAACTAAAAGCATAAATGGTAAAATTGTTCACAAATACAAATTGACGTCATAGCAGCGTTATCAACTTCATATCACAGTTGTTTATAGCAAAATCGATATCTGTTCCGTTACACAATGGCCTTTTTAATTTATTTAAACATTTACAGCGTAATAGGCATTTATAACAGTCTCATAAATACTACGTTATTTGCGAACACCTTTCAAAAAAGTATTTTAATTAGGTACACAGTTATTACAAACATTCCAACTCAAGCCAGTACCACTTCGGTGACCAATAAAAATCTATAGTTATCGCATTTGTAGCGAGTTAATTAACCGCACTACTTAATTACACCGAAGGTGATTGTGTACGTAGGTAAAAACTACATACGTGTATACACTAGAGTTATAGTTTATTCCCATTTACAAATACTATTTATCAATAATTATAACCGCTTATTTTATTTTACAGTTGCTTCCCGAAACAAGTGTGGATCCAATGGAGTTGTTATCGTATTTGGACGCGCCGGCACTAGGAGAGCTATTAGCGACGCCGCCGTCATCGTCATCGTCAGCGGGGTCGCAACCTCCGCGCGCACCCTCATCGGACGACCTCCTGGCGCTGTTCGACTGAACGCAAACCGACTGAACACTATACCCACATCAAGTCAATTCTTGACGTATGTAGACGGCATTTTAAAAATTAAAATGATCAACTAGTATTATGTTCCTATATTATGTTTTTATATTGTAGAATAAAGAGATTGATCGATAGAAATCAATCGTCTCAAAGTTAATTCAGCATAAGCGATTACCACCGATTTTTCGATTAATTAACGACTACATACGTTTACGGAATATTTGCTGCATGGTGTTCAACGGTTGCCTAGGAACTAGCGGCTGCGTTCCGATTCGCATTTGATTCAGCGAAGCCCGACATTGTGATACTAGATTTTAGTTCCTTCTCCATCTGTGGCAATGTTGAACATTGTCACATTCAATAGAAACAAATAGAATCTCCGTCACCTTCTGAAGGTGTTACTGGCGTGTACAACGTTAATTGTTTCAGTTTTCGACATTGTCACAGAACAAGGCATTAGCTGTTCAAACAGTGTTGCCGGAGGATTTATTAGTTGTTTAAGTAAAGTATTGGAGGCGGACGGCCATAAACACTGCGGTGTTGTGCATGTATAGTTCCTCGCACCGCCGCACGCACGGTGGCGCTAATGAGCTCCTTATATTCTAAACTCTAGCATAAAGTGTAACACAAAGTTTCAACTTCTTCAGTAACATAATGTAACTTAATTCAATTAGAAATTGATTTGTGACCACAAGATGTGAATAGTTGATCGGGTTTGTATATAAAGAGAGGTTATCTGTGCTAGTTGTTTTGGTAAGGCGAGGGTTGTGGAACTTTCACCTCTTTGTACAGTATAGGTTAGGCAGAAGTGAGAGGCCGCGGCCCGCTGGGAGGCATTATGAATCTTATAGTTCCTATTCGATGCGAGAGAACTATAATGTTCAATTGCCATTTACTTTTAAATATTCCTTAAATTTTCGCGTATTCTGCATTTTTAATGTTAAGATACGATAGGATTTGTGAGTATAATGCTACTCGCTTATTGGGTGATATATTCTAAATGAAGTTGTTTGAAATCAACAAACAAGTGGTAACAAATAAGTTACAAAACTATATTGTAAATGTGAGTGCAAAAATGAACTTTGTTAAATTATTTGCGTTATGTGAATCGAAGAATGATAGAAATATATTTTAATTTCTATATACTTAGTAATGAACTGTATTATTTGTAAATATGAGTCTAATTAGGAATATTATATTACTTAGTTATTATATTGGAGAACATGGCAGATACTTATATGATGGCCAGTTTAGTATAGTATTACTAAATTTAAAAATCCACACATGGTTTAACATGTACAAAATATACAACACAACACATAAAGACATTTAGAGTACAGAATATTGGTACTTAAACAATACATAGTTTAATACAATAAACTTGGGCTATTCCATAATACTGTAAAATACATAATGTTTCACATTATTTTTCCTTTATAGATTACAATAACAAACAACTCTAGATAAAAATGAACTCTTTATAAATTTGCTAATAATTCTGTACTCTGATGTCCCGAACATGAATAGTTAATACACACAAACATTAGTCAGAGGCCTTAAATCTATGCTCATCTAAATTTGGCTCTAAATTTAATAGTTAATTTAAAACTAAACAGCAATAATTAAGTGCTTCTATGTATAAATAAAGCTCTATTTAATATTATGAACTACTAAATGTACACAATATATATTCAGAGTTATTTTATTAATGATAATGTAGTAAAATGAAACAAATTGTGATGAGCATTGAGTTATATAATACTTGTTTCACATATTTTCAAATGTTTTGGTCCATTATTGTGACATAGTATGCAACTATGACTAAGTTGTTGTTAATTTTAATTCTACGTAGTACTAATGTGCAGCGCAAATTGTCAACAATCAACATTGAAATTCTAAATGGAATTAAGTTCCCATAAAATTGAATCATTATCACTTTATTCATTTAGGTAGTTTCGAAGGTAACTTATTGTTAATGAACTTTTATATAAACAGTTAATTAAATATTGAATAGAGTTAAAGTATGTAAAACTATCGATTCTTTCACTTACTTGTGTAAAAATTGGTGATTTGCGCATCTTTACTTCATGCTATGAATATGGACGCCTCTTTAGAGTTAGTCAAATATTATGAAAACAATAAAAATTACCTAGTGTTATGAGAAGCCGTGGTCAATTATTCTAAATGTTGCAAATTAATTAACAAATTTTTGATAAATTATTTCTATTAGACAAAATTTTTAGAACCAATGGTTCATATTTCTATAGCAACAATGTGTAGTTGATCACAGCTTCAAAGATAAATTAAATAATTTTAAGGGACCTTCAATTCCAGTTAGCTAGATATATTTATTGTAGTAAATGTTGCTGTTGGATTGACCACTACAGAGGTTTTTGAATGACCAAATAGCAATTTTTTACGCTTTTACCTTTATTAGGTAATTAAATTAATTCACTCATAATATGATAAACTGCGATATCACAAAATGTATAGCATATCACATTATAAAACAAAATATCAAAAACCTTTTTAGGTGATCAATCCAAATGAGTAAATGGTTACTATATATAATTATATATTTTGTTGGATATTATAATTAAATGCTGTGAAGTAGATTTTGTGCTCATACAAAAAAGTGTAAAATATGGCATTTGGAAATAAGTGAAAGAAGCATAATAAAGCCCGCAACAGAAGAAATCATGTGAAACCAAACTGTAGTATATTTAAACGTTTTGAACATTATGTGACAGTTAGCAATCTGGTTGGTACCCACTGAATTCATTTTGAAAAGTGTTAAAGTGAAAAAAATAACATTTTTATGTTATTGAAAAATAAAATGAATCTAAAAATTATGCAATGACTTTTATTTTATTACTTTGGACACAAATTTGTAAAATGAACAGAAAGCAACAAAAAAAAAGTTGTTCTATATTTGAAATAATTTTAATGGAAGAACTTTCGAAAACCTAAGTAGATGAAACAGGTACCTACAAATAAATACTAGTGAAAATATGAATTAACTACCTATGCCCATGTAATCGTGATTTACTGGAGATTAAAGAATAAATTATTACATTTTTAAAATGACCAATGTAGGATATAAAAAGATATCATTATAAATATATCTCAATGAGTTACAAACAACAGCTAGTAGCTCTAACTCGGGGACGGAGCGACGGGAAAGAGTACCGAGCGCGTAACGCGTCGCGACGTCCCTCCAAACTCCGTGCTGGGTTCTGGCCTCAGCCGGGGTTCGGACGCTGAGTGTGAGCGGTTTGAGGTTTTAGTGCGGTTCAACTCCCACTTATCAGATCCGGTAATTATCTCCAACTGAAAAAAAAAAAAAAAAGTAGCTCTAACTACTTCGTTATCACTTGCCTTCTATCATCATATCAACTATGTATTATCTGATGATGACAAAGAACGAAGAAAGAAAGAAAGCAAATTTATTCCACACACACAAAGACACAAAAATATAAACTAATAACACAAAAAAAGAACATACAATTTCCATATTTAATATAATATGATTCTTTTTAAATCTATAATCTTAGTTCCAGCCTTAGCTCTTACGTTGATTTGATAATAAAGTTACTACAGAAATTAAAACTAAAAAATTGATCTTTACTTTTACATTGTTTTTTACGCGCCATTTCAAACTTTAAATTCAGAATCAAAAATCAAACTAGTGTTGTCGGAAATTATGAAACAATGATGTGATTGCCTTATATCGATTTTTTATCAATTAATTTTAAGGTTTGTGAAATAGACTTAAACGTTCTGAAGAGCAACGAGCATTTATTGACATTACATAGTATTAATTTACGTATTTTATTCTTAAACATAGAAAGAGATACATAGTAAAAGCTTAACAAACACAAATTTTAATTCAAATTCTTTACTAATATTTTTTTGGTTACTCAATAAGCTTCGCTTTTTTTAGCATTTTTGATAATGTTTAATCAAATTTTGAAATGATCATCTTTGTCAAAACAAAACTAATCTTTAGGCAACTTTTATTAATATAAGTTCATTTTCTTTTCGTTGAAATCTAAAATACAGTTAAGTTTGTTAAATCTTTGTTTAAGACTCTTCTAGTCTAGTCTCGTAATTTAATAACTATTTCCACCATAACACACAACTCGAAGGGAATCTAGTTAATACAGTCGAACTTCGATTACTTAAAAACCTCTATAATTTCAAAAAAATAAAATATTTAGTTCCCTTCCGAACAGAGCCCAAAACCTCTTAAAATACGCAACTACTGTAACTTAAATAAGTAATCTCTGTATTGGCCCTAACTCCTGAGTAATTTAAAGAAATGTTTTCATAACCTCTATAGCATAAAATTGTTTGTCAATGAGTAGTCACAGCAGGGACGTTAACAGGGGAAGAAATGTTGGAATAAGAAAACAACTGCATTGAAAGTGATGAAGACGATGATTTTAACGAGCCACAAACGCCATCTACAAGCGTATCAATAAATGAAACAAAAAGAGCTATAACAACTGTACGATAATTTATAAAGTAATGTACAAACATAAAAGATAATGTAATTTTTCGTCATTGAAAATCAAATCAAATCGAATTAGAAACTGTGAATTGTTTAAAACAAAAAAAAATATACAAACTTTTTAAGTAGACTTAAACCTGCAATGTGCAATGTAATGTGAATAATTAAACATGATTATTGAAATTTCTGTATTTTATTGAATCAATCCTTCTGAAGCATTGGAGTTAAAATAGGAACAAGAGTATATACATACACATGTATAAATAATGTACATACCTACATCTATATTAACCTATCCCTAAAGTAGACCCTTGATAACTTAAAAACCTCTATAACCCAAAAAAATTGGGAAAATTCCCTTGGGAAAATTCATAACAAACCGAAAATAAGTATTTAAAAATACAAAATTCTCATTTAAACTTTACTTGAAAAATCAAAAGTAAAAAAGTTCGATTAAAAATATCGATACTTTTAATACCATCCTTATTCTGACAGTATCACGTCTTAGTTCTTGTTACCAGGCCATTAAATCTTATTAAAAAAAAAAAACACGTCTTAGTTGCAAAAACGTCAGTTGTCAAAAAACTATTTTTAAAATTGAAAAATTCTTGAGCAAGGAACTGTTTCGTTGAAACCTAAGAAACGAAAAAGAAAATCTAAGACGGGATATGAAAGAAGTTATATAGTAGATTGAAACAGAAATGTAGAGTAAAACAAATATTCTTATATCATTCAATCAAGCCGCCAGGATCTTCAGGAAAGTTTCAATTATTATCACATATTAAGACATTATGACATATTTAGTTTGAAGTAAAAACAATGTTACATGTCTTGTAGGTATTTCTCAACTTCCTTACCTTCAATCGATTTGGTGTAACTTTAGTGTGTACATTTATTTGTACAATTTTATTCTTGATTTACAATTTACAATCAAAGTAAAAATAGATCAGAACAGCGACCGGACTCCGGAATAAACCGGATAAACTTGTCCAGACTCCAATGACTTGTTGCTAAACAGTCATATGGATAAACCACTTTGATATAAAAGTCAGAAGTTTAGATTTTTTAAATGGTATTTGCTTTCATTAAGCGATGGCATTTATAAAAATAAATTAATTAGACTGATTTTTAAAATGATGTTTTCAAGACCAGAAAGATTTTCCCAAAAGTAATCTGAACTGAATGTTGGATAGCTCATTATTTATGCCGTGTTTCTCTATCTTATAATCTTGTACAGTTCTGGGGGCGATGCGACTTTAAGAGTGTCGTTGTGCGTAACGCGTCGTACTGCCACAACCTCGGGCTCTTCAGGATCTCGGTTCTGGCGCTGTGTTTGACACTCACTTTTGATTTTACATAGCATTATGAAAACATAGGTAAAATAATTTAAGAATTATATCTATATACTTCTTAAATTATTATTTTTTTCTCATTGCAAACGATTAACATGCATTAAAATCACTGAAACAAAAAAATGCAATAAACAACAATGCAGCAAGTTTACTTAATGTTGAAGTGTTTTATAATTAGGCGAATTCCGATACTTATAGTAAATACGTAGGTATCCATACTTTTGATTCGATACCAAGTAATTTTGGCATCGAATCAATCTTGCGATACATACTCGGTATCGAAACAAAAGTACTTGGTATCAAATCGAATCATTGAATCTCATCTCATTCGAATCTCAGAATGAGAGAGCAAAAACCCTCTTGCTCAACACGTGGAAGAAAAAGAAATGTCATAAGGTAGAGTCTTAACTTATCAAATCCAGTAGTTTCTCTTAAAAGTAAACTGTTTGCAAAATGGAATGACATGAAGTTTGTATTTATTTGTCTATATAAGTATGTACAGCAATATTTAATTTTAATTGTTGTTACAACAATGTCTCAAACAAGAATCAGATTATCTCCAAAATTCCTCAAACAGTTTCAGTTTTTGAGTAATTTTGATGTTAAAGAATTTTTAGTTATAGTAGATACTTCAACGTTCCTTGGTTTTACGTTAAATTCCTTAAAATTAAAATAATAATTATTAAAGTGACAAAAGTATCGATATCAGTAAGTATCGATACTTTGCGAGTATATTTGAGTAGTATCGAAAAAAGACTGGAACTCGAACTCACATCACGACACACCACACTTACTGTATCTACAAGACTCTCTGAGCATGAACCCTTAGTGACTATTGTGTTTAGCACTGGATTCCACAAACTCGATAATCTAAAGCCGTCACCTATTTATAATATCTCAGAAATGTCACGTGAAAAGTAAATTAAACCTTCCTAAATTTTTATAATATTAACTAAGTACATTCTGCAGACAGAAATGTTTGAAGGGACATGAGAAAGTTCTCTAGTAAATGGGAAAGCTAAATTGAATCTAAGGAAAACTAACTTTCCCTAAACGACAAAGAGTACATAACCTACTTTGAGATTCTTCTAAAGACCCAATTATTATTATGACCTTCGAAACCTATCGTCTAATTCTGTGTAAAATATTTTCCTTTTGTATGATTCAGAAATAGCGGTCATTGTCTTTATTTATTAGCGGTACTTTTACATAAATGGCAACATTTGACAGTCGTACGAATAGAGCCTCTGCTTCACACTGCCACAATCACACACACAAAGTAGGTTGTGTACCCCGCACCCTTCACCGTCGTCGCAAGCGCTGATGCCAGGTACCCGAACCGGCCGCCCCGCCAGACATTTTTCCGTTTAGTCTGCGAGAACAGCGGCCGTTGCGCCCTGTCTTACCGGTTGTGCGACAAAAACGATCGAACGAACGCTAAAACGAACAATAATTACTAAAACATAAGAGTTGAATAAAACTAAATACGGACAAAGTGATTAGTGCCATTTGAAAACGTGCATACAACATTGTGAAGTACGTAGGGACTACTACCTCTAGAGATCAAAACCAGATTTGGAACCCTCTTGTGTATTGAAAGTTGTTTTTCTGTTTATTTATTTATAGGTTGGTCTTTTGTCCAGTTGCGAGAGTACACACTGGTAAGTTATTTACGAGATAAGATTTATCTGTAAAATTCCTGAATGATTTCCACGTTCTATTTATTATTGTAACTGATATCTTGTTTGTGAAGTTACAACAATAAGTAGTTCTTTGAAATTCATTCAGTATTTAAAATAATTAATGAGTGGAGGAACCTGTTCTTTTCAATGTTATACTTACCTATCAAATACCGTCCTTCGCCCATAGCTGTTTGAAAACAGAACTCAAGATTTTTAAGATTTTCGTTGTCTACTATTTTTAACTAATGTTGCATTTAAAATGTATGTAATGAGTAGTTTTTAAGCTATTTTAAATATCAATAAGTTTTTGAGGTTTTTAAACTCTACACTAGTTAGTTTCTTCTAAACTTCTTGCATGTTGCAGTTACCTACTCTGGTCAGCCAAACAAACGAACTAGGGTAAACCAAACATTTCGCCAATAAAATGTTGTAGTATACTGTGTTGATACTTAAATTTTTATGAACTTAATATCTTCTGGAAGTTGGAACTTCCGTCATGAGTAAAAAGTTTATCTACCTGAATACACCTGTTTCTCGGAAGTATAATCAATTTAAGCCGTGGAAGGGTCACAGATAGCTACAACACGAGTATAAGATAGATAATATTAATTTACATTATTATACTATGGTACGGTAGTGTCTATATTATATAACATGCAATGCAATTTCATTTTGTGCCTGTAATATAATAGCCAATAGGTATATATGTATATAATATTAGGCTTAGGGCATTTAGAAAAACTCTATGTAAGTAATTTCATGGTCAATACAAAATTGTCATAATCAAGATCCTCCCTTATTTTGTTTAAGGAAATAACGAACTTAATAATTTTTATCGTAGAACTGTCTACGTCGCCAAATGTCAAGGAGATTTTTGACTGAAGGGACTTTTTGAGTATCGCATTTACTACCTACGAGTAGTAGGTAAACTATTGAGTAAACTTAGTTTCTCCACGAGAGTACAGGTCGAATAGTAATACGACATAACATATTAAATTTAGTAGACATACTTTATACGCATAATATTATTCCACCATTGTATTCTATAGAAAAGTAAATTAATTGCTTTGTAATTTAGTTAAAAACGATGATACTACACTTTCACAAATTTCGTAACTTCCCTAATTTAAATAAAAAGATACACGTATCTTGAGTGCAAATACCTACCATATTTTATGATATGACGTAGTTATTTAATATTTGTTTGATTCATTGTTTTATATTATTTACATAGAATTATTACATACATAAAATAATATAATTTACTCAAGAACACTTTTAGTATTATAATTTAGAATATTGATATAGATATTCAACTTAATGATAAGGGAGAAGATGCGGTGTTACATATCTTGATAATCTATGGCTTTGTTACGGTAAGTTTGTAATTTTCTTAAACTTTTATATAGCCATATAATACCGGCGGTTACCATTGCTCATTGGTGCTTACATTGTCAGGGGATATAATCTACTTTTCTAGAGTAAAGAAAGGCCGTTCGCTTGTCTGCCTACAAAGCAATAAAAAAGTAATTGAGTAAATTATTAAAGTATTAAAAAGTTATAGTGTCATTGAGTTACAATCCCCGAATGTAAACATTATGAATCCTAGGATTGGGTTGAAGGACTTGAAGGCAAAAAATAAATTACATAGTGTTATGTCCTCAGAGAAGAAATAGCTTTAACTAATTTAAAAATATGGACACTAGAAAACATTTTCCATTGTAGAAACAACGTCGATGTGTCATACGAAACCAAGCATACCTATGTAAAATACATATAATCTGTAATCGCTTATTCATGTGCTCAGTGCCGACCGCACACGCCGATAAACACAGCAGTAGGTACCTAATATCTACTTGATGTATTATCCGACTACACCAGTCTAGGTTTGAACTAAATTTCTAGTTAGTTACTATTGTGAGACATGAAAAGATTCGAAATCTTTGCTTTACTTAGGTAGATTTGGTTGGGTCAAAAATAAAAACTATCGACTTTGATTCTTGAAGAATAGCCCAAAAACTATCTGTTTATCAAATTTTGATGATACTTTTTCTGCGTCTGCTTTCTAACAAAAGAAAAAGTTATCGAAATCGGTTCATTCATTGAGAAAAAATACACGCAAAAACGCACAGCCAATACGAACACTTGTCGGTTTTTCAAATTTTTAGCAGCGAATATTCCGAATAGGTACCAAGCTCTGAAACTACTATTCTTCAACAACAACAAAACAATCGCCTTTTGAGACGATTTTTATTCTTGATGCACATTAATTACCTATTAAGAGGACGTAATAAATTAACTAGATTCAAGATGTTTCTTTCAATGTCTTTGAAAGGGTATATTAATGGTCTATCAATTGACATAAGAAGACGATGACTACATTGCGTAGGACTCATTTTTGGAGTTATCTTGGTGCAACTAATCTGAAATTTAAACTGCATCGTTCTAGAAAATACTTATTTATATAGTTAGTAGTTATAATTAAACACTGTTTTATTTTAATTATATGATTAAAATTAATTATAATTATCATGATAGACCTATCGGCTTTACCAGTCTTAAGTTGGTATTATTTTTTATAGTTCATAGCATGGCAAATAACAAATCGATTTTGAAATTCGATATTTAAAACGCATCATTAACAATCATTCTATTTCTAATCGTAATTGCTGTGCGTTAATGTTCTGATCCCCAACTGAGCGTTTCGAAACCCATCTCACGATAGGCTGGCACTTACCTGACATCTTTACGCAACGGTAAACTGTTGCTGCCTGACATCTGCAATCTAGCTTAGGAAAGATGCAACTGAAGAACATTTTACAAATTACTATGCCCCTTTAATTAACTCCAAGTTAAACAGTTCATTTTTCATTGTCATACTCAAAAAATACCTAAAACAAGTTTTTCTTTGCAACTCGTAAATTTTTGGAATTCTTCAGGAACGTTTACGCTTGGAAAAAGGCAGCTTCGTGTAGTTTGAGTGGAGTAAATTTTCTCAAGTCTTAGAGTTTTCTAAAAACATTATTGTCAACTATTTAATGCACGACCATTAAACTAAGTCCACGAAATCACCGTTCTCTGTGGCTAACGTGCATCAAATGGTATTACAATTTGCGAATTACAATTATTGTTACGTTAGAGTAGTTTAACGTTAACCGCAATCTGTCTATTACATAATTAAACTATAATTAACCGCTACTATTGATGGGTTTCTTTGTAATATTATGTATTATTTCACGATTTTGAAAGTAACGAAGTTTACCGAAAATAAGATTTTTCACCTCTTTATTTAAAACAAACCTTTTTGTTGATCCCTGAATCTTGGATTCTTGTGTTTACCATGTTTTTGTTTGTGATATTGCAAAATAACGAAGAGCATTTTGCACACGTTTTGATGAAATCTACTAATCCAAAGAAAGTATTTTATGCAAACAGGGCAATTTAAAAGTAATATAATCTAATATATAAAATTCTCGTGTCACGGTGTTCGAACTTGAACTCCTCCGAAACGGCTTGACCGATTTTGTTGAAATTTTTTGTGCTTATCCGGTATCTATGAGAATCGGCCAACATCTATTTTTCATCCCCCTAAATGTTAAGGGTAGTCCACCCCTAAATTTTTTTTTTAATTTTTTAGGCAAAATTTTTTGTTTTTATTTTTTTATGACACAGCATACAAAAATACATACAACCCTAAATTTTTACCCCTTTGTAACGCAGACGAAGTTGCGTGGGTCAGCTAGTTTTTCAATAAAGAGAACGTCACCGTGGATGCGTAAGCTAAACTAAATTGGTCTAAATGGAGTGAATCTACCCTTTTGATCATAATAATATTATATGTATTAAGTCATCGAATGTTACATCAGACACAGTGAATAAATAATGCATAAAGCAGTAACCACCCAACTTGTGTGGTCTACTTAGACCAGAAATCTCTTGAGAATTACCTCCATTACAGCGCATCGCATTATCGTAATCCTTTATTATATAATCTGAACTTCATTCATGATAAGCACAGTATTGTTACGAAGCCAAACAAAAAAATAATTGGTTTTGAAAGTTGTAATTACTAGCAATCTTTCACACAACCAGTGTTTGACTAATTTATTTATAGAAGTCTGTTTATTAAACTTGCGTAATATCTTTTATGTTTGTGACGGAAAATAATTTTAATGAAATTTTCATTTAGGTCTTACAGTGCACGTCAAGGATTATTGATGAGTGAAGGAGTTCTCATATCATCAAACGCGTACAAACATTCTCAAGTGTCGATTGAAAAACGATGACTAAAAACAGCAAACCCTTCTCCGCTACACTGGTGTTCAATTACAAATACGAATAAAGACAAATTTAATAGACGATAAACAAAGATCGCCTTTCTATCTTAGTAATTTAGTGGATATTGAAGTCAAAGCGTAGAGTAATCCCTCGTCGTCTCGTCATTACGTATGCAGCGCAGCACACGCGTTCGTTGCAGGACATCGACCCGACCACTCGCACCTCCCTTTGCTTCGTATTCTAACACCAATAACCCGTGACGAGAAACGGATTAAATCAATAATTAATAAGTCTTGCTAAAATTATGATCTGCTAAAAGAACTCTTAAGTGATCGTCGTAGTGGCAAAGATCAGTTGTTGTGTTTAATCATGTTATTTTCTTTTGTTGTAATGATTTTTATTCGGATTTTATTTCTAGGATGCGTACAATATGCTTATCGATATTTTGGTTGAATGTAAAGATCGCAACTACTTTAAAAATACTTTAACACTATTCTTTGTTTTCATGTCATGTTCTGTTAAATTAAACAATTAAGTTGTTTGGTTATGAAAGATACCGTAAAGTTTACACAAACAATATTTTAAAACGTAAAACCATTAACCATTTTGATTGTACACGCAATATTAATGTCAAGTTCAGTGTGTGTTTTACGCTTAATTTCGTAACTTGATATTATACTATTAAAAACTAGTGAATCAACCTAACTTTGCATGGTTTTATTATTAAGTAAATAGGTGTACATGTTCTTTAAGAACATGTACACCTATTTTAGTTTATTTTTTTTGAGTTATACGTCTTAAAATAATATAGCTGTCAAAATTAGGGAGGTACTAAAAATAATCAGTATCAGCTATCAATATTATCATTGTAACCGACTTCCTATGTTAATCTGCAGTTGCAGATGCAAATAGAAAAAAAGATAATAACTTCTGGCAACACCTGATCTCATTCAATAAAATATAACAAGAGAAGACTCACCTCTTAATCTAAGACTGTCCTACTTCATCTCGCTAAACAGTTCTACGTCTACTTCTTATTCCTATTGCAATTTGAGCTACAATAATCAAATGTTATATTCTTTTAAAAAGTGAAATCTGAAACATTACGTTTTTTTTTCAGACAAACAAACACTTAAAATAAGTTATAGACACATTTTGATTGGTTTTACATTGAAAAGTTATAGTCATGCAATATTGATATTAGCTAGTCGCTCTCAACCTGAATTCGTTATGAGTACTGTTTGTCCATCACGTTCGTATACAATAAATATTATAATTTGACATACTGCTTCCATAAATGGACCGAAACGTAACCGTAATTTCGTCAACAAGAAACAAATGAAACGGCCCACTTTTTTCTTTTGATAAACATTTCACTAACGTTCTAGTGAAGGGTATCCTTTACATACCATACGTAGACATTCACGTGCAAGTTAATATGTTCGACAACGTAAAACTGGAGCTCTATGTTTTAGAAGACCGGTATAACTCATACGGCTTACCTTCATTTATGAATGAATTTTTAAATCAGCTCAGATTAATAAATAAAAACGTGATGTGAGCTAATTCAAGAGTTTCTTTGTACTTTTATGTTTTTTTTTATTGCTTACTCCTAATAGGTAAACGATAATAGATACTAGGTGCGGTGAAAATTACTTTACTAACCCGCAAAAATTCAAAATTCGCGATACTTTTTGAACACACCTCGTATATATCTGTCTTCTGAATTTCTTACAACAACTATTAACTAATAACAAACATAATTATTATTGCTTTACCTTTTTTACATTTCCAAATGCAAGTAAATGTATTAGATGAAATATCTATCCACTATCAATGTATGCAGTAGATCTACACCAACTGGCTTGTTCCGTTATTTCCTATAAAACGGCACGAATATTAATGTACTTAACTTCCTTAGATAAAAATAGGTCTTATCACGAGGGCTCGAAGGATAATTATTGGTTAACAGTAAACTAGTATTTATTGCTTTTTGTTAATAAATAATTTACTCATCTAGAATTAATAAAACGTGTTTTTGTAATTTGAATTAAAGTGACCAACAGGTTGGGAACGACATCAAGAAGAAAATAGATGTTTTTTAGGTTAGAAATTTTATTTGCTTATTTTAAAGCAGGATAGACAAGTAAACGCTTTTAACTATTGTTAAATAAGAACTATAATACAATGTTTTACTCATTGTTAAATAATACGTTATAAGATATTAGACCAGACAGGACAGACCAGGCATGAAACCGCGATCTGGTAGTTCAAAGTTTTTGTTTCTAGACACGACTAATGAACAAACTGTTTTCAAGAATTCATTAATTCAGCCATCTAAACTGAGATAAGTATTAAATGAGAGCAAAAAAAACCTGCATTAAATCCTGTTTTTATTCTCTTAATTGCTGCTTATACCTGCTCTTTTGATGTTATTACAAAAAAATCTTTGTTATTTAGACCATATTCCAGTATAATCTGAGTTCAGGAATGCTAATAACTCTTGAACCAATCATGTCCTTTTTAAACAATAATTGAGAACCGCTTAATTGCTCTTCATATCCTGTCACCATTTGATACACTACACAGGTAACAACTTCACTATGATGTATGAAGCTAATTAGCTAAACTATACTGTAGGTACTATGCTTTCAATAAACTCAATTATATTACAGATTGTTTATTATAATTTCATCAATAGAAATGAGACCAGAAAGTTGTTACGCAAATTGATTTGAACCTTTGTCTCACGGTTCGCGCTTTCTACGTGACAGTTTGAAGGCGAACTACCTACGCGATTCTGTTACCCTGGTTACATAATTACAGTGCATTTCATAACTATTAATTACAGTAACAACCTAATCTTAAACTAAACTTGTAATTTTAAGCATGATTATTTTAGGCTAGCTGATGAGCAACGGGAGGGTTAAGAGTAAAGACAGCATATGCGAAGAAAGCGCGAAAAAATGTACTTAGTTTTTATTTACAACATCATATCAAAAAACTCCTAAATTATCAGTGTTTCTGTATGGTAATATAGTAGAATATTGTGCATGAATTATAAACAGCTACCTCTTAAATCACTCTAAAAAGGAGCATTAACGTACATTGCGTACTTTTAAAGATTGAAGCGTACATAGGGACAGACATACAGACTGTACCTAATAATCATTTTTTCCTATTGCTAGATCTCCTTAGTAGTCTTAATTAAAAGTAACATCTAATCTAATCTCAAAATACGATAGAATAGGCCATAGTTAACAACTCTGAAGTGTCCCACGACATTGCAGAGGTTTAGAGGCAATAACCAGTAACCACTCATCATCAAGTGGCTCGTTCGGTCGTTGATTTACTATCTATAAATCAGTGTTGTCAGTTAAATAAGTAGTATATTTTGAATCTTCAAGTACCAATTTTCGTGTCACAAGGAAGTGGTCAACAAAAACCATGAGCTTCAAAATGTCGAGAGTATTGTAATAAACTTGTTCACAATACCCAATCCATCGTAGAACAGTTATGTTGCCACTGCAAGTAAATGTTTCCGCATACCGTCTTGAAGCTTAAACATCTATGGTTTTTCAACATTGCACTTCCTTACTTAGCAACAAGTTGCATTTGGACACGACAGAAGGTCGACCGGTACAGCTGATATTCTCCTATACGGGATTCATTCAGATTTGTTTTATACGAAAATTGTTTATTAATTTCAAGAAAATGTTTTGGGGATCATTTTATGTCATAAAAAATATTACGTAGGTAAATATACTTGTTATGGAATTTCTCAAGAATACTTTGCCGCCATTTCCAGACGTGATTGAAAATGGCAACGGAGCCCTTTTGATGTGTGAATCAATAGGATGCCTTGAATGTTTTTCGAAAACTCAAATTCTTCAAATCAAATTTCCTAAACTTGTTTGTTTGAAATTATAAATCGTGCAGCTAATCGCCTTGGAAACAAATTCGTGTCAATAGAATTTAGCGCCAGAGTTTCATACGAGCAAAATGTCAACTGAATTGTGCCCATGCTGTTGTAAAATTTTATAGATTTTTAAAGCTTTTAAACCGATTAAATAAGAACAATAAGAACCAAGCGTTTAATGACACCTTTATTGAACTGAAATTATTAATTTAAGAGCAAAATTCTTCATAATTAAATTAGATTTTAAAAGTAATATAAATATAACTATTTCTAATTATTAATTTACGGTGTTTTTTTGTTTCTGTCAATTGTCTGATTCAAAGGGAGAGATATAAATGGAACATAATTAATTAAAAGCCACTTTCTCATGTAAAGACACAGCATCAGGAAAACTACAACAGGTTATATTTCAAACTTGTTAAGACCAGTTCTACTTTGCAAAACATAATACCTACCAGGATTATTAATACGTTTTTATGACTTCGTTTAGTTTTAAGAGCAATGCAATTTAATATTTCTATTTATCTAATACTAGGTGAACCGCGCAACTTCGTCTGCGTCAGAGAAAGTTACAACATAGCCTATAGCCTTCCTCGATAAATGGACTTACCAACAGTGAAAGAATTTTTCAAATCGGACCAGTAGTTCCTGAGATTAGCGCGTTCAAACAAACAAACAAACTCTGCAGATTCACTAATATGAAAACAACACAACATCAAAATACAAAAAGTCGGAGAAACAAATATTTTAGCTTTCGATCTAAATTTCGTGACTCATTCAAATAACGGTAATTATAACCAATACTTTCCGGTCGTTTTGTAAATAAATTAATAATTGTACCTACATTACTTAGCCTTGTCATATGTGTTTAGAGAGAGGCGACACTCGACCAAGGTGACGGCCCGTAAACAATGTAAGTGTGGGCAATAGACATTTTTATTCATATTGCACAAGCAATCAAAGTAAAATGGGCGTATGTGAACAACTTCTATATAACTGATGACTCAGTATTCGTGGAAGCGATCAGCATTGATAGGTCAAAGTCCATAAGTAAGTAGGTATTGGATGCTTGTTTGATGATTCGCAAATATCCCAACGTGTGTGGAATATCAAGAAGTGTCTAAAACTCTCTGGGAACATACATACTTAAGAGTGTAAGTGAAAGATTTACTGAAAAAAAGAAAATCACTACTTTTTTATTAAATGCATATTATAGTCTTCCTTTTGCTCTACCTAAGCATTAAGTTAGTTGAATATAGTGGGCGCCAATTGATAAATAATGACCTCATAGTGTCTTTATATTGAAGATCTTTATGAGCGACGTTTACTACTTACCATTAAGTGTTCTGTAAGCTTGAATACTAATAATTGCAATAAAAAGCTGTTCAGACCATTTTGTCAATCTCTTATTTATTCACATAAATGCTATAAGCTTATTTAATAACCGTATAAGTTTAATCAATACATAGTATAAAACAAAGTCGCTTTCGCTGTATGTCTGTATGTATGCTTAGATCTTTAAAACTACGCAACGGATTTTGATGCTGTTTTTTTTAATAGATAGAGTGATTCTTAAGGAAGGTTTGTATGTATAATAAATGCATAATATAGTAGAGAAACACTGATAAATTTAGAGGTTTCTAATGTGATGTCGTAAATAAGCACGTTTTTTTGCGCTTATATTGCAAACGCTGGCTGAACCCTACGAGATAGACCAAAATAATGTACTACAGTATTGTTCACCTTAAAAAGTTCAACAAAAAAGTCCGCGATGGTATATGTCTATCTCTTAGGGATAACCCAGCATAACCATTTTTATTCTTTACTAAAAAATGGTTATTTACGAAGTGATTTTAAACAATACAGCATTAATCCTTATCCAATTAAGTACCGTAAATAAATTGTGCATTTATTATAGATCAATATGCTTTTTACAGCATGTAATTTAAGTGAATATTACCGAAGATATTACAAATTTAAAATGCAGGGTCGTAGTTGTTTGCGCCGGGCGCGTGCCTATATAGGCTACAATTTTTGAACCCCTTTGTAACGCAGACGAAGTTGCGCGGGTCATCTAGTGTAATATAAGATAAGTAGAATTCCAAGTTCGTATCAATTTGAAGTCATAAAACACATTTATTACGTTTAATAATAAATAAAGAGCGTGTTCTTGTCCTCTGAACCTCTCGATAAAGTGTCTGTTTACGCAGGTGCACTATCACCTTTATAAAACCTCAAAACAATTCTGAGTGGCGTAACTATTCAAGGCAGGCCGTATAACATGAAAGAAGTAAAAGTAATACCAAGACTAAAGACCACACATAAAATCTTATTGCTTTAGATAGGCACTCGACCTTATGGTACGATATTTTGTGGATATTTAATTTTAATAGTCTAAGAGGTTATTTAGCTTTATGTGAAACTGGCTAAGTTTACCACTTTGCACGAAATTCCAACCAGATTTTTATGTAAACCCCAAAATTAAGCTTTTTTTGGCTACTTATTTCAATTTAATCGTCTTACCATGTCGTTATTAAGCCAAACCTTACTCGATCATTATAATAGGCTATTCAACACTAAAAGATCGATGCACTTCCTGTGATTAGAGCATTCAGACAAACTCTTCATAACAATAGCACTTACAACCTAATTAAGTTAAAAAAAAAGCTTAATAGATGTGATAATGAAAGCGAAAATGGTACAAAATGGTGCACAAGACACATTATTCTTTATAATATACTTAATATTACGTATAATTCAACTACCATCTTTGTTGTCTATCGTGCAAAAACGTGACAATTGCAATAAAAATAAATTACCTCGTCCGTGAGACTGATACTTTTTGTACAGTTATAGTGTCTACTAACAAAGAAAAACCATTCATGATTTGATAGGTGAAATCTTATAATTTTACATAATTGTGTGTGTTACTTACTATGCAGCAGTAGTGATTCTTCACATACCTCGCATTTGAAACTCATTTTGACCCATTTAACCTAATCGCGATGTTTAACGATGCAATCGATTGAAGTCACATCCGATGCACATTGTTTTTGACATTGTTTCTCACAACTCATTAACAGCGTCAAGGAAATGTCTCACAGCAAGCGCACTCCGTGACGTCTACGTAAACGGACAAAAACATTTACCAAATAAGAAATAACCACAATAATCCGACGTCTATTATAAAGATTCTTCGCGATCTTCACACTTCGTTTAAGACTCAATGCCAAAGTAAATCAATAAGATTTGACGATAAGAAACGAAAGGTACATTTTAGATACAACTGCATTGTAAGTTATATTGCAAACGGATATTAAAATTAGCGAAAGTGGAGTCGATTTTGATGATTTTGGAGAACGGAGACTTTGAAAAGCAATTATGACTTTCTTGGATTTGTTGATTATTATTATTATTCCTTGGTTTTCTTTATAGATACGGTACCAACCCATTACTGCCCACTGTTGGGCTCAGGTCTCTTCAGAAGAGGGATTAGGCATAGTCCACCACGCTTGCCTAGTGCGGATTGGGGACTTCATATATTTTCAAAGGATTTTTAGAACCCTTTTCCGATATGCAGGTTTCCTCACGATGTTTTCCTTCACCGTTTTTAGCCAGTGGTGTTGTGAAAAATTGCACATAAATATTTTTCATATTAAGATTTAGAGGTACCTACAAGCCGGCCGGTTTTGAACCCGCGACCTCCCGTACGAAAGGCAAGCGCTTCAACCACACGGCCACCACGACTATTTCTTTATAGATACTCGGTGTTATTGTTTTTAATTTCCTTAACAACTTTAGCGGATTGCTTTTAGAAGGATTATTTTACTAAAGCAAATCACGAGAACCTTAATCCCTGCACATTTAAATTATTAATAAGCCTCAGTTAAAGCGAACTTTATGTCTCAGGAGTCTTCTAACATTACTTTCTTAATAGGACCAGTGACCCGCTGACAGCAACGATTCTATTGTATAACTCAACATTGATCTCAATACCTTTAGATCTGACATTTAAAGGATAACGTAACAAGTCGTCAGGAGCAGTCTTTCTAGTGAATGTAACTATGTGCACATCAGTTATCTTTAATGAAGTCTTCAAAACAAGCTACTTAGATAAATTGAAGTCTTTTTTGTTCACTTCTCAAACCACTAAAGCTAATCGTTTTAGAAACTACGTAAGTTAGTCACAGCGATGTATTGTTTTGGTATAGATAAAAAGAATAGTAAATGGCTCATACCATGTTAAGAGCACACACATCTACATTCATTGTATAGATTTTCCTAATACCAGTATTTGAAAAGCGTTAATAGAAAAGTAGATTCCAAATAAAGCAAATTAAGTGATCAAGCCAAGAATTACAGTAGTAATATGGGGGCGGCGCGACGGGAAAGAGTGCCTTGGGCGTAACGCGTCGCGCCGTCCCTCATAACCCCGTGCTGGGTTCTGGCCTCAGCCGGGGTTCGGACGCTGAGTGTGAGCGGTTGGAGGTTTTAGTGCGGTTCAACTCCCACATACGGGATCCGGTGATTTCCTCCCACTAAAAAAAAAAAAAAAAAAAATAATCTGTATAAAAACTTTTTCAGACTTCCATTACAATTACAAAATATACTCGCAAACGAACATAGTGCACTTGCAACGACCCACATAATAATATATCCAATTCTTGTTCAAGCTACAACTTAACAGTGTGGTGCAAGAAGTGGGACAGCCATCGACCCAGTCGAACAACTTGTTGAACGATTATCTCGGGTTTTAAAAGGTGCAGCTGAATTTTTACAAGCGACCACTTGTGAACCACTCATGAGCGAGTCACGAGTCACGACGCTCTTGGCAATATTGATTTTTAATGATCCATATTTTTTGACAGCATGTGATTGAATATGTGATAATAACTTTATTTATTTTAGTCGACTACTAGCAACTTATGGGGACGGAGCGACGGGAAAGAGTGCCCATGGCGTAACGCGTCGCCCCGTCCCTCATAACCCCGTGCTGGGTTCTGGCCTCAGCCGGGGTTCGGACGCTGAGTGTGAGCGGTTGGAGGTTTTAGTGCGGTTCAACTCCCACATACCCGATCCGGTGATTTCCTCCAACTAAAAAAAAAAAAAAAAAAACTAGCAACTTATGTTCAGTTTTTTGTTGTTTATTTTCGTACGATAAATTTCAATGCTTTAGTAAAAGGCATTATTGACGATGGGTTACAACCTATTTATAGATAAACTATAGTTTACTGAAGGTGACAGAGGAAACAAACCAGAACCCTAAACAGCGCTTTAATTTAAGTCCTATCTGATTATTGGGTATCCAACTGTAACCGATACAAAGCTCCGTAAAGTAATATGCATGTAGATAATAAGCTATATCAGTGTGTAATCTACATCTGCAAAATATGGTATTTCATATTAATTTTCGAGCGAGATAACAATTTCTCTTTGTTTATAAATACTGGGCGTGAAAGTTCGACGAATAATGTTATATCAATCTGCACCTAAAAGATATATTGATATCTTTATTAAGAAGAAATATTAACGCAAGTAGACCTATGTGATTGGTACAACCAAAATCAAAATGGTAGTTTTATTAATTACAGTACCAAGATTAAACTTCATTCTATGGTTAGACCAAAATGTAATCTCGTTCGTTGGTATATTACAAGAGCGGCTAGAGAATGATAGTATTATTCCAGTTACTTCATGTTATTATATCCGAGAATCTCTCCTGTATTTGGACAAAAATATTAGGTTACCTAGACACTAAACTCATTAAGTACTTCCTTATCTATTCGTGTTTATGGTTCATACAAAAACATACACAAAGAGTCGAGCACGTTAGATAACCGTGAAGTCAAAACGGTGCTCATTGTTTCATCGTATGGGAACCTTACGTGCTTATGGGAAGAAACTCGAATACACTGTGATTAATGACACTTATAACAGTATTCTTTATGAACTTTTATATTTATATTTGAAGACTTAATTCGCAAACAGCAGTTTTATGTAGGGCGCATTGTAAGCTTGCTGACTGCTAAGAGAGAGTAAATAATTTATACCTACTTACAATTACTTTACGATTGCATTCCTTCCTACTAATAAAAGTGTAAATTTAACACTTTCAAGTTGCTTTGACGAATGCACTTAGAATAAAGAGACGAGAAAGATTTCTCGTGGGTAAAATGTTGAAGTTTTGTTAATACATTTCTTAAGATTGGAACTTAAATTAAGTCAGGCTTCACACAAGACGTATCCGGTGAACGTTAAAAACCTTAACACAAATGTGAAATACTATCGCAAATAAGTCAGTTAACCGTTCGCCCATTAACAAATAAAAAGTAATGAAATAAATATCGTAGCGTTTATCCAATTAGGGTCGTCGTGAAACTGCCTTTAAATGTACAACAATTTATCCATTACTATGTTTAGACTTCGTGTTATCAAGTTGACTTCCTGAAGGCAAGGCGTACTATCTTGTACCATCGGGGCGTTTAGTCTTTTGTTGTAACACTTGGAAACTGCTAGCAAAATTGTGTAAATAATTAAAAGCTGTTTCAACATTGTTAATGGTGATCGCTCTTTAACTTGTTTGCGGTTTGCCTAGGCTTTATTTATTAAATTTATACGTTGAATTCCCTTGTTATTAAAGCATTAAATTTAGTCACTACTGAGTGTCCAAGACAATTTCGCTTTTTTCACTAAAAAGTTTTACAAAATATAACAATTTTGAAGTTAAATAAATTATAAATTCTTAATTATAAATTGGTCGTTATTATCATTCCATGTTTTGTAATTTATGACAGACTCTGTGAATGCAATCCTCTTTAGGAAACAGCGTCTTTGCTACCAACTTACACTTCACCCACAGTACCTATTGGCGACAGTTAGTTTAGGTCACAGAGTATCTACAGCTACAACCAACAAGCCAGTTCAGCTGACAGCTCCGTTGTAAGCGGACGTCCTCGTCGTGAAATGTGATCAGAATTTTAAAACGCGTGCACACTTCATAAAACGTGATTGCTTAGTTTGTTTGCATAATTATCTCGATTATAAACAAGTTTAGTACATACTTCCATGACTTTGAAGTGAGTTTTACAATAAATTCCAAAGTGCTATTGTGGACATGTTCTGTTTAAAAACACTTGACGATTTATCGCTAAAAAGGAACTTTGTCCGGAACTACGGAAAACATACAAAGGTATGAAACTGAATTTCAATACAAACACTTTCGGATTTAAAATCACCACATGTAATACAAAACCTAGTGGGATAAATCAGTATTACAAACTATTTTAAATACCACGACCTGCTATTGTTTTTAAGTTTACGCCATAGAAAATTCATTTGTAGCTTTGTAATATTAAAACATTATTTATACTGTGAACTATTCAATGATCCGTGAATTAGGTTTATTACAAGAGAAAAACATATTTTATTATAATATTTAAGTGTAGCACTGTAACGTGCAAATGGCAAAATAATGACAAACAAATGTATCTATTTATCCGCAATTTCGTATTTTCTAATGTAGAATTATACTATACAAAAAACTAACCGATATTGTGTTTGTTTAAATTTTTCTTGATATAAATTTCAACATTCGTATTTGAAATTTCTATTGCTAGCGTTTTTAATATTGCACAAGGCGCAGATTTTTTTATCACATACATCCAAATATCACATCGTATCTTAAATAACTCTCGAAAAAGTTTTTGTTTCAATCTCGACAGTAGGCTCTTTACCTTTTCTGATCCTGTGACAATAATCGGTATCCATTCCTGTAATTGGTCATAATAATATATTTTTCTAAGTCAGTCGTAATCTTTCTTAGATATAATATTATATTTTCTAGTTATACACATCTATTTGTTCGCGAATTTTTTTATCACGTACGTGTGTTTGTTCAGTGAAAATGAAGCTGCGATACTAATGCAGTAAAGATAACGTTTCCTTGGGCTGCGGTGCGCGGTTACAGAGCAGTGTGCTGTTCCAATCTATGTGGTTTAGTTTCTTTGTTTCTGTAAATTGTATACCACTTCGAATTTTCCTTTGATTTTGTGGGTAAGTAAAGTGTATATTAGTCCCATGATAATGTTCCTAATTTGAGAGATAATCCGAAATTTAAATATCAAACATTTTTACTTAAATTTTAATGTTTAAAATCATTTTAAAGGAAAGTAGAAAACCTAATGGGAAAAGAAGTGAAAATATACTCTTCCGAGAATTGAGAACAAGTTAATGGGAACACACATATTTGAAACAATGAGCAATAATTTAAATTTATGGTGTCTAAAACACTATACGATTTATCTCGTCCCGAATAACTAACGACAAAATTCGCAAAGGAGGACGATTCTGTATCATTCTGATTCTAATGATTCTTTTCTAAATTACCTAAAATAATAATTAGTAGGTGGTACTACAATTAGACAGAACAATATTTAGTTGAGGAAGAAACTTCTAATATGAGGTATATACGATTTGTTAGTAAAACAACTAAGTTTGTGTAAAGTGTTTTGACTACAGAAATTGTAGAACCAAAACGAGGTTACCGTATTCGCATCATGAAATCGAAGAGATTAAAATCGGCCATAGAATGAACGTTTTTACTTTTAATGACTTTTATTAAATCGCGATTAAGTAGTTTTTCAATACGACTGTAGATACAACCAAGCTGTTTTATTATGTTTTATTTTTTTATGTTTTATATCGGTATTCGGTACATAGGTATTTTTCCAGCTGACATTGTCTAAGGGCTAGCAAGTAGTCAAAATAATAGTTAAAAAATATATAAATCAGGCAATCAAAACTATTTATAACATAAATTGTTGGTCAGTTATATTCACATTCCTAAATTAGATTACACTGTGAATTGTGATAAACCAGCCGTTATCTAACGTCATTTATAATCTCAAGAATTAGGCTAAAATATCATATTTTGCGACTAAGAATAAAATATTTTGTTAATTAGATATTTTCCTACTTAGTCCTTGAACAGTATTCACCAATGCTAAACGTCTGGACCTCTCACGGGATCAATTTTTGACGCACGATATTTTCTGATCCCATAATAAAGTTTTCTCGGGAAAGTATGGTGGTGGGTTCCTATTTCCTTCTTCGGTTTTGTAATAGACTGATTCATTATTCGTAGTAAATATTCTTTGATTAAACAATTAATAAATTCAGCAGACATAATTTTACTATTACTGTAGTGTTCGTATTATTTTGGTAGGCAACGATTTATTCAACACCGTTTAAAATTAAACAAAAATAGTAATTAAAATTTAAATCATATTTGCTTGATAATGGTTTCCTTTTCTTCCTATTACACAAAAAATAACTTAAAAATAAATTAAGGAAGTCGAAACCTAAAGCATAATAATAAAAATGTTATTTTGTGTATTCTTTTTGCTCATGATATTTATCTCATCAAAAACAGAATTTATTTACTTTTTGTGGATCCCAAATTATGTTTTTTACGTAAACACTGTTTTTCTAATGAACCTACTACAACAATAGGTACAGGTTATTTTATTTTGAGTGCTATTTCTTTGGTTGGTACTTAGTAATTTAAATAAACTTCTGACTAAAAATAATAGTTATAGTTTTATTTTTTGGTAAAGATAATGATGGCATGATCAATGATGGATTGGCATGTTCATTATCGTTGTTTTTTTTTTCAATTCAACTATGAAATACTGATTTCAACTATGGAAATTCATAATACAGTTTATAAATAGATGAATTTACAGAATACTATAATTTTCTTAATCGTTAAACATTGCAATTACAAGAAAGATATAAAAAACTTTTCTAACAAATTACAGTACCTACTCAATTACGTAAATAATTATAATGTGCTTTAGCAGCAATCATTACTCAAATTAGAAAACTAAACCAACATAAACTGAATATTCTGAGTACCTTTTAATTAAGCCACACAATTACAATTCAAATATAACGCACATAATTTATTTTAAATAACTAGTAATTCAATGCCATTATTTATATGCGACGCTTACTTAACTAAGTTTTTATAATCATTAAGATTGTCTGATGAAAAACTCGTTTTTACACGCTTCAGGAGTCGCTGGCAAGACGAGGGCATTTAGAATCATTCGAAACGTTACATGAAGCTATTTTAAATTAATTGTTTTACATCTAAACATCATTGTTATGTAATCTATTTTATATTTAAATAGGTACCTATTATTGGATTCAGCATAAAAAAACATAAGGTTACTAACTATTGAGATCGACTATTTATCATTAAGAAGCTGGCAACTTTTATGTCTAAGAATGCAAAAAGGCTATAGTATACAAATCGATGACCTTGCCAATGATCTCACATTGCAAACCACCGAAATACGATCAAAATACTTCTGTCAACCGAGAAGTAGGTACATACGTTTGGTAACCGAAATTACGCATGTAGGTAATTATCTACTAAGTTTGAGTTTTAATCCATGCGAAAAGACGATGATTATAGAGTTTCAGGTGTTATTGATAATCTACTAAATTCATACATTCTTCATTCTTACAAATTCAAACAAACAAAAAATATGATTTCAAAATTAAATTATTATATTTTAATCATTTAAAGTAACTTCAATTTTCTTGTTTCAGCCTAGCCAGATGTAGCAACAATGCAGACAGCACGCGAGTCGAGCCGACAAAAGCGATGCAACAAACGAAGACATTCAAGAAAGAAATCCTTGTCTCCGTCGGATCTGAAGTGCGCTCGCGACACTAAAACAGATATAAAGTTGAACGGCAAGCGTTCTCTCTCAGAGGGGTCGGTGAAAGTGAAGCACAGGAAAAGCAACATACGACGAACTTTGACCCATCCGATCACGTGCGACGATATCCACGATGTAACGATGATTGGCACTTTCAATAAACACGTTAACGTGGAAACGCTCCCAGAGAACGATGAGTCCCATCTCCCGCCAACCAGTAGTGACAGGGACACGGAGGATGATGGAAGGATCCAGAGGCCGGCGCCGCTGAGACCGAAGTGGGACTCAGGGAGTGAGATGGACTCTCTGGTGTCAACGGTGGTGAGGAGAGCGTCCGCCCGGAGAAGAAGAACGCCGTCGAACCTAGGTAAGTTTTAATTGTGTTATAATACGAACTATGTTTACAAAAGAGGAGTATACGAAGTATGTGAAAGTATTTGCCAATATTTGAATTGATTAAATGTTATGCTGGTATAATATTTCTAAAATATTCTACTCTAATGTCAGTATCGTAACTATAATACTTACGTACTAGTCTTACTCCAAGTATACTTCTCAAATATTCAATTATGTTCTGTACCTACAGTTCAGTAGTATCATGTAATTATAGTGTACACGAGATAATATTTTTTCTCATAATATCCAAGGAGAACCTGTTCTATTAGATATAATGTTTCCGATGCAGAACATAGAGTACATGACATTTTCTATCTTGATACTTTGTCCCTTTAGCTTGCTTCTTCTTAGTTAAATTTTGTTAACAACGATTTATAATGTTAATTATTGTAATCTTACTAGTAAGTATTTAACTAGACTTTCATATCCATCTTCATCGTCATCTTTCCATAGAAATAAATCATCGAAAATCACTAAAATTCATTTATCAACTATCTAAACAGAACAGAAAATTCTTAAGATTAGGTATGTCAGGTATGTGATCGTACACGTAATGTTTACCCCTTATTTTTAACTTGAAACCAATTTGTACAGTAATAGTAACTTATAGTATCTAATTTAAAACAACGATGATTATTATTTACACATGTAGTGTAAATAAGTAATGTTTGCAGATGCTACTCCTACTTTGATAAGAGTATCACATTACTTTTTCTCAACACAAACATGATTTAAAATAAAATAGCGAAAATTATGAACTGACATGAAAAATAACTTGAAATATAATAGATAGATAGATAATATTTGATGTTCACATAAAACTGAATCTAGTAATTAATAGTTGAGTAACACAATTGCATCATTGATAAATCTCTGATCAAATGCATTCATCTTGCTTATCAAGAAAAATATCATAAAATATCAGAGTATGTAATATCGTCTACGTAATATTTACTCTAAAATATCAGCACAACACAAACTACTGAAGACTGCATCAGGTTTACAAGGTGACGTAAATAACAATTTGTTTACACGTGGATTTTTCGCCTAACAATAAAAACGAGTCGGTTCTGCTACGATACTGTTATTATAACTAAGGCGATAATGCGTATAATTAATGTTAATAATGTTTGCAGATGCTGACAATTCAAACTGGTTATTTCGTTACATTTTTTTTGCATAATCCGCCATCTTGAATTTAATTAAACCTGTGGGGCTATTACAGGATGCGTCGTTTATCGTAATCGTCTATTTTCACATCAAATGACGTCATTTTTCATAAAATTGGTATTACGGAAAAACTTTAATAATTTTACCATTTATTGTAAAACGAAGTACACATTAGATGAAAAAATGTTCCTGAAAATGCATGAACCATACACATATTTTATGACACATAATGATTTTTAATAATTATGTATTTAGATTAATGACAATTGCGGCTCAGTCACATCATACAAACATGTATCACCATTGGTGAGTATTGGTGACATGTAGCATCTATCTATTGACAACATTCTTGTCAGTTCTATGACGGTTAGCTATGAGTATTCGGTGAAAGTTATCCCGGAGCTTTCAATGGCTATTGAACAATGGTCAAGTATGCTATTTTTTTATGTGATATATACTTTCCTCCCCATGCAAACGATGTTATGCGAGCCAACTCATCATTATCACTACATACTACAAAGTAAAGTCGCTTCTCGCTGCCTATCTCTGTATTTGTACAAATATTTAAAACGTAACGGATATTAACGCAGGTTCAAGAAGATTCTGTATATTATTATTATTAGCAGTTAATAATAAGTTTCACAAAATGTATCCAGAGTATCACACTTATTTTGATAACTTTCATTATAGAATAAAAAAAACCCGATATACTATTATCTGTAATATAATCGAATAATCCATTGGAGGCAACATTTGATGGTATCTTGTTATGTTCCTAATTCCTAATTGGGTAGAGTTTCATGAGCGACAGTGACCACTTACCATCATGTGGGCGGTCAGCTCGTCCGTGTTTTAGTTAAAAATCTATTTTTGTACGCTAGTGTATCATCAGCTTTAGTAAATTTTAATTGACAACTTCAAACGTAAAGATAAACAAGTTGCACCATATGGGTATGCCTGTACAAAAAGTTGTAAAAAATTGTGATCGGTCGTTTTTGTTTATTATTCTAAAATTTACTATAATACTTTATCAATCTTGCAAAGAGCTAAATTATTATTTCCCAAATTTAAATTATAAAAACATTACTTGATAACTCTTATTTTTTCTAGGTGGAAAACAATTTTTTTGCTTGAAGTGAATGAGATGATGTAAACAGAGAAACGAAAGTAATTTTGAAATGGATGGAAATAAATTTGAATTAAAAAAATATATAGTTTACAAACAGACACTAATATTTTATTCACAATAATGATTTTTTTTGAGACAAGTCACAGAGATGACATTTCGTAACAATTTTGTTTAAAATGCATCACAAAAACACCGTATCGTAAACAAAATAGAGATGTTCCAAGTATCTGGAAACTTTTCACCGTTACGGCCGAATATCGTGCAGTAGACCCACTTGTTAGTAAGTAGTACTCATGGTTACTTTACTTTCAAGAGACACTGAAATTGTTGACCAATTTCAAATACACTTTAGACCTCTTCTCAAACCTTATTGATGGACAAAATATATTGCTCGAGGAACGCTAAAGCGGAGACAGGGAAGCCCAGTTAAAACCGACATAACGTTTTCCAAAAAAGTTCTTACGAAACGAAACGTAGATTACCGCGTAAGATTCGAATAAAAATAACGAGTTTCACCTCGCGTAGTACTAGTGGGAAGCTAGTCATAAGAGGAAGATAAAAGGATCATCTTTAAAAATCTTCGGAGCATTCCTCATGCAAAAGACGATAAAAGAGAGATCTGCAAAAGCTTTACGTTAATTTATATTAAAATTATCACCTAAATGTAGTTGGAAAGATACCAAAAATAAATAACAACGAATACTTCAATAATTAAATTCAAACTTCTTAAGGTAACCTATGCAAACCATATTTGAACTGCACGCCACTGTTTCGGAATTCGGAACACAGAATTTTTTGTTTTCGGTCAAATAACTATTCGTTACATCTCTATTTCACAATGTCATTTATTGACGTTTGTCACAAAAAACAATATATATCCTAAACAAAATCAAAGTGTTTGTTTGTATATCAAAATAATAATGTTTAAAAATTTATTGTTTTAAGAACTTAGGACTAAATCGCAATTAGTAATATTTGAGAAAAATATTGAACTGCCTATTGCATATCACAATATATTCCAAACTCAGTAAAATGTAAAGAAAAATAAAAAATAGAATCATTTTGCCAATTTACTATAGACTCTTAAAAGTCCATACTAGGTATGAAAAAAAAATTAAATTGATTGCTTTCACAAAATTGTGTTTCAAATAAAACCAAATGAAAAAATTACCACGAGTGAATCCCAAGAAAAACAAAGCATAAAAACAATTTTTTAGAGTTAAAATATTCAAAATAATAAACCTTACAGTCTCTGTAACAGTGTTGGCAATTGGCATTAATCGATTGATTTTTCAATCGAACTTAAGGAATATCACTAGAGGGGTCTTTTTAAAAAAAGGTCTGTCGGACAAATTAAAGTATAATTTGTTGATGGCTTGATGTTTTGGGACGGGGTACGGAACCTGGAATTACTCGTGACCTGACCCTAACTTAACTGTTTTTCTAGCTCATTTGACGTATTGTCAATCAAAGTTTATTCAATTTACATGGAGCTAATATAAATTTGTTGAAATAAAATTGGAGTACCTAGCGGTCTTTGTAGTTTGTAAATTAAAATTAGCAGCTTTTAAAAGCAAGATGCTGTGAGTGTTGGAACGAATTTGAAGTCTCTGAATACTAGTAAAACGTATAATAGTATTTACTACAAATTGAACGTTTTAAGTGTAAAGATGAAAAACTATACATGTTGCTTTACGTTATAAATGTAATTAAAAATTTATGACTTTTTGTTCTTTATTTGTTTTAATTTATGAAATAACAAAGTTAAGGTAATCATTTTTATATAACATCCATGTATCACGTTTTTTGTGTTCGGTATTCTCCTACACTCTTAACGGTTCTACCAGCTACTGTGACTTGCGAGATTTGCTGCCATCAACAGCCTGACGCCTACCATAAAAGAGCTTATTGAATTTCTTTGAAGGACATATCATAGCGTGCGAGGTATATCGATGCTAAGAGTTCCTGAGAAAGCATTGCCTCCCAGTAGCCACCAAGTGCAACATTTACATGTTATTTTTAGGAATTGTAGTTTATTTTTGATTTTCCTTATTATAATACTTAACTTTCCAGTACCTAATGAAATGAACTCTTATTTTGTTTGTACCTATTACATTTTCAAAGTGATAAAAATCTAAGATAGTACAAAAACGTAACAATTTTGACTTTCTCGCTACAATAGTGAATTTTTGTTCACATAGTTTTCATAACATTAGATATTTAGGCACGATATCCGTTCTTTATTTCAACTTTGTAAACTTAAAAATCATTTAAGATACTCCGAAAGGTACCTTTTTCATTTGACGTTTATAAACGATAAACTCGGATAAACAAGTGACGAATTATTCATGATTAATATCCTAAAATTGTCTGTAATACCAATTTTAACTTGTTATTTTTTCGGTTTCGTTACCATGGAAATATTTAAAGGCTTAGAATACATTCTAAATTTTTTCGCATTGTGAAATATTTATATCAATCACCGTTAAATGACTAAAAATGCATTAAACACATTCTGTGTAACGATATTATATATGTATAGCAAGTGGTCTTCATGCAAAAACTCCAGAACTCTTCCAAATTGTCTCCAACTTATTTTCAAATTAGTGACGAACGTATTGTTATCAGTATCCAAAGATCGAAAGAAGATTATCTTGATGTTTTCATATTTTTACTGCATTTTTTAAAAAAATCTCCATTGTGTACTTAGCCTTACACAGACTAATCAAAATTATGACAATTAGTGGTCATGCGCACAACCACGTTTCTTTCTAAGAAAATTCGTAATCGTAAACAAAATGTCAAAAAAATTTAGTTCATTTACGATAACGATACAAAGCTGTAATAGCCCCACTGTTAAGAAATAAATGCGAAAGAAATATATTTGAATTTAGTCACTTGTTTATTTTGTGTATTCTGGGAGTAAAAAGCTTTTATTCAATTCTGTAATACCACAGTAAACTGGAGTTATGGTTTAAAATTTAGTATTTGCATCATATAAATATTGTCAATTAATTGTGCAACAGCAATTTTAATGATTTTTCGAATTAAAATATTTGGAACAAAACTTAATATGTTTTTGTAATACTGGATTTCTCGTCGTTTTAAATTAACAAAAGCAGCAAAACACGTTGACGTCATAAATGAATATAAAAATGAAAAATGATAAAAATGTTGAAACAATAATAGCGCTTACGACGCCATCTATTAGTAATCGTATGTATTACAAACATGAACACTCGCTCAAAATGTTCAACACCATGAACAAACTCGGCCATGATAGTTCATATAGTGGCCACTAGATGGCAGTTGAAACCAGTTTACACATAAGCTTTCTTTTTCATTGCAAAGAAATGATTGTCGTTCTTTGAAATTGCTTAAAACTTGGCATAGGTAGTTTTATTCTATTACTGTTTTACAGGTGCCAGTTCTTTCTAATTACATTCTTTAACGGGAATAGTAAACATACTTAATTATAACTGTTTTGTTTTTATGCGTAATTATGTGACAAATCATACATATTGTACTTTCTGTAAATTAATACATTATAATCTACTTTAAAATATTTAAACGATACCTACTAAAGTAAAATTTTGGAGACATTCATTCGCGGTTCGCGATTCATTCTTATAATATCTATACTATCTATACTAATATTATAAAGCTGCAGAGTTTGTTTGTTTGTTTGTTTGTTTGAACGCGCTAATCTCAGAAACTACCGGTCCGATTTCAAAAATTCTTTCACTGTTGGAAAGTCCATTTATCGAGGAAGGTTATAGGCTATATTTTATTTAAAAAAAAATTAGGGATCCGCATGAAAATATCGAATTTGTAAGACGAGGTGAAATATCCAAAACCTATTTATGAGTACGCTGCAAAAACTATTGACAATAGAACAAAATGATGTACTACGGGTTTTTAGGTATTAGGCAGATCTAAAAAAAAGTCCGCGAGGGCATATATCTAACTATCATAGTTTAATCACAATAACCGCTTTTATGTTCAAGAAAAAAAAAAAATTCGTCCGAAGATTGAAATTACGTTAAAATAGTATTGTTATATTAGTCCTTATCCAAATTAAGTATTATATTATCAAGAGTATTAATGTAGAAGTAAATTACTTTTTGTTTTATTCCAATCGGATTTTTCGTTGAGAAGTTATGACGAGTATAAAACGCAAAAAAATATACCCAACGCGAGCCGTGCAAATAACAACATTGCGAGTACTGTTTGAACCCCTTTGTGACGCAGACGAAGTTGCGAGGGTCATCTAGTTAGTAGGATATAATTGTATTGAATACACATTGCAGTGTCAGAAAGTCAAATAGAAATGCAAGCTTTCCATAAGTAAATATTATTACAGGTTTTATATTTATGTTCTCGCGAAATGTTTGTTAGGAATAAATAGAAATTAACAATAACCATTTATGATTTCTTAAGAATTTATATTATTATAGATTCAGGCAACATGTAGAACATTACATTATATATTACATTATCAGTAACAAAAATGAGAAAAAAGTAACTCGAAAATGAGCAACTTTCATTTTCCAATCATGCTAAAAAACACGGTACTAACTAAACACACTAGTCTAATTACCTATCAAATGAATACAACACGATGTGCAATTCGGGGTACAAAGGGGTTCGGACGCTGAGTGTGAGCGGTTGGAGGTTTTAGTGCGGTTCAACTCCCACATATCCAAGTCACGGGGCGGGCGAGAATACTGCGATTTCCTCCAACTAATGTGACGTGAACGAAGTTGCGCCGGAAAACTAGTTTAGAACAACGTAAATAACAAAAGTAGGCGCATAATAGAACAACGGAAACTGAACTTGTAGGCTGCATGTGGGTGCCAAGATTAAGAACGAATGTATAATGTCAATGTCACCTAGTCCTGTCATCGGCACCTTTTTGTTACGTGCCCATACCACGGACACCTTGACCTAATTACCTATTGTTGCTTATAACTATAATTATATCTGCTATCAAGATTTATTCATCAGTGACAGTAACCTGTGGAGTGGAACTCTGTATGACGTTAATGAGCAAAGTATAAACCTTGTATTGTTACTGAAAAACTGAACTTTACAATGCTACGGAAATGTTTGTCGGAAGTGGGAAGGTTCTGTTACGAGATTGTCATAAAGACTTTATTGGATTTTTTGTTGTTTGCTCTACCAGAAATTATCACAATTTAGAAAATTGTCGATTCTATGTATGTTGTATTATAGTTAAAAAGCTTAAATTACACATTTACCTTGATTTGGGATAACTTAAATATTCACTTGATCAAACGAAAACAACACTTTCCTTTTTGCGTACACTAATATGGGTTTTCCAAAGTAAGATTTTAGAAAATTATTTATATTTATGACTCATTTAGTGCGAGTTATATGTATAGAAAGTAAAAAAAAATACACAATGAGTTTTTAACTGCCTTAACTAAAAAAAACATTACGAAATCGGATTAAAACTATTACGATGTCGTTGAAGTCTTTTGCAGCTAAACTCAGCCCACGTAAGTTGCTCTAATTCGTATTACCAAAATTACATGACTGTAGTAGGTAGAATATTAATCAAAAACTTAGCAAAAGACTATAATGACCTCCAAATTGAGTTACAAGGTCTACACTAGAATAAAAGATGGCAAAAAAGTTTAACGTTATTAAAGTTTTTATAATTTAAAGTTACGCTGAGGTAACCCGTCTCTCGTCACGGTTTGTTGAATGAGACAATGTGACATCTTCAGTACCGTTAGGCGGAAGGTTTGAAGTATATTTAAAATAGGCATGGCTTGAAATAGCAGGGCTGCTATTTCACAGGTGATGTGTGAAAAATCATTAAACAATTTTTTTCATTTGATTTTGCTAATTTTTCGGGAGTAGTAAAAAGCACTGCTACTACTGAAAACATGATTAGAAAGAATAAAAAATATGGTGAAAAAAATACAATTTACTTTTTTCTTAATCTGTTTTAAAATAGTATAGTGGAAAAATAGTACAATAACTTATCAAAACTTATAATAACTTAGAAAAAAAATATTGCTGTTAGAAAAACGCGAATTCACTGTGAAATATAATTTACACTAGTTATGTTTCCCATGCCTAGCCTTAAGTCCTAACAGGCTGTTACGAGGGCGTACGTGTGTGGGTTGAAGCCCTCCTACGTACCACAAACAAAGCCAGTTCTTTTTTCAAAGTAATCTTATTCTTTAAACAGTTGTTGGCCGGCCGGTGTTTGGTCTAGTTCGCCATTGCAAGGTTCATTGTTCGTTCGTTCGAAATTCAAAGTTAGTCGTAAACGCCAGGCGCTTCTCAAGTATTTTTTTGTTCTCAAACTTTGGCCCTCGGTGGAGGTAAAGCGTTTTTTGTTGATTTCTTACCGGTCTCTTACGTCATTTTACAACTCAAGTACATTTTGTTGTTGCCGTTGAGACGCACGGTGAGTCACGACTCTAGTTGACTTCGATGTCGATATTTTCTTATCGATGAACAAGAAAATTATGAATTTTACTGAAACTAGTCTGAATTTACAAATTCGTTAGAAATATATAAAATCTCATGACGTCGTGAAGTGTTTGCTTTTTGATTAGACAAATTTATAAACCATTACGTTTAACTATACTTTATAATATACAATCACGTAGTCACATAATTATGTAAAAATTCAAATACCTACCACGCACGTGTAGAATTTTTATGTAGAATTTACTTTCTCTTCCAAAGAATTTCTTTGAAGAAAATGGAAAGCGGTCAGTTAAATTTGGTAAAAAGATACATTAAATATGCAAAATAATGTGTATAAGTGGTTTATACAAGGTCAAGAACGTTCGAAATTCCAAAACCCCAATAAAATCTCAAAAGCATAAAACATACAAATAAACTACTTTTACTGGCGTAATAGTTGTATTTTTTTTAAATCATGATTACGAGTTATCAGTGTTATTGAATCTTCATGATTTGCTCTTTTATGACACTTCGTAATTATAACTCTGACTGATTCAAACTAGTGATGTTTTTATTCTCAACCATTAATGTCTACAACACTATGTTGACTAGTAGAGAACGCTTTTGGATTAGTCCACCATCTACATAGTCTAACAAACTTATCAAGATTGTCTTTAGCATTCAACTTAACACAGATATGCATCACTATAAAGATTCTTAAACAGATGCTTTAATTAAATAGTGTACGTCACAGCGACGTCGATATAGTAAACAATCGAGTGTGGAGCAGCACTCGAGTCCCGACGCAACAGTCGGCCGGTCGCTCCGCACATCCGCCTGCGCTCACACCGGAGCCCTAAAGCCTGCTAAACTCAAAACAAAACTAAATATTGTAATAAAATGTTCAGTGATAGAGCGTACATATCGCGCGAAGGCTTCGCCGTGAATTCGTGACCGTTATAGTGATTATTGCAAAACAATAACAGTTGTGTTGCTCAATTAAAGTTTCATCTGTGTTTCATTCTAATTACGACATTGTGAACGAAGTGCGGTTTAGAGTCCTTCGAAACCTTATACTGAAACCTTTTGAGGTAACTGAAATATAGGTAAGTACAGCGGATGTAGTAATTGGATCGGACGCCGAACATAATAGGATACTGGTTTAATCACCTTATTAAAACATGTTTTGAGCCGATACTGCTGGAGTACCCCGTGATTGTTTTTTCAAACATCCTCTGAAGGAAGTCGTAAATAATTGAATTACAATTACACGGGTCATCGACACCTGTTTTGCCACGATTAATAACCGTCACCAATTGTTAAACTTCTATAGTTTACAATATCTTTACCTCTACAACGTATCTGCTATGTGGTGTGTGATTGCAGTGAAACGAAATATTATTATCAGAAACACTATAAAATTAAAAACTCATTTTGAACATTTCGAAAGCTCTACTTAATCTGTTTTAAACACGCATTGACCTTTTGCTCTTGATGTAAAAAAGATCTTAAAACGTAGGCTTTATTCTTTAACTTAAACATTGAAATGCGTTTTTTTTTCTAAAGTAATTACAAATTCTAGACAAAATATTAAAAAAAAAAAATCCTTTTTTTTTTTTAAAAAAACAACAACTTTAACGTTAAAATGAACTAAACAAATACATAAATTATTAATTTTCCACATTAATAGTTTTAATACTAGTTTTTACTATGGTTTCGCTATCAGGTATCAAACACCTATGGGTAAGCGCATGTCAATACCTACGAATTGAAAAATAAAACACACAGAGACTATTCCTGCGGTTTGAGAATAAAAAAGATTCACGTCAAATCGAATGTTAGGAACGGTGAAATCAATTCGGCCTGGGTTCGAAAAGATGACGTAACTTTAGAGCTGGCCTAACATCACGATCTGGCTTTGTGCTCGGGATGTAAGCCTTCAAAGCGCTATGAATCTGAGCATGTTCTAAATTGGATATGTTTTAGAATATAATATAAGGCTTTTTGGTCTATTTCATTTGTAACAGGATTCGGATATGATTTGACACTTTCGCAATAACGCTTTTTACAAATACGACATAAAATAAAAGTTTCATTTTAATTTTTAAGTCTTAATTTTAATATAAGAAAAAATAAAAACCAAGTTTTGTCTCTTTACCTGAAATACAATTAATACATATATTTCTTAATTGAGACCTGTGACATACAAAACTATCCAGTATTCAGCTACAGGCAATTAATAAAATAAATAAATTAAAATGATGTTTAAGGTCAACAAAAAACTGCAGAAACTCGAATTCATAAAATCGTCCGAAGTATCGATCTTGTTTATAACTTAATACAAGAAAAAGCTGAAAGAATGACAACCTTGACTAATTCTAAAATTGTTGCCTCTACATTTTTCTGTAAACTTGTTCGAGACCAAATATTATTCAAGTTGTGCTCTGAGATTATTACGGTTTTATCACAGTTTTTTACTTAGTGATCGTACGTCAAATTATATTTTCAATTTTCCTCTTACTCAGAAATGTTTTCTTTTGTCACTTAATCGCATTAAAACGCCTTAATAGCATAACGAACAAACTGAACTACGAATTTAACACTCATTTTTTGCGAAACATAATGGAATTATAACCATTTCAACAACAGAATATAAATATTTTCAAATAGTGAAGTTATGGCAAAAGACATTGGTATTTCAAAGAAACTAGAATGTACTTGTGCACCTGCTCAGCCACCATAGTGCCGGTCCCATAATGTTCACGGTGCAGTACCCGATACGTGGCGTAATTACGACTCCCCTTAAAACCTTATCGGTTTGTTATCGTGGGCACTGAAGCGTTTATTCTACAGGTGGGGTGTATAAAAGGGTCAGTAAAATATTATCTAGAGACTGAGTCATTATTAATAGTTTCGTATGCACACTTAAATAAAATGCCTACATGGCAATAAAAAAAAATGCTTGTTTAACTTGGTACTTAACATCCTGAAAGAGTTAATATAAAATGGGAAAAAATTCCGCCCCCTTTAAAATCTGCAGCGCTGTCAGCCTTTTTAGTCTCATAGGTTCGTTAACTCCTTTTTAAATTTTCTTAATAAATGCAACTTACCAAAGCCACTCTAATAACAATTAATGTATTTTTTTTGTCTATCAAACTGTATTGATTGGTTAGTTCTGAATGGTAAAACCACTAGTGATTAAGGTTGCCAAAGAATTACAGTATAATGGTTTTAGTATTAAAACATCCCACGTTTTTTCCAGAATACGAAATTCTATAATTATTTTGTGATCTAATCCTATTTGTGAAGTAATGTTATTTCTATTTTATAACACTGTTGAAGATTCTTTGTAATTCTTAGTTATAAAATTGTTTGCACTCATTGGATATCATTAAAATTCTGGAACTAAACTAGAGGTTTCCTACACTTATATCAAATATTTATCATTGAATTCCATATACTATTCACAATATAAAAATAAAATATTACAATAAGTGCATATTCTGTACTTTAACTCCTATCACGATTTAGACATAAAAACGTGTTTACTCATCATCAATAATTCTAAGAAATCATCAATAATTTCATGAAGACCCGTCCCAAGAATAAATAATTATCAAAATATTCTTCGAATCACTTGATTTTTTTAATATTCGAATATAAAACGACTTGAGGAAATTATATTGAGCTGCTTTGTTTCATCACTAACGCAAATATTAATAAGTTCTTACCACGAAAATATAGTGAGCGATCCCGATGATTACTGTTGTATTAGTGTTTATAGAAATGCAATTTCATTGTGTTCAGATGCATAGATTGTTCAGATATATTCTCATTTATAGCTTTCATCTTACAATACTGCGCGGGTCACCCATCCGTGGTGTTTTCTACAACACAACATTAACATTCAATTATTGTGTTCAGCATTCCAGAAACTGCACACTTGCTTCAGAAATATAAGCAAGAACAATGACCTACATTTTGATGGCATGCCATCAGAAGAAATAAATTAAAAACTTTCATGGTAAAGAGCGTTATTTAGAAAAAGTGTTAGTTTGCATTTTACACTGGTACGTAATGTACCTATGTTATCATTTTGAAGTGAATATTCATTCATTTTTTCGTGTAATTGTAAATAGATTAAAAACTATTAAGAAGAACAGATTACGTCGAAATTAATATTTATTTTTTAATCGTAGTTTCTTAAAGTTAGAGCAAAATAAAGTTAACAAGACGTTCATCAACGACTGCAAAACAATAAAGTTCGTAAACCTTATGCAAGTGCTTATTTGTATGGTCATTATAATAATAAACACGTTGAAAATTTACATCAAGTTTTAGGATCTCTACAACGTTGTTGAAACAAACAATCGCCTCACCGCGCAAGATATATTCTTACGCTTGAGAAGCTTGCCTAGTATAAAATATCAGGAGTTTTTAATAACTTTTCATTTCATTGTTTTTGATTAATTTACAAAAACATATTACATATGACATTAAATATTATTATACATGTACGTAATACTTCTACTGTCAAAAATTAATGTTTTAATTTTTTTTCGTACAATAATACATAATTATGTATGATAATAATCGTAATATGTACTTTTGTCTCACTGTATTCGTATCTGTTTCAGAGTGGGGCGTCTACAGCGAAGCGGGCGAAGTCAGTGAACCGGAGGCCGGTCGCATGCGTCCCGAAGACTATCGGCTGGTATTCCTCAGCTCCGACTCATCGTGTCGTGAAGACACGGAAGATTCATCGTCGACCGCGTCCTCCGCAGCGCCGCCCGCGCCCGACGACTGCGACTGGGACTACTTCGAACCGGGCGCGGCGGCGGCTCAACCAACTCCATCCCCACCGAAACACACCCCTCAAGTCTGCCCTAGACAGTGCTCTTGTGGTGCAGAACCGCGTATAGTCGCCGTACCCGTGCCAGTCCCTGTACCAGTACCTGCAGCACTCTGGCCAGCATTATTAGCCTTTCCAACACAAACACCCCCGACGCCGCACTGGAACACATACCCCGGTTTCCCACCTCTAGATGCCGCTGCGCTTGCACGTCTCACGACAGCAGCTGCGGTCGCTGTCACCGCCGCCGCTACTGCTTCCGCCTCTACTCCTATCCAACCCAGTAAATTGGAGATGAACACCGTAGAAAGAACCGATAAAGCGATACAGTCTGAAACGTCACAATTATCAGACACGCACGATAACGATAATGTTGATAATGCTGTTGAATTGCGAATCGAAAATGAAAACTCAGTCGATATTAAGGTTATCGCGGAAGAAGATTGCTTGTCCGTAGCATCGGAACAAGGCGAAAGTATGCCAGAACATTTGGAAGCGGAAAAAGCTTTTCCGTCGTCGAATGATTCCGGTGACTCCAGTGATTCAGATGCAGGTGTAGCTCGACGCAGTTATGACTTGACTAGTGGAGCGCCTGAAGAGCCGGCGACCTCAGATGAAGATTCTGATGATTCAGGTGGAGGAGGAGGACAATTTTCGAGAGTGTTCGTTGTTAATCCAGCGGACTCATCCTCAGATCTAGAAGATAATGCAGACAGCAGTGGAATTGACTGTGATGATTCTTATGACAAAAAATCCGACAGTTTAGAAATTATCGCCGAAGAAATGATTATGCAAAATGAGATAATTAACTTGCAACCAAACGAGAATAGAAATCAAGAAAATGAAATTATTTTGTTGGAGTCTATTAGTTTTAGTGAAGATTATCCTGTGATTCCATATAAGAGTGTCTATGATTCTGGTGATAACAATGTGCGAAATAAATCAAATATTGCAAAGTTTTGCGACGAAAATATGCTTCGAAGTGAGACGTGTGAAGCATTTAATAGTTTCAATGTAGCATGCAGTTCAAGTAGTGATAATATAGATAATGTGAATGATAATGAAGTCGATCGATTCCAGAATAATATTACAAACGATATCGAGTCCGATTCCTTGTCCAATAGTTATAACTCTGACACGAGCGACATGAAAGTGAAGGTCACTGTAGAGTTATTTAATAATAGCGATAGCAATAACGAACTGGTGACTACCGAAATTCCACCGGAACCTACAATTCGCACAGTATCTTCTTCTGAATCTAATCAGGAAAACTCACTCTCATCGACCCCGGAAAAAATAGATTTGTTCAAAGGTATCGAACGCACTTTAAGTGAACTATTGAAGAAAGAATTAATGCAGGAACAAGAAGCGGAGAAAATACACGGTTGCAGGCCGGTTTGTTCGGAAACGGAGGGGGGCGCGTGCACACCTGCTTCAAGCGCGACAACAGTTTGCCGCTCGCGGACGCCTTGTGCGGACGGTTCCGCGCGCTTCACTAGCCGCGTTATGATAACACACGATCGCGTCTCCGTTGTCACGTCAGACACGACGCGGCTCATGCGCGATATCACGGTGCAACACACAAACTCACAGAACGAGACCGAACCTGACACCGATACACAACATACCGAAAATGACGAACGAAATTCGGACGAAGAAACGGCACAGCCTTCGGGTGGAGTGACTGTCGTTAGCAATGCCGACACTCTCTCGGCTGTCGTATGCCTCGAAGAGGGGCTCGCTGACGACGATTCGTGGGTCGAGGACGTCAGCCATGACGATGACGAGGCCACCACGACTTCTGACACAGATTCGGGCGACGAGGCCTCTCTGCCTTCCCGAGGAGAGGATTTCTCGTATTGTAGGCGTTCCTTAGATTTTACGCTGCATACCATAGTCGAAGAAAGTTGTGAAGAAAGCGAAACTGAACATACCACACAGAAAGCACGACCTTTATCCGCCACTGAGTTAGAAAAATATTTTTTCTTCGGCCTTGGAAACGGAAGAAATGTTCGTGAAGATGAGGATGCAGTGTCTGAAACATCGAGTGTGTGTAGTGAAGGTGGGGAATCTATCGTGGATAGTGAGCAACCTAAACGAAATAGTGAGAGTGATGATCTTGTGTCCTCACGTTTGGAAAAATATTTCTTATCGGGGTTCATGGGGTTCAATCAAGAAAGGAGGGATTCAGATGGTTCTGGTAGTGTAGGAAGCGATAGTGAAGGTAGACAAAGCCCTGAGCAAAGACGAAAACGTCTAGTTCGAGCTCGCGGTACTCCTAGATCACATTCTTCATCTTTAGATAACTTATTGACTGGAGAAGAGCAGCAGCCAGACGGACAAGAGGTATCAGATGCGTCCAGCACTGAAACAGAAGACAGACATGATTCATCTGATAGATTGGATATGCAGGGCGAATGCAAGAGAAAAAAACAAACGAAAAAAATACGTGGTTCGCCAGCCGATGAACGTCGACAGTCAGCAGAGTTTAGCGAGGAAACACGCGATGATACTCGTTCAGTTTCAGAAGGTGAAGACAGTAATTCAGTACCACGTCCTGAATTCCCACCGTTAGGTTCTGAATTATCCGAATCTAAAAAACAAGCCAGCAGAGATAGTGGTTTCGTAGGTAGCTGTGACGATCTCCTACGAAACAGTGATAACAGTTCTGATTTCAGATCTCATGAACTAAAAACTGAGCTAGAAGAAATAACTGAAGAAATAAGACCTGACTTAGAGGAACGAATCGAAAGTTCATCGTCATCGCGGCCACCGCAAAGTCAGCTCACGCGAAAAGATAGTTTTAATAACTGGTCATCAGATGAGGAAACCAATCTTATGATGACAAAAATGAGACAGTTTTTCAAACAAATGGTACACACAGGAAATAATGTACGTACGTCTACTCCCGCTTCGACAAATTCCGAAAGTTCACGTCCTCCGAAACCACCGCAATTGTTATATTTTGAAAGTGAATTAACACGGCTAATGAAAACAGTTCCGGGTATACGCGACGAAGAAGTGCGTGAAATCGTAGAATATTTATCAAGTGAGGACACGTGGAGTGATTCATACGATTCTTCAGACTATGCCGGCTCGGATGTGGAGGGAACCGCAGCTAACAGAACAGAGTTAAGAAAACAAATATCGGAGAGCTGTCGTGAGATAATCGATGAGTTCGATAGAGGTAATGGTGACGCGAAGTCACTGGAGCGTGATGCAGCCGGTGCATACCGAAAACTGGCAGCGACATTAGGCAGAGCCGGAGAAGGTTCGCCTCCACTTTTCGGCAAAGTAATGAGGCACATCGGTGGCAGACTAGTAGCTTTAATGCACGAAGTATCTGCAGGTGCATCTCCTAGTACAGACGACGACAGTGCATCCGAACCGGGGGCGTTGGCGCGTAGTAAATCTCACGATATTTTGGAGGCAACAGCGAGTAGGGGTAGTGTCGCGAGTGATAGTGAACGGTTTTCGTGGCGTGGTAGTTTTGAGTCGGCATTATTGGCCGCTGACTCGCGCGGTACACTCGGTGGTGGAGGATGTGAGGCTAGGAGATCACCAGCAGCCTTAGATTTAGCTGCGCAGAAATCTCACTCTCGTAGTTGTGGAGCCATTAGCGGCAGTGAAGATCGATTATGGCGTGGAAGGCGGCGAGCATCGGCTCCAGACGCGGAGGTAAGAAAAAAAATACATAACTATTACTTACTTCTTAAACATCGAAAAGTCGTCATGAACGTGCTCACAAAAAACCGGTATATTCAGGAAAATATATTAGGGAAAAGCTCGAATTTTAAGTGTTTATTGTGCACACGAAAAGGACATTGCAATTATCGAAGCTATCAATGTCATTTAGTAAGGTTATAATAGATAACAATAATCACAATTACTAACAATTTATCAGGTAGGTTAGTCTTTAATATACTTTTATCATTGTTTATTTTTACAACTCAACGTACCTAAATATATCTGTAGAACTGTGATTTTCATCACAATATTATGTACGTAATATAAATACCAATAAACGCTCGTCTTCATTAAAACTTGTTTACAACTTGTCCTTGTATGTTTCTATATTGAATGATGAGTAGAAAAAGACTTATAACAAAACATAAAATATTTCTTAAACTATTAGTCACAAAAACTATCGGCCCGTTAATCATGCTTAACGATAACTTGTTTATAAAATAATGACTGAGTTACATGCAACATAAAAGAATTCATTTAACTAAGTGATCATTACATAAGTGTAGATTATGTAACTTACTTATGGCTTAATAATATTTTGAACAAATTAATCATGATGAAATCTTAACTGGCATGAACTACTCATGTCATTACCACTTCTTAATCAAATATTTTGTTCTATAAAAGTTTATCCAGAATAGTAATTTTGCAACAATAATCAATTAAGTTGTTGCTGATACACAATACAATATTATATTCTCAGTCTTTATTAAAATTACACCAAAAAGCTACAATAAAATGCATACTTTCTTATTTCTTTCTCTATCTAATGGATCGAAATATGTAATATCGTAATGATTTAATTTTGATGATGATTTATGTTTTTATAAATAACTTCTGTCCTAGTTTTTGCAATAAATCTTCTAACAAACATTGCATAATCACTAGATAGTATAAAATTCGCTATGAATACATAACATACATAATGTAGTAAAACAACATCGATAACTTTAGATGTTTCAATTTGATGTAAATAAATTCATTTTTCTGCAATTATGTCGCAAACGCTGTCTGAACTTGAACCCTTCCTTTATAATGCAGACGAAGTTTTTGGACCAACTGGGTAATAAATAAAGTCCAATAAATAACAATTGTTGAAAATAACTAGATTTTTTATTTATTTATGAGAGGAATTAAAATCTGATAATTTATTTATTGCCTTGTAGACCAAGCCAACGGGCCACCTGATCGTCAGTTGTTACCGTCGTTCAGGGACCTCTATAATGTCAGGGGATACTGAAGGGTGATTTCTTTTCAAAAGTATTAGAACGTATAAAAAATTAACAAACTCCTTTGCAGTCGGAAGAAGAACAACGCTCAGGATCATTACCACGACTACCGTCCGTGACCGGTCCCACGGCTGTCCCAGTCGGGCCTGTCAAATCGGCCCGGTACAGGGCGCCCGGTTTCCGGACAGCGACACGTGCAGCGTCCGCACCAGGCCTGCACGTGCCGAGGCGGAGACGACCACCGCCCACGCCGCAACAACCGCCTCCTGCTGCACCTGCTTCTGCTCCTAGCTTAGCGGGTAAGTCGTAGATCTTAATTGTTTGGATTTCTTCTTTATGTCTTTTAGCTTAGTTTTTCTGTAATTTTCAACAATCGATGTGGTGTTCTAATAAAATCTATTGATTTATTAAGTTATTCATGTTGTATAGCAAAACATATATACTTGAAAATATTTGAAATTTATAGCAGCTCAAGATTTTTCTCCACACTAGATAATGTCACGCACTTTAAAATTAACTCAAACAAGTGGACAGTGAAAACCGTTGCTTAAATAAATCAAAACTATTAGCGCTATGAAAAGAAAAAGTTAATTAAACCAACTTTTGAATTGTTTCACTTTCTCACACGTTATCTAATATTCATTTGTAATGCAGAGACAAAATAAACAGCCCACTGTTATATTTACATATTAAACATACGCGTCTGTTAACAAATTTCACACATTGAGTCTCATCAATGTGGCATTCTCATAGAATTCATTACGACACCCAAAAAATGGAATATCTTTTTCGTCTGAAATTAAAAATGCATCTAACTGGGTAATTTTGAAAACTTATGTTAGTGTAAAATTATTGTTGTAATGACTATTTTAAATTGTTTATAATCATTTTAAATTGAACTACGCAATATACACTTTCTGCATGGCATAATTCAGATAATCTTTTAGTCGTAACTGCAGATGTTTTGTTAATATTAACGTCACTGTTGCTTTAACCTTAAAATAACTAATCCTTTTTAATTGCAATATCCAGAAAACAACAGATGCATTTGTCGTTCTTGCGTTTTTTTGACTTGTTGACCTACAAGAAAACTACCGAAAGAAAGCAACTAAATAGAGAAATCACTCACCTTAAATATTTGATGTTATAAAACGTCAGAATTCCAATCTAAAATGTAATTTTAGCAATTAAATCTGTTACGTAAAGCAGTCGGTCGTTTATTTTACGAAACAATGCTTTCTCTTATTCACGGCGAAGGTATTGAGCTGTTCATCAATTATCATGAAACTAAACACAATGAAATTAAGATTTCAGTTTAGTTTGCACTTTTTTATCCTTTGTGAGTAAAAAAGTCGGTCGAGTGAAAAAGTTATTGTTTTGAATTCAAACTTTCTTATTTTGATATTTATTTAAACAAATTGGTCACAATTTTTACACTGTTATGCAGAATTAATAGATCAATCGTGTGACTGAAGTCTGTAGTTGATAGGACTTTTATAGAAATAATTTTTAATCAGCATTTATGTTCGAATATTAAATTTAATTACAATGTAGTAGTTAAGTTTGTATGATAATATTCATATTCAATTTAACACATCGGTTAGGCTCCGAAAACCAAACGAAACATGAGTGAGACGTGTAGTACGTCAAATAAATAATTATTTATTATTTCAATAAAAATCAGTATAAAAACAAACAAACACGGTATAGGAATCTCTTAAATTAAGAACATTTAATATCAATGCCATCAAACTGTTCATAAACGGTTAACTATGATCACAACGCAACAGGAACTGGAAAGCAATGTCACGCTGAAACATTATTGTATTTAACACTTATCGTGTCCTTCTGTTTGTTGCAAATCACGCCATAATACACACAGTCCATGACCGAAACAAATTACTTGCTACACAACAGAACTATTGCCAAATCAATTACTGAAATTTCCCTATTTTTTTAAATTGGTAAATAATACATTAGAATCAATGGGATTGTTAAAAAGGGCTCATAAGTTTATAGTAATCCATCTGATGTTAATTTTGTTATTGATATAAAATTGTACAATCAAAACAAACGGCGCAATTTTTTGGGGTAGTCATCATCACTGAGAAGTCATGAATGTCATGATAAACTTAAAGATATCATTATGAAAAAGGTCTTTAGATAACCAGGCCCCTTGTTTGTCCGGACTACTAAACAGCTTGTCGTACCTCTCGCCACAATGATCACTAGGTATTCACAATTATCTTCGACGTATTAGGTTGTTACACGTAAAGTGGTAATTAATATAGTTAGATAATCCAAGCAAATAGTGTTAAAGCAATTTCCTCATAAACTTTTTTTCTATACAATTTGTTCACGAAGTCGTGCATTTTTTTAGTATCTGGCAACACTTGACAACTGTTATTTACAAACCATTGTTGTATTGGTGTCTGTTTAACCCACTTAACGGATTGCATGACCATATTGTAAGTAATGCAATAAAACACCATTTTGTTATTTTTATAACGGATAAAATTAAAGAGGTTACAACATTAAAACGGTAAATTGTGAGGCCCTTTGAGAATGTTTGTTTTTACCGCTGTACTCTTCTTTTATGTGTTTTGCTATGACGTTTTTGAACATGAGATCCATGTATTCTCATGTCCTACTGTTTGCGTCTATCTTAGCTCCAAGAATGTTCTCCTAATTCCATTATCAAACAAGACGTTTCTTTATTTACACTCGGCGGCCCTCGAACTCATCGCCCACTCTTAACTGTAAAAAACAATATCATTACATCACAAGACGTTGACTGTTCATTCAATGTGTTTGGTATAAATACCATTGACTGATATAGAAACATACGATGATTTAAATATAAACTTTAATAAACTCAAACTTCAGTTCAATTAATCAGTAAATTGGAAAAAAGATGACGATGCCTATAAATTCTAATTTATTGTAGAGAGGTAATGTCGTGATGTTTGCAACTTGTAGGGGTAATTTTGGATTTATTAAACCGATTTTGCAAATTATTTTACTAATAGAAACCTACGAAACTAACAAGTAGCGTAACTTGTGAGTGTCATAGGCTTCTAATATCAGTAAGTATAAATAATGTCAAATATAGCTTGGTATGAAAGGCAAAAAATTTCGTGCCGACCTATTGTTTTTGTTACATTACTTAGGAAAGCATTATAAAGTTTACTTAAGTATTTACTTGCAAAACGTTATTAAATATGACGTAATACGTAATAAATTCAAAGAATATATTGTAACGCCTTGTATTTTTCTGTCACGTTCGATATGTTGCAGCAGTTTCCCAAAGATAACGGGTTGAGTTCGAATCTAGAATGCTTTCGAAACACTCATTTGAATTAAGAATAAATATGAATATTTAATGATGCCATATGAAGGGCACGTTATTTACACACCTTTCAAAAAACGTGTTTGAAATTAGGTTTTGTCATTTTGGATTTCTTGTGTATAATAATATTTCTTCAAAAATAACTTAAACCACTTTTATTATTTAAAGGAAGTTTCAAAAATACAATTAATCTTAACACATCGACGATTTTCGCCATATAAAAAATAGCACTACACAAGCACAGTCAATAAATAGGCAGACACGTATATATGAGTAGAAAAATTTAAAACAATTAAAATGTGTATTCCCTTTAAGTAGAAACTCCAATGTTCCACTATGTAGGTAGTACTAATATGCAAAACGAAAACTACTGGCATCATTGAAAGTGTGTTAAACATGCCTACCTCAAATTTCGTGACTGTATAATTTAATTCATTACAATTCTTTCGAACCGTTATTTTGCTTTTAGTTTTCAAAGTTGTGTCTAGTGGATGCTATTGATAAGAAATTGATGATTGAAAAACGCACTTAAAATGTTCTACAATCTACATTATTAACTTATGAAATCAGCAGTGTATTTGACTAAAGTACTTTAAAGATACATTCATAGTTACAAATTCCAAATCTCAGACACAATATGCAGTACAAAAATACACTTACTTGTTTGGAAAGGAATGTCCAGTGTTTGGGCGTTTGAGACAATAACAACGCCACACATTAGCATATGCAGGTCAACAGTTACCTCATCGAAGCAGCTTTCCTTCATCTCGAGGAAGTTCTGAACCAATTCCAATCTGGCCATATTACGTAGAACTAGAACAACTTGATGTTATAAAACAATCTTAGATGTTACATAACTTGCTCACGATTAATCGTTTCGAATCAAAACATAATGGCTTTATTAATAGCTTAAATGTGATTAAAAATTCATAGATTAATATTCATTGATGTAGTACAGATCTTATTGAGGTTTGTTCTTTTACTAAATGCTTTACATAAACTTTGATTTGTCCCCAACGATGCTTGATAGAAACAAAATAACATATCTTATAAACATATCACTTAATTGGAATGAAAATATGTAGAACAGTGACCAAAAGGCAGAAATCTGAAGTGACATTAATAAAATATTTTTTTACAGTTGACTTTAATGATAAGGCTCAATAGTCGTAAAATTGCAATTATAAAAGAATTATTGCCACTTACAAATCTGGCGAATTTCTATAGATATACAATTCTGTAATAGTCTATTCTTGATCAATATCATGGAAACACCATCTCATTTAAATTCAATTTTCAACTAATTTAAATCACGTTTCACGGTTTCCATTTTATTTACAGTCGCAGTGTCTCGAATGTCTTGACAAAGTTCCGAGCAAACGGCCTTGAGTACCAGTAACGTATTAAATAATGTACAAACTAACGTATAAATACATATCACAATAGAACTATTAACCTCCGAGTCTCATGGAAATTTATTAATTGAAAACCATATTTCTGGAGGCCTAATAACATCGAACTGTACAACGAAAATCTAAAGAGAATTTGGAAATAATGCTTTTTCTTATGAGGTAAACTATTCAACGCGTTATAGAAACTCTTTTTAATTATAATATTTTAATTAATTATTGTAATCCCTTCGTAATTACCGTAAATTTAAATGAAATTGTTTTTTTCTTTTTTAAAACATAATTGTATTAATTATATACTTTCGCTTTCAGTTGCATTATAAAATGGAGTTTTCATTTTTTTTTCTTTGCTCTTATGAAAATGAAAAGAACCCTTAACAGGTAGCGGGAGAGGGTTCACGCACCTTAACCATTGTAGAAATACAATTTTTATGCTAGATCATTGGTTCTACAGCCTACTTACGCAAGAAATAATAATTTAAAACTCGTAAAGTAATTATTACCATCAGTCAACCTGCAACATTATGCTTCATTTCCCCTATAAAGTAGCTTCGCTTGTTGGAATGACTACGGCACGTAAAACTGCGTGGCTAGGCTAAAAAGTGGGCCTAACTGTTCAGGCAGACGGTTTCCTCCGTCCATGATGACATTCCTCGGTCGACCTTAATGACACCGATACTAATTCTAGTATTATTGAGACATCTTCAAATGACAACAAAAAGTGTTTGTTTGAAGATTTTCAATAGGTTTTAGTTAAATATTATTTTATTGTTTGATCTTTTATGTAAATTATTGTGTAAAATAAAAACTATACCCTTGGTACTTTTTAGCTTATGGGTTTAATGAATCAGTAAAAAGTTGTTTAGTTAAGGTGTTTTGAACTGTAAAATGAAATTAACTATCATAAAAATTGTCTGTGATATGAATTTTAAAAAGTATCATTTCGATTCGGTAAAGGCCATTGTTTTTACTGTTGATGATACAGTGATCTAGTTCCACTGCAAAGTAACACCGCTATTCACGATCAGAAGTGAGATCAATGACTTTGGCAAATACATCGACGTCCTACATTTCAAGCAAAAGTGGGCTGAAATTTCACTACAGAATTAGGTTGCCCGATTATTGAATGATTTCTCTTCCTGTTCGTTAATATTTCAAGCAATTTTTATTCTAATAACTATAAAAGTAAACAGATGTTATCTTGCTTTCATAACAGCACAGCGGAACCTGTCACTCGACATCACATAATTCCTTTGGAAAGCAAAACCCGCTCCCTATTTCCGAACTTATCAGATGCAGTAGTTTTTGTAACCAATATAAAGTTAGACTGTTTAACAATTTGTCGATTCACTGTTCAGAACTTTCAATTCAACACGTCAAGGCGTTGATCTTTATCATGTTTCGATTACTTGAGTTGTATAAACGGAACAGGTCTATTTGTCTGGATAGAAAAACTAGAATTAATTTGATCTTAAAACACTGATAATTCAACTATAATACACGCATAGTTTAGTTGTACGGAAGTTACGAAATTCTATTACGGGTTATTGATTTGTTACTTATCGTAGAGATGAATTGATTTTTAAATACATTTGATAAATTGTTTCGTGATCTTGTTTTTTGTATGAGGAATCAGGAGCAACGATAATCTTCGGTGTAGTAGATTAATAAGCCTTGACCAATAAAAAAATACCTACAGATACTTTGAACTGTCTCGATTATTCGTATCTTATCAACATTGAAAACAATTAGCGTAATCTTATCGAACAACATGTATCGTAGGACATTGTTGATATAAATAATATACCCGAGGAGATGTTTATCATTAAAACCGTGCTTTGAATATAAATACATGAATTACGATTAGCCTTGAAGGTGGACTTCAACGAATATTCAAACAAGCTACGTACAGGTTCAATGCGTATTTGTTTCTATGTAAGGGAGTCTAATGGTTTGACTACGTAAACACATCGACCTCAAACGTCAAGATGGATATCAAAAGTATTTTTACCAGCATTGCGTACTATTGCGTAGGTATGAATTTAGGATCCATATCCCATTTTTATTTTCGAAAATTAGTTTTACTGGAATACGAAAATCTAATGCGTCTAGTCATCGAGATTAAATACAAATATTGAGAATATACTGATAATACGATGCATAAAAATACAGCTTATGTTATGACATCATATCAATGTCTGAAGACTAAGTAATGATGCTATCTACATTGTATTTGTTATTAACGAGTTTTACTACTACTTTATTTACTACAGTTGCTGGCGCCTTTTGTATCGTGAAATGTATGATCAGCTGTCCTACCCTTCAATCTGTAACGCACGAATGCTTCAGAAATAGAATGTTGGTGCAATACCGAAGTTTGAGAACCACGTTTTGCGCAATTAAAAACACAGGTTTGCTTTGATAGCGAAAATAAATATGTACAATTGTTCACTAGGACACTATCTCGATGGTGACTGGCGGTGCGGTAACCCCATGCTGGGTTCTGGCACATATTCCACCCGAGGGGCGTAGGGTTCCAGCTCAAAAAAAAAACAAAAACCACTACTATGTTATCATTATTAAAAAATATTTGTTCATATTTCGTAACTTTATAATCACGGATTTCCCTATAAGCGTTCAAAAAGAATACCTAAATTTTAAGTCATAAATTAGTTCCTGGATTGCTACCGTCTAGGTAACCGTTGTGAAGGTTGCAGACACATTCCGCAAGTTCAGATTTTGACGCATATCCCGTTGTTATAGCGGATATTCGAGAATAAACTGTATAATTTTATATAAGGTACTGTAAAAAATATTAATATGCAACCGAAAAACGTTGTTTATATTGAACTGTCTTATACTGTACCAACCCATTACTGCCCACTGTTGGGCTCAGGTCTCCTCAAAAGATGGATTAGGCATAGTCCACCACGCTTGCCCAGTGCGGATTGGGGACTTCACATATCTTCAAAGGATTTTTAGAACTCTTTTCCAACATGCAGGTTTCCTCACGATGTTTTCCTTCACCGTTTTTAGCCAGTGGTGTTGTGAAAAATTGCACATAAATCTTTTTCACATTTAGATTTAGAGGTACAAGCCGTCCGGATTTGAACCCGCGACCTCCCGTTCGGCAGGAAGCGCTTCGACTTCTCGGCCAAAACGACTTCTCTGTCTTATACTTTAACTTATAACATTTTGATTGCCATTGGTGCAACTCGCCATAATAAAGTTGCCATTATTCATGGATTATAACTCATTATGTCAGTCATAAAGCTAAGCTAAGATACCGAGCGAGTAAGCCAAGTAACGAAGAAGAGAAATATTGTTCTTTCTTCCAAACTTCTTAAAAACTGAGTTGCTATAATATACATAACAAGTAACACACTAATATATGTTTATTAAGAAGAAAGAGATTAAGTACACACAGCCGTGACGAGAACCATGAGACTGTTACGAAACTGATATTAAATAAGCCAGTACGCACAGAGATTTATCTGCATAATACTATCAGTCAAAAACACTTATCTATAAGGTTTCAAGGAGCAGGTTCGGAGATACGTTTCAATCAATCAAGTTACGACACAGACAAGTTGTCGATTGTCTGTTTGTTTATACAAAGTAGGCTTGGACGGCGAGTATCTTGGCCTCTATTTCACAATAGTGGTTTCACGCTCGCTGCCCACTGTTTAATGTTATCCGGTTGCAGGGCACTACGTTGTGACAATCGAGTTTAATTCATTAATTTGCACTACAGATGTAGATATATAAAAATTCACTACATTTAAGGACCGTTAAGTTGATTTTTCAAAAACATTTGCCGTGATTGGCCGCCATCTTTAAAACAAAAACCTATAATAAATGTTAGTGATAACTTGTAAGTCGTAGTACCACACGTACACGTGGTTATTTGTTTCAAGGTCAACAAAAAATAATGCCTTCTTTGGACTATTGAATCCGGAACAAGATGATACACAGATAATTATAATCGACATAATAATCATAGCTTTATTTAAATTCATGGAGTTGTAAGCGCCTGGCCTCAAATGTCAACATTTTAATGCACCTAATATTTCGAAGCATTGCACCTAGAAGAAAGTGGGCCGGGAACAGGTGTTTCGAAATTTTAGCACTTAATTACAATAATTAATCGTTCTATGAAGCATTATCGTTATGACCAGTGACCTAATTTTACTAACTACCGTCACTTGTTTTAGACACGGCCTGAACGCTCAAGTAAATGAGTTAATTATTTTAACGAGGCTAGTATTTCTGTTGTCAGACATGATTTTTTATGGTATTGTAAACAATAGAACTATGCTCAGAATCGTTTGGTCACTAAACCTCGAAGGAAACCTAAAAACTTGAAGTTGTGTGTTCGTATTAAGTGACATGGAAAATAATTCGTCACTTTAGTATCACGTAGTTTAAATGTTTCATTCATATTTGAAAGATCTTCTACAGTAGTTGCTTTGGAAGAAATCTTAAATGGACGTGCTTTATTAAGATTTAAATTGTCAGAGAAGCAGGAATTCGTTGGATATAAAAAAAACTGTTGGTACTGATCATAAAAATTGGTGTAAAACTGTATTTATTGCTAGATTAAAATCGCTACGATGTATACCGCTAGTTTGTGAGGTCAAACTCCTAGGAAAGAGGGCGTGACCGAAAATTACCATTCTTCAGACTATTTCCTTACATCACCGTATTATTCACTCTTAGAACTTTGTTTATACAGATGCTCTTTAAAATAAGCGATTCATTGACATCTACGGACATACTTACACAATGAGGTTTCTTTTTACCTTAAAAGGCGTAGGTAATGAGCACAATTTGTGATGAAAGGCAAGTTTAACATGTATGGCTATGAAGTTTTGCGATGCCAGGAGATTAAAGCGATTTTTTATGATTTAAATAAAACGCTTAATAGTTGGGAAGTGGGAACCCAGAGACAATCATTGATTATCTTACCTTATTTACTCAAGTTGCATTTTGGATTTGTCTGTAATAAAAAAATAAAATATTTGTGAAAGAAGTGCAGGTTAGATTAGGTAAAAGAGGGTGCAGAAATACTTAACTTTATTCTATAATTCATAGCCTAAACTACCCAAAAATGACATGCACAAACAAATTTTACTATAATTATAGTCATTTCTTTGCTATAATAATATCCTAATTTCTATATTACAAATAAGAAAGTAATACTCAGTACTCAACTACATACTACGAATGAAACTCGGAAACCATTGTTCACGGCCACGATACTTATTTTTTTATCGTCTCCGCGAAACCAATTGTTTTCGATGACTATCGACGTGTTATTAAACGGCTTTCACTTTATTTATGTTGATAAAAGTATCTCTATGCGATCTAAAGATAAAATATAATAGTTAAGTACATACATAACTGATGACATGGTATCCAAAGTTTCCTCTTGGTATCAATGCATAATCATGATAATATTATAAAGGCGAAAGTTTGTAGGTATATATGGATGTATGGATTTATGTTTGTTACTCTTTCACGTAAAAACTACTGAATGGATTTGAATTAAACTTTACCACAACATAGCTTATACATCAGAATAACATATAGGCTACAATTTTTGAACCCCTTTGTAACGCAGACGAAGTTGCGCGGGTCACCTAGTATGATCATAAATCTTATAAGTATGTATCTAATATCTATATTAACATGATAATTAAATAACCAGTCATAAATAAGTATTTGAAGCATTAAATTAAGTTCACGTCGTTCCGCATTTAGTTCAAATCTCAGAAATAACTTCATTATAATCCGCCGTGTTTCTTCAAACTCGATCAAGGTATTTGTCACGATTGTGGTTTCGCAATCGGAATGTCTTGTTGATATCAACTGCGTACGTCATTGTACCACCAAGAATGCCACAAAACAGATTCCGGAGCAACCAAAACGACACAATCAAATGCTACTGACCAATATTGTGCCTTATCTGGTTCAAGCGTTTGCGTGCTCGTTTTGTGAGCCAAAACATGTCTAGCTAGAAATTATTTTTGCTATACAGATTCGATAAATCCACCGCGGACTGTATTGTTTTCCATTTAATAGGCAGGCCTTGACCTTTACAGACAGGCTTTTGCGCAAACGTGATTGAATAAAACGAAGAAAACGTGTGAAAATATGAAACCATGAGAAACGTTGTTAGCGGAATTTGCGACACGTCTCTGGCTCGCTTCTTTGTTAAGTCACAGATGTAATTAAAATAGTTTCATTGTTCTGTAATAAAAAGATTTAAAAGTGCAGATCTTACCGAGGCCGACCACACGAGGCGCCCGCAGTGACGCAATATAGCACCGTGTCGGCTCGATGAGTTCATTCTTAGACAACTTATGGTTTACCTTGTTATATTCAAAGATATTGAAGGTAGCGGAGGAATCATCAAACCAAGCGCACTTTTGCTATTTGGATGACTTGAACGTTAACGGTGCTTCAAGTTATTTTAATCCTAAGCTAATAAAGCTTTTAAAACTTCCAAGTCGATATTCTTTCTAATAAACTATGTACTTAGTGAAGACGTAAAACTAAAATATTGTATTAGGTATCTATGCGTGTAGTATCATAAAAGTACTGCGTAATCAAAACTAATACTTCCATAAAATTGTTCTCAAATACCCGTTCTATAAGTGATATTTAATGTTTGTCTATATTCTGTTTATGGCATAATAATCGCGATTTGTTCACGTTTGGCTGTCGATAATTGGAAATGATTGAATGTAATATCTGTGACAAAAAAGGCTGTAGAGAGTGTCCATAACGCAGCTTTTCAAATCCAAAATAAGAACTGATTTTTTTGTACTAGAGATAAATGGAATATAGTTTCTCTGGATGACGAGATGTACCTATCCAAATTGGTAGAAACTAGAAACTAAATAATATTTTCAATTTCGAATTTCGAATTTGAGATTTGAAACTGTTTTGTTTAGCTTTATTTTATTGACTTCATTCACCCGTGACTATATAAAAACTCTTCGTCTTGTAGGTATTTAAGTGTAGTAAATTGACGATTTTTGATGTGAATCTACTTTGTTTTAGATTGAAAATTAGAGTATAGATTATAGACAAAATGTTATTCGGAGTAAAACTCAATTTTGACCTGAATGTGGGTTGAAACGTGTTTGCTAAACTACATCCATACATAGATTCATCCATATTTATTGCCAATACTTTTTTATAGTTATATGTTTAATTCACAGTTCTCAAAAGCAATGAATAATATAATGCTATAGTAAACATTGTCCAAAATACAATTTTACACGGTTGTCTTTTTTTTATTTGCAATGTGGAGATTTTGTAAATCACCATGAAATAATAATTAATATCGATTATAGCGTTTACAAGTCTTTTAACGGTAAACACATTGTGATCATGTGATTTTATTAGAATACTTGCAACTTGTTACGAGATTTACATAAAAATGGACACAAACATAGGTCTTTTTCAAATTTTGTTGTTAAGTAATAGGCATATTTTTGTGTTAAGTCAAACTAAATATCTATATTTCTAAATTTAACTCTACCTAGTATTGGCTATAGTTACCACTTACCGTAGTTCCCATATCGCCTTTTCCACATTCGGATACATATACACATTTCACTCATCGGAAACCTATCACGAACTAAAAACAAACAATCATGAGATTAATAAATCACGAGCTTACGATAATAACAATTTTGCAGTTTGTGTACTTAAATAAATATAAATGCCAATTTATCGTTTTATTGCAGCATTACCGCAAAACACGTTTCAAAATCAAACACTTTAATAACACATTGAAATATTTTTCAACACTAGTTGACATACATACAGGTGTTTGCTCAATGTTTACGTCGCCCACGCTGCATCTTATCATTAAAGCAAAGTCTGTACTGGTGCAACTAAAGTTCATTCTCCTTTGATGACCCTTCGCTTTAATTGGCTTAAGAAAAACTACATATTTTAATGGGTACAACTCAAGCAGAACTGAAACAAAATTCTTTGTTTTATAATTTTTGATTTGAAAGTAGGTTTTTCTGAACACTGATATGTATTTGACATAAAAGCTAAAATACAATTAGGTATCAGGTACATGGCAGTTTTTTTTTCATATAGATATTTTTGTTGTATACTGTGTGTTTTGTCAGATACTTGAACTTGTATGAAACTTTAATCTCTGAAATGTCAATGGTACTAGAATCCAGGGACTAGATGGTTGCATTTTGTTCAATTTAATCGATAAACCATGGGAAAAACCAGCATATAGTTACTTTAAAATTCTATTAGGTACATCATGTTTATGTCACCTACGTTATGTCTCGATCTTTCATGTCCAAAGTTACTGATTTTTTAAGTAGTACTCACTGAGAGAGGTTTCTCTAATTACGTCCATCAATAATCAATACATAGTATAAAACAAAGTCGCTTTCGCTGTATGTCTGTATGTATGCTTAGATCTTTAAAACTACGCAACGGATTTTGATGCGGTTTTTTTTAATAGATAGAGTGATTCTTAAGGAAGGTTTGTATGTATAATAAATGCATAATATAGTAGAGAAACACTGATAAATTTATAGGTTTCTAATGTGATGTCGTAAATAAGCACGTTTTTTTGCACTTATATTGCAAACGCTGGCTGAACCCTACGAGATAGACCAAAATAATGTAGTACAGTATTGTTCACCTTAAAAAGTTCAACAAAAAAGTCCGCGATGGTATATGTCTATCTCTTAGGGATAACCCAGCATAACCATTTTTATTCTTTACTAAAAAATGGTTATTTACGAAGTGATTTTAAACAATACAGCATTAATCCTTATCCAATTAAGTACCTTAAATAAATTGTGCATTTATTATAGATCAATATGCTTTTTACAGCATGTAATTTAAGTGAATATTACCGAAGATATTACAAATTTAAAATGCAGGGTCGTAGTTGTTTGCGCCGGGCGGCGCGTGCCTATATAGGCTACAAATTTTTGAACCCCTTTGTAACGCAGACGAAGTTGCGCGGGTCATCTAGTAATAAATAAATAATTTGTCTTTGTAAAGAACTTACACACAAAGAAAAATGACAATATTAATCGTAAAATTTCAGTCAGCGTAACACTTTATTTATTTATTTTTAGTTGGAGGAAATCACCGGATCCCTACCCGCCCCGAGGGTGGGATATGTCGAAGTTGAACCGCACTAAAACCTCAAACCGCTCACACTCAGCGTCCGAACCACGGCTGAGGTCAGAACCAACACGGGGTTTTGAGGGACGCGTTACGCCCTCGGCACTCTTTCCCGTCGCGCCGCCGGTTCGGCGTCCGGGGGCTTCGGAAAGCCCGCCAAAATGGGACCGGGTGTCACCCTCCCACGGAATACCCCGCTGGGTCAGAACCAGCGTGGGTCGGGGAAGCGTAACACTAAAATCTTTCTGTATTCATTTATTTTCCCTTATTTTTTACATTATATTTTTAAAAAAATTAACAAAGAAATAAAATTTAAAAATCTATATATATAAAAGAAAGTTGTGTTAGTAACACCACTTATAACTCAAGAACGGCAGAACAGATTTGGCTGAAAATTGGTAGGGAGCTAGCTTAGAGCCAGGAGACGGACATAGGATACTTTTTATCCCGTTCGACAGCGTTCTCATGTGAGCTGGAAGGTGGCTATGGGAACTCCGTCAATAAGCAAGATAATCTCATCGTGTTTAGGCTCTAATGAAGCGTCCTGGTGAGATCTTTGCGTAGAGGATGAATGTCAAGGTCTGATGATGAAGCAGGAAGATGGCTATGGGAACTCTGTCAATAAGCTAGATAACCTCATCGTGTTTAGGCTCTAATAAAGCGTCTTGATGATTTCTTTGCGTAGAGGATGAATGTCAAGGTCTGATGATGAAGCAGGAAGATGGCTATGGGAACTCTGTCAATAAGCTAGATAACCTCATCGTGTTTAGGCTCTAATAAAGCATCTTGATGAGTTCTTTGCGTATAGGATGAATGTCAAGGTCTAATGACGGAGCTGGAAGGTGGCCACTGTCTGTTTGTTCTGGCTTCGGACGGGCTGACTTTCAATGGCTGACAGTTTATGTTATAACGAGTAACTTATGCTATATTTATTTTAGAAATTGTTGTTTTTTTTTAATTCTCGATGAAGTTCAAGGATGGTATTTACAGCGAGAAAAAATCGAATCGTTGACATTTAATTGAGATTGGCGCAGACGAAGTTGCGCGGGGCAACTAGTATTCCATAAACCGCGACTGCACTGTTACATTATTAAGCATAATTTACATCATACCACCCAACACAAGTGAAGGTTACACGCTACCTCACGACCACTTTCTATCATCGCCATGGGAAACCACATTCACCCATGTTTACGTCTATGATACTTTCTAGAGTCGAGTATTCTACTCGAAATCATTAGGGACGGGAGAATGTTGACATTTAACTAATAGGTATGGCATTCGGGTCACATTGCTTATTTTGTTTTGGTATAGATGAAAGAAAAATCTTCGTTTTTAAAATGACTTCAGGTGCGGTTATAAACTGTTTCTCTACTGAAAACCGAGGTTTATTTACTTATATGTCATACCTACATCTTATTACCCTATTAATTTAATGATTTCATGAATATTACATTGCCGGAGCGTTGGTATATTAGTGTTTTACTTCGTCCTAACTTTTTTCAATATATTATTCAACCATCCGTGCGTTCCGTTGTGTTGTTTCACGCTGTTGATCATCCGTTCTGGTTGGCATCGCTGAGGATGGCCAATCACATTATTTGTTTAGAATATAAATTATGAAAAAATGAACTATCTCATCAGTTTCATCCGTATAAAACTGCTGCCTACTTATTGTCGAGAACGACCTAACTACTTAAAATAATAATATGTTAAATACATTCTAAAACATCTGTAACACATTCTTTTTTAAAAGCGAATCAGCCTGTTGCTGTGTGGTTAGAATTACTTACAGACCTTATTAATAGCAAAATTATGTCAATCGTTTTCTGATTTAAACCTGTTAAAAAAACTTGCCTTCGGAACATAAATAGAAACAAATTAAAATTATTTCACTATCTATCCAGTATGTTGCGACTAAATAACTTCATAAATAAACGACTAAAACAAAACAGGTTTTAAAAACGATTAGAAAAATTAATAGGCAACATATAAAATGAACTCTGAAAGGTTAATGCTATGATTTTATAACAAGGCGCTCGAGTCACTAAATATTTATGTATCTACTTAATTGAATATAGAGCATATTTAATCAAATCGATTGATGTTTTTCATATCCATCGATTTCGTTTTAGTATAGGCGATGGTTAGCAAATAATGAGACACACTTACTATTTAAGTGATTTTTTATATAAAAAATTTGACCAGGGATAACGGATAGAATTTAGAAAAAAAAATCTAAATTCTCTTTTACTAAAAAGTACGATTGGTAAATACTAAGTATGCACTACATGGCTTAATGACAACCTTTTAACAGCATATTTTCATATGACTTTCTAATGATCAATCTATTTTACAAGTATTTTTGCGTTCATATTTTGACAAGAAAATGTTACAATCTTGGTCTTGGTCTATCATGAACTCAATAACGACCATTATTTTCATTATAAAAAGGAAATGTGTAACTTGATTAATAGACCACTCGCCTTCACACGGGAAACAAAATCTGTTCGTATTTGGTCACACAACCTTGGCAGATAAAGTGCAAATGTGAGTGAATGCAATATTTATTGTTAGTTAATTATAGACTAAACAAAAACAGGAACTTGCTACTTACCAGTTGGAGTCTAAACTTTATAATTTCTGGACGTGGCTTAACTGTACTTTCCAAATCTTGTTTATGATAATTAACGCATTTTTGGTTAGGAGTTAGGACTTTAGTTTCTGTTTTATAAAACAATTTAAAACGCACTGTGGATAATACCTATGCTCAGCATATTTTAACTAACCAACATTTTACTTAAATCCATTTGTACCTTTATACTGCCTACAATATAATTAAATCAAAAAAAAACTGAGCTTTTCGTCATTTTAAAATCTCAATTTACATAAAAATGATATACCTACAGGCAGTGTTTTTTTTATATAATTGTTTTAATAATTTAAAAAGAAAAGTGTGAAGTGTTATTTGTATATTAGCTTCAGGTCCCTTCTGGGTACCTAGCTATTTACGTGTTTTGCAGTAGATATGTTAATAAAATCTACTGAATAAAATGCTTTTCATCTTCACTGAAGCTCATGTCGTTTTTTCATTTATTATTTTTCACATTAACAATATTTAGTAGAGCTCTCAATAAAAATGTCACCATTTTATGTAGGTAAAAAAATTTGAGTGAAAATGTTCTCGATGCGTTGAACGGAACACCGCCGACATGGTCGAGAACCTCATTGAAACGTGTGTGGTACCGTAAACGAGTTCCGACTAGACAACATGCATATTATGTGTAGGTATATGATATGTGCGTACCTCTAATGTGCGTTATTGCTCCATAATATTAGATAGCATATTTAAATTTTGAGGTTATAAATTTAGATATAATTGGCTATTGGGAACATTTGGAATATATATAAATAAATTCATGTTCTGCTTTTCACGGGCATTGTTTTAAGACAATTAGATAGAATAGAGAAATAAAACTATAAAACCTCACTTATCTGTTTTTTGAGACAATACTGTCATATTATATTGTACCTTCTAATTGGATTTGTTTTTAATTTACTGCATTTTGTATAAAACATTTCATAATATTATGTAATTAATCAAATCCGGTTCTACTTTATTATATTGCCCTATATAAATGCCCATGAAAAGTAAAACGGGCATTATAAATTCTAATCTAAAAATGTTGTTGCCATAAAAATTTCCATGAATCCGTATTCTTATCTTTAATGTATGAGAATACTTGTTTCGTGTCTATAAAAACTTGTTCCATAAAAATTATTAAAACCCACACGAAATTATTTTATATACAACATTTAAAAAAAAACAACTAGTTATTCATCTAACGGTTTACGATTTCGACATGGATTTATGATGTAATTATATTTGAGGTTATTGATTTTTTTTTTAAATGCTGACAACCCTGATTTGAAAGAGCTAATTCATTTGACCCATCATCGACCTGAGCTAATAATGACTCGTACCACCATAAATTAATGCTGGCTGGAAAACACAACATGTTATATTTGAAAGTTATAACATATACATTATAATGCATATTTGAACATATTATTAAGCTATTTATATGTGCATGCAAAGGTCGACTGCTATTTATATAAAGTAGCAACAAAACAGGTCGGGATTTTATTCGAGATCGTTGTTCGAATACGTTGTTGCGTAATATTTTTCGTCATTAATATTAAAGTCGTTTAAAATACATTATGTAAACTTGTATTTAAAAACTTTATTTAAACATTGGTAACCTCCTTCACAAGTTTAGTCTAACGTTAATTGAGCGTGAGTTATATCGAGCACATTAAAATGACTAAAAAAATAAGTGATAGTGACGATAAACGTAGTGCTAACAAAACAAAAACAAACAATGAAGTGTCTTGTTGGAATTGCCTTAAATTTGATGATCCCGATCCAGATCCTGATCCACTAACTCTTCGAGGAATACGAAAGAAAAACAGAGAAAAGTTTAGACTCTATTCGTTTGTGGCTTCAGAATTAACTAAACCAAAATCAGTGCCGTTAGCTCAGACGATAAGTGAGCATTATTCTGTCGGTAAAAAAATAGAAGAAAAAATAGTGAAAGATGTCGAAAAGAAAAACGCGGAGACTACCAAGGAAAACAAACAAAGTGAAAACTCATCTAAACTTTCAATCCCTGAACAAGAGAATAAATCTCAAGAAAAAGAAAATAGAAACAAACAAAAAGTTGAAAATGAAAGTACTGAAAATGAAACCAAAATAGATCAACCTTTGACTTCTAGTTCGATAACAAAAAATAATGATCAAAAGACTGAAAACGCTAACATAGAGAAAATAAATATCTTGTCGAAAACCAGTAACGTTACTCTTGATCATAAGGATATCGAAGAAAATGAAGTGTCAGATGAACTTAAAACAACAATTGTTTCTAAAATACTGCCATCGATGGAACACATTACAATGATTAATATATCCGAAGCTACGAAAGCTAAAAAGTATAGTGAAAAGCCGGATATTTTGATAGATCATAAACTACCAATAAGTAATGTATCCAGGGTGGATGATCCCAAATCATCCTCCACTTCAGTGAGTCAATATACAAGTAAAGACTACGTGAATTCTAGCAAAATAGTTGAAAATATAAAAGATAAAGAATATTCCAAAAAAGAAGTGACTCTTGAAGAATCTTGTTCAGAGACAAACATAATAGAAGTTTCTATAAAAGAGAAAAAACAGTCGACTTATGAAGTTGACAATGATACACCTAAACACATACGACAACAATCTGAAAGTGGTATATCTCTAACAAGTTCATCATCTTCTAAGCCAACAACGCCAAAACCAAGCAGACTTCCTGTGAAAATCAGTCAAGCCAGTCCTAAACGAATATTGGAAAAACTTACTAAAACTACTACGGCAATTACTTCAGATAAAACAGCTAAAAGTCCTGTATTATCCAAATTACCAAGAACGCTTTTACGCAGCAGTAGCCATGATCCGAAGGTTCATAGTACATCTGATATAGGTACTTCTACACCGAAACTCAAATTTAAATTACCAAGTAAACGTTCTTCGGGAAGCCTAGCTGATACTGAAATTCAAAACCTTACAAAAGGTATAGAAAACATATCTCTAGAGAATAAAGATGAATCTTTAAGTCCCATAGAAAAAGTTCATGCCAATTACAACGATTCTGAATCTGGATATACAGGATCTTCTGGTACAATTCGTGATGGAGATTTCAGTAAGGATGCTTATAAAGGTCGAGCAGAAAGTGTTGAAATAAATATCAATGTGAAATCTCCGGAGCCTGCTATGAGTAAAGATGTAAAATTTAAATCTTCGTTACCGATTCTTCAAACCCCAAAGAAGTCTAGTTTTCTAACAGCAGCAAAATCGCTTTGTTCGGTTCCTAGTTCACCTGAAAAACATAGTTCAAAATCATCGAAATGGAACACTTTGGGAGCGATTAAAAAGTCATCTTCTGCTAAAGGTATAAAATATTTTTTCAATTCATAATATTTTGTAATTGCTGCTGTGTGCGTAGCGTGATATTATACCGCATTCATGTCGTTAATTAAGCCATTACGACTTTATTTGCACTATCGCAGTCGGCCACCGAACTGAGCTGAACAGGAAACACCATACAAATTGTAAAATACGATACTGATAGAATTAGCATAAAGTTTTATGTACAGTTAAAATCAGTACAGTGCAGTCGTGTTATGTTAAATGTAAAGTTAGGTCGATTTTAAGTTCGTGAAATGGAGGCGCCCAACAATAGTTACAGTGCGATGCCTATTGAATCAAATTCCTCGTATTATCCAGTTAATGTATATTCAAGAAAAAATGAGGAAAGTGCTTTTTCGCGATGGTGGTGTTGTTGTTGCTGTTTTAGAAATAATTCTGACGAAACTGATGATATCCGCGTTGAAAACTCGACTGCATCGCTTATACGATCTGCAGAAGTAAAAAGTTACAGTTTAGAACCGGACATTTCTACTCCTGCTCCTTTAATTCCATCTGTCTCAACGCTTTCTATTCCAACAATAACACTGACTACAGACATAGAGAATCAAATAACTAAATCTACAACAGAATTACTGTTATCTAGTGAACAGATGTCTACTACTATTAGTTTAAACACCCGACAAAATCGTGTGAGAAAAGACAAATCACGTTCATCGCCAAAAGATCAAACCAAAGACGATATCAACGTTGGAAAATCTGGTGAGAAAATCTCATTCATACGCGAAGTAATATCATGCCGCGACTCATTTTTGAAATCTTTGGAGTGGTGCGATAATTCTTTGACTAGGAAGAAGCGGTGTCGAATCGTTAAGCCCGACGAATGGCTCGAATTGAAAGAGGGTGATATTTCTTAACGCAATGTTGCGCACGTTGCACTGTGTTCTTTCTATCTAATCACTTACAAATAAAAAAAACACTATTTTAGTAACGGATTAACATGATAACATTAATATCGGGCATGTGACACCACATCGATTGATAGGCGCACAGTAATCTAGACTTCAATCCAACCTCTTCTACTTTTACCATCTGATTTAGTGCTATTTTTTCTTCTTAGTGCACTAGTATTTATTATAGATATATTATTTATAAACTAATTGTTGATAATGTTTTCAGATGAAGTATATGCGTCGGATACGATGACACCTGGTCATGCTACCCTTCCCCGGCGGTCGAACTCGCCCCTACCAAATGAAAGAGATCTGCTGGACAGAGATCGTTTCCCAATTAACAGAAGTGGACTGCAGGTAATTTATATTGTAACACACATAATACTGGAAAAAATCTATAAAAACATCATTATTTTAGTATATTTTAGCCAAAAAAATCACTTTCAGAACTTAGTCAGATACCTTTCAAAATTCCACTTAAAGGACGTGGGAACTGAATATTAATGAAAGTTCTCATTCTTTAATCCTAGGTACATATACAGGGTGATTTCTTAGTGAGGGTACATATTGAAGGTCATGGTAGCTGATGGTTATATACGACCAGTAAAAATAATATTACCAAAGAATATGGCTTAATGCCATAGTAATCGCAACTTAAAAATATCTAAAATTTTTGAAAAATGATGGTTTTTCGACAGCTGATGGGTGTGGCGGAGGTGTTGGGTGCGCGAAACCACTAGAGGTCGTTAGTCAACACTCTTTTAGCCGAAATTGTTTATGTTTGAGGTAGTTTTGTCGAATTTAGATTAAAAAAAAAAAATGTAATTTTACCTATTTTTCGTAATATTCGGTTTTAGAACAGAGTACTCATCACCCTCCTGCAATATGTACCTTCTTTAAAAAATTACCCTGTATACGTGTAAATCATGGGAAATAAACATATACCAAGCTACAAATATGAAAGTTTATACCCCGTTTATCAGTGTCAATATCTTGACGAAATAATATAAGACTGTAAAAATTAATTCCTTTCTGTTTCATATTTATTCTAATCAATCAAATAACGGATTTTACTGATATGGTTGATAGAAATGATAGAACAATTTACATAGAATTATACTAAATAACCAAATACCGTCTTCTTCTAATATTTTCCCAATTCGAACTAAATTCGACTTGTAGTAACATGAAACTAGTCCAGGTAATAATAACTTCTGTTATTGAGCTTATGAACAGATGCTTGAAATCTAACCTTTACCGTTCCTCTAATTTAGTTTTTGTTATTTTACCTTATATGCTGAGGTAATCTTTAAACCTGTCGTGACAAAATATGGTGCAACATTTATTAGTGTAGTTATAAAGTTAAACACAGATTTTCTTTCACAGACTTTGTTAATCATTAGTATAGATTTGACAAAATTGAATATTTTTTAAATCGAGGCACCTTTTAAAATTATTACTATGTTAACAATCTTCTTGTTGTGCTATCTTCTATCAGATATCATTGACTTTGACTTGAAAATACAATTGTATTTGAACACATCAGCACGAAACCAACTATGAATGTTTCATTAAACTAATGACGATGATTCTGGCAAGATGTCCTCCTTCCACCTACAATTCTCTCATTATCTTGCAAATTATTGCAAACAAAAATACCTTTTATGTATTGTAGGATGGACAAATACTTGTTTTGAATACCATCAATTACCATATTCGAATTATAACATTATGAATTTTGCTCCGCTGCTCCTGCGTCTGATGTAATCCTTGTTTAAAAGTTTTCGGAAAATGAACCTTTTGTAACGGATTTAAGGTCTCAATTGTAAGAAATGTAATTGTTCGACAGTGGTATTGTCTCGGTGACCGTGTCCGCCATTGTATTATGTTACGATCTTGCAACACAGCCTGCGAACGAAGCCTTTGTAAAACGTTTACTAGAACATTCTGATTCGTTCGTGTGTTAGTATTTTGCCCCTATAATTATATCTGAGGACTATTATTAGACTCATTCAAGTTTGTAAATGTATTTAGGTCTTATCAGTAGTTGGCGCTTGTGAACGTTTTGCGTGATAGGTAATTTTAACTTTTTACGTTTAACGGTATTCAGAAATATTCCTATGGCTGTTAATAAATTTCGTGATCTTTCTAAAATACTTTTATGCACATTAGCTAGTAAAATAATCGTCTAATAACCATAATGCACTATAAACTAAGTTACAGAATTAAGAATTAATAACAGTAATGAAAATGGGTTTCATTATAATATGTATTAGTACATCTTCTATCTTCATTATAAGGATATAAGGAAATTAATAACACAGCTTGATTATTAGAAGGCAAATACCTTTTTTACTGCTATTAGGTTGGAGCTCGTAACATCACTTAAGTCACATGACCTCACGATCCATCTAGTTTTATTTAAGTGACCTCAATCACAACCTTGAACACAATATTTTAGTTTTAAATGTTGAATACATAGATTTTTTTCTCGTTGTATCGGGATAATGAATAATGGTCGTAAGTCGTGGATTAATAACAGTTAGATCTCTCCATATATGTACAAGTGGGTTGAAGCGATAAGAGGAATTAGCCAATACTCAGTCTGTTTCGTTTATCAAATTGTGCACTATCTGAAATATAAATAGCATGCTTTTATGATGGAAAAATTCATTTTAATTTCTACTTTTTTAATAATACATATCTACAAATTTACCTTAAGCCAAGCAATACACGTCCAGGTACTATAGTTTTATATTGACACCTCTGACAAACTGGAAGCATTAATTAATTTTCGAGCCACGGAAACTTACAAAAAAATGTTTAGCAATTGCATATCATTAACAGTACAAATTACCTATAACTTTTTCTGATTTATGATTACACTGATATATTAACGATAGCATAAATTACTAGGTAGTAGGTACATATTAAATATCAAATTTATTTCAGTTTTGAACACCACGCATTCATTGGATTAAGATTTTTCCTTGTAGGCATCAGAAATATTTTATAAAATAACTACATAATACCTAAACATTTAACTTAGAATATTTATTTATTTAAGGAAACAACAGTACATTTTAAAACTTATGGACATGGTATGGACAAACATATGGTATTATATTATTTTTGTATTCGAAAACTGTCTTCAGAAATAGCATACCATGGTAGGTCATCTACATAGTACATACAATAGATTCTTTTTAAGACAGCATAGTTTCTGCTGAAAATATTTGACTAAGTATAGACTTAATCAGACTTACTTAGAGTTAAGTCTAAGACTTATACAACTCAAAGTAATTATTAAAATGTAAAATAAGAATATAAATTTAAAAAGGAAATTTTAAATTTCAGTGTCTATCAAAACTCATACTAATGGCAACATAAATCAAATTTATCTAATAACGCTACAACATATTAATTAAGCTGTGTTTAAATTACACTAACAAGTTAAATTGTTATCAAAAACATTGTGAGTAAAACGATATTGTATTGTGATTTATATGTACACATTATTATGTTAGTTGTAACGGCTCGCGTTCTCAACCTCTTAGAAGAAGAATCCGGGAAAAAGGGTAATCTGCTCCCCTGCTCGTTTTAGTCTTCAGAGATAATTCTACATCTCCGAGTTCTGTGTGTTGGTTGTATGTGTGTGTTTGCTGTGTGTGGTAATTGAGAGGTTGTTAATAAAATATGCAAAATAATATAACTATCATAAATTCAAATATTTATAAATTAATTATGTCACTAACACACGACCTGTTAAAGGCTCGTTAAATATAAACGAGGGAATTAATTTCGATATTTAATTGAATAATAATTTGATTTGAATATTTTTCCTACTACTAGTGGCAACATTATTTATTTTCTTATCTCTTTCAGTATGTAATCGGCTAAATCGATTCATCGAAAATAGGCACTGAATAATTAAGTTTAGGTCTTGTTATATTATTTTATTTTTACTTACTGTAAAAGAAATGACCTTTAAGAACTTACAAATCTAATTAAAGATACGTAATATAAAGCTTTATTTTAAATAAATGATATTTAAAACAAGCTTCAATGAAATATACTTATGAAGTAGTTGATCGATGAATATATTTAAAGACTTACATCAAACATGTAAACTTCTATAGAGGTATATGAATTGAAATTGCTTTGCCTGTGTAACTAAAATCAAAGTGGTTAAATTTGTTATGATATCCAGCGTATTTTAGTGCTGACAATGCACGACAGTAACATTAATGTATTATAGATATTATTCTTCTCAGCAAAATAAAAAGGGTCAATACTAGAGAACTATTCATACCAATATTATGATACCTATTCTATTCATACGTGAGCGAGCGTGTTGTAACATATCGTATAACAGATAATGCAAGCAAATAAACAATGTGTCGTTTTGTACTAATTACACTCAGTAATCGTGTTATTAATCGTACAAGCGGTTGTTTCGAAATAATAATGAGAGAACGGTCGTTGTTAAACTGTGCTAAATTTATATTTTTTTAAATGTGATCAACAATGAAATAATTTGGTGCAATACAGTCATTGTTATAAATAGGAAAATGTGCTAACTACTCACAATTAATGTAGTTGTGATTTTTTAACAAAATTAGTAGAAAGAAGTGTCTATAAACTACATTAGGTGGGTTGGATTAAAGAGGTTTGTTAAATAGGTAATATTCTTAAAATTGTTTGTAAGGTTCTCATTACGTGCTCTTGAAGTTATTCGTGGTATTTATTAATATCGAGTTATATAAATAACAATATAAAAACCGTATCAACAAATAGGTTACTCAATTATGTTTATTCAATAAAATTACACATACAAATTATGTTTACCAATCAAACAATGTTAAGAAGCAAAACAAACTCGCGAAACAGGAATAGCAGACAGGTATTTCAAGACTGTAAACTAGTGACCATAACATTACTTAACTAATAAAGGACGTTGGGTTTTTGGAGTTTCAACAACAAAAGCCTACGTTTACCTTCTCTTAAAATTCTTATTTTTCTAAAGAGCATTATAGTAAGTGGCGTCACACTACGGAGTGTCGTAATCTACGATCTCATTTTTCTATTAAACCCTAAGTGAATATCTGGCTACTTGTCCCTAATAAAACTACAAATAAGAACCTGTCCAGTTTTAAAAAGATTTTTTATTCCTTTTCCAGGCTCGTTCAGAATCAATGGCCTCAGTTTATTCTGGTGCTGGCGAAGGCACGAGGAGTAACGTGACCGTCCGCGGTGAAGTACAGTTCTCGTTGCTCTATAACTACAGACTGGGCGCTCTGGAAGTCGGCGTTAAAAGATGTCGGGATCTCGCTCCTATTGATGCCAAGAGGAACCGATCTGATCCTTATGTCAAGGTAAACTTATGTCAGATATATCTACAGATTCCAAAGTGGCCAAAGAAATATTATTTAGAAAAGGAGTACCATAATCCACGCCTTATTCTTTTACTTCCAATTTCCAACATTTCCTGTAATTTTTCGCCTCGACTACGATCCGTATCTGCCAATAATTTATTTTTTTGTAACTGTCATGTAAAAAAATATTCCACATTCTTTAGCCGTTTGTACATAATAAAATTTTGACGACATACCTTTTATTAAAAGCCAAAACTCACTTTTATAATGTTTCAATTACCTAATCTTACCAAACATTTTTTCAGGTGTACCTCCTACCGGACAAATCAAAGACCGGCAAACGTAAAACGAAGGTGAAGAAGAACACCCTGAACCCCGTGTTTGAAGAAACGCTGAGCTTCGTTCAGGCGCTGGCCTCGCTGTCCTCGCGGACACTGTGGCTGAGCGTGTGGCACGCCGACATGTTTGGACGAAATGATTTCCTCGGTGAAGTGTCCTTGCCGCTAGCCGACCTCGTGTTTGACGACCCTGCGCCCTGCTGGTACAAACTGCATGAGAGGGTACGTGCAAATACATCTTCCATAATGTTGGTATTCAACTCAACTGGGAAATAACCAAGATTGGCATTTGTCTGGTAGTGCCAACTATAACAGACATTTGACAGCCACAGATGGGTGGAACCAAGCCATTTATTCTCATTTATCACACATGTTTTTTGCTATGGTGAACTCCATCAAAAAACTTGTAAAAAAAACACACTAACAACAAAACACCTTACTGCCTTTGCAATACCCCTATAATATTTTTATTGTAATAATCCACAGACGGAGCATTTCGATGAGCAGCAAGGTACCCGCGGCGACCTCATCGTGGGCCTCAAGTTCGAGCTGCACGAGACGGGAGCGATGCGCGGGAAGGGAACACTGCACGTGCTCGTCAAGGAGGCCAAGAATCTCGTCGCTACTAAACCTAGCGGACTGGCTGATGTCTTTTGTAAAAGGTATTAAATATTTGATTACATTAGGGTGCAGTAACCAAATACGACCACGATCCAATTAGTCAGATGGAGCAGTTTTCCAGTATTGTGGGTAACTTTACATGCAAAGATTGAGTTCATGTCACAACCTTAACCATGTCAACAGACCGTGATAATATTAATTTAGGAAAACAATTTTTTTGCAAAATACTACCCTTGGTTTAATATCCTCAATATAGAGGGTCACGATCACCTCACGCTAGAAACTTGTAGCCGAGTAAAAGGGTTTTGTGAATGGTACCATTAGTGTTTCGAGGTTTTCACCTTCCTGGCAATGTGCCCAAAAATTCAAAAAGTCTACAAGCAAAACACAAACCGGCCTATATTATTATAAACTCGAAAATGATTTATTCATTTCAGTTATTTGCTCCCGGAACGAGGCCGTCTTGCTAAACAGAAGACGACGGTGGCAAGACGCACCCTCAACCCGCGCTGGGAGCACACCTTCACGTACCGCGGCCTCAAGCAGCAGGAGCTCGCCTCGCGCGCGCTCGAGCTCAGTCTGTGGGACCGCGACCGACTCGCCTCCAACGACTTCATGGGAGCTGTGCGACTGTCGATGGGAACAGGTATGATTATACTCTTAGCCAAATTAGATATTTAAAAACAGTATTTGAACTGCGAATGTTGACCTTTTCAAAATCAGAGTTTTTGTCTGACCAATCAGCTGCATCTACATAAAGTCATTATAATTTATAGGTACTATAATATTTGACGTACACTAGATCTATACGGAAAGGAGGGCGAAAGCACTCTCCTCCTTCTCACAAAATTATTGAAATGGTCCGTAGACTAATCGAATATGGCTCACTAGTGATAGTAACCTAATATACTAAATATTAGACGAAACCTCAGATTCAGCTCCTGTCATAGGTTTACGTTCCTGAATTAAGCTAAAATATTTGCAATTAGTAACAACATATATTGTTTTATTTTACAGGTATTTACATGGGTGCCAATGTCAACTGGATGGACAGCGCTGGAAAAGAAGTATCTTTGTGGCAAACAATGTTAGAACGACCCAACTTCTGGGTCGAGGGATCCTTGCCTTTAAGGCCCCAACTAATCAACTGAGCACAATTCTTCCACAAACGAATTTCAATATTTACTCTAAAATTCGTCATGAACTTTATATTTGACCAAGTAAATAGTACCTATAACGGTATAAATGACATTCTCATTTCATTAAAACAATTCAAATACTCTTTAACATTTTATAATCTTTACTCTTTCTAACTATTCAACTATAGTATTCAAATAAGTGCCAATACATTAAGTACTTATTTATCGTTTAGATATTAAACTATACTTTGTATATTCTATTCTTTATTCCATTGTGATGAGCCAACATTACTGAGGTATAGGTATAATCTAATGGTATTTTCTACATTCCAACGTGATTTTACGATCATAGCTTTAAGTGTTAATGACAATAAAACCACTTGTTTGTACAAGTGCTAAGATAGATTAATTTTGCATTTAAACTTAGTTTATAATGTACAAATTAAGTTAACATGAGTGTTTAAGGGTACACTTGTGTACCTAATGTGATTTAAGTGTATATACTACTTATATAAAATACTAAGCAACTGAGATTTAAGACGTTATTTTTAACTATAAAGACGTCCATAGTGTGTAAAACTACTTAAAATCTTACTTAATAATTAAGGTACCGGTATACATTATATTTTATATATTATACTTTATATTGTGAAACGAATCGAAAATAAATATTTTGTATAACATTATTCCTGGGTTTTATTTATTATATAATTTTTATACAGGGTGTTAAAACTCGACGAAACAATACGACACAAAAGGTGTACACTCTCTTCCTACATTCTCTACACTGTCTCCGCATTCGCTGAGAACCGTGTACCGGATACAGTGAGATGCGGTGTGCGCTGAATGCAGACAATTCGTGTGGTACGCCCTGAATGTCGTGCTAAAATAAATTTGGTTAAATTAATACGGAAGACTATGTGTTAATTGTAAAGGATATATGCTATCAAATATAATATAACTATTTTAGACAGATATATTAACTGCTCTACGGAATAGCTTTTTGTACCACACTGTTGTACGTTTTCGCTCCATAGGATACCTACATGGAAAGAAGCTGGTCTTTTTTGTCTACTCCACCCATCATATGTCAACGAAAATGTCATATGGGTCAGCACGAGGAGTTGTCGCACCGACATTATTTACGGAGAATGTTTCCCGCCTCAATTCAGATGGAATTTGAGGCATTGGAAAATATCGCCAATTAAAATCAAAAAGGTCGTGGGACCCCATTCCAACGCTCGACGATGAAGCGGGCTCGACTGCATCTACCTCATCCAAGCGTGTTTCCATTAGACTCTGGACCACATTTGAACTTATCATTCATACATGTCATCATCATCGCTGTCGTTTTCACTTCCTGTACAAAAACCTAAATTAGCAGGGTATCAGAACAAATAATAAGTTTTTAATGGCTTTAAAAGTCTTACCATATTTTACGTGAAGAGGAGGTGGAAGAAAGCGCTGCGATGACGATGGACCCCCTTCATCGTCGACATCTAGAAAATTGCCCAATTCCATGTATCTAAAACACAAGCATGGACACGATAAGTAATAGAGTGATAGGTACCTACTCAAAAGTTAGTCAGACCATCAATTTTTTGACTCACATGGCCGGTGAAGGCAGAATAAACGGCGATGCCGGAGGTGCAGGTGACATTGGATGTGCAGGGGGTGCAGGTGACGCTAAAAGTGCGGGGGGGGGGACAGGTGACGCTGGAAGTGCGGGTTGCTGCACGGGCCTTCTGCTCTAAATTTGATTTTAATTCTATATAAAGTGGAAAAATAAAACCTGAGACGCCTTTTGACGCCCATATCCAGCGTAGTAACAAGAATTGGCGCCGTTGCAGAGCAGTGCGTACTACCATGGTATTATTACCTCTTGAAAACTGGGAGATGTCATGTTTTTAAATCTCCCCAAAAATCGGGTACTTTTAAACCCAAAATTTAAGAAAAATACCTTTCATCCTCAATCATTTATGTTGTGTGTTTAGGCTAATGGCCTTGTAGCCAATGCCTTAAATAAGTAAAAAAAAAAAAAAATCTATACTAATATTATAAAGCTGAAGAGTTTGTTTGTTTGTTTGTTTGTTTGTTTGTTTGAACGCGCTAATCTCAGAAACTACCGGTCCGATTTCAAAAATTCTTTCACTGTTGGAAAGTCCATTTATCGAGGAAGGTTATAGGCTATATTTTATTTTCAAAAAAATTAGGGATCCGCATGAAAATATCGAATATGTAACAAAAGGTGAAAAATCAAAAACCTATTTATGCGTACGCTGCAAAAACTATTGACAATGGAACAAAATGATGTACTACGGGTTTTTAGGTCTTTTGAAGACAAACAAAAAAGTCCGCGACAGCATATATCTAACTATCATAGTTTAGTCACAATAACCGCTTTTATGTTTATAACAATAAAAAAAATGACCGAAAAATTAATTTAACGTTAAATGAGTATCGTTATATTAACCCTTATCCAAATTAAGTATTATATTATTAAGAGTATTAATGTAGAAGTAAATTACTTTTTGTTTTATTCCAATCGGACTTTTCGTTTAGAAGTTATCACGAGTATAAAACGCAATTTTATTAATACACCCACAGCGGGCGGCGAAAATAATATTGCGACGACATAACGAGTACTATTTGAACCCCTTTGTAACGCAGACGAAGTTGCGCGGGTCAGCTAGTTAAGAATAATGCATGTAACCGCACCGGGTAGTAATCCGTGTGTGTGTTGAGGTGCAATGACGCTGCAAACAGTCGATCCTCATTTGGTCTGTCAGGAATGAAGCCACAATGTCCACTTGAACACCTGATGACCCTTGATAGCGCAGCAATGGTGTGTCTAGGTGCAATGACGCTGCAAGTAGTCGATCCTCATTTGGTTTGTCAGGAATGACGTCACAACGTCCACTGGAACACCCGACGATCCATACTCCTGAATAAAGGCTTCAGAAGAACGAACTCTAACGGTTTATTACTTCCACGTCCGAGAGGTCCGCTCGCCTCGACAGTTCAAACACGAATCCCCCCCCAACAGCGGCCAACGCCTGTATTTATAGCAAGTCTCCACTTCCAACTACCCGCACGGTGATTGTCGGTGAATAGGTTGGTTTCCCTTGTCATTACCCCGTCAACTCCGCTATAGTAACCATGATAATTGTTACTCTTGTTTATGTCATTCTTCATACGCGCCTACACGGCCAGACTGACATACGACCGTCCTCGGGCGTTATTGTACTCCAGAAACAAACCATGTCTAATCACCAAGACATCCGCTCGTCCATCCTGCTACATTCAGGACTTTAAATGGATTTTCAGTTGTAGCATCAAACTGAAAGTAAACGTTAAGACATTAAACCGAACATGTGTATCCCTTCAACCAACCCTAATGGGTGTGGCCCGGATGACACTGTTCCCATCAACTATTCCACCAAGAACAAAGCCTCTGGACCGGACGAGTGTATCCCTTCAACCAACCCCAATGGGTGTGGCCCGGATGACACTGTCCTTTCGACCAGGATAAACTACCACATCTGGACCGGACGAGTGTGTCCCTTCAACCAACCACAATGGGTGTGGCCCGGACGACACTGTCCCTTCGACCAGGATAAACTACCACATCTGGACCGGACGAGTGTGTCCCTTCAACCAACCCCAATGGGTGTGGCCCGGACGACACTGTCCCTTCGACCAGAATAAACTACCACATCTGGACCGGACGAGTGTGTCCCTTCAACCAACCCCAATGGGTGTGGCCCGGACGACACTGTCCCTTCGACCAGGATAAACTACCACATCTGGACCGAACGAGTGTGTCCCTTCAACCAACCCCAATGGGTGTGGCCCGGACGACACTGTCCCTTCGACCAGAATAAACTACCACATCTGGACCGGACGAGTGTGTCCCTTCAACCAACCCCAATGGGTGTGGCCCGGACGACACTGTCCCTTCGACCAGAATAAACTACCACATCTGGACCGGACGAGTGTGTCCCTTCAACCAACCCCAATGGGTGTGGCCCGGACGACACTGTCCCTTCGACCAGAATAAACTACCACATCTGGACCGGACGAGTGTGTCCCTTCAACCAACCCAAATGGGTGTGGCCCGGACGACACTGTCCCTTCGACCAGGATAAACCGTAAGATTAGTACACTTCTGGACCGGACGAGTGTGTCCCTTCAACCAACCCCAATGGGTGTGACCCGGACGACACTGTCCTTTCGACCAGGATAAACTGTAAAATTAACACCTCTTCTGGATCGGAGGAGTGCATCCCTTCAACCAACCCCAATGGGTATGGCCCGGACGACACTGCCTCTCCGACCAGGATAAACTGTAAAATTAACACCACCTCTGGATCGGAGGAGTGCATCCCTTCAACCAACCCCAATGGGTATGGCCCGGACGACACTGCCTCTCCGACCAGGATAAACTGTAAAATTAAGACCACTTCTGGATCGGAGGAGTGCATCCCTTCAACCAACCACACTGGGTGTGGCTCGGATGACACTCTTCCATCATTCGGGCACTTTCAAAAGCTCACACTGACGGACCTCCCTTGACTGCAACTCCATTGCCACTTTTCCTGTCTGGACATACAGTCGCCACATGCCCAAGCTGACCATTGTTACCATACTGCCTTATAGACTTTCGGCAGTTCTTACATCCGAATGCTCTTCTTCATTTTCGTACTTCAGCTGATACAACGTGACTGCGCTGCAGAAAACAAAACCATTTCAGTAAAAGTTGCAAAAGCGGTTTTTTTTTTTTTTTCTTTTCTTTTTCTTTCTTTCCTCTTTTCTTTCTCTGATTTAGGTATTAACTGCTTCTGAGCGGCTATGCCTCGACCTTCCTGGGAGACACGCGTGCTCGAGTGTCTTTTCGAACCACCTAATACCTTTTTACCTTTAGCCATGTCTAACGGCCACTTCTAATTCTACTTTACTATGCTGATAACTTTCGTTGAAGGAACAGTGTTTAATTTTATCGTTTGTAACAGTCCGTCAATTCACGCTCGACTATGTCTGATTATCAGCTCCATTGGTATTACGATGATGACTTTGGTTTTAGAACAGTGATTGCGTTCACTGTTTGCAATATTCAATTAATTCAGGCTTGCCCATGTCTGATTACCAGCTCCACAGATATCACCATAATAACCTCAGTCTTTCCATTCACTGTTGCAAATGTAGTCTGTCATTTTGAAGTCACTTATCTGAAAACATGATTAGATGCTTAGTTTTTAGACACTATGTAGAATCACGTCTAAACTGTGCTTTGAACTCGTTTAAATTGCTCTGTATGCGCTTCTTTGCACACTGAATTCTTCAATCAGCGTTAATCCACCGTAATCCGCGCTAATCCACCTTAATCCATCTTGGTCCACGGTAATCCATCTTGGTCCACGGTAATCCATCTTGGTCCACGGTAATCCATCTTGGTCCACGGTAATCCATCTTGGTCCACGGTAATCCATCTTGGTCCACGGTAATCCATCTTGGTCCACGGTAATCCATCTTGGTCCACGGTAATCCATCTTGGTTGTTTAGATAGCACGTCGGCAAGGCACGAGATTCAATCCCACTTCTGATGTAACCGCACCGGGTAGTAATCCGTGTGTGTGTTGAGGTGCAGTGACGCTGCAAACAGTCGATCCTCTTTTTGTCTGTCAGGAATGAAGCCACAATGTCCACTTGAACACCTGATGACCCTTGATAGCGCAGCAATGGTGTGTCTAGGTGCAATGACGCTGCAAGTAGTCGATCCTCATTTGGTTTGTCAGGAATGACGTCACAACGTCCACTGGAACACCCGACGATCCATACTCCTGAATAAAGGCTTCAGAAGAACGAACTCCAACGGTTTATTACTTCCACGTCCGAGAGGTCCGCTCGCCTCGACAGTTCAAACACGAATCCCCCCCTAACAGCGGCCAACGCCTGTATTTATAGCAAGTCTCCACTTCCAACTACCCGCACGGTGATTGTCGGTGAATAGGTTGGTTTCCCTTGTCATTACCCCGTCAACTCCGCTATAGTAACCATGATAATTGTTACTCTTGTTTATGTCATTCTTCATACGCGCCTACATGCAAATGTCAATTCGCGGCAATTGTCAATGTCAAACGGTCAACAAACAACATCCAATGTCCAAAGAACGGTTAAAATTATTTAGTGTTGGAAATTATTGATTATATTTTGATTGTTATAGCAGTGCTTGTATTATTTTATGAATGTGGATGAGTCATATTTTAGTCTAGGAAAATCACGATGCCTCGAAATTTAATATCCTGTGTACTTTTAGTATTGTTTTCAACTTTCAAAACAGGTGAGTAAAGTTTGGGCGTTGTTCTTTTAATTTTGATTTATGTTTTTATCTTTTATTTTATTTTTTAGTTTACAATATAAACTGTTATCAGTGTTCCGGTACGGATTCGAATAATCCTTTCCAATGCAATGAGTTTTTAGAAACTGACGTTGATTTATTACCCATTGATTGTGCTACGATTCATGATGCTCAGTACTGCATAAAACATGTTGGACGGTTTGAAGGTGAGATTTCAGAACAACTGACTCACTACTAAACAATTTTAATGGGTACTAAAATAATAAAAAAAATGAATGCAGTAATTAGAATAACACTAATTTACTTGGAAAGGGTACTATTTATCTAATGAACTAATCAAGAATCATAATATTATATGTGGCTTGTACTAACTACCACTCTCAATAATAATAAACTCAAATAACTAAACTTAAATATTGGTCATACAAGACTGAAAAAATGTAATGATTTTTATGTCTAGAATTTAACCACACTTTTTAACATAGGTTTACCAATAGAATGCTACCAATGTAACAGTTCTTCAACTATGGAATGTGGTGATGGTCTGATGAAACTGGATGACGGTATATTGGAACCAACACCTTGTGATCATGTCTTTGATGCACGATACTGCATCAAACATACAGGTTTCAAAGCTAATGGTGCATGTGGCTTAAAGCATGTCTGAAGTGACAACACATTGACATTTTCTTTTATGATTAAATATTGTTTTTATTTTTGCCTGATTGCTCTTGCAAATTGTATTTTCAAGATGGTGTAAAATATATCTCAATAATAAATGTCCACAGCCCTTTTGTGGTAACTGTCATTCATGGATTACTGTAATAAGAATTCAATTAATTACACAGCTTAATTCAAAAGGCATCTTGAGTTCCTATGATCAATGTTCTCTATAATGTATTACTAAAATTAATAACTATTCACATTCAGTGTTATGATTAAGTGTCGTGTTTATATTAACAATGAATTTTTCAACAAAAACAAAACAAGTTTTAATATAAAAATATTGTTCTTGCATTGCTTTTGCATTTAACTTACAGTAGTATAAAGTAATAAGTTACAGAAGATTTGGCACTATTTACGCAATTATTTATGTTGAAAACAGTGTTTTGCAATACACAACTAAACACTTTTTTCTTAAGATTTTACTAACACACTGGGTTGAGCTTTGCAGCACTAGGGTGAAGTACACGGCACAATTAAACACAATAAATGGTGTTGGAAAGGTTCGGTAAGCATATGCAGCTATTTAATAAAAATATAAATGTTCAAAAATCGTTTGATAAGTGCAATTTAATAAAATTGCAATTTTTGCCCTGGAAATGCATGTATTATTCATTCATAATCTTAATGAAATCTTTCTTTGTCCATTTCCAATATAATAATATCAACATGAAAATAACTTTAATTTTTCAGGTGGCATTAGTACAAAGAGGTTCTGTTCATCTTTAGATCTTGGCAATTATTGTGAATATGTTCAGCAACCAGGTGACAAACTATTATACAGAACATGTGTTTACACATGTGGTACAGATGGATGCAATTCCGCTTCAACTGCAACATTGTCACTAATGTTTCTTGTAGTAGGAATTGTAGTAACATTGACCAATTTTAGGATATAATGTATTTTTCTCTCCCTAGAGTATTTTGATAGTAAGTTATGGATATCATAACTTTTCTCAACCTATATTAGTAGTGAATACAAGTTAATTTAATAAGAATGACTGAAATAGTGTCTTAATGATAATGTAATGGTTTAATACAGTATATTTTTCTTAAGTAATTAGATCTCCTCCATAGAAGGCACCTGCTTGCATAATGCAGGTTAAGTTAGTTTATCTTCAAATGGTTTCTAAAGCCTATTATAAGTTTTCCTTTAATATTATGGTTTCCTTCTCCATATTGTAGTTTTTAATATAATAGTGCTTAAGATCTGACAAGACTGTCTCTGTCCATTGATATTTTCTTTTATTGAAGATGAAACATAGATAGATATACTACAATAATAATTTAAATGAGGTCTGTAGGTACAGTTATAGGGATGATTTTTATTACACTGGCTGTGGTCACATTAGTTGATCATCAAGACCTGAAAGCAATGTCTGTCCATTGTTTTTTTTTTATATTTACATGTTTATACACAGTACATGTTTTATTTGTCATTGACATTGTAAGTAATGTAACATTCCACATCTGAGGGAACTGTCGTCCGTCCATTGTTTTATTTAATACAGTTTTGTATTTTTAATACATTAGAAGACAAGTTTTATAATAAAAGTTTATTATAAAAGTGGAGGTTTTTTATTTAATAAAATAACAAATTCTTTTCAAACATTTATTGAAAGTTTGTGCTACATTAAAGCATTATATAAAAATACATGTAGATAATAAATATTGATACTAACATAGCCAAGTAATTATAATCTAGCCAGCTAATACATGATTAATACTTTTTCATTTACCATGCTACGTTGTTGCATTATTTTGCTAAATGGAATGTCAAATTTTATTTAAAGCACTTTTTTTACTATAAATCTTTTGTTTCATTTTATAAACACATTACAATAATTGCATTTTAGAAGTTTTAAAAATAAAACTTCATTTGTATACAAAAATAAATTGGTTCACAACTTCATTTTGTGACAAAAATATACTGACGGCATTAAGCTTACATTAAAAACACATTTATTCGTCAAACGAACTACAACACTACAGAAATTAGGTCGATTTAATTCCTAAATTTTTCGAAGCATCTACGCGTCTATGCTAGCGACAAATACTAAGCGCTAAAATTATATACAAAATATCAGGTAATTTTTGTACAATCATATTGTCGCGACTGGATACTCAAATCGAAATGACCTTACATTCTAGCCAATGTATAATTAATTACATACAAAAAAAACATCAAAATAACAGGCAACATTTAACACAATTCAGACTTAAAACAATCACTAACATCAACTTAAAAAATAACGAAATATGTGCTTACGAAAAACAGTGCAATCCACCGAAAACGGACATCACAAAATCGACAAACTTCACTAAAAGTATGAAAAACCCTGATTTCGATTGCACAATACACGGTAAAAATAAATCACAGAAAAATAATTGTGACGCAATAGTTAACTATGTCATGGTATAATAACTAAAGTTTCAAAATGTCAGATTATTTTAAAAAAATATGATTAATAAGTACACTGAAAACTAGTAATTTATGTAAAGAATTTATAATATCAAATCGGAAATCTTCGAATAGGAATGATTAAAGTAATTTAGTCTTTTGGAGATCGCCAATTAAAATTATAACGACAATAGAGACTGCTTTCCAGAGCATAATAATTGTCAATCTTACATACCTAAATAGCAAAAAATGCCAAGACACACAGCAGCTAGCTTCTTGTGGCAACTAATGACCAAGATAAAAAATTCAAAGGCCCCATATAACAGCATTATGCAAATATAGTGATAGTTCACTGTAGCTTGGCTTGCAAAGCGGCGACATGTTGCTCAAGCTCGCGGACTCTTTGTTGACTGTTTTGTAGTTGTCGCTTCACGATTCTTAGCTCTTCGCCTTGGCGGTTGAAGGCGAGACGCAACTGTAATTGCAAAAAGAGGTAATCAGAAATAGAAGTCCCAATGCTCAAATTATGTTTTGTGTACGCATCCGAAAATTAATTTGGTTTGTTTACATTAGACTGGTTCGATTTTTGGGATTCATTCAGTGTAAACTTTAATATCGCTTTATAATATAGTCATATCCAAAAAAAGGATTAAACTGTTAATATCTTTTCGTGAAGTTAAAAACACTGAAATTTTTGAGATGTTTCAACACAGTTTAAAATATAAATAATTACCTCATGCTCAGTACTGAAAACATCTCCCTGGTTGATTTGTTTGTATAAGGGCACGGGCTCCACGTCATTAGTCTGTTTGCCGAACATACGCTGTAGTTGATGGAACTTCGTGTTCTGATTCGCGTTTGTCTTTTGAGATTTTTCGTTCACTGCAATCTATATTTTACATAGTATTTTGATGTTATATAATTTTACTTTTTTGCGTTATTATGGTATATCGTGTTTTCAGATTGAAAATATAAAATAAATCTGATCTTTATTTCCGAATTTCTTAATTTTAATTTATTACGAAAAATTATACATTTCAGTTAGAAAATTATTTGGATGAAGCTCGAAAATATAGATTATTAAATTGTATTTCTTCATTTATGTCAAATAATAAAGTAAACTCACATCATTATCATTATTATGGTTGATCGTAGCGGGGCACGGGTTGAGCGGGCGATAGTCCGGTGTAGTTTCACGCGACAGGAACATGAACTTCTTTCTGTTGTTGACGTCTTGAGGTTGGAGAGCGGGCGCGTCTTTGTTGCCTGTACTGGGTTTGTGAGTTGATATAGTTACTCCTGAAATGGACACAACAGATCAATTTAGAATTTTTTTGATGAAATATCACTATATGACAGATACCGTCCTTTCATCTCAATTGGCTTCCGACTATTAATTTATATTCAATAATAACATGACAAGAAATTACTGAACTTAACAAAATTTCGGCTAATCAGATCAAAATTTGAAGTAGTTTTTTTATGTATTCCGCTATCTGTATTAGTATTAAAAACGCACTTTACACTTCAGTTTGTTGCATCTTTTTCCAAACACCCTTAACAATACCAATAGTGCAGTTTTACCTGTTTTCATGCTGATAAGAAGTGGCGGTGAGTTCATTCCGCTCAACCAATCTTTTGCTGTTAACGCCGGCAAAGGTGCAGCTGTGTCAGGATACAAATCCTCCTGTGAAAAATGTTTTTCAAGTTGAAGAAACAAAACTGGGCTTCATTTTTAAAATATCACACTTGATATATCACTGAATAGAATCATATCTCACCTGGAAACAGTCCGATTTCCTGGGAACTATCATTGATATAGGCTCGCATAGTCCCCTCGATGTATGTAGCTTGTAAAAACGGAATACTTCACAAGCGGCTGTATTAACACCGCGTTTCGGCATGAAACCCAGACCACGCTGAAAAAGAAATAACAAAATTAAAAACAATACTAATGATGCAATGTAAATCAAATAAGGTCATAGTAGCTGAATAATAGTTACGAAGGCATTCTGACATAATAATATATTCGAAGTAGTGTTTAGTTCATTTACATTGCCCCAATTCTTTAGTCGCGTGTTTGAATTCACCTAGTTCATATGGCAAACAAAAAAGAAAACGATTGTTTCCATAACACACAAGAGAACTGCTTAGGATAGTAGAACATAAAATTGAAAGTATTGAGTTAGTAATAAGTACATATTTTAGTGTTACCTGTGGATTCCCAGACAGGAATTGGTTCAAGAAATGCACGTAGGGCGGTTCATCGACCACCTCGTAGTACCTTATATTCCCGTCGCCTTTGCCAGCCAAATAAACCTGATCAAATGAAGTGTCGGTTAGATTTAAAATAAGATCTAAACGTTTTGGATTCCAAACAATGTAATTATGTGTAAAATCTATGAAGAAAGAAATACTTTGATACCAGAGTCCTTCCTACAAATTAGTAATTATGATGTGTGTGTGTGTGTGTGTGCATTTGGTTGTGGCTTTGGCGTAGAAATTATGTTTCGTCGCCTCAGTGCTTGTTTGGCCTATCTGACATTTTTTACGAAAATTACTTTTTAATGCAGTATTATAAAGAATAAAATTTCCATCCGACTGGTAATTTTTTTTTATAAAAATTCAATTCTAAAACAATAAAAATCTCATTTCAATTTTTTTCTCAACACGGCACTTAAAGAAAATTCCGTGCTTGTTTGCTGTCTCCTGTAAAATTTGCTCGAGTGCAGATAGGCCAAACAAGCACTGAGGCGACGGTTTGTTACTGACCAAGTAAGATGGGCCTTATAGTGTTTTTTGTTTATACTGTAAAAACAAGAATAATCTATGAAAGTACTACTACACTACGCCATATTTTACATATTTATAATAGGACATGCGATAGATAGATCCAGGTGAAAATTGGTAGGGGAACCTGCGACAGTGATGAACAAAAATACTTGTGCTCTGTTTCGCGCTGCTGTTTTGATAGTACAAATCGCCTTCACAATCTTCGACCTTAGATGACAGCACAGAAATAAGAAATAACTCACCGTAAGATAAGTGAAATCCTATGAAGATATGTGAAGTCCCCAATCCGCACTGGGCAAGCGTGGTGGACTATGCCTAATCCCTCTTCTGAGGAGACCTGAGCCCAACAGTGGGCAGTAATGGGTTGGTACAGAAGAAGATAAGTGATAACTCACCATATTAGTGTCATGATCGTAATACGGGAACACGACCCCGGACGAGCTGTCAATGGTCTCGCACAGCAGAGGTTTATCGAGCTCGTGTTGGTCCCACAGCGCGTACTGTCGGTCGCTGTGCCGCGAGAAGCCCGTGGTGAGGACGCGGCCGCAGCTGCCGAGGAACGTGCACTTCGACGCTTTGGTACCGAGGTGACATTCGCCTTCCTGGTAAAGTAAATAGTTTTAGTGAGAAGGGATGCACGGTTAGTATTAGTCGAATTCCTTACATGATGTTCTAGTAACAGTTATTTTATTTTATTATCTTTGCTATGATACTGACGAATGGAAATATAAGTTTGTTCGTTTAGGTGAATTCAGAAGGTATTCGGTACGAATGGAATTATATGGAGACTTTGCCATTGCTTGAGACAGTGAAATGAGTAGGTTTTTTACAATGTAATTACTCATCTCAATACACTTTGGTTATATTTGACATTGACTAATTCCGTATCATACTCTAAAACATACTCGAATTATCTTTAACACATGATATTTGTTTCAAGTCACTACATATCACTAGGAATTGTTAATATTTATGTTGAATATACTAACAGAAAGCACGATTCCCCGTCTCGGTTCGATGACTCTTAGTTTCTTGTCCTTGCAAGTGGTCGCCAGAAGGGATCCGTCTCTATTGAACGACATGCAGTATATGACGTCACTGTGACAGTCGATCACTTTTACTGCTTCGCCTTTACCGACGTCCCATACGATAATCTGAAACAAATTTTAAAATATAATTTTCGTTGTGTTTATTAGATGAAATGGTGTTCAGACAGATGGTTGTTAGAATTAAACAGCTGATATGAGCTGAAACTAAAATGTCGTGCATGGCAATTTATTTTTGGCCGAGGATGATTTTCTAAAGTTGCATATTTGTTTATATTGGAGTTTCAAATTAAAAGTTCAAACCACCCAATTTCAAAAAAAGAACATAAAAAGTTAATATACATAGTGAAAAATAAATTCATTCATAAACTTTTATCTCTATGTTGCAAATCATATAACAGTACTTATATGATGCCTATCACAATGCAAATCAGACCGGCAGACTGCCTACGTCGTAAAAAAAAGGTACATACCTACTGTTATCAATGTTTTCTAATCTTAATCAATCTAACGGGTTTGTTCTTGCCATTATTTTTTACTTTAACAATTACCATTAAGGAAAAAGCGTATTTAGAGATCTTTTAGTTCTGATTGGTTACGATTCTTAGTAATTTATGTTGGGGGCGGCACGACGACACGACATAACCCCGTGTTGGGTTCTGGCCTCAGCCGGTGTTCGGACGCTGAGTGTGAGCGGTTGGAGGTTTTAGTGCGGTTCAACTCCCACATATCCGGTGATTTCCTCCAACTGGACCTAAAAAAGTAATTTATGTTTTTTCTTATTGACAAGTATTTTACCGTAAATTTTATCAGTATTACCTCTTCTGAGGAGATAGCCAAGCAGTGGATGGTTGTTACAGATTTGTGTTTTTGCAATGGAAATAAGTGATACGATATTCTAATATCTTTGAGCAGTTTACACATTCTCATTTAAATTCCAAAGATAATTATTCAATTTTGCAGATGAAACTGGGGCAATAGTTCAAGATCGTACAGTTCGAATGCATCGATTTACATTTATGAATAACGGTCGTCAGCAAGCGGGATCGTTTCAAATAATATCATGACGTTAAATCACGCAACTCAAAGAAGGTATATATTTATGTTGTGGAATACTGGAATCTATTGCTATTTGGATTGTACAAATATTGTTTGGACGCTCTGATTGCATCACCTTTATTTTATTATTATGCTTTTCATGTTCATTGCCTTTTTTGGGCACCAAAGAAGATGGTAGGTAACATTCTAAGTTTTGATTTTTCAAGTTAGTTGGTGATAGTTATGGAAATTGGTTGTTTTTGCGTGAAATTTTGTATGATTATTGTTTAATTTATTGGGTTTCTGTAATTTGATATTGGAATAATAATAATATTAAACTTAGCAGGATTCAGTTATTACAAGATTGTAATTGGTCAGCATGTGACCTATTATTATTAAAGGATGAAAATCTACCCTAAATAAAGAAATGGTAGGAAATTCTTATACCCATTAATTGTGAATAATATTTAGTTTGACAGAATACTAAAATTTCTAAATGAAAACTAAGTATATTTACCAATGAATCGAATCCGGCACTAAGTAGTATATTCTCGGCGGTGGGATGCCACTCGATGTAGGCCACGCGTCTCTTGTGGCCTTGCAACTCGACGAGCCACTCCGTCAAGTGCATTGAGAGACCGCCGTCCGGAATGTGCCATAGTTTTACCTAAAAAACATGCATAAAAATAATGATACTAGGACTTTTTTTTCTTTTGCAAGATGGATAAACGAACCTACCCACTTGATGGTAAGTGGTTACCGTTGCTCATGAGCTTTTATAAAATGCCCGGGCATTGGGTGTCGTTACCCGTACTATACAGTATTTTTCTTTAGAGGGACATGTCATAGCGCTCTGGGAACACCGAGGACGGAGTCTATTCTAAATCGAAATGGTTGATGGACGAAAGACCTTTTGAAGCGGACCTTGAATGAACGCAGCTGTTCCAAGTAAAAACGATGAACTCTAACTCTACCCTCTACTCTTTTACTTTTACTCTACTATTTTATAGTATTATTTCACTCTGCCTGCTTCTAATCCTCTGTGTACTTTGTTGTTGTTGATCGTATCGGTCTCCCGCGATACAGGTATTACTTAGTGCGGCGTCCATTGTTAATTCCTTAAGTGTGTATTGTTATTTTGATAATTAAAGATTTTTTATTTACCCCTGCGGTATGTGGTTCGAGTGTTGTGGAGGTTGGCCATGAGCTAGTATGTCATGAAGAAAAGGACTCAAATGTCGTCTATTCGATGTTTAATTTTGAATTCGAATAATTCTTCACTTGTTATTATGACTAACGCAGTTAAGTACTTTATTTCTCAATTCGTGATTATACGTAAGATCAATCGATCTTCGTTTTCATTATTTACAAAACAGTGAAGTAAAATTGTTAAGTGAATTATTAGAGACTACTATCACTAGTATTGACTAGTATCACTTGGTCAAGATGCTTCTCCAGAAATTAATATAATGACTGAAAAACAAACACCTGAATAACGGATAAATAATTATTATGTGTTGCTTACAGTGTGCAAAGAACATTCACAATCCAGATCAAGTCCTTTTTTCAAAAGATAACAATGACAAATTTAACGTTATTACTTCTAGTCGAGAAGTAAAAATAGATGCAATTTTTACAATGATATACAAATAATTGGTATAATTACTGTGAACTAGATAACTTTTACTTTAAATACCTATAATATCGAAGTAATTAGTTAGGGGCTATAGACGACAAAACCAAAGCCCCTAACTGAATTTCCGGTAAAGGATAAATGAGGAAATGAGATTTTCTAAATTGTCCCTAATAAGGTACATTGGCCTCACTATTCCGTGGCCACGCTGCGGGAGCATACTCTACTTATTTGAAATTAGACTTAATGTCATCATACTATTTTGATTAAGAAAAATCTACTGATAAGTTTATATTACTAGAATAGTTAATTAATACCTATTAGTAGAATTGTATACAATCTGCATAACTGTGTAATCCTTATTGGCTTTATTGATGTCAATACTTTAATGAAATACTTTGTAAACACGCTGTTGGATTATCATAAATAAATGAAAAAAAAAAAAAAAACTTTTTTATTTGCCATATTGTTTATGGACTCTTGATGATTGAAGATTTTCATTTCCAATCAAAACAATATGAAAAGAGTCCTGTGTTTATTATATTTAATAATTCGGATCCGAAATAGAGTAATTGTAGCTTGAAATTGAAACACAACTTGAAATACTGAGGTTTTTGAAATCGTATTACTTTATAGATCAAAAACGTGCTTTAAGATTACAGTACAGTATTTTTATAGGAATTCTTTACAGTTAAACAATTTAAATTTATAATCATGCCATAATTCAATAGCACAAATTTTGACCGATTATGTTCTGTTACACTTAATGTTTGGAGATAACCAACTCAGATAAGAATGAAATGAATATAAAGCAATAACTACTACGAGATAACTTATCAAAATCGATATTCAGTCATTTCAATGTACTTTTTTTTTTTTTTTTTTTTTTTTTTCAGTTGTGGAAATCACCGGATCCCCGCCCGCCCCGCGGGCGGGGTATGTGGGAGTTGAACCGCACTAAAACCTCCAACCGCTCACACTCAGCGTCCGAACCCCGGCTGAGGCCAGAACCCAGCACGGGGTTTGGAGGGACGGCGCGACGCGTTACGCCATCGGCATGCTTTCCCGTCGCTCCGTCCCCGTTCAATGTACGTTAGCTAAATTTTAACTGAGAATATGTAGAAAGGTTGCAGTAGACCATGTTTTTTTTTCAAGTAAACTAAGAATAGGAAATACTGGTAAATTTAGGCATTTACAATAGTAATTTTTACCTCTTAACATCAGACGATAGTGACGACAAATGATTTTGCGACATTTCATTTATTATTATCCTCATAAAATTTTAACTACTTTCCGACATTTGGAGTTAATTTTATTATTGAAACTTACTGATCTCCGTAAATGTGACACCATCGAACTGAAAAATACATTGATTTCGATAGGTACTTCCCCTCCATAATGGGCTTCAATTACAAACCTCAAACAAATTGTTGGTGCAAAAAATATACTAAACTAATATTCGAAAACGAAAAACAAAATTACCGTGCAATCGTCAGAGCATGAAGCGATGATATTATCGTTGAATGGGTTCCACTTGATGTCCAAAACTGGGCCTTTGTGACCTGTTACTCGGCTCGCGTTGAAGTCCAGACGACCCGTCTAAAAATAAAAGGGAATTTAAAGACCTGTTTAATCAAAATCATTGTGTCTTAGGTAGCAGTAAAAATGATCTCTAATAACTCTATAATTAATCTATAATATAAAAATGAATCGCAAAATGTGTTGGTAAGCGCATAACTCAACAACGCCTGGACCAATTTGGCCAAATCATTATTTAAATATTCGTTGAAGTTCAAGGATGGTTTTTACGTCGAGAAAAAATCGAATAGTTGCCGGGAAAAATGAAAAAAAACGGGTCATAGGGTTCACGCAGACGACGTCGCGGGCAGCAGCTAGTAGAATAATATAATGTAATTAACGTATTGTTGGATAAAGTTTTCAACACCCTGTATATTGGTTGCATTTTTCAATGAGATTTAGAAATCACAATAAATTTGTAAAGAAGGTTGTTAACATTTGGAGTACCTAATGTTGTAAAAAAGATATTGATACCAGTAAATCAGATTACCTTTTAAATTACTACAAACTATTACGATATTCATTTATTTACGTTAACCGTTATTCTATTGCAAAATTAAGATTTCAAATAATTTTCGAACATATATTAATTGAAGTCGAAGGTTAATTAAATATTGAATGACTGACGCTAACGTGGACACAAGCCAATAAGGCTCTACAAATATTGTACTGAGGCAAACAGTGTTTAGCGCCTTTGGATAATCGATACATGACGTAAACCTTTACACATAGAATATTAGCTATCAACCAAAGTTCAGTTTAATAATACAACTGTGTATCATTTTCTATTTGTAAGCTTTCACCACTTAATAAGTATAAAACATTTTTAAATGTGGTTAATGTGGCGACAAGCAAAAATGCATTGCGTCCTGTAACTTATTGATCAATAAATAACAAAAATGTGTAAAATGAGGTATGTTTAATAAATATACACTCCCCAGTCACATTATTTGCATATCATTGGCGAAATAATTTAATAAAATTGATTGAACGAAGTAAACTTGTAAAAAAAACACCAATGGTGAAAATAAGCACACAATTTCAACCACTGTTTGCCTTACGAATCTTTTCTATTTTAAAAGCTCTTTCAGAACAAAAAAAATCATTGTATGAGTAGATTATGTCGTAATTGATCGGGCTTATAAATTAACTAGACTTATCAGGATTGTTTATGTTTTTAACAACAATGATGGCCCAATTTGTATGAACATTTGCTCACCATGTGAGTCATAATAACAATGTTCCAGAATAAGATAATCTCTTGTTAAAATACGCCAAGTAAAATATAGGTAATCCTACTATTTGAAAAACAACTAAACACTAGCATTTTATAATCAGATTTTCATTGTTTTTATAATTATACAGTCGTAGTTTTATAATATTTCTTGTATTGTAATGGTATTTTGTTGAAGTAGGCTGTACTTACGTGATCCAAGGGCAGTACAAGGAAAGCTCCACCGCCGGCCACCTCCGTTACTATGGCAACGAACTTAGGATTGACCGCGCAAAAATTCGAATCGTGCGCATTCCTTGTTATCTTCACGTTGTCATAGCAACGCTCTCTTTTGAACGGCACACCGTACACATGACGGAACTTGGAACTCCTGACTCCACGGAACCATACCTTAAAACGACCATTCGTTAAAAGAAACGCCAAAAAAAAAATTAAATGCATACGAAGATTAGTTAAGACGTTACAGTATTTTATGTGACCATAAGTTAACGGCTTTCAAATAAAACATTTTCTATTAGTATAATTTAAATAACCCAGAAAAAAATATTAAGTCAGTCGAAATATGCAAGCAGGAGATTTAAATTATTAAGTACAGTAATTTTTGGTCAACTAAAATTTGGAAGCAATTCGTAACATCAAAGTCATGCAATAAGAAGAATGACATCAGCATAATAAAAGAAAGCGACAACGTTTTCATAAATTATGAGTTACAATTCACTTCTATTCACATACTTATAATTTTTAACTCTCATAATATTACTAATAAAAACGCACGCAAGAATAGAAAGAATGCTTTAAGCATTTCTAGCTAGACTAGATTTAGTATCATCCGTATCTTATGTGACATAGAAAACTGCTACATTCTCTTACATTATATTTGAGAATGCATCGTAATTTCAGAGAGGGTCGAGTAAACGTAACATGAAATGCAGATTTCGTATATCAACCATTACGATGCAATTCGAAACACTTGGAGCACTGGAATGGTGACATTTTTATCATAATAATGCTGATATATCAAGAGAATGTAATCTCGTTGATGTATAATTTAGACTGAAGAATAAAAGAAATTGAATAATTTTATTTAGATAAGCTGTAGATTTGGAACTATTCATGTCAATTATTCAAAAGTAAGCTGCGATACGGAATAACTATAAATTTAAGAAGAAACTTGTACATAGACTTGAGAGTAGGATCGTCCTTAGGAAATTGGCCACATTCTTACGAACATTTTGGCATTAACTAAATAATATTTTTTTTAAATATTGTGTTTGGATAACATGCATAACAAAGATAATCCTACTGGAAACGGAAATTAAAACAGATTATTTTAGTTACAAAAATAAAACGAAATACAGTCCGATATCATCCTTTTGTTTCCCTTCATCTCATTTACATTATGTTTTGTATTAAATGTACCTACCATCTCCATTTCGAAACTCCCAGCTGCATACTATTATCAAATAAAGAAAAGTTATTCTTTTATTGAGCTGGCCTCGGAATGTAGACCAATATGAATATTACATTACGTGAATCTAAACTCTATTTGCGTCACATACGAAACAGTCGGCGAGTATTGTTTTAATTAGGAACAATCAAAAAGAATTTAGGTGAATAGACGAAACGACGTCACGTTGCACTGTTATTTAAATTCAATACGTTCTTGCTTCTTACATTACAACTTCAATAATGGAATACAAATAGCTCAGCATTATTAGAACCCGGACTTGATTAAAAAACCTTGAGCATTTTAAGAAACCGAAGTGTCTTGTTTTTCATGGCGTAAATTATGTTTAATTTAAACAAAAGCTGCATGCGGAGTTGTTGAATACAATATTTGAAAAGTAACTTAAATAATTTGGTTCAATAATATAAATAGATAATAATGTCACAGAAAACATCAATTACCTGAGCAATCATTGAAACATTGAAATAAGATTTATCAAACAAAACTTCGTTCAGGTAATTCATTGCTTCACTGCGAAAGTAAAAACGAAATAAAAGGTACCTGTGAATTCGTCATGTCTACTCCACAGTTCCACACTACTCCTGTGCTAGAACAAGGCATGCACTACGTAGAGGCGTCCAACAAACTATAATATTCGGTGCATATTACAAATGTATGCGCAAACAAACAAAAAAACCAGCTCCCCACAACATGACGCACTGTAACTTAACACTGAAAGTTTCAAAGAAATAAAAAGGATGCATTAAATAAAATAAATAAAAATGTAAACGATATAATGTGCGTGATCACTACGAAATTCTACACATGTGCTTAGCGCGATCAAACAGTAGAGATACAAGAGACGAGTACCATGTACGGCAAGCGTAAAAAAAGTGAAAAGATACATTATGTGAATCGCAGGCTAACGTTTTGTGATGACGAGTGAAAACCAAATTGATTACAATGTAGTGATCGGACTCCAATTACGAACTATACTTTACTATACATTTAATTTGTTGTGTAACCTTAATTATTATGTAACAAAACAAACCGTATTTATGTCAATTAAAATGTGTAACAACTTAGTATTAGATTCTTTAAACATTCTCTAACGATTAAGATAATCTATCCAGAACAGACAACATGATGGAAGTTGAATATTATTTTTATAAGTCTAGTGTAGACTGTAGGGTTAACATCTAATAATATTCGGCCATGAACCTGGACAATAACAATATATAGCCAAGACATTACTTAGATTTGGACAATTCAATTTTACTGTTGATTATGTTTTGTTAACTGTAATTTGTGTTACACATACAGATCGTTCTTGTTTCCAAATCTACTACGTTATTCAGATTTTATATGATTATTCCGGAACCTCGACTCAAGTCACTGTCGTAACAAAAGTTATCTAATGAAACTCGCTAACTGCAGAAGGATAGTAAAATTTTTAATTTAGAACAAAATTTCGGTGTAAGCTGACGTATTTGAGCATTTTCAATATACTTAAAGAAGAACAATAGAGTTATTTTAAGGAAAATCATGACATTGATTTCATATTTTCATTGCCACTTATTTTTTCAAGGGAGTTAATTTAATTATCTTGTCAGTCAGCAGGCTTTGATTAATCGTGTGAGCTCTTGCAATGAAAATAATAATTGTTATAGAAAGCTTATGATTTTAAAATGCCTTGTTCTTATGAAATTTTCTTATAAACATGAAATTTTAGAACTAAATTTCTTAAACAACATCCAAAAGGGTTGATGGGACGAGACTGTGTTAAATTGATTATTGAGACAATTTCAATTAAATAATTGAATAGATGCGCAGAATTCATATTTTGGGTCTCTCACTACCATGGGTACGCGGATCAGCGCACTTTGTATGCGTGATTGCTTCCTCAGGCCTATCTTTGTTTTTTGCTAACCTACATTTATTTTTGTTCTTCTACGCTAAAACCCTGTCAACAAAAATGCTGATAACACTTAGTTAATGACTCAATTGCATTGGTATAAAACAGTTAGGAATATTGTAACACTTTCGCTTTACCAAGTCTGTAATGTTACATGATGGTCAACAAAGCATGACTAAAAACACGCACTACCACCTACCGTTTGGCAAAGAGGGCGATGCGACTGCCGACACTTTGTCACGGTTGAAGAATAAAATAATAGTTGATAATTATAATAATTAAGAGTCGTGTTACGTCATCGCCTTCTCGTGAATACAATGAAGACGAGCTTACTCTGAGAGTGAATGCCGTTCTAAATAATTATGTTTTACGCTAAGACACATGAGTTCAACAAAGGTCAATAGCTAGTAAGACAACACTTTTTATTGCATTCATAATGTTGGAGTCTTTATAATAATAATGTCTATGGTAAAGCTAAGCATTAGAATACTGTAAATGTTATTATTATTAAGTATGTTATATGATGATTACTGTACTGTAACTCAGGTCTCGTCAGAAGAGGGATCAAGCACAGGCTACCACGGTTGCTCAATAAAATAATTACTAAATATACTACTTACTGTTATCACTCTGTAAATATTTTTATTACGCTTGCAAGGCTGTGAGACAGTACTGAGTCAATGTAGTGAAGAAGAATATAAGTATCTATAATACTAATAAGACAATATAATACTGGAATAAAGTTGTTTTCTTTCCTTCTTTCTTTTCTTTCTATCTTGAACTGTATTGTAAATGTTCTTTTATAGATTCTTACAAAGAATACTAACATCAAATTAGACAGTAGATAGATGACAGGATATAATGAGTGTTAATCTTCATCCTCTTTAAGAAGTAAGTTTAAATACTATTTTCAGGGTTTTTTTGCTATTCTACAAACCTTATATTGTCTGTACTGATGTACAAGACAGTGAATACATTGTATTTAGGTAATAATGTTGAAACACATATTCATTTCTCAATCTTGTATTTTATTTCTTTTCTCATGTTTCATGGTTTTTATTATGATAATTAAGTAACTAAAACTTGACTGCTACAAATTGTAAGCACTCCTGCTTTGTAAAAGCTTACTTCTAGTTTGATATAAATTACAAAATTAGCATTGTATCTGTTGAATTAAAACAAGTTAACTTTTGTAACTATTTAATTAATAAGTATTATTTATGCCATCATTTCAAAATATTATGTTGTGCGTGTTGATAGATGTAATGGAGGTTGTAAGTAGAACTCCGCAGAGTTCCACGAGTGGCAGTGACCACTTATGATCAAGTGGTCCAATAGGTTGTCTGTATACATGAAAATAAATTAAAACTTATAGCACTGGCATTGCAGAGGTTCATGAGCGACTGTAACCGCTTACCATCAGGTGGACCCGTAGGCTTGTAGCATCTGTCATGCAATAAAAAGAAGACTATTACTTTTTCTTTACTTCTTAAAGAGATCGAAGAGAGACAACTATCATTTAAAAAAAAGTGAAGGTGTGGACAGTGTCAACGTTGAAAGTGAAAATAATAATTGATTCTTATTCCTAAATGTTCTTATAAAACATAAGTTATACTAATTAATACTAAAATCATCCCTTCTAGGCTATAACTGAGCATAGTCTACTTACGGAGTGCAGGTGGGGGACTTTACATACTTTCAAAGGTTATTTATTTTTAATCTTTCTAGAATATGCAGGTTATCTTGTTACATTCACAATATTTAAAATCAAAATATATAAAGTTGAGTTTCTAATCCTCAATTCCATAGATTAGGGTATCACAAGATTATAATAATTACAATGTATGTTGTATTTATTTTTTTTGTGTTTTAAGCATGATTAATATCTAGCATGTTATTTTTATAACGAAATTCAAACCAAAATGATAATAATATCCATTATCTGTGTGTGAATACCTTTTTAAAAAAAATCCATTCAAATGAAATTTCTAGTCATAAAATATAGAATAATAATGCATCTATTTAACTAGTTACTTAAAGATATAATCGGAAATATTGGTTTCCACAGTCAATAAAGTATAGTACAGGTCTCTGTATCTCTACTGTTTTTCACAAATAGGTAATAAATATTGATGTTCATAATTAATGATAGCTTACCTTGGCTACAGGTTTATTACAAGCTCTTACGTCCACAAGAGCGCTGTTTTTTGCAGGACTCTTTTCAGTGATATTTATGATTTCTAGGCAATGTGTTTCTTCTATCATTTCATCCTTTACGGGCGGCATATCCTCAGTGTATTAAAATAGAACAAATATCTCAGTGTTTCTTATTGAACTTTATTTATAATTCACGATGTTTTCATGTAATTTACAATTTAACAATAAAAAAATATTGAAAATCTCAAAACACAAACGTGCAAGAAAAATCGAATTTCGAAACTGAACTCTGAAGTTAGCAGCGCTTGGCAATAGAGAAGAGATGATCCATATTAGAATAAATACCATAGTATGAAAGTGATTGTTTGTCCACAATTTTTGTTTTACGAAACTCTTTTTTTTTAAACTTAGACACTCACGGTTTTCTATAATACTTTCATGCATTTTGAACGGGTTCTTATCACGGTATTTAATTAATTGAGTTGTCTTTTTTTTAGTTAAACTTGAAAAGCTTAACTGAAGTAATAAAATTAATTGTTAAGACAAGGAGAAAGAGAGTTGTAGAAAAAACGCCAAAATGATTAACGTCTTTATTATTTTTGTTACGGCTTTATGTATTCAATATACATTATAGTATTATAATATATTGTATTTAGCATACATTAGGTAGTAGAAACTGACGTTTCATGAAAATTAAAGTGATATCAATGTCAGTATATCATGTTGATAAAATGTTAACTGTTTATTTACAGACTTTATACTTTTAAAAAGTATAATATTTTCATCGTAGAGTCTTATCTACAATCGAGAATACTTGAATACATTCAAGTGATTTGGCATAACGTACTCTTTCCCAGCACTTTCAACATTGAAGTTTAATTGAAGTGAAGTTCGTTAATTAAGATTTTTTTAGTGTTCCGGCTCTAGGCTCTTTGTTTAACAGCCTAAATTGAGTTTTACTTTTCTTTAACATTCTCTATTTTTTAACGAATTAAATAATAATTATGAATCGACTTTTGATTTTATTAATATTTTATTTCATTAGCAAGCCACTGGTAGATAATATAATAAATAATTAATTGAAAAGTTCACCGACTTTGATAAATACGAAAAAAACATTAAATTTACATTAATAAAATCGTCAACTGTTTTTATTTTCTTTAAAATTAATGAAGAATTTAAACTGAAGTTGACTATTTTATTAGAAGAATTAGGTTTATGTACAAAAATATCATTATTCTCTGATGCAATTTGGCTTTGAAAAATTTCACCATGTATGTAGTTACTCTCTACGACGACTTTGAACTGCTTTGAATTTATTAAGCTTATGATAAAGCCTAAAATAATATTATGTAGATATTACGTATTCGAATTAATAAAAATAGATAGGGTTGAAAAATAATTTCGGATGTTAAGTGGTATTCGGATGTTGGGAGCCTCACAAGGACACTGATCTCTGTCCCTGACAGAGCAGATGTTGTGGACCCCTTAGTAACTAACAGCTGGTGTGTTCACTAACACGTCCACCTGTTAAGGTAGAGAAATAGAAGGACTAGATACAGGATTGGTAAAATAATATGGTAAGTTTCAGTCAATAAAAAATTCGCTAGAAATATTCAGCTTTATAAAATAGTAGACCTAAATAATATTTTATTACAAAAATAAAAACGACCGACTTCCATTTCTCAAGCATAGCACAAAAACTACCAGTCAGATCTTTATCAAATTTTTATGAGATAATGTACAAAGTGTCGGCTTCCTAACAAAAAAAACAATCATCGAAATCGGTTCATAAAGAAAAGAAATACACACCAAAACGCACAGCAAACCGTGAAACTTTGTCTGTTAAAAATACACATTTTTAAACACTATAAAAAAAATAATGGTGGAACTTTGGGACCTAAGTTCCACCATTATTTTTATATATTATCACCTTTCATCTGACACTAAGACATAGAATCATTCAAATCGGTCCACCCAAACTGGAGTTATCGAGGAACAAACATAAAAAAAAACAAAAATACAGACGAATTGAGTACCTCCTCCTTTTTCGAAGTCGGTACAAATCCAAAAATAGGTACATTATCATTAAATTATTACTAAAGCAATAATAAGACCTTTGAAAATAAATGAATAGATACTATAACCTTTTAATTTAAACGAACTTTCGAACCTGTCTTCGAACCAAACGTCCGCGTCCTAGGAACCAGTTAGCGTTCGTGCTACTAGCAATTTATTTATACAGGGGGATAACCTACCTATTCAATAAAATACTTTAATCATTTGTGTTGCGCAGACCCACATCGCACGACGCGCCGTCCGAGCACGATTGTGTCGTTTGCCCGAACTGTGTTGTGCGGAATATATTTAACGAAATTAATAAAATCGAATATGTCTAAAGTGTTTAATTTCGGTGCTGGACCGGCCAAATTGCCGGAGGAGGTAAGTTTCATTGAAATTTATTGAATGACACAAATTAAATGCAGTAAACAGTGCATTCATTCTTGTCTTGTCATCAGCCAAGGTCATTTTAACAACATTTACGCGTGTTGTTTATTTGATGATCAATTTATCAAATGACTAACGTGATTAAATAAATAATTCTAATAGACCTACCTACTTTATGTTAATTACTTTGAATACGATTTTTGATTCAATGGAAATAATTCTCAGTTTATTGAATGAGATACCTATAATAAGTAATATTGTATGTAAGATCTGATAATTGTTAAGTCATTGTGGTCAGAAAAATAAAGACAAATTATTATTATTAAAAAAAAAACAGTGTAATAAAAGTAAAAAAAAATCTAATCCGCGAACGTTTTCTTGTATCATGAAAATGTCGTAACGGTTTAAATCTCAACTGACATTAAGTGTTCAGTCGTCATAAATAGATATTAATACCGACTAGACTGTTGAGATCGTTCCCGAGATAACTAGTAAGTAATTCAGTAAATTATTGAATATTGCACAACTATTAAGTATGTAAAGATTAGGAATAGTTCGTAAAATATTTGTAATAGAAATGAAAAACATGAATAAAGATGACGATTCCACCTATTTGTGTTGTTTAAACTAATACATTATACATATATTGGTAGGTGGGTATATAAAATCATAATAAACTATAAAATAGTGACTTGAGTTACTTTTAAAATTATTCTTCTACCAAATTAACACGATATCGTCCTAAAAATTTAGAAGTAGGTACCTAAATCTTATGCCTATGGCATTAAGTCCGTCTACACAGGGTGTCCCAGGAAGTGGAAAGTTTGGGACACCCTGTATAAACTCTTTTAAATCTCTCTATCGTCTATAATAATATGCACTAAGCTTAAATAAATAAAATAACTAACCTAACTGAACATATATTTGGCACGCAAAATTATTAACCCAATTGTACCTAATTGGAAGAGTCCAGTAACTGACTAACATTTGGGTTTCCACAGGTCTATGAAATAGTCAAAAATGAACTAACCAATTTCGAAAATTCTGGAATCAGCTTGCTAGAGACCAGCCATCGTTCTTCAACGTACATGAATTTGAATGTTGAAATTCAAGGCGTAGTACGCAACTTATTGTAAGTATTTTTTTATTGTATGATAGATAAACGAGCATACGCCCCACTTGATAGTAAGTGGTTACCATCGTTCATGAGTCTCTGCAGTGCGAAGGTATTGGGAGCCATGATCCATTACGTACTATACAGGACTTTTCGTAAACCCCCTTTAAACAGGGATATGTCTTAGCGTTCCGGGAACTTCGAAGACGGGAGTTGATTCCAAATTCCAATCCTATTAAATAATGATAATTTAATATCATCATCCATGTCATAATAGCCGTCTAGAAGATAAAACGATATTATAACGACAGAGATAAGACTGCCCTTTCTACTTTATCGCATGCTATTAAGTTTGTCTACTTTGTTGCTAAGGAATGGCGGATTTATTAATTGTTAGGTTTTTGCTGATACAGTAATTTTCAATATTGCATCAACACATTGATCCATTCATGAATTAGGTACTAAACAAAAACTTGATTCCTTTCCAAAATTGTTCAACCTCGTCATAATACTAATTATTTCTACTGTCCGTGATTAAACACTTACGATATTGTAGAAGCCACGTAAATGATTATGAAATTAAAATCATTGTTAAATAAAACACCAGAGACACCGATAAACATAATATTATTGTATGACAAAACAACATATATTTCGTCATCATATTATTAGAGAGAGGTGTTTGCATAATTTTAAACATTTATACAGTTGGAAGTGATAATAATAATATTCATTCTATTTCATTCAACTTTTTTCGTTGATGGGCTTTCTAAGTAGGATGTTACAATTTATACCTCTCTGCTATACAGGGTGATTTCCTAGTGAGGGTACATATTGAAGGTCATGCTGATGGTTATATACGACCAGTAAAAATATTATTACCAAAGAATATGGCTTAATGCCTTAGTAATCGCAACTTAAAAATATCTAAAATTCTTGCAAAATGATGGTTTTTCGACAGCTGATAGGTGTGGCGGAGGTGTGGGGTGTGCGAAATCACTAGGGGTCATTAGTCAACACTCTTTAAGCCGAAATTGCTTATGTTTGAGGTAGTTTTGTCGAATTTAGATTAAAAAAAAAAAAAAAAATTTACTTATTTTTTGTAATATTCTGTAGTACTCATCACCCTTCTGCAATATGTACCCTGTCTAACAAATCACCCTGTATTTGCAGTTAGCCAGTAGTGAAATATTATGTCATTCCTTTCAATCGCAATTTCTGTACAATGTTTATAATACTAATGCTTGTAAACCAATCAGATTACATGCCTATTAACAATGATTATAAGGCTTTATAGTATTAGCTTAAAAAGACGTTTACTTTTAGATCAGTGCCAGATAACTACAAGATTATATTCTTGGCTGGTGGAGGTCTTGGTCAGTTTGCTGCTGTTCCTCTTAATCTGATATCAAGAACTGGTACAGCAGATTACGTTGTCACAGGTACGTTGATTAATCCTTGAACTAAAATATTTTTACTCAGCTCTGTTCTTTCTCAGTTATAATATAAATGCATTGTTTTTTATAACACAGTAGTCGGTAACAACTTTGTTTTTGTTATTGCACTGTAGGCACATGAGCTAACGGGCTAACCTGACTACTGTTCTTCAATGTTCAATCAAGCAGTTAAAATTCAATATCCATGTTATATTAAGTATATTATATCTGCAGCATTATTCACCAGTACACGAGTAAAGCAAAGCTTGTAAAACCTGGCTTTATTATGAATACGATCCACAGAGGATCAAATTCATTATGAATACGGTCCAATCGACAGATCGATCTAATATCTACGATATCTTTATATTGATTCTTTGGGGTTGGGCTTCTATAATTCTTCGGAAAAACTTAGTGTGGGGGCTTTTGAGCGCTTTTTTACTTTATGCACACCCCTTAACCTTTAAATAATTAACCAATTATTTCTAGGAGCCTGGTCAGCAAAAGCAGCCAAAGAAGCGAAGAAATATGGCAAAGTAAACCTGGTGTTGCCCCCAACTGAAAAATACGAAGATATACCAGATCAATCAAAATGGAATCTGGATCCCAATGCCTCTTACGTACACATTTGTACAAACGAAACTATACATGGTAATTAAAATATCCTAAACATCAAATTGATACAAATATTTTTATCTGATGCACTTTTAATATACATTTTGAATAAATATACCAGTATAGTTCAAGAAACAAACGAGGGGATTTTCAATAGTTACATTTTACGATTCCAGTTTTTCTCCTTGAGGGAATTTTTAGGGGAATACTGAAATAACCTAAGTATTTGTTTGCAAGTTTGAAAGGCATATTTTTACTTTCTTTATAGGAGTGGAATTCGATTTTATACCTGACACAAAAGGAGTTCCATTGGTAGCCGATATGTCTTCAAATATAATGTCTAAGAAAGTTGATGTATCTAAGGTGAGAAATTAGAATGATTAATATTATTTAATATTAAACCGATTTATTAATCTGAATTTTCTGCTTGATGATCCTGCTTTATTATTTCTAATGCATATTTTTTTTGTTTACTTTTTCTTTGCAATTTTTTTTTTTTTTTTTTTTTTTTTTTTTTTTATTGCCATGTAGGCAGACTTATTCATATAAGATGACCTGCAAATTCGTCTGCATCATGGGGGGAAAAATCTCTTGTTTTGTATTTTTCTAGATAACTTTTTTTTTTTTGAAAATGGACTCACTCACTCAGTCACCTAAAAATACCTTATCAAATTGCGCCAACAGTTTTTGAAACTATTGCGTTCAACCTAATGAACCAACAAACTCACTCCTCATGACATAACATTGGTATTGAAAAAAACAAAATTACAATATACTCTCTCTTGGTTTGGATAATATAATAACATCAAAGTCATCTTCACTCAAAACATCTAAAACTTTTTTTAGTTTGGAGTTATATACGCCGGTGCACAAAAGAACATTGGTACATCCGGTGTAGCACTAGTCATCGTCAGAGAAGATCTTCTGAACCTAGCTCTACCGATCTGCCCATCTCTATTAGACTGGACGGCTAATTACAAAGCAAACTCAATTTTAAACACACCGCCCATGTTCGCGTAAGTATTTATTTATCAATATTTTATTGACTACTGTCAAGATAGATAGTGTATTTTTAGACTATCAGTCTATGTGATTGCATCCTTATTTGTAATTAAATATTATCTGGTAGAGGTATCCGTTTATTTTCTTGACGTAAAGTAATTCATGATTAATGTTAAAGATTTACCATTAGGTACTTTTTATCTATAATTAATATTTTTATTCCCAATGACGAGGTTACAAGTTGACTTTTATGTAATTATCATGAACCGATTTTGTTTAATATTTTACCAGGAATACTGATATTCTTGAACATATTATTTTTATTTTGTAAAAATTATTACTTGTCTTAAAAAATATAAACAATATTAGTTCCAAATATATTCATTATTTCAGTATCTACATAATGGGAAGAGTTCTCCAATGGATCCAAAGGAGCGGAGGTTTAGACGCCATGGCTGAACTAGCGACAAAGAAAGCTTCACTCATTTACAACACTATTGAACAATCAAATGGTTTCTACTACGCTCCTGTAGCAAAGAATGTTAGGAGTAAAATGAATGTTCCGTTCAGGATCAGCCATCCTGGTGATGAAGCTTTGGAGAAAGAGTTCTTGAAGGGTGCTGATGCTTTAGGACTTATTCAGTTGAAAGGACACAGGTATGAGACTTAATTATTTTATTTATTTTATTTTTATAGCAATCGGACCTTATAGTTTTAGAGCAGTGAATTCAATTTCGCCGACCTTAAAATAATGAATAATGATAATATTATTTCGCATCAAATAATACAGCAATTATTAGGTACTATTGTTCTGTAAATCGGATCGTTTATAATATATGATGGACGAAAAGATATCGTGCAAATCTTAAAAAGCAAGTTCCAATTACATATAAGACAAAAATCAGTGTCTAGATCAAATAAAAGTCTAAAAATAGTGTCTAAACTACTAAAATCATACTATTAAATAAATAGGTGATAAAATATTGTCCATTATCATAAACGTAGCTGATAGCTGAAGGTGTTTTTAAAATTATCTCATTCTGTTTCATGATAACCTTAAACTTAACTTATGCTATCAGTCAAAAACTTGTACAGTGATGACTTTATGCATTAGAATAGCAAGTTGTATTTTATTAGACCATTTACTAGAACCATTAAAATTCATCATCATCATCATTATCAGCCTATAGACGTCCACTGCTGGACATAGGCCTCCCCAAACCTCGCCACATCGACCGGTCCTGCGCCACCTGCGTCCAGTGATCTCCCGCGATCTTGACCAGATCGTCGGTCCATCTCGTGGGGGGTCTACCAACGTTGCGCTTACCGGTTCGTGGCCGCCACTCCAGAACTTTTCGGCCAAAATTAATCCTTTTATTTTGATGAATAATAGGTGTGTGGGTTAATTGAAAGTACTTTCATTTTTAAAAATTAAAACGACCTTATGCTTTGATAGTTCATACTTTCGGATACCAAAAAAAATATTTTGTGTTGTGAAACTGTGTAATATCAAAGACAAACCAACATAGATACCTAGTAATGGGGACACAACAGACATAAGTATAAGTGGCTGATTGATAGGATTGACATTGAAATCGTTTAAATATTACACAATTTTAGTTACAAATTACACCACGTTTTATCAACAATGCAAGTTTGGAAAAATTCTCATCATAAATAGATTTATCGTTTCCGTTAATAATCTTTTGGTAATTGCTAAATAACGACTTTTCATTTAGGTACCTTATCTTAAAATACCTACTATTTTAGTTCATTGCCCTTTACATGTGATGCACGAGTACTTATGCAATGTCACATGCGGTCCAATGTATTATTTATTCGTTTTTTTGCTAGTAAACAAGAATAAAATGATAAATTCTTATCAATTTAACCTTTAAATGAAGTAAGCTAATAATGTAGATTAAATACAATTATTTAATTTGGTCTCTTCATAGCTATTGAGTCAATGTGGTCACTGGTCATCAGACTATGCTGATACTTTACTAAATTTTTTGAAATTGTAGACGAACAAATGCTCTTATGTAGTGAGCCCTTTTATGTTTAATAACAGTTCAGATGTACCTTCGGGATTAATAGGGATGTAGGTAATTAAGACAAACGTTTTTGATCACTCGGTTACCACGACATTTACAAAAGTTATAATATTAAGTATATATCAAACTATTTATATTCTTACAGAGATGTCGGTGGTATCCGTGCTTCTATTTACAACGCTGTAACTTTAGAAGAGGTGCAAGGACTAGTGAAGTATATGCAAGAATTCTACAAAAAAAAATCCAAGTAAATTATTGTTCTTAATTATATGCGTATATTGTTATTATTTTTATATAATGTATTTAAAAAAATAAAGTATTTTGTATCGTATGTTGTTTTTTATTAATATGTTGTTCTCTTTCAAGGTTATGTTTATCGCATACGTGAAGTACGTAGTTTAGATAAAACAGCTTGATTTTAAAGTGTGATAATAGTTTTAGTTGCTATCTGTTCGTATTATTTATTTCTATGTAGATATCTACTACGATACATTTATTGCGATGGCAACTGAGATTATGGTTTGATAAGTAATATTATAATTTTCACCTATAAGTTTCTAGTTTCCTTCAATGTAATCCGCGGTGTTCCCGGAGCGCTATGACATGTCCCTCTTTAAACGAGGTTTAAGAAAAGTCCTGTATCGGTAGGCGATAGATAACAGCCCCTCATTGCCCTAGCATTGCAGAGGTTCATGAGCCGTAGGCTCGTTTATCTATCACGCAATAAAAAAAATATATAAAATCGTAGAAATATGAAAGACTATACAGTAGAGTAATAAAACACCTAAAAATATTATGCTAAAACTACATTTCATTACACGTTATCGTGACTTAGGTACTCCTCTTGTATTCTTCACTGAAGATGTTGATGTCTATTACAGTCCTTTAACATATTATGATAGGTAGTCATATGATGGTGATGAACCATGTATAAATCAAATCAATTATGTCAATATATTACGATATACCTTCCAATCTTCTTCAAATCAGTAGATGGAACGTGTCAAATGTCAATAGTTTAAATTGATAACGATTTGAATCAGCTGTGGTAACCTCTGATTACTGTTCATTGCATAAGTCTGGAATTCTTGGTACTTAACAAACCGGCTATTACCAGCTCACTTTATTTTATCAACATGAAGTATAATTTAATTTTATTACGTAAGTAAGAGTTCCAACATGTTTTACGTGTATTAGAGTGATATGTAGAAACGAAATACTATATCTATGAAATTTTCTGCATTTTCTTCTAGTTACTAAACTTATGAGAACTTAAGTAGTATTAGAAATCTTTGAAAACTATTTAAACTCATATGAGTATTCAACCAACTCCAAGTCATCTTCAAAAACGAGTTCAATAAAATAATAATATTATACGTTACTAAATAGCAAAATTTGGTGTTTTTAAGTAGATTAAAATGATTTAGAATACTTTTAGATTAACTTCTTTTACCGAAGATGTGGAATATTATAGAAGGTTTTATTTTAAATTTCCAACTCTTTGTAGTTTAAGAATGTCAAATGCCAGTTTAAGAAAAGACGTGAATAAAGATGGATGTTATAATTTATGATAAAAGATTCAAATTAAATACAAGAAGAGTTTTCAATTCCTACAACTTTTGGGGGCTCGTCCGGGATATTATTTATAATTTTATCTCATGAGCTTATAATAGTCATAATTATTTTGTGAGCAGACGATGAGCAGTTGCAGGAAAACAATAAAAAACAGCATGAAATATGTATTACATTTTATTGTATAAAATTTTGTAAAAAATATTACTGTTAACGTAATCACTAATATGTGTTTGTGATGGATTACATACCACATAAAGAGTATTAAAATTATATTTGAAAATAGAGAAGGGTTTTAAAGCGTAATAAATAGATCCGGGCATTTTATGACTCGCTACAATTTATGAAAATTTACTGAATAATGTATCTATTAAATTTAGATTAATCAAGTCTTAGTATAGGTAATCAGAAATACAGATATAAAAAATGTTATAAGATATCTGTCATAAATTATTTATTTTTAGTGCTTACAAAAATACAAAATCATAACTACGAAAACTACGTCAAGTCCTTTATTACGTTTTATGTATTCATTTGTTTTTTTAGTAAAGGAATTTAAATAAAGAATAGAGATATTTAATAGTATGTATAAATCTCTCAAAATATTATTATGGTACTATATAGTACAATGTATGTTATTATCGGTATAAAAATGATGTATTTTTGACTTGGCGTAGTTATGATAGTTTAGAAAAATAAATCATAATAACATTTATGATACATGTTCTAAATTGTTTTAATTAATACGTATTACTATTTTATACATTCGCACATTTATACAAATTCATTAAAAATACTACAGTTTATCGTACAAAAATATAAACTGTTCTTATACTAAACGTATCATAGAGTATTAATTAAATATTTATTATGCAGTTTTGGAATTAACACTTAACATTATGATACTAAACTAATCATAAATATACAGAAATATTTATTTATTAATATATTTACACCATTAATTTCGTTGGAAGGTACCTTAGGTACGACATTAATAATAAAATTCGTTTCTCAAGAGCCCTGCATATTTAATTTTATATGGCAGTGTTAGCCTTAAAATTATCTTGAGCATTTTGTTCGTAGATATTTTTGAAGTCAACACATTCACTGTTTCTATATGAACATAGTAAAAAAAATAACAGAGGTAGTTAGCACGATATTTAATTAATTGAGTTGTCTCGATATTTCAATGTTGTTGCAAACGTCATGATTACGAGAAGACTGGATACTGCGGGTCGATTTAAGAGTAAACAAATCTGTCTACCCTCTTTCTCGTTCGCTTTTAGGTAGTACCACTGGAACACAACAGTCACTCGCGGGTTCATGCTCAGAGAGTCTTGTAGACACAGTGAGTGTGGTGTGTCGTGATGTGAGTTCGAGTTCCAGTGGTACTACCCAAAAGCGAACTTAAATCGACCCGCAGTATCCAGTCTTCTCGTGATCATGACGTTTGCAACAACGTTGAAATATCGAGACAACTCAAACTTGACTAAATCGTCGTATAGCAAATAAAATTATGTTGTCTAACAATTCTTATTCAATTTGACGAGAAATGACACAAAGGTTATGTATAGATAACCCGATGTTTTTATCAATAATATGTCTTTGAAGCAGTTAAGAGTTGAAAGGTTGATATGAAGTAAAGAGTCTGTAGTATGACTAGTATGTCATGAGTCACTAGTTTATTCAACTTTCTCGTCCTAAGTTTCACAGAAGATTTAAAAACTTATTTGTATTTGGTAAGACATAAACAGTGAGTGTGTTAAAACGTATAAAATACAATTAAAACTAAAAACTTAGTAAAGCTAATAGCAGACGAAGATATACCCTTTGTCGTATGCTAAGTCACGATCAGCATTATGAATCGTTTAAGTGTCATAGATATGTCGGAAGGTCAAATATGACGAACTAGAATCATAAAATCATAGACAATTTATGTTTATAATCCGCCATTTTGTTTCTATTTCGAAAAGGTTAGGTAGATTTTACTAAATTTCTTTAGTAAATTACTAAATCGTGCTCACTTCGTCTTATTAAACTTGAAATTGACTATTACGATAGGGTATAACAAGAGTTCGTAGATTGACCAGAATTCTCGAAACTTCTACTGACCTTCACTGTCGCTATCACTCTTTTCTGAAACAATAAAGTTGAAATAACGTCAGAACATTACAATAACTTGTTTGTCGATTGTGTTTTGTTTATTTTGCATGAAACGTGTTTTTCTGTTTGAGTCGATATTTTATTATAATATTGATAAAGTAAGAAATAAACAAGTGCAGTTTATAACAAGGTCGTGTGGGACATTAATATGATGTCGACTATCTAGTTGTTGGTATTACGTAATACGATACTGTTGTGTGTTTGAAAATGTGTGTGGGATTATTTATGTGACATATTTCTATTACTAAGCTATGTTATAACAATACACTATCCAAGAATGTTTGTTTGAGAATATTTGAAATATGCATAGAATTATTACATCTGGAATCAACATCATGAACAACAGAATGAAGCCAATTTAAAGTGCACCGATCGCGCGTAACTATATCATATTTCCAAAGAATTATTCTTCGGAAATATGATACAAAATCAAACTCACTGGAAATACCTAGTTAGAAATCCAGTGCTACTAGTTATAACTAGATCATATATTATTCGCCTAGTTATCAATTATGTTAAAACTGTGTTGTTCATAATATCATATGCAGACGTGGAGCTTATTATTATAATAATAGGGAATTATGACAAAAAAATTCAACCAATTGATTTAAAAAAACTTAAAATCGATTTTTTATCAACGGTCATAATTTTATTCTGTTTATTGTTGAGTTAATTTTTTGTTTAATTTTTAAAGTGTACCTGATATTTACAACTTCCTTAAAGCGATTTCAAAAAGTTCTAAATTCAAAAAGTATTATTAAAGCATACAAGTGCATAAGCTGCATAATAAAAAGCGTGCATCCGAGTGCTACAAAAACAATACTGACCTTTCTTACCCGGGTACGCGTGTCGCTTCAATCTGTCATACAAATCCTCCTTAGTCCCGTATATACTAGCATTAGACCTCGCCAGGCTATTCATCTTCCCATTCATACCGTTATGTAGACTTTCCTTCATATATGTCTCGTTGTAGAAATTCGGCATTTCCCATCCGTCTTCTTCGTCGTCGTAGTAATGAGCGTATGTTGAGTGGTGTGAAGGCGCAATGGACTCTGCGTATGGAGTGTGAGCTCCGTAGTAGAAGTTCACTTGAGATCCGTTCTGGTCTATGGCTGGTGTGAGCGTCTTCTTTGGTTCTTTCCTCTTTGTTGACCTGGTGTGATAGAGAAGGGATTTAATTGAAGTATGAATAAGGCTTAGTGCAAACTTTTATCCACTCAACTGGGAACGTCACCTTTCGCTAGATCGCGAAATTGGGAACTTCATTCGGAATCACTACCGCGTTTGAGCGTCTTTTTGAAAACATTTTTTTTTAATAAACTTTAATTTAGATTTTTATAATACCCAATATTTTTGTAAATCTTTATTATTAAACTACGCTGTATTGCATTTTCAGCGAAAATACACAAAATCCGTAAAATATGAGACAATTAAAAAATGTAAACAAATCAAGTTTTTGAACTGTGCTCAATTTTGGCTCCTGCCACAGACTTGGCAAAAGTAAACAAACCAATTTTGTTGCTGATCTCAGTTGAGTGAGTATGTTAAAGTAGAATGCGTTGTTACGATACACACAGATCCATACAGTCGATTTAAAAGACTAAAAGATCCAGCTGCATATTTCAGTCAAAAATTACTTCACACATGAGACCAAAAAAGTACGTTAATGAGCATTTAACATGATAAATTTAACTTTATAATGAACATACCTGGCACAAATCATCCATACAAGTAGTACTAAGAAGATAATGAATATGACTCCTCCTGCAACTCCGCTGGCGATATACGCGAACTCGCTCTTGTCTCTGCAATGTCTGCCGGTGAACGAACCAGTACATCTGCATGAAGGTTCGCCTCTAGCGTCCTTTACACACTCGCCTCCGTTGTCACAGAAATCTAGGCACACGTCTGGAGAAAATAAAACCGAAATTAGAATTTTAGTTTAGATGTATTGGGTTCATTTATTATAATACTACAGACTTAAAACGCTGAAGGGGTTATCGAAACTTGCATGTTAGAAAAGGATTCTAGACATCCGTTGAAGATATGTGAAGTCCCCAATCCGCATTGGGCAACCGTGGTGAACTATGCCTGATCTCTCTATTGAGGAGACCTGAGCAGTGGACAGTAATATCAATAAAAGGAAGTTATATTTGAAGAAAGATGATTAAAATTTAAATGAAATTAGCAAATAAACTTGGAAAAACAGTCTAATTTAATCTGCAGTATATTACCTACACTGAGCAGTAAAGAAAAAATCCACATTTGTTTGACAATACAATTCCATCATATATAAACAAAAATTGCAAAATCTTATATAGGTATAAAAATGAATTGCTGTTCGTTAGTCTCGCTAAAACTCGAGAACGACTGAACCGATTTGGCTTATTTTTATCTTGAAATATACGTAGAAGTCCAGGGAAGGTTTAAACGGTGAGAAAATTTGCTTATGTGACGCAGACGAAGTTGTGTGGGCCAGCTAGTCTTATATATAAAATGAATTGCTGTTCATTAGTCTCGCTAAAACTCGAGAACGACTGAACCGATTTGGCTTATTTTAATCTTGAAATATTCGTAGAAGTCCAGGGAAGGTTTAAACGATGAGAAAATTTCCTTATGTGACGCAGACGTAGTTGTGTGGGCCAGCTAGTCTATAATAAAAAAAGAATAATATTAAACTTACCTATACAAACTTTGCCTGTGCCGTTGAACCCAGGTTTGCATTGACACTTGAATTCACTTGTCTCTGGTATCAATAGACAGTAAGCGTTTGCATCACAGTGCATCTCAGGACCACTCATTTCACATGGGTTTGTACAATCTGTTTCAGAAGTCTGTGGGAAAGAATGTCTTATTAATCTCATAACTCAAGCCAAAAATACCTAATAGTTTGAGAGAAAATGAGTAAACACAAACAAGTATTTATGTTTGAAAGATTAAGTATTGTTTTTACATTTATATAATATCTTTTCTCAAATTCTAATTAGATCCAAAATTATTGGTTTTGAAACTTGCAAGCTGAATCTTTAAGTTTGGGTCTAACAAATTTGTGGTAGATAAGTTTGTGACAAATTGAAACTCTTAAGTCCTTCATCAAGTTATATTCTAGAAATTTTGTAATATTTACGTCTTTTAGGACGAGATCCTTGTAAACATTAATTTTTATTAAGGTTTGTTAACGTGATTTTACGAGGACGTCAAGAAACCTGTTTTACGTAAGCCCCTGAGAATTTAATATTGTGTTTCCTCCCGTCCACTCGAATGTTCACAAGAATGTTTACGTTCCACTTCACATGGAATATAAATGTGGATGGATACCTAATATTCTGATATTCAAACTTTTATTCCCGAGAGACGTAAAGATGAGCACCAAAATTTGCTAACTTTTAATAGTGATTTTGTTTAAGAGTTTTATATTTCAAGGATTATGCATATAACGCCGTGTGTAACTAACTTCTTCGATTTATCGAGAATACGCATTAATATATCGATAAATAGCAGGTACTAGGGAATTACGCAAACTATGTGGGTTGTAGTAGTATCTCGCTACTTACGTATTTACCTTCCCTTCTCAAAAGTTTATATTACAATTATTTGATTATATATGCCAAGGAACCTGTTCTAATATGAAAATTAAAGATCAAAACATTTAAAATGCCAGATTGTAATTCTAGAAACTATATTTTAATACTAACCGCGCCAGGTCCTCTGGTACTGGTGTTGATGGGACAATGTACACATTCAGTTTGTTGCGCCTTTGACTGATAAGTACCCTTCCTACATTGGATGCAAGTGTTCAGAGTGACGTTGAGGTATGAACCTGAAAAAGAAACAGTGCAAATATAACATTAAATCCTCAAAGTTTATGACTATCAAGTTATCTGATAGAATGAATGTGTAATATTAACTTAGTTTGGGGCAAGAATAAATACACTTCGACTTTTAGAAAGATCAGTTTATAGCTTCGGATTTATAGAGCGCTTTTTCTGTCGCACACAGCTTTGTGACATTCATTGTCATTTGTTGTTCTAATTCAATTTAACATGTAATATAATATAGGTAAGTTGTTAAAACTCTATATTTTTGGATAATTTCCTAAAAGTCGAAGTTTATTCTTGCCCCAAACTATACCTTCATGTAGGGTTAACATGTTAACGAACGTATCTGGGTACTTAAGAGTTTTCTATCAAAAATAAAATGTTTTTGCTATGTCTATCTATTACAGCTAGTACTTTCACTTATTTTATGAAGCAAAAACTTTAACAAATAGAGTAGGTATTTATAAAAACTAGAAATCTAAGAACTTACCAGGTCTACAGACAGGCAAAGAGCACTGATCAGCAGACGATGCTCCAGTCTGTGGTGTGGTGGTTCCTGGAGGACAAGGAACACAAGCGGCTCCTGAACCGGTAGCGCGCCATGTTCCACGAGGACAGGGTTCACAGCCGCCATCACTACCTAACTGTTCCCCTGGAAGAATAATATGATAGGTGAGTTGGTTTATTATGAAAGATGGTGGATGATGGAATCCATCTTGGGTACAATTCAAAATTTGATGTAGGTACTTTATATGAACTATAATTTATTCACACACTTTTAGCAGGTAACTAAAGTACTGTTGTTAAATCTCTAGAATTTAGTTTTATATCTACTTTGAGTATATTCAGTTCTGTCATAAATTATCGTAACCTATCTAATATATATATTATAAAGGCGAAAGTTTGTATGTATGGATGTATGTTTGTTACTCTTTCACGTAAAAACTACTGAATGGATTTGAATGAAACTTTACCACAATATAGCTTATACATCAGAATAACACATAGGCTACAATTTTTGAACCCCTTTGTAACGCAGACGAAGTTGCGAGGGTCACCTAGTATCTAATAATGAAATAATAAAACTTATCGTTTCATTCCACAACAAATACTACAAAGATGATACTTTCATACATTGTGAACGGGTTCTAATCACAATGTTTGTATGCAACACAAATCGATAATGCATGAAAGTACTATAGAAAATCACGAGTGTTTGAATATGTTTACTACAAAGATGACTATATTATTTAGTAATAATAAATACCTGAAGGACAGTCATCTCTGCATTCTGCAGCGGACACTGCTTCAGTCGCTCTGGTGGTTTGTCCACGTGGACAGGAGATGCAGGTGAAGGCGCCTTCTCTGGGTTGGTAAGACCCGTGACCACAAGGACGGCAGAGTTCAGCCTCGGCGTCGAAGTATTTACCAGCGGCACATCGTTCTACAAGTCAAAAATTGACAATTAGTAGTACTTAAAAGGATGAAAGACGACAAGAGTGGAAGAAGTTGGAAGATGCCTTTGTCAAAGTAGGACAAACGGGTGCAAGTTTGACCGACTTCCGATGAGCGGTATTGGACTGACTTCCAAAAAAGAGAAGTTAATCAATTCGTCTGTATGTTTTTTTAATGCTTGTACCTTCATAACTTTAGTTTGGGTGGGCTGATTCTAATAATTCTGGTGTCAGATGAAAGGTGATGATCATCATCCCTATGATTTAATCGAAAAGGACTTGTTTTAATCCTTTAAAAGTCCTTGTTCGATTGAATTTTTTAAAGATCTGACGTGTGTCTGAGCTATGCATGAGAATTGAAAGTCGGTCGTTTCATTTTTGTAATAAAAATAGCTTTGCATGATTCCAACATCTCCCTTTTATCACCGTACCACTCGGCGTCGAGGTGGAGTTCATCCCTACTATATGGAACCACCACGGTCATCAACGGTTCGTTTCAGGAACACTTTTCTGCCACGCACCATCCGGCTATGGAATGAACTCCCCACCTCGGTATTCCCTGAGCGCTATGACTTGTCCTTCTTCAAACGAGGCTTGAGGAGGGTCCTTAAAGTTAGGTCGTAGGTAGCGACCCCTCAGTGTCCCCTGACATTGCGGAGGTTCATGAGCGACGGTAACCACTTACTATCAGGTGGGCCGTTGGCTCGTCTGCCTACATGGCAATAAAAAAAAAAAAACAAAAAAAAAATCTTCGAGAATACATAAATTATATAATTATCGTTCCTATCTCGACTTAGATTCGCGTTTATTAATCCACAATGATTTAACACTTTTTAGGCATTAAAAATTAATGTACCTTTACAGTCAGCAGCGCTTCGGGCTCCAGTTGTTTGTGTCACTCCAGGTTGGCCAGCTATTGATGGACAGGAGATACACTGTAGTTGTCCAGCTTCAGACTGGTAGCTTCCCATGGGACATGGTTTACAAGTGTCACTGGCAGAGTCCAAAAATGTACCGACAGCACACGCCACTGAAATGATTAGGAATAATTAAAAGTGAGTAAGAATCATGGACAGAAATTACACCAATTTAATTATTTTATTATATTTTTTTTTTTTTAAGACATTTGTTTTGTGTATCCAACAATACAAATGTCAGTAGGAATTGCATAAGTTTAAATTATAAAATGAGATACTTACCACAGTCAGGAGCCATTACAACTTGTCCAGTGGGGCACGCGTAATCAGAGGCTAAGACCAAACTTGCGGGATCAGGAACAGTGTTCGGAAGTATACTCCTAACGTCAAATTGTTCGTCTTCGAGAATTAATTTCTCCAGTAATCTTTGCACAGTCGACCGTTCGTTATTACCGCCGTTGATTACTGGGTCGCTAAAATAAATATTTGGGTTACAGAAAACAGCGTGGAAAATAAAAAAAGATTTCATTAGCATTCATCAAACACGTAAGGAGGAAATATTGTAACGTAAAAGATTCTTTATGTAAATGCGAGAGTGCTACAAGCATGCAAACAACTTACTTGACAGCCGGGAAAGATATTTCAACGCTGTACGTATCGCCAATTTGTCGACCCTCCCTACTGCTTCGTGTCCTAAGTGCCAAATAAAATACATGCAATTGTGTTGGAAGAACATGCTTTACATGTCTACAGTGCTACAGATAGTTTTGTAAACTAGAATGAGTGCTTTATGGTGATTGGATTGCTTTGTTTGTTCTTACTTAATTTTAGTAATGGCTTAATTTAAATTTGCTATGTTACTAAAACATGCTTCTATGTGCTCGACATGGATAAAACTGTCTTTGTGCTATACAAAAAAACTAAATTTGATGTAAAATTTTTTGAAGATTGAAAATACTACTTTCTAAGTATTTAAATTTACATCATTTATTGTATACAGTGATAACTAGTAGTAACTTACTCTTCGACAGGAATAACAGCGTCCAAAAAGTATGTTGTTTCAGTTGTGACTGTGGGAGATGTCGACACTTGTCTAGTCTGCCTGTTGGCGCGGTGATCGCATTTCACATTGATATCCAGTTCTTTGCACTCTCGGGTACCTATGATCACAGATCGTTAATAACAATCATTCTATTATTGAAGATAATACTAATAAGAATATTTTGAGTATATACCATCAATAGCGTAAGAGCAGAAGTTCCAGTCTCTGTTGAGTTGATTGATAGCGCTGCGTACTTTTTGTCTAAGCACAGCTTGTCCAGCGTCGTTACAGAGGACAGAACTTGGGAACAACATGGATACTTTGAAGACACGTTGTGCTGGTGAAGCCGCTGTAAAAAAAAAACAATGTTTAAAATAATACCTAAAACACAAAAATCTTATGCTGAATAATAGTTTTTTATTGAAATCCTTACGCGAACAAGCGGGGTAGATAACTGGTAGGCTTGGATCAGTTGTTGGTCTCCAGAAACCTTCTGCACCGCAAGTGAAGAAAGGAGGTACAGGTTGAGAGAATCGTAAACCGTCACGACAAGCGATCTCGCACACCTTGAATTGTCCTCCTGCGCCCCAGTCGCGGCAAGATTGATAACCACCAAGAGGATCAGGTAGAGGTGGGCAAAATTCAGCTGAAAAAATATTAACAATTAGTTTTGAATGAAGAAGGATTGCTTTTATGAAATTCGTTGTTAATGTAAAATGAGTAACTTACACAAAACAGTTATCTTAAATGTACATGTAGCTGCGTTGCCAGCAGCATCGTATGCTATGTAAGCTATATCATACGCCCCCCAAGCAAGGTTCTCTCCTGGTTTGTGACCAGATTTTTCTACCACTTTAGCTACTCCAACATTGTCACTGAACGCGGGCGCATCCCAGTTGACAATCGAAGATCCATTTTTAGCAATTACCCAAAGATCGCCAGGGCAACGGTCAACTCGTGGTGGTTCTTTGTCAACTTCTAGCTGTTGGCATTTTGGTCCGTTGTATCCGTTTGGACAAACTCTCTGTCCGCAATGTGATGGAACTATTCTTTCAACTCCGCCCATGATGTCATCATATCCAGCCCAAGTTAAAGCTAATCCATTGTAAAGGACTGGTTCTGTTCTACAGTCTCGAACTTGTTTCTGAACTTCGTTAGTAACATCTAATGCTCGATTCCAGACTTGTACTTTGGTCAGATGTCCTTGGAAACCAGCTTCGGTGTAAGATTTTGGATTGTCAGACTGAGGTTTACCTAAAGTTACCCAAATGCTGCAAATAGAAATTAATGTTAAATAAAATTCATTTTCAGATGTGAACAAAGTTACCATTGAAAGTTAAAAAAATCTTACTATTGTGGTAAGGTACGACCGCTGCCATAACCTGAAAGTTTACTGGCAATCAATCCTTCCGTAATCAATGTGAGTTCTCCGCCATTGCTTCCATCCCAGATCAGAGCAACATGGTGCCATTGACCATCGTTAACTGTAGCGAATTCTCCGAAACTGAGATAGACGTCTTGCAGTTCAGGGAATAAGGATATTTGTACTCCATTTGAGTGCGCTTGGATGACTTGTCGTCGGTTGAGTGCAATATGAGAGTTGCTGAAAAAAACATTCGTTTTATTAATCATTCATCCATATAAATTAAACAATATAAATATTATTAAATTATCTCAATACGTACCTAACACTATAAGCTGTAAAGAAGACACCACCTTCGTCTTGTTGTGTGTATTGCACCCACATAGCTATAGTTAAGCTATCTGCCGACTTGGTGTCAAATGGTACTACTTGAGATGCACCAGATCTTAACGGATCACTGAAGTACATATCGTAATCGACACTGATTGCTGAAATAATATTAAAGTTTAACAATAACATGAAATTGATACATTAACATAAAATGGATAGTTATTATTGGTTATTACTTTTTTAACTAACTTACTTTTCCTACAGTCATCGCCAGTTAAGTTGAATGGACATTGACAATAGAATCTTCCTGGAAGGTCAATACATGTTGCAGAAGGAGGACAAGAGTTTTCTTTGCAGTCAATAATGTCTTCGTCACAGTTTTGTCCCTTAAATCCAGGTGCGCAAAGACAGCGGTATCCTTCTCCTTCGTCAAGGCAGGTTGCTCCGTTCTGGCAGAGACCAGCTTCGCAAGCGTCGAACTCATATTGACAACCAATGCCAGTGTAATCAGCTGAGCATGTGCAGTTAAGGCCTGAACCGAAGTCTTGACATTTTCCACCGTGCATGCATGGGCTACCAATACATCTTTCAGGGGCAGTTTCACATTGTTTGCCATCTGTTCCGCTTGGACATCTGTAAAGAGTAGTATTTTGTAATAAACAAAAATTGTACAAAAGAAGGAAAAACAATTCAACATAAAATCTTTATGACACTTACACACAGAAATAATCTTGGAAAAGATCGATACATTTAGCATGGTTTTGACAAGGATGATTTACACAGTTACCAATATCCTTTTCACATCGTTTTCCGGTCCATCCTGGTTGACACGTGCATTTGTATCCGCCAATTTCATCAGTGCAAGATCCATAGTTATAGCAAGGATTTGAAGCACAATCGTCGATATTAGTTTCACACATCTCTCCAGTGAAACCTTCACGACAGACACACTGGTATTTGTTATCTAAATCGATGCAGCGTTCCGTTCCGGTAGGGTTGCACGGTTCATTCAAACATTCATCTATGGCTGTTTCACATTGAAGTCCAACGTAACCAGGTCTACATTTGCAACTAAATCCTTCGATCTGATCCACACAGGTTGCGCCGTTTTGGCAAGGGTTTGATAAACAGTCGTCAATAGTGTGTTGACATTTCTTTCCTGTAAACCCAGTTTCACAAACGCAGTTAAAGTCGTCGATGCCATCCATACATTGACCTCCGTTCTCACAAGGTGAAATCACGCATTCGTTAATGTTAATATCACAAGATGGTCCTGACCAGCCAGGATCACAGATGCATTGGTGAACAAACAGTTTGTCGACACATATTCCATGTTTACAGGGCCCGTTCGAGCAAAGATCTATTTTTTCATGACAACGTTTGCCAGTAAATCCTGGTGGACAAGCACAGCTAAAGTCATTTACTAGGTCAGTACAAGGTGCTCCAAGGAGACAAGGTTTTTCTATACAGTCATCTGTGTTCATGTCACATAGTTGTCCTTCCCATCCTGGTAAACATTCGCATTTGAATCGTCCTTGTTGTAAAGCAATGCAACTTGCACCATTGGAACAAGGATTTCCATTTGCTGTGCATGGATCAATCTGTAAATAAATAAAATATACAAAATCAATATTTTTTGCCAGAATACACTCAAATATATAAGTAAATTTAATATACACTTACGGTAACATCGCAATCAACTCCAGTGTATCCTGATCTACATAGACAAGTATAGTTGTCAAATCCAGGCTCATCTTTGCACATAGCTCTTTCTGGACAAGTATCATTTCTGCAATCAGATCTTTCTTCTTGACAATTGATTCCACCATATCCAGTCGGGCATGAGCATCTGTAACCTTGAGGCAAATCTGTACAAGTACCACCGTTGTAACAAGGTTGGCTAGCACATTCATCGATATCAACTTCACATCTTCGTCCAGAGAATCCTGCTGGACAATAGCATTGGACGCCATGTCCTTTAGGTACACATAGACCGCCGTGTTGACATGCACTGTTTGAACATTCAACTGGTATGCATTCTTCTAATCCTGTTGCTCCTGTTCCAACTGTTTTCATGTTTGTAGGGCATTCCATACAAGTTGTTTGTCCAACAAGATTTTGGTAGAAGTTACGAGGACACTGAGAGCATGGTGCAAGTCCAGTTGGTGAATATGTTCCTGGAGCACATTTAGCTCTACACTTATCACGTCCGGGTGCTGCTGGTTGATAAGTGAAAGTGTTGACTGGACAAGCCTGGCAGTCTTTGAAACCGCCCACTGGGGGTTCGGCAGTGTAGCTGTTCCTTGGACACTCTAAGCAAGGAACCAATCCAGTTGGAGAATATGTTCCGTATCCGCACACCGGTATACAGTCAGAAATATCTTTGGAGCCTTCTTCTCGTGTGAATGTACCTTGAGGACATCTTAGGCAAGAACCTTGTCGTGCTTGATTTTGGAAATAGCCTTGTGGACACATCGTGCAAGATTTTTGTTTTTCTCCAGCGAAAGTACCAGCAGGACAATGAACTGAAAGAAAAATAAATAGTTTAATAATTCATAAAAAACTATAATAGACAAATAATGTACTTTGGAAAAAAAACTTACGACATCTAGGAACATCATTTGTATCCATATTTAATACTTCGCCAACACTGCACGTGAATCCTCTCGTTATGGTACTTCTTATAGCTCTTAGTGGTGGACACTGATTTCCAATTGATGAAACGTTTAGTACTGGTTCAATAAGGGCACTGGCATATGGAACCGACAGGTCAAAGATGAGATTTAATGTTGAACCACACAAGTCGTAAAGCTGAGTCTGTCTAATAGCTGGTGTTATAGCCAGTACAAAGTCCATTTTAACCACATTTTCATCTAATAAACTAGGCATAGCTTTAACGAAGGTAACATTGATGTTAACATTGACTGCTGAACAACGTTGGGACAGTCTTTCGTTTAGGATATTATCGTATTGAGCGAGAAGATCTTTGTATTGTGGTAAACAAGCACTCGATACTGCACCAAGGGCTCTATACTGTACACTAGGTACGACATGGTATGCTGCTTGTTGAGTATCTGAAACGAGGATAAAAGGTTTAAAATTAAAATCAATAATTTAAGTAAATAACAAAAAAACAAAATTACAATACATACTTTCGGAAACACAATCTGGAACAACAGCAGACGGGACCCATGTGCGTTTTGTTTCGCAGACAAATGTTTTGACTGGTTCACCATCTGTAAATCTGAAACCTGGGCTGCATGTAGCTATACATTGGATACCACGATCGCCTGGTATGCAGTTCATTGCTCCATTTGCTGGGGGCATTAACTCCCAATCAACGCACGGTGTGGCTTGGACTGATACTTGGAAGTGACACTGAGCTTTGTTGCCATATTTATCTGAGGCAACAACTGTGACATTTTCATATCCTCTAATTGGAATAACTGCTCTTTCAGGAATAAACTTCAAATAAACTTCACCAGACGTGTCAGTCGCGTTGATTCTTCTCCTTGTTTCGTTGAAATTGACCGCATAACTGTCTTGTTTATCTACTAATTCGATAACATAGCTTTGAGGACAGCTTAGTTTAGGAGGGGTGTAGTCAGGCACAGTAATGTTTACTTCACAAATCGCGACGTTTCCGTCAAAATCAAAGGCTACATATCGGACTACCATATTGTGGAATACTTGAATTGGTGTTTTGAAATGTTGAGGTGTCACTTCTAATCGAGCTATTGCACCAGAATTGTCAGTAGCAGTTGGTTCCGTGAAGTTTACAGGCAGTAAACCACCGTTCACGTCGGTTTGTACTACAATCGGTTGTTGTGGACAGTTTTGGAACACTGGTGGTTCATTATCTGCAAAATACATTTAAGAAATATTAGTTTTTTTTATATGACAGTTTGAAAACGATAAGATATTATAATTACAATGTTAGTGAATTAAAACCTTTCAACACTTACCAACACATGGAGAATAACCATAATCGTAACCTAAAAGTGGTTCAGTGCTAGGTTCTTCACATCCCATCACTTCGAATTTAAGACAAGCGTTGTCCATGAAACTGACAATTCCCAAAATTACAAATCTTGCTTGAACGAATTTGGGAAGTGTAATCATTGCAAGTTCACCATAGTTTCCGGGATCTCTCATTGTTAAATTGAAGTTAGGGAAGTACACAACGTAATTTTCATTCTCAGCTTGTTTATAGAAAAATCTAATTTCAGTTGGGCGTCCCACAATGTCTGATGTTACTACACCTTTTACAAGAATAGCTTTTACTCTGTAAACTTTTCCAAGATCTACACTCACATACGTAAACGCTTCTTGTTTTCCACACCATCCTGTCACGGAGTTAAGTCTAATATTCTTAGCTTCATAGTTAGGTCTTTCTGATGTAGCATTGATGGCCGAATCAGGGATTCTACCCGAAGCCAGACCAAGAGGCTTAATAACTTTACATTCTGGTTCACGCATACAAGTAATAGGTCTTGGATTGATTAAAATGTATCCTGGTCTTGAACAACCGAATAGTACCTCAGACCCTTGCTCGTAGCTTCGTGCAATTTGATATCCATCAGCAGGTCTACCAGGGTCTTCACAAACTGGTCCTTCGCACCTTAAATCTCCAAAGTCCCAAATACCGTTTGCTTGACATCTGACAACGTTGTCGTGCTTACTCGTCTGTCCAGCAAGTTTGAAAGTATTTTGGCAACCAAAGAAGAAGGAGCTCTGATATTTGGTATCAAGATATTGTCCATATTCTGCACCAGGGGTCGGCATAGGAATGCCACAGTCTTGTCTAGGACATTGAGGTTGTGCACCCGATAACCAATAATCAGGAAGACCCTGAAATTGAGAAATTACAAGCTTTAATATTTTATTGTCAATGATTTATGTATTATTTAATTCGATTAAACTATCAAACACTTACAGGTTTAGGGTCGTAAACACATTGCCTGAAGGAAGATGTCAAAGTATTTCTCAAGCGTCTACCAGGAGAGGTACAGGTAATAGTTACGTTGTCTCTGTAAGGAACTAAAACGCTTTCTGGATCATCCCTTATAACTCTTAATCCATCATTTTTGTCATCAGATAAAGTTACACAACGAGCGTCTGAAAAATGAAAAATAGTTAAGTAGTAGAAATTTCAAAATAAAATACTGCGACACCGCCAAATTAAACAGAACGTTAGTTTATACATTTTAAATGATTGCTTACATTGACATTCAGGAGTAGTTCCGTTCCAAGTTCCACTAGAAGTACATTGTAAGGACGAGAAACCTGACATTACGTATCCAAAGTCACATTGGAATTGAACTGAGTCACCAAAGTGGTACGATTTCCTTGTTGATAAAAGTTGTCCATTTTCAGGCGGTGCGAGTTGTGGGCACATGACTGGCACACATGATTTATTCCTTTGGTATGTATCTCCGTCTCTTTCACCGGTTTCCGATAATTCAATAGCAAAACCAGCGGTTCCGTTAGAAGAATATAATTCGTAGCCAAGATTGCAAGCACATGAGAAGTTTCCTGGCCTGTGAATAATTATAGTTTTACAATAATGAAATTGGTATTACACGATATTAAATGTGTTTTAAAAATGTTAAGTGAATTTTGACTTACGTGTTTAAGCACTTTTGCTCACAACCTCCGTTATTGTCACTACATTCGTTGATATCTACACAGTCTAGCCTTGCACATCCCATAACTTCAAGTTTCAAACATGGAGCACCTACATAATCTTGAATTTTGAATTTGACGTACTGAGCTTCAATAGGTACTGGTAAATTGAGGACAGATAAAGTTGGTTCTAAAATACGGAATTCCACAGCAGTTCCATCGGGATTAGTGTAATCTTTAAATACGTCAGTCAAATCGTTGGTGTATTGAATACGTATAGCAGAAGTGAAAGCAATATTGCCATCAGCTCGCATGACACTCATTGTTCTAAATCCTCGGACTATTGTAGGGGCCCTTAAGTCGATTAATACCCAGTTAGCACCAGCTTCCAAGTTGTTACCGCACCATCCACCTCCATTGTTAAGACGGACCATCTGTAAGATGAAAATGACAATGAAATCATTGAAAAAGATTTTCTAAACATTTTATTGAAATTATTTTTATTGTGAACTTACGCCACTGTTATATCCAGGTTCAGGAGCGGATGTTGTGATGGATTCATCAGGAATTGCTCCATTGATAAGCCCTAAGTCACCAACAGGTCTGCAATCCAAACTAGGAGCGAAACCAGGACGACAAGGACAATAGAAACCTCCTTGAGTGTTTTTACATTCAGTTGAAACAGAGTCGCACTGTGAACTTGAGCATTCATTTATGTCTTCACATGTTGGTGCTGGATCAAAATCTTGATTTGCTCCACATCTCAGAACACTTGCACCATTCAGTTTGTAACCTGGGAAAGTTGGTAATATTTATTTAGGTTTAGCATGTCGTCGCCTCAGTGCTTGTTTAGCCTATCTGCACTCGAGCAAATTTTACAGGAGACAGCAAACAAGCACGGAATTTTCTTTAAGTGCCGTGTTGAGAAAAAAATTGAAATGAGATTTTTATTGTTTTAGAATTGAATATTTAAAAAAAAAAAATACCAGTCGGATGGAAATTTTATTCTTTATAATACTGCATTAAAAAGTCATTTTCGTAAAAAATGTCAGATAGGCCAAACAAGCACTGAGGCGACGATGTGGCTTAGCATTAAAAATTTTTGAAGGTCTAAACATCAATTACTTTTGTGTACTGTAGTTGTTAAAATTACCTTTGAAACATTGTGCACGTGCTTCATCACCAAACATATAGGTCCTTGTTCGGTCAACGATATATCCATTTTTAATTTCGGGGAACTTGGGACATATAGCTTTTGAGCATGTGGGTACATCTCCAGACCAAGTGCCGTTGCTCATACAGAGAAGTACTGGTTGACCAGATCTTACGTAGCCTGGTTCGCATTCGTAACGGACGATTGTACCGTAACTACGACCACCACCGTTGAGGATAGTTACATTTGCGTGCGGTACGTCAGGTAACGCTACACACTGAGAAGCTGTAAATACAGAGAAAAAGTATTATAGTTTTAATATCAACATTTTAAAAAATATTGGTTTCAAAATATAAATTTATATAAGTACCCAAACAAGTTGGAGTTCGCTCCCATCGTCCATCAGATAAACAAGATATCCTCTCAATAGGTTGTCCGGTAGGGAAAGCGAAACCAGCGTAACATTGATAAGTAGCAACACCGCGGTAAGTCACATTGGTAGATCCAATTGAAAATCCGTTGTCAATTTGTGGAACTGGACCACAGTAAACCTCTGAAAAAGAACAGATAATGTTAACAAGAGTTCAGAAAAAAGTACATTTTCGAATTGTATTTTTCATGATAATCATATTATTGTGTATGTACCTTGACAGCTAGGAATGTAGGTCGTTGACCAATTGCCACCATCTAAACATTTAGTAGTAATCCTGGGTTTTCCAGTAGCGAATTCCTGACCGATCGGACATGAGAATGTTACAACTGTTCCAAAAGCTGTGTCTCTGTTTGTTGCCAATGCTCCAATGCCTGATTTTAATGGTGGGCAATCTGAAATTAACAAAAATGAGAAATTTGGAATTTTTTTTTTATCTATGTGCATCAATTATTAAATACCATTTCGTATAAATTATTTGAATTTAGGGTATTTTTATTTTACCTGCAGAAAATGTTGCCTTCCAACCCTGGCCATTATGTAAAGCATCAGACACGAATCGGATCAACATTTCACCGCTCGAAGCAGTCAAAGTTATCCTGGGTTTTACAGTAAAACCATTTTCCGAATGCAGCCGTAGTCCGTTTGTGCTCGCGCCATCAAATACTTGAACAACATCAGAAGGATGAATACTGAATTCATCGAATTTCAATGAGAGAGGGCCACCGTTTGGATTTTTTATTCTGTAGAGACATTCTTGATTGTTGGGGTAATTTGTCAGGCCATATGCAGGAGATGTGAATGTTCCATTAGCTGCTATGATGGTAGCCTTACAACCTTGAGAATACCTCATGTTGAATCCTTTTTTAGAATCTCCAAGACTAGTTCTGAAGTATAGGTAAAGATGATTTGTTGTTGAAATAACTACTTTTTCGTTGTCTTCGCCGGGACCTGTTAACCTGGCCAAAACTGGGCTTGAGGGAGTATTTCCATCTTTCACAACAATGTAGTCTCTATTCATACCCAAATCTAAGTCTTCGATTTCTAATGAGACGATTCTTCCTGGTTGGGCTTCAATAATGTACATGCATTCCAAACCACCAGGATATCCGTTGGGGTAGCCAGGAGATGTCAACACTTGACCTTGAGGTGTAGCTCTGAGAACCCCACCACAGTTGGAAGATTCAGTTTTCCATGAAGCACGGAATCCCTTCTTTTCTACAGATCCATCTGTACTGAATTTAATAATCATAAAGTTGGATGCCGATACGAACAATTTGTTGGATAGGTCTTGTTTTCCCGATAATGTAGCTAAATTAACTGATTTTTCTTCGGTTCTGCCTCCCACTAGAATTTGAACCGTGTCAAAAGATTTTTCAGTTTCAAACTCCTGGAACTGTAAAAGAATATTTTGTCCCTGTGGTCCTTCAAGAGTCCATTTGCATTCACTGAATGGAGGATATTTGTGAGGATAGTTTGGAGATTCCACTACATCACCACTGCTCGCCATATAAAAGTGGCATTCGGAAGCACAGTCCATTTCATCTGATGCATCGCCACAGTCATCTTGCTTGTCACATTTGAAGGCTGAGTTAATACATCTTCCGTTTGAACAATGGAAGGTTCCTGCAACGGATAACAATATATTAACACCATTGTCTCAAATTTACTTTAGCTTTAATGAAAATTCGCTCTGGTGGTACTTACCGGCTGGACAGGCATTGGCTTTACACATGAAGGGCAATAATGTTTCGCATGTCGTTAGTTCCCAAGATTGACTATCTGATGTTACTAGAACATCCACGCATTCGCCTTCTTTTGGATTTGGCTGTCTTAAGTCCCAAAATCCTGCGTATTGAGAAACTAAAGCACCAGCAGCAGATTCTAGTGTGTTCGTCCTAAGATCGTCAACTGACGCGAGTCCTAACCAATAGTGGTTATTACTAGGACTAACTGGCACCATACTCGCCGTCATGTTGTTTTCTGTGTAGGTATCTACTACCATTAATTCGCTGCCGTACCTGTAACCCCGTAACATAAGAAATTAAGCGCCTGTTTTCTCAACAGTTATTGCGTATACCTATGAAAACATACAAGTCAAATTACCTCCGACATAGTTCTGCAGCTTTTTCCCAAGAATGCCTGATGTTAAAGAATTTGTAACAGTGTAATCCTTTCAACTCCCAACCTAGAACAAAAAAAAAGAACTCAAATATTTTTTTCTGACTCTTTACAATTTGTTACTTGAGCCTAAGATGTCAAATTTGAAGAAATAAACTAAAGAGATTCTTTAAAATATGATACGAAATATAATAGTAAAAGCATATCGCGGTGTACTTAATTCAAAAGCTCATTAATTTTCTTATATATTATACACTTAGTCACTTATTAAAGTTTCAGCTCATGTCACCCAAAAGTAAAAGTTTTGTGCTAGTGTACTTTACGTGCTAACTTTGTAAATTACCTAGTGTATACTGTTTGGTGAAATAATGTGTTTAAACTCGACGACGCACACAATGTGGTTTCACAAATAATGGCTTTCTCTGTTCTTAGGGCTTTTGGTGAAAGCTGACTACTTTCGTTATACCAGCCAAAACTTGGAAAGTTTTGTAGAAATGTTCTAAGAAATGGGACACAATTAAGTGAAAAATTTTCAGCCTTTAATGAGAAAACAGTGATAAATCTGCCAGGGTCGAGATCCGTGGAAAACGAATTGCTAATCAAGTCACAAGCGCTCTTGTACCGATAGGTAAGGTATTCAACGCAGTAGGTATTAGATCTCAGATTGATAGCACCTCACTACATTTTGTTTTTTAATTTACTTACGAGTTGTATATCGCTGGTACGTAATTCTTAACCAAGATCAGTTATTATTTCTTAGAGTATACAAGTCTTTAAGATGATGAAGTTCTTAAATGTAGATTAAAATCATTAATTTCAAAACTTAAGAGAATTAACACAACAAAGTCTCAAGCTGTTGTTTATTATCTTATAAATGCTTTTACAGCGCCCGAGAATAAACTAAAAGAGTTTCAACATAATAATGCAAATGAATATCTGTGTTGGCACAGCGTCGTGTTGTGAGACCCGCTCAGAAGTCTCTTGTTAATCTCAAAACTTACGCAATTGTATGTGAAGGACATGAAACTAAGCTTAGACTCGGAGTAACTAGTCTGGTTGCTGCTTTATTATGAGGTTTACGATCTTACACAATATGGAATTATTCAGTAACTTAGGCGCGAAATACTGAATGAAAATGTTTTTTTTAAGGAAACAGCTTTAATGGCGTTTATAATCCTTATATTTACTAATATAAGTTCTGTATCTATTGACAAATATCTTGAGAGTTGTTTTATTTTAGTGCGTGATGTTCAACAAAAAGTAAACGTGAATAAATAGAGCATTTGACGATGGATAGCAAAAAACGCGTTAGATTCACGCTTCACCAGTTCGCTGCAATACTATGCAATTTTTAACCTACTTTATGTTATGTTAGTGAGCAAAAATGCAAACCGTACACTACTAAACATAATATCGCTACTAACTATGCAAATATAAAATTAAAATGCAGTATTCAGATGCCGATGTACTGGGATGGAGTAGATATTAGTTTTAAACATGGAATGAAGATAGGTGCAAAAAAATATACATTAAAATATTCTTATGTAGACGACTTGTTATTATTTTTATCTCCAGAGACAGAAATTGTCTGATACAGCCTTACAAAAATAGGTGACTAACAAAGCGTCATATTAACAAAAAAAAAAAAAAATATAATACAAATACTTAAAACAAATAAGTTTAATACTTAGTAACATACATTTCCAAGTAATCGACAATTACACGAAAGTTTACCTAATCATAGAGGTAGATCGACTAAACGTATTGGATTAAGAAGCAGTATTTGTCTTTATTAGTTACCGAGTTTCCGTTCCGACAGTCATGGATTACTTGCTTTGTAACTGTCGGTATCGCGCAAACGTGCTCTTGGTGTTAGGTGTGGTTCTATAACAGAACTTGTCTTATAGGTCACTAGCTAAATGTTCTAGTAATTTATATGGGATGATTATTTTGACAGAAGGATCAAAACAATGAGTATTTTATGGTTTTTTTAATTGCCAATTGGAAGCAAATGATCTAATGCAAAGTTGTAAATATAGTTAGAATGATGTTGCAATTTTAATGATTTCTGGCACGTTTCGTGCCCGATAATGACCTAAATATCCATTAAACATTCTCATGTTTCTTGGTATCGTACTCAAGTACAGACAATGCAGTTCAACCTAGAACGTAAGCAATGTCGTCGTGGCTCAGGTTAATTGTGTCGAGAGCCTGTTGGCTGCGGAGAGCCTTGAGATTCAGGGATACATCGCTACACCGGAGATTGGCATGCTTATCAACTACGAAGACTGTATTTGTTATGGGTTAAAATAGGTAACGTAAAAACCCAGAGAAAATTGAGAACAGATTGTTTTTGTGGCCGCATTGCGGAAAACGCGTGCCATTCCAATCTGTCGGTCGAAAATGTGCCCGAAAATGTTACCTGAAAGGTGTTTTTGTGAAGGAATATGTAGTATACCTCAATTTCAGTTTTGATTAAGAACGATACATAGGTCGCAAGAGAGTCCTTCATTTTAATTATAGATATATTTATTGTGATTATGGTGAGATGGCAACAACGTCCGCATAAATCGAGACTACTCAAATTATATAGAACGAGTGTAATATCACTTATCTTAATAACATATATTATTTTGGTGTCCATTCTGATGCTATCGGATTAATTATATTGGTTCAAATTTTGTCATGATTAATACGAAATACATAGATATTACGCTTCTTCCAAAAGAGAAAATCGTTCCGAAAATCGTCATCTTTAGCGATTCCAAACGGATGCCGATCAGAGTTCTCATATTAAAAGTCATAAGTGAGTCACGTTCACGCTATGTGTGATTGAGTTGCCTTTCACTCATTATGAATGTGCCTCCAAGGCTGAGCGCCGGTTCTTGAATCGATTCTAAGCACAAACTTTATATTGTCTCCTGAGATAATCGATAATATTGTACCAGCATTGTGTTTGATCCATAATTGATATAACGAGATATAGTAATCAAGATTGGAGGTTAGACTAATTGTATCAGCACAGAAAACCTTACACTGCATTGTCATGTTTGTAAGCATATTACACATAATATACAAGTAGGTCAAATAGTAGTAAATTAGTTACCTACTGTTATGTTACTGTTATCCATTCACGTATTTGTCTAATGTAGGCAGTTCTTTTAATTGTTATTTTCAGATAGGTTAATGTAACTTTAAGAATTTAGGCTTGTTTATAACCATGATTAAAAAATAACACAGATTTTAATCAAAATTATAGTGAGTTTCGAGATAAGACGTATAATATCGAGCAACACGTTCTTCAACGTCTTAATTAAAGTTCACGAAGCGTGGCTGAAGCGCGGTAGAGGCGAGAGGTTGAACATTATATAGCAATATGTGGTGAGTTTATGTGCAGCTTAACACAACTTGCTAAAACCATAAAGGAAAACATCGTGTGAAAGATTTTTTTATAGAGTGGTGCACTCTCCTAGCTGTATTTGGTCGATTAGGTAGTCTGTAGAGCCAAGCTCAGTACCTAGTAGGACTTAGTTATAACGATTTATAATATTAAACAATAGGTGGACGGATGATCTTGTCAAGATCGCAGGAACACGCTGGATGCAGGCCGCTACCAACCGGTCGCATTGGAAATTCTTGGGGGAGGCCTATGTCCAGCAGTGGACGTCTACAGGCTGACAATGATGATGAATGAGGTGCACTAAGCATAGGCTTCTTTTACATTTCGTCATAACGACCTTCGTTATCATTTCACATTATATTTTTTTGTTTCTAAATCTCTGAATATCTACCTACCCTGTGGATAGCCTGCGAACCTCCTACCACTCATGCTCAACGTCTAAAGCCCGGCCGAGCCCAAACCAGCACGGGGTTATGCGGGGGTTGCATTACACACTAAACCTACCGCCTCGTCCCACCAACTCATTGTTTGGTAATCAAATATTAATCAAACAAGCCCAAGTGTTGTTGCAGCAATGCAAGCGATCATCAACACCGTCTTACTAAGCAACTGACCCAGATTGTGACGCTCCAAATGTCTTGGCAGATGCGTGCCAAGTTTAGACGATTGTTAATGTTTGTAGGTGAACTTAAACCTCGTAAATGTCAATGACCTTGATTGGTAAATGTATTCTTCGTTCACAAAAAGCCTATAAAGTTATATGGCTGTAGTGAATACGTAATTTTTTTGCTGAGTAAGTTTCTATCAGTTATTGACCACATTTTGTTCTGTGTGTTTGTTACTTTACATTTGGGAAGAGAAGAATGACATTTGAATTTTCAAAACATAGTATAAGTTACAATGTACGAAATTTACACACAACATCAATTCATCTTACCTTCGTTCATCACTGACGCAATCATTGCATTCAAGTTCAAATAAATAAGCTATAAAAACATAAAACAATAAAAATACAGCTATGTTCACCTCTTAATGTGTCAAAACAAGTTTTCTTAGCATTCAACAGTATAATACACGAAATTGTCCATTGTAATAAACACGGAAGCACTTAAAGATTTAAAGGTAATTTTAGCAGAAACGATGACGTAATAATAATTTTCTGTTAACAGCGAAAACGACTTTGTTACGTAACTTCCTTTGATCTCGATATATTGAAAAACATTGTTTTGAAAAATGAACGTTGTTTTAATATAATGACGATATTGTTTTTGATATGTTTTTCGTGTTAAAATAATCTTGATTATGAAAACGGGATCAACAGGATAAAATTAATACTGTGTTTGTGCGTCCACTGAAATTATGAAAACTGGAGTTCTGTAGTTGGTTTCTTTGTTCATCATTTGCAGTTTGCAGTCTCAATCAGTTAAAAATAACGCCGAGACTAAAACTTGCTTGTGTAATATTGTTTTTTTGATCTATTTAATTACATTTCTTAGACCTGGGTCTTTCAAGTTTTGTGTGCAATTGTTTTGTGTGCATGTTATTGTAATGAGCGCACCAAATGATAGCCAGTGAATATCAGGGAGATCTCATTCACCGTTTTGTACATCTTATGCACAGAAAAAAATATTTTAATCTTAAGTTTAACATTAAATTGTTTTATAAAATCATGTATTTTTCACAGAAAGCTTCTAAATTTTAGCACTAATAAAAGCTAGTTGTAATATAATAGTATGAGTTTCAATCGTTTATAACTGGCCGGTGCATTCCAGTTAGGGGCTAGCGGTTGGTAATCTACGACGTTGTTATTAAGCTGCATAGCTGTGGTCAAGATTAGCCAGATGTAGGCTAGGACATAACGGTGTGTATTAGAGATATAAATAGATCAAACTGTGATAGTAGCGTAATTTCTAGTCATTACAATTATGTTATCATATTAATTTATAGAGGGGAAGTTAAATTTATTAAATAACATCTTATAAATCACAACGTTGTTGTGACTGAAAGTCAATTATGAAAATTATTTTCATAATTATTATCATGTAGACAGTTGAGCTACTGGGCCCCTGAGCGTCATTGGTTACCGTTACTCATTAACCTCTGCAATTTTAGGAGACACTGCGACGCCGCTAGGTACCTATCTTTAAATACTCTCTTGCTTTGTTTGAAGCAGAATAAGTCATATCTGCGATGTTTTTTAACTATTGTTTCAGTCGTGGCATATTAGTAGTCTACAAATAATAATAGTTGTAAAAATAATTTCAACTACACTTTTGGATACATCGTTTAATTTACTATCTATAAATTATCGTAATTAAGTAAATATCAGTTCTCATCAACATGAAATGTTAAGTCAAGTAGTGGTTGAATGTGTTCCATAAGTTCCAGGATACACAACATTACGAAACTTGCAGATCAGAGCTTGCATTCACTGTCTCGACTAGAGCTTAACATTCATTTAATGGTTCTCAGATGTACACGAACCATGCCATGTTGTGTGTTTCCAATGACTTACCATTCACAAATTATTTGCTCTACTTACTAACTATTTCAAATTTTGAGTTGTACTTTTGTAGGGTGTAGTCTAGCGGATTAGTTTTGGTTTAAGTTCCTTGGCAGTTAAGTTGAAGGTAGTCAGTTACTAAGTAGTTCGCGGTAACTTGATGATTGCGGTAGACCTTAGACTAATATCATTTTAATTATTTTGGTAAAGGTGCATTAAAGAAATTGAGCAACGTTTAATCGTTATTAAAATAAACTGTATCGAATAAATCCACATGAAATTAATAGGTCTTAATAAAACCTAGATGACTTACACAGGGTGATTTGTTAGAGAGGGTACATATTGCAGGAGGGTGATGAGTACTCTGTTATAATACGGAATATTCCAAAAAGTAGGCTAAATTACAAAATTCTTTTTTTTTTTTAAATTCGACAAAACTACCTCAAACATAAACAATTTCGGCTTAAAGAGTGTTGACTAACGACCTTTAGTGATCTTGCGCACCCCACACCTCCGCCACAGTCATCAGCTGTCGAAAAACCATCATTTTGCAAGAATTTTAGATATTTTTAAGTTGCGATTACTAAGGCATTAAGCCATATTCTTTGGTAATAATATTTTTACTGGTCGTATATTACCATCAGCTACCATGACCTTCAATATCTATCCTCACTAGGAAATCACCCTGTATATAAAATGGATGAAATTTTGTTGGATTCCAATATATATGTCAATGGAGACAAATACTGTGACGACGTTCTACATATGCATAGGTCTGAAGGAAATCGAATAGGATTCAAGATAATCCGACTGACTTGTCCGCTCTTGATTCGATTGGTATCACGTAGTGTGCATCGTTTTAATTAATGTTGAATTCGGAATTTGTACTTATATACTTGAGAATATGTTATAGGTGTTTTTTTTGTTCTAACTTCAACAGTTAGAGGAAACATATACCTATTTACAAAATCTAGACTTTTTTGTAGGATTTGGGTTGTGTCAGCTATATTGCAAAAAACTTATTTTACGGATAGTGCTTCAGTAAACTAAATTTAAAATTTCAAAATCGATTCTCAAATCAAATTAGAGATTCTAACTGTTCAGTAAGAAAACCTTCAAATATTGCTACAGCGTTCTGAATCTTTAAAGAAATTCATCAGAGTAACGTTAAATCGATTTATTTTGAGTTCAATTCGCGTGTGTCGATTACGACCCACAGTGCACGAAATAAATGAAAGTTACAAGAGTGGGACTAATCGGCCTTCGTCTATAGAGATGAATGGTTACGCAAACATAAACAAAAGGGAAACTATAATTAAACGTACGTAGGCTTTGTGTAGGTATCAGGGATGTGAGGTACACTTACTGATAGCAAAAAAATGGTGCCTTAGAACATTTAAAAGAAAATCTTGACAATATTATAAATATTGAAATCAATATAGGAAATCCAACTGCTCGTCTGTCTATTGCTTTTACGCTGAACAGCAAAATTTATTTACGTATCATAATTGAAGTATAAATCGGATAAAACAAGAGTCTCAAGGGACAGGTACACATAGAACACATTAAATTGTCAGAAGAAAATATCGTATAATAGGTTTAAAATCTTAAACCTCGCAGCCCTACCAGACTTGTTCTGATGAAGCGAAATGTTCTTTGATCGATGTTTTGCTTAATTTGTTCCAATCTTGTTAGATTTTTTCGTTGTTAATACAGTTGTTCGCTTATAAATAATGCATTACGGGAAACGTGTTGCCAAAGGTATTTTTGGTATGTTGTTACTGAGGTAGCTACATGAATAAATAATTCATATACAACATACCGACCTTTGTGTCTTTAGAATATAGTTTTTCAAATGTATGGTAAATTGGTTTTGAGTGAAACGATAACAATATTGCGTATTACAATTTTTTTACTAAGAACTTAGAAGATAATATGCTTATTGATAAATAGTAAAATAAAAAAAAAAACCTTAATAAAAGATTAAGGAATGTAACTTGCTCATACCTGTCCATATTAACCGGTTGTCCGTTGCTTCCAACCCAATCTTTTCACACTTAAATTTTCAAACAAAGTTGTTAAAATAAAGTTTTGTCACGTCTACTCATTAAAAGTTTTACTTTATTCCCAAGACATTATATTATACTCACTTTACTCACATAAACACAAGTTTTCAAAGATTCATACCATTTCTCATTTTATACAAAATTTCCAGACTGAATTTGATATGTTTCGACACATCACATGTACTTTAATGTGAGCTATGTTAATGAACCTAATTATTTTTTTCACTGCTTTAAAGACAATGGTCTTGTGTTCTCGAATCTCGAATTAAGCGGATTCTCAAGGCAATCCGACATTGCAACAGAATAATTCATCGTCGGAAGTCGAATTGCGACTCCTACATTAATTCCGGGTGAAGTCAACTCAATTTGTCTGCAATGTTTACCGCATTGTTCAATCTCTTCGCTTCAATCACTTATATCCTGAAGCTACTAAAGGCCATCATCAGTTTCTGTGCCAGTGGAAATTGTTAATTTGTAGAGTAATTGCAACGTGGAAGTCAATCATATTCACATCAGGGCGACGACATACCTTAATTGGTTATTTAAGCCAAAATTGGGATTAAGTGCAGTTAACGTGATTTGCGAGTTCGGAATTAGACATTATATACTGTTTGTGTTGATTTAGGTTTTGTAGGAATGGTACCGTAAATGTAAATAATTTGTTATGTTGAAGTAATTAGTAAAATTATGGACTACGCAGCAAAGGTGGCCCGTGGATAGGATTATTTTTCTACTTGTAAAATACTTTACATATTTAAGAAGGAACGTTGAGATTACTTGTTTATCAAATAAGATTTTTCGTAACGAAATTTAATAACATCCCGTTTCAAACGAGAAATTGCAACAACCAATGACGCAATAAGAGGAAAATGGTCCAAATCAAAGAACATTCCACATTTATAGAATTTATGAGATTGCTAAAGCCAATACGCGACCAGTTTACGAAGGACAGAGGAAATACTCTCAAATGTATCATTAATATTACCAACACATTAGATGACTAAGGCCGATATTACAAAATCAATAATAATATTATGATGGAAAAGCTTAAGTTCAGCGTCTCAGCATTACGGTGGTTTTGTAATTCAGGTACGACCATCAACTTTTTGAACAGCCATCTACTAATTTGACGTTGATCTGGTCTATAAGGTACAGTAAGACATAACGATAGTTTATATGATGCTTGTGTATATACTAGGCGTTTAACAGTATAATAATATATTTTATGTCAAAATGAAATAAGTCTGCCACAACAGTATTAGTATTTAACGAATGCCAAAATAATAAAGTTAACATTACTTGCTATAGGGACTAGAACATAACTTCAAGATAGTTCTCAAGATCAATTTATAAAACGGTCTAAGAATCGTATAAGTTGGTGGAACTATTTGTGTTCACATCCTGTTGGCAATGTCGCGACACGCTGTTATTACGAGTCGACCCGAATGGGAGCGGTTGCGGAGAAGCAATTTCCTTGCACTATCATGTAGCTGATGAAATTTCACAAGCTTCAAGTATCATTTGTGCTGTGACTTTTAAATATTCGTTTCTTGAAACGTGTGTGAAATTGTATACTTGGAAATTTTGATGTGATCACGTCGAATGCGTATTATAACAAAGTTTGGAAACGGACTCCTTATGCTGACTGACGTTTTCACATTAATTGGACTAGACTAGTCTGATTATTTTCTCGATTTAAATTAAAAATAGTTCTAGTGATTACATTAATTTCACTGGCCCTGAAAGATTGATTAATTCTTGGACAATTTATCATAGATTGGTGAAAATTTCAGGGGTTAAAAACCACGAGTGTCCGCAGTTTCTACCCGCTAATAATATATTTGGTTGACGGATTTTGCGTACCGGGTGCGTTTTACGATATTTCGGTGCGAATCATTATAGCTTTATTCGTTATTAAATAAAATATCATTAGAAGACAGATTTTTTTAATTTTTCAATATAAAACCCGTAAAAATGTTTATTGATTTTGTTAGTGTCAGGTCGGTGTAATTTTGTATATATTTGGTTGAAGATGAAATACATTTTTTTAAATCAATGACACTGCAGCATTATCTAATGACATTGCTAGGTCAAATTATTGGAAAGCTGACATTGGCCTTTGTTAATTTGGTAACAATAGGCGGACATCAATACAAAATGAGGTCCAGTGAAACAATAACCGTGATTCTTCCGAAAACATCTGATTCATTTATTTTTGATGATAGAAGGTAAAATTTGTATTGAGTATGATTAACCTTTACAATGGAAATTAGTTGTTGTTAATTCGTTAATATGAAATGTGTTATTACGTAGCGAATTTATTCAAATCTAGCTGATCAGCGGAACTTTGCCTGCATCACAATAGGGAGGATGTTTTAGCAGTTTTGACCTAATTTAAATATTGAACTATTTTGTATGTCTATTGACACTTACAATTAATAACGTAATTTTTTATTAGAATACCAATTTTTGAAATCGGTTCACTGCATCCATAGTTTACCCCTTACAAGAAAACAAACATCAAGCTTGACTGTTTTTACATTTAAAATCAAAGTAAACTATCTACAGATTTTATAGAATTTTTCCCATCAACAAACACTAATAGAAATTCGTAGGTATAGTAAGAGATGATACAGAAATTGACCTTCTAAATTTAATAAACTTGATATTAATGGAAACTTAGTATAATTTTAGAAACTTGATGAATTAATCTCGGCATTTCGTAAGACACGTCTCGTCTCATAAATCACGAATGCTAACTAATCATGTTTTCTAAATTCTCAGAAGTCAATGACCTAGAATTTTAGCTGGAAAATAATTAGTCAGATTCTGTCTATTTAACACTTTGATTAAGTTTTGATTAAACGAATTTGTATTTTTTTTGTTTAAGTAGTAATTTTGTAACATTTAATATAATGTTATTTATTACGGGCTTGCATTTTTATTATTTTTACAAAAATGTCTACTAGTTATAGAAGATTCCAATTAAAGCTATAAATGTTTTTTTCCTTTAGAACCAACAATAATAATAGTTTTAATGCTATTTTAGTTTCTTAATTACTCATAAACAGTGGTATAAGTTATGGAACGCAAGCTCACAAGTTGTGGGAATCCACGCCTCTCCGAGTTTCATCACAAATTGTTACACACAAGGAATTCTAAAGTTCAACACACAACGAAGGCACTGTCAGCTATTTTATCTTCAGTTTATTTTCGTTTAATTTTTCTATTCTAAAATTTCCAAAAAACAATAGTGTTTTTTTGATTCTTTGCGGTTGAAAAGATCTTTTCTCAACAAATTATGAAAAAAAATTGTTAAACAATTTTGTTTTATTTATTAATTATTTCTTTGACTTACCATTTGGACACGTGAAGAGGTTTCCCTGAAACAAAAGAAAGACGTTAATATTTTACTTCATTGTTTTATTGGGCAATTCAACATTGTTCAATAAATAAATAAATAGGTAATAAGGTAGGTAAAGTAATATATAAAAAAATGTTACCCATAAAATTATAATAGGCTAAGATATTTGTAATTTTACTATCAAACTGTAAGAAATCAAACGATGCCAGTGCCATAGAAAAAAAACAATTTTAAAACGATAAAAATAAAACTTAAGAAAAAGTGTCTGACGAAATCTGTATTACAATTTTCACCAAATTCGATATTCAAAAAAAGCGCGCCAACATTATTTCTTAAATTTAAAAAGTATTTTACAAAAGAGGTTTTAATAATTAGGTATTATTTAAAATATTTATAGATGGCGCTGTCATTGTATGAATCTTACGTATTTAAATGTAAAAAAAGAAATAAATCTAATTCCGTCGTCTACACAAACATTATTTAAACTATAGAAGGTTATTTTAGAAACTGGAAAAATTGTGATAAGTCTATTTTCACATAACATAAAAAAATATTTTATTATACCTACTATCCAATTTTTATCATCTGGTTATACATAGGTCTACAATATCTGAGAAAACTTGAGATATATGTGAAATTAAACAAATTGGTACCCAGTCAATCAAACACTATTCTATCTATGCTTTGTGCGGTCACTTTCATGTATCTAAAGTAAACATTGATTTGCCTTTCTCGGAACTGACTCTATCACTAGGTGTTGATGAAATAGAACGGTTATAGCATAGACAGAGTTCCATGTCAAAGGAAAGGCCAATTAATATTGTTCCGTGTTTGATATCGAAGTTTCGGGAAAGTCTTTGATCTAGGTAACCTTTGAAAGCTATTGTCTACTGGTATAAAATATCCGTACGACAAGTATATCACAAAAAATAATATCTATTGAAAATGATAATTAATAGTATACAAGCAAGTGTCACTTAAATTTTCAAAAGATTTTCTAAGATTTAGACGCCCACAATGCAGTTTGTAGTAGTAGTGTAATCAGGAAATATAAAGGTCTTAATATAATAATGACTTTTATTTTGGGTTTTCTCGAAATGGTTCACCAAACGGGAAAGTGAGTTCGAGGACAACCAGTACCCGTGACCGCGGAAACTGTAACAACTTGACGCCATGCGTTTGAAACGATCAATTGAATTTCACGGATAGATCTTGCAATTGTTATTTTGTGGCTGGGGATTTCGATATTGTCTAGCGGTTAATTGAATTTGTTGATATTATTAAAATGATTTACAAAACTGAATCTTAAACAAGACCACAAAAATGTATTTTTTAATAGGTAGACAGGTAAAGAAAAAGAAATGATCCTCAAATTACATATATTTTAAATAAAGTCTGTAGTAGCTGGTCTTAACGTGCAAAGAAATACGTTTTCATAAAATGGGACTAAAAATCAAGACCTAACTTATACTTCAATAATTCTAAATAAAAATAATTGTATCAGAGTTTCTAAAAATAAAAAATGCTACCAAATAACCCTCTATTTTTAACCTACCTGAATAAAACGGAGAGAACAATTCAATATCTATCACATCAATCAGAACTTCGGATCTGTCCTTATCAATCGAATTTACCAACGTGACACAAACCAAGTTTGTCATATTACGCGCCGTCGATACGTGCCTATTGACCTATGTCGTTGCTTTTACCAATACAAACATAGAGGAAAGTGCAAACTCACCCACCGCAATGTTTGTCCAACTACTTACCGAATCGCAGGAAGCTAGATACCAACCAACACTCAACATGAATGTTGGTGCAAACAGTTTGTCGTCTGTGACCAAAGCGTAATCGATTGCGTAGGCTGTTTGATATTATACAACTCGTTGTATAATTATTACGGGGCTTTGATGGAATTAAGCGAGTAATGATCATTGATGCAGTTTTAGGTCATTTTTCTTTATTTTAAACAAATTAACGTAGTTTTTGGAAATCTAAATCTAAGTGTCACAAAAAAGACATTTGCCCAATTTAAAAAAAAAAAAAAATTACAAATAAAACAAATTAGTATTACCAATACCGATTAACACGATGCTTTCAAAATAATTTCGAAAGAGAAAAGTCATCGACACTTTATGAATGATCTAATTAATGGTGGAAATGAAATAATTAAATGACATCCGATGCGGTCATATTGTCTCGCTGTTTAATATAACAATGCGGTTTTACTAATTAAATGGCTTATTAACTCAACAACAAAAGCGCTCAGATACAATTAATTTGACGATGACAGTTTGAAATTAATTAACTAATTAACAGAGCTGGAATCTATTTCGAGGAATTTATGGTTTCTTTTAGAATATGCAAAGCCTAATTATAATAATATCTTGAATAAATTTTGTGGTATTTTTAATTATACTAATCTAGTAATGACAACTAAACTCTGTTAATCCTGACTACATAAGAGCATTAAACGTTTTATTTACTTTTTACTTTAACAATATGATGTGGTCAAGAATTTTAAATTCTATTTTTTTTTAACTTGAAGCTATGATTAGTAAAAGTCATAAAAGTCAAGATAGTCACACAATACTGAGTGTGCATTACGAAACTGCTTCGAGCAACAATAATTCTATCTCTACTAATAATCTGGTACCGTTTGTTTACCATACAATGCGATGCTCCGTTAATAAATATCACGATTGACTTGGAACAGTTTTATAAAAAAAATACTGTAATCTTTATTGCACAAAATATGTTCTCGTAATCTAATTGAAGTTCATGTCTTTTCAATCATAATGAGCTTATGTAAACCGAGCATCGTTAAATTTGAAAATAGAACAAAAATAGGAGCTTCTATTAGCTGTTTCCTTAATTACGACCTTCGCGTTTTTGGTTTTATTTTTCTTTTGTTAAAGTTTCAAGACGATGTAAATACTAAATTCAGTTCAATTATTTGAGACTTTCCCTTTAGTGTTGTTTATTATATTCTAAAATACCAATTTAAATTCACATCTCATTTTAATAGTGCATTGTTCACACTTATTTTATGTTTACTAGCGTGCGTGATGTTGTTATCAACAGTTTCAATGCAATAGTGACCATTGATGAGGGAAAACTTTCGACTCTTCTTCTACTGACGTAAAGTAAAATAGCGTTAACTACGTCATGTCACTTTCATTCTGATATGCCTATTGAATTTTAAATTGTGAGTTAAAATATTTATAAGCATTTTTATACAAGTTTTTGTTGTTTTAATACGAATAAAATACAATAAATGACATTGTTAACAACAACTGTTGCAATTACAACATGATAGACAACACAACCCCATTTTTACACTCATGTTCGCCCCAAGACAATCTCGCACAATATGATTGAAAGATGCGGCAGAGAACATCCGTTTCATTCGATCATAATAACGCTCGATGTTTTCCGACGATACATTTTTAATTACTTTTTATTGTTCGTTTTTGGATCGTATCGGTCCTTCCGAATCGATGCTTTTAATTTGTTTTTAATAACCTTTGTTCGATTGTCATCGATGTTAATCGAAGCTTTATAGGTACCTGAATGGTTAGATTTTAGATTAATTTAATTAATTGCGGGGAAAATGATGTGAAATATTTATTACCTTTGCTCTATAAAAGAAGGCTAGTTAGATAGTTTTCAATTTATTCTACATACTACTAAATAGTAAAGAACAAAATTGCTGGCCACTGTCTGTTCCTGAGGATGCTTTTAAATTGTGCAAAGGTCTTTGATTGATTCAAGATGAAGATTTAAACAGATTAATGTAGGGTATCAATGACGTCGAGGTAGTTAGTCTGCTTTTTGATAAAGCTTGTAACTTCATGAGCTTCAAACCCTATCATAGATTACACATTTTGTACATTTCCAGGGAAATTGTGTACATTATTAAAGATGACCCTGACATTAATAAATCGATTGATAATCTAAATTGCTGTTCAGATCATAATACCAACCACATTATTATTATGTCCTCAATTAATAGATCAACGAGCAACTAGTTGCATGTTTTGCGACTGTTACATAACCAAATCTATTATTAAGCAATCAAAATTAATTGTACTACATTTCATACTTGATTTAGAATTGTAATGTTGCTTTGTGGGTTGCTAGTATTGCACTAATTGTATTAGCGATTAATTTTACATCTAAACAAACGCTTTTTCATACGTATTTTAGTATCCATGTTTTTTTTCGGGTCATCTTCTTACACCTTGGATTACATTATTGCAGTTTAAGTATGAAATTCTATTGTTTTTGAAACAATAATCTTCCTCAATTATCTCGAAATTTGAAATTTAAGTCATATGTTTATTTAATTGACTAAAGATGAAAAATCATGTGATAATTCTGATTTCACAAATCCTTATAATATTTATTCGTTTTCGAAAAACAACAGTCTATATCCTCCTGTCCAGACACAGGCTATATAAAGAACAGTTTACCACACCATGGGGACGGGGGGACACGGACGGGCCTTGGGGGCACCCCGCTGCCCGGGCACTTTCTCTCCGCCATTCTAGGCGAAGGTGTAGATGTTGGTGTGGTGTTTTTCTGTTACCCCTTTCTGGGGTTATTCCCATGGTCTGGACTGCTCAATCTATCGGTTTGACTGTTTCTGAGTTACCGCCAGCCGAGAGGTTGTAAGTTAATATAGATTATGATAGCTTACCTCATTGTTAGCGAGTGAAGTTCCGAGCAGCAACAAGGCGACACACACCGCCGCCGGCCACCGTATCAACATCGTAAATCTGAGGGAGAAAACATAATACACTTTAACTACCTGTACTTAGTAGCAGCTTTGTACATGAGTGAGATGAGAAAAATTGGTCTTGAACGGTGACATTTTAATGCTATATAATATGAATTTACTATGTGTGATAATAGGTTGCCCGTTCACGTATAATTTTATTGACAATAATTCCTGCGTTTGTTGGGGGTGTTATTATCGAAATTAGCAATATTGTTCGCACAGTCGATCGGTAATTTTTACGTTATTTTAAATTTTTGATAGTCAAAAGTGAAATTTTTGTTTTTTAAACTTTATAACATGTAGACTTGATGTTATCAAATTTCCGCTTTTTCCAAGTTTTCCTTTCAGTTAGGTAAGTTTCCCCATATAGTTTATAAATCTACATCAATTCTTGTAAAACAGGATGTAAAAGTAGCTATTGAAAAGTGAAAAGACAAGTTTCTGAACTCATTAGTAATTTTTATTAAACAGCCTCTTGATTAATATGTGAAGAACGTAGAACGTGAAATCTGTCGTGTTATAAATTAACCTAAAACGTTTACACGGTACATAGAAACGAAGAATGTTGAATATGCGCGAATGTGTGTTGCATGTGTAATGTTTTAGAGTTATTTGTAGTCCGCTAGTTTCGCTTGAATTTGCATTTATCTGTCGCTCATTTGACTTGAACAGAATAAAATAATAAAATATTTTATTTATATTCTAGACTTAGAAATAATATTTCGTTATGATTAAGCTCTTCAAAGACATAGAAGTTATCATTTCTAGTTGATAGAATACAAGAATGATGGTATCAAAGACGCTAAATGCTTGATCAACAAACGACAATTTTACTGAACTTATCTGTTTGAATCTTTGTCCGTTTTCGTATTTCGTTAGAGGAGTAAGTAAGATATACGCAGATAGCGCAAGAGCTTATGATGTAGCAAGGATATCTAAGAAGTAGTTAGACTATTTTCAACAGTGGACAGATACCAGTTTTCCCTTTGTCAGTTTAGCAAGTGACCATAGTTCGCCATAATCCAATATCCAGGACCATCATTCAAAACGTCAGTTATTTGTAATAAGTAAAAACGTTCGTAAAACTTGTTTGCTTCCCTTTCAGTAAAGTTTCCGTTGCGGTCAAAGAACTTGGTTGTTCACGGGGCCTTGTCAAATAGTTCGTGAAGTTACGACACAATGATGGACAGTCAGTATGGTCGACAAACGCGTAACCCTTAACTACAGAACTGTTCAAAGGTTTCAGAAAATTTACAAAGGAACGTTTTTGTTTGAGACAAACTTTACCGCGATTTGAAGTTAGCGGGGTGGTGTCGATAGCGTTCATTGTTTCAGACGCGGAAGATCGAATGATATTAAAATTTACGACGTTTCGATTTTTTAAATGAATTATACTTTCTCTATTACTTTCAACAAACAAATTCAAATATTTTTTCGTTCCATTCGATTACGGTATAGTTAAGATAGTATTAACTACTATACTTGCTGAAGATACTTGGATACTTTTTTGAACTCTTTCGCAATAACAGAACCAAGTATTAAAATTATTAAACACTAAAAATACTTTTAAGTATTCCATAATTATCAAATATCAATAATTATAATAGATGTGTCCATGCTTATATCCACAGTTTCGAATACCATGATAGGAATATTGAAAATAGACGAATTACCACACCAGCATATTCATAGGTACCTATATAACAGCATATTCATATTCATAGTGATAGGGATATCATGTCATTGTGATAAAAAAATACAGTGTTTCTAGACTGATGCATACTTATCTGTATATGATGCAAATTTATCATTCATTGTTTGCTATTCTTAAAAATGATGTCACAACAATAGTATTTCAAAAAACACTTTTCAAAGATACAGTTGATGGTTGTAGACTGAATAGTTTTACTGTAAGATAAATAATGTAATAACTATACTAGACAGTTTACTAGAAACAATCGACCACTAAAGTACTCATGAAAGTAAAATTTAATTCAAATTTTCAAACAATTCATTAACGAATTGCTGTTAGCTGCAAGACCAATATAATGCATTTTATTTTTCGTGATATTCAAATGAAGTTATTATGTGCGAAATGATCTAACTTCAAGTCTTCATGTAGGTTTTTTTTTTAGTTGGAGGAAATCACCGGATTCGAGTGGGGTATGTGGAAGTTGAATTGCACTAAAACCTCCAACTGCTCACACTCAGCGTCCGAACCCCAGCTGAGGCCAGAACCCAGTACGGGGTTTTGAGGGACGGCGCGACGCGTTACGGCTTCGGCACTCTTTCCCGTCGCGCTGCCCCCGGACGCCGAATGTAACTATAGGTTAGCTGTCGATTTGGTTTACTTATTTTATTATTATACTTATAGAGGTATGATTAATGAAATCTTTAACGGTATTCGCATTGCATATAATTAATAAATCAAGTCATGGCTAGGTACTGATGAAAATTCAATGTCGTTTAAGCTGACTGTCGCTAATGGCTGCTTCGAAGCTATTCGGTGAATGTCACTTAAGTACAATGAGCTTTAACATACGCTTAGAATATGTGAAGTTACCAAACCTATATTTCGTAAAGCATTGAGAAGCGAACTCTCGCAGCCAGAGGGCATTGCCGACACAAAGCCGACGTAACCTTTAACCGTGGATGTCTGATGATGTCATGCTTTAGGTCCGGTTTGTGGTGTTGAGTCTTACGAGATAGGTTAAATATTTTTACGAAGTTATAAATTTGCTTTTGGAAGTTTTTTGAACTGAAATTTTATACTTTCTGGACGTGTTTAAATTTTATACAGAGACGGAAAGGGAGAATAATTGATAATTTCTAAATTTCATAGATATTGCATGTAAGGAGTTTACTTCAAAATTCTTAATATAAATCAAAGTATCTTTGAAGTTGTGTTATGATCTTGTTTGGATTCCTTAAAACAATAACGAATGCTTTTCTTGAGATTTTCAAGTTAGTATCATAATATATTTGACTTGATGTAGAAATTCTGATTTATAGTAAGACTATTAAATTATTGATGAAGGTTCAGTCATCTTAGGTCATAAATATAATATTCTGTTTGAATATTTTGAGCACTTGAGTTGCGTTTTTATTTACATACTACATCAAGGACGTTCAGTATTCTTTCGTCAGTACTAAATGTTTCTTAAGCTTAAGATAATTGCAGTTTTTATTGTTGAAATAACTCGAAATGTTTACGAGTTTTCAATTTCAATCAATTTGAGATATATGAGCAAGTTGATTACGATGTGATGAGAATTTGTGAGATGACTCAAGACTGTAATGCATTTCTTCGGTTACATAAAGGTTAAAGAAGGTGATCTGATGTTACGATGAGCTTGATCTTAATCTTTATATTGTTTGTAATGTGTGTTTTTCTTTTTATTACACAATGGATATGGTTAGGTAATACGTAGTTACTATTATTTTGTATTCGTTTTTTTAAATCAACAATAACCACATCATTGATAAGGATCATTAATAAATGTACTTCTTATCTTAATTTAATTATACTTACAATTTTGAATTAAATTATTTTAAAGTAATACGATGAATACGACGAACTAGTTCGATTTTTGAATAAACCAAACAAGTTATGAACAGTCTTTGATTGCAGTATTTTAAATTTCAATAATAATTTACTTCCGCTTAACTTTGCAAAGTCTAGGGAAATACAATCACCCTGTAAACATAAAGTACTAACCCCTTTTCATCGGGGACGGAGTGACGGGAAAGAATGCCGATGGCGTAACGCGTCGCCCCGTCCCTCATAACCCCGTGCTGGGTTCTGGCCTCAGCCGGGGTTCGGACGCTGAGTGTGAGCGGTTGGAGGTTTTAGTGACGTTCAACTCCCACATACCCCGCCCGCGGGGCGGGCGGGGATCCGGTGATTTCCTCCAACTAAAAAAAAAAAAAAAAAACCCCTTTTCATATTTTAAATTTTAATTTATTCACAACATAATAGTTCGAAAAACTGTTATGTTCTTTTGCAACGAAGGAAATTGATTATGTACAGGAACGTGTCGCAAGGAAATTACAACATGAACCAACAATTTTTCCAGTTTTTATTCCGTTTACCCGGAGAAACTACGTCCAAAGGAAATCGTCTATAATCGTTTTATAAATAGCGCAGGATGGTACCTACAGTAAACACATTAGTAGGTACTAGATATAGACAATATTTGAAATGAAATATTTATTTGAAGATAAAATAAACACTATTATAGGCTTGTGCTCCTTCAAATATGGCGTCAGAGGTTTATGAGCGACAGTAACCACTTACGATAATATGCTCTTTTAAGAAATTATAGAGTGATGTATTTGATTAATTTACGGTAATAATTAATCGAGTAAAATTATGTTAAAGGAAACGTGCATCTTGAAGGTGAAATTAAATGACTTCAGCAAGTCACTTTACTTTCAAGCTGTACTTTTGGTCTACAGCTTTATAAGCAATGACAGCCTTTTTCTATTAAGTTAGTAAGCATGAACCTCACTTCTAGTAGAACAATGAAAATTAACATTAACATAATTAAGCGTGTTGTGTGAACATCATATCGCCTGTTAAACATAATAAATATTGTGTCGTGACGCGGTCCGTGAAAATATCCCACGATATCTGGCGCACACTTTCTTCGTTTGAACACATTTTGAGGTTACGATATTTAAGAATCTGACAGGTGTGATAAAGAATCAAATACAAAGTGATTTTACAAGAAGGCCTATCATCTAGGTTAGGTACTACTCTAGGAAATAATAAAGTCGGGTTGACATGACGACATGACGGATACGTTGGTAAGTCTTGGCGTACAACGTGTCGCATCAACCCGCATAATTCGATTCAACTTCCACATACCCCACCAGCGAGGAAGATGCAAGATCGGTCAAATTCCCTGGCCAAAAAAAGGAAAGACTAACGTATATGCCAACTCATGACATGATTATTAAATTGCCGTTTTTTTATAGGTCTCTGAAACTATAGGCATGACTTTTTTGCAAAGTCTAATAATACAAGCAAGTGCCGCATAGCAAATTTAAAACCGCGAAATCATTTGAAGTGTACTTCAATGATTCACTATACTACGATGATATTAAAATATGTATTTAACATTCTAAAATAGATTGACAAAGTTAATGAGAACGCACATGTGTGTTCATAGCCAGTGTAAACGTGTTATTCCAGTGTGTCAATGGTTTCATTCTCCATAACTGAGTTAATTAATTGTGTTTATGATCTTGTTTCAATTAACATAAATCTATTTGATTTATTAAACAGGTACTTGAGAGTGATTTTTATTGTTATTTAATTTAAGATCGCATTTGAAGATAAAATGTAAAAATATATATAATAATAACATTATTTTCGAAACTCAATTTTATTGCTAATAAATAATCAACGACGTTATTACAAACAAATATTCAAATTGAAAATAAACATAAATTATGTACAAAGCGAGCTTAACTAACAAATGAATTTCTCCGGTAAATCTTAAAGAGAAACCTGTTGCAAATAATCTTGTAACAATATTTTCATTTTCTTAAAGTAATTTTCTTCTTAGAAATCTGAAAATTTGTTGTTCGTTTGGAAATATGTTTTACATATTTTAGAAGTAATCATTCTTCGTAGGCTTTAGTATTATATTTTCTAGTTCAAGCCATAGGTTAGGCTTGACCTTAAGGCAATTTTTAGAGAAAACAACCAAATTATCGCCAATTATATTCAACGAAAAATTAGATATAACATTTATTTTCCGAATTTTATTTTGTTTTCTATTTTATTTTGTACAAACACGGAATTGCCAATATAGGAAGCAATTTTTAACTTCTTATACATACAATCGTTTCCTATGATTCTCTGTATGTTTCCCACCCTACAGGTATCTATTGTCTTATCTTGTGTCTACTCTGTGTACAAACCGTGAGATTAGATCCGGAGCTGTCTATACACAACAGAATTTTGTTCCGTTCCAATTAATTTTTATTTCGGTCTCGAAACCGGGCCCTTTCTTATTTGGTAATTTGTTCGTTAAGATCGACGTTTTAGGGGAGATAAGATTTGCCATTTTAACAGATTTAATTTGCTTGTATAAATAAAATTAATTTTGGTGTTTTGTGATATCACTTGACCGTCCTTGCAGTGGACTGGATTGAATTTAGTGAATTATATTTGTATTTGAGAAAGACGCCAAGAAAAATTCAGCTATGTTTTTAGATAATGTTTGTTTACGGTTTTTTGCTTTTTCTATTAAATGGAAAATTAGTAAAACTAACATGTCTTCAATTACTATTTTTGCCAGTAAGATATAATTTATAATTATTAAAAGGCAAATTGTTACTTATTAGTGTATCCATTGCTGTTTATTCCATGCCATAATATTGACCAATACGATCATGAATTGAAACTCCACTTATTTATCTAAATGAATATCAAATAATCGTTAAGTCCACAATGATTGAATGCGGGTACTCTGTTCTCGTTATAATCAGTGCCAGTATTAATTAGGAATCAATTTATGTTTACTGCACATTTTGCAAAACGAAATCTGCGGTTTCATTTCGACTGTCGTTCAGAAATTAATTTTAATTATTGATAACATTATGTAGTAATTTAATTATTGTTTGATTAATTATTGTATGAAAATTTAACTTATTTGAAATTGTGGTGGTTATGATGTAAGTCTGCAATTGGTAATTATGATTCTTACTGAAAGCTTAAATAACAAAGAGTAACCACAATTAATATCTAGTGCTCATTTTAGCTACAATTTTTTTTGTAATATTTTATAATTTTCGTCGGAAACTACACCTTATTTTAAGAAATATAAACGAGAGATTACTTTTGATTTATATTTATAAAAATCTGTAACGGCTATGATTCAAGTACATTTTATTGAAATAGTTATAGAAGAGACCTCATTCGTAATTTACCGTGTCAAGTTTGTTGGTAACATTTACATTTAGTACCATAGAAAATTCGGATTCTCCCACAATGTGTTACGAAGTTAAATTCAGAGCGAGACGCTCTACTTAATTGGCCATTGTGAAAACAAGAGAACTGCCTCCAAACAGCCTGCTTATGTTATTACAAACTATAATAACAGGTGGTTTTCGAAAGATTGTCTCACGGCTCTGAATTGAGATTATATTTGTTTGAAAAGTCGACCATTCTCGTTTCGAACTACAATCATTGCTAAGATGTGTGCACAATTAAATCTGTAAATCTGGTTAAAATAGAAGAAAGGGAACAAAGAAATATCGATGCTTTTGGATTTAAACTTTTCTCAGTTGGTGTAGGCCAGAATTAGAAATGTAACAAATCAAGGTGTGCAAAAATCTGTTAAAATTAGGACTTTGTCTATACCACTAGACACAGTATTAAATTTCGTTCCTGCTTTAAGAATTATTTATTCGAACTTGTTGCATCTTGAAGTTGTGAAACAGAAATTAACACATTACAATCATTTCTCTTTTTTGTTTTTTCGGCCGTGGAATACCTCGATCTAAACATTGACTTTAGCCGTAGCCGATTATAACATCGAACCGCAGAGGTCGCAGGCTAAATTAGCGTAACCCACTATATTAAATTTGTAGTGCCGTGGCCTTAAACGGTTGTATTCAGGTCAACAGAGCGATTACCATCCACCCGTTATGTGCAAAGGACGGTCCGCAACGGGAACACCGGTAAAGTTGTACTGAATATTAATTGTATTTTGTCAAATAAAATCCAAGCGCTTGGTTGGTATTTGGTCCCGTTACGCCAATGTTTGCCATTGATGACTGAACTTGCGGTTGGGCCAATAGTGGTTTCTGCTGTTGTCGCTTTAGAGAATCGTTTGGGGAGTAGATTATTTGATTTTGGGTGAATGCACTCAAGACGTTGTATTTAAAGCACTATAATATAGTAAGTATTGTGCCTGTATATTTCATTCTAAAATCAATAATTATGAAATAAAAAAGATGGATATGAAATAAATAAATCTTGTTTTTGTTTCTTTAAGGAAGCACATTTTGTTACGACTTGTATGTAATAAAGTAAACCACTTATCAACAACATTTAAGTAAAGTATAACTGTTTAGATACATCTTCAAAAAAGCAGTTATATAGGAATCTCCGCCATTGTAATTTATAGCAAAAAGGTTGCGTAATATCTAAATGTTGCATAATAACATTGAAGATGATCGCAGTGTTTGACAAGAATAAACTGAAGCAAGTAAACAAAGTATATAAATAGCTTTATAATAAGGATTGTTGAACAATTATTTACAATCAGTGTAATTGCGATTCATGCAAACGAGCCCCCTTTATTGGTTCATTAAAATATTGATGCGTAAAAGCGAAATACGTCCGCCTCGGTACTCTATATTATTGTTTGTATTCTGCTTTTGTTAGCGATTCATGGAAGAAAATTAAAATATATAAAAATGTTCAGACAGTTAATTAAATTAAAATAACAACATCCTTTGAAGGAAGTTATTTTATTGAAGTGGAATCATTAAGAAGTCTGTTTCTGTAAGCTCCAGTATTATTATAAATATTGGCAAAATACATATATATTTGTACTGAAAAATATGAGTTTGCCTAATCATGGCCTAGTACACATAATATACCGTATCGTGATTCCAAAAATAAATATATTATCTAATATATTTAAGACCATTTATAAGTTGAAAAAACTTCAATTTTATATAAAATAATTAATACAAAAGCTAACTAAAACAAACCGCACTTATCTCAATTCACAAGATTTCTCAATTGCCTTTTATATTGCGACTTCAAGTCGAGTTTAAAACTCAATTGACCGTTCCGGGCAATAAAGAACTAGAACCACTAGTTATAATACGCAATGATAACTGAGTAATGGTCGACTATAAACGAATATTCACTTTCACACGGGCTATTTGGGACCTTGCTTAAGATATCAAAGAAGAAAGTGAGAGGCTTGCTTTTTCTTTGCACAACGTATTTGAGCATTTAAAATATGCAGTCGGAAATACGCATCGGTCGTAATAGTTGACTTGAATGAAAGTACAAATATGTAATGGTTACGCAAGTGTTAGTACCGTAAATATTAATTGTTTATTTTTATGGTTATTAGCGGATTAATGCGTTAGATCGGTAGATATGGCTAATAATATGATCAGTTTATTCAGTGGAAATGTAAATGTATGCACGAAAGAAAAAAGACATTTAAGTGCATGAAAAAACTTAATGACAAAGGAAGTTTCCTGAGTTTAACATAAAATATTATAACCTATTGCTTAAGCTAGTTAAATCTTTGCTACTCTAAGTTATTTGCCAGCAATTGATTTTCAAGACGACTTTGATTCAAAATATCTGCGCTATCATGACGGACGTTAGATCTGGGTCATAGCTTTTCCATCAGTTAACTGGATATTATTAAGTTTATAAAAGATTATCATAGTCAATTTTAAAAGTTTGTTAACATTCTTCGTGCGTTTTAACTACTCATACACTTAAATCACAATAAAATTGCCTCCCGTAAAATTGAGATTGTCGAAATTTTATTTTATTGCTTCTTTCATAAGCAAATCACTTCTATGTATGTAACATTATCTTCAAAAAACATGAATATAAGAAAGTGCATTAACGCGAAAAAATGCGTATTTCGGTACATTAAACATATTCGTACGTATTCATAATGAAATCGTGGTACTGTTACATCGACATTCTTCCGGACCATAGTGTCACAGCGGCACCACACTAACGGTTTCAATGGCTTTTCTTTTGAGTTATGCTTAAAAACCGTTGCTGAATAAAATGTGTGGATGTTCAGAAATATATGATTTGATGTCGAGTTATTTGAAAATAATGTAAACTGTATGGTTGGTTTTATGTTTCTTTGGAGTAGGGACAAAGTGAGCTAAGGGTATATTTTATTTATCATAACAAAAAAGAGCATACAATAATTATGATTTAATTTCCATCCCTTTCGATCCATACCTTTTCAATTTTTTCCGTTTTTCAATTGTTTCATAAACAGTCCACTTTAAAAAAAGGAACAGCTGCTATTTACCTGGAAAAGAAACAAGTCAATAAGTACAAAATAAAAAAAATAAGTATAAAATAGTTTGTTCTTAAAATCAGATAACAGCCTTAAAACAGAACGAAGAAAGTGTTATAATTAAATAAAATAACATCTCGTTACTTGTTAATGTGCCTATTTGTTGTGAAAGCAAAAATAATACCGCGAAACTTGTTAAAAAAGTAACACACGTACTGAGACATAATTTTCATTAATTCTTATTTTAATTAAGAATTTTAAACCATCATACTTTTCTTTGATTATAATGAAGTTATAAAACACGCAAATGAACGGTGAATATCAAAGTTTGTGGACTGCTAACGAGATGAATAATAACCATTCGTATCAGTTTAAGAACTTGGTTTAAAAAAAAGAAATAGTTTTTGAATAGTTATAGGTATCGGGTGTAGAAGTTGAACAGGTAGAAATTCCAAGAGGTTACAACAATGCCAACAAAATGTAAAAAATTACCGAAACTGCGCATCCAACACTCAGAAAAATACTTGCCTGCCGAAACTACAATATAGCAGCATCATTTTTCAAGTGTAAAAGTCACTAAATTATGAAATCTTATAATTTCTCAGTGTTATATTTGGAGTTGTAAAATAAAGATGACAGTCGAAACTACGACTTGAAATGTACATTTTCTGTCTGTGCTTTTACTCACCACGAGTAAACTTAAGTATATCTGGGTTCATATCTACATCGCTAATCTGCTTACACGTTTCAGATGTAACTTTAAAATATGGAGATATTTAAGAGCGTTGGCAATTAAATAACTATTATCTTATGCCACAGAATATTATAATTGGTCTTGTAATTATAATTCAAATTGTGCGGAGGCAGAACAAAGAGTGTCGCAAGTAAAGCGCACAATCGCATTCGCACCAAGATGTTATCGTTGCACGGTAGGCGAAACAGCTTTTGTGACCCAGTTAGCGTAACTGTACTAGATGCAATACGTTTTACTAATAGCCAACTACGTAACATATTGCCGGGGGTGTATCGGCGACAGGTGGATGAATGCGCCGGTTTGAAAAATATACAAAATCAATTCGCGAAAGCGCTCACGATGCACAGATGTTTGCGAACGGGGCGAAATGTTTTGTAAAAGTTTTTGTTTTTCGAACATTTTTGAACGCGAGGATTCACGTGTGCCGTATTGTTAAGCCAGCTGCGATATATTTTCTTTTCGAATTAAAGATCTACGAGAATATACTTCGATTGAAAAATAGTGTTGGATCATGAGGTTTTTAAAGGTCAATTGTTTTTAGATTCTGATAAATATGGAAATAATAGTATGATTGAGAAGAAAATGAGGTGGTTTGGTCAACCTACAATCTTCTGAACTATTCTATCAAAATACCAATATAGGTTCCTTTCTTCCCACAGCAGTTCCAATTTAAAACACTGTAGTAAACCAGGTGAGTTCATGAGGCGTTTGTTCGTTGGAAAGTCGACTGGGGACCAACACGTACTGAATGCATACGTGACAACACTGCTGACTCCTAAAACGGAGCGTCGCCTCCTCCATACAATACTCGTATACAGTTAGACATGTACTATCCCCACTTCTTTACTTTAAATGATCGCGTACATATTAATAAGCCTGTTTTAAAACAATTTTAACTCGCAAACACAAAATATTTAAATGTTTATATCATTATAATCTTGTCATTCTAGTCTTAATAATATGTAACGTATCTTTTTCTGACTCTATGTTATTACTATAAGATTGATTCAAACATGCATTTTCATGTTTTTCCTACATCCGCTTATCCAAAAGAAAAGCCCATTGTACGTCGTCCTAAGTTGTTTTTGACAGTGTTTTCATGGTGCACGCGAAAATATGCCTCTTTCTATGCATGTTAGTGGCTATTCAAATTTTATGGGAATCATATTTTAGCTCCATCCACTTAGAGAAAGTCCATTATTTTCTTCGTCCATAACACATTTTCTTTTGTAGTTCAACGTGAGGAAAGTGTTTGTTGAGAAGTATTTCCGCGCCCCGACAAGACATGTGTCTTAGCTTTAGGGATTGTGTTGGTCGTCGTGGCTTTTCTCTTGTTCACACTAGGTTCAACCGTATTAACTTTTACTACCTTTTCCTTATTTGAAGAAGGACAAGTCTTAGTAGTTTCCGATGAAGAAACAATGTTAAGTATAATTTTAGATGTATTTGTTTTGTCTAAAGTTTACGAATATAAAGTGCCCCTACAAAAAGCAGCTTAATTTACACTACTTTAATGAACTTTTCAAACGTAGTCAATTAAAGTTTTTCTCATAGTTTTATACCTCTACAGTGTGGGAATTTTTTAAGAATATATTTCGGCAAACTTATTAGCACAGAGTTATGTTCTACAATACTATTCTTGGTACTATCCTCAAAACCCACTTATGGATAGAACAAGCGTTCAAACAATTATCTCTTGAAAATTCATAATAAACAGCAATTAGTGTCACGAGAAAGTTGCACGAAAATACTAAAGATTAGCAATCGTGCAGCTCGTTTACGATTTCGACAAGTTTATTTGGAGTACAAAAATGTTTTGAAATATATATTTTCAGGCTGTTATTTAGATTCCATTGTATCTATTTAATGTAAAATTTATATAAATATTATCGAAATACTAAACTTGAATTGTGGACTGGTTCTTTTAATTAGTTGTTTTTAATACTGCACCCATGATTGCGCCGGTATTATACTTTTAGTTTATCGTATTTTCTACAACCTGTATTAAAGTTGCTATCAGAGAAGACGTAAAGTTTGCAACAGTGTGAAGCGAATTGCTTTATCTACTATCTTGACATCTTTAAGTTTACATGTCTGTTTTTAAATGAAGCCAATCAATCAATCTAAAGAAATACGGATTCCTATACAAAATAATAAAATTATTGATACTGTAATCGTACCACCGAAAATAGTTTTTAAACTACATTGTTTGCGCTACAGTCTCATAAATGCAAAATGCTATCAACATAAAACGAAGCTTGGTCTCATCTACTGTCGTAAATAAGAAGCCTTGAAGTTACTAGTTACGTAGAATTAATGTCTAGTAACATTGTGTCTGGTGTCTGAAATGTTATAAATATTTAATATGCGAATTAGGAAAACAGTTACAAATCTATTCAATTTGACGTTAATCTTACCTCAGCTAACCTTATAATACTTGATATGATGTTATAAAGGTTCGAAATCTGTTTTCATAGTAAAAAAAATTGTTTCCATCCAAAAGGCTATGAGTAACAACTTGTATAAACTGTATTTATATCAGTAGTAGTTGCTTATTTATTTCAAGAACAAACATTGCAGCGAGCTAAACTTTGAAAGCTAAAATGTTTCCACAAACAATTTTCTTCTTTCTAGTGCGAGTCAAACTCAATGTTCCGATGTGCGACAAATGTGTATTGACGCGGAAGGTAACTAAACGAGATTCTATAAAGAGAAAAAAAATGTTGTTAGAAAATGGGAAGTTACTAGTAACGAGTAGAGCGAGTACTCTCTCAGTAAAAGTATTCACTGTTCCGTATAGAAAATAAAATAAACACGATGTAGTCTGTGTGAATAAGATGTGTGCTTAGTTTAACTTGTGTCAAAGGAAAGTAATTTAATTCAGGCTATGTACATACATTATAGAGCTGAACTTAATTAGTATTCTTAAAACAGATTAATGTAATCATTTCGTAGAGTATGTCCTAACATTGGTCTGATTTTGGAAAAGATAACTATCAATATAATTTTAAAACCGTTACTAGAAAAAGCGGTAAGTTATATTTTTCCCATACAACATGAACTAATCATAAACACTCTTTTCTCTTCAAAATCTTTGTGATACTAATTACTACAGACAATCACGTGTGAAAGAAACCACTTCATTCAAAAATTCGATCATTACGCTGCAGACACAAAAATTCCTTTCAAACATTTATCGGCAACTGTTTTTTGTTTGCCTATCGGCTGAGTCAGCGTCTCACGACCCAAAAAAGTAAAAGTTGGTGTTTAAATAGTTGGAAGCAAAGAAATGAAAAGTACGAGACATAATGACAAGTATTGAAATGATAAGGTTTCGCTCGGGTCACGATGACTGCCATCTGGCAAGTTGGGACACACAAACCCAAATTCACACCTCACGTATTGTTCAAATGAATTTTTGAAACTGTCTCGTAGTTGCAGATAATATTGCTTTTTTACGAGTATTGTACGTTTTCTCTTGGAATGTGCGGTCGGTGTTCCGTGCTCGAGTTGGACACGTTTTTAGTATTCTTAAATAATTTACTGAACGTAAGAATCTTTTCGAACGATTTTTTGTTGGATATTTTATTCAAAGGCATCATAAATGTTGGTTTCAGAAAGTCTCACTTCAAAGTATTATTAATGTATCATTCGTCTCCTCTGTCATTTGGATATTATTTGTGAGTATTATAATAAACATTTACGCTTTCAAATTCTTAAGGTGGTTTTTGTAAAGTAAACATTGAAGAATGAACACGGAAGTTTTCAGTCAACTGTTCCTCGAGAAAGAAAATGTTTTTTTCATTCGTTCCTTATTAACGATGTTTAACATTTCTTTTATTTTCCAAACATAACAAGAATCTTATAAAAGAATGTCATGAAAAGGTAACCCGCTTATACGCCGCTGTCGGCTGGTAATGATGTCAGATTACCTGTCGTAACTCCATATACGCTGTCAGGCGCTCTCCCCTACACACTTCCTTTGTCAACTCAAATATGGCATAGACATCGACCGCACTTCCCTTAAAGAACAGGTGGTGATTATTATTACAAGCACCACTTTCAGTTCGTTGAACTGACACCGTTACTTTACGCATTTAGCCATCGCCGCTGGCGTACTACATGACACAAATAACAATTGGTCAATACACCTCGATATAGGATAGAGAGCGGTAGTCTTTGACTGGTTTGTGTGACGTCACGAATCTCGCTATTAGGTCAACAGCCTCGTAATCAACGCATCACGGGTAAAAGCGAGATAATGTGTATACCACATTGTTATTCAGACGCGACAGCCGCGGGTGCACTCAAGCTCGTTGTTTTGCGGTTTTTTCTCGACGCCATTTTGTTTCGCAGCGTGCAAACGTACACTCTTAAATTGACAGGTTTTACGGAAAAAGTGAAACCGTGATGGTTGAATTATTTGTAGGAGTTGTTTTTGTACCGTACCTACTATTCAAGTATTCTGTTTTATAAACGATATGTTAACATATCTGAAATGAATATCATGCCATATTTAAATCAAAACCATACCAAACAAAATATATTATACTTAAAATGTACCAATTCCATAATAAACAAGGTAAATTATGTGAGTTAATCACTTCCCTAGTACAAGAGGGATGTGATATCTTATATATCTGGGTAAAATGTATTACTATTGTATTAAGCTTACTACTGTCTTCCTTTCGTCCGGATTCTTTTACCCTTGTCACTAAACTGTGGTTATGTTCATTTATCTCCGAGTTGTTACGGACTTTCTCTTTTGTTATACGTAACTTTTCGACCTAGATGACTCACATTTAACTTAGATTTATGTCTCATATCCTCAGCCTGTAAGGAGTGAAGCAAACTGATTTGAGGAAAAATCTAAAAAGGCACATGCTCAAACGAGTTTTTAATCAAAATCAGAACCGGACACGCGAGGGGCAATTAATAACTGGTTAGAATACTGTCAGATATTTGGTGATAATAAGGTTTTTCTTTTAATTAACATAGATTATGATTATAAAGAACATTGTGAGTAGGTTTGGCTAGGACTAAAGATATTGTTTTTTTTTACTTTTTTGTAGTAGGTATATGAAGTAGAAAGACTTTCATTTGTCTACCATTGGAATCGTCTATCCATGATGTTAGGAGCCACCTTGGTACTTGATGAAAACTTAAACCAAATACGAAAAACTCGTATATTTCGATCTAAGGTAAAGTCCCCTTGACTGCAGCCTTACTAGACGTCAGTAAAGTTATGAAATAGCCTACTTTTTTTGTAGGATAACAAGGCAGGAGTGGATTCACGTTGTTACACATGATGGAACAGAACCCCTCTCTTCCGCGTCGGTTGCTTCGCTAACGGGCCGTTTGTTCGTATCACTGGACACACGGGCGTATAGAACCGCAAGCACACTATTATTATACAGGGTGATTCTTAAAATATTGAAGGAGATGTAAAAATTTGATTCAGTGGCAGAAATATAAAAAAAAAACTTATAAATACTATTGCTTTTAAAACACAAAGAAAGTTTAAAATACCTACTTTCAGTACAGGATTAAATAATATTGCACGTGGGTATTAATATTTACTTATATTTAAGTAAGCAAGGAAAAAAGCATTGTTGTTATTTAATATGACGGTGTTGAGAACCTTTTTTTTTGCAATATGTATTTTTTGTAGGTATTCTTTCGTTTATAATTTGAAGAACATACCGTGTGTTCAACATGTCAACGGACCGTATGTAGGTATGCAAAGAACACTGGTTTTTACATTAATAACTGCAAACTTGTTTTCATTATCATTTAAATTATCTTGGAGATACCTTCAACGTGACAAGTTGAACTAACCAGAAGAGCTAAGATTACATGAAATATGAGTCAAAAGAGATATAACTAAATGTTATTTTAATATTAGTGTTTGTTTAAAAATGGAAGGATCGCAACGCCTGGTTTTTTTTTATAAACCTGCTGCATTCATCAAATTAAAAATAAATAGAAAATAGAGTTTTAATTCTATCAAGAAGCGACTTGTTCAGCACACCGAGAAAAAATTTGACGGAGTGCTTGTTTTAAAACTTCGTAGATTTTAGCTGTATTGCATATTGGCAGCTCAAACAAAACATGTTGTGTTAACATTGTTTTAGGTGAAACATTTTAACATTACATAATAGACTCGGGCAGTTAATGGCCTGTTATCGTGACGAGCATAAAATTATTTGAAATGTAATTACTTGTAAAATGGACGAGCGGCCTCTGCGGAACTCCTAAATATACCATCCCCATAATTGCCGACCGTTAAATCTGAACAAACGATTTTTTCGGTGTCTACCTGAACACGGTTGACTCACCAAAGGACCAGGTAATCCTCAATGCGTTGAAAAGGAAAGGCACTTACCTGACGGACCTTCAAAGATTTTGGGAAGTCTTGACCTTTACATTTTGTCCCTTATGTTGATAAAACTTCTGTAATATATGTTCGTACCGTTTTTGTGCTTCATGTTTTTGTATAGCGAATTCAAAGCGCAAGGTTAAGATTGAATACTTCCTAATTTTTTGAGGTTATTCGTGAACGAGTCGATATTTTTTAGCGTTTTTGTCAGCTATTTACAATTTTAAAACTTATTTCATCTTCGATAAAATCAACAGTAATCAATTTCCAATTACACAATATTTGTATTAATTTATATTTTTAGTCAAATTTCGATAGAAAACGAGGTTACAAAGAGTTAAGCAATACAAAAAATATCAATACATCTTTAAGACTTAAATATTATTAAGGCTCTGTGTACTATAGGTAAATAATATGGGCTCCACCTATCAAACGAATGCTTTATCACAAAAGTAGGTAAGAGACCAGAGCTTACAACACACTACCAGCAATTGTTTTAACTAACATTTTTAAAATCCTATTTTCTATTGTTTATTTACTCAGTCATGTCTAGAAAAGAATAATAACAAAAGACTTTTTTGTTTGACGCGAAGATGTACATCAATGAGCAGAACCAGTTCCAATGTTCCGGGTTTCGATACACAAACTCGACCAGGTAAAGTCGTGTGATGATTCATAGACTAAAAATCTCTGGGATCGTCTGTGATTATAGAATTATGTTCTTATTTGTTGGTAGGTAATTGTGTTTTGTACAATTTTTATAATTAGTGCGAAGATAAAATATAGGAACTCTAAAACGACAAAAGTGTGAGTAGGTATAATATATTTTATCATGATTAGTTTTAAATCTGCAGGTAGAAGTTATAATGCATAAACTAATTGGTATATTTGCGTGCGTAACATAACGATTAAACAGTTTTTAGTAGGTAATATATTTAAACTTGTAATTCCCGTAATCTCTTTCTTTTCCTATTTTTATATGACATTGTAAAATGAATAAGAGGCTGGGTTTTCCCATGTATCAGATGTGCGGTCATCGCATTCCTAAACTGAAGACGTCATTTTAGATAATGATTTGGATTCAATGATCAATATGAGTCATAATATACTGTACTGTACTGTACTGTAATAACCCATTACTGCCCACTGTTGGGCTCAGGTCTCCTCCGAAGAGGGATTAGGCATAGTCCACCATGCTTGCCCAGTGCGGATTGGGGACTTCACATATCTACAAAGGATTATTAGAATCCTTTTCCGACATGCAGGTTTCCTCACGATGTTTTCCTTCACCGTTTTTAGCCAGTGGTGTTGTGAAAAATTGTACATAAATCTTTTTCACTTTAGATTTAGAGGAACAAGCCGGCCGGTTTTGAACCCGCGACCCCCCGTTCGGAAGGAAGCGCTTCGACCACTCGGCCACCACGACTATAGATGAGAGAATAGAGTCATATTATGGATAACGAAAATAGAGTTGAGTATTACTTGTATAATTGAATTAGTATCCAGTAGTATTAGTAGTTTGTTTCGGAACCTAGACTGTGGATTCAATCAAATGTATGTTATTGAAGTAATTTTTCTGATTTGTTCGGCTCGTTTAGTACTGAATGTTTAACACATTATTTGCTCATCTTCTAAATGTTACATATCATCCTATTGTGGATATCAAAATAAGGGTTTGGAATTGCGTTCTTTGATTTTTTTAAAACTACAGCAGTTATTCTGAATTGATCATCTTCTGTACAGTTTCGTTTTATGAAAGGTAACTTTAAATGATAAAATATAGCTTCGATACCGGTTTTAAATTCATGTCTCGATCTATTGTTTCTATTGTAATGAACAACTTCGTTAGTATAAATAAAATTCCTCCTTGTCTTTGTAAAGAAATGCTAAGTTTATTCAAAAAGCAATTGCGATCCTATCCTCGAGTGTTGACGTGAATAAATTGAAAAAGACAGTCTTTCTTACAATAACAGAATAGATAAAACTTAAGTGCCTATACTAACTTAGTAATTTGTTTCTGAAATCGTTTTTGTCCGGTAGAAGTGCATGAATGACGGTTTACCATTAGGTGGGCCATTAGATTGTTTACTTGACGTGTAATAAAAAAAAATCTTTCAATTACCATAGAACTGTATACATAATATAATTTCGTTGTTCGGTTTTCCAAGAATATACCAAGTAATATCTCAAATCGACAAAAAAAAACATAATTACGAAAATAATTCCCATCAAACACCTAAGTAAATCAAGTTCAAAGAACTTAGTTATTTCATTATAGGATTTCCTCACTCGGATTTTTAATGTTACTGTGAAAATAAAACTAACCAGTAATATACCTTGATTAGAATTATAATTTTGCTGACATATTACCATTGACCTTCGTTCTCAATTGTATACTGCACTCTACCCTCCAAAATACCTACACCATACACGTCATTACATCATACAAGATTTAGCACGTACAAAATAATAAATAATATTAACTTCATTTCAACAGTCCACTGCTAAAAATGCAATAGAAAAATCTAGAAATGCCCGTGGCTAACGAGATTGGATAGTCATAACGATCATACGAATCATAGCGAAATCGGAGCGTGTACCAATTTTTTCGGTTCAATTTGAATCCAAACGTTTTCATACTTTAAAAGCATCTAAAGCAAAACTTGCGTTTTATAATAACTAAGGAGCAGGTTTGCTAATGAAGCGCATGCAAGCAATCTCGTCTCTATTTCTGTAGCGGAAGAGAGGGTGTGATAAAAATATGTGTGTTTAGTTTTATCGTATGTCTGAAAGATAGGACCAGTAAGCCACAGCAGGTGGTATAAAATCAGGTTTTCATAAATTCAAAAATAATACAGCAACACTAAGAAAAATATCCACGAATAACTTCATCTTACATTACTACAAATGGACAATAATCGAATTAGAGTTTGTAACACAATTTAATATGATAACAAGCGAACATTCTCAGTTAGACGTACAATAAGGTCTAAGAATTTCTAGAACTTTCGGCAGTTAGGAGAATTGCGCAGATTTACAAAGAGTCCGGGACAAGCGCATAGTTCGAAAAACTTTCTACAAGTTTTGTATTGCATTGTTGTGTCGTACGACGGAATTCAATGATCGACTTCCTCCTTCGACTTAGCTGAAACAAGCTCAGTAAACTTACGTGGAAGGCTTACTGTGTTAGACATTATTTAGCCTTCTTGTACAGTAATCCTTTTTAGGTTCTGGTTCCGTGTAAGGTTTACTTTAACTTATTTACTTAAATATAGTTTGCTTATGTTTTTTTTCCAAAATAAGACAACGTAGCAATTATACCTCAGTATTTTTCTATCCCTCTTTGGAGGAGAACTGAGCTCAGCAGTGGGCAGTAACAGGTTGTTACAGATTTGTCTATTGCAATTTATGAAGAAGTGCTAACAGGCCACCTGATTGTAAGTTGTTATTCTCGCTCATGAACCTTTGTAATATCAGGAGACACTGCGGTGTTACTACCAGCCTTTAAGAAGACAAGTGTAAGAGCTTATAACGAAAGTTTCAAATAATTGTAGTGACAGAAATTCTTCTCTATTCCACCCTCTATTAAAGAGCGTACCTCAAAGTTGTTAAAGACCTTCAATTAAGTAGAAATATTCTTCAGCTCTCTTTTCACCTACTCTCATAGATTGCGTGATGTCATCATTGTCATTACATTGAAACCTTCATACAATAGTTGATTATTTTATACTCGTTGCAAGACAGTCACCATGACCTCTTATTAGTATCTAGCCTCAAATTATTGAAAGGTCAAGTCGTGTTGTTTTATCAGTATAATATAAAGTTGTTGAAATATATTGTTGTTTATATTTGATCTGAAAATTGTTTATTTTTAAAATTACTCAGCAATTTAACTTAACCTAAAATAAATTATCTTAATCGACTATCGAGGAATTGAAATTGTGTTTTGTTCAACTATACACACAATTCAGTCTCCAAAGTTGAAAATAATAATTAGAAATTTAAAACTGAAAATGTGTAAGTGTTTGCAGTCATGCAATCAATTACAAAGAGCATTGAGTTTTCTAGGTCTTTGATATACTTTGATTTGATTAACGTGAACACGTATTCATTTTGGCACAACTTATGCTTCTAAAAGAATCTCTGAAGCAGTATATTTGATACAATCTTAAAATTTATACTAGATCCCGTAAATCTAAGGTATACGCGAACAAAGAAGCGAGTATCACGTTATTACAATATAAGATATTTAAGTATTATTTTGTATTCTATGGCCGTTAGAGAATGTTGTGGCGATATCGCCAGTTTCTTTGCCGAATGGCTATGTAGTGTTAGCGATTATTATTCTGAAAGAGCCCCTCAGGCGACCATAGAATAATAAGCGGCTTATGACTTCTCTAAATCAGACCTCAAAGAAAGGTATTCGAAACGCCGTTAATGTTAATAGGCGAAAACAAAACCATCGTGGTGAAATCGATATTATGTTTTCCATTACCTATTTGTATCTTCGGAATAATCGTACTCTGAGTAAGTGAGTAAGAATTATTAAAAATCTAATATCATAATAATATTATAAAGGCGAAAGTTTGTATGTATGGATGTTACTCTTTCACGTAAAAACTACTGAATGGATTTGAATGAAACTTTACCACAATATAGCTTATACATCAGAATAACACATAGGCTACAATTTTTGAGGTTTCTAAGGATGTATGCGGTATAATAGTACTATATTATAGACGTCGCGAATTTTTACGACCTCACATTAGAAACCTCAAAAAATGTAGCCTATGTGTTATTCTGATATTATAGACGTCGCGAACTAGACGGGCTAGACGGGACGAACCTGAAGTCCACGCGAACGAAGTCACGGGCAAAAGCTAGTAAAGAGTTTAAAAACTGATATAATATGCTTTTTACAAATGAACATCGAAATCACGTATACGTAGATTACATTCGTTAAACACTTCAAAATTTAAAACAAAATATACATCTAACTAGTTAATGATATGATTCCAAGTTCGATTCATAATCCGAAAGGCGGACCGTACAATTTTAAGCGAAAACAACACGTATGTTGAATGGTAGTCACGTCTCTGAGAAGTTGTTATCGGGTATTGCAGACGTGAGAATATTTGTTTAAGTCGCATCCATCGCTTCAGATTCCTATGCTCAAAACAAGGATGCTCTGAAGCGAGTGCTTGCAGCAGATAACAGATGTGATATAACTTATTCTGAAGTTATGCTTGTTGACGTTGCATTGCTTATTTTGAATGTTAATGTATGAAGCTAAGGTATTGAAAAGATTTACAATCTCGACATAGAAAGCTTAAAGATATTATTTTCTAATTAATGATGAAAATGGAAAATAGCTTAAGTAAGTGCAGGAAGAATCTGTGATACTTATGCCCTAATACACTGACATAGGATGGATTCACTCAGTAAGTCGGTTATCCTAAGCCTTCTTGGACATCGAACGGTAAACTTCAGTAAAATATAAATTATAATACATCTCAAGGGAATGCCAATTTTACTACGTTAATATATGTGTACGGTAAGTTTCATTATAACTTACAATCTTCTTTCCAGTTTATAATATTAGTTGAAAGCAGGCCATGTCGGATCGCTTCAGGCTAGAGGGAACTTTGCAATATATCTTCAATTTGTAAGTTTATATTGAAAACGTCTCGACGATACAGATGAAATCAATTTCTTACAACTTCTATATAGCAGAGTCCAATCGGTTGAAAGTTTGGAAACATGAAGGAATACGGTTTATTTTACAAAACAAGCATGCACACATAATATTGGAAAAAATACAAAACATAAAAAAAGAAGAAAATATACAACAAATATTGTACTATTTGAAATTGCAAGCCAAAGAATGTGAGGTTGTAAACTTATGTTATGTCACTACAAATACTTTGCTGTGCAATCACTACAGCGTAAATATTACGTGTGTTGTTGTAATCATTTTCCGATTCATTATTAAGATTTATTCTGTCACATTTCTGAACGTACATTGCTGACCTGGAGAATTCAAACCTCGAAAATTCAGTGGAGTTTGATAATCAAATCACAAAACTCTTTTTATGAGTTTGAGAAGTAACTACAGCACAATTCATCAGATAAAATTTTAAGATTAGCATCACTATTCAAACTAACCTGTAAATCTACCTACAAGTATTATCAAATAGAATGATCTTAAGTTTAATTTGCAATAAACCTGACAATTACATAGAAAAATTCTCACTACACAATAATATTTCTATTTATATGGTACTTACTAGGGATGTTGCGAATCTCGATTTTTTACATGGTGAATGTTTTTTTCTGACAGGTCAGATTTATCTTCCAAAAGTCATTGTAATTATTAGGCACTACAAAATAGGTATTAAAGACCTTTATTTTAGCTCTGTCAGATTCCCTCTACATTCATACAAAATCCTCCTTACTTTTTTCAAAACATTCGCATAACATTCGCATGGTTTTTTGCGAATGCGAATATTCGTTACAGCCCTAGTACTTACCTTATGTATCACAGAATGTTGAACTATGAAAACAAATTGTTGTTTGATATTAACCTGCAAATTGCTTAAATGAAGAGTCGCAAAAAAGCGTAAAACTAGTTTAGTCAAAACCTCAAATTATCAGTCGGTCGTTTCGGCAGTGAGATCAACCGGCCCGGATAACCGGTCCGATATTCGATTTCACGATATCCATTCCGTAACAACGGTTCGTTCCACGACCACTGAAAACGTTCTACCAATACAGTTTTTTCTGCGTTTCTCCGATACGAAAATCTTCGCAGTCTCATTTGAATTCGTCAGACTGTATTCACGGTTTTTATTGACGCATTTGCCGGGAATAAGAATGAATTAGATAGAGAAAAACTGGTATTGTATTCTCCTATTTGTATTGACCTTCGAACGATGAAACTGTTAAACTTGTTCTTTACGTTATTTTTAGAAAACATTTTTCTTTACATTTATTTGTATGTGTAAGATAAATCGGACCAGACAAAGTATCAAAATAACCATACAATAACATTAAATGAAGTCTGATGAACAACAACTAATTTCTTGATCATCACTTTCCACCACCACTGTTGCAAATCAGTTATTCAAACTATAAGGTACTTGCCTAGGAAAATGTAAAATATGCACTTAAAGTCGAGGGTACTGCATAATCTTAAAATATACTTAGTTAAATTCCTTTAATATTGTGTAGAACAAATAAACTAGTAAGCCGAGTTAAATTACAACATTCCCAAAGTTACCAATATGAGCTAAGTATAAATTTTGCGGTTAGGTTCTTGGAATAACTTGGTGCAATATCGCCTTGAGGTCGGTATTCGTCTGTGTAATATAGGCCTAACTGCACTTACATTTGGATACAAAGCCGTGACAATTCGATTTAGTCGTGTAGTACAAAGTTGTCTTTGAAAAATTGTTGTGTAAGCCCTTTGTCTGGATTCGTAGGCGTGTTAAACCGTCCTTCGAGACATAATGTTATTCATGAACCAAGACGACGCGTCGTGTAGCCAAAGAATGTGAGCTCCTGATTTGTCAACTTTTATATCAGTATTTGATATATTAGGTTTCTTCGGAACTATAATTTTGTTCAAATAAATTCCTCGAACTTTTTTTACACTTACTTAGATATCACAAAAGTTTTAATAAGTACTTGACACGTAAGAAGATCATTTAACATGACTAAATATTGTACGTTTAATTTTCAGGTCTGGTATTCAGCTCTTTTACGTATTATATTATTATAATAAAATTAGACGTGATTGATATTCGGAGGCTTTGTTGGTTATTGCGTACAATTAGACGCAGGCTTTTCGATTCCCACTCGACTGGTTCATTTGGCAACGTTACGACATTCTCCACAGAGGCCGCCGTTCGACATTCTAGATTTAGACAAAGAATTAATTGTTATTTATGATATTGTTCTAATATTTTAGTCGTGTCTGTTGCTAATATTCTGTGGATCTTTTGTATCTTAACATTTGATAACAATGTAGTATAACTATGCTATACTATATGAAGAGATGGACTTATTTAAGTATTCGTCGATAAAATTCAAATGGTTCAGATGAAAATAACATAGTAAAGCATCTTACATGATCCTTACCTTCTCAATACACTAACTAAGCACAATATTTCCTTCAAATTGTTCTACACAATTTCTAAAATATATTTTAGTGTCAATTTTGTATTAAATATAATATAATCTAATCTACGCGTGAATATTATACTAATTTAAGCCTTATTTTATACCTATAAAGGAATTAAGGTTTGTCAACAATGCTGAGTTGCGGTCACATTCCACCGAGGCGAACGACTGCCTTGCAACAAGACAAGGTCACTTGTGAAGGGAGTTCAGTACGCGAGATAAAACGAGATGAATTTTATTTTGACCACTGAGTATTTCCCAGTATTTTAAGTAAAGGAATAAAACGAGTGTGGGTGTGCGAATGCTTCAGTGAATTTTTAGGGTGACCAAGAATGGACTTAGTGAGTGTCGCATTGTTTTTAAGTTGCAACTAGTTCGTATCTTCGTTTTAAATGAACTCATCGATTCAATAACTCGATTTATTAAAAACTTTATTAAACTGTATCAATCTCCGACATTCTCCGATGCATGAATTTAGAATTATTCTCTACTGTATTAAGTTATTTAAATTACTGTATAATAGTTGACTTCAGATACAGAACTCAGGTGCAATTCAAAAAGCTTATAAAATGCTTAAAGCTAATATCGAATGGGCAACAAATTTTAAAGATGACAAGGGTAAAAATATAGCTAAGCGTTCAGACCTTATTGCAGTAGCTACCAAATATTACAGGAATCTATATGACTCCAATAAGACTCCAAGTCAAATGCACTATAGTGAGATAACATGGGACCAGAATTTATGTCAAGAGAACGAGGATCTAGAACTACCAACTATCCTGAAAGTCGAAATTGAGAACGCGATTCAGAGTCAAAAGGACTTTAAGGCACCGGGCGAAGATAATATAACAAATGAAGCTTTGAAATCACTGACGATGTGTATACTAAATCCACTACAAACGATATTTAACAATGTACTAAGAACAGGAATTGTCCCACAGCAATGGTGTACATCGACAATAACTTTACTTCACAAGAAAGGAGACAAAACAGACATAGGAAATTACCGTCCAATCAGCTTAATGTCGAATATTTACAAAGTGTTCTCAAAGATCTTATTGAATCGTATGTCGGATGTTTTAGACAGAAACCAAGGGCGTGAACAAGCCGGTTTTAGGAAAAAATTTTCGACAATCGACCATATTCAAGTTGTAACACAACTAATCGAAAAGTCAAACGAATACGGAATAAAACTGTATATGTGTTTTATCGACTTCGCTAAGGCTTTTGACTCATTAAATCACGACGGTATATGGCAAGCACTAAACCAGCAAGGAATCCACAGGCAGTACATAAAAATCTTATACAACATTTATCATAGATGCCAAGCTACCGTGAAGTTAGAGAGAGAAGGGGATCGTTTTCCAATAAAAAAAGGTGTACGCCAGGGAGACCCTATGTCACCAAAGATATTCAACGCTGTTTTGGAACAAATTTTTAGAAATTTGGATTGGACGGAGACTGGCTTAAAAATTGATGGAGAATGGTTGTCTCACCTCCGTTTTGCGGACGATATCGTAATCTTTGCGGAAAATGCACAGGATCTGGAAGCCAAAGTAAATCAACTAGCCATGGAAAGTGGTAAGTTTGGCCTTTTATTGAACACAACAAAAACTAAAGTCTTAACAAATGGACCTACTCACTACACTATTAAAGCACAAGGCGAGGAGATTACCTACGTAACAGAATTTACCTATCTTGGTCAGTCGGTCTCTTTTAAAAATTGCACTCAAAACGAACTTGATCGAAGGATATCAGCAGCTTGGCGTAAATACTGGAACCTAAAAGAAATATTTAAAAACCCAGGAATAAGCATGAGCACCAAAAAGAAAACTTACGAAGTCGCAATTTTACCTTGTCTGACATACGGTTGTCAAACATGGTCTCTCAAAAAAGAAGATGAAGAAGCACTGGGGATCTGTCAAAGGAAAATGGAAAGAAGTATTCTTAGTATAAAATTAAAAGACAAAGTTAGTAACACAAAAATAAGAAAAGCAACTGGAATAGCTGAAGTAAAAGAGAAAAATAGACTTCTTAAGTGGAAATGGGCTGGTCACATTTGTAGAATGGACAGCGAAAGATGGACGAAAAAAGTAACAGAGTGGCTACCTAGAGACAGGAAGAGAAAGAAAGGTAGACAAAGAAAAAGGTGGAGGGACATTTTTACAGAAAGAAACGGACCCCATTGGATGCAAACAGCGAGAAATCGAAAACTGTGGAAGAAATTGGGGGAGGCCTACGCCGAAGAGGCGACTTCTATCATTTAACTTATCTTTAATTTTTATAAGTTTAAATTTTTATATATTTTTTACATATACTTTGTCTGTACATATATATATACAAAAAAAAATGGTAGTAGAATAAAGGGCTTTTTTATTTTTTATTTTTATTTTATTTTATTTATAATAGTTGATACCTACTAGTCTTTTCGTCAATTTGTTTAACTTGTTTTGTTTAAGAGATTTTATATTTTGAATGCTATGTTCAAAATTCCTATCTAGAAAATGTTTTTTTTCATTTAAATTCCAACCAAGTTCCAGTGTCTATTCCAAGTATTGTTAACGGCTAACGCTGTTGTCACGTTTAATTTGTATGTGTGTATTTCGTACTCAAATACAAGCGTCTCGCTCTGCTAATGATACTGACGTGCAGGCATCTCAAGATTTCCAACTTGAATTATAACGAGAATAGACATTTGAATAAAAACATTGAACTATTTGTGATTTGCTATCAGTATTTTTATGCAAGAATTTTCTTAAAGATTTCGAAGAAGTGGTTTTCAGAAAAGGTTAAAAATTCGAGATATTTTCTCAATGAAATTATGTCTAACTAAATTATAATTTTTTTTAGAGATAATGTAGTCCGTTAATATTTGCAATACCACTTTGCTTCTGTACCATAAATTCATAAAATATTCAACTTTCTTAAAACAAAATACAGTTTAATTTATACAAAGCATAAAAACCAGTTCAATAAAACACTAAAACCTAGTATAATGTCAAAAAACAGTTTTAAAATATATTTAAAATTATAATATCGTTAATGGGAACGCGAGGTACCGTGGTCAACCGTTACAAAGATACAACTGTGTTTCCTTAATAGTGCGATTTGAATTTGAGAAGAGATGTAAATTAGTTTGTATTGGGACCAACTGCGGTCATTGTGGCGAACGCTCGGTGTTCGGACACGCTAAGGGCCAGGTCTCACAAACGCGGAGATTTCGCTTATCATACGCTTATTCAATTTACTGCCTTAACACTATCATCTAAGGCTTAAACTACAATGTTACTAGATGAATCGGTGTTCTTGTATCTTTAATGTAAATTTAATGTACCATTTTGAAGTTGAGAAGAATGAAGCGTATGTTTGACGCGCTTTAAAAAAGTACCTGTAAGAATGATTTTAAAGCCGGTGTACGGTATAAAACTAGAAATATTTGCGTAGGCTTAGATTGCAAGCTGTAAATATTTTATGAACAAGTTGTATTTATGCAAAAATAACAGGCTTAATCTGTATGACCTAATTTGTACAACTAAGATTAATATTATATGAACAAGGTGCTTATTGAGCATGATTAAAGGCAGATTACAGCAACATTTTTATGGAGAATTCTAAGGAATGGATAAAAATTAAATTTAAAAAAATACAATTTATGAGATACATAAATTTTTATGAAAAACGTCATCGTAAGGATCACGAACTCGTCCAAAAAAGGGAAAGAAAATTTAGCAACAATTCACAATTCCCAAATATAACTCGTTTTAAAATAACGAAGAAAATGAGTTTTATTTTTAAAATGATTTCGAGCTTAAAGCTTTTAAAAACGTGTTTTCAATAATTTATAGCCCAAGACTATAACTGTATCATGAATTTCTAGATTTAATATTATCTATTCAAAACAAAAGGAAACAACATACTTATTTTTAATAATTCAGTTTACAAAAAATTTTCGATCCTGCCAGGATTCGAACCTGGAATCTTCTGATCCGTAGTCAGACGCGTTATCCATTGCGCCACAGGACCTTGTGCTCAACGTGTCGAAATATCGCGTAACTACACAAAAACGAGCCTTGAAAATAGGAAAAAATGGTTATAATTCTATGGACACGTATTGCATTCAATGTTGCTTTACCAGGAGTACTTTTTACTCCACCGTGCTACATTAAGAGAAACTCGATTTTTTACTAAAAGTTGGCTTATTATATTATAGATTTCGCATATTTTACTAACTTTACTACTTTAGCAAATATGTAGGTAATGTGAACTTTACAATCTAATAAAGTTGTTTAAAAATAATCTCATGTAGTTATTTACCAATTCATTAACAAAGGTAAATATGTAATATAATGTAAAACATTATGTGTCTATAACTTTACGCAGGTTTAAGAAGATAAATCACTTTAAAATACCATGATAGGAATTTTAATTTGATGATTCAACAACCTTGAAATATATTTTGAATCTTATTAACATGGTAAATGGTTATACAATAAAATATTCAAACGTACCTACAAATTCCAAAGTCAGAAATAGAATTTAATTGAATTATTATTCTAAGGACAAGAAATCTAAATATAATTTAGTTGATAAAACAAATATTAAGGTCTAAAAAGATTTGGACATCGCTTTCCAAAGTCAGCAATAGATTTTGAACATTAATATAAAACTACAGAATTCTTTCTGTCTTTAATTAGTAGTATTGAAACTACAATATTTTCTACCAGCACTTGCATTTACCAATATCATAGACACAATTTTCCAGTTTATCGCAAAGCCAGTCCACGATATTCCTAAGGAATTCAGTATTTCAGGTCGCGCGCTAACAAGCTTGTGTTGAAAGTGTGCTCACGCGAATCTGACCCCCTTACCGCTAACGGGCTGGTAACCGTTGCTCACCAGCGCCTCGCATACATTGCGGTATCAATCGACGGTTATATAAGTGAGGTATGGTCATTCAAACAATTGTGTGCTCGTGAGATTAAAATCTGACTGAAGTTAATTATTGGGCTTGCGTTTTTTTAAATTATGGATTTGTTATATGCCGTGGGAATGTTTGGTAATCTTCTAGCTGTATTTGTTTGTATTAAATCAATTTTAATAGTTGATTAGTATTGGAACCAATTATTTTTGCATATTTACGTAATTTTTGGCTAACGCTTTAATTGTTCAGTTTGGGTTATAGTCAAATTTACATAACGTTTCAATATTGAGTTTGAAAATTAATTCCACAAAGAATCTTAAAAAAAAATATTTTCAATAATAAATACTTCGAGAATACCGAAATCGGCTTTGAAAAATGAAGGTTCTTTTATTGACTAATAACCATAGTCATATTTAAAAATTAGTTCGTAAATAATCGCAAATACTTGCCGGTACTTTTAGAGACCAAGATATTCCTCTTCAACAATTTCTTACTTTATGCTTATCAATCTATTACAACTTTTAACAATTAAATAACATTCTCAATATTCTTTACAAATGAAAGTACTTACATAATAAAAAGCCCGCCCACGGATAATTAACAGGTACCTGCGTCAATGCGGGTCCACCATTAGCAGATGCCAATGAGTAGTGAAAATTAACTGAACGTAAATAAGTAGTACTTTCACTTCTCAATTTGGGAACGTAATCATGTGATTTCGATTGACTGTGTCGAATGAATGAGAAATTAATATTTTATTCGTAGACATGTTTTTATAATTACGACGTAGAAATATAGACATGTTGATTTAATAATGTTAACATTAACTAATATAAATTATTTTGTTAATATAGACAGATTAATATTTGCTTATCCTAAATAAATTTCTTCTTTATTAGCTAGCCTATGTAGTTTTTCAAATTTTGTTGTTTACAATAACTGTACTGTGTGGACTAAATTTTAGACCTCGTTAATTTTATTAATCGTATTTTTAATATGCTCTTAATCTATAACCTAAGAAAACAATTTAATATCTAATGAATTATCTATTAACCCAAATCCACTAATGGCAAAATCAACATCAAATATTTAAGTTAATATTATTCAAATGACCATCGTAAATTAACAACAAGTTCTTTAGCGTAGAATTTATTCCAAAAAATACACATCAAGGCTTAAAATATTTACTCGCAGACTCACCACTGATAATGTAAAATATCTTTTAACAGCAATTCTACTATGCTTATTGCCCATACTGTTTGCACTAAAGTTAGAGTGAAAAATATGAAAAATTTAGAATGAATCGTCGTTTCATTGTTTACTTGAATTTACTCTGTCTATGTAAAAGTTAGTAAAATTGGTCATTATAGCGGAAAAACAATATTTTAATCAAAGTTATTGAAAAAAAATTCAAAGCCTTGTTTCCCTCTAGCTGTGTTACTTATTTAGCATTTACAATCTAAACATTTAAAATACCAGTCTCTGATTCACTAAGGACAAAATATAACTATCAATCTACGATATTCTCAACAAGTTGACTCAGAAAAAAATCATGTTCTGTATAGCTTGCTTTATTATTTTGAACTCAAAAAATAGTAGTTTTTTTAAAAAACCTCTGTTACTGTCACAAAAATTCAAACAAAATAGCATCGAGGTTCACCTACAAAATTAGAGCATAAAATACTTTTATAAACCAGGGAAAACCTTCTAGTGACAACTGACATTGCAAAGCAATTTACGAATGATAGAATACTCGTCGATTTTTCAAGAAGCAATCATACATTTCTAATGTGATAATAGTTGATTAAAAATGCGGATGAGTGCAGGGGAGGCACTCAGGCAGATCGTCTTGACTCAAGGGGGGAGGGGAGAGGGGTACAACCGGTTACACTCCGTCAATCGGCTCTGTCCCCGTTTACCTTGCCTAGCGTATCCTTCATATTTCCGTGTTTAAGAACGAATTTATCAATAATTCTTTATTAAATAAAATCTGAAGCAAGACTTGGCGCAGCGAAAATGAAGGTGGTTCTAATCTAATTATAAAATTATTATATAGTCTATGACACTCACAAATACTGTAGCTTTCTATAACTAGAAGAATTTTTAAAATCGGTACAGTTGATTAAAAGATCACCTACATACAACTTCACAAATATCCAGGTATATGATATTTGTGATTAGAATATTAACAGAGTATGTAGACAAATTATCAAAATGGGTTTAGGGTTTCTGTTATATGCCACATGCAACTTGTTTTCTTTTATTTCCATGGAGGCAGAGGAGTAAAGTTTTTCTACAAAACCTAAAATTCTTTGCAACAGAAATTGATCTTGTTGTGTGTCAATTTATCTAGTAAGACAGAATGGTAATCAGAAATTGTACATTAACTACGCTCTGCCTGAGATTTTATGGCTTAAGTGGATGAAAAATATACAAAATAATCTGACAAGGTTATTGTTCATATAACTATGTGAGTCCAATATACTTTTTGATACTAAACACTGAAAAATATTCTGAATATTAATAAACACGTGTCTTTTTATGTCCTTAATTTACAAAGCAATAAAATAACTGGAAATTCCTCTTTTAAAAACGCTGTTTCCAAATTCAAAATTCTTAGTCACGATTCTACATTTATATTTTATAGGTATCGTATAAATAAGAAGAATGTTCTACGTTATTGCGGACTGTTAAGGTCGAAAGGTTAAGGTTAAATGATAATGTTAATGATACCCCTTCGCATACAAACGACTGATTTCAAGTTGGAATGAATGCTGTTATATTCCGGATTAAGCTGAAATAAATCCGTGTTTCTAATTAAGTTTTACTCTAAAATGCTAATGACATACTTAAACAGTAACTTTGTAGTCCAGAACATTATTTAACATAAGAAATCATACACGTTTTATATTCATAAGTCGTCCGGTGCGCGTTGATGTCTTCCGTTGGTGACAAAACTAGTCAACTTTACGACGATCAAGTTTGTAAATTGAGCGTTTCGTAAACGGTCGAGTTCAACTTTAATGCCAAGGTGAGTTCTAGAGTGCTTCAACGTCACCACCGAATATCTCGAATGAAGAAAGTTGCCCGAAAGCGGTATTTCAAGAATGGAATTTTGTACGTATTACTGACACAGTCGACGCGCCCACCTGTCAGCTACCACACCTGAACCAAAAGTGTGTCAACATCGCTGACTCCTCGAACTCGACGATCGATCGTCACAACTTTCACATTACCTTAAATTAACACTCGGCTGAACGCAGCACTGATACGATAATGCGAAACTTAGCATACAACCCACCTTTCGTTCGCCAGCGTTCTGTATTTAAAAAAAATCCGCTTAGGCACTATCAGGGGTTGGGGTTAACGCACGGGCACTGCTCTTGAACACAAAATCACCACACTTGAGTCACAAAGTCAGCCACATTGTCGGCGGGCCGGTGCGATCGCGACGGCCGCCAGGTCAGCACTGAGGCAGCGAGGCTTTCTTCGAGACAGCGACGAACGCACGCGCACCGATCAGGTAAGAAACGGGCTACGGTTCTCAACAACGTGTGCGGGTGCCGTGATTGTATGCATGTCACTCAGTGATGCTCAACTTATATTTTGTATCATTATAATTAATTTAGTCGTTCTTATAAGCAACATGCTTGAAAAAATGTACTTGTATTAATTAGACAAACGAAATCATTTTAAGATTTAATAAACAAAGAAAACAAAACCTACTCAACCTTTAAAATATCAGATTTTTTTTGTTGCAGCAAGTTTATTAATGATTAAATATGTAATAAATAAATATAATAAGTAAATACCCAACTTGTATTGTTGTAGGACAGGAAATAATAATTTATATGTAGTAGCTGAATTTTTTTTTCTAAGTAGTTGAAAACAAACAAGATCAATGATCTTAAACAGTTCAAGATTATATATTATAATTATACTCTTAAATAATGTCTATCATGAGGTAAATTTTAGTATACCGTTTTTTATATTGTATAATAACTTTAGTAGGTTCTTATTTACTAAAGTTTACTAGTTCAAGAGGCTATCTCACATCACGCAGTGCACCAATATAAATTTTGCCTCATTTAGAAAATGCAACAGCTTCACGAGTTAAAGTTTGAGAAACTCCGCAACACTTCATCTACGTGCTCCGACTCATAATTTTCAATGAATTACAATTAATAACAGTCCTTTTTGGTGTCTGTGGAACGGTGACTTCAGCCGAGGAATTCGTGAATATTTATTTTCAATCTTAAAACATGTAATAGGCAAGTACTACTAAACGTAGCCTTTTATTTTCGTAAACATAAATATTTTTCGGTTTGTGATTAATTTGCAATAATATTGAAACAAATAATTGTTTACGTACATATTTTTTTTTTAGTTGGAGGAAATCACCGGAGTTGAACCTTACTAAAACCTTCAACCGCACACACCCAGCGTTCGAACCCAGGCTGAGGCCAGAACCCAGGACGGGGTTATGAGTGACGGCACGACGCGTTACGCCCACGGCACTCTTTCCCGTCGCGCCGCCCCCTACGTACATATGTGAGGTGAACTTAAATATTACTTCAAATTGTTTCAAGTTATCAATTACTATAACCATATTCGTGTTAAAAAGTTAAAGCATCACCAACTATCTCATATTCTACAAAGCACTTCTCAAACTCTCACGAACAAGATAAACTGCAATAAACTAAGTTACGCGGATATGTTATGTAATTTAACCATAAAACAAAGTTCTGTTGAACAAAATCACTTAGAGAGTTTTCGCCAATCATACCCTTAGTGAAGCTCACCTCAACTTGGGACCCCGAAGGTTCGAACACGGAAGAGTAATATAGCACAGTTGGGAACTTGTAAGTGCTACAACATCGCTGAATAAAGGTCTAATACGGTAAGTTTAGAGATGCCGTTTAGTTTTGTATTTTAGGTATTGTGTCATTTTCTGTTTTGGATTAAATAATGTATATGATTTCATGTTAAAATTAGGTGCAATTTCAAGTTTAATTATTTTACGATTTGTTAAAATAATGATGCGGTTTATCTTAATAAGATAACTAGGTAGGTAAAAACTCATGAGTGCACTGTTTTGTGGCAATTCATTGCAGAATACAATTTCAGCGCCGACTTAGTCATTCAGTTTTAGACATCGTAGTTTAACAATTATAGTCTCTATCTATGATATCTCTATTCATTTTTACTGCAACTAATAGGTCGGCGAAAAAGAATTGCGTAATTACGACTTGCTAAAATGTAATTCCTTTATTCCTTTAAGGACTTATTAATATTTGATGTATGTAACGAGATCCGAGATCGAGACTTTTATATTACTACTTTACCCTGTTAAGCTACCAAAATGAAACACACCTACAAGTCAAAAACTTAAACCACATAATTTGAAACATTTTTCTCAAATTATAGCTTACTTATATTTGAGAGGGTCAGATATTACACTCAAACATTATATAAACAAAATTACTGTTTTCCGAGTCTCGGTTTTCCCACAAGAGGCCCTCGTGAAAATGTTCGACAGAGGGAAATCGGCGTTACCTAAGTAAATCCAAAATAAATTCATTGTGTAATAGCAACATTTATAAATTGGATTATCTAATTACGCCGGTGTATTTAGTGAGGTGTTTTGGCAATTCAGAGTTTTTAGAACAAAGATTATGAAATTTTAAATGTAGAGGGGACATGGTATATTTTTTTCCGAAATCGTTATGACAAATAAAATCGTAATAAGATTATTTCTTATTTTTATTATATTATACTAACAGATTGATTAGTGGTCACTTGTATTAATTAATAATTTGATTAAATTATTTGATTTTTTTATGGCCTTAGAAGATGAATGAGCCGAGGCACCTAATGTTACCGACAAAATGATTAGTCATGAAAATGTTTATTGTTTGAATGTAGGCGTAGAAATGAAACCTTCTTCAAAACTCTTAATGTTCAGTATCATAGCTTTCAATACAGTTGAGAGGAAACCTTGACAATGCCTAAAAGAGACACGTAAGAACGTGCTTTTTGTCAAGCACACTTCTAAGATGCTGGTGTCTTTGATTGTATGATTTAGAAAATAGTATAAGTACCTTCCTGATCTTTTGTGAAGTATTACTGTGATCGTAGGATTTATATATTATGGTATTTACATATTACAACTTACAGGGTAGTATTCCCGAAGACCCCCCTAGGGAAAGTATTCTAATAATGATTTATTGAAAGGAAACTTTGCTTCAACTTGAAAAAAAAATACTGCATTCAAAGATTTTTGAAACAAATTCGATATTTTTATTAATTTTATTGCACCAATCGACAAAGTTACTTATAACGATCAAACCTCCCTAACAAATATGGTTAATTAAATGAAAGTTGATAAAAATATTTTCATGTTCAGTCTACCATTTTAATGTCTTTGCGTGACTTTGAATTAGTTAATTCCGTATTGTTATTAGGTAACCGATAGAATTGTAACTTTTAATTACGCCTGTACTACAAATTCTCTGGGGAAAGGTTCGAGGTGTTCCGTAATGAGGTTTTTGGTAAACGTAGTATACAATGAAATTTTGATTCGTAAAGTTTCGATGTTTTGTTTACGATTTAATTACTTTTTTCTGCAAATTTGTTTGTTATAATATGTAACCATTTGAGAATTTATTTGTAATAGAATTTATTAGTTATATTTTCGAAATTTTGCCATTTGTAAATAAATTTTGAGAGTATCGATAATTACCATGAGTTTCTGATGTTTCCACTGCACTAGTTACAGACCGTTTAATACAAATGTATTTTAGTTATTCTCCCATGATAATCGGACAAATGATTTCGATAAAATAGGATTAAAAAAGAGTTTAGCCTTGTTAGAATTTATTTTGATTAACTGTTGGTGTAATAAAACGGGCTTTGTTCATAGTATGGGCAGAAATCGTTTAAGATCACGTACAGATAAGTCGTCTCTTGACCCAAGATAAAAACAATTTATTTTGATTACTTTCTTTGTATTTGTTTATTATTCTAAAAAAAAAATTGTTTTTATTTATTGATTATACACGTATTTTAAACCCACTTAGATCGGTATCAATATTATCTTTATATTTGAACTTATGTGATTTTAATATGAAAAGGTTAAAGTAGTAACTCATGGTAACGGTTAATAGTAACCATCACTTACGAACTTCTTCAAGGCTAACTAATGTCCTTAAAATTCCAACTACACTATAAAGATGTTTATTGTGAGTTAAATCCATTACACATTTGAGAGAAAACTTATACTAAATACACATAGGATTCAACTTACAGATGTGCCTGAACAAGTTACTATAGTGTTAATCTTTATTTTTTAGTTATATCTGACAGCTATATAATATATATATAACTTAAAAAGTAATTTAAAAAGTAATTTCAGATTGGTACCTGACATAACACAAAATTTAGCACTGTAATTTTAAAATACAATACATAATATAAGAATCGGTCTCAAATAGTGTTGTATTTAAAAAAAAAAACATTTTTTCTCATATCCCTTTCTGCAACTTATTCATGGTGTTGTATTAATTATAATTAAAGTATTAAGATAAAAACGAACAATGTCTTTCCGTAGTATTTAGTACTTAACGCTTATACAATGGCAGTAACTGTAACAATCGTTATTTGATTTTGTGGGAAATTTTCGTAATAATACGGAAGTGTTGCATAATTTTAAAAGGTTTTTCTTACATGGTGATACATGTTAGTATTTTGTACGAAGTGTTATATATTATTACTTGTAACTAACAACGACAATGATCGAAACTTTTACGCTCTTTTGTTAATTTCGAAATGAAGTTTTTCCTGAATCATACTATAAACATCGTAGTATTAGTAAATTGGGACGTGAAATGGTAAATTATATCGTTGTGTGTAACGCGTCGTATCGGCCTGCGTAGCCCCGTGCTAGTTTCTGGTCTCAGCCGGGGTTCGAACACTGATTGTAAGTGGAAAGAGATTGTTTTTTTTTTTTTTTTTTGTGGAATCGCTGTTGGCCCTTAGCCCTTTACAGCTTCGCCATGATGGGGTGCGAGCTCAGGAGGGGCTCGGCTGAGTATAGGATAGGATGGGAATACTAACAGTTGCCCGAAGTCAACTTATTAGCGCATCATGAATTTACTACTGGTTCGGAACGCGACCCAACTGAGAAGAACTAGGGAAAGAGATTGGTACGATTCAACTCCCACATACTTCATCTGCGGGAATCTAATCATTACACATGTTATGTTAGTATTTGAGTTAAAAAAAGCATTTTGTAGTTTTAAGTCTTGAATACTGCAAATCCTATTTAAGGACACAATCGTCCTAGCAATAGCTGTAATAATCTAAAACAAATCACGTCATCACCGTGGCTTACTGGCTCTATTGGGAATAGAAATACTATGCCCTGAATAGATGGGGTTAAATTATTTATTGTTATGTCTATGAACATTTGGGCTTTCGGACCGCGGTCAGCCCACGAGAGGGTATTTCGCGATGACCCAATTACGCACGGGTGTGTTCCCTTACATTTTTTTTCTGGTAAACGTCAGAAAAATACCATTTGGAAAAATTGATTACACCGCCAACTCGAGGTTTGCGTATTCGGTTAAAGTTTTGTATGTGTATTTTGACTATAATTTTGTTATTTGTGAAAATGTATGTAATAATTCGTTGTACCACCTGTTTTGAATTAGGTAAAAAGAAAATATTATTTTGCAAGATGAATGTTATGGAAGTGTTCGTAGTCTTCTTCTCTGTCGGTACACTCTTGTCAGAGCGGTCGTGGTTTTTTTTTTTTTTATTATTATTTATTTGCTTACACATGAAAGTTTGTAATAAATTATGAAGATTTTCTCTTGCTCGCGACTATCACGCGCCTCACGGTGTTTATTTCGCATTAATTTGAATACAGCGGATTTAAAAAAAAACAGTTTTTATCTTAATGTGTTGCATCTCATAAAGACTAAGAGTGCTGAGACTTTTCTCACTCATTACATAATTTATTTGACTAAAGTCTAAGTTAGTGTCTTGAGTAAAATTATAACTCTTCTCTTTGTATTTTACTTCTATTTAACTATATAACTTTTATTTAAAAAATACACATTTTTACACAGAGCCACCGAAAAGACCCAATTAAAAAGCAACACACCTTTTATAAAGTACACTTTCGGAAATCGTAAGGTGTCTCACCCTATTATCAAGGTATGACTCCCAAGGGTTTAATGAGATCTGATTAAAGATATATTCTCACAGGGGAGCAGTCATTAAAGTCCCTACAGTGTGGAGTTAAGGTGGAGTTGAAAGGGATAATTGCATATTCCCTACATTTTTTCCCGTTTCATTTTGCTGAATCGTTCACGATAGGGCTGTCTTATACTACGTTTCTCTTGATAAAAAATTGCTAAGGAAATGAAATTCCGTCCAAGTGAGATTGTTATTTAGAGCATCCTTGACTTTGGTACAGTTCTCTTAAAGATTTGCTGTTTGGTAAAATGGTGTTTTTCTAAATTGTTCTTAAAAATATATTTAGTGCAGTTAAGAATTTGAAGACTAAATTGTTGCTTAAGATTGAGATAATTGCAAATATCTATGAATAAAGGATAAATAACAACAAAAATTATAGTTAGGTATACAAATTCGTTAACTATCAATTATTATAAATCTAATAAAAGTTTTAACACCCTAAATATATTTAAATCCAAATTTAATTACTCAAATATTTGAAACAAACACTAATATCAAAATAAAACATTTCAGTTCAACTTCTAATTTAGAACAGTAAATACCTACTCATTGTTTGTTAGTAGACCCATAACCGATATTATTGAAGCAATTTCGAAGTGTTGGTCACATACACTGTTAGTCCGCAACCATCTGACCTGAATAACAAAATCCTTTGCCCATTCTCGGTGACCTTTTTGACAAAATAACGGTATTAAAACCAAATCGGCAACCGATGTAACAGTTTCTCTATGACGTCATTGTTCCATTCAAGTGTTGACTCTGATTATGACATTGGACTGAAAATAACAGAAAAAGTTGCTATTATGCTAGAAAAGCGATAAAAAGTAACGCTGAGAAAGCTGAGATGTTTTATTCTTATTCGTCTTACGCATTTAGACGTAAGGAGAGAAATCTGTCGCAAGTCAATTATTTAGTAGGAAACATTGTAATGAATATCTTATTGTTGCCTTTTTGTGTAGTATGATATCAAAATGAAGTATTTATAGTTGTCACTATTCCGATAAGAAAGGAGAGGCTCAAGTAGTGCTTATTTTATTTTTTAAAATTGAAAATATAATAGGATTATTTGAACATAAGAACCTGTTTCAGTTGCTTCTTATTTAAACAAGTAATCATTAATCTTATGTATCATCTCATGAGCCTCTGCATTGCTAGGTCTGGATTGTGGGGGGTGGCGCGACGGGAAAGTGTTCCGAGAGCGTAACGCGTCGCGTCGTCCCTTAAAACCCCGTGTTGGGTTCTGGCCTCAGCCGGGGTTCGGACGCTGAGTGTGAGCGGTTGGAGGTTTTAGTGAGGTTTAACTCCCACATACGGTGGGGTGGGGAAACGGTGATTTCCTTCAGCTGAAACAAAAAAAAATCTCTGGTTTATGTATGGGTCTCAGTATCTATACCTATTACATTATGTATTATACAGCGTGTCCTAAAACTAACCTATCAAAGCTTGGATAACTGGAATGATGATGATTCACTAGTTTTAGTACAAACACACACAAACAAACAAACACAGTGAATGGTGAAAATAAGGTATTTCTCTGATGTTTAAGGTACTTCCCCTTCATGTCGTATAGTTTTGGAACAACACCCTGTATATTTGTAACATACATCGGTTAGTACATTGATAATACTCACTAGTACCTAGGTACTATAAAATTATGAGAATCTTATATAAGTATTATTGTATACAGTTCGTTCGAGTTATCAGAGGGCCGCCATTCGGGGCTGATGAATATTAACGCTCTAAGTAGGGTCCGCAAATATGATCTATGGCATAATCTACTTTCACTTAACTGACCCACACTTTAAAGTGCGGTGATAATTGTGTATATAATATGTATGATTATATACTCGTTTGTAATTTAAATTAATATAACCTTATTTTTAAAATGTTAATTGAATTTACATAATTATTTAAAGAGGTTATCTAATCCAATTATATTAAGATTAAACTGATTTGGTATTAGGGCTATTTAAGCACGTAACCACTTCCCAAAAAAATATCGATTAAAAAGTTTTTTTTTTAATTTCGCTGAAGAGGAAAATCTTCATCATCTTTGTCATAGATAATAATGTCAATTTTAGCTTTCCTACCTCTTTATTTTAATTTAAAACTTTAGTTTAATCTTTATTTTAAAACCTTCAACTATTTTAATAATGAAGGACAGCGGCTGTTCGTGCTTTATAATAACATTCAAACGCAAATTGCTAACTGTAAAATATCAGGCATTTTACATAAAATCTGGCGATTTCTACCAACTTAAGAAAAAGCCATGGAGTTCTGAGATAGGTATCACTTTTCAAATGATCAACATTGTCATCTTAAGAATAGAAGACTAAGTTGATTTTTTTGTTATTGAAGATTAAGGTTTTCACTTTTTCTTATAGGTAGGTTCTGAAAAGCAAAAAGTACACATAACCACGTTGCTAACTATAATGACGTAACTATCCAATCTTCTTGATTATAATTAGTGTGGGGATAGAATTTAAAAACCGAGGACTGGTACGGAAACTTTATTTCACAACTTAACAAATGATGTAACATATAAAAAATAAAAAAACCTCTTAACACAACGTTCGTCTTTCGCGTCTATCGTCCATCTTCCTTTTTATCTCTCTCTTACATCTGTCATCTCTTTCACTCTGAGCTTCGTTCAAAAACATCTTTCACAACATCGTTCGTTCAGAAACTACCATTCCCACATTCGGCCGTCCTGCAATTAGTCTGTCCTCAGACTTGTACAACTTACAACTTAACAACTAATTTTACAACTTAACATCATACATCATAGATAAAACTTATACAGCATAAATAAAAGTTACAAAATTCTTACAATTACGTTAACATAACACATCTTAATTATTAATACAAATTGTAAAATAAACATAACAAAACATATCTTCTTAACGTAAAATATCAGGGCATCTTCAACAACTTTAATTCTAAATGATAAAAAACATCCATCCTTTCATACCATCAATCTTAAACTTATATTTACCATTTGCTCAATCATCTATGTAGTCAGGCCACTTTTTCATATAATCTGCAGATGTGGTAGTCTTGTTAGGGCCTTCAACTTGTGAGTCAGCTTTCTCAACATCATACCTATTCATTCTTTTAACTTTTACTATTCTATATGGTCCTAAAAACTTTGGTTTCAATTAAGTCCTGCACCAAATTGAGTTCTTTTTATAGCTACTAAATCACCTTCTTTATATACACTGCATTCTTTCCTTTTCTTATTGTAATTTCTTCGATTTTCTTCTTGTACCTTAAATATTTGTTTTTTTGCTTCTAGTTCATAACTTGTATATTTACTTTCTGCATCAGTGGTTCGTCTGCTCATGTAACGTACTGGATGCAACTCATTTTTATCATCTTTCTGTAATAATATGGCTGCATATGCTATACCTGAAGCATCTGTATGAAGTTCTGTTTCTGCTTTTGGTTCATAAATCTTTAATACAGGTTTACTGGCTAACTTTTCTTTGAGCTGATTGAAAATTAAACGACATTCATTATTAAATTCAAACTTATTACCTTTTCTCAACATATCAGTTAGTGGTCGTGCTATAAATGCAAAATTTGGGATATATTTTCTGAAATATGAACAAAGTCCTAAGAAACTTTGTAATTGCTTTTCATTCTTAGGTTCAGGAAATTTTACAACAGCATCTGTTTTCCCCGGTGAAGGAATTATTGTTCCTCCCTCAATGACATGTCCTAAATACTCTACTTTTCTTACTAATAATTGACACTTTTTCCAATTTATTTGTAATCCATAATCCATAGCAACCTTTAATACCTCTTTCAATCTTATAACAGCTTGAACCTCATCTATAGCTGGAATCAGCAGATCATCAATAAAAATTATAACAATACCTCTTGTTATCAAATCTCTAAATATTATTGATATGAACCTTGTAAAAACTTTGGGACAAATCGATAATCCAAGAGGCGCTTTCAAGAATTCATACTGAGAATTCATTGTGACAAAAGATGTATACTTAATTGAATCTTCGCTGACTTTCAAATGAAAAAATCCATTCTTAAGATCAAGTGCACTAAATACTCTTGCCGAAGCCAACTTATCAATGTGCTCATCAATGATAGGTAATGTGTACTCATCTTTTACCATTTTCCTATTAATTAATCTATAATCAACACATATTCTTAAATCTCCATTCTTCTTTCTGACAAGAACCAACGGACTAGCATATTCTGAAAAACTTACCCGAATTACTCCTTGTTCCAACCACTCTTTGATTTGTTTATCCACCTCTTCTTGTTCCCGCGGTGAGATACGACGGGGTCGTTGAGCTATTGGGATGTCATCTTTAAGTGTGATTTTCAACTCAATAGGAGCTTCTTTTGTTTGGCACGGCCTGTAGTTGTCTACTAAACTAGTAACCTCATTTCTTATACCCTCATCCAATACATGACCTACAATATCAACACAACATGGAAAACAACTCAAACTATCCAACCAATTGTTTGGCTTCATCCATACCAAACCATTTTTCATTACAGTTATTACATTTTTTAAAAACTCATGCCCCAATATTATCTTAAAAGGAATACAATCTTTAGGAATTACATGGAACTTGACATCTTGATACGTAATACCATCTATTTCAATACACGTTATAAATTGCTTATTCGAAATCACTTTTGACAAACCTAAACCAGTTAAAACTATATTCTCGTTAGAATAACACTTCGGAGAACCCATTTGCACATAACAGTCCATTGTTATTAAATTCACTTCACTGCCACTGTCAATCAATGCGTTAATTTCATTATCACCAAACATTTTAATTAATTTTAAAGGTTTTTCCATATTTTTACAATTTTTGTTTACATCGAAAACACTAGAGTCGCCCCTATGACACCTGTCAAACGCCATGTTGTCCGATTGACCAATCACACCCTTTGCATTGCTGCCAACATTGTCGTGTGTTGCGTTCGCGCCGTCTTGATTGGTGGTGATGTTCACGTGTTTTGGTTGCCGTTCCGTAGCCGATGAATTTCTGAACTTCGCCGGGCAATTTGAAGAAATATGACCATACTCATTACAACGAAAACATTTTCTCCCTTGCGACTTTTTCGGGCAATCATCGCTAATATGACACCTTTCTCCACAATTGTAGCATCTAGGCTTCGTAGTATTTTTCAGTTTTTCTTTTTCGCGAACTTCTGGTTCCTTCTGCATTTTTTCTTTGACCGTCTCGTAAATTTTAAGTTTTTCTTTCAGCTCCGAGTACGTCGTTATTCCGTAAAGCATGATTTTATTCACTTCGTTGTCGTGGATCCCGTCTACGATGTATTTAATTGCAACGTAGTCTGCCATCTTACCTCGACGTCCAAGCTCCTTCATTGCAAACATGTAATCCATACACGATTCACTCTTTTTCTTGATTCTTGCGCTCATCATCTCGTGGATTGTTTTAGCATCGATGGTATCCGGAAATTCTTTGGAAATTGCTAATTTCAATGACTCCCAACTGGTAAATGTTTTTTCAGAGTTGAGCCACAACGCCGCTGTGCCCGTCAATGAACGCCGCGCCACCAACAATTTTTGTTTAGGCGTCCATTCGAATATTTCTCCGTTCTCGTCGATATCCCGTATCCACTTCGTCACCGCATATGTTTGATCACTCCCGTTGAACCTTTTAATCACATTTTCTGTGAGGTGGAACATGCCTCGCGACGATTGCTCACAGATACCGTCGTCTTCAAAAGAATGGCTTCTGGTACGTCGTCTTGCCATCCTTCTGTTTACCGCTTTTGTAGCCGTCGTAATACAAAAGTAGTGTACCTCGTGTGTATTGTTAGGTGACTTTTCTCTAATTCCATTTAATTGTTTGTAGAAGCGGGTATTACGTCGATTTAAAGGAAGGACTTCCGGTTGTGATGAATCATTTTATAAGAGTGTTGTTAGATTCTTTTAATTTTATTTTATGCGAACGGAAATACTAGTGGCGCCATCTGATTTATTTCTCAAGAAAGTATAAAAGGCGTGTAAGCTGTCGTTTGAATACAGTAGTCGACGTGATTTCAAAGTGAACAGAGTTGAGAGTAATTGTGACTGAGTTTTGGAGGATAATTGTACTGATTTTGGAGGATGGTTATACTGTTTTTGGAAAATGAATAAACTGTTATTGTGAACCAAGGAATTTTCATTGTGTTTCTGAACTGAACCCAATAGTTCAGAAGTGGGATCGACGGAAAAAGGTACCACTTTTTCTTGTACTGCGCCCACAGAAAACCGTAAGTCACTGATATTACATCTTTTTTTAAAGTATTCATTATGGATGATACTGAGCTCAGCTTACAAAAAAAATGAGTTTCAAATGGACGCTCATTATGTATGAGAGGATCCATTTTTTTTTTTTTTTCTATTTTATTTTCATTTCCCCACACTCTGGTTTGAATACTACTTAGTTGAATTCCGTTACATTAAAGTCTCTTTTTTTTTCTCTTTTTCACGTAACATCGAGTAACTATGGCTGGACTGGACTGGACTGGATTGGATTGATATATCATGGTTGCGGACGGCTCGTGGTACAGAGTCGAGTAACTATGGCTGGATTGGATTGGACTGGATTGGATTGATATGTCATGGTTGCGGGAAGGCTCGAGGTAAAGAGTCGAGTAACTATGGCTGGATTGGATTGGATTGATATGTCATGGTTGCGGGAAGGCTCGAGGTAAAGAGTCGAGTAACTATGGCTGGACTGGATTGGATTGATATGTCATGGTTGCGGGAAGGCTCGAGGTAAAGAGTCGAGTGACCATGGCTGGGACTTGGATGGACTAGGTTGATGCAGGGCTAGGTCGATGCAGGGCTAGGTCGATGCAGGGCTAGGTTGATGCAGGGCTAGGTTGATGCAGGGCTAGGTTGATGCAGGACTTGGGTTGATGCAGGACTTGGGTTGATGCAGGACTTGGGTTGATGCAGGACTTGGGTTGATGCAGGACTTGGGTTGATGCAGGACTTGGGTTGATGCAGGACTTGGGTTGATGCAGGACTTGGGTTGATGCTGGACTTGGGTTGATGCTGGACTTGGGTTGATGCTGGACTTGGGTTGATGCTGGACTTGGGTTGATGCTGGACTTGGGTTGATGCTGGACTTGGGTTGATGCTGGACTTGGGTTGATGCTGGACTTGGGTTGATGCTGGACTTGGGTTGATGCTGGACTTGGGTTGATGCTGGACTTGGGTTGATGCTGGACTTGGGTTGATGCTGGACTTGGGTTGATGCTGGACTTGGGTTGATGCTGGACTTGGGTTGATGCTGGACTTGGGTTGATGCTGGACTTGGGTTGATGCTGGACTTGGGTTGATGCTGGACTTGGGTTGATGCTGGACTTGGGTTGATGCTGGACTTGGGTTGATGCTGGACTTGGGTTGATGCTGGACTTGGGTTGATGCTGGACTTGGGTTGATGCTGGACTTGGGTTGATGCTGGACTTGGGTTGATGCTGGACTTGGGTTGATGCTGGACTTGGGTTGATGCTGGACTTGGGTTGATGCTGGACTTGGGTTGATGCTGGACTTGGGTTGATGCTGGACTTGGGTTGATGCTGGACTTGGGTTGATGCTGGACTTGGGTTGATGCTGGACTTGGGTTGATGCTGGACTTGGGTTGATGCTGGACTTGGGTTGATGCTGGACTTGGGTTGATGCTGGACTTGGGTTGATGCTGGACTTGGGTTGATGCTGGACTTGGGTTGATGCTGGACTTGGGTTGATGCTGGACTTGGGTTGATGCTGGACTTGGGTTGATGCTGGACTTGGGTTGATGCTGGACTTGGGTTGATGCTGGACTTGGGTTGATGCTGGACTTGGATTAGTACTGACTAGGTTGATGCTGAATTGGATTGGTACTGACTAGGTTGATGCTGAATTGGATTGGTACTGACTAGGTTGATGCTGAATTGGATTGGTACTGACTAGGTTGATGCTGAATTGGATTGGTACTGACTAGGTTGATGCTGGATTGGTACTGACTAGGTTGATGCTGAATTGGATTGGTACTGACTAGGTTGATGCTGAATTGGATTGGTACTGACTAGGTTGATGCTAAATTGGATTGGTACTGACTAGGTTGATGCTGGATTGATACTGGACTGGACTGCGCTGCCTTGAATTGGGGCTGGACTGGACTGCGCTGCCTTGAATTGGGGCTGGACTGGACTGCGCTACCTTGAATTGGGGCTGGACTAGACTGCGCTACCTTGAATTGGGGCTGGACTAGACTGCGCTGCCTTGAATTGGGGCTGGACTGGACTGCACTGCCTTGAATTGGGGCTGGACTGGATTGCACTGGGGCTGGATTAGTATTGGACTGGACCTGGATTGGTATTGAGATTGGACTGGACCTGGATTGGTATTGAGATTGGACTGGACCTGGATTGGTATTGAGATTGGACTGGACCTGGATTGGTATTGGGATTGGACTGGACCGGGATTGGACTGGACCGGGATTGGACTGGACCGGGATTGGACTGGACCGGGATTGAACTGGACCGGGATTGGACTGGACCGGGATTGAACTGGACCGGGATTGGACTGGACCGGGATTGGACTGGACCGGGATTGGACTGGACCGGGATTGGACTGGACCGGGATTGGACTGGACCTGGATTGGACTGGACCTGGATTGGTATTGGACTGGGCCTGTATTGGACTGGGCCTGTATTGGACTGGGTTTGCATTGAAGCTGGATTGGACCTGGAGCTGGATTGGACCTGGAGCTGGATTGGACCTGGAGCTGGACTGGACCTGGAGCTGGACTGGACCTGGAGCTGGACTGGACCTGGAGCTGGATTGGACCTGGAGCTGGATTGGACCTGGAGCTGGATTGGACCTGGAGCTGGATTGGACCTGGAGCTGGATTGGACCTAGAGCTGGATTGGACCTGGAGCTGGATGGGACCTGGAGCTGGATTGGAGCTGGACCAGATTGATAGGTTGCGGGAAGGAACAAGGCCGAATGATCAGGCATATCTGATATTGGAGTAGATAAACAAAACTAGGAAATACAAAGGAAGACGCGGAGACTGTCTCCAGGATTTCGATGAATAATGGCACAAAGAGACAGATAAGGGGTAACATTCGGAAACGTTATCAGGGTTCTTAAATGATTGAACAGAACGGCGGAGCGGCAGTCACCACGAGGAATATGGACAAGTAAGCCAAATGATATTAATTCTGCCTTACATCGTTTTATGGCAAAAGATAAAACTATTCAGTTTCAACTAAACAAAGAGACCGACTGAATAAAGGAAGAAAAAAAAGGGGGAGAATAGATTTGATTCATTATGGAACATGTCTGGGAGGGATAGAAGCGAAAGTTGATGGAACCCTCTCCTTGTCGTGAGAGTTACGCCGGACTTCACACAGATTGTTGAGCAAAATAGTTGAGTTTGAAGAATCATTAGAGCATTATACACGATGACTAATCTACTATTTCGCTATAAAATCTCAGGTTAGCAGGATGTGTCTTGTTTACTTCACGGGGTGGATCATAGAGCCATTAGTGCGTAGGTGGCGTAATTTAGCGAAGAAGAACTTGCGGAACCATCAAAGTAGGGCAATTCGGGGAGTCGTGAGATACAAGTGACAGATCATTACGCAGACAACTATTCATTGGAACCTACCTGGTGCTTCTGAGGTTGATACAGTGGCGGTAATAGGTGTTTCGATTGCGAGGGAGCGATCGCCTTTTGAATTACTAGATAAGGACTGTTTCTGACCAATGCGCGTTACCAATCAAGGGAGTTTGGGTCTGGATCACTCTGGACATATCTGGTAGCAAGGGAAGGTTGGAAAGGCTTTCTGCCCTGCAAGAGTCCTAGAAATCCAAATAAATGCTTACCTACAGCATGTCAACGTTGATGTTCAGTCAAAGTTCTCCTTGATTAAAGGGTCGGACGGAACTGGCTGGATTTGTGTGAGAATGGTAGTTTCTGAACGAACAATGTTGTGAAAGATGTTTTTGGACGAAGCTCAGAGTGAAAGGGATGACAGATAAAGAAGATGGACAAAAGACGCGAAAGACGAACGTTGTGTTAAGAAGAAGTCTATTATTTTTATGAGTCTTGATGGGGGACGATAACAATTTGCCTGCTTTATTGGTGCTGTTTATGCCGGTGTTGCAGGAATGTGCATTGTTGATGGCAGTGTTATTCACTCCTATGTTTTGAGTCAATACTTTTTACAGAAGGTCCGGATATAATTGTCGCTGGAATTCCAGATGAATCGAATGTTCAAACGACATGTGTAAACGCTTGCAGAGTTTGTGTCTGAAGTAGAAGGGAGTATTGTCCTAGAGAATATACGATTGGAAATTAATGTTGGAAAGGATACCATTTTGGGTTGTTGTAGAGTTGACTTCCATGAAAACGCGGTTGACCAGAGCAACAACTGTAGTGATCGACAACATCGAGCGCTTCTAGCTCCAGATATGCTGTTGTGTAGGGATTGTTTCATGTGATTTGCAAGGTCGAGAATTTACAAAAGCCTATCGGATGGTGACTGAGACGGAGGATCTGAACCCCTTATAGTGTCGGATGTGGATTGTGAACTGATGAGAGTATGTTGCAGGAAATATTGGATAGTGAGAAGATGAGAGTCAGATTAATGCTTTTTGTGGACGAATGATTGTTGGCGTATCGTTCTTGGCTCTATATGATCCTGGAGCAAAATGCGACGTATGCAAGTAGAAGGCCTGGCTGGTGTACGTCTGTAACACAACTTCTCTAGTCCCTCTCTGATTACAGCTGGTATCTTGTTTTAGTCGGAGACCCATTGATAGAGCTGTTGTGGCCATTGATGACGTCGGATTGTAACTGCCCAATCGGCAGGTGCGGAAGCTCGGACTATTAGGATAACTGGGAAATTTTGTTATTGATCAAGGCCTTACGTTTTTTTTGAAGTTTATGCGAGTATTGTATTTGTATTTGGTGGGTTTTTGCTCAAAGGAGTTATCTGGTAGATTCTCGAAGTGAGGCACGATGGTGAGGATCTTGTGTTGTAAGAGACGTTGTGACCTATTCAAGATAGAAGGATAGGTATTGTTTCCCGGAGGTGCGAAGTTTCGTTCGCTTGGAGTGCGGCCGTGTCAGGGCTGGAGCATGTGGATGTGATAGAGGGACCACTTCACTTGGACCCATCATTAAAGTGTGATTAGTAGAGCTGAACAAATTCGGAGGATTTAAATAGGAAAAGTCGAAAAGTGGGAATGTGATACTGATAAAACAAGGCAATGAACAGAAGGACACAAATGGACAGAATAGAGGAAATAATTTATTTAATGAAATCGGATACTGTTAATTTCGGACAGGTCATCTCCCTAATGGATTTTGCGAGAAAAGAAGTAGGAATACGTGAGTTGGCAACGCTAGGAAGAGAAACTGGAATCTCAAGATATAGTGAAGAACAAAAACGTGAAAATGAGAAGTCTTCGAAGGCTGTATCCTTCCAATTCTCCCATCTGAATGTCAAACTCAAGACCTCATCAAATTAAACATCAAAAATGTTATCAGGCTTGCAGAATGCTATAACGGTAAAGAAATTTGAAGGGGTGGACTGACATACTATCAGATGATTCAATAAATGAAACAAACTATATGAACTGATACACCGGACAGAAGAGGAAAAGAGGTAGGCCTTTTCGATGGTGGGAATACTAAATAACAGGGATATTATAATGAAGAAACGGCTGAAGACAGGAGTGGAATGAAGGAGGCTTTTGGGCACGTAACGTTTTTTATGGCTTTCAGCTATGGTGCTACGAGGCTATAGTGTCGAGGAGTAAAATTCAACCATGGCTTTTTGTGTGGACACTTGAATTCTACGTTGCTTGATTTTTAGTTGGTTGTTTTGGTCTCCTTTTATTTATTTTTTTTTCTCATCTTTTAGTAATGGTTGCAATCGATCGGATTTACGGAGAGTTAAACAAGCGCGAGGACTCGCTTAGTTACAGGATGGCCGAGCTGTTAGGTGACTTTTCTCTAATTCCATTTAATTGTTTGTAGAAGCGGGTATTACGTCGATTTAAAGGAAGGACTTCCGGTTGTGATGAATCATTTTATAAGAGTGTTGTTAGATTCTTTTAATTTTATTTTATGCGAACGGAAATACTAGTGGCGCCATCTGATTTATTTCTCAAGAAAGTATAAAAGGCGTGTAAGCTGTCGTTTGAATACAGTAGTCGACGTGATTTCAAAGTGAACAGAGTTGAGAGTAATTGTGACTGAGTTTTGGAGGATAATTGTACTGATTTTGGAGGATGGTTATACTGTTTTTGGAAAATGAATAAACTGTTATTGTGAACCAAGGAATTTTCATTGTGTTTCTGAACTGAACCCAATAGTATCTTGAACTTAGCGTCCGCGATCTTCTTTTTTTTTTCTCCACGTGTCGGCGTCGTTTTTCCCGTACTATTTTTTCTGAAGATTTTTTCTATCCCGGACGAGCCCCCAAAATTTGTGGGGATAGAATTTAAAAACCGAGGACTGGTACGGAAACTTTATTTCACAACTTAACAAATGATGTAACATATAAAAAATAAAAAAACCTCTTAACACAACGTTCGTCTTTCGCGTCTATCGTCCATCTTCCTTTTTATCTCTCTCTTACATCTGTCATCTCTTTCACTCTGAGCTTCGTTCAAAAACATCTTTCACAACATCGTTCGTTCAGAAACTACCATTCCCACATTAGTTTTAAACTGTTTTTATCGTGACATGCAATCAACTTGTGCGAAATACATTATTTACTGTTTAGACTTCAGTAACAGCATCTGATATTTAATAAAAAATCATTGATTCAGTCGTAACATCATTTTATTACAAAATAAAAACCACAGCCGTTTATATTACTTTGTAATGAGCAACAAAAACCTAAAATCTATAAATATTCTTCTATCTAGTAAACTACTTACAGGTTTTCAAATCGTGTTATAAAAAATTACGTAGTTAGAAGCTTCTGTCTAAAGTCTACATTGCGTATTATTGTTGAAAATGCTATTACAAGAAAAAATAAAATACATAACAATTTTTTTGTATAGGTAAGCAAATGTAATCTGAACCTCTAATGACGTCTTTGCTGACAAATGACTGTCGGTTATTACTTATTACTCCTACTTACGGAGAGTATTCAAGTCAATACATGGTAACTATGTACATAATGATCATATATCACGCAGAATACTTAAGCTATAATACAATCTTGTCTATACAAAATAATAAAATCATAAAATAATTTAATGATAAACTACTTTTACAATTAACCATACTGATGTATATTTATAAATACATACAAGTATATTGTTTAATTGTAAACGGACGGATGTAATGAAGTATACCAGAAAAATAATTAACATTATCTTTACAATATAATAACTACTATATTTTACTTTTATTTCAATACGTATGTCTCATATCTACTTTTACAATGGAGTCCAAAGAAATGAATGGATGAATAAAATTAAAACCCTGCTTTCCGTAAATGAGTGTCGTGATTATATTTACTCTCAGTTCTATAGACGCTAAAATCATTAGGTTTTTTTCTAATCAATTGTTTACAGTGATTTATCAATGCACCAGAAAAACTCGTCTGTCTTAATTTCGTTTCAAATTTCTCACAATGTGTAATCAAAGTTGGATACAAATAGTTTAGCTCTGCGTGGTCCAATGTTGGGAATAGATGGTGAAGGGCGTGATCTCCAAATCTGGTGAGAGATTTGAAATGATCACCGTCGAAGTCCGTTCTTTCGTCTATTGTGTCCAGTTGATGGATACCCCAGTCTATAGATTCTGCCCTGAAATAGTCAAGTATGTTTTAAGCATAAGTTTACGGATATCTGATGACAGCTTTTGTTTTTCAAAACTTTTCACTTTTATAGTAGTCCTTGAAAAACGTTATTGTTTTGTTCGCAGTGACTATCCTGATATTTTTACTGCAACGGAGTGAGCTCACAACATGCCTACCAGTATTTTACACTAACCTATTTAGGATGAACTCCCGTCTTCGGTGGTTTCTGAAGTGCTATGACATATTTGTTTTTAAATGGGATTTAATAAAAATCCTGCATAGTAGTAGGTGATGGGTATCGATCCTGGCATTCCGGATGCTCATGAGCTACGTTAACCACTTACCATCAGGTGAGCTGTAGGCAAGTTTGTCAGTCGTGCAATAGAAAAAAGCCTACTACGTCATCGTGAGCTTCTTTTATATAATAGCTTCAAATAATTATAGTAATTTTGTTGGCAAGAAAATGAGTACCTCGGTACATCTCCTTCAAAGAAATTGAGATGAGAATGATGACCAGCAGTTAATCCGAACAATACGAATTGCTGGCTGGTTACTAACATAATTGCTAACCAAAGAGCTAACGTCCATGGCAAGGACAAGCCGCCTAAAAGCCACATCCACGTGGGACCAAACAGTCCCAGGAGATTGGACCACTCCAAAGTTGATTCCTTTGGATACCGCAACGCTGCTAAATACCTGTAACAATGATTTCTCATGGTTAATATACGTATGAGATCTAATAGAATTGGAAGCTATATCATTGTATAGTTAGGTTAGTATACCATCAAAATTATTACTATTTTTTTGTTAGAGTTTTAAAACTGTGTTGTTTCATGCTGTTCATTCTGAACCCAGAAGTGAGCAGTAACTGGTCTTTAAAGTGCAGTAAAGTAGGTACAGTTGTTTTATTTTCAATTTCTAATCTAATATATAAAATTCTCGTGTCACGGTGTTCGAACTTGAACTCCTCCGAAACAGCTTGACCGATTTTGTTGAAATTTTTTGTGCTTATCCGGTATCTATGAGAATCGGCCAACATCTATTTTTCATCCCCCTAAATGTTAGGGGTAGTCCACCCCTAATTTTTTTTTATTTTTTCGACGCAGACGAAGTTGCGTGGGGCAGCTAGTTAATTTATTAATCTTTGATAACTACTTATTTTTTCCTGAAAAAGGGCGATTGCTTATGTCGGTCTCTATCAAAACAGGGTCGAATAGAGATTATAATAATCGACATGCAAATGAAATGCATATTTCAACTTGTGCCTATTTAATTTTTCCATCAATATTTAAAACTAAATTTTATTTTTACTTATTGTGACTGTAATACCTACAGAAAGTTTATATAGAATGCATAATGTATTATTATACTAGACAAATACGTAACGTTTCCCAGTCAACAAGCCTCAATTTCTGAAATTACTTACTCCTGTTAAAATACAAAAGAAGTTGCGCAAATCTGCTAGTTCTATTATAAATTATTTAAATATGAATAATATAGAACCTCACATTTTAACGACTCCTCCTGTCAATGAGAATGCGTGTATGAGAGGCCAGTAAAAGGCTGCCATCTGTGCCCAGATAGGTTTATCTCTATTCGGTAGGTATTGAAGGAAAGGTTCCCACATGCTTATCTCAAGATCATGAGCAGTATTTGTGTACAGGTGATGTGCCATTGAGTGTGAGATACGCCAATCTCTGAAAAATAATAAAAAAAAATTTTGAAAATAAAATTATCAAAATTAACCATGTGTAATCAATATACAAATATTTGTTTAGTTCGTTGAACCAACTGTAATTAATTATTCATAATTTGGAATCTACAAAACAAAAATCACAAAGGCGAACTATGTTCATTAATTAAACAAAATAATTTAAATTTCATAATAACTTGGTACATTTTAACCATAGTATAATTATTATTCAAAAAATAACCACAGTCTACTAGCAAATAAAAACAGAATAACATCATATAATATGAAAAAAAAAATCCATGTGAATCTTCCTTGTTCTTAGTCATTTGAACAATAAACAATTTGATAATGATAATGGGTAAAACCATGCAAAAAATGCTATTCAACAACAACAGGTTTTTATTTGAACCGGCAGTCTCAAGGATAGACTAATAATAATTGAGCTGAACAGTTTTCACCGAACTAATTTGTAGAGATCGGTTTGTGGTCAAGGATTAGAAACTATAGCTTGTAACAATTTAAAAAATGTCTTAAAGAAAATACTTACAATTAAAAATTGTTTTGTATTTGGAGTTTGTATATAAATGTGGTATAAATATGACTAACCGAAGATGAGTGAGATAAGAGGAGTTGACATTTGAAAAGACAGACTAAATCGAGTCTTATGAAATGCCTAAAATAGTACCTGGAGTAAAAGTTCTTGAAATTTAATTCCAAAATTACATTCTGTGATGATTCAAATAATATCATCAGCTTTAAATAATATATCAAATTTACATGTTGATTGTTTAAGATGAACCCAGTCAGTATCTATTATCTAAAATATTTATGAGGTAGGTAAAGGACCCGTTTAATTCCTCTGATTTCCAAGCAACTTTCAACAAGTGGCTACACACATGCTTCTGCTCAAAATAGAAATAACAATAAATATTATATTTAAACTCACGCATAAGATAGTCCCGTTAAGTTAAAAAGGTACATTCGCCAGCTATCTGCTCTATGGAAGTAATTGTGAGCGCAGGTCACTAAACTGCTTAGTACCATGCCATCAACGAGCGTCAGAGCTAATCCGAGCAAAGGATTTGTCGTCCAAGCCCAACTGCACAGCGGAGTCAGCACCAAAAATGCCAACAATAAAGAATCTGTCACCATATCACTTTTCCTCCGAACATTTGGAGGAATTTCTTTTAATTTTTCCATAATTTTCAACTTTAACGTTTTGTAAAAACCGTCTTCATTGAACGTGAATGGTTGATTTCTGGGTGTAGTCGTTTTTCTTACAAAAAATTGGGGCAGCATTGTTTCTGCTATCCCTTTAAGATGATGCGTTTCAAATTGTTCTGTTATGTCGGTTCCCTGATAAAGAAAAATATTAATTTATTAAAATTAGCCAGATGAGTAACTTTATTTCTATATTGCAAAATAAATAGGTAGGTACTATAAGCAGACAAGAGTCCACCTCTTTTGCTAACATAGTATTGCACAATAATATTAACAGTATGGCATACAGTTCTGAAAATATCTTAGTCGTATCCAAATCCTTAAGTATTTGGATAAAAGTCTGTACTACATTGAAAAGCATATTTTTATCGGATACACCGAAGTCACCTTAGTAAATTGGATCCATTGCGATCCTCCGGGATGGCTAGATATAAATTCCCTGAGATCGTACAATCCATCATGAATCCTCCACAAGGCCTCGGCTCCGTCCTGAATTTGTTTTCCTTTTATCCATTCGATTGTAGATTTTAGTTCGTTGTCACGAAACGGTGGATACTTGAACTGAGGGAAGCTAATTTGATTTTTGTCTGTATTTGGCGGCATAATAGGCACTGCAATTGAGAGTTTATTCGTTTTACAAAAAAAAATTTAAATGTTTATTGGTAATAGTCCAATTTAAGAACACACAGTTTTGATAAATTTCGTTAAACACTCGCGGTTATCAACATCACTTACATTATTACTAAACGGGTTCTTCGGGTTGAAACCAGTTTCTTCAGTCTTCCCGTGATCATGGCACTTGAAACAGTGCTGAAATATCGGGACCTCTCAATTAAAAATAATCGTGGTAAGAACCCGTTTAGTAATAATGTAAGTGACACAGTTTTGATATTGTAAAATCGTACTATCTCTCAATCAATTTATTTTCAAATCTTGAAATAGATTATAGTGAGATAGATTTTTAAAATTCGAAATACACACTTCGTTGCCATTTTACTTCTGAATACTAAAAACTTAAATTTGACCATAAGGTTCTTAATGTAATTTCCAAAGTATTATAATTTGTATCTACAATATTCTCAGCTTTAGATGAACAAACATGTTTGTCTCGATAAATTATTCAAAATTTATAAACATTAAACCGGTTTTATCCTTATCCTATAACATTAATAAAGAATTATACCAGTTTACCTGTTTCCAATTTACATGTTAAATACTAAATCTTTGTTTTTTTAAGTAGGGATTAAATGGCGTTCTTTTCATGTTAAACACGCTAACGCGCGTAACTGAGGTTTATTTCAAGTGGACACAAGCAGCCTCAATTGAACTACTAGTGGGTACTTCTCTACCTACTCGTATTTCCCTATTATAAATATATTTTTTCTGCTCATTTGTTTACGCGTTGTTATGTAAGTTCACGTGTACATATAACCTTTCATAATACAAAATGATTATTGCATATGAATGACAAAAAACGATTAATTAATAATTATTCTACATCATTAAATTACATGTTGCATATAAATTGTTCATGACTGTCTCTACTTAGTGCTGATGTCTTTTCATGCATACAAGTTTTTTGAGAAATAGCATAAATTACATCAAAAAATTATCACAATATGATAACACTATTCATTATTTTCTTTAATTTAATATTTTAGATGTATGGAGACTCAGTGCATGTACGATACGACTATCTATCGATCTACAAAATGCATGTGCATTATGAAGTCACCTTAAGATCTCTTCATAAGCGTCATTTTAGAAAGAAGTCATAGAGTTTGGAATTCGCCATTGTGATTTGTATAACTTTCTTAAGGAACTGAATTATATATCTCAATATATTATGATGAGCGTCGATTATTGTCTTGAAATATGGATTTTGAGAATAATACTTAACTGAACTGAAATATTTTCCAAAATTTTGTGCACTTTCAATATTTTTAATTTTATAATATTAGATGCAAAAATAGCTCTTTCATGAATATTAATATGATATACGGATAACAACCACCAAGAATTTTATAAACGATTAATTAACATCATAAAATTATACTTCTTAATTATGACTACTTTATTATTTATGAATAAAAAAAATAATTGCTGTAATGATTTCGTAGTTACGAGTTACCCATCGCCAGAATTGTTCAATCTTTGTAAGCAAGAAATAGAAGCAGTGTTTGTATTTTTTTTTTAGGTAAACATACGTTACTTTATATTATATAAGTTAAATAATGTTCTTCTACTTTTTTCATTATGGCCGGACTAAATCTAAAATTGTAGAATTATATTTCAATATTTGATCTTCAAAATGTATTTTAGTCTTTATTTTTATTGTACTATGTTAATGTGTATTTTTATTACGTCAACCTGTTTAATTTGCATTAACTAAAATCATCAGTTTTAACGTATATTGCATTTATTTTATTTTGTAATGATAATATTTTACAAAGACGAACTTAATGCCAAAGGTTTTCTATACATACACGTTGAATCGTATAACGTTTTTTTTAATGAGTAAGAAGATTTTTTCACTTTATAACATTGTGTGAAACTAGCCAAAAATTTTATCACGAGTTGTGTTTAAAAACTAAAAAAACTTATTTTAAAATTCACCTCTCTTTTTCCTACTAAGTGTAATTAATTATTAAATGTTGTATATGCTAAAAAATTTACTACAAACATAAGTACATTAAATTACAAATTAATTAGTTTTGTATATGTTAAAAAACATACATTAGTAATTATTTACATTTATTAATGCGGTTTCTTTAAATATACTCATAATATCAATGTTTACATATTGATAATAGGTTCCTATTCCTTTATAAGTTACAACAGATTCCATCCAAAGAAATAAATTGTATTAATCTAATTTATTGTAACGGAAAAATACACTGTATTAGCGAAAATACTTTACATCACAAACAGGTATAATAATAAATATTTAGTGTTGAACTTGGCATTGCTTTTTTTTCTTCCGTTTCACTGACGTTGGCTAAGGTCATGCATAATACTCAGATTCCTTTGAAACGATATCGTTGTTTAATAGCTGAATATATGATTATTATAGAAGATCTATTAACTTGTTTATTGCATTGCACAGACTCAGTTGATATTTTTACTTGAAGATGTTTTTACTTGAAAAAAAAAAAGATTATTCTTTACTTTCTTATTTTAGTTAGAATAAAGTTATATTCATAATAATAATCACGAAGAAATGTATGTAATAATTAGATTTTTTGCGCAGTCGTCTTAGATAACGAATAAATTAGATACAGTTTTAACCACTAATAAACTACAATCTAAATAATGTAGTTTGAAACACAACGGTATCATTACTGTATAATTATTTTAAATGCAGATTTATTGCAAATTGTGCTTGTAAAATAATAGATATATATATTTTTTTTATTGACTTGTAGGCAGACGAGCTAACGGGCCACCTGATCGCAAGCGGTTACCGTTGCTCATGGACCTCTGCAATGTCAGCGGACACTATACTATAATTTATATTAATTTATAATTTTACAATAGTCAACTATTTTGCAAAACTTACAGAGCATCAAATTACACCGACAATTAACTTAATCATTTAAAACACAACAGCAACATAGGCAATTATCTACAACTGGTAAGATAATAACAGAACAAGTTTGAACTAAATAAAAACAGAAAAAAAACAAAGTTTGTTGAATCGCAAAATATCTAAAAAACTTACATGATTTTTACATATTTTATTAAAATAAAGCATACCTTATCACACTGGGTTAGTATTTATTTACGTATTTATTTCACTGTATTGAAATGTAACTAGAATATTATTTTAGTCCGGTTGAAAACGTGCTAGCCTCATGCTTGAATGAAGTCGACTGCGCGGGAGTTCAACGGATTGAATAATGAATAAAACCATGATGTTAATTTCTGTAGAGTAATCTATTTCGTAAAGTATAAAAGGTACCATAAAACAAAACATATACATACATATGGTTTATGGATACATTTGGTTTATGTCTTATTTAATTTTTAATCAGTAAAGAATGCACAGATAGTGGGATGGTTAGCTTCGCAAAGTCTATGAGCCTAAACCATAGAGTAGGTAGATCATAAGCTTGTGTGTCTTAATAAAAAAGTCACTACGACACGAGGTTGGAAAATTCTTGATTTTTTAATATATGATCCGTTCGAAGTCCTTAATTAATGTGTATGTATATTTTAATTGCCGTCTGTATAAATTGCCGGGTCACAGTGATATAAAATATACACCTAGTGTGCGTGTGTGTGTGAAATGTGAAAACGGTGAAGGAAAACATCGTGAGGAAACCTGCATGTCGGAAAAGGGTTCTAAAAATCCTTTGAAGATATGTGAAGTCCCCAATCCGCACTGGGCAAACGTGGTGGACTATGCCTAATCCCTCTTCTGAGGAGACCTGAGCCCAACAGTGGGCAGTAATGGGTTGGTACAAAATAACAGAATACACTTAGTTCATTACAACTTAAAGTACAATCGTTTTAGATTGTGTTTGTAGATAACCAGTGATCCCAGCTGTGCTCTTTCATATTCCATTCGATACAGTACGACAGCAATAGGTTATGGAAACATCGATTGCTCAATACTATGGCACATATGTCTCTCCCAAAAACACCAATCGGTCATACATAACATTTAACTTGGAAGATGTAAAACAATTATCATTGCGTAAAGATATAAAAACAGAAATAATGATTGTTTACAAATTTGTATTGTGTAATGTGTTAACATTCAAGCAGTTTTTATCTAAAGATATACGACAACTAGCATTTATAAATGTAATTTACAAAACTTTACAAAATAGTAAAACATTTTTGTTCAGAAAACATTTGATAAATTAGGGAGTGGAGCAGGAGTGTTCTGGTTTTTGATAAATTAGAATTTATTAAGATTATAATTATCTTCTAAATCTAAATAAGTTTATAGTAAATTGATTAAATAACAATACATTTTTATTGTAGTAAAATAATTTGCCAGTGAAATAGGTCTTTGAAATATTACAAGTTAAAATTAATTTCAATGAATACCTAATATTCATTGAATAATAATGAAAATTAACCTTACCTATTGACATCATGAGACTGAATTTAATGTTTGCCGTAACTGCTTAATAATTATGTTTTAAAACCAAAATATAAATCACTGTTCAAATTTACGTACTGGTGTGTATCCAAATGTAATAAATTGTAATAACTAGATTTACAGGGTGGATCTGTAACTTTGGACAATCTGACGTGGGGTGAATGACCTGTTGAAATAAAATTTAGAACCATTTTTATTTTAGGAATTGGATTTTTTTTTTCATCCTAGTAGGTATAGAAGACCGTAATCGTACGTTTTCCATACAATGTCAGAAAACAAGTTTAACCGATCAAAAAAATAAAAATGGTGCTAAGTTGTATTTCGACAGGACATTCACCCCACGTCAGATTGTCCAAAGTTCCAGATCCACCCTGTATGTAGCTGTGTCCCCAAATGTTTTCAGATTATGGTAAATATGCTTGTGGGTATTAGCCACACATTTATGTATCAAATATTGAACTATCGAACACTAACAGCTGTATTTATAAACATTCCTAACAATCTTATTTTTGTATAAATTGGCTTATCAAATGTCTCCATATTAACTGTTACACAAAATAGAGCGGAACTGTACTAAAATTTTGGGAAATTTTATTCTCTAACTGCAACTTAGCATCACTTTATCTCAAACTATCAGCCTTTTAATATAAGGCGGTAGGTTCGCGTAGTAAGTGCATATCCGTGGAAATTCATACATATAATTATGACAGCTCAAGACTTGTTGATATAACGAGGTTTAAGGCTTTAAGTAAAGTTTACGATGGCCTGATGTACTCGGAAGCACAACGAAACAAAATTGCATACTTTTCTAAGAATGAATGATTATCAAATTTCTTTAGACACTCGCGGTTATCTACATCACTTACATTATTATTAAACGGGTTCTTACCACGATTATTTTAAATTGAGAGGTCCCGATATTTCAGCACTGTTTCAAGCGCCATGATCACGGGAAGACTGAAGAACTGCGGGTAGGTCATTTAAGAGTAGACAAATCTGTCTACCCTCTTTCTCGTTCGTTTGCCGGTACCACTGGAACTCGAACTCACATTTCGACATACCACACTGACAGTATCGGCTGCCGTCTCAAAACTAGATTTTTTGGCTTTATTTAATTAATTTTTTTTTCAATTAAAAATAATCGTGGTAAGAACCCGTTCAGTAATAATGTAACTGATGAATGATTATCGTTGCTTCTTTATTTGCATAAAATATTAAAATGTGTGCAATTTGTAATATCTTTATATTATTCATGTAAAAAGACCAAAATGCGTCATACTTCCATATCTGCAGCACATGCACGTTTCTTACATATTTTATACGTTTGGGTACTTGTTATTCCTATTTAATGTATATATATATATATATATTATATTATTATTACATACTTATTTTGTACAAGCAATTGCAGTTAAATTATAGTTTACAGTAAATAGAATAATAAGTAGAATACCTTCTTGAGTCGGTTCATAGCTATCATTTTGTTTTTGTTTGATTTTATATTTTGTAAACCTTCGGAAACTAATAAGGCCGTTTACACCTTCTATTGCTAAGTTTCCGTATTTTCAACTTCGTGTGGCACGATATTTTCACTCCTCCGTTGTTATTGCCGAAATTCCACATTCATCATTTTTGTTATGAAATATTAATATTTTATGGCTAAAACTACAAATATAATAATTATCTAAAATCTATTAAATTCGAACAATATCATATTGGTGAAAAGTCAAGGATATATTTGCATTTAAATAGGCTCTATCTATTCTAAAGACAAGTAAATGCCCAGAGAATTGTTATGTGTCTTTTGAACATACTTGATATTTTAATGAAATTTATTGAAATACTCGCGATCCACAATACTTAGCTACTATTTCAAGTACCTACGAATACAACCGGTTTATTATGAAGATTCACTTCACTAGAGAACTGAATCCTGTTTGGCATATTTTACACGGGCAAAATAATAGGGTTTTTGAGTATATTTTTTATTGCCTGATAGGCAGACAAACTAACAAGCTGCCTAATCGTAAACGATTACCATCATAGACCTTTGTAAAGTCAGGGGGACCGCTACCTACGACTTTACCTTTAAGGATTTTTTTAAGCTTCGTTTGAAGAAGGATAAGTCCAATTTAAATTAAACTCTCAGCTAATTTCGTGAAGGAGAAAACGAGGGCATTCTAAACAACGCTGGGCTGACGATATTGTTTCTGTAGCAGGTGGGAAATGGATGGAAGCAGCAAAGAATATACATCAATTCCTACTCAAAAACCTACTTAATTTATTGTGTTTAATTGTATTTATATCTTTGTAATGGGTGGAAAATAAAGGCTTTTTTATTTTATTTATTAAATTCGTGAATTTACTGCAGTTAAAATGAATACCTAAAAAACAAACATTGAAACTCAGAAAGGTCCAGTAACGATTGCTCCTCAAAGTTATAGCAAGAAACAAACCGAAAGTCAAGTCAATGTTCCGTACAAATTCGCAGTATATTTAGAACAATTTGCTGAATCCCTGTTTCCACAGTATCTTGATGAAGTTGAGGTACGATTGAGATTTACACCACCTCACCTTATTGAATTTGTTCGCTATTCTCTTTAGTTCACATAGGTATAAGTTTTCAGTACGACAAGCGATATCGAAAAAAAACGTTCACGAAAACAGACATTACTCACGCATAATACCAGAAGAAAACTTAGTTTAAATTAAAAAAAAATAGTCAATAAAATAACATCTATGTTTCATAAATAGTACAATCGAACCAACTTAATCATGACTATTCATGACGTTTGAAATTTTCAAACGAGTAAGATCTATCGCGCGTAATATTTCAAGCTAATTTAAGAGGGTTCAGCAAAATCACGTTATGGTGGGTCAAGAATCAAGATTCTGTTAGTTTGATTATACACATAGATAGATTTCTGTAATGATTGACTGAGAAAATTACAAAGCCGAAAAATTAAGCATCTATACACAAAAGCAAGGTAAACTTTTATAATTTTAAATTATTATAATTGTTTATTTTTGTATTTAAGAGTATTTAAGAAAATAAAAGCTTGTAAAAACTGATCTTACGGTAAGTGATCGTCGTTATTTACATTTTTTTCAATGTTTTTGAATTGACTTCCTATTTTCATTCCGACCTTCAGTAGGAAAATCAGTTGTTTTACTGCATTATATCTATCAGAAGATATTTTTGTTTCGAGTGTCTGTAGCTCGCGTCGGCAATTCATTTGTGAGCTGCCCGTGAAACATTGATGTGACGGTACTGCGCAGCCATTTCTGTTTGTAATAGACTTCTGCGGAATCAAATATGATAAGAAATATAATATGTTGGTAGATAATGGGTATTACATTATTATTATTTTCATACTAATAATCATATTTTAAACCTTGCATGATAGATACACGAGCTTACGACCCACCTGATCATCGTCGCTCATGAACCTCTGCAATACCAGGGCGATGAGGGGCCGTTACCTATCACCCGTTTATAGAGTAGCCCTACTTTATCGACGGTAACTGTTTATATATATTAATAATAAAATTTTATTCCAAGCAATACACATGGTTACAATTAAACTTAATCGCTACATAAACATAATTAACATGATTTATAAAAATGATATAAAAAATATTTTTCCCAGCATTCAGTTGTAAAATAATTAAATTAAGTTTTTATGATTACAATACGAAAATTACAATACTTAATTGAAATACATTTGTTAAGCTAATTAGCCAAATTACAAATAAAGTAATTTTTAGATTCAGCAATGTTTAAATTTCTAGATTTTAATTACTTTGTATTAAATAGTAAATTAACAATCAAAATTTCTTACCAAATTTTTATCACTCATCATACAGATTGTAAAGAATTCAAAAGCTATTATGTTAAGGAGATTAAGAGTAATTACGTAGAGCTATAAAACACGAAAGGTGGAAGTGACAGGAAGGCTCCACTTGTGTCCATTAACAGTGCTCGCTCAGACCGGCCAGGCTACAAACTTATTTGCGATCTAAAATTCAAATTTCGAGAAAACTCCGTCTCCGAGCCCTCTAGATAAATTTACATTATGTATTGCTTAGATTTTCGGAGTGTTTCCGAATTTTCATACGTAAACATTAACAGTGTTTTGAAACAGGAAGGTGATTACGATGTGTCAGAAAAATTTTGACCGCTAAAAAGGGCCTTAATGCTTGCAGTCACAGTGTACTTTTGTAAGGGTCGTCTTCATAAATTGGTGCAAGGGTAACTGACCGAATAACTTATTCATAAAGATAAAATGCAAATACTCATTTTAATTGGAGATGAATCTAATTCTTCATTTTTATTAATTTAATGCAATTATAAACCACATAATAGGTTTGACTTTGTTAAAGGTGAGCGAATACTACGATTAACTTTGAAACAAAGATACAATTTAGTATATTAGAAGTTTAACATCAAAAGTTAATTTCAATGTTTTATGCGAAGGCAATAGAGCAATGTTTTGTAAAAACACATTTTTAAATAAGACTATATAATATTTTCAGTTAGATATAAGACATATTTCAGAAAATTTTGTTAGTTTAACTTAATACGTTTCATTTCAAAATACAACATTACAATTTCCACATAATAATATTTTAGATAAAGTATCATCCGACGAACGGACTGTGAAATAAATAAACTTTTTATATTTTCCTGAAACTCTGACATCTTGTTCTTCTACTAAGAATATAAGAAATATCCATGGCTGTTTAGTAGCCACTTATTATTTGAAACTGTCAATACCAATTTAATCAAAATCTGTTATTGTAATAAATTTTCATCTGGTAGTCTTCAAAAATAAACACGTGTTAAAATTTGATATTTTGATATTTTGAGAGAATTTGATATTTTGAGAGATTATTATAGCTTAGGATACCTCTGTAGGTATTTGCAAAGCTGACTTTGTTGGCTCTGAGTCAGCTATGTGTATCTTTGTCCACTTCTGAACCTAATTGTGGCGACCAATAATAACGCACGAGATCCTGAATTGCGGTTACATTTACAGAAATCTTCGCATATATACGACATCTAAAATCTACTACAGCGGGCTTCGGCCTGACCGGGCATACACTACCTCGCCCGGTCGGAGATCTCCCTTTGGCCATAAGTCTACTGTAGATACCCACAACTCGGGGTCACCAGTGCCCGGTCAGTAGATTTCAGATGTCGTATATATGCGAAGATTTCTGTAAATGTCGTAACCGCGATTCAGGATCTCGCGCGTTATTATTGATCGCCACACTAATTAAAAGAGATAATTACTTTACTCTATTACTTCGGTCTAGACATAAAATCCGAGACTACTAACGCATCGGTTAGGTTATAAAACACCCTATTGTTGTGGTTTTACGATTGCTTCCAATAGTCCATTTTTATATTTCATCCTACGCTCCATGAGACACGTTAATTGAAATTTAACGGTCCAAGAAATGGGACATTATTGACTTTCAGTACTGAACACACGCGGTTAATCGCTAGGGGTGAGGCAGAATCGAATGTGAAGGGTCGAAATACCTTTTCAACTATACCGCTGAAAATCTAAACCCGGTAATATTTTCCACAATAAACAGAACCTATTATAATAAAAAAGCTGTTCGGTGTGCGGAATTTAAGAGTGTTTTTTGTAAAGTACCCTACTTCTGCTTTTGGAGTTTGAGGTCATTGTATTTTTAATGAAGGAACAATGTGTTTAGGTTTCACACGCTTACGTAGATCGTAAAGAATAATGATTAAAATTGTAGATGGTACTATATGAATATTAATATTCTGTTGTAATCATTTAATGTTATTTAAATGTTAACAACACCACTGACTAAAAACGGTAAAGGAAAAATCGTGAGGAAAACTGTATGTCAGAAAAGGGTTCTAAAAATCCTTTGAAGATATCGCCGCCCCCACCGAATAGTATCGTAATCGACTATTACTATAGAAGTGTCTTTATTGGGAATTATTGTACTGGACGATCGAATACACCTTGTGATTTTTTTTCATAATATTCGTACGAGTACTTTTCGAGATAATGATTTTGTAATGACCATACCTGTACTGTTCGCTTAAAAATAAAAACACAGTTTTATGACGAATATCATCATATAAGGCAATTACTAACTTTAAAGTATCACACCTTCTACAGGAAACTGTTATTACAATCTTATTCGGGTACGAAAAAAAAAAATAAATTCCGGTACTAGACTTTTACGACTATTGTATATCATGGAATAATAACGTAAATAGATTGTACAATGATCTGGTCAATTTCTTTATTCACCGAATATTATGGTAACATTTCATTACCGAGTTAGTTAACATTTCTAAAAAACAGTGAATAATATCGCAATTAACTATTACTGTATAGATCACTGTCAACAATTCTACCCGAATAAAATCGTATCATTGCTTTACTAATGAAGATTCTATTTCAAATTTGGTAATATAAACTTTCGCTTATAACTGCAATCTTGTACAACAATATATTTTTTTAATTACACTGCTGTATTGGAGAAAAAATCAGCCGTTTTTTGGTATATAAATTATTATTATATGTAAACCTGGTAAGAAGTTATAAGCCAAAAATCGTTTTTTATTTTTCCTGTAAAATTTTGATTTTTCGATTACGGTATTATTCGGTGGGGGCGGCGATATGTGATGTCCCCAATACGCACTGGGCAAGCTGTTGCACTATGCCTAATCCCTCTTCTGAGCCCCTCTTCTGAGGAGACCTGAGCCCAACAGTGGGCAGTAATGGGTTGGTACAGATATGTCAACTACTGTGAAAAATTACAATAAACCGGTATTTTATAGAAATTAAAATATTTTCAAATATTTAGTATTTTTCATTGATTTTGACCCTTAAGGTAGTAACTACGACTAGCAAGTGTGGCTTAATTTTAAACCGAATGGTTAGTATCATAAAAAAATAGTAAAATAAAAGTAAACTACCTATTACATCGATTTACCTGCATTATTAGGTATGATTTTTTTAATAGTTACAATATCAAAATTCTTATTGTAAACCAAATGATCAGTAACACATACTTCATAAGTAAAATGAAAACCGGAAAGTAAAATATAAATTTACTCAACTTATTCGACTACGAGTGGTCACGTTTCGTTTTTGAGAGCTTATCGCTTCAAACTTTGTACTCGCAAATTGATTTCTGTTTGAAAATCACTCGTTAAATTCCTAAAATAAACTGATAAATAATTGAGGAAAATGTAGCAAGTAAATTTTAGATGGTTCTAAAAACTTTGTGTATTCTTACTTGTAACTATTTATTTATTTACTAACAAAATCGTAAAAAAATGCGTTAGAGTACAATTTTATTCAAGACCTTTTTTTGGTACAAATATAGTCCAATAGTACCAAAGAGTTGTTTTTTTGGAAAAGGATTTGAAAAAACCCTTTAAAGATATGTTCCAATCCGCATTGAGCAAACGTCGTGGATTATGCCTGATCCCTCATCCGAGGAGACCTGAGCTCAGCAGTGAGCAGTAATGGGTTGTTATAGTATAGTATAGCGCTATTTTTAACGTAATACACCACAGAGTGTCGAGTATCTTAATAGCATGATCACAAGTAAGAACTAATTATTTTCATAAAGTTTTAACATTTAATAGCAGGGGGCGGCGCGACGGGAAAGAGTGCCTTGGGCGTAACGCGTCGCGCCGTCCCTCATAGCCCCGTGCGGGGTTCTGGCCTCAGCCGAAATTCGGACGCTGAGTGTGAGCGGTTGGAGGTTTTAGTGTGGTTCAACTCCCACATACCCCGCGGGGCGGGCGGGCATCCGGTGATTTCCTCCAACTAAAAAAAAAACATTTAGTAGCATAAGTAAAAACCCATTTCCCTGTCATTTTAAAGAATAGAAATTATCATAAAACACCTCACAAAGAGAAAAATTTATTAGGCGGGGCGTAACTAACACGCGCTCAAAGTCAAGCAAGGAAAATGTATTTTCAGTTGGAGCGTGTTTATTTATTGAGGATTCCACGCCGCTGGTTTGTGGATAATCTTCTTAATCGGAAGCGTTAATTGGAAACTGATCCCCTGATAGCGTTAATTGGAAACTGAGCCTTCTTATGTTCACATGATAGACACACATGGGTGACCTTCACGCGTAGAAACTTACACCCTTACGTAATTGTAACAAAATGTGATATACAATTATTCACTCCATTGCTCCTTATCATTTATTTATTTATTGATAAAGAAAGTGAATTACAAGCTTACAAAAGAAAAAAAAATACATTAAAACATGGTTATAAGCTACATGACAAAGTATACCTACTAGTGACCTTCACACTAGGCCGAGCCTGTATTGTGAAGGACAGTGCAAAAGCATTACCATGAACGTTTAAAGGGTATAAATATTGTACTATAACTTAGCATATGAATACATGAAAACACACAAAAAAAAGTATAAAAATTACACGACTTAAAAAGAAAATGAAATACAATAATCTCATGGCTTTTTCTTATAAATATGAAACAACATCACAATGGCAGAATTATTAAAAACCATTCAGTAAACGCTCAGTCTCAACATATGATAATTCAAGTAACCAATTTTTCACCTTAAACTTAGCAGTGTAAGCTAATAGCTCTTTTGTGTTTGTTAATCAACCTCTTTAGAGCAATTGAAAATGTTATATTAACTATAAAATTTATTATAAAAAAACATTTACCAAATGCAGTGGTTTATGTTATTTTAGTAAACTACTTAGCTTAATCTTCGGAAAGTGAATAAAAAGGACTAGCCATCTATTATGATTTATACATAAACAATAATCCTGATACATATGTTCTTCTACACGTGACACATTGTTCTATTATTATCCTTAATTAAGAGAACTGTCGCACAATAATTCAATACAGCCTCCAAAGGTAACATTAATCGAGTTCCATTGTGTTAGACCAACCTTTATACATTAATTATGTGTTGATAAGATTTCGTATTTTTATAAAATCTCTCCCTTATAATTAAAGGCACAAAGGTCGATCCGATAATGACTCTCGTACTAATTGTTTTTCTTTGTGTCCATTAGGTTTTGTTGTTTTAGGTGAAATTAAAATGGAGAGCTGAAACAATGAATGTGTTTTACGTTTGAAGTTGCAACGTTTGGAAAGCTGTACGTCGATATGGGGTCGCGTTGATAAATTGCTTTACAATATTGAAGGTTTTTGTACGAGTCACAGCGGAACAATATAAAACATGTTTTGAATATTAGTCTGTCAATCGGATTATGTATCTGTTGTTATAAGAGTAATGAGTTCTAGAGGGTTGTTTTGTCAGCGGATGATATTATTATTTTTACATACATACATACATACGTTAATCTTCTAGTAACGAATGGACCTTATGAAATATCCAATAATATTGTCTATTTACCTAGTACGAGGCGACTTTCTCATTTATAAAATGAAGTATTGTTAAAAGCATTTATTTAGCTCTGTAAAGACATCTGCAATAGTTTAAATATTTATAATTAGAAAATACATTAAGTTCTGTTAAGTTCACGATACGATTTGAAAGCAAAATTGCTTTGAAGCAGACAGCATGATCAAAATTTATGTATCGAAGCCTTGCTCGACTAAATTTTCGTTGTCATTGGCCAAACTGGTGGACGCACTAACTGGATTAGTGTACGGACGTTGACACACGACCTGTGTACTGCCCTTCCCTGAGTTATTACCGTGAGGTGTTCACTTTCATACTAAATATACTTATCTATTTAGTTTACGTTAGGTATGGATTTGATGATATTAATTGCTATGTAATATCATGTATATCATGGAACCTAAGAGCAGGTTAGCATGAAGTATCTATGAACTACAAAATACAATCAATCCGTCCATCGAGTTTTAAAATTAGTTACTATTTTATTAGTTACTTTTTTTTGGTCAGAAGAAAACCGCCGGACTTCCACCTGCTCTGCAGGGGGCTTGTACGGCAATAGCACCACTTCTTGCCGCTCACTCTCAGCATCCGAACCCCGGGTGAGGACAGATCACGAGATTGTGCAGGGTGACATGATGCGTTGTACGCCTAGGCTTACATATAATAAGTACTACGGATTAATCATTCTTATAAATAATGTTATAAAACTAATGTATTGATTATGAATATCTAATAATAATTGATTGAGGTATGTGTATTGAGATTATCTAAATAAAATCTTGAAGCTTAAAAGTTATTGCATGTTGATCCAGCTAGACATAGTTCGTAGTGCAGAGATTGGCAACTGTAAGCTGCTTACAAGAGAAGGTTTACAATAGACTTTGTGTTTAGTAGAATTTCCAATTTTCTTTTTCATCTTGTCACATAGTTGCAGCTTACGATGCAATGTTGAAATATGTTACTATTACTAATGTTCTTTAATTAGGTATCACAGGAATTGTATATCCTTACAATTACTATAAAAGAATATGAAACAGCTACTGCGATTATTCTCAAACAAATAAGAGAAAAATAAGCAAGAATTACGTAGATATTCAAAGATTTAGTCGGTAAAAGAAAGTTGTTCGAAGCTGTAATGCTTTAGAAGTAGCCTTGCGGGACATTTCGTGTTCGACTGTCAATCCATCACGGACAAATCTTGGGATTTACTGGGTCGATCCTGATGTAGGTCACGCCTTGTTTATTTACAAAACACACACTTACAAATACGTTGGTTTTACAGACATCAAAAAGGATGACACTTCTTGTGACGTTCCATTTTCTACTTTGAAATTCAGATCTTGGGTTATCCTTAATTATGAAAGAAGTTTTGAACTCTGAAGCTTATGATTTAAGATTCATTCTACACTTCATTGCGCTGGTTATGTATTTAGGAGTCTTCTATTTCTCAAACTCAGCATCCGGCTGAGGTCAAAAACCATCACGGGGTTGTGAGCACAACGCGTTGTACACTAAGGCTTATGTATCGCCCCGTCGCCTTTGAACATAAATGTATATTATTATTTCTCCAAAGATTCATGTGTTAAATACAATAGCAAAATAAAACACACAGCATAGAGACACATTTCACTAACACAATAACGAAACAAAATAAATACTAATAAAATGACTTTTACTCAAAGTAACGTTTTAATTTCAACTAAATTATAGTCTCATTTTAAAAGGGTCTTATTTGTACTAACGAGTTAGCCCAGACCCATTCTAGTGACATAGGAATGCCTTGTCAATGTTAATTAGCAATTTCACTCGGTCGACAGTTCGTGAACTGGAATAATGTAATTATGTAAATGTTAGAATGCAAAGCTGGGAATCCATTGGAGTGGATGGAGAATGTAGCGTTAAATAGCTGTCAATAAATATTTTAGGGGACTAATGGACTTTGGACGAGCAAATGGAACTTGTGTTTTAGGATTCTGGTGAAGTCATGTGTTATTTCAATATATTTAAGTGTTGTGTTATTGTTTGGTAGCACATGAGTATATTATGCCTTAATTAAGTAATTCTGTGAGTTGGGATGACACTTCCACCTACTTCAAATATTTTGAACATCGTCTGAAAAGCCAGATTACTAGATAGCTTTAGTATTTCCTTCGAATAAGGTAATAAAATAACTCTACACATTTTTCTGCCCAGATCTATTATTTTTTTTTAGTGCGTACAAATCACATAGTGATTGAAAAAAAAATCAAATTACGTTTATTTATAAGTGGAGCATCAACAACTTACATATTCACGACTGTTGTTCATTTACATTGCATAATTTCAGTTCTAATATGAAATGTATGTATTAATAAACATATTATAACAGCAGCATTCAATCACATTGTATTAAACTTTAATTCACTTGGTATAATCAAAATTAAACGACAATATCGTAAACCCACTGCGTCATGCTTTGAAGTAATCTTGCGTACTCTGTTATTAATTAAATGAATTATTACCGCTATTATTAATCGTAGTTAATTGCTTCCTTACATGAATGTTATTATTAATGTAAATGATACTTATTATAATCTGTATCCACCTATGTATATAACGGCGTAAATAGTGTGTTGAGGTGTAATGACGTTGTAATTAGTCGATCTTCATTTGGTTTTGTCAGGAATGACGTCACAATGTCCACTTGAACACTCGATGATCAACACTTTTGAATAAAAACTTCAAAATAACGAGTTTTAACAGTTTATTACTTTTACATCAAGAGGTCCGTTCGCCTCGACAATTCAAACACGAATGAATAATAACAGCGGCCAACGCCTGTATTTATAGCGAGTCTCCACTTCCAAGTACCCGCACGGTAAATAGGTTGGCTTCCCTTGTTATCACCCCGTCATATATAATACGTATTCTATTTTCAGTCACGTACATACATATCTAGCATCCACATACCAAACGAACGTAATGCAAATCAAACCAGTAGTGGTAATGTCCACGCTAACACGCCTGAAATAAATCCAAAAACATTTTATAGAAGAGAAATAAAGGATTTTTCAAAGTGTAATGTGTTCCTAATGTTGTTGTATTCGTCTTCTAGTTTTGAAACTTTTGTCGTAGTTTGAAAACCGAGAAGGCGTTCAACAAGCAAATAAAATGTATAACAAAAGGGAATATCTCGAAAAATGTAATAAGTCACTCTTGTAGTTTGTGAAATCGAAAATTTATACTATCTAATCATTAAAAGAAAGTGCGGAAATGAGTGACACCTCCATAGTCAATGCCACGCAATACTGACCGAAAATAAGTCTTCAAAAATACAGAAGACGATTAGACATAATTTAGAAAAAACATTATTATCTTGATCGGACGTTCCGAACTCTAATTTAAATTAAATAACAATTTTCTCGCTTGTGCCATCTTTTCCATCATCCGAGGAGACTGTAGAAGAAGAATACCGGTCTACTAACAAGGTAAGTGGAGAGTGCTTCCTACCACATAATTAGGCCAGGAGCGAACTATACCATACAATGCATATTTACTTTTAAAGTATATTATTATGTACAGTTCACCCTTGTATATTATTATATTTACCAGCAGATATCTATTTGATAATGTCTTACACACACACACCCAGATATTTCCAGAAGAAGTAATAGGTATACCAACTTCACAACCCTGTTCAATTTTTTTTATAAATATAAAATGATACTTTCATGCATTTTGAACGGAAGTATCCAGTCTTCTCTTGATCATGACGTTTGCAACAACGTTGAAATATCGAGACCACTCATTTAGTTAAATATCGTGGTAAGAATCCGTTCAAAATGCATGAAAATTTATTTTTATCTAATCTAAACTGTAACTAATTTAAGAAATTATACTTGCAATCAAGTATAGGTCGGTCTTCTAAATCGGTCAAGACATCAATAAGTTAGAAACTATTAAAACAACTACCAAATGCATCTCCTTATTGGAACTGAAACACACAATAACATCTAGTTTGTGCATCGTCAACATATGGAACGGTTGAACAATGACGCTTTCATGCGAGCTGTGATCCTCCTCGAGTGATATATCAATGCATTAGATTCCGTCACATACGTAGGCAAATGTTGATTTTAGGGTTGACTTTAGCATAGAATGTTAGCATAAATGCATATCTGCTTGTACTTTAATCATTTTGAAGGTTTTTATCTTTATTTGGTTTGTCTTATTCATAGACCGATGAAATTTTTTGTTAGAGAGCAATTATTTAATGTTAAGATTATGATTCTAACTTAACTGACAAAAACAGGTTTAGCATGGGTAGTACACAATGTTTTCCCTATCCTTTTGACTGAGGAAAATAAAGAAAAATGACGATTCCGAATTATAAAAACTAAGCCCCTTCTGCAGTTGTTTCGAAACTTCAACATAAGCCACCTAATAACATCAAATAATTTGAAACCATTTTTATCCCAGTTATCCGTTTACCACCGGAGTCGGACGTTGCCCAACTAATCGGATTACGTCCATTCCCTGCTCATTACTGCACATGTGTATTAAAAATTAATTTGGATTACAACTCCCTGGGCTTAGGGATCCTTGACAACTTTGTTCATTGTTTAAACATTAGGTACTTAGTTTGGCTTAAGAGGTGAATATAGTCTCGTAGCTTAATCTACCTAGTTTAATAGACAAATACGAGTATGGAACTGATTAACTCGCATGCAATTTTGACTTTTATTAAACTGTTTAGAAACAACAGAGAAGCATTCACATAAAATCATTTATGTAGGAAGAATTACTATGTGCATACAAATTATTGAATATATAACTGAAAACCGGTTATTCAGTCTATTCCAAATTAATTTACTTGTATAGATTTAGTTAATAGTAATAAAGAAAGACGAAAGAAAGAAACATTTATTTGTGACATTTTCATCAAAATACAATTTGTTTTTTTTTTTGGAACGAAGTTCCTTATTGCTTATCGCGCGTTGTGAAAGACGGAAAAAATTGTTACGAAAGGTTGTCACGACACTTTTTTGTTTTAGATGATTATCGCTAGATGGCGCTGTGATCAAAATCTTTTAAAACAATTCTTTATTTAGTTTTATATGATTAATGCTAGATGGCGCTGTGATCAAAATATTTTAAAACACGTTCCTTATCGCGCGTTACGAAAGGAAATAATTTTTATGAGATACGTTTTAATCGAAACTTCGTTCTATCCGGATGTCCCGTGACCTCTCAAGTTTTTTTTTTCTTATTAGACATGCAAAACAAGTAACAATCACATAATCAATAAAAATAACAAGCATACAGTAATAGGAAGACTAGATTGTTCCTCTAAATATGCACGTACAGATGCTTAAAATAATTAAGTTGTTGTGTTACATAAAAAAAAGTGAAAGTTAGAAATAAACAAAACTTAAAGTGTAAGAGAAATAAAATCTAAACTTAAAATTAAAATACTAAATTTTACCTGTTTTCACGAAGGAACGACACTCACCGTTTGAAATTAATCCAATTATCTGCAATTCAAAGCCTCAACATTTATCTTGGTAACAGTTGAAACTGTTTTGAATAAAGTTTGAAAACGCAATCAGTGATTTCTTTCATCTGTCCCGCTGTAGAGAGCTGAGCAGGAACGTCCATTAACGATACTCCACCAGTTATAACCTAATTTTCGGTTTGCTTTCATACTGAGACCCGACTGTAATGGAATAACCCTTTTCTGGAGCACTTTATCGATATTCGGGAATCAAAGTTTCGAATACCTTTTGTTCTTTTTATTTGAGCTCGATTACTAAATGAAAGATTTAAATGAATTAATTATATTTTAAAAATGCACTCAGAATGTTATCAATTGTGGTATATTCTATTCATACATGTTACAAACCGTTGTTTTTGCAATGTGAAAATGCACTTACTTTAACATCCCTCAATGTTTTGGACCTTGGGTTTCTCAAAGATTATGAAAGTAAAATTAAATTAGTGAAGACATGTTTGGTTATATTTTAGTAGTCTTTCACTAATTTTATTAAACTTTATATTTCTTCAGGGCTTTATCGATCCTAAATTATAATATCTTCCTTCCTTCCGACCATCTATTATAATATTAAAAATAGTATCAAGCTATTTATTACTTTGTTTGATTTAAGAAGCAATACAATATACCAAGAGAAATTATTTTATTTCTCATTGGAGCGAATTAGGACCAATATCAGTAATGACTTGCTAATTCAGAAATCCGACTGCCGAACCCAATATATTAAGTCGAGTTAGTACAAATGATTGTGACAAAGCTTTTTGCAGTCTCGGAAGAAATATATCGCAAAGACAAATCACCTAGTAATTCTGTTGATAAAACATGCTGGATTTACCGTAATTTATTTTCTGGAATCTTTTTGTACTAAACAGAACTGATTAATATAAGATTAACTAATGTTGATATGATCAATATATAGTTTGGTTTATTATTTTATGCATATAACAGGGTAACCATTAACACTATATTTTCCCTAAAACTGTTAATTTTGCTAAGTTATGTTGTTGAGTATGACTTATGACGATGTGCTAAGAAACAAGTAAAATAAAAAAAATCAATATTTAAAAGAAGCCACATCAACATAATATAAACATTGTCATAGTCATTTTCAGTAACAACTAATGCATATAAATGCATAAACAAATATGTATCTTCACTTCAGAATGAAGCTAGATTTTACCATAAAGTGTTCGACGTTTCAAGGGAAATCCGGTTACAAATAGGCCACCATACACCGTGCACTGAAACACAAATCAAATTTCCTGCTCCTGGACAGGATTGACATTCTTAAGTGCAGTTCGAAATAAACTCAGAGTAATCTGTTTATTATCGTATGAGTCCACAAGTTTTCAGATATTGCAGGATAAAATACATTAATTGAACATATTGTTGTTTGTTTTGTTCGTTTTGATAATGATAATTTTTATATATTTTTTACTGATTTTATAAAAGAAATGATTAAAGGCAAGGTTTTATTAATTATATTTGTTGTCTGATAATAAAAGATTTTTAGTTCGCAATGTTTTTTTCGAACACCAAATATTTGCATATAGAGATTAATAAGTACGTTAAAATTAAGATTTTTTCATGAAATTAAAGGAGGTATAAAGTTACACAGACAAACAGTAAACTAATTAATTAGAAGACAAAACTTCAGTGACTACTAATTTACATTTTAATTAAATTCAATATACGGTTTCAGACTTTCAAGTTTCAACTAGCGTATAGTTTAAACAAATTATACAAGTTCAACAGTTAGTTTTGAATTAGTTTAACGCGATCGTTGTCAGAGTTAAAATACTGCTTGCGACTATTTAACACAAAATAGTTTCGACATTGTGACACTGAAGTATTCATTACCAACTTGTATTTAACTATTGTTAACCTTTAAACAAAAAAATATAGATAGAATAAAATAGACATCTATATTTTGCCTATAATAGACCATTATGAGAAGAGGAAGCACTGGACTCCTTCAACCAAATGATTGATATCCTCAAATTATCTTCAGAACGGAAACACCCATCGAGTATAGCTTCATTTGAAAAAGGAAGGAGATTCCCTCTCAACTCATATTTTTTCAAAACACACGTAATTAAAAAAATCAAAATCTACAAATATTCGCGAAATATACGCATAATCGATACATTCCAAGTAGGTAATAACATTATATGTAATTTTGTTAGTTTGGCGGTATATATTGCAAAATTCTTGCAAGATGTGTGCATTTTGCGTTCCATAACTATTGAACGATGATATACAGGGTGATTTGTTAGAGAGGGTACATATTGCAGGAGGGTGATGAGTACTCTGTTCTAATACGGAATATTACGAAAAATAGGTAAAATTACATTTTTTTTTTTTAAATCTAAATTCGACAAATCTACCTCAAACATAAACAATTTCGGCTTAAAGGGTGTTGACTAATGACCTTTAGTGATCTCGCGCACCCCACACCCCCGCCACACCCATCAGTTGTCGAAAAACCATCATTTTGCAAGAATTTTAGATATTTTTAAGTTGCGATTACTAAGGCATTAAGCCATATTCTTTGGTAATAATATTTTTACTGGTCGTATATAACCATCAGTTACCATGATCTTCAATATGTACCCTCACTAGGAAATCACCCTGTAGAACTTAAAATATTATAGAGCCGGGTGATCTTAACAATAGTGTAATAAAATCACATCGATCGATATATTCTCACTTTTTTCTTGTTCTCTAGGTTTTATGTTAATTAATTATTTTTGTGACCAATTTCATACCATAGTTTACCACTTTGTTTTACAACTTTATAAACAGGTAAATCTTTATCCAATCTAATATGTACGAAGTCTTTCATACTATTTGCGTCTAACGTCTGTATGTACTCGTAGAAAACAAACGCGACGCGAGTGCAAGTGAAGCCGGTGCCTTTGAAACGAACAAAGGACAGACGACATCTCAAGAATGCTTTTTATTGTTTGCGGTACACAATTTAAAAGTCATTCACGTTACATGTCTCGTGAAAAGATTGTGAAGAGAATTTTATGCAATAACTAAAGGAATATTTCGTTTTGTCCTTAGAATTGTAGAGGACAATGGGCAGCGAGTGTAGGTTAAAAAGGTGTAAACTGCATTGACTCCTGCCATTACAGAGGTAACCAATTACAATTAAGTGGCCCGTTAGTTCATATGCCTACATAGCAATGACGACGAGATGTACCTAATTGTCGTCTATACTGATATTATAAAAAGGAAAGAGTTGTTTATTTGTAATGAAATGAAATAGGCTCCGAAACTACTGGACCGATTTCAAAAATTCTGTCGTTTGACCCCCATTGTAACGCAGCCGAAGTTGCGCGGGTCAGCTAGTATTTTATAAAAACATTTCATAAAAAATGGTGGCGTTCAATTAGTACATAATTAATGTAAAATGTAACTGTCTTAGCTTTCAGTATCTTTTGATAACTTAATCCTGTCAGCAAAATTTATTCCTACTACCAGATGAAGGATACCAGTAAAAACGTTTACATTGCAGTATCAGCAATCAAAATTTCATTTTCCCCTTTCAATAGAAATTGTCTTTTTTGTTTTATTTTCTTAGTCGTCAAATTAACGACGAAGACGTAAAGACAGTTAAGTTGTAAGGCTATTAGTGAATTTTACGAAGGATCTTTCAGTTGCTTACGTGAATGAAATTTTAAAAGTTTTCGATCTTAATAAAAATGTACATTTGTGATGTAATACCACGAATGGAAAAGACAAGTACATACATAGATTGATAGTATGTATATAATGGTAATAAAATCTTGAAGTAAATAATAACAAAATTGCGTTTCTGTAAATTAAAATAGCAAAAAAACATTTAAAGCTATTTATTTACACAATTTGGAATCAGAAAGTTAATCTAATGACTTCTTCCATTCATGTCCTTTTAGAAAATGTCAGGTGAGAATCTATTAATTCTCTATTATGTAATACAATACTAAAAAGATTTCATTACATGTATAGCTTATTATTATTATACTTACTCTCATTTTAAACTTCAATAAAAGTGATTAAATAAATCCTTAAAACAAACGACAAAAGCAGTGTCAAAACTGATTTAACTTATGAAATACAAAAGCTAAAAACTTGTTTATCTTTGGAACACGTCACACCTATAACTCATTCTTACGAGTGGATGAATAGCGTTTTTATATTAAATGAATTGCCCCATTCTGCACATAAGCTCAACGTGTGCATAAAAGAAATTTATGTTCTGTTTCAGGAAAATGTAAATTATGAGACCACCTGCTTTAATATGGTTAGAAGAAAATATTTTGAAGCGATTCAAATAATTAAGTGCATAAATGAAGTAATAAATAAGTAAATTCATAATCATGTAAATGTGAATTCTTTTAGGTTACGAGTTTTAGCACTAAAATAGTAGTAGCGATGAAATGAAATAATGAAAAAGTTAGTAAAAGGTATATTATTTTCAATACTGAATCGTTGATTTAATTTAAGTATCAAAATTGTACCCTTTCAAAATTCATTAACACAGAAAATCGAGATGGTTGTTAGTAAAACGGATGATATAAATGTAATAGTTAGCTTAGTAAGGCAAGGTTATGATTACAATTTATTGTTGACCGGTCGCATTGGAAATCTTTGGGGGAGGCCTATGTCCAGCAGTGGAAGTCTACAGGCTGATAATGATGATTAAAGTTGATTTGGAAATTGTAAATTGACATCGCAAATAAAGACATGTGCATGGTCCGGTCCATACCTAATCAATAAAGTTTTGGAAATAATTCGACCAAAAAAATACAGAATGAAAAAACTTCAGAATATTATAAATTTTCTTGATCAAAGCAAAAAATGTTTTAATATTTTATAATACATTAGACAAATGATCTACGATTAAGTTTATTCAAGCTCAACTAACAAGGAAAAACGTTAAAATTATTAGGGAAATTAGCATTTCACAAACGATCCTCGTCTCAATGTAGCATTAAGTGAGAATGTTTTGATAAGCTTGTTCTTTGGCTCATTTATTTCTTAAATTACAATCTCTTTCTACTGTTTCGTGTTTATTTTCTTTCTCGTAATTGTGTGATTTTTGTAAAGTGTAAAGTTGATAAAGAATGTAGCTATAGTGAAGATATTAACAACATTTATTGACATTATGATCTTGGGCGGTAACTACCTACGATAAGGTGGAACGCATCATTAAAAAAAATCGACTTCAATCTAAAATCTTTTCAGCAAGTTCAATAAAAAAAATGACAAAAAAACACCGTGTTCCTTGACATTGATACGTCCAAGAGTGACAGTAACCACTAAAAATCATGTAGTCCGTTACCTGATCTAGATACAGGGCGAAAGAAATGAAATGAATTATAAATATTACATCTGTACTGTACTGTACTGTAACACTGTACATCTGTACTGTACAACCCATTACTGCCCACTTGCTGGGCTCAGGTCTCCTCAGGAGAGGGATTAGGCATAGTCCACCACGCTTGCCCAAGGCGGATTGGGGACTTCACATATCTTCAAAGGATTTTTAGAATCCTTTTCCGACATGCAGGTTTCCTCACGATGTTTTCCTTCACCGTTTTTAGCCAGTGGTGTTGTGAAAAATTGCACATAAATCTTTTTCATATTAAGATTTAGAGGTACAAGCCGGATTTGAACCCGCGACCTCCCGTACGGAAGGCAAGCGCTTCAACCACTCGGCCACCACGACTTATACTCGGCCACCACGACTTATTATATTAATATTACATCATGCATTAGTATTTCTGAAAACAATTTCATTTTCAGAAATTCAACAACTAATCTATCATTTGTGCGTAATGAAGGCTCGTTGTTGAAAAATAAGTAACCTAAAGCACACGTCCCATCTGTAATTCTATATGTGGTTTTGGCAGCTTCCATCGGGGATTTTCTTCAACTCAAAATCGGTTCGTTTTAGTGTCGCATAAAAACCGCGTCGTTAAACGTGAACGGTAAATATCTTTGTGTCTTAGCATCCCTTGCGTGATCTTTATTCAAGAGTTTTTCGCACACTATAATTATGTTAGGTTTATATGATTTTTACGATCAGTGACAATATTGAAAACTTTTTTGGTACAACGTTATTCATTTGTAATTTTTTTTTTCTTAGGAACTTTCCCAAAGTGGAGAAACAATTTTAGGTAATATCATAATTTTTTGAATAAATCTGGAATATTAACTCCACTTGTTGATACTTACTGTTCGAAATCTTACGATCGGTAAAGTACATAAAATTATGTATTAGATTATTTAATAGATAGTAGAAATAACTTTTGATTTTTTGTTACGCATGCAAACATAGATAATTGTATTCTATGATAAAACAAATTTATATTATTCAATTTCGTTTACAGTTTTTACTCTGCTATTATGTCATTGCTGTTAAATAGTTCATCTTTAACGATAACCTTCCGATAATATTTTACTGCTTGTAATTGTTTATTAGTAAAATATATATTTATTTATTTATGAATAAATCTTATACTAATTAAATAGATTTCTGTTATTGTAATTATTGTTAGTTGTTTTTTGTGTTTGTCATTATAATAAAAGCCTGTGAACGAGAAAGTCGTATAATTTTTCACACCATCAGGAAGATCAGACCCTCAGTTCCACCTAATATACAATTACAACCAGCGCCACAACTCCAAACATGAAATTTTTTTATTTTTTTTTATTGCAAGATAGATAAACGAGCCTACGGCTCACCTGGCTGTAAGCGGTCACCGTTGCTCATGAACCTCTGCAATGCCAAGGCAAAGAGGGGCCGTTATCTATCACCTACCCATACAGGACTTTTCTTAAACCTCGTTTAAAAAGGGACATGTCATAGCGCTCCGGGAACACCGCGTTATTACTAAACAATAATTACATTAACAGAAATCTATTTAATTAGTATAAGATTTAGTTAGCATAACATTGTTTAATTAAAGTTAATTAAGTACTACTAAATGTACTAAAACGCTCGAAGAAGTAAACCAGTAACCAAACTAGGTTCTGGTCGTATGTCTCTGATATACGTAGTAGAAATATATTTTGTTCTATGTCGCTTAATTAGCACATGTAAAGCACCGAGTCTCAACTAGTTCATAAAATGAATTGTTTAATCATGCTTGTCTGTAATTATAGATTACAACTTGCCAGAATATTGTTTGTGCAGTAAGATAAAATTCTGTTCAGGGGTTATAATTATAAAAAAAGATAACGTTATTTTTATTAATTTATTCCCATATTTGCTTGTTATTTTTGATTAATTAATAAATATTAAGACTATATTGGATAATGAACACAAAACGGGATTTTTTGCTTAAAGATCTTAATTTTATTTAAACATGAATCGGCAATAATACTTATTACCATAAATTTTATTGTAGCGCTAATTTTTAATTACTACGTAGTGTCTGATGATTCTGTGGTGTGTTTGTGGTAAGAAAAATAAACTATATTCTATTCTATTTAATTACTGGGGATTGTTGCTACTACGTGAATAAATAACTTACTACTGATTTTATCAAAACTTAGCTTTAGTAACTGTTAGTTAGATTTAAACATCAGTATGCATTATTTTATAACATGTGCAAACCTTTTTTTGTTTTTAGGCTTTAAAAAATATACACATGAGTGACAGAAACAATAAAAAATAAGGAAAAAGGGATAGGAAGGGAAAGGAAAGTAGGGTACGAATTTGGAGACGCGTTTCCTCCTCGATTTTTTAAGTACAAGTGACATTGTTTAGAACTAATTAAAATAGAAAATTTCAGAACTGTACAATGCATACGACGTAATGACTGATCTTTGAAGGTCGTAAGGCGTATGAATAGTTCGACATTTAACATTCACAAAAACCTTGTAAAAGATAACTATTACGTCAACAATTACTCCTAAATTAAACAATTGATAACTTAAAATAACAAACATCAACTCTACACAGCGCATATTAATTATTAAAAGATAAATCGAAGATGACGTTAAGAAGTATAACATATCGAAAATCAGTTTAACTTCGAAAGTTAATGCGATCACTCGTGCCAATATGGCGCCAAAAAATATCGAATATATCGAGATAGCCCATCAAAGGGCAGTGGAAAAGAAAACTCATGTTAGTTTTCCTCAACTCAAATACCCCTCACTTAGGGACGAAGGGTTAAGAGACCCCGTACAATGGCTGATCGGGAAATCCATGGACGACGGAGCAGAAGGCTTATGGCGAGTGCATAATGGGATTTACGATTTGAATGATTTCCTTGAGAAGCATCCCGGTGGAGCCGAGTGGTTGGAGCTCTCTAAGGTAAATTGAATTACCGCTGAATTGTCTACTGCAGAAACCGGCGCGATGTTTTTCAGACGGATTTAATAAATCAGAGACAAAGTGATGTCCATTTTGCTTATGAATTTCAGTTTATTTTTAGATTGAAGCGGTATTTTGCTGTTGTAATTGAATTTGCTTTTTTTACGTTTTTATTTCACTTCAGAGAGTGTTTTAGATGAACGGGAACAAGAAGAAAATGTTTATTTTCGTAAGATTACTGATAATGTTAGGTGATAGGCATCGACTTTATTTTGCCTTGTGCAATTTATAGCATTAAATATTCTAGAGAAGTTTCGGTAACCGCTACCTTTCTCGTGGACTATTTTAAACAGTATTTATTTTGTTTCAGGGTACCGATATTACTGAAGCGTTCGAGTGTCATCACCTCAATCCATCCGTGAACAAAATACTCGAAAAATACTACGTTAGAGAGGCAAAGACTCCACGAAACTCACCGTTTACCTTTGAAGATGATGGATTCTACCGCACTTTGAAAAGAGCTGTCGTAGAAGAACTGAAGAAAGTACCAAAACATGTTCCAAATTACGCCAACATGATCACAGATGGGCTTTTTGTAACACTGCTCGTGTCTTCAGTACTTTCATGCTGGCTTAAAGATTATTGGGCGGTGATGGGGTCGTACTTGGTTGCCTCTTTGTCCTTGGGATGGATGACGGTGGCATCCCATAATTATATCCACAGAAAGACTAATTGGAGGATGTATTTGTTCAATTTCAGTTTATGGTCTTACAGGTAATTTTTTACACTTTTTAACAACTTCTCAATATATACATTTAAAATGTATCACAAATTCATTGTCCAAATTGTTTTCGAAAAGTAATACATTAACTTGGCCATAAATATAAGTTCACTAACATAATTTAATTTTACAGGGATTTTAGAGTATCGCACGCTCTGTCGCACCACCTTTACCCGAACACCCTTATGGATTTAGAAATCAGCGGCATTGAGCCTATAGTATTTTGGAATCCGCGGAAGAAGCCGATGTACGCTAAATTTGCCTTTTTGATTGAACAATTTACATTTCCATTGATGTTTATTTTGAATTTCTTAAAACGGTAAGTGCTGTTTAAGTATAATTGAATTATTTTTTGTTAAAACGAAGGAACGAAAACGTCATTATGCAAAGATTATAATGTGCATTGGATTAGTTATAGAAAACCATTAATTTTAGACATTGTTGAACATTACAATTAAAGCTACCTTAATGTAATTACCACTATTTTCATTCTTCTCAATTTTTAGGAAAGTTTTACTTCTGTTCTTTCTTGTTGTGTAGAGTTTTATGCGACTTTTAAAACAGATTATAGTTATTGTTTATACGAGTATTAGACTGCTGTTTTTTTATTAACCACAAAATTTAAACTTATAATTTAATTCAAAACTTATTTTAGGTTATCAATGAATTTCCGTCGAAAAGGCTTCTTCACCCAACATTATCGATGGCACGATGCTGTGGGTTTGTCTCTGCCGGTTTGGATGTGGTTTGCCAGCGGCTGTAGTTTCTACGATGCTATCGTCATGTGGCTCTGGATTGTCTGTAGCGCTAGTTATGTGTTCTTCAGCATTGGATCTAACGCTGCGCATCACCACCCTGACATATTTAAAGATGGTGATGAAGTCAGGTATTTAATTAACAACATTTCTGTTTTATTTTATTGCAAGATAGATAACGAGGCCTACGGCCTACCTGATGGTGAGCAGTCACCGCCGTTCATGAACCTCTGCAATGCCAGGGCAATGAGGGGCCGTTATCTATCACCTACCCATAAAGGAGTTTTCTTGAACCTCATGGTTCTCGTTCTTTAGATTCTTAGTCGTTTTCTTTTGTAATTTTATTAACTCCCTAGTATGTAAAGAATTTTTAGGATTTAAAAAAAAATTACGTCATAAATGTTATACCTGTACCTAATGCGTTTTGAAGTTAGCTTTTAATCATGACTTACACAATTTGCATATTCACTTTGGAAATACAATGCGATGTATGAAATTTAATACACTGAGCACCAGGTAGACCGCTTGTTTAGCTATTAGGCAGTAAAAATATAAGGTAATCGATTGAATCATATAAAAACCTTACATATAAAAATAAACGTGCATTTCTACAACAATATGTTACATCAGATCGTAAATCTTTGATCAAAACATCTCGTCAAAAATACCTCAAAAAGATTCTCTACTTGCCCTAAAAAGTGTAACAACGTCGTTTACTAAAGACGCAGAAAAATATGAAGGGAAACGTGTGCCGAAACTAGCCGTATCTTTATTGCTCAGTCGTAAAACAGCTCCCAGTTTACTATATAAACTGCACCACTGATAATAAATATAACCTTTTTACGTTCTCAAGTGAAACTTAATAAAAATGGTAGGAAGTGCGAATCAATCTGGCGATAGTTTAATAATGTGGAAAATTTTCGTTTAGGAGTTTAGAACTTTTTAAATTGAGTTTAATGCTTAAAGAATACTTGTAGGAGTATCTGTAGGTATAGAATTTATTGATGATGAGTGTCAAGCGCAGTGTGGGACGACCAGTTGCAAGGTGGACGGATGATCTTGTTAAGATCGCAGGAACACGCTGGATGCAGGCCGCTACCAACCGGTCGCATTGGAAATCTTTGGGAGAGGCCTTTGTCCAGCAGTGGACGTCAACAGGCTGGTAATGATGATGATGATGAGTGTCATAATATCTAGGGAATGGAATTTTTTACAAAAAAAATAAAACAGCACAATTATCAATTAGAAAGTGATTCATAAAACTAAAATTATAAATCGAAATTGTGTAATTACTATTTACATCTTTCAGTCCTTTTAAGATTATTAATATGTACTTACATTGAAATAAATTATCATAAACAATAATATATAATGTTCTAAATGTAAATCTACATGAGCTCCATTTAATGTGTGATTGCCACAAAGCACGTCCACATTTAACCCTTAACACGCAAATTGGGTACTTGAGTGGTAAACCTCTATTTGTCATTTTAGGGACGTGACACCTGACTGGGGCATGCATGAGCTAGAAGCCGTGATGGATCGCACCGACATTAACGGGAATCTCTTCAAAGTGATGACGTTTTTCGGAGACCATGCGCTCCATCATATGTTCCCGACTTTAGACCACGCGGTACTTCCTTACTTGTATCCTGTTTTCTTAGATCTGTGCGAAAAGTATCGCGCTAACTTTAGGATGACGTCATCTTTGGATCTGTTTCTTGGTCAGATCAGGATGACTCTTAAGACCGATCCCAATCTGTTAAAGGATTCCAAGTAATATTCGAAATTTAAAACAAAATCTTTATGAAAGTTGTCTAAATTATTATTTCAAATATTGTAATGGTTCACGTACACGTGCTTAGAATATTATTAAGTAAAATTTTGTTATTTTAATGATAATAAGATTGACTAAAATTAAGGTCATTAGTTCAGAATTAAAAGATAAAACGTTATTAATTTATATAACACTATGTTTTTCGATGTGATATTTATAATTGTTTTTAAACGAACGATAAAGAAATAATAAATGTTCGGTCCAAAACATATTGCTATGAAGTTGTTTTTTTTTTAAACACAATCATGTCGAGTATTTTAAAACATTTGAAACAACTTTTTGAGAACATCGTTACAACTTGTGACTAGAAATTCAAAAATGTTTTACATTTACGAATATTCTCGTTTTAGATTTATTTCAAATTTTCGACAAATACAATTTAAAAATATTTTATTAATCCTAAAAGTATTATGTAAAAACTTCGATCATTAAACTGTAACAAGTTTTATAATAACTGTAAAAAGTTAGATAGAAATTTTCGTTCGAATGCGTGATATCTTACCCTAAATCTATGTCTCATCTTTTGAGAGTACCTATCTAAAGTAACAAGATTTTAAATTTGAAGTATTGATCAGAGAAACCTGTGAATATCAATGAGATGAATTTAGATTGCTTTTTACGCGTGCAATATTCAAGTAACGAATTTGTTTGATGTCAATGATTTAAAACGAACGCGAACATATTCAAAAATTTTTTTCAAAAGAACTCTAGACTTACATTGAAACAAATCAACCACTCTATGTGAGTAGTGGCATTCAATTTATTTGTATCTCTAGTAGCTGACCACAATCTACATTATTTGCCAAAGTATGTACCTACATATATTCGTATACCTATATGAACTGCCATTTAATGGTAAGAAGTAAGCGTTGTTCGTCCACCTTCACTTTGCAAAAGACCTCTCTGAACTATTACTGATCAGAATTATAACGGATAAGTTTGACTGGTCCTGATCGGTAATCCCTTAACCACATTACTGTACAGTTAAACATGCTTTCAAAGGATAACAGTTAGAAGTTTAACTGTCATAGTTTGTTACAAAAAATATTAATTTACCCAACATCAAGATATTTCAAGAGTAATCTCAATTTTCATCATCACTCAGCTTAAGTACTCACCAAAATTATTTTTCTAGTACCTACAAGCTTCCAAAAATTCGTAATAAACCAGCTAAATTACAAACCTCGAAACTTTAAATGAAATGCGAATATATATTATGTAAACGTAGCTACTATATTAGGTGAGGTCGTTTTCAGAAATTTCATAAATTAAACCCAAGTTTAAGTAAGTGGCACTTAGCACGCGTCGGGGGTTGTCACTGTAATTTTAATATTAAAACGTTTCGCAGATAAAAAAGGTAATAGTACCTTTAACAGCGACAGTAATAAGTTTTATTTTATTCTACATTTTAAGTTACAGTAGATTACAGGTAGGGTTAATATTTGTACTATTTTTAATGTGTGACATTTGGCTTTACCAACAATGTTATAATATTGTTGATAATATAAGTTTGGTACAATGATTTCTCTGAATATTAAAAAAATTAAATTATAATACTTAGATATTTTTTTAAATTACAATAATAATTACTACGCATAGTAATTGTGTAAATGATGAAAATAGCCGCGAGTATTTAAAGAAAGTTAGTTAGAGATGTATCTTAAATTAAATCTTGAACTAAATGAAAATATATATTTTTTAACAAAACTTTTCTATTCTTTGTGTTTAGGTCTGTGAATTCAATATACCAAATAGAAATAACCAAAAAATAAAACGTCATATTTTTGAAAACACAACTCGAATTTACAGTTTGTAAATATAAATCCATTGAAACAAACAAAAATGGATTTGGAATATCCGTGCCACAGGTACAAAATGGAATCTGTTGGATAAACAAAATCGTTAGTTTGCAAATAAAATAGTAAAAACAAACACAGCGTCGATTTGATGGAATAACTAATCCGACGGGTGAAAATCCTGGTCGATGTAGTTGTTGGAGTAGTATTCAATATTTTGGCATTCCTCGTAAAACGTTCCGTAAATTAATATTGTGAAGCTAAACATTTCATGTTATAATATCATATTTTGAACGATCGAATCACATAGATAGAATTTTACTATTGGTTTTATAATTATACTTTCAGATTGTAACTTACCTATGTACCTACTAAAATTCTCAACTAATAATAAATCTTTGTTGGTAATCTTCTCGGCTTAAGGCTTAAAAAGCATACAAATTAAACACGTAAATTATAAGGACATAACCGGCGTAAAATACCGAAAGATTAAAATCTTGCAATCCTTATTTACGGTACCACCTTAACAAGCTCAATTTACTCTCGGCCCCTTGACGTGGCTTGCAAATATAAATTTTGTTGAATTATAAACGGCTGGCCGAGGTACAGACGAGTCGGCCCATTAAGTCCACAGAAACATCTTCATCCTAGTCTAGTCTGTATAATTAACAGCGAGGAATCTCGGAACCTAAATAGAATAAACTGAACTGCGGAGTGCGACGAGTTAATGAAAAATATTAGGATGATGTCTGTTTGATGAGATTTTGTGAAGTTGACTAATATTTTTAAAGTTTTTTGTACCAACTTCCAAAAGGAAAGTGTTCAAAACTGTTGTATTTTATTGAATGTTAGCGTATAAGTTTTGTCTGGGAAAACACTATCGGATAATTTTTTTTTTAATAATTGTATGTGGTGGTGCTCTTCGTGGGATCCTACTTAAATTTTATAAATATCTCACAAGTAGGTATATACGATTTACTTTTTAATATGTTATTGTTTTGCCGGAAAATATAATAATTATGATCAATTACTACCACAAACTATAATAAATAAACAAACTATAGTAAATATTATCCACTGCCATCGCTATTTAACAACCATACAAAAGTAACGCTCCCAAATATTTTAGCTTGACCAGTTAAAGTAGTTTCACGCACCGTAGCCCGTTTCCTTAAACAATCGCATCGAGTATTCAGGGCAAGGGGCTTGAAGAGGACCGATTTGGCAGACTTTGGCAAATGGATGCGGCCGCAGTAACAAAACGTTACTGTCCAACATACAGTGAACTAACCCACACATCGATTTGAAGCCGGCAATTTAATTTCTTGTAACGGTGTTTGGTTCAAACCAATTTCGGAACGAAAGTAGTTGTCTAATGCTCTCATTATTTTGGACGGTTCCATTTTCACTGTGTTTTGTTTAATTATTTTGTGTCATTGGCTGATGTTCTACTACTATTCTTTGAACTTCTACACCTTTGAACGAGATGCCTTTATTTTCAAAACTATAATTTAGTCAAAGAACACAATGTTGTTCGAAACTCGTAGAACAAAAACATTATAAAGACAAATTTATGAAGATTTGTTTATCAAAAATGAAGCCTCAGTTACGAAAACAATGAAATGAAAGCGACAAGTAGAGATTTCCTAAAACATAAATATTTTGATGTACTCATTTTCGGATTCATCGGAACAACCCCGAGGGTCCGTGTTCTGGGATAATATTTTTATTCATTTTCAATTCGGCGTCCTTGAGGAGTTTTATTACAGCAACGCTCGCTTGATAGACGTCGTTTTTCACTGAATTTTCTTTCATCGTTTCTTTACCTATTACTCTGAATATCTATCTAGCGTTTCGATGCAAATTGCCTCCACTAGAGTGATGATTTATTTCTAGTAAAACGTGTATTACGTTGAATACTACTCTAAGTTTATGTATAATGTAGGTAAGATTTTTTTTTAATTGTCATGTAGGCAGACGAGCCAACGGGCCACCTGGTTGTAAGTATATTATAGCCCGATAATAATCTGTATATTAAGATTAAGGTCACTGTGCAGTGCGTAAATGACTAGGTATATAGAATTGTAATAAATTAATTAATTTTTTTTATTTCTTTTCGTTTTAGGAATCTGGTTTAGATTTATTTATATTAATAGGTTTGAAATTTCATCCAACCTCTTCATTTTTATCATCTTCTCACAAGACGTACCAAACTACTAAAATTTTTCCATTAGATAAATATTGTTTCTGAACGACCATTATCGCTTTCCAAGCGTTATAATGCTGTCATAACATTTTTATATTTTTAATATATACCGTGGGGACCAATTTATTGATATACATCATTGAGATAGCGGAAAGTTTTGACAGAAATTAATACAGGAAAATGTTGAGAAAAATACAATTTCCTTAGGGCTGGATAAATCGTGTTTTGAGATGTTACGGTTTTCGAGACGTGTACCGAAAATACGTATCCATACCCTCCCCTAATTTAATATTGGAAAACATTATCTGTTTTTATTAGGATCGTGTTTTATAAAATAACGGTTTATAAATACGGAGTGCAGAATTAAATTTTGAAAAGATAAATTTGTTGGGTCTGCTGCGACGGGGGAATAACAAAAATGTGATTTATTTGGCTGCTGTAGCTATATAGCTAGCTTGATTTTTTTTTCCAAATATTATTGTATGAAGTGCACCAAAACTAAAGTTTACAGTCATATTCGATATTATTACGCATCTTGTTAGAAACGGTTACTTTAGTCATTTAATTTTTTATTAGGTAAACGAAATACAGATTTTTTGATTTTTTTACTTTATCTTGCGATTGTTCTTAACTAATACCATAAAATGACTGAGCATGAATGAGAGTTACTCGTGAGTCGTGTGGGAGACGTCGGTCCTTCTCAGACCCCATAGTAATCTATTTGCCTCTTCAACTAGATTTATTAGAACCCGCAATATATCTGTTAGTCTGTTATTCAAGGTCAACCAGACGCCATGAAATATTTTTTCAAGCTCTGAGTACTTACTAGATGACCCGCGCAACTTCGTCTGCGTTACAAAGGGGTTCAAAAATTGTAGCCTATATAGGCACGTGCCGCCCGGCGCAAACAACTACGACCCTGCATTTTAAATTTGTAATATCTTCGGTAATATTCACTTAAATTACATGCTGTAAAAAGCATATTGATCTATAATAAATGCACAATTTATTTAAGGTACTTAATTGGATAAGGATTAATGCTGTATTGTTTAAAATCACTTCGTAAATAACCATTTTTTAGTAAAGAATAAAAATGGTTATGCTGGGTTATCCCTAAGAGATAGACATATACCATCGCGGACTTTTTTGTTGAACTTTTTAAGGTGAACAATACTGTAGTACATTATTTTGGTCTATCTCGTAGGGTTCAGCCAGCGTTTGCAATATAAGCGCAAAAAACGTGCTTATTTACGACATCACATTAGAAACCTTTAAATTTATCAGTGTTTTTCTACTATATTATGCATTTATTATACATACAAACCTTCCTTAAGAATCACTCTATCTATTAAAAAAAACCGCATCAAAATCCGTTGCGTAGTTTTAAAGATCTAAGCATACATACAGACATACAGTGAAAGCGACTTTGTTTTATACTATGTATTGATAAGTTTATGTTTAGGCTGAAAGTTACGATTTGGCAAGTTATTGGTATGCAGCGACATAAAATTACAATACTTTATGTGCAACAATTATGAACATTTAGGAGAATATTGAAAATAGAGCGATACGTGATGATACTTCTACTCAATGGAAGACTGAAACCGCTTGACCTGTTGGTGTTTTAATAAAAATGCAGAAATGTTTGATGGCAGAACAGAAATAGTACTATCCTCCACACGCCCTATCATAAGTAAAAAGCCGAAGCGTACACAAGTTCGTATGAAAAATTTAATAGTGCCCTCCGAGAACGGATGCAATATTCTACAGCAATCTCATACAACAGTTTTCTGGTGTAGAGGCTGCAATGAATGTAAATAGTCGTAATGTGGAGTTTCGATATTGGAATTCTGCGCCTGCTATCTGAATTTATCGGTGCAAACACGGAACAAGCCCGACAGAAACTTTATAAGTTTCCATACGTAGTAGAATGGATTTTAAGTCTGCAAAAAGTTTGTTGATATTGTCTAGCAAAATATTCGTATTCTTCAGAGCTGAGCCCTCGTTGTAAAGATCATATTATCATAATGATTAACAGAATAAAACAGTTCACCTAAAACAGAGGAGGCCCCCGTTGCTGGCGTCCGTGGGCGTGACCACCTTCACTGAAGGATAACCCCACACGTGGCCTCCGGGTGGTGCCAAACAGCAACGGGAGAGCGGCCGTGAGGTTGGGTGCCCGGGAGTAATCGCACTAGTGCGATTACTCCCGCCGACTTCTCGGCGAGCGATGGACGTCGAGTCCATCGCTGAAGCCTGCACAGGGGTAGGCGACCAGGCCCCTGTGTCGGAGAATGCCACTGGCGTAGGGTCAGGGCGGGCATCGCGCGCGAGTACTGTCGCGAGCGATGCCTGCTCTGTCGAGCAGGGTGGGAGAGGCCGGCGCAAGCGGAAGACCGTGACGCGCCGGACCTCTGAAAGCAGTGGGCCTTCGTCCGCCTCCTCTGAAGAGGAGACGCCACGAGGACCCACGAGGCGAGCCTCCACCACCACTGAAGAGAAAAAGAAGGAGCCGCGGAAGACCGCCGCCTCACCGGCGCCGTCAATGGAGTCTTTCGCTTCGGCTCAGGCGACTGACGGGGAGCTCTCAGAGAGCCCCGTCGTCGTCCTGGAAACCATACGGCGCCAGGCCGCTTCTGCGGCCCAAAGTAAAACAATCCGGATGCGCCCGGCCTACGCGCGGTGGTGGCGGCAGGTGGCCGATGAGACCGAGAGGATAATGCCTACGGTCTCGGCGGCCATCAGTCGGGACGCCGCGCTGCGGTCAGAACTGCAGAGGTCGTCGGCCGAAGTAGCTCTCCTCAGAGAGAAGCTGGCGGCCTTTGAGCAGGCCGAGGCTGAGCGTGAACGCGGAGCGGCGCGCGCCCCACGAAAGGCGCGGCCTACACCGCCTCCTCCTCCTCCTCCTCCGCCGCCGGCCAAGGCGCCGACGCGGGCCAAGGAGGCCGACAGCGAATGGCTGCCGGGGCGGAAGGAGAAACGGCTCGCGTCACCGCGAGCTAGGGTGCAGCAGACCGTCGAATCCCCGGATGAGATGGCTGCTCGCATCAGGCGAGAGTTGACGGCGGAGTTCGGCAAGCAAATTGCCGAACTCAGGGCTGAGCTTGCAGCCCTACGCGGTGCCACAACATCTGCGCCGCGTCCCGTCGCTCTCGCCCCACCGGACGTACACCCGGGTCCGGCACCAGCCGGTCCGACCCGGACCAACAAAAAGAAGAACGGGGGTGGTGGGGCTAAAACTGCTACGCCACCCCCACAACCTCGCCCGCTTCCCCCGCCTCCATCCAATATGGATGTGGGCTGGACTGAGGTGGTGAAGCGGGGTGCAAAGAGAGTAAGGGTCGATGCCACCCCGGCCCAGCAACCCCAAACCGAGACGCGGGCAGCGGCCAAGGCGACCCCTCAAACGCAGAGGGCGCCGACCGCTGCCCAAAACAAGAATAAGACTCCGGCGGCTGCGGCTGCTCCCCTGCAGGGTCGAGCACCCGCCGCCGGAAAGAAGAAGGCCAAAAAGGCCAAGAAGAAGCCGCGCGCGCCGCGGCGGGCTGCAGTGGTGGTCACACTGCTGCCGGCCGGCCAGGCGAAGGGGATGACCTACCCCGACGTCATGGCGAAAGCGCGTGCGGCCATCGACTTGGCAGCGATAGGGGCGGAGGATGGCCTCCGCATCCGGCACACGGCCAACGGGGCCCGATTGCTGGAGTGTCCCGGCGGCGCCGACAGTGGTGACGTCGCCGACCGTCTAGCATCGGGCCTCCGGGTCGTGTGGCCGGAGGAGGAGGTCAGGGTGCACAGGCCGGTCAAGATGGCCGAGTTGCGGGTGACCGGCCTGGACGACTGCACCACCAGGGAGGAGGTGGTGGCGGCCATCGCTGCCCAGGGGAAATGTGCCCCGGAGAACGTAGCCGTGGGCGAACTTCGCCGAGGCTACACCGGGGCCGGCTCCGTATGGGTGCGATGCTGTGAACTGCCGTATATAAAACCTTTAAAATACTGGCAGTTCGCGACGTTGCTACGCATGCGAATTTGACTTGTTATTACTATCAAATTAGAATTCACAATAAAAACATTGCTTACAATACTAAGTATGATATTTATTGAACTATATAATAAAAGTTAACATGGTAGCAGAGCGTTAATAAATAAACTAAATATATGTGAAATAATAGTATTAAAATGTCGAGTGCAAAAATCGATTCTCTAACTAGAGAAAATTATGACACATGGGTCATCCAAGCAGAGGCTATCTTAATAAAAAACAAACTATGGAAATATATCCATACTCCCATAAACGAAGACTCAGCAGAAAAAGATAAAGAAGGAGACAGACAGGCAATGTACGTTGCCACATGCAAAATTTGTAAGAGGAAAGGTAATATTTTTAATCAAAAATATCATAAAATATGCAGAGAATGCTGGAATAAGAAGCGTGAGACACATAACCAATGCGACAAATTTGAAAAATGCGACTGCCAGAAGATGAATGTCGTCGCTCAATGTCTCTACGCTGATAAGTCAAAGTTTGAAAACAAAGCTTGGATTTTAGATAGTGGATGTACTTCTCATATGAGCTATGAAAGAAACCTATTTACGGACTTGAAAACTATGGCTGGTAAATTACATTTTGCGACACAAGACTACAGTGCAACAATTGAAGGAATGGGTAATGTTTCATTCTTATCGCAAAACTGTAAACAAAGTATGGCTCGTACAATTTTGAAAAATACATTGTTTGTACCAAGTCTCAATACAAACCTTATGTCTGTAAGCAAGATGACAGATGCAGGTTGCACTGTTATTTTCTCTAAAAATACAGCCACCGTCAATAATCCTAGAGATTGCATTACACTAAAAGCATTTAAAGAGAAAGATGGTCTTTATTACATTAGACCACAGAAAATGGAATATAATAATAAACATGAGGCTACTAATGCTGCGATCAACGATAGCGATAAAGCTAAAACTACAAAAACGACAAAATGCTCAAACATGAGCGAATGGCACAAAAAACTTGGTCATATAAATTTTCATGATCTAAAATTTGCAGCGGAAAATAACAGCTTCATGAATTTTAACTTAGATACTACTGAAAACTTACCTGAATGTGAAGCATGTATACAAGCAAAGCTGCATCGCGTACCGGTGCATCGAGGAAAAACCGAACAACGTACAACTACATTGTTAGAAATAATACACAGTGATGTATGTGGTCCGATTCAAACACCAACCGTAAATGGTAATAAGTATTTTGTTACTTTTATTGACGATTACAGCCGATATAGTCGTGTATTTATGATGAAAAATAAGAGCGAAGTATTAGAAAAATTTAAAGAGTTCAAAGAATTAGCAGAAAGGCACACTGAAACGAAAATAAAATACTTACAATCGGATAACGGCACTGAGTATATAAACAAAGAATTCGATACCTACCTAAGACAATGTGGAATATTACGAAGATTAACAGCACCACATACCCCTCACTAGAACGGAGTAGCTGAACGGAAAAATCGTACTTTGGTAGAAAAAGCCAGGACTATGATGGTTGACGCAAATACGCCAATGAAACTGTGGGGAGAAGCAATCCTGACCGCTAATTATTTGTCAAACCGAAGCATAAATAGCGCTATTAAAAATGAAACACCATTTGAACGATGGGTTGGTAGAAAACCTTGTATTAATCACCTGTATGTGTTTGGCAATAAAACTTATTAATTACCTTAAAAATATTAATATGAAAAAAATACCCTTGCAAAACCTGTGTGGCTTCACGCTTCATAAGGTCTGAGTGGTACTCGTCAATGGAAGCCAGTCCTTTGAACTTGGCTGCATAAAGAACTGTCTCGACGTTTTCTTTTTGTAAGGAAACACCCTGCGAGGATTGTGGGAAATGAAGACAATTTCCTACTCGGGAACGTCGTTACAGCCTTAGTTTCAGACAATATTGTTGCTTAAGCTCGGGTTTAGGAATAATACTGTCATACAGCTCCTAGACAGCGAATAGGAATAGAAATGTTGCCTTTATAGTCACGATGGTTTTATATTACCTTTACATTGTCAATAGACGAAATCGAATACTTTGTTTATAATATTCGGTCTGTTTTAGGTTTTTTTTTTTTTTTTTTTTTTTTTTTTTTTTTTTTTTTTTTTTTTTTTTTTTTTTTTTTTTTGTTGGAGGAAATCCGGTGAACACAAGTTTGAGAGAACGGAAAATTATTTATTCATAATGTTGTATTAAATTACTCAACTTTGGCTAATAAACTCGAATACTGGGTTAAATATTGTTGACCGGAAAATAAGTGAAATACGTAACGATAATAAACAAATGGAATTAAATATTTTATTTGAATTTTGAGTGAAATTGTTGTTATTTAAGCCATTTAATCTCATCGATTTTGCCAATTATGTCCGTGATTTTGTTACAAATCTAAAACCAGCTACTATTAGGGGAACCTTCAAACCCCACGTATCTGTGAAAGAAAGCAATAACAAAAACATAAAACTTATTCATTCTTCATCTACTCTTCTTCTTAATTCTTCACTTAGTTACCAATTAATAATTATTATTGAATAATTATGGTATCTTTTGAATGGGTTCATCTTTTGAATATACCCAATTGTAGGTTTCAATACTGTTTCCGGTATATTATGATTAATACGAAACGTGTAGAAATAAACCACAGAGTTGCTGTATCAAAAAAGTGAAATTCTTTACTTGTTTGTTGTTCTTTAATCATCTATATTTTGAGTTAAAATATTCCACTCGGAGCTTTTATAGGTTGTTTTTGAACTGCAAAGGACTCGGAGCGGTGGCAGGTGAATAGGGCACGTCTTCGCCCTCTAAAAGCTTTTGTCCAAAACGCATGTTTATTTTCTTAAAGTGCTCCCGGCTCTTACATAATACATATTTCATTCGCATGTAAAATTTACGAGCAACTGTTGCCCGGTGCCTGCGTCGGCCACAGCGCATCGTAGCCATCAGGGTCATCCGCGGGTACCGCACCGTCGCGTTTGAGGCGGCGTGCGTGCTGGCGGGGACGCCGCCCTGGGAGTTGGAGGCGGAGGCGCTCGCTGACGATTATCGTTGGCGATGCGACCTTCGCGCCCGGGGCGTGGTGCGTATCCTGCCGGAAGCGGTCCGGGACCGGAGGGTCCAATCTCGGCGGTCCGTAATGGAGTCGTGGGAACGGCGACTCGCTAACCCCACTTGGGGTCTGCGGACCGTCGAGGCGATCCGCCCCGTCCTCAAGGATTGGGTGGGTCGTGGCAAACGTGGACGCCTCACCTTCTGGATGGTGCAGATGCTGACCGGGCACGGGTGCTTCGGAAGGTATCTGCACCTGATACAGGCAGAGCCGACGACGAGGTGCCATCACTGTACGAGATGCGACCGGGACACACCAGAGCACACGCTCGCGCTCTGCCCCGCATGGGAGCAGCAGCGGTGTGTCCTGGTCCGACAAATAGGACCGGACTTGTCGCTCCCGGGCGTCGTGGCGTCGATGCTCGAGAGCGACGAGTCCTGGAAGGCGATGCTCGACTTCTGCGAGTCCACCATCTCGCAGAAGCAGGCGGCGTCGTGGGCGAGGGAGAGGGTATATTCCTCCCTCCGCCCAGCGATTGCCCGACGCCGCCGTCGAGCAAGGGGGGGAAAATCCTGGCGGGTATGTGGGAGTTGAACCGCACTAAAACCTCCAACCGCTCACACTCAGCGTCCGAACCCCGGCTGAGGCCAGAACCCAGCACGGGGTTATGAGGGACGGCGCGGTTAAATTTAACGAAAAATTGGATAAAGACGCAACCACAAAATACCCTTGCAAAACCTGTGTGGCTTCACGCTTCATAAGGTCTGAGTGGTACTCGTCAATGGAAGCCAGTCCTTTGAACTTGGCTGCATAAAGAACTGTCTCGACGTTTTCTTTTTGTAAGGAAACACCCTGCGAGGATTGTGGGAAATGAAGACAATTTCCTACTCGGGAACGTCGTTACAGCCTTAGTTTCAGACAATATTGTTGCTTAAGCTCGGGTTTAGGAATAATACTGTCATACAGCTCCTAGACAGCGAATAGGAATAGAAATGTTGCCTTTATAGTCACGATGGTTTTATATTACCTTTACATTGTCAATAGACGAAATCGAATACTTTGTTTATAATATTCGGTCTGTTTTAGGTTTTTTTTTTTTTTTTTTTTTTTTTTTTTTTTTTTTTTTTTTTTTGTTGGAGGAAATCCGGTGAACACAAGTTTGAGAGAACGGAAAATTATTTATTCATAATGTTGTATTAAATTACTCAACTTTGGCTAATAAACTCGAATACTGGGTTAAATATTGTTGACCGGAAAATAAGTGAAATACGTAACGATAATAAACAAATGGAATTAAATATTTTATTTGAATTTTGAGTGAAATTGTTGTTATTTAAGCCATTTAATCTCATCGATTTTGCCAATTATGTCCGTGATTTTGTTACAAATCTAAAACCAGCTACTATTAGGGGAACCTTCAAACCCCACGTATCTGTGAAAGAAAGCAATAACAAAAACATAAAACTTATTCATTCTTCATCTACTCTTCTTCTTAATTCTTCACTTAGTTACCAATTAATAATTATTATTGAATAATTATGGTATCTTTTGAATGGGTTCATCTTTTGAATATACCCAATTGTAGGTTTCAATACTGTTTCCGGTATATTATGATTAATACGAAACGTGTAGAAATAAACCACAGAGTTGCTGTATCAAAAAAGTGAAATTCTTTACTTGTTTGTTGTTCTTTAATCATCTATATTTTGAGTTAAAATATTCCACTCGGAGCTTTTATAGGTTGTTTTTGAACTGCAAAGGACTCGGAGCGGTGGCAGGTGAATAGGGCACGTCTTCGCCCTCTAAAAGCTTTTGTCCAAAACGCATGTTTATTTTCTTAAAGTGCTCCCGGCTCTTACATAATACATATTTCATTCGCATGTAAAATTTACGAGTTCTGCAAAATTTGTTGTAGAGTAACTCAAGTATTACACTTTCGAGTGTGCGTCTAGACGAGTCTGATATTCATAGTAAGTTGTTTCAAAGGTAGCTTCTGTGTATATGAATCATTTTGTTATTTTCGATTGGATCAATATCGAAAATGAAAGAAACTAAACATACATTTTGAAAATAAAGTTACCTAAGGCTTTTTTTTTCATATAAGATTTCTATAAACAGTTTTCGTCGCGTGACTCACTCAAAAATAGCTCTTTAAAACATTTTTTCGTGTTTTTTCCTTCATATTTGGCAACAAGTCCATTCCAAGATAAGTCCAAGGTAAGCTTTTCTACTAAACTCTATCAATTCCTGGTTCTGATCATGAAGATCTATTTTATGAGCCGGATTAAACTTAACAAGTTGTGCTAGCGTTTCCAATCGATTTAGATTATATTGCATAGTACTATTACATTCAATAGACTTCACAGAAGTTCTGTTTTGCTCTGTTAATTGTTTATGGCAATTGAAAGTCTTCAATCTAAAGCCATCAAAGCGTCAATATCGTCGGCTTGACACAAAACATCAGCGTGAAAATTCTCCTCAATTAGTCAGCTTAACTTTATAACGCGTCTATAATGAAAGCAATTTACCCGAAAAGCCAATTTGGTAATCACAAACGGCATTCATTTGAATGTAGGCTGTATAATTGAGAGCGTTAATGGAATAGTAAAAAGGAAACGTTTTAGCCGCCTCGTCACAAACTTGTGGAAACGTCGGTTCGAAATTTCGTCTGTTTCAATTGTGTACTTAAATTAGAGTGTTGTAAATTTTGTGACGATTTTGAAATTATAAGCTTTTTTCTTTGATGGATTGAAAGAAGGTTTAGTAAACCTATGCTAAAGATTTGTCTCTGGCATAAAAATGAGACGGATGATCTATTCACGATGTGTTTTTACAATCCTCAAGTAACCTGCCAGCAATATTGTGTAGTGCAAAGCTCAGCATATTACGCGCAATTTTTACAGAAAATATTATGATTGGATGTAGTTATGTAGCCTGATCCTTAAATCTTTAAGGATAAAAGTAAGAACTACACCAAATGTGAAACGAAAGTTCAAAATAATTTGCTTTTGGTTATACAAATGATATTTTTATAAAAGGAACAAAATTAAATTTAATGTCAGAAGTTTTTACACTATACCGTATTCATAGGAAGTGTGCACCAGTAAGCTCAAAATGAACTTATTTTTTCAATCAATGAAAATCCACGAGATTTAAAAGAGCAACTTACTTATTTGATTTTATAAAAATAAATTATTCTCTCCACGCAATCTTTATTGGAGACGGAATGAAAGATTGTACAAAGAAAAAGCTTTCAATTTAAAGTCGAAGTTCATGTCGCAAAGCTAATCTAGACACATTTTGTTTGGCAGTGTAATTTATAAGTCTACAAATTGAAATCTACAGTGACACCAAATGATTTTCACTTAACCTTGTTTTATATTAAAATACGAAATAATAGTTATTGTGGCCTAAAACATTTAAAATACTGTTACAATAGTAATATCAAATTTACTATTTTAACGCAATCTAGATGAACTCTCAAAGTAGGTACTATAGTATACTGAAATATCATTTGAATATATGTTAGAGCTTTATTAGTTCTTGGACCATTTTACATTCAGAAGATATTTTTGAATCGTAAGTTGAGCAATAAATACCCTATAATGTCATAAGCACTCATACACTGTATAACATTATCAAAAGTTTAATGTCGATGTTACAAATGCATGTCTGTAATGCCTTGTTGAAGGTAGTGTAAATCTTAAATAAATAGATTTTACTTCGTAATAAGCTAAAAGCTAATTCACTGAAACAAACAACTGTTTGGTAATCAAATGAGCATCGGTCGATACACCCTTAACTTAGTGGAAATATCGATATCTACTCGTGGTGCATACTGCATACATTATGCAAACACGGTCCTGTGAAAGCTACGGATAGCGATTTCACGTTTCATGACGTGGAGAGGAGACTGTTGAGAAACATTCAATAAGTTGGATTGTTCATGTTTACATAATAATATATTGTTTTGTATTCTTATAGTTTTTTGCAATAAAAGTTAAAATTTGGCATTGCTTAGGTCTATAGGCAGTATTAGGCAGTACCTAACCACGTATCGTCTGTTAGTTCGTTGGCCTCTGAGAAATATAAAAAACTAGATGACCCTCGCAACTTCGTCTGCGTCATAAAGGGGTTCAAACATTACTCGCAATGCCGTCGAGTTATTATTTTCGCGGCTCGCTGAGTCCCACATACTCATTGCGTTTTATACTCGTAATAACTTCTAAACGAAAAGTCCGATTGGAATAAAACAAAAAGTAAGTTAATTCTACATTAATACTCTTGATAACAAAATACTTAATTTGGATAAGGGTTAATATAACGATACTCATTTAACGTTAAATTCAATCTCGGAACGAAATATTAAATTTTAAAAACATAAAAGTGGTTATTGTGACTAAATTATGATAGTTACATATATGCTGTCGCAGACTTTTTTGTTTGTCTCTAAAAGACCTAAAAACCCGTAGTACATCATTTTGTTCTATTGTCAATAGTTTTAGCAGCGTACGCATAAATAGGTTTACGATTTTTCACCTTTTGTTACATATTCGATATTTTCATGCGGATCCCTAATTTTTTTGAAAATAAAATATAGCCTATAACCTTCCTCGATAAATGGACTTTCCAACAGTGAAAGAATTTTTGAAATCGGACCAGTTGATCCTGAGATTAGCGCGTTCAAACAAACAAACAAACTCTTCAGCTTTATAATATTAGTATAGATCCCTTTCCCTGAAGGTTTCGGGGCGGGCGCTTAGTAGACCGAGCGTATAGCTCGTGAAGAGAAGCTCTCTGAAAACATATGTATAGATGTAAATAGTTAGGTTTTATACAGATTGTAGCATTACATTTGTAGCGAAATTATAATAATTATTAACGAAAAAAAAAAGATTCACGTTACTTAGTAAAAACTTAATTTCTTTTCATAACTTTCCTTAACGAGAATTCTGAAAAAATATATAACTAAGTGATTTTGTCTTAATGAAATCATTCTACCACAATACCTCAGTAATCATGACTTCAATGGAGATTATTCTAACATTTTTTTCACATCAGAGACCGATAATTTTAGTCTCATTGCGTGTCGCCAGTTTGATGAAGATTACCTTTTTAATTTCGCTCTGGCAAAGGCCTCTTCATGGTAATTAAATTAGAGACATTTAATAAAACCGACTCAGAAATTACTGTGATGGAAACTTGATGTCTTGGTTTATCAATACATAGTATAAAACAAAGTCGCTTTCGTTGTATGTCCGTATGTTTGCTTAGATCTTTAAAACTACGGAACGGATTTTGATGCGGTTTTTTTTAATAGATAGAGTGATTCTTAAGGAAGGTTTGTATGTATAATAAATGCATAATATAGTAGAGAAACACTGATAAATTTAAAGGTTTCTAATGTGATGTCGTAAATAAGCACGTTTTTTTGCGCTTATATTGCAAACGCTGGCTGAACCCTACTACCAAAATAATGTACTACAGTATTGTTCACCTTAAAAAGTTCAACAAAAAAGTCCGCGATGGTATATGTCTATCTCTTAGGGATAACCCAGCATAACCATTTTTATTCTTTACTAAAAAATGGTTATTTACGAAGTGATTTTAAACAATACAGCATTAATCCTTATCCAATTAAGTACCTTAAATAAATTGTGCATTTATTATAGATCAATATGCTTTTTACAGCATGTAATTTAAGTGAATATTACCGAAGATATTACAAATTTAAAATGCAGGGTCGTAGTTGTTTGCGCCGGGCGGCGCGTGCCTATATAGGCTACAATTTTTGAACCCCTTTCTAACGCAGACGAAGTTGCGCGGGTCATCTAGTTAAGAATAAATTCGAAGTTACGTTTAGCCTTCCAAATAATTTAAGAGTACTGAAAGAAATCATTTATAGGGTCAATATACTTCTGAACCTTCCTCTTGAGTCACTCTATTAAAGAACCGCATTAAAATCCAATCCGTGGTTTTAAAAATAAAATTATACATCAAATCCGACTACGGGAAGCTACTTTATTTCATGTTCTCAAAGTTTAAGTAAGAAACTGCACTAGTAAAATTATATTTTCAATTTGCTTTACCCTACATAATAATTTTATAATTAAATATTTGAAGTCGAGAGTAATAATAACGTTCATTAAAACCAGAAGCCTTACTTCCTTTATGTATTAAGTAACAACAACAAATTCAAATTAACATTCTATTTGGGTACTAAATTAATCAAAAGTTCAGTTTTGAATAGAAGTACTATGTGCTATTAATTTGGCGTACATTTAGTCTTTCATTTGGATTGTCGGGTTTTTGATTCGGTACACTAATTGCAGCAATCCACACAGATTTCCATTTTCAACTGCAATGCGGAAGTGAAACGTTTTTCATTACTTTTAATTGAGATTTTCGTCAATTTCATTTCTACTTTTGACTAATGACTATATATATTCAATGTTTTTTCTCACATTTCATTTCGATACTAAGACTAATTACATTTTCTTTACATTATAGAACTAGAAAAAAGCTTCAATAAGAATACACCTTTTTTAATTTATGTCTTACCGTCTATGATTGGAAACTATTGGAACGAAGTTCCTTATCGCGCGTTATCGAAAGGGGGCTAGACGGAAAAAAATCTTACGACACTTTTTTGTTTTAGATGATTATCGCTAGATGGCGCTGTGATCAAAATCTTTTAAAACACGTTCCTTATCGCGCGTTACGTTAGGAAAAAAAATATAAGATATCTTTTAATCGAAAGGAACTTCGTTCTATTCGGGTGTCCCATGTCACCTCTTAAGTTTTTTTTTTTTTATCAAGTATGTAATAAATTCAATTTGAATTAAAATAATACTATGATAGGTATCAAGAATTTTAAGTACAAATTCACGTTATTTGATAACATTTGTAACAATGAGCAAGTTTTTGTTTAATCTTAAGCGTTTGTTTATGGCTTTAATTTTTCACTTGCTTCCGTTGTTTTTAACACTCCTTTGTAAACCATAACTTTGTAACGTTTTTTTTCCTTTCTCCGGGTGTCTGGTTTCTTTCTTTTTATCTCCTATTGTTTCTAATTCTTTACTTTTAAAATTAAGGATCTTTTATTGTGTTAATCGCCACAAGATATATTATAATTGTTTTAGTGTTTTTAGCATTGTAGTTTATTTTTTACTTAGGTACTCGCGTGGGTAGTTATATGGTTACATAAATCTCCGCACCAATTGTAAATTTTAAAAATGTGCCAATTTACACGATAGATATAGGAATAACTATTGTACATTTTTTCCGGTAAACTATAAAGTGAGATTATCAAAATTATATACTTCGTTTAAATTCTAGATATAACCTATTTTAAATAATCTAGCAGACTTGAGAACAACGGGCCTTTAGCATATCTAATATATAAAATTGTCGTGTCACGGTGTTCGAACTTGAACTCCTCCGAAACGGCTCGACCGATTTTGATGAATTTTTTTGTGCTTATCCGGTACTTATGAGAATAGGCCAACATCTATTTTTCATCCCCTAAATGTTAGGGGTAGTCCACCCCTAATTTTTTTTTTCGGCGCAGACGAAGTTGCGCGAGTCAGCTAGTTTTACTATAAGCAGCTATCTTTATAGTAGAAAATATATTACTTTTATGGTACGTACACTGTAAATTGATATTATTATGCGCCACTGCGGCTTCAAGATATGATATTCCAGAATTATCTTACGTCAGCTAAGAAAGTTTTAAACCTTAATAAATTCAATTGGTACCTATAGTGAAGTAAAATCAAAATTTCAATTTTTATTCCTTATAATAAAGTTTATTTCCTTTAAAGTGGAAAAATTGTGATTGAGTCTTGCACGTTCGTGACGGTTCCACTGGGTGTATGTTACGTGAGTTATAGACTAATAAATTATAGTTTTATCGGACCTAGTCGATTCTAGTACCTATTCTGTAGTTTATATTAAATATGATCTTTGATTTATTTAACAATAATATTGTAGAATATGTACTGAAATATAGAAACATATAATTAACAATAATATTTTACAACTTATAAACGTAATTATTGAAAGTAGCCTATGTAACCTACACTTTTTTTTTTGGACGATAGGAAATCGCCGGACTTCCACTAGCCCCGCGACTGGGGTAGGTGGGGGTTGAACCGCACTAAAACCACCCGCCGCTGACGCTCGACGTCCGATCCCCGGCCGGACAGAACCCGGCACGAGGCTGGTAGGGGTGACAGAATGCGTTCGCGATTGTTACTCACGTATCGCCCCGTCACCCCCGGACGTCGAACCGGCAGTCGTCGGTGAAACGACCACCGGCTCCCTCGGTAGGTGGGCCAAAAGCCCGCCGAGATGGGGCCGCGTGATGAAAGGTCTCCCTCGGCTCAGGCCGGGTCAGAACCAGCCTGGGTCGGGGAGCGCGACTTAATATAACCTACACTAGAAATAGTCCACTAATTCACAGTGCACAATCTACTATCTAGTGGAAGCATAATCTTCTAATATCCACTAGATATATAGTAAGTATAAAGCAGTTTTATTCTATTTATTTATTTGGATCATCTACAAAACTATAACTTGCAATTGATTTAAATTGTTCATTCAGAAATATCTGATCGAAAAAAACTTAAACGTACTTAAAAGATAGTGTCTTTTGAACACCGAATGAAATTCTGAATGAGACTCGCGATCTATCGGTCCCTGGGTCCAGAATACGTAAAATATGGAGCTATAAATTACTATATTATCGGACTGGGTCGTTTCAGGACTTCCTGGTTCTTCATTCAGGTGTTTTCATGTTTGAAATTAAGTGATAAAGTTCAAGTTAGTATTTCATAGAACGAATTCGTTTAAATTTGTATGGTGTAAAACTTTAAAGAAATCATAGCACTATAAATAAGCTTAAATGCAGTTAATGTTAGATTGTAACAATTTTTATACTTTAATAGATTATTTAACTCTTTTTTGTTAGTTCTTTTTATTACTGAATATAGTAAATCATTTTTTTCTTTTCTCCTTCCCTTACTTCCGTCCCATTTTTGTTATGAAACTGAATTAATTTCAAAAGAATTTTTATTGCCATTACAGAACCCGTCTAATGTGACGATAATATTTTAACAAGTGAAGTAGGCAAGTAATATAAAAATGAAGTGCTTACTCAAGAATTTCATTATTATCATCACAAAAGTAATATTCAAGATGGGTTATAATAAAATGGAGGTGAACGAGCATAAAGCCCTGCCAAGATTAATAGTATCATTAAACACAGTGCACTGGGTTCCAGGGAAATCAGTGAATCGCGAAAAATCCACGATCTTCCTTGAACACTGGTTTAACAAGGTTATTCCAGGCTTTTAGTTACAGTGTTGCTTCAAAGAGACTGCATAAAATCTTTACTTGAAACCAAGTTAATAGTTGAAATGTTTCTCTTAATCTTTGCTTGAAGTTTATTTTGTGAACGATCAGAGATTTCAGCTGATCTGCACTACAAGTTTACAACAATGTTACAATCTGGTACTACCATACGATTATTCCTATTTGAGATACGATAGAATGTGAATCCACAAAATATTATGTAATTGTAAATGTAGGTCAATGTGGAGATTATTATAATAATGATAGAATTTTCACTGTAGTATTTCACTGTAGTATACTCCAAGAGCAATCTATGAAAACAAACTCAAAGTGATGATGTGTGAAGAAAAAAGACCATCACAGACCGACTCAAATTATAAAGTGGCATTTTTGATAATGTTTTTAAATATTTTAATGTATTAATTTTCTCAAACGAAAACTACAGCCTCAAGTACTGAACCCACAGTATAAATTATACTGTGTCCGCCTAATGTAATTAGTCAAACAGTTCAGAGCAGGTCTCTTGGGCCTACTCAAGCTTTCTATCGAGCTGAGTCCATTAGTCAACTCAGCACAATGACTGATGCCCCAGTGACTGCTTTTCAGCATCAAGGCTAACCAGATTTGTAAGTCTAATATTCTTAGTCATGTCGTTCTTTTTTTACAAATAGTGTGATTAATCGTATTTTCAGTTTTCTCAATTTTGTAAAAAAATAAATTTGTGCTTTCATTAATCTTTAGTATTAAATTGAAGAATTACGCGGAAAGTTATACCTACAGATTGTAATTTTCAAAATTCTTTAATAATCTTTTATGTATCAACAGAAGCTGGCCTCGTACTTACGTATTCGCTACTTACTCTCAAATAAACTCTTAGCTTCTACCAAGACAATGAAGTAATGCAAATAAAACCTCGGAACTCATTTGTGTACAAATAAAGTTTATCTTGTGTGCTCGGAAACAGAAAAATTACATGAGCCATTTCTTGAAGTAGGTTACTGTTGAAAAATGGACGTTGTTAAGCGAAAGGATCCTCTAGAAAGATTTTTTCTGTCAGTTTTATGTATGATAGCGTAGTACATTAATATATATAAATCTTTCTACTTTATAACTAGCCACTATACACTGACGGACTGGCTTGTAGATAATATTGTGTAGTAATAAATTAAAGTTGGAGTATCTTCTGACACTTAGTTTTCGATTTATCTGTATTTAAACATAATTATTAGTAAATACTATATTACTTAATAAAGAGTCACGGAAATTATTTCTTATCCATTTAACACCATCAACTGCATTTTGCAGAAAGATCGAAGATACGTGAAGTTTCCTATCCGCATTACTGTTCTGTACAAGTATAATACAATAACAATTTCCTACTAGTTTATCACTAAAGTCGTTTTAATGGGGGCGGCGCGACGGGAAAGAGTGCCCAGGGAGTAACGCGTCGCGCCGTCCCTCAAAACCCTGTGCTGGGTTCTGGCCTCAGCCAGCACAAAAATCGTTTTAAAACCCACTTGCAATATCATTTTTTGAAACAAAGTGAATATAGTATAGTAATATTATGTTAATATCAGATAAAAATAAAATAAAATTTTTGCAGCTGTTGACAAGTTCTCATAAACATAAACTTTTAAATTAACTATAATATTATGACTTAAGTATATTTGATAAAACAAAGCGCCACGAGATACTGACTGATATGAAAACACACAAATTTAATCAGTAAAACTCTGTAGCTGATGCCAATATTCTGTTTGTTTTAAGCCGTGTGGTTTCAGGCGTGGTTTCCCCCGTAAATCGTAACAGTACGAACATTTGCATCCATTTCATGGTTCGTTATACTTTTTTCGACTAAAAAAGTAACTGTGCTCAGCCGTACAAGTTTTTAAATGCCCGCATTATTTAAATGTCTCCGTGCCAAATGTGACCTGGAGTAGCTAAAAGTTTTGAGAATACATTTTTAAGCAAAGAATGGAAAAGTGTGTTTAGGAACTCTATTTTTATTGCATTAGTAAGTAGTGTTTATGTCGCAGTGGGAGCTTGATTATTAACTCATAGATGTGCACAGGTCAAGAATTGCCGAGGTTGTAGTAGAAATATGTTATGTTGTTAGGTATATCTACGCTATTGCCTATTCTGTGTAATATGTTTTATGTCGCGTTTCCACAATGGCTCGCAAACGTCCAAAACGTATAAAACAAATGACGGTGACGGATGATCAATATGAAAGTTGGAAGTTGGCGAGTCAATATGGAAATGCGACATTAGACTTGTCGCTCTAACATTAAACTTGGTCCTACTGTCATGAAGTCATCATGTACGTTTTGAGGATATTCGATTGAAAATATAAATTGTTATTAGATTTTGTTAATCGTATATCTCTTTCAAATCAGCATTATTATTTAGGAATCACAATGTGGCAAAATAACATGTTTTAAAACATTTCAATTACGTATTCGAGAACATTGCTTGTTCGTTGATCTTGTTTGTTGTTTTGGTCTAATTTATTTTAAGGTATTCAGTGAAACTTGGATCCATAAGTAAAAGCAAGAAATTAGCACTTTAGTCTAGATTCCAACAAAAGTTCCACAACTTTTGCTTTTATATAGTAAAGTGCTTTTCGAGTTTCAAGTTAGAAATTTAATTATAGTGATTAACTGATTTGCGGTTATGCTTTGTGAAATATAATTTTATGTTAACGAAAAATGATTATTTACATAGGTTTTTTAAGCGATTTTTAATTTGATTTTAAAATTGAAATAGTTACTTCAGATTTGTTAAATAAACGAGAATAGAAAGAAAGTAGAATGTTTTTTAGAATGTTTACAAAGGTACTAGGCCTAATCTTTATTTATTCCTAAATTGAACTTCCCAAATAACTTGACGACAATGACAGAGTCAAATTGAGAAACTTATAACCTTTTTTGAAGTTGTAAAATGCTAAATATGCTTAATGTTAATTAAAAAAACAAAACAGTACATCTAACCCAACCATATGGAAACTTTGTACCAAAGAAAACTTCGGTACCCCACACGATAATATTAATATACTAGAAAAACAAGTAGCCAACATAAGCACAAGAAAGGTCGAATAAGTTGTTTGTCACTCAATCCAAGTAACAGATACACCAGTTTATGAACTCTTCAAAGGAACCGACTCATTCATTCCAACAAAAGCATTTACCCCGCCAATGCCTGTTACTCGTAATTGAATTCAAGAAAGAAGATAGAAAAAAAGTATGGACGTGACGGGAAAGCTGGATTTTGTACTATCAACACTTGTTTTGTAAGTCAATGAGCAGTTCTTGTCCGGCATAGAGACCCAAAATAAATCTTGCCAATGTTTATTTATTTACTAGTGAACATGTAAGCTTTGATGATATTTGGGAAGCATTTTTTGATACATAACTCTAGTCTTCGTAATATCAGTATCAACATAAAATCTATTTTTCAAATTCATACGAGTATGCATAAAATCATTACTGTTAATACATTGACATATTAAACCAATAAAAATTAATTTAATTAACGATTTACCAACAAAAACTAGCAGTTCCTTAAATAAGTGTAGAATCATTCTTAACGACAATTATTTGAAATAATAATAATGGGAAGGAAGGAATAGATTTTCTCTTTTATACATCCCTTTATGGCTACTACGTTTCGATTAGCTAGCAGCTAGCTAGCCCCGTGTACAGCAAAATATTCTCTAAATTGGAACTCGTAGTCTCAGAAATAAGCGCTATCACCAAGATTATGAATTAAAATATTTTAAAATGTAACTTCGAAATGAAATGAAGCATGATTTTATTTTGTACATTCATTCATGATCCTTTCAACATTCATTCACTATTTCTCTTTAATTACGGCTCCCGCAGTTTTTGTTTGTCCACAAAACATGTCGACAGCACTCGCAGTGCGGATAAATCAGGAAACTTTTGTAGCAAGATTTTTTGTGACAAGTTTTTCCTCTTCCGCGAGTTATATTTTTATTTCATTCAATTACATCGATATGAATTTTGGGTGTGACGTATTGTAATATTATGCGACGGAAAGGATGATTTCTCTGTAGCGTGTATAGCAAATTGTTTTCGTTGTTCTAGTTGTTTATAGCTAAGGAACACAATTAAAAACATGAGAGGTGTCAAGGGACACCCGGATAGAACGAAGTTCCTTTCGATTAATTAGTGAGGGAATTGTAATATATTTTTTTTAAGTTATAATAATTAGTTAGTTTAAAACGTCTGTCTCTCTTTCTCTTTCTTAAACTAACTAATTATTGTAACCTAAATAAAATATTTTTATCACAGCGCCATCTAGAATTAATTATATAAAACAAAATAAGGAATTGTTTTAAAAGATTTTAATCACAGCGCCATCTAACGATAATCATCTAAAACAAAAAAAGTGTCGTGACAACTTTTTCATAAGAATTTCCGTCTAGCCCCCGTTCGATAACGCGCGATAAGGAACTTCGTTCCAAAAACAATTAAAATGTTTATTTTCGTCACGTTTAGTGTCGTGTGACCGAAAGTAGTTTGCCTTCTTTTTATCTTAATTTTCAAAATATTTTTGTGGAAATTAATTCAATATCAGTGACTAAAAATGGTGAAATCATTGTGATGAACGCATATTGGAGTAGAATTTAAATCTTTTTAGGAATATGTGATGGTAATTCACAGGTTAGTATGATAGACTATATCATTTTACTGAGGAAAGTAAGTGTTGCTGTGAAATGAACTTATCTGTCAGGTTTTATAGATTAAGTACATACATGTTAATGACTGGGATCAATGCTTGTCTTTTAATAAGATTATAATGGTGACGGAGCCATGGATTTGAAAAAAAATCTGAAATTATAAAATATTAATTTATTTTTATTTTATTTATTTATTTAACAAAAATCCACAGCTACAATTACAATTAAATTCAACTTAAAAATATAAAACAAAACATTAGCCAATTACGGATTTACATTTTGTTTACACTGATTTTAGTCCTTGACTTTGAAGTGGAGACTAGGAGGTTTATAATATCATTTGAAAGTCACAAACTTAGAATTATGTACATAAATTTTTATAATGAATGATCTACGCCGTGACCTTCATCGTAACCTTGCGTCTAAAATATCTCTATCAGCGTTTTCGTTCACGAAAATGATAAAGACGAGGAAAATTGAAATGAAACGCTTAACTCGTTTAGAATTTTATTACATTACTTAAAGTTATTACTTGAAGACCTCTTGAGTGCCCGGTAAGTCTACTTTGTTGTCCGTACTTTATTTTATTGCCCGAAATACTGTTAAAAAGATTCTGAATGCTTCCGAGAAATGTAGGCTGTTTCGTAATAAACTGTTGTGGTTGATTCTTAGAAATGGAGTTTCTTTACAAAATTCAGAAATTAACAATTGGTTTGGTGAAGTTTTAAAAATGAATAAATTAAATCAGTGTTTGATAGATAAATAACACAAGTGTGTAAATAGGTAAAAACGAAATCGTCAGTCTTAATGGGTATTCTTATGGTCAGTATGATTATTTATTTTATTTAAAAAGTTACACCAACATAATAAACACTAGTCACAATAACAGATTGACATTTCCAGTATGCTAAGCAATGGTAATACACAGAAGTCGTGGTGGTCGAAGCGCTTCCTTCCGAATGGGAGGTCCGGGTTCAAATCCGGCCGGCTTGTACCTCTAAATCTAAATGTGAAAAAAAGATTTATGTGCAATTTTTCAAAACACCACTGGCTAAAAACGGTGAAGGAAAACATCGTGAGGAAACCTGCATGTCGGAGAAGGGTTCTAAAAATCCTTTGAAGTGGGCAGTAATGGGTTGGTACATAGCATAGAGAGCTAATACACAAATATTAAAATTAAGTATGGTCTTTTTGCATCAATTTTCGAATGGACCTAAGTTTGTAATCATTAAGAAGTATATAATGCGTTTTACGTTTAAATAAATACCGAAATAACAAAAATAGTTCACATTACAACCCTTTCTTTTCTACTATATTATGATCTTGAACGTGAAACTAAAGTGTTTGTACACTTAAATTTTCGTGTTGACTTCTTTATTTCATAAGACCCTAAGAAAATATTCTTATCGTTCAGACTAGTACAATTTGTACTACAGTGAAAATACTTTAGACATTGCGAACTCACCAAGCCGTATCGTGTTCGACTCTCGTGCGTAAACACGACCCGTTTCCATTAGCACCTAATGAGAAACTCGAAGGAAAACCACGGAAAATGCTTTTGTACCTTAATTCGATAACACGAAAATTGTTGACAACTGGTTTTGGTTTAGAAAGATTTTAAATACCTATAAATACCATTGAAGTTTTTTGTAAAGTCTTACAACAGGCATTAGGCACCAACTAGCAACTGAATACCAACTTTGCCTGCACCAGAAAGGAAGACATTTTTACCTAGAATAGTATATGATACTTAGGGTTGTTGCTTCTTATTATAGTTAAATAAATTTTGAAATCAATTTAATAGATCCAAAGATTTTATAGAATATTATTATACATTATTTTCGTAATTTCTGAAGGTGCCATAATCTGTTATAGGTAAGAAGGTGTATGTGCACTTTATCACAAAACCACTAGCTGTGGGTGGAAGGAACCTTCATATTCAAGAAGAATTAATCTCTTTGAAGATAATAATATGTGAAACAGCTTTGAACAATCATGGATGACTAAGCCTGATCTATCCACCGAAGAAATCTGAAACTAGTTGTGAGCGGTACGTATAGTTTCAGAAACTTGTCATTCTCCATTAATATAAAATTGCTAGAAATATAACTCTACCAATTTAAAATTTTCCTTCGAATCCTGTTACGTAATTCCGATATTCATTACGGAAGTTTCACAATGATTTCGGTGAATACTCCGTTAGCGCCCCAAGCTACAATGGTGTGCTTAGAATTTTTAAAACTGCTCCCTCCAACAATGAATTGAAAAATGTTTCCTGTCGCAACTTGCTCCGAAGTGCTTTCACGAAACAATTGATCGCATTATAATCCAGTTGCCATTTATGTTTCCATTCAACTCATAGTCAAGTAATAAAAGGAGCGTAGTACAATAGTAAAGTTGAGTCCATAGTGTTCAACAGAAAATTCAATGTTTATTTAATCAATTGAAATGTCGATTCGTTATTAGTAAAATGATTACAATAAAACAAACTAACCAACAAATAAATTTAACTGTCATCTGTGTCTGCAATCTCATTGTTATAGTTATAAGATTCCTATTCCAAACCATAAATCATAACCATCAGAAAAATCAGTGATTCCTAGTTTGCTTTGACAGAACAGAAAGCAGTAAATAAAACAATACGAATGAGTGGACGCTAAAATGTGAAAATAACACCAACATGCACTTTACTATTGTTTTTCTTAGTTACTCCTGAACTATTTCTCTACAAAACAAGACACGTAGAAAGCAGAATAAGAACTAATGAAGCGAAAACATCTATCGCGACGACCACGTACAGAATTGCTCTATAACTATTGCAAGAAGACGAAGCGATGAAACCTACTAAAAACTACAAGCTTGACGAAAAATACTTGGAACCTTTAAAATCTCGGTCAAAGGTCGCTTTCTGAATAAACAATTAAAAATGCAGTTGATGATGATATTCTAAATAAATCTTAGATACTTTGCTGTTTTGAAGATATAATTTAGACCTAGATTATGCCATTAGAAATTTGATTTAACACGGGGTAGATCAAAGTTCTAATGAGTATCATTTCGCAGTTTAAAAGGATTTGAATTACCAAAACCATGTACATCGTTTGTTTTTTTTTCATCTCATAAGTATGGCAGTTATTATGTATTTGAGAGTTGCGAAGAAATAAATAAAGCAGAAGCATGCACACTCCGTAAAGACGGATACACTCTGACGCCTATTTCTCGGAGAGCTTTATGAATAATTCTTTTATATTCCACTTCTTCGCGAACATTAGATGAAAATTTCATACTTTCTGTGTGTCCCATTTGAATCGCAACTGCTCATTTTGATACCTTCAAAATAGATAATATTTTGAGTACTTGGAATTTTCCTGAAGTGAATGTGGCTTTTTTGAATTTCCAGCTTATTATTTATTTATTTTATTTATTTAATACTTTATTGTACACCAGGTAAAGAAAATTACAGTGACTTATAGTAATTAAAATATAAGCACAAAAGGCGAGCTTAACTCAAAAATGAGTTTTCTACCAGCAAACCTAAGAAAAAAAAAACTGATATGAAATCTTACAGAGAGGTAGTGAAGTGTACTAAATAAACTATACAAATTACATACACATCAGCAGTCTTAGCACTGCCACTATATTACAATAAAAAAATATATATATAATAATCAAAAATAATTAAACTAAACACATACTGCTACGCTGATCATTGATACAGACATAAAACGTTACAAAAATAGTATCAAAAAAGAATCATTGACAAAAAAAAGAAAAATAACTTAAATTACAGAACAGAAAGATAACTAAAAAGAAGTGAGAAAATGCTTTTTGGTTCCCTCCTTAAAGACGTCCAGTGTACCACTAGCCCGTATGGAGTATGGGAGAGCGTACCAAAGGCGCACGGCCTTTACAGTGAAAGACTCGCTGTATCGGCTGGAGGAATGTTTGGGGACCTTGAGAAGAAGAGAGGTTACAGAACGATTATTACTTGAAGTTCTTTAGAATAGTTCAATATTAACAATTCCATATGAATCAACTTTGTTTTAATTCACAGTAATAACTGCCGGAGATGACATATTGGTATAGTATTTCGTGAAATTTGATAGATAATTATTAGATTTCTACAGAATTAAGTTCCTAGAGACTGCAGAGTGATTGTTTTTTCTAGTACACTATCAGCATTTTCGTTTTTATTATAGTTTATACTATTTTATTTTCAGAACTCCTACTTTTCATGAATTCAAATCATAATAGTAAAGAAAATACTCGAAAAAAATGGGTGCGACCGCTCAGTTTTCTACATATACCTGATATTCACGAGCGGGTAGCATTACCAAGCCATAAACATCTGAAAAATAAAATAGACCGTTCCTGTAAGGTTTACATGCATGATTAAACAACTTTATGTAAGAATGCCGAATATGAATGTAAGGATTAGATGCTATCTGTCTTTTAACATAAAAAAGGTACCATCTTGCAGAATATAAACATTTCACTCAGCAATGAAACATGTTTTGACCAAACAGCTCGGCGGTCAGTTCCAGAACCAAAATTTATGGCACCGTACATAAATCTTAACGTTTCATAACTTGCGGCACGAACAGTAAATTTCGCATATCAAATACATACGATTTTTATTTTCAAACAGGATACATAGTTTTATGAAACATAAACCTAGTACCGTAATATGTCTAGTGATAACAAGACATGTCGTTTGATGTTGCTATAACCAACCTTGTTGGTCCACGCCTTTTTCGCCAACAAAGTGTACACTAACAACGATAAGAACAATTTAATATGACGCCGTAGCTCTTGTGATAGTGGTCTTGATACAAAATACCATTGAATTCTGTTTTACAAGAGAAAAATCTTGGAGTATAACAACAAATTGCTTTACCGTTACGTTTTAATTTAATGTGCCTTGTTTTTCTTTCGCGATGTCGCAGTAAGAGTAATTCGCGATTCTGGAGTAAAGACCATCAACATTTTAAGATGGTATTTACATAATGTAACGAGGTTTAAAAGAGCGATTATACAAATTCATAGGGCTCTTTAGGGCATTTTTAAAACCACCTAAGAGCAATATGCAATACAGAATATTGAAATAAGTTGCTTATTACAATGCAAAGTTTTGAGAGCTAGTTAGACTAACTCTTTTTAAATATTTACAAACAAGGTCGAATCTTTTTGTAGCCAGTTGCGGAGTAACGTAAGCATGAACCAGAAATTTATAAAAATTTATAAAATTTATAATTAGAATTAAAGGATGAAAGTCATGTAGCAAAGCAGCCGCTGAACACAGAAATATTTACAAAGAAATTTAGGGCATTTCGCCGTATGTTTTATGATTCACCATATTAAAAGCACAAAACACTGCAAAAAACACTTTTCTGCATAAAGATATGAGTACATTATGACGCTTCCTACTTAAATTTATGTTAGGGAAATACAAAAAAGCAGGGTAATTTGTGTGAATGTGTCACGAGCATTACAATGGGTAGAGAGTCGTTCACATTCATTATTTGAGATGGTGAGACCTCTCCCGACCCCATGTTTGTAGCCGTCACACTGATACGTGTAGCTCGCGACATTTGCCTTTTATCCGCCTGTCAACAAAAGAGGGGTTACTCGATTTATAATATACTTTAAACTAGAGATAACAAATTTTATTTCCTAAGTTTTTTAGGTTAGAAATTAGTCTACATATTTTCATATTAATTATTTTTTGTATAATACTCGTGTGTCGTAATTTTAATAAAATGTAATTTGGTAAAGATCAGTAAGAACGAAAACTGGATATAAAAAGCTCGAAATCGGTTGTGATGGAAGGGAACGGAGGTTGCCTACATCCTAACTGGTGATTTTCATCATAAATAATTGTTGACAATAAATAATGTATAAATCTTTGTAATTATTTCATCCAAAAAAGACCTTTTTTATAAAAAGGTTCATAAAACAATCTCAACATAGTTTGATTTAAAACAAACTGTTAATCAAAACATTTCCAAAACCGCCAGTGATTATAACTTATTTCTATCGAAGTGGACAGACTCGAATAAAATAAGCAACGGACCTAACACAGTCATAATTATTTTCCGGCGACCATTTCGAGCGCTCAAACAAAAAAGGTCCCTTTAAAACCACCGACCGTTAAATTTTAATTTAACTTTGAAGCTCGCTTAAAGAGTTCGTCAAAACGAGAATCAGGATTTGCCGATATCCATTCCATTAGGTCCGACATTGGAATGGATGTTTTCATTAGATCTGCTCCGTAAGGCGATTTACAGAAGGTCGCGCACTGAAAATCTTGTCCGAAACATGTTTTTGATATTCGATAGATTCTAAGATTACTGCTTTAAAGTGAACATTGTAGGTTGTATTGTTTATGCTTGTGGCGACCATTAATAGCGCAAGATCCTGAATCGCGGTTACAACATTTGCAGAAATCTTCGCATATATACGACATCTGAAATCTACTACAGCGGGCTTCAGACTGACCGGGCATACACTACCTCGCCCGATCGGAGATCTCCCTTTGGCCATAAGTCCACTGTACCCACAATGCTTACATTGTCTATTTAATTTCAGTCTCTGTAGAAGTATCCTAAGCAATAAGTCACATTTTATCCTATTAATGGTAGGTAGCTGAGTTATTTATAAGGGTATAAGTCAGAAGTCATTATGATTTTTGGATACGACTTATGTTCAATTTCAAGTGCTTTCCAGGAATTCATCAAATCTGACGAGAAAAATGTCGTTTTTGTAGGAATGTTTGCTCTCAGGAACAACTTTATTGTTTTCAAGTTTGTACGGACTCACGCTTGGACAGGTTCAATGGTACCGTGTAACTTTTTGGTTTAGATAAATACAAACACTGTGGTTGGGTAAATTTGTAATGTTCAATTTATACATTGCGGAAACATAAGAATTTCGATCGATAAATACTTCACTATAAAAAGTGTTAATTTCTGTTTCGCCTTAACAACAGCATTATTATAATTCTAACAACGATTCTCACAGAAATGAGAAGTCGGCATACGAATTAGTCGTAAACTTAGCCACAAAGCATCGACCAGAACAGGGCGGTTATCGTCGTGGTACAAAAAGTTAAATTGCGCAAGTTTTAATTTACGGAACTCCGTAACTCCCTTTCTCAGTTTCTCTTGTTATGAAATTCTTAAACGTCATTTTAACGTTGAATCTCAGTTTAGCTTTGTGATTTGAGTCTCGAAGAAAAGTTTTTATAGCCACTTGTGCATTTTTCTGGCTTTGCGCGTCTTGTATACGTTTCAGATTTGTCTAATGTTTGAATTTATTAAATAATGTCTGTCTCGCTGTTTAATATAAAACTTATCTGACCTTTTTTGTAACTTTTTGTAAATCTTCTTACAAAAGATAAAAGATGAGATATAAAAGATAAATATATTTTAGGAATGAATTTTGGCGGGTCTTAAGTTTTTCGCGTGCTTTATACAGTTAAGGATTCTGTAAAATTTGAAAGAACGAATTTTCATTTTAGACGTCTTCTATTTCTTGGAATAAAATCCTATGTAATGATCTTAATAAAATGATAAATTTATTTAATTTTCATGGGAAAATTACCATATTTGCAATCCCATTAAAAACCCTTCATCGAACGATGTCATTAAAAAAAATTCGTCATGTTGTGATCACAAATGATAACAGATTCAATAATAAATTATTACTCGATGACACAACGGAAATATTCTAATTTTCACGGGGGCTATTATAAAAGGTGATTTATCATTCGTATTTCATACTTTATTTTTAAATTTTGGATTGTAACACGAGTCTGCATTAGAAATATCTAAAACATTTTAAAAACGGTGTTTAAATATTATAGTTTACGTTTTCTTAGTAAATGTACATCTAATTAAACGAGTTGTAGTTTGTTGAAACAGTATCTGCATATAAAGATCCATTTACTTACATATTACTAAATAAACAGTTTCTTGTATAAAAATTATTTACGTACCCAATTAAGCCAACTTTACCAACCAAATTTTACCAACAAATTTTAGTAAATATTAAAAATAAATGTGAAGTTCTAAAAGTTGACTAGAATGTTACGCGTAATCGGACCAATGAATTTAGGGCAGATTAGTCGAAAGATCAGACCTAGGAAAAAATGTAGGCTAACGATCCTGAGTTTAAATGCTATCACGGTATGTAAGCCTTGAGAAAGTTTACCTATTTCATTTTATTAACGTCATCCTATTTTAGGACAGTGCCATTAAAAAAATATATAACACTGGCACATATGAATATAATAATAATGATATGACTACGCGTGTGCTGTACGCGCGAAAACAAAGCTTTACGAAAGGTGTGACAATGAATAAATTAAGTAGCTTTTTCATTGGAGCGTTATCTTTATTAAGATTAACACTCCACTCACAATGTTACCTACATTTTATTTATTTTGTCTCGTGTCCTGTTTCCGAACGAAGTTTGAAAACTATTTTAAAGGAAGTGCTCCTCAGACGTGCTGGGAGAGTCTTTGATCCAAACACTTCCACGGGATAAGTCTAAGCATTTTTATTTTTTCACAGACGAATACTCCTTTTCACATCCTATTATTTGGTCCGATTCAAGCAAAACTGAATGCGGAAGTGGATTGGATTTTAGAATTCAAATCATATTTTGGATCTATTTTATTTGCAATGGGATTTTATATACTCGATGGATTCTGCGAACATCGGACCTTTTAAAATACTAGTAGCTCAAAATATTGGGATTTCCAGTTATTTAATTTTATAAAGATAGATCGGTAAAATATCCAGATTTCGAGATTATTTTTTAACGTATTAAGAACTGACTGCATGAGGATTTAAAAAAATAAACAAATGATTGTAAAACAATTTCAAATAAATATTTACACTCTATACTAATTTTATGATTTTGAAAATATTCGGTAGGTTAGTTAATCATAACATTAATAATATGAAGCAAGATGCAAACAAAACAAAGTATAATCCACCAAACAACAAAAAGTTATCTGAACCAACTCACATGACCAAACTGTTACGAATAATATACAAACTAATAAAGGCACAGATATCTTGTAAGATATCAATGATAATGAAGAACAAACAATAATTGGTACAATGAATAGAGTTCACAAACTTGGTGAGTCTTGTGTTCAAGTTCGGACCGAGAAACTACCTAATTTCTGTGAAGGAAGCATATCTGCCGAACACTAGACATGAATATTAAACGTTGAATATCTGCCAGAGTGCAGACATTGTGAAAATTCACTCCAAACGAGAAATGGAAATCCCACGGTTCAATTGCATTTGTCATTAATATGATTCGAACTTCACATTCAAATAAGGTGAATTTGCTGGAAGGAAATATGTCTGAAGCTGACAGGATATTATGCGGACAGGAAAAAGGCGATCCCGAATTTCCTTTCTCAGATATTCAAAGTTGAAGTGTTCTGTAATTAAATTTGGAAAGTTATTCGTGAAGTCACACAATCATCTGCATCAAGGTTTTTTGCCATGTTTACCAAGGATTATTTATATTGCTATGAAACGAAAAAGTATCTTGAAGTATACTTTGCAAAACTTTTCAGTCTTAAGTAGAAGACGCCATAAAAACAAATTTTTATTTGTGACAAAGAATTTTGCTTTTTCACTTACGTTTGCTTCTCTTCCAAATCTCGGTATTCTCGGAGAGCTCTCCCGCATTACGGCTACATTATAACACATCAAGGAAATGCATTCTCCCCCTCTAGTGGTTAATAAACAAGAAGTTTTTTGAAACAAAACTCAGTCGGAACTAAAATGTTTTGGCGAACAATATTCTTCTTTGTTCCAACGACAAAAGGCCTTGTTTACAGGACAAAGTAATATGCTGCCTGAAATTTATTTAGGAAAGTCACTTTCTGAGTGAACCTTATGAAATGAAATATAATAGTTACGGTTATTTGACTTTAGAACGAGTGTATACTTTGCAAAATAGAATTGGTTTGATGCAACTTGGATAAAACCTCATTTTTTATTTACCCTTTGGAAGTTATTAAGCTTTATGGATTTTAAACTAAAACAATTTTTTTTCAACAGGACTTTTTCAACACTATTCAAAATTGTATGATCAGAAAATACCAGATATTCAAAACAAATAACATCGTCAAAACATCCACGAATGCAAATAAATGAAAACCAAAATGTACAGCAAAAAGCGGTGACATCAACATTTTGAACGCGAGATGGACTTGCAATTTCCACGTTGGACACTCGGAAATGAAAAGCGACTATCGATATCGGTCCAACGCATCACATGTGATTGCGCAGTTTGTATTTGCTTTCAATCATGTAGTAGTCAACCATGAAGCCCATGTGGTCCAGCGTTTGATGAGAAAATCTCTGATTATTATCAACGTTGCAAAAACAGGTTTTACTCTTAAGTCCTTAATCGTAGTATTGTGGCAAAACTTCTTTAGGATTTATTTTGATTCCGAGTTTTTATCGTTAAGCAAATATAGCTTGAAACCAGGATGTAATAACAGCTGAAGTGTTTTGAGTGCCAGTTTTATCATATTTATAATAATTTTCTATAGCCGGTGTTATCTATACTTACAATATTATAAAGCTGAAGAGCTTGTTTGTTTGTTTGAACGCGCTAATCTCAGGAACTACTGGTCCGATATGAAAAATTTTTTCACTGTTAGAAAGTCCATTTATCGAAGAAGGCTATGTTGTATCTCTCTGTGACGCAGACGAAGTTGCGCGGATCTCCTAGTTTAAAGTATAATCGTAATGTACCAACCTTTTGCTTTTACTACGTTTTCTAATTTAAACGAAAAACTTTAGTGCCAATATTATTTTGGTAACTTAAGGTGTGGGTACCTACAGTGGACTTATGGCCAAAGGGAGATCTCCGACCGGGCGAGGTAGTTTATGCCCGGTCAGGCCGAAGCCCACTGTAGTAGATTTCAGATGTCGTATATATGCGAAGATTCTTGCAAATGTCGTAACCGCGAGTCAGGATCTCGCGCGCTATTATTGGTCGCCACAAGGTTATCTAGTTTACCGACTTAATATTAAAAAAAAACAAAAATTGGATCATTAGTCTTATTTTATATTTATTTATTGGAACGTACACCAAATAATTAAGACTCTCATAAGCTCCTAAACTTGTATCATAAATAACGAAACTTCAATATTCGAGAGCGAGAACAACGAGACTAAATCATAGATGTACAAAACTTTAGTCACGCACATTTAGCTAATAATGCGGATTTCGAACGTAAATTAAACCGAATCTATTGTTTGCACATCACGTTTTGATATTTAATTATCCCTTATTATACTTAAGTACTATTAAAGTAGTTGTTTCTTCAATCTTGTAGATGAAATACTTTAGTGGATTAACGCGAAAACTACATAGTGTGAGTTTTAAATCTTTAATTTCAACCACTCCGTAGAATCTGTCTCGCTATACGCACTAAGACACCACTGATTGCAATTCAAAAATGTCAAAATGTCAATTTTTATCTTATAAATATAAAAAAATATACATTTTAACACGTTCCCTGCGCCATCACTTTCAAAAAACTTTCAGATGGTGCTTTAGAGACCTAAAAGACCTCCAAACTAACCTACCATTTGGTGCGTTTGAGACCTAATCGGTCTCCTAAAGATACAGTTTTCAAAATAGTTTATAACTTCCAAAAAATAATCAAATATATTTTGAAGTTTTTGTGGGTGAAAGATAGCCTATTGCTTTACATTTTGCTAGGTTCGCACGCAGTTATGACATTTGAATAAACTACAAATAACAAAAAAAAATATGATATCGATTGTATCTCGTACCGCAACGGAAGATAGTTCAATATGTGTAGTAAGTAGTGATGGGAATAAAATAATATCTCAGTTGTCGATTTGAAAAAGTTTTATACATTATGAAAAGTGTTTTTCATTAAAACATGGTAAGCACATTGATTGCTTGCATTGCGCGCAAATGGTAACAATTCGTTTAGTCTTTTTAGAAGCGTCAGTGCTGTTTAATGAGCGTCGTAATTTTTCATAACAACCCACACAACGTCTTTTTTGTCGCCACGTTGGAAAACATGATCCGTACATCTTCCTTCGGGTAATTCTGTAATAAAGTGCATTGTATAAATAAACAGCACCCAACTATGTCAGTGAAGTAAATGCCATGGAATCTAATTTTATTCGTTTCGTTATTCGAGTGTGTTATGTATGTTTTTGTTCTTAGGCTGTTGTTGCTTTAAAAAAATATACGGAGGACGGAGGTATTAAATAAAAGCTGGCTGTCCCAGGTCTCTTCTAAGTTTACAATAAGGACGTTTTTGTTTTAATAACCGAAATTTAGGGTACCGGAAATTTACCAGAGCGTGATGTGAACCCCCTCCCCCTGTGTAGTATAATGCTTACATAATTTAAACACTCTAGCATTAGAAATAAGTAGCAAAGCCCACCAGAAATGCAACTAAGCTAAGACAATATCAAAAACAACCAAACATTTTCTATGTCGATGCTAGGACAACACTAAAACGAGTCACGCAGCGCTCGCGCCGCCCACCTTCCCTCTCTTGCGTCTACGAGGCGTACGATTCCACGAGTACCGACATATCTCCTAACGCAAGGAATGAAAACAATTACAGTACTGTGCGTTAGGGACCTAATCCATCTCCTGTTTTTTTTTTTAATGTCCTTGAATTCATCTTTAAATAGGAAACAAATATGTATATTTGTCCTACTCATACCTAAAGAACTTTACACGTTAGATCCTTCCGCAAGGAGTGAAACAACACGTTTATGTTCAACGCACAATACAAAAGTCCTGCAAGAGATCTGATAGATCTCGTAATGCAACGAACGTGTTAAAGAATTTTTATATAGCTGCCTTCCACATTACTGAACACTTGAAATTTAAAATACTACGAAGCAAGAATGGAATGAAATCAACTGAAAGCTACCTCAAAAGTGAGCGAAAGAACCATTTTCCAGTCTGGTAGACTTTTCGTGAAAGCATTCAACTTTACAACACTACCTATAAAGGGAATTTAATCTCGATTCTATTTAGTTCCAAACCTACATTACTAGAAAATACATGTCTTTGTGCTAAAATTCCACTCACTGAAAAGGGTAATTTGGTTTCGTTAGCGGAATATAGCCTAACCCAATTTTCGGGTTCCAGGAGTCAAACAATTGCATTTTAGTAAAGAATTTTCTAGAGCCATGTCGTAACTTTATTAAATGGAGCTCATGTTCTAGCTTTGTTATTTGATTTTGTTGTTATTGTTAGATGATTGCAAATAAAACTTACGATTTGAAACAGTAGTTCTACTTTTATTCAAGTTTAAATCCATTTTCATATTATTGTGCTGCTTATTACAGACTATCCATTGTTATAGTTGATGACTATTACCTACTATGTGATTTTTACTGGATTGAAAGTGATCATAACATTTAGTAGAAAACTACTTCCAACATACTACGTTCAACTGAAAGAGCCAATATTAAATTAATCATTATCAAACATATGAAATACAAATGCTAAAACAATTCCTGAATAACTCCATAGGGCTTTATAAAATTCATAGACGGATACAATCACAGAGCTGTAGAAAAACCTCATTTGAATATTAATTGATATGCAATGGAAATGGAGTAGGTTACCATCCATATACATCAGTGAAATATACGACATGTGCGGACGATCGCTGGAATAATATCGTGATAAAAATTAACGGGCAGTATCTTTGGGTGGGAAATTAATTTTGTAGTGTGAAATTATTTTATGGACTCGACGCTGCGTGGAATAATTAAGTTAACCACAAATTGTTAAAATTAAAAGTTAAAAATGTGTAGACTACTTGCTTGTACTTCGCTAACTTTAAGCATATAATAATATTCCAGAGTGGTATTTTAATTACCAAAGAGACTTAATTATAATACTTTGAGTCTAAATAAATATAGTCAGTGCTGTGAATCTTCTGAATGTTTACATGTTATTTTGTGTTTGCTTGGTAAGTGTACAAACTTCAATTCTTTCTACTGGCCAACAGCTATATCTCACGGTCCAAAGATGTTCTAAACATGAAGGTGATTCCAATAAACATTCTCGTTGATTGAAACTCTGTTTCTCTCAAATGTTCATCGCTGTTAATGCCGACAAACTTAATTTTATCAATTTAAACGAATATACCTTCATTCAGAAGTCCTGCCATTGTGCAGACTGCAGACTTCGCTGTCGCTTCACCGTAGTGCAGTCAGGCAAACGTCACTACCACATCCTGTTCCGACAGAATACGCACGGATTTTTTTTTTTTTTTTTTTTCAGTTGGAGGAAATCACCGGATCCCCGCCCGCCCCGCGGGCGGGGTATGTGGGAGTTGAACCTCACTAAAACCTCCAACCGCTCACACTCAGCGTCCGAACCCCGGCTGAGGCCAGAACCCAGCACGGGGTTTTGTGGGACGGCGCGACGCGTAACGCTCTCGGCACACTTTTCCGTCACGCCGTCCCCGGACGCCGAACCGGCAGCCGCCGGCGATACGGCCACCGGCTCTCTCGGTCGGCGGGCTATCCGAAGCCCGCCAAGATGGCTGGACCGCGTGTCACCCTCCCACGGAATACCCCGCTGGGTCAGAACCAGCGTGGGTCGGGGAGCGCGGTCCGCCATCCTCCGGATGCTCTGACGCAAGGGCGTGCTGAGCGAGACACGACACCTTCTTGGGTCCCCGCTCGCACTCACATGCGTTGGGGACCCGAAACTCTTAAGGGGCCAGATTCCGGGCGAGATCCCGGTTCCGGCCCCTTGCTCGACGGCGGCGGGTTGTTGCGGGGCGGAGAGAAGAATAAATTCTCTCCCTCGCACTCCCCGCCACCCTCTTCTGCGAGATGGTGGACTCGCAGAAGTCGAGCATCGCCTTCCAGGACTCGCCACTCTCGAGCATCGACGCCACGACGCCCGGGAGTGACAAGTCCGGTCCTATTTGTCGGACCAGGACACACCGCTGCTGCTCCCATGCGGGGCAGACAGCGAGCGTATGCTCCGGTGTGTCCTGGTCACATCCTATACAGTGATGGCACCTCGTCGTCGGCTCCACCTGAATGCGGTGCAGATACCTCCCGAAGCACCCGTGCCCGGTCAGCATCTGCACCGCCCAAAAGGTGAGGCGTCCTTCGCCACGACCCACCCAATCCTTTAGGACGGGGCGGATCGCCTCGACGGTCCGTAGACCCCAAGTGGGGTTAGCGATACGTCGCTCCCACGACTCCATCACGGACCGCCGAGATTGGGCCTTCCGATCCCGAACAGCTTCCCGCAGGGGACGCACTACGCCCCGGGCCCGGAGGTCGCATCGCCAACGATAATCGTCGGCGAGCGCCTCCGCCTCCAACTCCCAGGGCGGCGTCCCCGCCAGCACGCACGCCGCCTCAAACGCGACAGTGCGGTACCCGCGGATGACCCTGATGGCTACGATGCGCTGTGGCCGGCGCAAGTATCGGGCAAAAGTTGCCCGAGTACGAGGCTCGGCCCAAACGGGCGCACCGTACAGGGCCATCGAGCGCACCACCCCCGCGTAGAGGCGGCGCACTGCGTGGCTGGGTCCCCCGATGTTCGGAAGCAACCGACCAAGATGGCCGGCCGTCCTCACAAGTCGAGGGACCAGCTGCTCGAAGTGGGTCCGGAAGGTCCAACGGCTGTCCAGCACGAGGCCGAGGTACCTGAGATGCACCCCGACCTCAATTCGGACGCCTCCAACTACGACGTGGGCGTCGACGGGCGGCACCGCCCTTGCCCTGTGAAACCACAGGGCCTGGGACTTATGCAGCGCCACGTCGAGGCCCAGCCTCCTGATTCTGCCGACGACGAGGGCCACCCCCGCTGTGGCAAGACGGGCAGACTCTCTGTGGTCGTCCCCCCGGGCCACGACCAACGTGTCGTCTGCGTAACAAACGACGCTAAGGCCCGGGAGGAGGGCGCCCCTCAGCACCCAGTCGTACCCGATATTCCACAGGAGGGGTCCAAGAACGGACCCCTGCGGAACACCGCGCACGACCTGGAACCGGTGCAAGGTCCCACCGTACCCGGTACATTCGACCGACCTGGCCTCCAGGTAGGAGCCGATCAGTCGGCGGAGATAGAGGGGCACTCCATGCCTCTCCAGTGCCCCCCCAATCACGGACCAGGGCAGGGTGTTAAAGGCATTGGCGATGTCGAGCGACACCGCCAAGGCCACCCCACCCTGGGAGACGGCCTCCTCCGAGAGGGCCCGGACACGCAGAATTGCATCTACGGTCGAACGACCCTCCCGGAAGCCGTACTGCTCCGCCGACAGATCGGGTCCAACCCCGACCAGGTGCTGAACGATGCGGGCGGCCAGAACGCGTTCCAGCAATTTGCCCACCTCGTCCAGCAGCACGATGGGACGGTAACCGGCGGCTGAGTCCGCCGGGCGCCCCTCCTTACGTAGGAGGACCAGTCTGCCCGTCCTCCAGAGCGAGGGAAACCGTCCCGACTCCAGGCATGAATTGTACAGCCTCAGGAGTCGGTCCCCTAGGGCATTGAGGGCCAAGGCTAGGACCCGGCCGTGGATGCCGTCCGGGCCGGGCGCCGTGTCTTTTCTACTCATTCTGACCACGGCTTCATGGAGCTCATCCTTCGTGATGTGAGGCACCTCAGCAGTGGCTTCACCGCCGGTGTGATCCGGCGGTTCACCCATAGCAGGCGGAATAAATCCGTCCTGCTCCTGCGGGAACAACGTCGAAACGATGTCCCGCAGCTGCTGAGGCGGGAGACGCTCAGTCAGGGGAGGCGCCCACGGGCACAGCTTGCCACGCACCGCTTTATACGGGCGCCCCCACGGATCATCGTCGAGCGTCTCCAAGAGTGACTCCATGTACCTCTCCTTGGCCTGCTTGATGGCCAGCTGCATGGCGCTCCTCGCTTCAGCGTACTCGCCATACAGCCGGGCCTCCTCCTCCGCGAACGCGACGGGATCGTCACGGCGCGCGAGGATGCGGCGGCGATGTCGGGCGCACCGGCGCCTCGCCCGGACGCATACAGCACGAAGCTGCGCTATCTCGGGCGACCACCAGTACGCCGACCTGTTAGGAGGCCGGGGGCCGACCCGGGGCATCGAAGCATCACTAATGCGATGCATCGTGTCCCGGAGCCATTGCGCCTCGACCTCCACGTCCACTGGGTGTGGACGCATAGGCGTCCACGCCGCCACCGTGGAGGCTTCCACCAAGCGCTCCTTGTCCAGGAGCTTCAATGCCCACCTGGGGAATGACCGGGGCGCAGTCCCACGGGCGACCGCGGTTGTCGTGGGGGCGGAAAGATCGAACCGGATATACCGGTGATCCGATAGCGATTCCGCCTCCACCAGCACCTCCCAACCGCGGATGCGTTGTGCGATGACAGGGCTCGCGAACGTCACGTCCACGATGGACTCGCCCCGCCACCGCACGCAAGTCGCGACCGACCCTCTGTTCAAGACACAGAGTCCGGCCGCGACCGCCCACTCCTCCAATCGCCTACCCCGAGGTTCGGTGCGGGGGCAACCCCAAGCGACTGACTTCGCATTGAGGTCCCCCGCCAGTATCACAGGACGGGGAGCGGAGCGCTGAGTAATCGCTCCGAGCCCGTCCAGGAACTGCTCGAACTCGAGAATAGGTCGATTTGGAGAGAAATACGCCCCGATCACGACGGTATCTTCCATCATCGCCGCGACGAACCCTGGTCCCTTGGCCAAGGGCGGGATCGCCGCGGCTCTCCTTACGTGGATGGCCGCCAAGCCGCACTCGTCCCCGAACCAGCACTCATCTGCTGGGGGAACAAAGTACGGCTCCGCGACCACCGCTACGTCAATGGACCACTCCGCCATGCTCTGGACCAACATGTCCTGAGCCCTGGCGGAGTGGTTCAAATTTCCTTGGAGGAAGCGACGGGTGTAGTCCATTATTGTTGAACCACATCCATCGCTCCCTCCCCTCCTCCATCGCCCCCGCCATCGGGCGCACTAGGCGCCACGGCGGGGTCTGAAACGTCGGCCGGTACTCCCCCGGCCGACTTCTTCTGTTGGCGCCGCTTCATCTTGCGGCGCCTGTTACGCTCCGTGTTACCACCAGACGGGGAGCAAGCCTTGCCCCCCGCCCGGTGATCGGCCCTGCGACCGGCCGCGGCGCACAGCGCGCAGTGCGGCGCGGCCGAGCACACGGCCGCTTTGTGTCCGGATTGACCACAGCGGAAGCACAATCCGCTGCGGTCTACAGTGCTGGTGCACCTGGCGACGCTGTGCCCCATACCGAAGCACTTGAGGCATCGCCAGGCGCGTGACTCCAGCAGCCGCACGTGGGCTGCAACCCAGCCCACGCGCAGCCTGCCAGGGTCCCCAGCCGGCCTTCCAGGCGGAGGAGTGGCCAGGGAGGTGGCGGCCCCGACCGGGCACCGTACCCATACCGAGCTGGCCCCGGTGTAACCTTGGCGAAGTTCGCCTACGGTTACATTTTCCGGGGCGCACTTGCCCTGGGTGGCGATGGCCGCCACCACCTCCTCCCTGGTGGTGCAGTCATCCAGGCCGGTCACACGCAGCTCAGCCATCTTGACCGGCCTGTGCACCTTGACCTCCTCCTCCGGCCATACGACCCGCAGACCCGACACCAGACGGTCCGCGACGCTGTCACTGTCAGCGCCGGGACACTCCAGGAGTCGGGCCCCATTGGCCGTATGCCGGATGCGGAGGCCATCCTCCGCCCCGATCTCTCTGAGGTCTACTGCCGCGCGCGCCTTCGCCATGACGTCGGGGTATGTCAACCCCTTCGCCTGGCCGGCAGGTAGCAGGGTGACCACCACTGCAGCCTGCCGCGGCGCGCGCGGCTTCTTCTTTGCCTTCTGGCTCTTCTTCTTCTTCTTTCCGGCGGCGGGCGCTCGACCCGGATGGGGAGCAGCCGCGGCCGCCGGAGTCACGTTCCTGTTTTGGGCAGTGGTCGGCGCTCTCCCCGGTTGAGGAGTCGCCTTGACCGCTGCCCTCGTCGCGTTCGGTGGTGGTGGTTGGGTCGAAGTGGCCACGACCCTGGCCCTCTTGGCACCCCGCTTTACCACCTCCGTCCAGCCCTCATCCATGTTGGATGGGGGTGGAGGAAGCGGGCGGGGCTGGGGCGCTGGCACCGCAGCCGGTGTGCCGTCGCCGCTCTTCTTCTTCTTGTTCTTCTTCCGGGTCGGAGCCGACTCCGGACCCGGTAGAAGTCCAACCGGTTGGGTGGGAGCTGCAGGAGCGACAGGAGCGACCGGAGGTGGAGCGGATGTGGCAGCACCACTCAGGGCCGCCACAATGCCCCTGAGTTCGGCAATCTGCTTGCCGAACTCCTCCGCCAACTCCCGCCTGATGCAGGCAACCATCTCCTCCCGAGACTCCGCCTGCTGTGCCCTGGCCCGTGGTGACGCGAGTCGCCGCGGAGGCAGCCACTCGTCGTTGGCCTCCTTGTTGGCCCGCAGCGCTCTGGTGCTGCTTGGCTGCGCAACCGGCGGTGTAGGCCGCGCCCTTCGCGAGCCACTCGCTGCCGCACTGGTCCCCGGTCCCTGGGTCTCGAGGGCCACCAGCTTCTCCTTGAGGAGAGCCACTTCTGCCCTCGACCTCTCCAGTTCCGTGCGCTGCGCCGCGTCCCGACTGATGGCCGCTGAGACCACAGGCATAATCCTCTCGGTCTCATCGGCCACCTGCCGCCACCACCGCGCGTAGGTCGGTCGCAGCCTGATGGTCCTGGTTAAGGCCGCAGCAGCGGCCTGGCGCCTTATCGTCTCCAGGACGACGACGGGGCTCTCTGAGAGCTCCCCGTCAGTCGCCTGAGCCGAGACGAACGATCCCACTGAGGGCGCCGGTGAGGCGGAGGTCCCCCTGGGATCCTTTCTGGTCTCTGCAGTGGTGGCAGTGGCTCGCCTCGTGGGTCCTCGCGGCGTCTCCTCTTCAGAGGAGGCGGACGAAGGCCCAGTGCTTTCCGAGGTCCGGCGCGTCGCGGTCTTCCGCTTGCGCCGGCCCCTCCCACCCTGCTCGACAGAGCGGGCATCACTCGCGACAGTACTCGCGCGCGATGCCCGCCCCGACCCTACGCCAGTGGCATTCTCCGTCACAGGGGCCTGGTCGCCTACCCCTGTGCGGGCTTCGGTGATGGACTCAACGTCCATCACTCACCGAGAGGTCGGAGGGAGTAATCGCACCAGTGCGATTACTCCCGGGCACCCAACCTAACGGCCGCTCTCCCGTTGCTGCTTTGGCACCACCCGGGGACCACGTGCGGGGTCAGCCTTCAAAGAAGGTGGTCGAGCCCACGGACGTCAGCAACGGGGGGCCCCCGAATACGCACGGATGAACTAAGCAACGTAAATTGTTTGCTCGCTATTGTTCTACACGGAATTTCTGATATCTTCTCGTAAAAACTGCTTTGGGCGTTATCAGTTTTAGTTTTAAATGATGAATTTTGGTTGAGTCTTTTCCTGACTTCAAGTTGGCTGTATCTACGTATTTTAGTAGATCCATTTCAACTATGCTCTTAAAGCGTCAATTTAAGCCTTTCTAAGATGGACCCTTTTTTTTTTTTTTTTTGACGGAATGAAATCGCCGGACTTCCACTCGCCCCGCGAGTGGGGTATGTGGGTGTCGAACCGCACTAAAACCTCCCGCCGATCACGTTCGACATCCGATTATGTAGGGGTTACAGGACGCGTTCGCGGTTGTCGCTCACGTATCGCCCCGTCACCCCCGGACGTCGAACCGGCAGCCGTCTGTGGAACGACCACCGGCTCACTCGGTAGGAGGACCAAAAGTCCACCGAGATGGGGCCGTGTGTTGGAGGGTCTCCCTCGGCTCAGGCCGGCCCAGGACCAGCCCGGGTCGGGGAGCACGGCTTGCCATCCCCCGGATAGATGGTACGGAGGGTGCGCGCTGATGCCTAGCGCAGCACCCCTCGGGTCCGGTGTTGTTGGACCCGGTACTCTTAGGGGGCCAGATCCCGGGACACATCCCGAGGCCGCCCCCCGCTCGACGTCGGCGGCGGCGGGGTCGGTCGGGGAGGGAAGAGCTCTCCCTCTCCCGTCCCGCCGCCTCCTTCTGCGAGATGGTGGACTCGCAGAAGTCGAGCATAGCTTTCCAGTACTCGTCGTCGTCGAGCATCGATGCCACGACGCCCGGCATCGACAAGTCCCGTCCTACATGTGCGACCAGGACACGGCGCTGCTCCTCCCATGCGGGGCAGACAGCGAGCGTATGCTCTGCCGTGTCCAGGTCGCTTGTGCAATGATGGCACCTCGTCGTCGGCTCGACCTGTATCCGATGCAGGTACTTCCCGAAGCAACCATGCCCGGTCAGCACCTGCACCAGACGAAAGGTGAGACGTCCCTCGCCGCGACTCACCCACTCCTCCAGGACAGGGCGAATCGCCTCGACGGTCCTTAGGCCCCAGCTGGGGTTGGCCAAGCGCCTTGACCAAGCCTCCAGCACGGACCGCCGAGATTGGGCCTTCCGGTCCCGTACCGCGGCTCTGAGGGGACGCACAACGCCCAGAGCACGGAGGTCGCAACGCCAACGATAGTCGTCGGCGAGCGCCTCCGCCTCCAGATCCCAGGGCGGCGTCCCCGCCAGCACGCACGCCGCCTCGAAGGAGACGGTGCGGTATCCGCGGATGACCCTGATAGCATGACAATCTAGCCCTTGTCTATAAATAACTTTTAAACTTTATTTAAACTTGGATTCTGCACAAAAATTCGCTTGCGAACACGTATGAGGACAGATTAGTTTATGATTTGATCTGATAACTGTTTATATATTATGCAAGTTCTTTTGTTAACTTGGGTAGTAGTACTCCATACAGGCATCTCAGTAAAAAGCGATTGTTTTTTGCTTAAGTACTATATAATATTGGTGTCTAAAAAATATGTACATTTTAAAATCGACAAACTGCAGATAACTTTAACAGTCTAAATGCAAATCGACCTTCACGTATTCGAAACAGCTCTAAATTGTCACGACCAAATAAGTTTTCTCGGTGCATGGATGTACAATAATTGTATTTTCCTTTTCGGCGGACTGAATACAATGAAATATAAAAATATCGTGAGAAAACCTGTATATTGGACAAGAAATTACATATCCTTCTGGTATATAATGAAAAGCATCCAAATGTATAGGCAAACGTCTAGTAAGTAATCTATATCCATTCCCTCTATGGAGTACACCAAGTCCAACCCTGCAGTAGACAATACTGGTTTGATATAAGTATTATATACTCCTTTAAAGTAATGAGTTTATACAAATAATATATTTTACTTCCAATTTATTTGACGGCAATGTTGTACAAACGAACTAGGAATAAAAACTATTGAACGCTGCGCAACGAGTACAGTTAGCGTGCTCGGCATTCTAATGTACTTGTAAACAAAACTACACTTTAAAATTTGTAATAGCTAACGTTAATATTCTTAAATATTCCTCTGTTCAGATATTTAACATTATTAGCAATAAAATATGTTTAAATTTGAATCAGTTTTACTTCAAAGTTTTTTTGCTTGTTAAACTGTTAATACATTTATTTGGTACCTAGTGCAAACAGCTCGTGTTTGACAGAAATTCATAAGAAACTATCACTACTTATCATCAAGTCGACCTTTAACTCGGTTAGTTATCATACCAACAAAAATATTTTTAAAAGTATATTACCGTTAAAAGAACTAAAATTAGTGCATAGTAAGTTTGTTGTCAGATTCTTGAAAATTTTTCCTTCTTACAGATTTTTTCAACTTTATGATCTACAAATCCTAGACCCTCTAAAACACTAAATGATACAGAGTTACACATTTACCTCCTTCTCATTTAGAATGGTATGATTATATCTCCAAACAATAGTATTTTCTGACTAAATTTTACTAGTTTCAACCCTGTCACCTGTGATTTATTTCAAAAACCCAATAACCATTCCTAACAATTACTGCAACTGTCCAATTACGAGGACACCAGCTCAGTACTCGTAGGTGAAGTATTCCCGAATAATTTTCTCGTTATTCTCGAAACATTGCATTTATAAACGTTTGGCGTGGTTCCAGTTGTCTGTATGCACAATTTCTAGGGTCTTCAGGCTTGATGACGTTGCGAAAACGTGACCAAGAGAAGACTTGTAGCTTGCTTCGTCAGCGGATTGTTAAGTCTTTGAGCTGAAATGCTTAAGTTGTTGTTTTATTAGGTAACTTAGTAGCTAGAATATTCGTACTCGTTTATTATAGAGGTTAAAGTTTGAAATTAAATGTGTTATTTTTGCATTTTTGTGTAGAATTCCACGGTTAGTTTCGAGCATGGTTACAAAGATTACTGTTGAGGACCGTATGAATACAATATCATATTTCGCCTGGGGGCTACCATCTCAGTGCTATTTATGATTTATAATAATAACCACTTAGTAGCTAATTAGGTGCTATACAAAAAACACTTGAGAAAAAATCTAAAAATCAACGTTGTTCATTATCATTATTTTCGTTTTACGACCTACATAATATAATTAATTAATCACATTAAAATAAACTAGCTCTTAAAACTCAACCTGTAAATTAGAGTCTACATTTTATGTGTCTTGTTTCATCACGAAAATTGTACCTACTCACAAAAAGATACTAAAACAGAGTATAAACGAAGCCGTGTGGAGGCCTTAATAAAAATCGCAATTAAAAGCACAATTTCTCGTCAAGGCAGCGTCGGAACTCATCTCGTCGCTCATTAAACAGAATCCGGCTCTAGGTGCAAGTAGTGATGAAAAATACTGTGTAATAAATTTCAAAAATGCGAGTAAGTGTAGTGCTCGCCGGGGACACATAAAGTTAACAGATTGCGGCAATTTCCAATGCGTTACGTATTTCGATAGCAATTTTCTCCATGGTAGTCGGTTTAGACGAGATACGGTATCGATGTGACATCGTATCGGGTAAATTTACCGATATTTGTACCTTGTGATGTGAGCTTGAAGTGTATTCGAAATATTTCACTCTGGTCGGAAAATTTTTTTGAAAGTATTGAATCATTGTATCTAATCAAAATCTAAATTAGTTGTGCATTTATAAACTTTTCCTTTGATATCTTAATCTTGTCGGTGAATCATAAAATAATTATTAGAATTTTTTTATAAATTCTACAATAGTGTCGTGTCCCAAGTTTAAATAATGTTGTCAATTAGGAACTAATTATTATGAAGTGGGCTATAAAGCTTATACATTTTTAAAATTGTTTATCAGACGTTATACAAACATGTCTCTCAAAAAGTACATTGATTATTCAATCAAAAACATAAATGTGAAATGAGAGCCAAGTTCAATGTTATGATAAATGACTTCAACGACAAAAGAAGTGAGATTTAAATGGGTGCCAAGTTCAATGATGATGAACCTAAGACAATGAATTATAGCCTAAGGTCTGTCTTGGCTAGTTTTTAGTCTTCGCAAGTTCTAAACCTACAAGTATTTGACGGTTCTCATTTTATATTTCCGAAAATTTGGATTTCTAAAATTCTCTCTCTTGAACTTGGCTTGATACGCTACCGCGTATCTAGATACATATATAAAACATGAGTAAACTCACAAGTTCAATTAATGTTATAATAATAAGCTTACGAAGTGAAAATATTGAAACGGAGATAACATGGAATTTAACCACAAAGATAGCATTAAAAAGTTTTATGTTCATCCGGCAAACCCACGAACTTCGTCTGAAGAGGAATTATCTTTTCACTTGTCACTGACGCTTAAACGTGGCCAGGACGAATCTGTAATACAAGATGAGGTTCATTATGAATTTAGAAAGGGAAAAGGTTGTTTTAAGCGTTTTTCACGGGTTTTGTAAATTGGTGTGTACTAGGGATATTGTGTGGATGTAGAGGAAAACTGACAGAGCCAAAATAAAGGCCTCTGTCTGCTCTTCAAAATAAGCCTTCAAAATAAACTCGACTCGCATTCGTATTCGTGAATATCAAAATTGAATATTCGCATTCGCGAATTTCCAATAATCGACATTCGCAACATCCCTAGTGTGTACAACGTTAAAATAATGTATAGAACGTTGATATGTTAATACTTAGTTATAATATACATGATGTTGAATGTCTTTGGTTAATACATTGGTAACAATAATACTGAATACTGTGACATGTATAATAATGTAATAGTCGTGGTGGCCGAGTGGTTGAAGCGTTTGCCTTCCGTACGGGAGGTCGCGGGTTCAAAACCGGCCGGCTTGTACCTCTAAATCTTAATATGAAAAAGATTTGTGTGCAATTTTTCACAACACCACTGGCTAAAAACGGTGAAGGAAAACATCGTGAGGAAACCTGCATATCGGAAAAGGGTTCTAAAAATCCTTTGAAGATATGTGAAGTCCCCAATCCGCATTAGGCAAGCGTGGTGGACTATGCCTAACCCCTCTTCGGAGGAGACCTGAGCTCAGCAGTGGGCAGTAATGGGTTGTTAGTACAGTACAGTATAATAATGAAGCACATGGAGCATTTTTTAGGTATTTGCCAATCGTTATGAAGTTCCAAGAGTTATAAGTGGATGTACCACAAAAAATCAAATAAAACTTACGAAAAAATAAAACAGTTTTTTGTCGTTCTGGAAAACACTATTACATCACAACGCATTCAATATACTTAAGCAGTCTCTTTTACCTACAAGAAATCAAAAGGATAGCAATTTTATCATAGTATATTTCATTTTATGATATGGAACCCTCTACCCTTTATTGTTTTAGTAAAGGGTGAAAGATAAATGCGAGGTCCATATTACAAGTTGCCCTTTTCAAGGCTCGTCTATATTGTATTGGGAACTCCCGATTGTTCAAGTAATACAATATTCTTTAGTTGTCTCTGAGTGCTTTAATATTTGATTATGAAGGAGACCCATATCCTGTAGATTATGGTTGTGTATGATGAGATAAGTAGTAGATAACAGACTGCACTAATTTTTATTGTAGACCAATTTTTAAGGTAGACTAGCTGGCCCACACAACTTCGTCTGCGTCACATAAGGAAATTTTCTCACCGTTTAAACCTTCCCTGGACTTCTACGAATATTTCAAGATTAAAATAAGCCAAATCGGTTCAGTCGTTCTCGAGTTTTAGCGAGACTAACGAACTGCAATTCATTTTTATATACAGGGTGTTGTTGCCCGGTGAAACAATACTTTAAGTTCTTAATCTATATCGCATTTCAAATCATATACACATACTTTTGAAACGGAGATAATGACTTTATTTTCCCATACAAAGTTGACAAATTATTATTTTGTATTACTTTTGACAACCCTACCCTGACCTACATGTAGCGTGCTATATCTATATGCTATTTTAACGCACACAGGCGCATCCGATCGCAATTTTAGAGTTCCGTACTATAATAAACTCCTACTAATAGAAAATTAACACGTAGTTTTGATTAGTTATAACTTATGATATATTATGCCTAGAAAACACAGACTTGGTGGATGGCTTCTACATCAAGTATACTATTTGCTGTGAAAGTATTGTTTCATCGGATTTTAACACCTTGTATAAGAAGATGTAAAAATATTATTAATCTTCTGTTTTTCTTCATTTACATATTGTAAATACTTCATCTCTGCCAGAACTCTTATTACATTGTATAAAAGTTCATTATCTTATTGTTCATTTAAAATGAAGACTGTATTTAACTAAATAATTAAAGTGCTCGGATTATTCAAAGTGAAACATCGCCATTGCTAAATCCGTTTAGTCCAAGCATCTCAAACTAACAGACGGGTCTTGAGCTGCAGTTTATTAGTGGCTCTGAATACTTATGTCAAACCACTGTCAAACTTTGGAATTCAATTCGTAAAGTTTTTGATAGGTACGTGATGTGTCAAAAGTAGCCCGAACATTATTTCTAGTGAATTTACAAGGAGCGTTTTCATTTGCACGTTGCACCGTTTGAAGAAAGTAGGGTACATTGAATACATTGTGACTGTCTTTATTATACTTTCATGCATTTTCAACGGGTTCTTACCACGATATTTAATTAATTGAGTTGTCTCGATATTTCAACGTTGTTTGCAAACGTCATGATCACGAGAAGACTGGATACTGCGGGTCGATTTAAGAGCAAACAAATCTGTCTACCCTCTGGCATGAAAATATTATAGAAAACCGCGAGTGTCTGAATAAGTTTATGTCTTTATTATCTTATATGGGTAATTCATTGAATCATTGAAATTGGGGTTTTCTTGTGATTTTATTACTATTTGAGTTATTGTAATGCAATTCTATTTTTAATTTCATATCAAGAAGGATACATCTCCTTGTTACTAATTAAACTGATGATTCAGTTTTGAAAAAATTGGGACCAGAGACCAATTTTATGCTATGCAAAATTACAAGTTATTCGACGTTATAATAAATACTAGAATACTGTTTACAATTTCGTCACTGTTTACTTAGATTATAACACATTCAGTAAAAGTTATTCAACTATAATGCAGTGTAGTTATCACCGCCGTCTGCTGATATGAACGCTCCTAAGCCAGTTGTAAATTAGTCACGATTTAAACTTTGTTGATTAATGGAACTGAACAAACTTAGCCCCTGACGGTCCTATTATCTGTGCTACACACGATCCAAGTTAATGTGCACTCGGGCTCTCACTATGTTTTTACTCGAAACATTAAAACATAACATATTTGCACTTTTGCATAACAAGGGTTTTGTAACTGTCATTTGGATCAACTTTGGTTGACAACAGAGAAGAAGATAAAGAAAAACTTTGAATGAGTTTATTAAGGGCAATGCAAATTGTATTAAAATTATGCTAAACAGTGTTTTGTCGTACCACGGTAGTCAATCCGAAATTCTGTGTTTTATTTCCAGCTTAGGTTTCCAAACCGAAACTGAATGAGAGTGAGAAGTTTTAAGTGCGGTTAATCTCCAACTAGTTCCACCAGAGTGCTAGAACACCTAGAGCATTTACGTAAACAGCTGTTGTGAAATCTACTACCTACCTCAATTGCAATATTATCTTCTACACATAAATAATTGAAATAACATTTTCCATTATAATTCAAGAATTATAATTGAATACATAACTAAACATGCTTTGCAGTTCAAATTGCTTGACAAATTTACTCATTGAACCGGTGCAAATGAAGTACTGAAACATTGGAATGAGCGCATGAAGGGGAAATTCGTGATAAATCAAAGAGTATTTTTCCGGCTTATAAATCAAACGGAAATTCGCGGTTCATTCCTTTAAAGAAGGCGTTTACTGGTCTCGAGGATTCACAAAGAAATATATTGAGAGTAGCTCTGTATGAATAATTTAGGACAAACGAAATGACTTCTCGCGTTTCGCTTGCGTTGTGCAGTGACTTTAGTCTGATTCAACGGGAGGATTTTGTTTTATTACTGCGAATTGTTTTAAGTATTTAAGTTTATAGGATTTTTAAGAGAGATCATTTAATAGATTTTAAAATATAATATAACATGCACTATTACATCATTATATTACCTACTGTTTAGCAGACAAAGACATTCATTGTTGTTTCAACAGAATACTAATGAGATTCAAGTATCATTTTTATTAATAAATTTTGTTTATCAAATTACAATACCTTCCTCAGAATAGACGATCAAATGAATTATCAAGAATTTATAACAAAGAAGAACGTTTTCGGAAATAAATCACTTTAATTAGATTTATTTACATTTATGACTATTATTTTCAGATCCAAACAAAACTATTTACGTTTACATTGAAACTTCATTTCCTGATTGAGTTTCACTGTTAATAGCATCAACAAAAAATAGGGTGAAGTAAAGTAGGTCAAGTGTTTCGGTTGACAATACGATGTTTTCAACGAGTTGGTTTCCCTCGCAATTAAAGTTTTGATAAATGATTTAATTTGAAATTATTGATTTAAAGTTATGATATTAATTATTTAATTATTAACTATACTATAACGATAAATTATAATCTGAACATTATATTGTCGAAATTTAAATTCAACACTTAGAGTGTCTAAGTGTGGATGGTTAATAACATTAATATTCTGTCATATCGGCTCGTGTGTGAATGGGTAAACAAAATGCAAACAGATGAAATTTAAAAAGAAGAAAGACATTTAAATACCTAACCTAGTGTTTTCAGAGAAAATTGTCACGCAATTGAAATATTAACTGAATATGTATTTATTAATACGGAAGTAAAATATTGTGCAGATCTATGTTTTGAAGAGATAGTTACTGGAACCATTTGAAAACTGATTCGCTTAGGTTCCTAGAAAACCAAACAAGTAAGCTCTTCAAGCTTCTATTAAACAATTGTAAATCAAAGTTGAAACCGCTTCAGATGCTGCAAAATCAGTTTGGCAAGTTAGCTAGAACAGCTTCTTAGTTAAATTCGTAGAAGCTAGAAGCAGTGTTGGTTCTTCAATGTAAACTTTAAATTTATTGGATAAGTGATTTTGTAAGACAAAACATTACATATAATTTTGACACACGTTTGAAACTTTAAAAGATACTGTGTGTAATTTTAGTTACAAAATAATGGATTTAAAATACAAAACCATCATTGTCTTTTGTATCTATTTCTGTTTAAGATTAGAGTTGCAATTTCCTTTATAAGCATCTCAAGAATAACCCATATCACCGACCACTATCGTGATGAATAACTGCAATCAATCTACGGGGGTGCCACCATTTCCTATTCGGATGGACCTCTTTTGTAAATTGCATTTCAGGATTGGCTGTTTTAGGAACAAAATTGTTTCTTCTAGTAGATAAATAAACTCGAAGTCCGAATGAGAAGTAATGAGTATGTTTAGACTTACTGTCAAATCACTCGAAGGTTAGAAGATACTGTGTTGTTGATTTTCAACAATATTAGAGTATTGTTAATCAGCATTTGTACAAACATTTCGTTTATCTACCTTGCAATAAAAAAAAAAAAAAAAAAACTGTTACTTTAGTGTATGTGTGTTTTTGCTCTTCTAATGATTTGTTCTTTGCAAGTGTTTGTAGGAAAATATATTTAGGAAAAGTAATTTTCTTTTCATAGCATTTCCGCCATGATTGGCTGTGTAGAGCTATTTGAAGTTTATCAATAAAACAACATATTTTATTATTGTTTTCTACCTTAGCGTATAAAATAAGACAGGGTTTGTTTGTCAAGTAAACGATAAAAATAAAATAAGTTATAATAAAAATTATCGAACTCATTTCTTTTTGTGATAATTTCCAGCAAAATTAAACCTTACTGAATCCTACGTGTTTTGTAGATTTCTTCCGGGATAAATATGAAGCAAGTACAAAGCGAGTTTTCAAAGCAAACAATAATTACAATGATTAACCTTCTTCAGCTCGTTCAGTTGATTCTATGAAGGATCCTTATTTGCTAATCAAACATCGCACTGTAGGAATTATCTTAGGATTTAGTAAGTGTAATCGAAACGTTAGATAATATCTTAATGTAAATACGGATCATGTGCCTAGAAGATATTAATAATTATTATACTAAGTTAAATAACAGCTTCATAGTAACTATTGTAATAAATTTAGTAATCTATAATATATTGTTTTGTTCAATAGTCTATCCTACGTTGAGTGCTGTGCTTTGGAAAAGATCAATTTAGCCATATAACTATTGTGATTTTACTTGTGATTACTAGATAACAAATATATTATACCGCCTTCTCTTCAATTTATCCTGAAAACAATTTATCCGAAACAGATGTAAATTCTATGGGCTCTCAACTTCTTCTGTAAATGCTAATTGTTCCCCATGAGATAGACCATTTATTCGTATAAAAAAGTATTTTCGGCAACATTCTTCACACACAAGGTTCTGAAAGTATCCTTTGATAACGGATGTAAACTCATAAGTCTTAATTTAGTTTAATTAATTCACAAACCTCTAAAACTTTTAATCAACAAAGAAACTCTCTTTGTTTGCGGTAAATAACTCGGCTGTACTATTTGCATCGCTAAGGTCCACGGGCGACGATAATCGCTTCGGTGGGCTGTTAGCTCATTTGCCATTTACGCCAGCAAAAAATCTCGTACATTTTTTCGCCAACATTTTTCCACAACTTCCGTGTCGCATTGAAGAGATTACAAGCGACAGCTGTACTAGATTTACATTGCAGAGATTTTTTATTCTAATTTTCCTCTTAATTAGCGGGTATTAGTGGGCCGGTACGCTAATTAACCTACCATGTAATGGATACAATTAAGCCACCGCGGTGCCCAAGTCGTTTATTGTACGAAAAGCAAAGTTTGCGGTATTAAGTTGAATTCGGGTGTATTATACTTATACAAACATAATTTATATGCGAAGGGACAGGGGACTGTTTGTGAAGTTTATGGGGGTTCCGAAGATTAACACATCGAGACTCTCAATAAGTCGCGGTCTTCGTAAGGAAGTGATCAATTGTGATTTACTGATATTAGCGTCTGGTGGCGTTTGAATGCTATTACTGACTTTTACCAGCGGATTTTTGCGAAAGATTGACTGCTTTTTATTTGTTTATTTTATGTATTAGGAATGCTAATATTTACAACGAATAATTTGATAAACGGATGATTCTTAGCTTATGTTGTGTTTTAGGTCTTAATTGAATATTGTTTCTACAGATTTCTATTATCTGATTTCTAATACATGAAAAAAAATCTCTGAAAGAAAAATGTGTCAGGGAATTAAGAAACAGTGAGAAACAAATGAATTTAAAACACAATAATTTAATTATCTGTTTTCCTTCAAACAGATCCTACATCGAAAGTCCAACGAAGAGGCATACTTTGATCAAACCTAACGAAACAACTTGAAAGTGCTGGAGTAAAAGGGTTTTGTTATTAGATATAATTGGCGGGGCGGTGTCTGAGGCGAAACATTTAAAAATCTGAATAATTCAACGAAGATTAGAGTGAAAGAGATTTCTGAGACTTATTTCACGATCATACATAAATTGTAAAGTTACTGTTAAATGTGAATCATTATCCAATTAGAAATAATTTATAAAATCATATTAACACTCTTTTATAAAACAGTTTTGATGCTAAACTGTAGTTCGTCACTAATGAGTATTTTATAGTCTATGATATAACGTTGGGAAATTTCTTTTAAAAAAATACTAAAATAGTTATAGTAAAATAATAGTCACTGTTTTATATTTATACCTACTACCTTAGTCAAGAAATAAAATAGTGTTTGTTTACTCAAAAACGTTGATTACTTACTATGGTGAATAATTCAAAGAAACAGCGCTAAAAAACAAAAACTACTAACAGACAAGACCACGCCAACTAATAAAGAACCTCCATTCAAATAAAACAGTCAGTGGCTAGACTCTGTAGCAACTCCTTTCAGAGTTATATTGGAGTTACGATGCCCTTAAAATAAATACAAGCGGGAGTCTCCGCCCGTAGTTGGTTTCGTCGGGTCAGCTATTCTCATTTAAGCATCTGTCTTACTTCGACGGATATATCCGGGAAACTTCCAGACTTAGGAAATGGGTTAAAACCTTCCTGACATTTACAGCTATTTTGAAATACTGGTTTAACTTAAAATTATTGTAGTTATCTGTTAAAGTGGTTTTGGACTTGCTTGCTGGACATTGCTGTCTCAATGTCAAGTACGTTTATTAATCGCATGTTTCTGCTATAAGACATTACTTTTATTTATTTTTTGCTTTCTTTTCTTTCTTATTATATCTTTACCTGTGTATGAATATACTCGGCATCGAGGTGGAGTTCATCCCTACCATATGGAACCACCACAGTCATCCACGGTTCGTTTCAGGAACACTTTTTTGCCACGCACCATCCGGCTATGGATTGAGCTCCCCTCCTCGGTATTCCCTGAGCGCTATGATTTGTCCTTCTTCAAAAGAGGCTTAAGGAGGGTCCTTAAAGTTAGGTCGTAGGTAGCGACCCCTCAGTGTCCCCTGACATTGCAGAGGTTCATGAGCGACGGTAACCACTTCCTATCAGGTGGGCCGTTGGCTCGTCTGCTTAAATGGCAATAAAAAAAACACCTTAAACAGAAGAGTACTTACTGTAACAAATGAGGTCTTTAAAGATATTGAAGAAAATGACAATGAAATGTAACATTGGTATTCTGTTTATCACAATTATCATGGAATCTAAGCAATTATTTCAATGTTAAATACTAAAGTTAATAAACTGTTACGTAGGCTTAATACAGCCAGTCACAAATTAATTACGAGTGTAAGGCTATAATGACATTTAATAGGCTCAAAATGGCAATAGTAAGGTCGGAATATAACTCTAATTTATGATTTTTGCCTTGATAAATAGCTGCATAAATTTTTTTTTTTTTTAAAGGAATTGTGAATCTTTTCAATATTTTATCTACGCATATAGACATTGACCTTTTCTGTGCCGCTTCAGAATCTGTCAATAAAGTAAGGTATTTTCGTCAGGAGTTTGAAAGTAACTCTTTGGCTATTAATATTTAAGTAAAATAAGAGACCTTTTTCTTTTTTCGGTATTAACTGTAAGTATTGTTCTCGTAGTTTTTAAGTTTAAAAGGTCATACCTTCAGGGGCAACTATTGGTGAATACTACTTTATATGAAAAGGGTACAAATGTAACATATCCACTCATATTTAAGTTAGGGCGGCGCGACGGGAAAGTGTGCCGCAGTGCGTAACGTGTCGCGCCACCCCTCACAACCCCGTGCTGGGTTCTGGCCTCAGCCGGGGTTCAGACGCTGAGTGTGAGCGGTTGGAGGTTTTAGTGCGGTTCAACTCCCACATACCGAAATCATTCCGATATTCTCAAACTAAAAAAAAAAAAGTTAGTATTTTAGAAAATAGATTAACACTCTACAAACAATCAAACACAATGTTTTATATCAATTTATTAACATCGAAATCAACACTTAAAGCTAAATAAACATAAATGTAACATCAATCATTCAGTTGTTTCGGAGGCGGTTTGATGAAATCGAAATTTATTTTTCTTGTCTTCACTATGTTACGGTAACTTGATACTGATAGTTTTGGTGTACGGGTCCTATTAGGGCTGTTGAAGTCTACTTGGAAAAGCCCGAACTTCGACCTAAAAATAGAAAAGCAAGGTTTAACAATATTATCACAATACATAAAAACCAATGACAAACGATAATGTTTTAAAGTTTTATCATTAGCGACGGGAAAGAGTGCCGAATGCGTAACGCGTCGCGCCGTCCCTCCAATCCCCGTGCTGGGTTCTGGCCTCAGCCAGGGTTCGGACGCTGAGTGTGAGCAGTTGGAGGTTTTAGTGCGATTCAACTCCCATATATCCGGTGATTTCCTCTAACTGAAAAAAAGAAAAGAAAAAGTTTTATCATTGTGGCGTTATTGCCGCTGTTCTGATCTTACTACCATGGTGTTCAAATTCTTGATGCAGTATTAATGAAACTGCCGATGACCCAAATTCAAATTGAACGGTAGTACAAGAAAATCTATAATAAAGTCTCTAGCATCTAATATCTATTTGTTACTATTATCCGTGTTCGACTTGCTAAAGTTCAAAATTAAACTATAAATTTGTGGAGAAACTCTTGACAAATCCTTTCTACTATGTAAAGCGAGCTAAGTCAGCTGTTAGTTCACGATATTACAACACTAACACAATTTATAGTTGGGCTTGAGTCGATTTATTGCTTAATGCACATTCAGTATCGATTTAACGAATATTTGCATCTTGAAGTAATAATATGGTACTTATAATTTTTTTACTCGGTGTCAAAAAGAGATCACCAATTTAGTAGTAGAGCTATTTTTTTGATATTGGCAACTCAAAAGATTATAATAATAATTATGTCTTTTATGCTCTGATGATATTTTTTTTAATGAGGCAATATGAATTTCAACTGTGTTTGTTTATTTTCATTCAGCAGATCTCTTATCCACTGGGAGTCGAAAAGGAAGAAGAACATTATTATTATAGCGTTCAAAAACACCGAGGGAATTATTCAAAGCTGGACCACAGAAAAATGCACTATACTATACAGAGGTAAAGCTTATGTACGAACCGCTCTTTTGACTATTACGTTGGTAACAAATTTGACTTTTAACTTAACTAACTTTTGAGTGTTAACTTTTTTCATAAATTTACTGAAGCCTTACAATCTCGAATTCGGTTTGATGGTCAAGGTTTTTCAAGATACACAAAGTCTGTGACATTAATACTAAAAACGTACTAGAAAAAGCGATTAGTATGAATCTTTATTTCTGTTAAGGTAGTTGCTCTGCATAAAGTAAATACGGAAACAAAAATAATAATAAATTATTTATGATTGAATTATATTAAATGAATAAGTTATTTGATCGTGACCACGAGCAATGTCATAACAAATACATAAAAAAAATGTTACAACATTACAAGATGTTGACTTTGAATAAATTAATATTTAAAAGCCCATTTATAAATTGATATCCCATTTTGGGATCAATTTAAAATACGTAACGATTTGTGATTTTATCAGTGTTATTTGATTTGTTCTTTAAGCAGTGTTTTAAAAGTTATATATGCTATACTTTAGATATGCGATAGGTATTGGTTTCACTTTGGTTTGTATTTCACAAGGTCAAAGAAGCTCTAAAAGAGTTTATAAGTGGCAGTTATCACTGATAATTTGGAGATCCGTATTGCTATTATAACTTTTTTTTTCTGTTGGAGGAAATCACCGGATGTGGAACCGTTGAACCGCACTAAACCCTACAACCACTCACACTCAGCGTCCGAACCCCGGCTGAGGTCAGAACTCACGGGCCTCAACTACGGGATTATGAGGGACGGCGCGACGCGTTACGCCCTCGGCACTCTTTCCCGTCACGTCGTGAGGCAGAAATATAACCAAACAATCATAATAATAGAGATGAAAAGCTTCATTTCAAATCTGTTCCGCTGCTGCTAAGAGCCCTGATCCAGAAGACCATTGTTATGACACGGCGTAAATCGAGAGATGTGGTCACCTGCAGTGGTTGGATGTATTGTTAATCTAATATATATTATAAAGGCGAAAGTTTGTAAGTATGGATGGATGTATGGATGTTTGTTACTCTTTCACGTAAAAAGTACTGAATGGATTTGAATGAAACTTTACCACAATGTAGCTTATACATCAGAATAACACATAGGCTACAATTTTTGATAATACGGGACGAACCTGAAGTCCACGCGAACGAAGTCGCGGGCAAAAGCTAGTATTAGTATAATTGAAAAGATAAATGATACTTACGTATATCCATCCGACCATTCAAAATCATCCATAAGCGTCCAAGCGAAGTAGCCAGCTATGTTGCATTTGTCCTCGTGAATGGCTAGAAGCACCTGATTCAGATAGTTGTTGAAATATGAGATCCTATCGTAATCCTTTAATTGTCCTTTGTCACCGACGCCATTCTCTGTCACTATTATAGGCACATTTCTTCCGTAGTTTTCTGTTATGTAGTTCAATAGTTTCCGAAATCCTGGTGGGTATACCTGCGAAAACAATTTTGTTATTATTTCATATTTTTTCTAGGGTTTTATCGGACGACCCCGTTGCATTCGCGGAGGAGGAGGCCCGGCTGCATGGCTTGTACAAGGAGGCGAGGGGAGCCATGCGGCTGGCCATCAAGATGGCCAAGGAGCAGCACACGGAGCGCCTTTTGGAGACGCTCGATGACGACCCCTGGGGGCGCCCATACAAGATGGTGCGCGGCAAGGTGCGCCCATGGGCGCCCCCCATAACCGAGCGTCTACCGCCTCAGCAGCTGCGGGACACTGTCACGACATTGTTCCCGCAGGAGCAGGAGGGATTTATCCCCCCTGCTATGGGTGAGCCGCCGGAGGATACTGGCGGCGAGGCCCCTGCTGAGGTTCCCCACATCACCGGGGAGGAGCTTCGTGTGGCCGTAGTCAGGATGAGTGCTAAAGACACGGCACCCGGCCCGGATGGCATCCATGGCCGGGTCCTGGCCTTGGCCCTCAATGCCCTAGGGGACCGACTCTTGAGGCTTTACGATTCTTGCCTCGAGTCGGGACGGTTTCCCTCGCTGTGGCGAGAGGGTAGACTCGTCCTTCTCAGGAAGGAGGGGCGCCCGGCGGATACAGCCGCCGGTTACCGTCCTATCGTGCTGCTGGACGAGGTGGGCAAATTGCTGGAACGCATTCTGGCTGCCCGCATCGTCCAGCACCTGGTCGGGGTGGGACCCGACCTGTCGGCGGAGCAGTACGGCTTCAGAGAGGGCCGCTCAACCGTGGACGCGATCCTTCGCGTGCGGGCCCTCTCAAATGAAGCCGTATCACAGGGCGGGGTGGCCTTGGCGGTGTCGCTTGACATCGCCAATGCATTCAACACCTTGCCCTGGTCCGTGATAGGGGGGGCACTCGAGAGGCATGGAGTTCCCCCCTACCTCCGCCGGCTGGTCGGCTCCTACTTGGAGGCCAGGTCGGTAGTATGCACCGGGCACGATGGGACCGTTTACCGGTTTCCGGTCGTATGCGGGGTTCCTCAGGGGTCGGTCCTCGGACCTCTCCTTTGGAATGTCGGGTACGACTGGGTGCTGAGAGGCGCCCTGACCCCGGGCCTGAGCGTGATTTGTTACGCTGACGACACGCTCGTCATGGCCCGGGGTCAAGACTTCAGAGAGGCTACCCATCTCGCCACAGCGGGGGTGGCCCTCGTCGTCGGTCGTATTAGGAGATTGGGCCTCGCGGTGGCGCTCAATAAATCCCAGGCCCTGTGGTTCCACAGGGCTGGGGTGACGCCACCTGCAGGGGCCCAAATTGTGGTTGGAGGCGTCCCAATAGAGGTCGGGGTGCGATTGAAGTACCTCGGCCTCATACTGGACAGCCGTTGGACCTTCCGGGCCCACTTTATGGAGCTCGTCCCCCGACTGATGAGGACGGCCGGCGCTCTGAGCCGGCTGCTTCCGAATCTCGGGGGACCAAACCGTGCCGTGCGCCGCCTCTACGCGGGGGTGGTGCGTTCGATGGCCCTGTACGGCGCGCCCGTTTGGGCCGGACCAGGAAACCGGACAACAACCGTTGTCCGGCGCCTGTACCGGCCGCAGCGCGTCGTAGCTATCAGGGTCATCCGCGGATACCGCACCGTCTCCTTTGAGGCGGCGTGCGTGCTGGCTGGGACGCCACCTTGGGACCTGGAGGCGGAGGCGCTCGCCGACGACTATCGTTGGCGCTGCGACCTCCGTGCCCTGGGTGTGGTGCGTCCCATCAGAGCCGCGGTACGGGACCGGAAGGCCCAATCTCGGCGGTCCGTGCTGGAGGCTTGGTCAAGGCGCTTGGCCAACCCCAGCTGGGGTCTGAGGACCGTCGAGGCGATTCGCCCTGTCCTGAGGGACTGGGTGAGTCGTGGCGAGGGACGTCTCACCTTTCGTCTGGTGCAGGTGCTGACCGGGCATGGTTGCTTCGGGAAGTACCTGCACCGGATACAGGTCGAGCCGACGACGAGGTGCCATCATTGCACAAGCGACCTGGACACGGCAGAGCATACGCTCGCTGTCTGCCCCGCATGGGAGGAGCAGCGCCGTGTCCTGGTCGCACAAGTAGGGCAGGACTTGTCGTTGCCGGGCGTCGTGGCATCGATGCTCGGCGACGACGAGTCCTGGAAAGCTATGCTCGACTTCTGCGAGTCCACCATCTCGCAGAAGGAGGCGGCGGGGCGGGAGAGGGAGAGCTCTTCCCTCCCCGACCAACCCCGTCGCCGCCGACGTCGAGCGGGGGGCCGACCTCGGGAGTTGTCCCGGGACCTGGCCCCCTAAGACTACCGGGTCCACCAACATCGGACCCGAGGGGTGCCGCGCTAGGCTTCAGCGCGCACCCTCCGTGCCATCTGTACGGGGGATGGCAAGCCGTGCTCCCCGACCCGGGCTGGCCCTGGACCGGCCTGGGCCGAGGGAGACCCTACACCACACGGCCCCATCTTGGCGGGCCTTAATCGGCCCGTCCACCGAGTGAGCCGGTGGTCGTTTCACCGACGGCTGCCGGTTCGACGTCCGGGGGTGACGGGGCGATACGTAAGCGACAATCGCGAACGCGTCCTGTCACCCCTACCACATCGGATGTCGAGCGTGAGAGGCGGGAGGTTTTGGTGCGGTTCGACACCCACATACCCCACTCGCGGGGCGAGTGGAAGTCCGGCGATTTCCTCCCGTCCAAAAAAAAAAAAAAAAAAGGGTTTTATCGGTCTTAGGCTCCAGCCCTACTGAAGAAAAATAGTCAATAATGTAAAAAACATCGTTTGTTTATAATTAACAATTTTTTGATAATATCAAACCAAGCTTATATTTTGGTCAGTTCCCTAGTAAGTATTAGTTAAATTGCTTGGGGTAATCTCACATATGTACCATTATATTCTGACTGGTATTGGAATACCGACATAACTATCATTGTTACAACTATTCTCTTTTACAAACTTCAGTTTATCAAACAATTTACAAGGCTTCCTATACTTACCGAGAGCCAATCAGTGCCAGGCTTCGGCCAATAAGGATGCTGTTCTATTCTGACTTGAGTGTCGTGATCCATTGAAGGTACATTCCAAGTGAATTCCATCTCAGACGGTGACATGAGGTATGTCGTGTAATGGTTTAGTCCAAAAAAGTCTCCCGTTCCACGTATTATTTTGATCTGTAATTTACAGTAAAATTATCAATCGGCTGCTTACTTTTAGTGAAATTATTTCAGTTTGAGCATATTGGATATGTTCGTTTTTTTTAGTCAGACATTAATCAAAATCAATGGCCCTACATAATATCATACAAAATCATGGTTTTAGTCATAATGTAAATTATAGTACTTACCTCTTCTGGCGTAAAGTAAGGTAAACGCGATCTTCTGAACCCTTGAGACAAGCTCATATTGTTTATTCTTTGTCGCACGAATACAGGGTAATCTCCTTCGACAGAGAAGATTGGATGAGCAAAGAGATCAAACTAAAAAGGAAATTATTTTAAAGCGAATGTCAAATATTAAGAAATCATATTTTTAAGTTTGCCGGCTACGTTTAGGTTTTTTTAAACCTCCATTTGGTAAAACAAGCGTTTTGGCATCCGAGGCGATATGGAAACGTGGAATGCGTTTTTGAGTTTTTGGTCGTAACCAAGGTTTCAAAAGTTCTTCTTAAAAACAACTTACATGTATTTGAAGATAGCTACGAGCAGCATCTACATCTTCAGATCTATTGGGATCTTTTGGTGCAGCCATAAATGCATCTAAAGTGATTCCGACTTTACCTGTAGTAGAAAAATATTAAATCAAATTAACTTATGGATTTTTTTACGTCAAAGAAACGGGTGGTGTTTTAAAAAATCGGATTTTATTTTTTTCCTTTTTATACATGAAAAAAATCGGTCCCAATAGTTTTAATGTGTAATAAAATAAAATAGATACCTTTTTGACGTGGTTTAAAATCCTTTTCATACAATCTGTACGCTTTCGCATGACTTAAGATCATGTAATGTGCACACAGATACTCTCCTACTCCATGTGATTTGAGTGCCGGTGCGAAGTAATTGGAGCCATAACCCTGATGCAGAAACATAAATCATTAATATAACAATAATATATAATAGTAAAATATTGTATATTCCAGTCCAAAGAAAAGTCTGTGTTCAATTTCATTATCATCACAAAAGAAGGTTTTAGGTATAAACAAAATTATTTTCATCCTCGGGTTTTATTTGTATACCAAATTTCATCTAAAATAATTCAAAAGTAAAAACGCTGTAACAGACAGACAAACAGACAACTTTTTACTGTAGATAAACCATTAGTAAGTACAAAATGCACAAAATACAAAATGGTTTAGTAAACGAAAAAGTTTGGATAGGTAATGCTGTGTGTTACTAAATTATGAGACAAATTGACCGAAATGGACAGAGTTAAAAATTGCTAATTTTAAAATTCGAGTCACGTTCTAACATCTAACAATTCGTGTTTGCATTATAATTATCGTCAAACAATCTTGACAAACAAGCTGAGACTAGTTCTTGTATGATTTCTCAAATATTATCGTAGTCATCTTGATACACTCCACCGGAGTACGAATATTTTTTCTCGAGGACTCACTCTCGTGAACGTTAACAAATTGTGCGCAAACATTTAGAATAAACAGAGTGGATGAGTAACCTTATATCAGATGAAGTGGTGAATGACCTGTCGAAATACAACTTAGAAATACTTTGACATATTGTTCCTCGACTAAATTTTTGTTGTTCATACACATTTAGTCACTAAATTACTCGATACTCGACTAAAATACTAGCCTAGTGCGAACTAGACTTAACAAATACTGTGAGCGTAATGTGTCGAACATCGAATTATAAAGTAAGAGATTTCTAGAAATGAAACGCCAAAGGGATACATTTATCGATCGTAAATCTTCTGCAGTAGATATACAGGAGGGATCTGGAACTTTGGACAATCTGACATGGGGTGAATGACCTTTCGAAATACAACTTAGCACTATTTTTATTTTTTAGATCAGTTAAACTTTTTTTTCTGACATTGTATGGAGAACGTACGATTATCGTTGCGGACTTCCATACTTTGACAAAAAAAAAATATATCTAATTCCGGTGATTCACCCCATGTCAGATTGTCCAAAGTTACAGATCCACCCTGTAGGTATAATATTTTGTAACATAAATGGTGTTTTAACAGCGCAAAAAACCCCTAAATTAAGTTAAAAAAATATTTTCACATTACACATTACATATTATAAAACTAACGTAAAAACTAGTGTTTATAATCTGATAACTTACTTGATAACAATGTTGATGTGGCTCATTCAGTGTAGTCCACGTTTTAATAATATCACCGTACAAATTGAAAGCAACCCTTGCGTAATCTACGAAATAATCCACTATCACTGGGTTGGTCCATCCTCCTAGGTCCATAAAAGGCGTGGGCATATCCCAGTGGAACAACGTTACTACTGGAGTAATATTCACTTTCAAAAGTTCTTCGAATAGATTTCTGTAGTATTTGAATCCTTCAACACTTATGTTGTTGTCTGTCCCGTTTGGTAGCAAACTGATGAAAATAAGGATTTAGTTGGCATACAAGAACTAATTAGAATATTGCTACTATGATACAAACATCGTTACTACGACGGCAATACTTTAAATAATTTTGAGAAATGGGTATACATATAATGGGTATTTGATTAAATAATGTGGCCAGTATATTAAATAACAAGTCAATTATTTCAATTTACAAAAATATAATATCTTAAAAATAATGTGGCGACCAATAATAACGCACGAGATCCTGAATCGCGGTTACAACATTTACAGAAATTTTCGCATATATACGACATCTGAAATCAACTACAGTGGGCTTCGGCCTGACTGGGCATACACTACCTCGCCCAGTCGGAGATCTCCCTTTGGCCTAATACCATCTATACCCACATGAACAAAATATAAGATTTCTACTGCATATTATCAGTTGTGCTAAAGTACCTACTTACCGCGGCCAAGATATGGACAGCCGATAATACTTGACTCCCAATTTTTGAATCATTTGAATATCTTCCTTATATTTGTGATACGAGTCAGCTGCGACATCTCCGTTGGATCTATCTGGAGCATAATCCGGATGTTCGTGAACGTACGTGTCCCAAATACTCTCTCCTTTCCCTGAAGCAAAAATACCACTTTCACTATAAAACGTTTTTATTGAATCTTCCTTTAAAAAACACGATGTGACGCTCTGAATGTGTAATGTTGCTGTTCGATTTGATTTTGTTTCAGAAATTTTTGCTATGTACAAGAAATATATTTTGTAAACTTCGATCGAATATAAATACTCGAGACGGTTAAAATGGAACTAACTAAGCACCACCAAAATCAAATAATTCTCATATAGGTATTGATCTCAGTCATTTAGCACATAATTTATCATATTATTTAATACTACCGTAACTTATGCCAGTACAATTTATTTTGTAATATTTGCGTTAATAGACGAAGGATCTTGTTTAATCAGATGATTTATATGATAATAAGATTTGGTATAAAATAATATATTTTACGACTAAATCTCTTAAATTTCTCGTTTATGTTATCCAATATATTTAAAAACAAATTTTAATATAAAACTTGTTATGCAAGTCTTAAATGTTTATATTGTAGCTGCCCCGCGCAACTTCGTCTACGTCGAAAAAATAACAAAACTTAGGGGTGTACTACCCCTAACATTTAGGGGATGAAAAATAACTGTTGGCCGTTTCTTATAGATACCGGATAAGCACAAAAAATTTCATCAAAATCGGTCAAGCCGTTTCAGAGGAGTATGGCAACGAAAACTGTGACACGAGAATTTTATATATTAGATTTCAAAGAATCATTTCTCAGAAAATAAAAATGTATTATTTAAAACATCTTTTACACGAGTATTAGGTTTACAACCAAAAACAGTAATACCGTCTATGTTTTCTTAACAATACCAGTTTTAGGTCTAGCCTAGTCCTAGTCTACATTATGTAGACTAGGTTCTCGGTCAGCAGGTACATTGACAGTGCAAAGGTCTACTAATGGTAGTGAACATTTAATCTACCTATATATTCTTTTATTAATTTACATGAGATTTAACTGTCAATATTACAAAAAGCTATTCATATTATAAAAGCTATAATATTCCGCAAAGAAATGTCACTATTGCTAATATTAATCTACTTAATAAATATTACATTATAGGTTTAACGTACCTCCTTCATTCCACGCTCCTTCAATTTGAAATGCGGCCGTCGAGACTCCGAATATAAAATCCTCAGGAAAAGAGTAATTGCTCACCCCATGGTAGATAATACCATTATCTGATTCCTCTGCTTCGTGTGAAAACGACAGCAGGCTATAACAAATGGGTAAAAAGGTTATAATAATAATTTTAAGGTAAAGTTTATAAAGAAAAAAGTTTAATAAAATTCACAAAATAAATAGTGTGTAGTTTGTAGGTCTATTTCACTAAATCAAATAGGAGGCGATGCGACGGGAAAGATTGCCGTGGGCGTAACGCGTCCCTCATAACCCCGTGCTGGGTTCTGGCCTCAGCCGGGGTTCGGACGCTGAGTGTGAGCGGTTGGAGGTTTTAGTGTAGTTCAACTCCCACATACCGGGATCCGGTGATTTCCTAAAACTAAAAAAAAAATCTAAGTCAAATAAATAGGGATCACAGACCGTGAAGTCAAACTTAGGACATCCGTTTTCTTCCCTTCAGTAAAGATGCTATTGGATCCAACACAAGAAAAGACTTGGTGTTTTTTAAATATTATATTTCATTGAAATATGAAAAAAAATAATAAAATTACACAAACATGACCACTCTTCTATATAGCTAGTAAAGAAGTACGAAAAAAATGAAGAATGAAATTTGACATAGAATAACGAATTTAAATTTAATTTTCCATATCGCGAGAGTCATCGCGAAAACTAAAAAGTTTAAATACAAATAAAAATATAAAAAGTTTCTATGTTCAATATGGATTGAACAGATATCTAAGCATGAAATTAATAACTAACTAACGCAGCAGTTGCTAAGAGACGGTCCTCGACCCTTTGTAACATAAATACGAGAACAACATTATTTTCTTCGTTTGTGACACAGATGAAGATGAAGAATAGAAAAACTTGATGATTATAATGACGACGCGAAACTTTTTACTGTTGTGCAAACGCTGACACGTGCGTAATTTCAAACAAAGTTTTAAAATTCCTAACGGCAGCAATAAACTTTACTTAATCTCTGGCAATGACCGTGAGAAATTACAATTACTTGTTGTCACCTAGACTTTTATCCTCATAAAACTAACAATTTACGCAGCAATGAGAAAATAACTGGAAAAATAAAGTTATTAATGCAAACAAGATAAATTTCGAGATCCGTTTTAATTAACTTTGAATCGATTTATTAATTAATGCAATAATTTTCTTACTTTAATGGTTTTTATTGACTTGTTCTTAGGTATATTGTATCAATAGGTCAAAGTATATGGCCTCTTGACAACCTTTTTAATTGAATATGGAACGTGAAGGTCAAGGTACTAACATAAAATGCGTAAGTTTGATTAACATCTTCTGCAGGTTTCAACTATAATTAGAAATTAAAGAAATTTAAAACTATTTTTAATTCTAATGTTAATGTAACCGACCACGAGTATTATCTGAGTTTACTGAAAAAAATGGTGTATTAGTAAAATTATTGTCACTACTATACTGTATCTATAATGTGTGACTCAACTAGACTAGCGTAAGTAGACAGTACATACACACAGACGAAACGACAAAATACTAAAATGTACAAAAAAAAACAATATTATATTGCTTTGATACGCATTCGTGCACATGCATTAAGTATAAACAGTATTTAATTTACAAACAAACATCTAGATATAGAATATAATTTAATAATACCATAATTAGCTCAGAAAGGTAATCTAGTCTTATTACTATTAAAACTTTTCAAACATAGAATAGAGAATGTACACTCGGGTAATCCTAGTTATAATCATGACAGAAAACCAATAAAACAGAAATTCAACGGCAAACAAAACGTGTTTCATGAACCTACACATCCATTCAATGCCCAAGCTCCTCTTATCATCTTCTGATTAAATTCGTTGCGGGGTCCAGGACAATTTAGCTCGGGTCAGAGTCATTACGATGGTCGTCGCTGTGGATCCTGGCTACTCAGGAGTTACAGTGGTGGGAGCGAGAGGTAGGCGAATACCCGAACCTACACATACCTACTCTATCCTTTACGTATGCCATATATCGGATTAGTTTGATTATTATAGTTTTGAGGCGATGCCAAGTTGACGTAGTAACACTTGTATTGTTCACACCACAAAAGGAAATAGTTTTACCTATTTTTTTTTTCTTGTTCTCGATAAAACCTTCGACAAATGGACTATTTGACACCAAAATAAATGTTCTATCCTGATCGGCGGTTTCGGAGATTAGCGTGTTTAAACAAACAAACTCTTTAGTTTTATACTAACAGTTTAGAATAAGGAATACTCAACGCAAGGTGATATGAAAATAATGATCATTAAAAATAAACGTGTATTAGTCTTCGGTGTAGTAAAATGATTCTATGAATGTATACCCAGCTAATCCCTGGTACCATTGTCGTTGATTTTATTGTAATACTAGACATTAAGCTTAGATATCTGGGCTTGTTTACTTTGTAAACGATCGCAAATAGTATGCAGAATTGCCTAGTTGACCCCGTTATACAGTCTATGCCTATAAATTTATGCAAATCACAATTTTTGGCGCGAATCATAATTTAAAAAATATGCGATTGCTTAAAGATAGGTTTAAAGGTTAAATATTTTAAAAATAATGATGAAGATAATTATTTTTGTATTGTTTTTTCAACTATTTCAGACACAGAATACAAATTACACTGAAGTCAGTCGACACGAGACATTATAGGTATACACTGACACTGTTTTTGTTTTTTTTAATTGTTCGAAGTTTTGTATCTGTAATTCTTATTTACGATTGTTTATATCAACCGCATTGTGCATGAAAATATACTTATAACTATTTCATATTACTTGTTTGGCCATATCTTATACACCAATTCGATTTGGTAGGTATTTTTAAAAATCATTGTTTTTATGTCCTTGTCTTTAAAAACAATATTTAAAAAGTAGTCGTGATGTTCACACTACATTCATGTTCTAACATAGTGTGAATTGCACACGTTCTGAATCATAAACAGATAAATACTGTAATGTTACGTGAAGTAAGGTTATTGATCTGGAATTTTAATTTAGGTTTAGTCTATTTATGACTTGTTACCTATAAAAGTTGTTAAGATAAAATGTTAGCTTAAAGTTATATCTATACTCAAGTTTAACAAAATAGCACTAATCAAAAAAAATAAGTAGTTTGGGATAAGTTTTAATTCATTTTTTTAATTGTCTCATTTATAATAATTTCATGAATCGACCAATATATTTTTGCCAAAAAAATATTAAATATATTACGTCTTTTTGAAGAGACCGAATTTTAAGTAAAGGCCACACCTACCTCAGTGTTGTCAAAACTGCGCCGGCGAGGGCGACTCCACCCGAGCTCCGCATTGTTCAAACTAAAGCCTCAGGTGCGTTTACCTATTCTATCTTAGTCAACGCCTGATTACATGACCTTCGGGGCACCCCAGGAACTAAACCAGTTCGAAAATATATCTATTATCATAGAAATTTGTTTATTTATCAAAATTATCATACCATACCAAAACTCAACAACAAGGATTTTTATTTGTGAAGTATTTGTGCAGGCTTCTAAGGATTGGCTAATAACTCGAACTCTGATCTAATTTTTAATAATCTTTTTGAAAGAAATTGATTTGTAAATTTTATTAATATTCGTAGAAAATATAATTTCACGTACCTAATCATCTCAACTTTTTAACAAAATAATTACCCTGCCATTCAAATATTGTTGACATTGTACTTTGACCTTTTCAATGCCATTAATACATTCACTGCTTAGCATGTCGATTTCGGCCTGCCGCGATGCTTCACGCTGGTGCAGGCAAAGAAAACTATTTCCCTCCCGCTGGTTCGAAACGATTATTTCAGATGTTTATAAAAATATGACAGAGACAAATATGTATTTCATTTTCCAGTCTAAGTTGTAGGTGTTCCCCATCAAAGTATAACGGTAGGCGCGCGGCCTGGTATAGAGTCGAAAACTGCCTTTTGGGACGGCGGGTCGAATTAGGCCCGCTGCCACACTAGATGAAGGATTATTATTTTACTTGCAAAATAACCTAAAACTGCAATTTTATATTTAGTTACAGCAGTGCAAATTGTAGTTAAGTACATCATTGTAGATATCCTGTTAACATTTAATTACGGTGTTTCAATGTAAAAGAATGAGTTGTATAAACGAGAATGCAAATTTAAATGAATTTATAGCAATTATGAAAGTAAAAGACGTGATAATAAAATTGTATTTTCCTTCAATTGTATTCTTGAGTATCTTTGAATTTTAATAGCACTTATTTTACGATCAGTTCAAGGGCTCTCATAAATTAAAAAGCCTCAATTTAAGGCTTGTTATCTGGATATAATATATAGATCGACAAACTTAGATATTTTTAAACTTATTCAGACACTCGCGGTTTTCTATAATCTGTATCTGTACCAACCCATTACTGCTCACTGTTGGGCTCAGGTCTCCTCAGAAGAGGGATAATACTTCAGATTATCGAGTATGTGGAATCCAGTGCTAAACACAACAGTCACTAAGGGTTCATGCTCAGAGAGTCTTGTAGATACAGTGAGTGTGGTGTGTGGTGTTTTAGTCCAATAGCGTAAATATTACACATACTGTGTTATGTATAAATAAATTTAAGAAACTGAATATTCATTGGTAATTATAATACATAATATGATTAAGATTTTATACTATGTAAACATTTATATATGACGGGGTGATAACAAGGGAAACCAACCTATTCACCGTGCACGGGTAGTTGGAAGTGGAGACTTGCTATAAATAAAGGTGTTGGCCGCTGTTATTATTCATTCGTATCTGAATTGTCGAGGCGAACGGATATCTGATGTAAAAGTAATAAATTGTTAAAACTCGTTATTTTGAAGTTTTCATTCAAAAGTATTGATCATCAAGTGTTCAAGTGGACATTATGACGTCATTCCTAACAAAACAAAACGAAGATCGACTAATTACAACATCATTACACCTCAACACACTATTTACGCCGTCATATATAATAATAACCGTTGTAAAATTATCGGTTGACTACAATAAATACATTAAATACAACCTTCAGTTTTTGTCCTCATTTACGTTGTTTTTGATCTGTTATTTTGTCTCTTCTTTTATGTTGTATTTATTTTATATTCAGTTATGGTTTAGGTATTTGCATAGTTTTTTTTTTTTTTTAGTTAGACAATTATTCTAAATATACTAAAACTTCTTATAGCTTTTAACATAGAATGGAAATTTGGATTATTGATGAGAGTAATGATTTAAAGATAAAATTGAATCCGATCCAACCATAATATATACTCAGCTTATAAAGATGTAAATATTATAATTTGAATACGATTTATGGATGCGCCTTGACACACACGCATCGTGGATAAATGAACGAGGTCTTCTAGAAAGCCGGTTTGAAATACAATCTTGATCCATTTTCGTTTCTTTGACGATAAAAAAATCTTAGTCTTTGTGATTGTAAGCACGACGTCCTGAATTTCTCGCACTTTGTTTTGTTTGGTTGCCGTACTTGCCTAAAAATATTGTATATGTCAGAATTTGCAAATGTAGTCTCTATTGATATTTAAAAAATACTCGAAATAAAAAAAATATATATCTGAAGTTGTCAATAGCTCTACTATATGAGGGTCTAGGATTATCTTTTATTTTAGGAACACCCTGTATGTTTAGTTTTAATTAGTACACCTAAATAAATTAATAAAAGTGACTTAAAGTAACTTCTGAGCTATACGCAGTAATCTGTTACTGCGTATACGGTAGTCGTTAGACTTTAAATAACTTAAGCTTAGTACGTATCATCGGTACTCTAAAAATAAAACCTTATCACAGAGAGAAATAAATCGTCCCCTTAAGTCTCTTTTTTGTTTTCGAAACGACTACCAGGAAATCGTCATCCGAATGAGATTATTTAGTAAAATGCGAGTAATATTTTCGCTCCGAATCGACGCAAGTTGATGCGAGGACTGACGAGTTCCCACATATTTGCAGCCGTCACACATTTGATTACACTTCATTTTATCAGTAAATACGAGGGAAAATTTGCTGGTAAACACCTATTTCTACAGTGAAGGTTTTCTTATATATTAATAACCAAAATTGGGGAACCGTAGTTAAAATATATGGTAGCTTTAAATTATGATTTGAACTAGTTTCTTTATAGTAATATAGTATTCGTAGCGTAGTGCGAGGCACTTTAAATTCTTCGAAACTTTAAATTTAAGCCTTTCCAAATATGTAGGTCTCCAGTCGATAATTATTTCCACGGCTAGCTAGAACTGGCTAGAAGTTTTATGCTCAAATGCACATAATCCTAAAAAGACTCACATCTTACAAAATAACTGAAAACTACCCTGCATAAATTGATTTAATGTCCTAAATGAAACAAACATTAATTACACGAAAAACAATTGCGAGGGAACCGAATCCTCTTGACCACGCCTAATACCCTTTTCCTCCCGAATAAAGTCAAGGAGTGTTAATATTTGCTGAACAAAATAAGGTAATAAATAACGTAACGACACCGCGGGCGAGCAGGATGTGCGTGACGCTTCCCCACGTGAACATATATAAATCAGATGTAGGCGTTGAATAAATGATTTATATTCTACTTTTTCCACCTTACGGAAACCGGGGCCATTGAAACATTGTCCCTTGACCGGTACAGTGGAACCTTATCGTGAAATGTTTCGATAAATAAATGAAATGTTAGTAAATAGAGGATGTAATGTAAATGTAAAAGTTCGATGTTTTCTTTTATTTGCGTTCAAAGATATTCTTAGGTGTTTTATAATGTCAACTTTGATGGAGATACGCAAAACATGTCCTTATTCAAGTTAGATGTTTTACTGAAGTTTATATATGAAAATAATTTTATTCTTAGGTACTTGAACATCGTACTTACAACTCTAAACCAATATTGTATCATGATACACTGATTTAGTCAAATAATTTCAAAGGTACAGGAAATAACGAGTACTTTACCTTGAAACAATTACCTCCGATATTATCTAAAAGCGGTTGTTATTGAAATAAGTTCATAAGCACGATTGAAAGTTCCCGCAAGAACAGTAGTAAATTGCATCATGTCATTTTTATGATTTACTTGAATAATTAAAATGTGGACATTTATTTATTTATTCTTTTAGAAGATAGTTAAATGAGCCTACGGCCCACCCGACGGTAAGCGGTCACCGCCGCTCATGAACCTGTGAAATACCAGGGAAATGAGGGGCCGTTATCTATCACCTACCCATACAGGACTTTTCTTAAACCTCGTTTAAAGAGGGACATGTCATACCGCTCCGGGAAGACCGCAGACGGGAGTTCATTCCAAATCGGAATGGTACGGTGCAAAAATGATCTTCCGAATCGAACCGCTGAAGAGCGCAGTGAGGATATTATTTTTGTAGACGTATAATCAAAAACTGCATTAATAACCTCATTGTTGCAGAAGAATGGTCTCGAAGTCGGTAGTAGATACAATTATTGTATCAACTAATCAGATAACTGTAGACAATCATATTATTGTAATTTATAATTTATTTTTAACAAATGCGACAGTCTGCAAAACAAAAAAAAACGTATCACTCCTAATCCACACCAATAGCAAAGTGTGTCTGAACCGATAATACAAATAGTCTTTCGTCCTTTAATAGATTATTATGATATTAAGAAATCAAATTTTCAGACAGATTTGCTACTACTATTTTGCACAAATATAAGCCACAGAGAAGAACTAATAAAAATGCCGCAGACAGTAAAAGAAAACTCGACGACGTTTTTATGTTTTCATGATAATATTTTCCTTTTTTAAATAATGTAAACACGCCGCGATCAATAAAGCTATGAGCAAACTCTGAATTAATTAGGATATACAGCAGGAGCCGATACGACGTATAAAAAACGACTATTCTCCATCACTTTCGAACGACAATCGTCGAATTAATTGAATATATGTGTTTCTATTCTGGAAGTTAATAAAAATAAATTATATTACTGCAATAGTTCTAAGTAGAAAATAGTTTATTGTTTAGTATATGACCCAGTAACTTAGTCTACGTCACATTATGTTTGCATCGTACAAATAAACCTTCTTCTTGAACTGCATTATCTATTAAAAGTGCATCAACATCCGTGAAGTAGTCTAAAATATTTAAGTATTCAAACGTACTTTCTTGTTGTATTTGCTCTAAGGTTTCTGTAGAACTTCTGAAAATTAAACAGATATTATGTAGCCTTTAGGGAAAGTCTTAGAAATTCAGAATTATATATTTTTTTCGGATTCCAGGTACTTAAATTTTATTCAAGTTGTACAATTTGAAATAGCTATTTAAGATAGTGAAGAGTAATTGTCGCTTGGTAACTAAAATAAGTTTTATAACACAAAGCATTTCTAACGTAAATTAGTCTTATTTAATCGTTTTTCGTTAATGAGTAATAAAGTAGAATTATTATAAATTAATTATTCTTTGTTTTTAAATGTAGATTAATTATTAAATTTTGTTCGTGCGTAAAAGTTTATGATTAATTAAGTAAGTCAGTATTTGAAGAAAATCTTACATCAAGGTTAAAGCGCTGATTATGATACTAAGCCTACGGCTACGTCTTGTAATGTTTGAAACTAGCGAATATTCGGAATCTAAATATGAGTAGGCCTATGTGAAAGGCCAACCCACACTTTCTTTATCGATCATGATCACCAATCGAGAACGAAGTTTTAAAGTCTAGGAATTTAAATAATTTCATTTATTTTTTCTCCCTTATTGTTGGTAGGTTGAGCCTTGATGACATGCTCTGAGATGACATAATATGTATCCTATCTTTGTCTTAAAAGTGCGTCAGCAACGTTGACAAGATAGGATACCATTTACATAGTTGAATGTCGTGTTAGGTCGTATTTAAATATATATTTTTTCATAATAAAACGTTTTAATATCACACGTACAGGGCTTAGTGGTTTTGATAACCTGGAGTCAGGATAACTATTTATCAAAATGTCGTGGTATATCGCGGGGACGTGTTCTACTTAGCGTCTAAGGAATTTCGGCGCTGTGATTATGTCAGACTGAAACGAAACGCTTTCAGGGTTTTGTAGGGACATTTATTTATTAATAGTAGGTATTTACGTTAACACATCATGTGTTACCTAAATGGCTGAATAACAGGGCCATTATTGACATAAATTTTTACGCTTACTTCGCAAATGCTAAACCCTCCCTGTGCAACGCAGAAAATTTATGGTCGTCTAGTTATATATAAATCTGGAATGCAATCAAGACGTAATTTTTAAGTTTATGTGAAACAGGAAGAACCGCTGCTATATACATAAAAATGTAACTTACGAAAACAACTTGCTTTAGTACATATATGTAAAATTGGTGGTTAGGGAAATTTTAAAGTCCTATGTTAGTCTAACGACTAGTCACACACAGAGCGTGCTAAAATTGGAAGACGCATAAAATGAATTTCTTAATACTCGGAAAGTATGTTACAGAAAATTCTTGGAAATACAAGTTCCTAATTTAAATACCAAAACGTAAACAAATAAATTATTCAGAACTTAAAACGTCGGTACCTACGATTAATATTTTAGAGTGCTCGACGCGATCCATCCATTAAATCAGAAATATGATTCATAATCGATGCCAGAGGAATCCACGAGTGTTCCGCCTTGGAGCATTTAAAATTCCAATTTTGCACTCCGCCTCAATGGTGGCGGTAGGCATGCAGATGGGTCAGGCGTTTTGCACAGATTTGCATCGGTATGCAAAATAAAGTTATGCTAATCGATTTATAAGTTAAATTCTACGTCTTATGTAAAAAAAAATTATGAACATTTTTGTATACCTGAATTTAATATGCTAAGCTTAAAACGTGGTTGATTATTTTTATTTACCGTTATTTGCTTTTCGAATAATAGTAATACTTCGGAGAAGTTTCTATCTCTTAAATAACTTAAATGAGTGCAGAAATTTTAAAGGCATATTTTCTCATAACATCATTATTCTGAGATCAACTTCGTCGTTCTCATTAATTTAACAAGTTTGATGCACTTTAAAAACTAGCAATTAGTGAACTATTTTCTAACAACGTATTTACTACAGACAAAATAATTTAAAAATAATATAACATAGAAAAAGTAATATAGTAATGAACTAATGTTCTGTCGTGTAAATTAGCTTTGTTAATCTTCTTAATTTGTTGTTTACGAGACAACGACCAAGGAGATTGTCCTCGTAAACTTTGAGACAAAATGCATGAACATAAAACGGCAATTTGAATAATTTATGAACAAAGAATGTGTCTAAATAGAACTTTGAGTAAACATTAATAAATAACGCACTACATGTGCTGTAATTTACTTCAAACTTCTATTAGCTTACTAATCGAGTCAAGTTAGTATTAGAAATTGATTTAAGAGTAATGCTTCTGTCTATGATAACCTGTCGTAGCGAATTAAGTAGTGACTATACTCAAGGTTTAGTTTTACCAAACAATTTTTGTCTTGCAATAAAGTAAATAATAATATATATATATTTTTTTAATATTAAATTATTAGATAAATATTGGAAAAATGTCAAAACTTTTAATGTGGAATGAGCTCCGATCTTCGGTGTTTCCCGAGCGCTATGACTTGTCCTTCTTCAAACGAGGCTTAAAGAAAGTCCTTAAAAGGTAGGCCGTAGGTAGCGGCCCCGCTGTGTCCGCTGACATTGCAAAGGTCCATGAGCAACGGTAACCGCTTACGATCAGGTGGCCCGTTAGCTCGTCTGCCTACAAGGCAATAAAAAAGGCAATAAATTAAAAAAAAAATCACAAAAAGACAAATTATGGACAGTAAAAACGTAAGAAAATAGTCTGGGCAAAAATTACTGAACAAAAATTAGCATGTAATCAAAAATGATTTCATTATTTTAGTACTTATGTTTATTTTTTACGTTCAAAACTGAACTCAAAAAATGCGAGGAAGATAGAGTGATTTAAGTGGAAGATGTATGTGTAGAATGCATACATAATAGAAATACATACTAGAGAAAAACTATTAATTTAGGTGGTTTTTGAAATTATGTCGTAGATAAACACATTTTTTATTTATTTCTTCGTCCTTTTTACGAAGTAGACAAAGTTGCGTTAATAATATAAAATAAATATTTTTTGCATCCAAGTGATACAAGGAATACTAAATTAAATTTTGTACATAATTTAGGAGCAATATTCAAAAAACGTCAAACATTATACTGAAACTTTATGAGTAGCGAACACTTTTACGAACTTAGGTTTATTTTTTCTTCATAAATTTATGATTTACGATTACTTCAAACTTCCTCCAATGAAAAATTCAACTAAGAGTTTCTTAAGTTTTATTTTCCGAGAAATTAAGTAGAATACTGAAAAATAATAAACTGAGTTATTACCTACTCAGTAAATAATATTAAATATGTAAAATATTCTTTACTTTTTACTTATTTCGAGATTTATTCATATTATTATAACTGTAAAAAAGAGCAATAACAAAAACAGTTGTCTTTTGTTCGTCGTAGATTCAGATAAAACAGCTTTTTTGTGACGAGCTATGGTAACTGTTATGTTTGCTTTAAAAGAAATAAGGTAAAACATAGAAGAAAATGAGCAATAAGGCATGAATATTTCACCCTTCATTCATTATCAAAGAAATAACATCAAATTGTTCAAGTGATTATTTTAATCTCCTGTTAATTTAACTTTGATCTAATCAAATTGATAATTGTTTTCAGCGGACATTCTATTTTCTTTCCTTCTCGATCCAGCTTAAGATGCGAGATCGAATCTTTTAATTAACTGATCTACAAAAAAGGATTCCCTTAATTATTTTCCAAGCACAACGATACGTACGAACGTAGCTTTGTGCAAAACTGCAACGGAGGTAATAAAAGTTCTTATCAAATAATCATTCAACATATAGATAACGAACAATTTAGATCTAAACCGTTCCAAAAGTGTTTTACTTGAACTTACTTTGTAGTTTAGAATGACATTTATTTCATTAACTGAGGCCATGATGCAATTGAGGCTATATGACTGTTGATGATCCATATGCTACTTTTATTGATCACCGTTACGAAGATCGTCAATATAGTTTACCAAAAAAATAATGTGATATATCGTGAAGAAACCTGCATGCACATTGGAAAAGAATTTAAAACCCTTTTGAACATTTTATTATGTAAAATTCCCAATCCGCTTTGGGTAAGCGTGATACCTGATCCCTCTTCTCCTGAACTCAGGTCAGAGCAGTAATGAGTTGTAATATTACAGTACTCTTTTGAATGGGGCAGACGTTTCAATCGTAAGTAAAATTGAACACATCTATTGTAAGTGCTAAAATTATCATTAGTGTACATTAAGTGCTACGTAAATCGTGATTTGCATTTCGTAATTTGGTCATTAATCACGTAAAACGTCAGCTCACACTTTTTCAGACTTCACAGATTTGTACGGCATTAAATTGTGATATAGGTATCTCATTAGCATTATATTATGATCTATGTATCAAAGGAAGACTGAAGGAACCGATAATAATATGCACAAGTGATGATAGCAAGAGTATGAAGTTGTATAATAAAGGATTTATTTAAGACCATACCTAATACTAAATCAAAACATAACACAACGTCGCTAGCAAGCAATGCATAGCTTAAACCCAAATGCATTACAAACTAGTTTCAAAGTTCTTCAAACTAGTAATTAGATATCGAAGTCTACGCGAAACAATATCGAAATATCTCAGTACTAACACAAGTTTGAAACTTAGTTAGAAAATTCTTTTTAGATTTCAAGAACTGGTTAAAATTCTCAATTAGCTTAAGTTTTATAAACACAATTAGCTTTATAAAATAACTTTTTAAAGTAAAGCGTAAACTTTGAAACCGAAACAGATAGTTTAAGCCTGTTTAACTTCCCCAAAAAGGGTCTAATCTGAAGCCTGAAAATGCTAATTAAAATGAGCAAGAAAAAACTTTTCACGAGACACCGTGAGCTTACATCTCTTAAATCGTTTAGCAGTTGTGTTTCATTATCAGACACTCCGCCAGAGCCGCTCATCAGGGTTAAAGGCTTCTAGTTTGATTCGCATGCGTAAACCGCCCTATCACAACGTTCAGTGCCCAAGAAGTAGCAGAGGTGAGAACACGTTCCATCTCGCAAGTTTGGCGACACGATAATACGCGAAACGGACTTAGCATTACAATTTTTCAGTGATAAGTTCGATTAGTGTCAAGTGTAAATAGTGACGGTTTGTGATTTGTGATTTATGGTTTTAAAATTTAAATTATTATTTTTTTGTTTTGATTTTATTTTACCTTTCTTTTAAATTACCTACTTATTAAAGTAAACTTCGATCTAAATTGAATTTGAGTTTTCAGTGTAGGGGAATTTTTTTTTCTAGATCATCTGTAAGTTGTAAAATTAAGATTGACTGGAAGGTAAAATATTACTGCTCACTCAAAAATTAATTTAGTTGACTTTGAGTAGTGACTTTAATGTCGAATTCTAATTTTTATAAGTAAAATATTTGTAAAAGTTTTTTTGCAGATACTGTTATCCTTTATGCAGTATTGAATTAATATACAACATAACGAAGTTTTTTTAACTAAAGCATGCCTGCTTGCATGCAGAGTTCTTTAAAACGTTATGATCATCATGTAAAGATTTTTTTACTACTGGTTATACAAGATTATTGGTTTTTTCATTAATTCACTATCTAAATTGGATTCTGGAAGCAAATTTAGAGAATAGCATTATAGTTTAATCACAATCGGTTTGGAATGAGATTTTTTTTTGGTCTCAAGTGCTACGGTTGATGCTTCTTTGAACTACGTTTGAGAATAATTTTATATGGTGACAGTGGTGGTATCCCCACTGTCGTTTTTATTTTGTTCCCTTACGTTCATGAGCGATGGTAACTCTTTTCTATCATTTTAACTTTAGACTATTAGAGAACAAAAAAAATACTACATTTATAGCATAGTTTTTACGCAACTGTATTTCTCAGCGATTTACTACGTCAAGCTTATCTTCCCACCAAACTAATGATCTTAGCCTTCAAGAATAAATTATGTCCCAAAAATCATACTTCAAAGCTTATCTTTACCTCCAAAGCCTATTCTATCAATCTGAGGCGTCTGTAGTCTTTGCTGAACGTCGGCAGTTTTTCGCGGTCCGTTGTCGCTTGATTGGATGGAAGATCCCAACTAATTATCATTCTCTTACTTCGCACGGTTTTATCGCGTTCATCTTCACCCGTCCCTTGCATTGGCGTTTTTTGGATTTTCCTCTACAGACAACCGTATCGTCACAATCAGTTGGATCTCTCGAGGGATTGTTAGCTGTACGGTCTGCACATACGTTTTTATTTCGCATGAGATTCACGTTTCGACGTTACATATAAAATTGTCTTTTGCTCGAATGCGGAGGCAATTGCTTACAAAAATAGAACCCTTTTGTTTCATGACAGAAACAGAAAATTTATTAAATGAAATATTGTTATCAGTTGAATCTGATTACTAAGATTACAACTCCTGAATAGTTTATGAAATTCAAAACGCTTTTGTAGCTCTAAATACAGTCTATTTGACTGGCTATAACTTTAGGACAATCCAGCAAATATGTTAATTTAAAGCGGATTGTTTGAATACCCAACCCTGTGTAGATGCCATGAAAACAAGAAGCGGCTGGAAAATTTAATATTTCATTCGTAATTCAAAATAAATCTGGTATCCCTTAAATTCTCCCTTTGAAGCGAAGGATTATTCATGCACAATTTCATTTCAAATATTTAAGGATATCCTTAAAGATTTGCGTTTTAATTTCGTTGATTATTCTATTCAAAACCATCCTCTTTCATACATTCTGGTATTATATTATTTGGTTTTCTTATACCCGTTGGGCATGAAATAGCTGTTTAATTTTTAATTTACTGTACATGTTTATCCATTTTATTTAATCTTTCTTGATAGTAAGTTTGATTACATTATTTAAAAATTGAGGGTAGTTTACATATTACGAGCAAAATTATCAATTAATACAACTATAAAAAAACGTATTTTGATCATAAGAATGATAATATCTTGAAAACCATCACCATTGGACTATATAGGTTAAAAACAGGATAATTAACGTCAAACTGGACTGATGACTTAGTTCGCCAGATACACCGAACCTCAACATTCAAATAGATCATCTTAATTACTTTGTTTTTCAGATTGAGATTACCCCCTATAAGGAAAATAAATAAAATAAACATCGCGATAATTGGCAAGAAAGAGATAGGGATCAAATTGCACCATTATAATAAGTATTGCTAAAATTATCATGAGTTATTAAAAACGAAAGTACCTACTCTAAATTTTCATAGCTACATTCAGAAGCACGAACTCGCTTAAACTTTACGAACAGATATGTAAATTTTAATCAACCTTAAGTGTACATAAAATATTTACAGTTTTCATCCCTACTTAGCCTAGAAGAGAAATTAGGCCGCTTTGTATATTACACCTTAAAAATTAGAACTCGCCTCCATAGTTACAACAGCTATTGTCAGGCTTTAATGGAATAATTATTTACTCTAGTAAAATATTAAGTTTTTAGATGCCTTGATCTTCATTGAGGGAGAAAAATTGCCGAAGCATAAGATATTATTATAATAACTGCAGAGGTTTTATTATAGGTAGATGTTGAATCTAATTTGGAGATAAAATAGTGTTTGAATGTAACCTACATTCTAGACATAAATAATGCTGGTTGATCATAGTAGTAGTATAGTAATAGTCGTACCTACCAACGAGTAAAACTTACTTAGTTTTTTTTAAGACCGTTCTTATTTTACATATTTCTGAGAAAACAGCAAGTTATAATGATGTTTACTATAATATATGTGGAATATTAAACAAGAAGGTTTTATCTTAAGTTCGAAACTCTAGGATTAGTTGTTTACGAGTGTCAAATGTGAGTTTACGAAAAGACGAGAATAAAGATGGATGTTGTAAATACCGATTAAAGATTAATATTAAATAAACGAATAGTTTTCTATTCCTTCATATATTAGAAATAACCATCCTATTTTATTTTTGTACATACAAGCTTGTTAAATCTAAGCGACGATACAAAATTCATATTCTCATAAGTTATCCTTCTTAGACCTTCTTTTATTTTTCCGAGCCTTCATTCAAATATTAAGGCTTCGAAATATTTTGTACATACATACGTAAACCGTCGAGTACTTTCTCACGGTTGATAAAGCAAGAAATGAATAAAAGCACAATATTTTCATCGCGTATTTTTCTGCTTGTGTAACTGTGATTTAGGTTACTCTGAAGATCTGATTATATTTTGTCGTGTCTGTTGGAAATTATTAGGACTAGATTTCGATGAAAAGTAAGATAAGAGAGAAGAATAATAGATAAGAGTTCTATACGGTAGATAGAGCGACTCAGTTTCATTTACATTGCAGGAGGATATGCGTCGGTAACCACTTACCGTCAATTGAGTAACGCTATTAGTATTTTCTGTGTATGGGATTTGAATGAATAACGGTTTGAATTATATTTTTTTAATAAATTTTTCTCGTAATATTATCTCCCATAGTAAAAGCTTCGAGAATACCTCCTTTTCTTTTATCCTATTACCTCGTTCCTGATACGCTTGCAAAGCCGATTTCATTAAAATCTGCCTCTTCATTACGGCTACAGTGTTGGAACGTTTCAAATATGGATTTTTTTTAAGTTTTATGTTACGAATTTGACTTTACAATTATCCATACTATAATTTTGAACTAATTTAGTTTTATATCCTAAGCGCATTATTTCCAAAATTAATTTAGCTCTTATGTTCAACAACTATAAACCTATTTTTCTTTGAATTACTTATACTGAATTTTACATTAAACATAAACTGCATACAAAAAAAACTTAAGAGGTGTCATGGGACACCCGAATAGAACGAAGTTCTTTTGGATTAACAGATATCTTATAAAAATATTTCCTTTCGTAACGCGCGATAAGGAACATGATTCAAAAGATTTTGATCACAGCGCCATCTAGCGATAATCATCTAAAACAAAAATAAGGAACATGTTTCAAAATATTTTGATCACAGCGCCATCTAGCGATAATCATCTAAAACAAAAAAAAGCTTCGTGACAACTTTTCGTAAGATTTTTTTCCGTCTTGCCCCCTTCCGATAACGCGCGATAAGGAACTTCGTCCCAATATGTTAGAATATATTAAAGTAACAGTGGTATAAGTTAAAATGAAACACGAATATAGTTAAGTTTTTTTCTTTACCTAGTTACTTACGTTTGGTAACATTGTGGGTAACGAAACATTGTTGAACTTATGCTGACATTCACTAATAAAATTGTAAATTATGCGCGATGTAAAACACACCGGACTTGCTCCATTTAATTTATCATTTTGGTTTTATAGCTGTGGTTTATGGTCATAATTTTACATTTTGGCACCGAATAGTACTGTCTAATGTTACCTATTCACCGAAAGTTTTATTGAATGAGAATTAATTTTCATGCATTTTCAACTGGTTCTTACCGCGATATTTAATTAATTGAGTTGTCTCGATATTTCAACGTTGTTGCAAACGTCATGATCACGAGAAGACTGGATACTGACGGTCGATTTAAGAGCAAACAAATCTGTCTACCCTCTTTCTCGTTCGCTCGTTCGTTTGGGTGGTACCACTGGAACTCGAACTCACATCACATCATCATTATAGAAAACCGCGAGTGTCTGAATAAGTTTAGAATTAATTTTATTACTTTTAACTGTCTGTTATTAGAATTTTTTTGTTATTTTACCTATGATGGCATGATGAGAAAATTTTTGGATATGTATGTCTACAACTTTTAATGTTGACCATATTTTACTCATTCACTCAGCCTGGTCAGGGCTCCGAAAACTCAAAGAAAGCTAACACAGCATCGTTCGTTGTGGTGTAATTCGGGTGAGATTTACATCTAGTAGTCGACGTCTATGGGCTGTCGTTGATGATGAAGTTTTAACAATTACATCAAGATGAGATGCAAGAAGTCGTGGTGGCCGAGTGGTCGAAGCGCTTCCTTCCGAACAGGAGGTCGCGGGTTCAAATCCGGCCAGCTTGTACCTCTAAATCTAAATGTGAAAAAGATTTATGTGCAATTTTTCACAACACCACTGGCTAAAAACGATGAAGGAAAACATCGTGAGGAAACCTGCATGTCGGAAAAGGGTTCTAAAATATCCTTTGAAGATATGTGAAGTCCCCAATCCGCACTGGGCAAGTGTGGTGGACTATACCTAATCCCTCTTCGGAGGAGACCTGAGCCCAACAGTGGGCAGTAATGGGTTGGTACAGCACAGTACAGAGATGCAAGTCTAAAAGTCTCAGGTATCTAATAATAATAATCGTGAACAACTACTTTTCTTAATATGGAAATGCAGAAGTAAACGTTTATGATTTTAAATAACGATCGTAGTAACTTAGTTATCCACAAAGTTAAAACACCTGAATTGATTTCTTCCTTTCGTTACCAACCTGAAAATAATATAGGTAGGGAGTTATCCACAAAGTTAAAACACCTGAATTGATTTCTTCCTTTCGTTACCAACCTGAAAATAATATAGGTAGGTAGTTATCCACAAAGTTAAAACACCTTAATTGATTTCTTTCTTTCGTTACCAACCTGAAAATAATATAGGTAGGTAGTTATCCACAAAGTTAAAACACCTTAATTGATTTCTTTCTTTCGTTACCAACCTGAAAATAATATAGGTAGGTAGTTATCCACAAAGTTAAAACACCTTAATTGATTTCTTTCTTTCGTTACCAACCTGAAAATAATATAGGTAGGTAGTTATCCACAAAGTTAAAACACCTTAATTGATTTCTTTCTTTCGTTACCAACCTGAAAATAATATAGGTAGGTGGTTATCCACAAAGTTAAAACACCTTAATTGATTTCTTTCTTTCGTTACCAACCTGAAAATAATATAGGTAGGTAGTTATCCACAAAGTTAAAACACCTTAATTGATTTCTTTCTTTCGTTACCAACCTGAAAATAATATAGGTACCTACTACATACATACAGAGCCTATGCTGTACATTTGCTATAAATTAAGCGGAAAGTGTCAGACCCGAGTCCGACAACTTAAGACTCCGCACAGTCCATAAGACCCTTTCAATCGATATTTTCTAACTCTTGGACACTTTGGCACATTAAAATCTACTAAAAATAGATCACCCTTTCACAGTTTAATCTGGTGTTAATTTTTGCGCTTACATGAAATGCGTAAAAAACGTGACGTATATCGTTATAAATTAAGATATTCATCATCATCATCATCATCATTTTCAGCCTGTAGACGTCCACTGCTGGACATAGGCCTCCCCCAAACATTTCCAATTAAGATATTATTATGATAAAATTGTTATTTGATCCATTTTCAATTCTGCATAGCAATATAAAAATCTTGATATAATTTATTATTGCTTTTAATGTTAATAAATTGTGAGATTTTTGGAAAGTCGTATGTAGGTCTGGATGATCTGGCAAAACTTTAATGTGTTTTTCTGTCACGAAGAATACACGAGATAAAAATAACTTCTATATTCTACTTCAGAATATCGTGTAATCTTCAGATTTCTAAAAGAAAATATGTAAATGTAGTTGATGATCCTCGCATATTTTTCTTTGCTATTTTGTCCTGTTTTATACGATTCTCAACGTTTGTTGTTTGCTAGAAAACTTATATTATTAGTATAAGTATGAACGTTGATACATTCATGTAAACATCTTTGAAACTATCTCTACTGCAATTGTTTCTAACATTGTAGTGGTGTATCTTAGTTGTTTATGCTTTTACATCGACTTTTTTTTATTATTTTTTTATTTGGTCCACATAACTAAGACAAACTATTAAATACATCATTACTTATTGTCTAGTACATAGTTAATAATAATTATGAGTTTATCCCTGCTTGATGTAGACACAGCTACCACAGTAAAATATAATATACAAAAGGTTAATCTAGAAGCGACACAATATATATAGGTAAATGAGTAAAGTTAAGATTAAGTAATTATTTTCCTTAATGAAGACTTAACTGAGGCTAAAGAGCCAGGACGGAAGATGCCGAAGTCAGACTGAGTACTATTGGCGGCGCTACAAATGCGATAAATAGGGGAATGTTGGCCCAGGTTTGTTTTAGACTATGGTAAATTAAAACTTTTTCGGTTACACATACGACTACTAGGACGTTTTATTTGTTTTGTGATTTTGTAATAGTTCTATCTCATTCTTTTACAACATTCTTAAGAGCCAAAGCTTCTTTTCAGTATTCCACAATAGTTATATATCATTAAGTTTGAAAATGTTATTCTTTTGGTGAGTTTTTTGAGATTAGATTGACTTAGTTAAATATTCTAAGTGCCATAACATGTTCTACAATATTAAAATGACCTATAATATCTCAGCAGGCTGAATATTAACATGGTCATGTTAAGACATAATAGTAGGTTAGTAGGTACATATATGTATATCTATTGAATATGTCAAACGCATGGATCAGTCAATTTGGCCAGCTTTGCGGTCTACGTCCAGTAGTGTTTAATTGTACTGATTTTGACTATACAATGTCAAATGTACAAATGTTGTAATATAAAAATATCTTAGTTTACCTTATTAAACTTAATTATAATTTTAAATCTACTCAAACGAACGAAAGCAAATTCGAGGGACCTTAATTTGATTTCCAGAACATTCCCATTTAGTATTCAAATTCATAAAAAAGTTTCAATCAAATTTCGAGCTCTTGTTTTTATGCCTCACGGACAATTCTTAAAAGGCGATGAAAATAATAAATGATGCTAAATTCTGACATTAAAATGTAAAGCGAACATTAAAAGGGCATATTTAATGCCAGTACTTTTATATACCAGTAGGTTTTCAATTGCACAGAAGACGGCCCACTCAATTTAAATGACTGCTGTTTCTTCGCTTTTGTTCTCAAATTCTCTCATTATGTCGTAAAATAACAAAATTTGACAAAGAAATACAACGATAAACTGAAGTTGTATGTAATATTTATTTAAAATTTTTATTTTATCTACCGCTTAAAGTATAAAAAAAAAAATTAAATTAACAATTATAGTTCGGCCGTTCAGAGAATGTGTTCCTGACACGTAACTTTGTAATGGCGTTGCAGTTACGATAAAAATATTTTTGCTGGTTGTTTACCGTTTCAACAATTGATGAGCATTAAAATATCAATAATCAATGAATGTTATAATTTTGTGTCAAACTGAGTGTCAAATAACTTGGTAAACAATATTTTTCTAATCTAACTGATAGGTGTCAGGAACGCATTCTCTGAACGGCCGAAGTATAAGCATGAAAGGTGTAGTACCTTTTTTGGTAAAGCTTCCGAAACAAACTTACATATCTAATTACACTAAAACTATATATTAGATACAATCTTTTCATAATTTATCTTACCACAGAGTTTCACTGATCGCTTGTGACGAATTGATATTTTTCATGAGTCCTTCACGCTAAGGGCAGCCATTTGTATCATGGCGGCTGCAATTTATTGCCTTCATTTATCATCTCATCGAGTTCTTCTGGCGCGTCATAACGTAGTGGAGAGACCTCTAATGTGGCGTATAAGTCTTTTTTATTAGTTATAATTACGTTACAAACTTATCGCAGATGCTGTTTCATCGTAGTCCAGATATTGTTATGTATTGGTTAGCGATGTGGTTGTTTTTATTGCTAAGCCCACTGGCCATCTGATCGTAACAGTCATGTACTTCTGCAATGTTATGGGATACTACGAAATTGTCACCCACCGTTGTAGGAGCTATTCTAGAATTCCCTTCAGACCGTCTCGTTTAAAGAAGATCAAGTCATATAATGTACTAATATTACTCAACTTCTATCATTTTAAATCTGTTGTGCTGTTGTTCATGAAGTCGTGGTGGTCGAGTGGTCGTGGTAAAACCGGCCGGCTTATACCACTAAATCTAAATGTGAAAAAGATTTATGTGCAATTTTTCACAACACCACTGGCTAAAAACTGTGAAGGAAAACAACGTGAGGAAACCTGCATGTCGGAAAAGGATTCTAAAAAAAATCCTTTGAAGATATATGAAGTCCCCGATCCGCACTAGGCAAGCGTGATGGACTATGCCTAATCCCTCTTCTGAGGAGCCCTGAGCCCAACAGTGGGCAATAATGAGTTGGTACAGTTGTTCATGTAACATTGTGGGACTTAGAATTTCATGATTAGGCATTATGAGAGCAAAATTAAGTATTAATTCAACCTTAGATATTCTCTTCAGTAACATCACCTGTGTTAAGTTAATCCGTTCTTAATATCGGTTCAACCTTTTTAACCGTAAACATACAAAGGTATAGCAGATACCAAATTAAATTCCTTACATTGGAATGTGTATCCTTGGTGTTTCCCGTAAGCTATGGTTTATCCCTCTTCAAAGGAGATTTGATAAGCGCTCTGAGTGCCGCCATGCCTCTGTCCATGGCAAAGTAATTACTTAACATGAGGTATTCCATAAACTCCAACACCTAACATTGTGAGACTAACTGTAAAGATGTTATAAATGTGTGTGTGTAAATAAATAAATAAATAAAATAAATCTGTACGAAGAACAACTGATTTTGATTACGTGATTCACGCTTTTTGCAAGCTTTATATTAGGTACCTACTTGTACTGGATATAATCGATGTAAGTTCAGGTGGAATTTTGCGAGTAGAATTTGACCAACTTGCCGGTTTTCGATTGATCTTAAACTTCGAATGCACATGTAGGTATACGCGTGGCAAGACAATAGCAATGGAGCTGATCCGATGATAGATTCAAAAGGTGGATAGGAACTCCTGTAATTTGTCTTAGCTGCTTGCTGATATCCAGAATCTTAAAATGCTTGTATTTAAAAGGTTTTCTTTAAAATAAATTTATAAACAAACGAAGTTTCAAAAAAAGTGACTGTTAAATTCTGAAAAATATACTCATTAAGACTATGTTACTTGAATCTATGCTCTAAACATGACAAATAAAAGACCGAAGTGAGTGTATCAAAGTGTTAAATTCAGTGACCTTGTAATGGTGGAGTGCGCAGTCACAGCATGACCACGTGGATGGCGCTGTTTGGGCTAGTATGGCTGCTGCGAGTCCGCGGCTCCCTTTGCGGGTGCGCTGCCTGCAAGCGGGTCCGCCACGAGACCGACATCCCAAACATTAGCGCAGTCCAGGCCTCACCAGCGGAGGAGAGAGCGTCCTTTGACGTCATAGCGTTACAGCACTACACACGTGACGTCACAGTGCAGACAGACTTCGACGACGAGGTCGAGGACCTTGATAAGATCGAGCTCCAAATATCTGAGGAATGTAAGTAAACAATGCTATTTTATTGGAAGTTAGAACGCTTTACATAAATTACAAAGAGAAAATGTCGGTCCCCCATATTGTAGATAGAGATATTTATAACATTCCAGTTCTAGCAAAGTTTTCCCTTGAGGTACAAGGACCAAAAAGGTTCCTAAATGAGGAATTCAATATATTTTTTTAAATATTCAAGATTCGAACTCAGGTCTTACTCCGAAACAATTGATTGCATCAATAAAATAAATTTAAAAGAATGTTATAAAAAATATGTCGAAAATATTACGCAGAAATGTAGTCAAAACTATTTAAACTAACATTCGACAAGGATTACAATGTTTATAAGTCTATTAACATAAATGATCTAATCTGTTATATCCGTAACTATCTACTTGTACTTACATCTGAAATTAATCTCTAACAACCACCGATTATTATGTAAATATGTTAATTATCAATTCAGTTGTAATTATACAAAGTGATATAATAATCAAATGACAATAATCAAGTTTAATTATTCGAGGATTTATTGTCTCTTCACGTGTACGACGTAATTTGTTCAATGCTGATTGTACATTGACTTTAATTAAATGTAAACGATTTATGTATGACACATAAGTATTATATTATTATTACGAATGTTCAAAGTCAACTCATCACAACCTTCTGCTAAAATTGCCTTTCCTCCGTAGAGGAGAACAAGTATAGTTCATCAAGTTATACCAAACCTTATACAGGATAGAGACTTCACTGTTCCTACGCCATTCCTAATTAGTGATGTTGAGATAAACTGTACGTAAATCTTTACAAATTAAGATTTTAACATTAGTTGAGAATCTAGACTAAAAATTCACCAACCACTGCTAAGCTCAAATCTCCTCAGCAGAGAAGAATATAATAATATTTAAGCTATTGTGAGGAGGTTTCTCTCTCTTGAGCCCTGACCACTGGTGGCTTGGGTCGTAGACCCCATCTTCAGTGGCCCTCTGTTTTTGTATTGTATTTTTAATTTTTGATTTTCTTGTAAATTATTTTTTTTAAATATAATGTACAAAGTTAGATAGGTAATAAATTAATATAGATTTAAACTACAACAAAACACTTTAGTACTTCATGCAAATACATTATAAATTAAGCACACTAATACAATATAAACAGTTCGCTTTAGCAATCTAATTTATCAAAGTGCTAAAATTCCTCCAGTACTAGATTCAGCAATATCTGTGAAAGCCATGTGATGCTAACACTCGAGACAATCCGTAACTGTCGTTAAATTTTAGATTAGTATTAATTGTATGTTCCCTGCTGTTTATTCTAGATCTAGTTACAACAATGTTCAAAACAATATAACTAGATAATGTTTATCAACAGTCCATTTTGATACTCATATTTTATAAAATGCTGTAGAGTTTGTTTGTTTGTTTGAACGCACTAATCTCAGGAACGACTGTACACTAATTATAATACTAATTAAATAATTCGCTATCTCTGTCAGTCCATAGTACCTTTTTTTTGTTGGAGGAAATCATCGGATCCCCGCCCGCGGGGCGGTTGTGTATGTGGGAGTTGAACCGCACTAAAACCTCCAACCGCTCACACTCAGCGTCCGAACCCCGGCTGAGGCCAGAACCCAGCACGGGGTTATGAGGGACGGCGCGACGCCCTCTCCGGACGCCAAACCGGCAGCCGTCGGCGATACGGCCACCGGCTCCCTCGGTCGGCGGGCTTTCCGAAGCCCGCCAAGATGGGACCGCGTGTTACCCTCCCACGGGATACCCCGCTAAGTCAGAACCAGCGCGGGTCGGGGAGCGCGGTCTACCATCCCCCGGTTGCTCTAAAAAAATACTATCATCACAAAAATACAGTTTAAATGTACAAAAGATTTCAGAGCTCAACTTTTCTTTATTTAAACCACTAGTCATACACCGTAACCTGTAAACAAGAACTTGCTAGAATCTAAAATGTACGTGCATAATTAAGACTCTATTAACAAGAGTACGAAATTGCTGTACGCGTTCATCTTACCAGGAAATTACACTAGTTATTATCCTGCCACGTAGCAGATACCCTACCTATTTCCATTCCACTGTATCTCTTAATCTGGCACATATCTACCGTGTAATATCGCACCATAAATCTTCCGTACTCCCTATGCAATGTTTGCTGAGAAAATACAATGATGGTAAAGGAACCGTGTGATCTTGGAATGTATCAGGATGGTGTATTTGGTATGCATAAGATTTACGACAGTACTTTGGTGTTTTATGGAGTTTTGGTTTTACGTACTTATCTGGTTTGAGGTACGTTTTATGGATAAAATGATATCAAGGAGCTATTTCAATTAGGTAGGTATACCTTTTATGGTTTGATTGATGTTAGTCAAACATTTAAAAATATCTATGGCACCAAAGAGTAAACAGTAGATTTCTAATTTAGAAACTGTACCCTCGTAAAAGTATACACTAAATTATGTAAACAATAAATATTGGAACGAAGTTCCTTATATCGCGCGTTATCGAAAGGGGGCTAGACGGAAGAAAATCTTACGAAAAGTTGTCACGACACTTTTTTTGTTTTAATTGATTATCGCTAGATGGCGCTGTGATTAAAATCTTTTAAAACACGTTACTTAACGCAAAAAAAATTATAAGATATCTTTTAATCGAAAGGAACTTCGTTCTATTCGGGTGTCCCATGACACCTCTCAATTTTTTTTTTAAATTAAAATTCAGAAATATAAAAATACTTAGAGCTATTACAATACATAAACAGATTAACAAAGTATGCGTTGTTTTAAAATATTTAATATCTTTTGTTAATTTAATCAAAATTTCACCAGATTAACGGGTGTCGAGTACTTAATTTTCAATTATGAAAACGAAATGGTGATAATTATTCAATTCTACAAAATAATATTCTGAATTAATTATTTCATTTACAACATTTCAGAACACAAAACATTTTTAATTAATCCAATTAACACTCTTATCAAAGTTATTAATTTCAACTGATTAAATTTTTCGCACTTGTTTATTTATTTTAGGTTTTAAATTTGACTCATTTAAAGAATTTAATTTAGTGATAAGTATATTAAACTTATATTATCATTCTATTTAGTACATTGAGCAATTATTGGTAACAATAAAATATTATTTCCAAAATTCAATCAAATTGAATTTTAATATTTACAAAATAAATGAGTAGGTACAGTTTTGGACCTATGTATGTAACAAGAACTTATGGTTATAATATGAACCTAGTAATACATGTTTTGTTCATTACAAAAACTATGTTCAATACTTACACAGTCAAGCCAATTCTATTTCATTGTTTCCAAGAAAAACATAAGATATTGTGTTTCAAACAATGTTATTGAATAGATTTCTTGTTTGTTCTATTTCTAAGAAAATAGATGTTCTAAGTCTCCGTATCGAGATTAAAATAAATCTTTCTGCTCGCGTATTGGATTTATAGGTGCACAGTTCACTGATTCCGCGCAGGATGTGAGCTAAAGATCACTTTAACAATAAAATTAAATCTTCGAATTGAACTTGAATACCCTTTCGTTTCTTCTTTGTAATCAGATTATAACATTTTGATAGTCTTTTGGAATCTTAATAACGAGTAAATATTCGTTAATGGGCTTTGTACAAAGGGAGATTTGATAAAATGCATTTTGAAAAATACTTTTAAGAAGATATGTAGCAAGAATAATATAATTTCAATGCGTAGTAAAACTTAATTGGTAATGGCCTACTCCACGATAAAGACTAAGCATAGATAGTCGTACTTACTTTTGTTGTGCTTTGTAGTATCAATAAAGAATCAATTCTTTACAAATAAATTTTATATCAAGATGATTTTGATTCTCATTAAGTGCTCGTGTAGTACCAAGAACTGCCGTAAATAGATCTTATAGCTACATGTATACCTAGTAGAACTGTATAGCCATACCTGAGCTTGTACGTTGCAAAACAGAAGGGACGAGTATGTCATAAAAATCAACTATAATACTTGACAAGTGTAACTGTGCAGGTAAACCTGTGCGTGTATAGCCGGCATATTTTTCTTTGTTTTTCATTGCAAGACAAACATGCTTACAGTCCACCCAATAGTAATTTGTTACCGTCACTTATGCCTCTGCAACGCCAGGACATTGAGGGACCGTTATTTATAACATACATGACTTTTCTTAAACCTCGCTAAAAGAGGGACATGTCATAGCGCTAGAGAACATAAACATGAAAATAGCATACATGAAAATTACGAACTGTTCTCAATCTAATTCCAGCAATTACATAATGTTTAACGTTCCTTTGTTCAGTATAATGAAATAGAACTAAAGTGATACTATTGTCCGCAGCTCACGTGGGCAACTACGAGTGCGGCCGAGAACAGACACAAAGTCCCGGAAGCGTGCGACGTGCAGGAAACTACCAGGTTTGTTTTCTACGTTATGTACAAACTGGACGTAGCTCTTAGTTTATACCAGATTTAAGTCTGTGTGTTTAGAAATATGTGATAGTTTTGTAATCTTAAAATTTTAGATTAATTGTGTTCGTTTATCGTTAAATGAATTGAATAAGAAAATTACCAATCGCATGTAGGTCATTTCTTTCAAAGGCGGCGTGAGTGATCAAAACGAAATTCTGAAAGATCACCTACATTCAGAATATTACCAATTTACAAAACTTCTAGGTGTAGATCAAACCACCAAACGATCGGGTCCATTAAGCAATAATATTTGTTTGTTTATTCGTAACGTCAACTAGCTAACAAAATAATATTTAGAAACGCTGTGTTAAACCACTTTTAATTTGTCAATTTTTATTTTTTTTACGTGTAAAACATACCCTAAAATGTTTTTCTTAATTAAGGATCTACAAATTGCCTCCATCGAATAACCTTATACTGAAAAGTAGAAAAATACTGAAATGATTTTCTTTCCACTGAAAGAATTTGGGCCGTGCCTTAATACAATATAAAAACCCTTAACGATTTCTTATTTACGAAATGAATACTGAATGCCGTATAATCCACATCTACACTTTAACAAATTACAAGGAAAATCATTAGGCTTTTTCTAGCTGGAAACCGTTTCCGACCGCTTCTTTTAAGAAAAAGTTTCGGCAATAGAGCGATTTTTTCTAATGCTCTTTAATATTTTCGTAGACAAAGGCTTTTACCATTATTTTGCCTACAAATTTGTTTGAGCGTAACGATTAATCCCTGGATATCGTTCACAGTAGACGGATTTCTAAATTAGGACTAGGGAACATTTATTCTTTGCTTCATAAAATTGACAAGCTGTTATAACTAAATAATAAATCTTTCTTTATTTGTAGGCTACCAATGGCCCAAAAAATGTTAGTATTACAAATAACTTACAAGCTATGTTAGTAATTAAAATAAAAAAATAATAATTTTGTTAGTAGCTATTATATTTATATTATAGAAAAGGGAAAGGCACATTGTACACTAAAGAAATATCGAATTAAGAGTTTTAAATCGTAGACATCATATCGTCCAATTACCTACAATATATTGTGAGATCAATTATCACCTTAAAACCAGGGGTAAACATTATACAATTTTTATAATTTGAAATACTTTAAAAATTACCTATGCCTAACAGATATCACAGATCTGTGAATAAAATACCTTATAATCACTAAATTATGTAGATCATTGCATGTTTTTACATTCATTAGTGTAACACTCCCCACACATAGACAATAACGTTTTATTGTTAACCGTAATGTTTTATCATGCATGAGTTTAATGATAATGTTAAAACCTTTACACGTTGGTAACAGCTTTCAGTACCGCATGCGAATGGAGTTCCGGCCATCTGATTAAGTTACGATTATTTTTATGTCTCATCAATATTCAGGTTTATTAGGGTGTTTTAAAACGTTTTGGGAAATTTTAGTGGATTGTAAAATAGTTATTGGAACGAAGTTCCTTATCGCGCGTTATCCAAAGGGGGCTAGACGGAAAAAAATCTTACGAAAAGTTGTCACGACACTTTTTTGTTTTAGATGATTATCGCTAGATGGCGCTGTGATCAAAATTTTTTGAAACATGTTCCTTATCGCGCGTTACGAAAGGAATTTTTTTTTATAAGATGTCTTTTAATCGAAAGGAACTTTGTTCTATTCGGGTGTCCCATGACTCCTCTTAAGTTTTTTTTGTGTATCTTAAAATTGCACTTTGTTCAAGATATTAGCATTTTTTATAGTTCAATAAACAAATAAAACCGGTAAGATATAATAAAATAAGTTAAAAAAATTTAATGTAGACGGCGTGCCACCTGAAAAAAAAAAATCATTTCATTTTTTGTTTTTTTTTTGTATCCATCATTAATTTAGAAGATTTTTTCCGAGCCTTTATTTTGTTTAGGTAATTATTTACATTTTGTTCTCAACGTGCATTTTATTCTTGACTGTGTCATAAACATAAATAGATACTGAGCGATAGTTTTAACTTAGCATTCTAGTGCATGCTTTGTTTACTATACAAAAATCTAGCCTAAGAAACATTACACACAACATAAAATTATCTTTTTTCACATTTTTTAATACCGTCCTAGCTATTTTTACCGTAAGCAGTCACCCATTCTAATTTCAGTAGCGAACGAATGAAGTGTCGAAAGGAAAGGCTTAGGGACAGCTCGGTCCAATTTGTCTATCTTACCCTTTGAGACTCGCTGGCGATGACTGGCCGAGGTTCCGAACAATGAAGTAGTTTTTGTGCCCTTTACCGTTTCATACCATAACATAGAATTTTGAATATTCCAATTATAGTTTTTTCTGTGTTTGTTCTTAATATTAAACTTAATAAGTATAGCAATATTATAATGAAAAATGTACGAATGTACCATTACACCGAAATACATTCGTTCGTAATATTAAGGTTAATAAGTATAGCGTACTGGAATATAGGTGAAGCACAATGCATAACACAAAAATTGGAACAGCTAGACTTTTGAATAGTACCTGTAATTTAAAGTTACAGAACTACTTGTTCAATAAACATAACACAAAAAATAATAAGTACTAATTAGTATCGAAAAAAACCATAGGTATATTTTTAATTCTGCCCCTCGCACAGATTGCAAAATTGACAATGTTGTGTGATATATTCAGCAACAGACAAAGCAAGTGGTACCTAAAAATGAAATGTCGATTCTACCAAGAGTAGTATTCGAATTGTGCTGTTAATGCTATTAATTTCAGTCAGTTTTATGTACTGTACTGTAACAACCCATTACTGCCCACTGCTGAGCTCAGGTCTCCTCCGAAGAGAGGTTAAGCATAGTCCACCACGCTTGCCTAATGAGGATTGGGGACTTCACATATCTTCAAAGGATTTTTAGAACCCTCAGTGGTGTTGTGAAAAATTGCACATAAATCTTTTTCATATTAACATGTAGAGGTACAAGCCGGCCGATTTTGAACCCGCGACCTCCCGTACGGAAGGCAAGCGCTTCAACCACTCGGCCACCACGACTATATCAGTTTTATGTACTGAAATAAAAATATTCAAAAGTTCTAAAACAAAAACTATTGTATCCCTTTTATTCTATATCATCAAACACCGTTCAAATTTCTATAATACTGAGATAAATCGAATACAAACTCATTGAGTTTAGGCTCATAGCTTTAACAAATTAATAACTGTTTCCAAACTATGAACATTTCAATTTTCAGAAGGGAATTCGTATAATAGCAACAGGGTTCGTGTTAAAACGATACTCTAAATTTAATACAAATTTAGATTTTATAGTGAGTGAAGTGCCTAGAAATCTCAACTAAATCGAGAACGATTATGTATACCTAATTAAAAATAAATAGAAATTTCAGTCAAAATCACTTCTAACGGTTGTTTTCATATTTAATTTGAAACTTTGTAAAATACTCTGACAGAATTTAATTTACTTTTTGATTTAATTATCAAGTTTTAATATTTATTTGGTGAATAATTTGATGAGTGATGGACTGTGATTACCAGAAAAAAAATAAAAAAAATGTTGAGTCCACTTTTGCGTCTATTTAGAATTACCATACATTACAGACATACCTACATTATTAATTTGTTATCAATTTATCTCGCAATATATTAGGAAATATAAGTGCTAATATGATACGTCCGTCCTCTTCTGGTGGTCGTTAGCATGGAGTGCATCGCAAGTGTGGGGCTTGTTATCTATTCTAGTTTTGATTATGTTCATTTATTTTATTCCATTTTTATTTACTAACACCTAGTTTTAAGTTATTTTTGTTAATAGTAACAACCTGGACCACTGATGTCCGAAATAAAGAAATTTTGAATTTTTTTTTTTTAAACCTACATGGAAGCACTGCAGTAAAGTTTCCATCTAAACTATATTGTTACCACGTGTCAGTAAATTCTAATGATATTTTTTATTCAGTTTTAGGGAGCTTAGATATTGTATAACAAATACTATAGCCAATGTCTATAATTTCGATAAGTCATTTTGGGATATGTTGTATCATCCACTCCAATATCATAAATGCGAAAATATGTATCTGTCTGTTAACGTTATGTTGGAGGCCAAACCATTGAATTATTGTGGCGAAAAATGTTCTGCAGATAGGCTTCTAAATGGGATATCCGATAAGTTATTTGTTTCATATTATTTTCATTTGCTCAAGACAATAGTAGCTGAGGAAAAGCTAAATCCTGTTGTAATTTTCTGATTTTTTGGCGACTGGCTGCATGACCAAAAAAATGGGTTTCTTTAGTATTATAAATAGTTATTTTATATTTCTAACAGTTTTTTTATTCACTTCATTAAAGTGGTTTTCAGAGTATTAGACAGAGTGCAGAGGAAAAAAACAGTAATAGTTCTCGCATAGCTTATTTTCGTGTAAAAAAGTGTCCTACAACAAAGTCCCGTGCATGTAATCCTTTTAAAAAAACTCGCACTATTCAAGAACCAACAAAAGCGTAAAGAATGTATCAATAATGTCAGATTTTGTTCGCAGTATTCTTCAGAACCAGATGAGCCTGACTGGGAAACGTGTGACGTGACCCTGGAGCGTGGGGCGAGCGGTCTAGGTTTAAGTATAGCCGGAGGCGAGACAGATTGTGACGTTACGATCACTAGGTTAGCCACCGGAGGAGCAGCCAAGAAAGACGGCAGACTACAAATAGGCGATATTTTACTGCAGGTTAGCAATATTATTTTACGTATTTTTGAGTGTTGATTTAACAGACTTTACAAAATAAGGAGGAACCTTGTTATTCTTAGGTAATATCTAAGTCCTAAGTTAGTCCTAGATAACTCCCACTCCCCTCAAAACTCCAGCTCATTGATGAGTGACGATAATTACCATCAGGTGGGCCGTAAGCTTGTTTATTTGTCTTTTTTTTATTGCAGGATAGACAAACGAGCCTACGGCTCACCTGATGGTAAGCGGTCACCGTCGCTCACGAACCTCTGCAATGCCAGGGCAATGAGGGGCCGTTATCTATCACCTAGCCATACGGGACTTTTCTTAAACCTCGTTTAAAGAGGGATATGTCATAGCACTCCGGGAACATCAATAAAAAAGCTATAAAAAAGATTTTTGAAAACTTTTTGAAATTCTTAGTATCAGATTAATTAGTTATTTCAATACCACTCATGTAATTAAATTCACGCAAATAAGTTATCAAAAATTGTATCGAAACCATCTTGTAATTATACAATCCACAATTCCCGTCATCTTAATTTAAAGGAACTGAATTATTCAAAAGGAAAAAACTTGTACAAACATTTTCTTAGGTCAAATTATAAAACATAATGAAAACAAACAGTACATTTTTATGAGCTACTAAAAGAAATTAAACGTCCTATAAAAGCCATCATAAAATTAAATTATTTGTGTAAAGGTCACAAGTATAATTTAAGGTTTTTGATAAAATTTCATTATTATTTTAGACGACGTTGTAAAACATCTATTTTGACCGGTGCTTGTTCTTTGTAATTTATAGTTAATAATTTATTTATACTTCTATATCTAAGTAATTATATCAAAGAAATAGGTTTAAGCTATAAAGTGGCACACTTTTTTATAACTTACCTATTTTTATACATATTCCATATTAGGTTTTGGGTTGAGATATTATTATCACTCTTCTTCGATGTCTATCATATCTTAGTTTTTTCCTTTTTTAAATTATGTTGTGATCTCGAAATAAACAATATATCTACTTAAAATATTATTTTAGAGTAACTTTTAAAAGTGTTGTGTTTTATACTTGATTGATGCAGTTATTATAACTGAAATCAAAAACTTTCTTCTAAAGCTAATCTCTGTTAAAATATATATCCTAAGTCATGAACGCCTCACAAGTTTAATCTCCCGTACACCTCATAAAGCATGAATTATTTCGTTCACCTGTAATAGCCATAATTCTAATTGAATATTCATAGCAGTTAATCATAAACCTTACATTTAGTACCACCTTTGAGTTCTACAAGGAACTTTGAAGCACCTGCACAGAGCTTATTACCCTTCTAGATGTGAATTATATCGAAACTAGTAGCAATAAAGGAGAGATTATCTATACGATTAACGGGACGATCCAGTTTTATGCCTGTTTCCCTGGATTAGGATCTTTATTATTGCTAACAAAATGTGTAATTTGTCGTCTTACAGCTACCGTGTTTTAGGTCGTAGGATTATAATATTGTATTACGCTTTAGGTGCTTTGAATGTCATTAAAATTGACTTTTCTTTTTTAAGGTCATAAGCGTTATGGTCATATCGTTTTTTTGACATAAAGATACTTTTATATCTCTAACACACAACAAGGTTTAGTGGTTCTAATTTTAAAATGTGTCTTGTCGCCTAAAGTGATAGCTCACACACTACTTTGCAAATGTTTCATGAAATAAAGAAAGAGAGATCCATTTAGCATTAACCCTCAAAACAGTAAAATTTCTATAATTCATGCACATATCTCGAAAACTTACCTCTGAATGCTAAATACCACAATATTAAGCTAGTTAGAAGTTCCTAATTAGTTTACATTTGAACTGCCTCAACGGCTTATTAATATGATAGAGAGCTACATTAACATGAACAGTGTCTAATGAAGCAACTCATGTCTGTTTGTTGATGCAGGTTAATGACGTCTCGGTAGAGGGCGCCCCACATTCAGTTGCAGTGGATGCGTTGCAAAAAGCGGGCAACGTTGTTAGATTAGTAAGTTGAATGGAGTTCTGCATGCGCTCGGCATACGTATGAGCCTTAATTAGTCCAATTTTAGATTTTAAGTGGAACAGTGTGATGTGAAATGAATTTGGTGTTTATATTTCTGGTGAAAATAAGAACAAAGTTTCAGTGAGGCATATTGTGGTCTGCTTTGGTTTTTCACTTCATACTATATTTTTTTTATTGCTAGATAGATAAACGAGCCTACGGCCCACCTGGTGGTAAGCGGTCACCGTCGCTCTTGAACCTCTGCAATGCCAGGGCAATGAGGGGCTGTTATCTATCGCCTACCGATACAGAACTTTTCTTAAACCTCGTTTAAAGAGGGACATGTCATAGCGCTCCGGGAACACCGCGGATGGGAGTCCATTCCAAATCGGAATGGTACGGGGCAAAAATGATCTTCTGAAGCGAACCGTGGAAGATCGCAGATACAGTATATAAGTGCCTATAGAAGTCATAAAACATTATTTCGGATCACAAAAAGTTGGACTAGACAGCTTCTAACATATCTCTTCAGATGATTGACACTGAATGCTTGTAAGGTGTAGAAAGTAAAGTAAGTGATAACAAAGAAATAGTACTACAATAGAACTAACAAGTCATACAAAATGGGCGATCTCTAGAATAGAGAACGCTAGAATTCAAACCTAAAATGCCGACAAAAGATTTGACGAAGGTCGGAGGAATGTGATAGAAATGCTGGTTGGCTAATTTTCTCTTTATACAAAACTACATGACGGAGGCACATTCCTAGATATACTTGTCCTTATTTGACATGGCAAAGAGGTTGTAAAAGAAAGTTGACTAAATTCAAACCTTCTTGTTTCTGATAGAGAGTTCGTCGTGCCCGAAGACCAAGAGTGGTGACACTATGGCGTGGCGTTCGAGGACTCGGTCTCGGCATAGCGGGGGGGTCTGACGACGCAGCGGGGGGCGGGGGCGTTTTTATATCACATATAGCCGTCGGAGGTGCAGCACATCACGACGGAAGACTGAGATTAGGAGATAAAATACTTGCGGTCAGGGATGAAGATGTAAGTATATTGATAAAAGAACTCGCATCAATATGGCCATGGTTCAATCAAGCAGGATACTTTATGAAATTAAAAAAACTGTTAACTACTTATAAAGGTTAACTACATATTAAATTGCAAATTGTGATCAATCTAATCAAGATTAGCATTTCTATATTTCTAATAATTGTTTTACACGAATACATAGTTACATCCAGTGCAAGTTAATATAGCCAAAGCACTTATGGTTCAGTCAAGCGACCAAGATCCTTTAATAACAGAAAAAACTAAAAGAGTACCATTATTTAAAAATCTCATTTCGAACCAATTACAAAATCCTACTAAATTTTAGTTTATTTTTGTTAAATAATGATAACTGACATGTAAGATCATACCTCTGCATTCAAAATTCAAAAAAATAAGGCTCCTAAATTACCACAGGGAATTGAGACTTCGCTTGTCGGCGCAACTCACGCTCAAGCGGTGTCTGCACTTCGGAAAACAGGGGAGCAAGTTACTTTAGTTGTATTACCAGCCGGTTCGGTGCCGCCCGTCGCTAAAACCGCACCGCTATACTCCAGTAAGTAGACATTCACCTTCTAAACTAATGTTATTATAATAATTACCTACATGTCTCTTGCAAAATGACTTGGTAGTTTATGACTTTAGATTTAGATCCTGATGATGTTGAGGTTATTTGAATGATAAAAGGACTTCCAGAATGCTATACTTTAGTTCAATTATGATTGTAAGTCTTATTAATTTAAATTATTCCTGCCAATGTAATTAAAATAATAGTACAGAACAAAGGAGACGATGATGGACATCTCCTGAAATGTGGCGATATCTGACGTTCACGACCTGTCTTTTTCCTGTTGTTCGCTTTGACACTCCGAATTATAATTCCCTAGCTTTTGCCCGTGACTTTCCCGTTCGTCCCGTCTAGCCCGTCTAGTTCGCGACGTCTATAATATAGTACTATTATACCGCAATTTTTTTTTTTTTTACGACCTTATGAACCTCAAAAATTTTAGCCTATGTGTTATTCCGATGTATAAGCTATATTGTGGTAAAGTTTCATTCAAATCCATTCAGTAGTTTTTACGCGAAAGTTCGCGACGTCTATAATATAGTACTATTATACCGCAAAAAATTTTCTTTTTTACGACCTTATGAACCTCAAAAATTGTAGCCTATATGTTATTCTGATATATAAGCTATAGTGTGGTAAAGTTTAATTCAAATCCATTCAGCAGTTTTTACGTGAAAGAGTTACAAACATACATCCATACATCCATACTTACAAACTTTCGCCTTTATAATATATAATAGATAGTAGGTAATGAATTGTGATTGTTATTTATAGATTCTATAAAATACTTAAACAAAAACAACCTCTAATTTAAAATTAAAACTTTGTTAACTTCATTAAGAATTTTAGGAACAAAGCAACTGATTACCTAAGCAAAAACAGGCATCTATTTCTGAACAATGGTTCATTACCAGTATCTCTTAACTATTCAGCTCGGAACTGAAAGTGGCAACGCGAATTAATTACATCTAATAGTCTAACAATAGACACGAAGAAACCGAACATACATTGATACTGTTAGATAACGCATATTGACAGTTGATTGGCGTTCTATTTGTATTCAGCCATGCGATCTCTATATTGGTTTAAATTAATGTATCCACAATAATATTATGGAAAATTTGTACTAATTTAGATGTAACAAACATTACCTTCTGATCATTCTAGTGAACACTATGACTAATAATCGTTTGTTGTAGATACGTTTTAATGCATTTCTTTCTAGATCAGATACTTTTTCAATGCATGTAGGTAGTGTGTTTCTAATGAGTGCTATGTTTTCGAACGAATCGAGAATTTAAGGTTTGGTTATAGAATTTTTCGGCTAATCTTCTTAAAGCAAAGTCAGATATTCATTAACATTTGCCGTAGAAAATAATTTATTAATGCAGACAAATACCAACATATGTGTAGAAGCATGACTAAGCACTGTTTTATTGTTCTTCTAAATTGAATTTTTGTTTGTTAAAACAGCGAGAACACAAGCCACTTCGTGCTCGACGCTGCACGAACTTCTTGAGGAAGAGCCAAGTGAAATACCGAGGTAAAGTTTACTCTTTAAATCTCGATTTTGTTCTTCTTTTAAAATGCTTTAACGCGGGGACTTTTGGCACTAATTCAAAAACTGCCGTCGAATTTCGTATGAACACACCCTTTTTGGCAACAAAAGTTATTATTGTATTTTCTTGTGAATTATGGAAGCTATTTTTTTGAATCGTATATAATTTGATAAATGTTAGAGGTTACGAAATCTTAAAAATCTAAGATTTATAGTTTACGTACCTTTAGCTATTGTTGTGTTTTACTATGTTGTATTTTATTACACTGAATTTAAATTTAGGTTTTTTTGTGACAAAGAGATAAGATCAAATTCAGTCAAACACATAAAATCAATTACTCATACTAAAATTACCACTACCCATTACCTTATTGCTTTGTTAGATACAGACAGACATAATATTACCTTTATTACATTGCACTATTCATGTTGCATTACTAGACAATTCAGGCTTCCTATTTTGTAATATGGAAAAGCTACTTCCACATTCACTTCTCCTTCACATGTCAAAACTTTACCAACAATATCTTAGAAATTCAAAGTGTTCTCAAATTTCTCATATTTCTTGGCACACAGAATATTTATTTAAAATAAGTTCTCAAGGCATTTAACACTTTCAAGACTTGTTTTATGTTATACAATAAATTCGTTTTTATAATTTCGAACTCTTTTGGAAACTTCTCTTTTTAATAATATTAACTAAGCAAGTTAATTCCTTTACAAAATCCGGAGCAAGTTTCGGACGCTGTAGGTTTAAACTTTGTCTCTTCTCGCTAATACTATAAAACCGTTGAGCTTGCTTTTGAGATCCTGTAACTTGTTCCGAACTCTAATTAACTATTGAAAATGAAATACGAAAGTGTAAGCCTTAGTTTCTTTTTGTATGTTCTTTGAGGAGAGTTTGTGATGATTATTTTACTGAGACTAGTAGTCTCGGGGACGTTTGGCAAAAATATGTTATATGTGGGCTTTCAGTGGTCCATGGCCAAAGGGAGATCTCCGACGGGCGAGGTAGTGTATGCCCGGTCAGGCCGAAACCCACTATAGTAGATTTCAGATGTAACGACATCTTATATGCGCCTTCACATTCATATTATACTAGCTGACCCACGCAACTCCGTCTGCGTTACAAAGGGGTTCAAACAGTACTCGCAATGTCGTCGAGTTATTATTTTCGCGGCTCGCTGTACTTCACATATTCATTGCGAAAAATCTAAACGAAAAGTCCGATTGGAATAAAACAAAAAGTAATTTACTTCTACATTAATACTCTTGATAACAAAATACTTAATTTGGATAAGGGTTAATATAACGATACTCATTTAACATTAAATTCAATCTTGGGACGAAAAAATATTTTTTTAAACATAAAAGTGGTTATTGTGACTAAACTATGATAGTTAGATATATGCTGTCGCGGATTTTTTTATTTGTCTTCAAAAGACCTAAAAACCCGTAGTACATCATTTTGTTCTATTGTCAATAGTTTTTGCAGCGTACGCATAAATAGGTTTTTGATTTTTCACCTTTTGTTACATATTCGATATTTTCATGCGGATCCCTAATTTTTTTGAAAATAAAATATAGCCTATAACCTTCCTCGATAAATGGACTTTCCAACAGTGAAAGAATTTTTGAAATCGGACCAGTAGATCCAGAGATTAGCGCGTTCAAACAAACAAACAAACAAACAAACAAACAAACAAACAAACTCTTCAGCTTTATAATATTAGTATAGATGCGCCGAACGTTGCAAATGTCGTCACCGCGATTCGGGATCCCGCGCGCTATTATTGGTCGCCACATTATATGTTAATTATTATTGTAATGTAATGTAAAAATGTAAGTAAGCTACGTAATTTTTGTAATAAAAGGAAAAAATCCTCCATTTCGCAATTTTATTTTGTTTCAGTGTTCTGTTTCTATTGGTCGTAGTGTGGTATAGTTATTATAGCTTATAGCTACCCTCTATAAAACAGCAGTATTTGAACCGTACTTCTAACATTGAGAGCATCTGTGTGCGACCGAAATACCTGTAAACAATAAAATATTGCATTTTATTAGAACGTGTTGTGAGGACATTTAAATCACTAAAAAATATAATATTCTAGTTATCACATTACAACTAAAGTTATGTAATCTAAATGTCGTTAATAAGTAAGCTGTTGATCGTACTTATAAGTACCTAAATCTATTTTGCTATACAAAACATTTTATTTCATGTTTAGAATTAGTGATGAGCAACATTGGTCTTGGTCTTGCAAAAATGCAAATTGGTCTAGGTCTGGGTCTTGCAGTCTTGGTCTTACAGTCTTGGTCTTGCTCTTGGTCTTGCTTTGTTCATCACTATTTAGAATTCAAGTATCTTAGCAAATATATTATTATGTTGGTAATTGGTATACATACCTATTATATATACGGTTTTAATTTATATAAGTTTACTAGCTGACTCGCGCAACTTCGTCTGCGCCGAAAAAAAAAATTAGGGGTGGACTACCCCTAACATTTAGGGGATGAAAAATAGATGTTGGCCGATTCTCATAGGTACCGGATAAGCACAAAAAAATTCATCAAAATCGGTCGAGCCGTTTCGGAGGAGTTCAAGTTCGAACACCGTGACACGACAATTTTATATATTAGAGATTAATTTTAATAGAATGTTGAGTAACATATTATACGTCAGAATAATAACCTTATAGACGTCGATGTCCTTATTTGACCTTTTGAGCGTCACGGAAATGAATCCCATAGTCATTGTCGCTCAAAGGGTTCACCGAACCAGCGTACTGAAAAATTTAATTAAGATCCAACAAACGTAGTTATCAGTAAATTGGGTTGTTTTGGAGAACAATAAATAATTAACATTGACCAGAAATAATATTTTATTGGATTTTACAAAATGGACTTTGACTTGTTCAATAACCATAAAATTATATTGTTAATGCTTACATACATAGGTACCCACCCACACACTTTTTACTACAACGGGTTAAAAATCAGACTTCCCTATGCTTCTGTATTTTAGTAGATAGGTACTCAATTTCATTAAAACCAAGTCTAGTTTTTTGAAAGTAGTAATTTATAGTTAGTTTTCTAGTAATTAACCAAAATGTAGTTCGAAAAAATGATTATGCATAAGTAGGTAATAAACATATAGAACTATTTAATCCACACAACGTTTTGAAACAAATTTCTTTCATAGATGCGTCCGTATGGTCCGTCTCGTTCGTTCCGGATCACGACTAGGAATGGACATCGTTGGAGGCCTGGGCGGTGATGCTGAAAATCTTGAAGGAGAAGAAGATGCTTGTGGTGTCTTCGTGTCAGGAGTGTCAGTAGGCGGAGCAGCATATGGCATGCTACATAGAGGAGATAGGATACTAAGTGTTGATGGACGCGATTTAACAAGAGCGACGCATGAACAAGCTGCTGCTGCTTTAAAGGTATTTGGTTTATTTTTTTGGAATAAGGTATTACATTTTAGTTCGTTGTTTAAATGATGCAAAAAGCATATGTAATTTAAGTAGTCTTGATAGACAAAACTTTACTTTAGATAAGAAAATATTGAATGCTGTTTGCATACTGTACCAAAAAGTCACAATGAAAATCAAAAATAAATTGTTGGATCCGCCCAGAAGGTGTCTTATATGTGGGAGTTGAACTGCACTAAAAGCTCTTACCGCTCACAGTAAGTATTCGGGCCTTCGCTTAAGACCAAAACCCAGGACGGGATTGTGCGAGATGACGCGGCACCTTGCTTACTAAGATTCGCCTCGACCCAAAATAATTATTAACATTTTTACTAATGTAACGTTAAACAGTACTCGGGCGGCGCAGTGACGATAGCAGCACAATACCAGCCGGAGCAATACGAGCGGCTGAGAGCGCGGATACGAGCGATCAACGCCGCGGCCATGTCACCCCACGCTGTGCACGCCACGCACGTGCCCGTACATCCAGACCTGCACACCATGTATCCAAGGTTAACTTTAATAAAAATTGACTTAAACAGTGCACACATAAATTACAAAACAAATCTATACTATATTTTATAACGTTATAAAGCTGCAGTGTTTGTTTGTTTGAACGTGCTAATCTCAGGAACTATTGCTCCGATTTGAAAAATTATTTCACTGTTGGAAATGGAAAGTGAGGCAGACGAAGTTGCGCGGGTCACATAGTGTTAACTTAATATATTTATCCCATTTATAATTAACAGAAAAAAACAGAACAGAACAATAGGTACACATTCACCCCACTCTTTGTCTAGAACACAATAAAAAATAACATTTTGATAATGTCCTAAATTCTCCTTTACTCTCCTGAATTCTCTAATATCTCCTTATACTCCTTTTACAAACGATTTAAAGTGACCATTAACTATAAAAGATTTACACAAAGCATTTCGTAATGTAATAGGAGTTTGCAAATAATCTTACTGTCTCAAGCTTCAAATTTCAACTCGGAATCTCATGTTTGAGTTTGGAAGTCGGACATTTCCAATATAATCTAGATATTTGCCGTTATCCGTATTGACAGACGTAGATCCAATATCGTCGGGCTAGTTCGAAATGTTTGGTTCGAGAATGTTCTATGCAAATTTAACCACACGGGACTGATCTAATTAACACTATATAACAATCTGATCTTACGTGTAATGGAGTTTGGACTTGATTTGTCAACTATTCTAGTATAATGTAACACAAGGGATTAAATTGGTTTAAATTAAAATCTAAAATAAAATTATCTTAATTCGTACCTAAGTAATCAAAATCTGTTGCACACAGTTGTACAAGATTTCTTCTATTTGTATGACTGTGAAATTATCGGTTAAATGAAATTGTTTCATAGTTTTTTTTATTAAATCTGATACTAAATGTTTTGTTATAAGTACTATAGTGAAAGTACTAAGTTATAAATTATTATTGGAACGATGTTCCTTATCTCGCGTTATCGAAAGGGGGCTAGGCGGAAAAAATCTTACGAAAAGTTGTCACGACACTTTTTTAGTTGTCACGACACTTTTTTTTGTTTTAGATGATTATCGCTAGATAGCGCTGTGATCAAAATGTTTAAAACACGTTCCTTATCGCAAAAAAAATATAAGATATCTTTTAATCGAAAGGAACTTCGTTCTATTCGGGTGTCCCATAACACCTCCCAAGTTTTTTTAGTTTACCTAAACGTAACACACGATATTTAAATATTGAACAGTAATTTGTAAAGTAATTAGACATTGATATGAAGGGCTCTTGTATCGTATTAGAAAATCATTATCATGCAAATGAGTAGCTTTCATAAACGTTGTTGCTCCTTCTGAACACAACCTGTAATCGGATCTCGGCTTTGATTTAATTAGTTATTGAAGAGCTATAATTATTATTAATTTCTCAACAGCTGAGAGATTGAGTTCAATGTAATTATACTCCAAAACTTGGATTTGAAATGAAAGTAAACTGAAATCCTTTGCTTTTTGTATACTTTTGACACTTATGTTTGTCTTCGAGATACGATGCTAGCGACTTTATGATACCCTTTTAATTTTGTAAGTACAATACCAAATATTGAATCAAGGGGATGTCTACCTAAAGCAATTTATTGTGTTGTGCTTTTAAATCGAATGATTATCAAAATTGTATTTTTTTTATTGTGTATTTCAATCCTTTTTTATATTTAATCTCAATTATGAATAGGTAGGTAGGTCTCCGTTTTTACAAAAGTACTTATAAGGACACTTTTATGACATGTCTAAATTATGGGCGCAACGTTCCGACCGGCCAGCTGTGCTCATCTCATAATCTACTGTGACGTAACACAGAAATGCTCAAGATTTATTAAGTAATAAAATATTTAATGCGATTTAATTTCTCATTTAGCATCGGTAATTATTTCAGTAACATCATTACTCATAAAGTTAGTTAATGGCATCAAATTTATACTAAATTAAATTCGCTCCAACTTTCAGTGATGTCTTATATTTTTTCCTTTACTTTTGGATTCAAAGTTAGAGAATATGGAACAATAATAATAATAATAATATGGATTTGTGTGTTATAAATATAACACACAAATCTTAATGCCAACATGTAAATAAGATATTTTAAGGTTGGTACATGGCAGAGGTCACTACAGTTTGACACTTTTCGAAATTAAAACCATCTAATATCGTCATCATAATAATATTATAAAGGCGAAAGTTTGTATGTATGGATGTATGAATGTATGTTTGTTACTCTTTCACGTAAAAACTACTGAATGGATTTGAATGAAACTTTACCACAATATAGCTTATACATCAGAATAACACATAGGCTATACGACTAGACTAGACGGGACGAACCTGAAGTCCACGCGAAAGAAGTCGCGGGCAAAAGCTAGTAAAATATATTTTTGTATCTCCAGACAGAACACTTATTGTTCAATAAAACAACCCACAATCGAAACACGAGGACTCCATAAATTACATCATGCAAGACTTGTTTCGCTTGATTTGTGTTACTTTTGTCCACATATTTTCCTCTACTAAATATTAAAAATCGACAATCTTGTTCCATTATTTATTAGAACTCTCTTTTATTGTTCTACTTTATCTGATAAAATGAGTAGAACTGTAGCTAAAGTAGTAGTGTGTTGCCGTAGTCGTAAAAAGATTTTAAACTTTTCGTGCACAGAGCTAGAACTAATTACTAGAAACTAAAATTTACGAGTTGAAACTACCTCAAAACTGTGCAGGCTTCCTTCTAGTATTTTCTTCTTATAGTATTTTTGTATTCATCCGAAATGAAAGCATATTTTTTAGATACAGCATTGATATACGATAATATATTTGACAGGTCTAATTCGATAGATGCACTGCCTACTAATATAACTGATGATCGCATTCTTATTTTCTCTGTGTGGCAACGTACAACGATGTAAACTAATGAGTAACTACAATATTAAGTTACGTCCCTAAATAACGATACGTGAGCGACAACCGCGAACGCGTCCTGTCACCCCTACATAATCGGATGTCGAACGTGATTGGCGGGAGGTTTTAGTGCGGTTCGACACCCACATACCCCACTCGCGGGGCGAGTGGAAGTCCGGCGATTTCCTCCCGTCAAAAAAAAAAAAAAAAAAGTTACGTCCCTAAATAACAATATTCGATTTAAAGTCCGCCATTCAATTCGATTTAACTTCAGACAGTGAATGAACTTTATATTCATTGACTTCAATATCTACTTACAAACAGCTGGATTGTGACTACTACACCAACAATTTAAATTAACGGTACTTCACCTCTAAATTTAATATTAGGTATAAAGTTTAATGTCTAGATTGTTTCATTTTCTAATTATCCGAAAACGATTTAACAACTTTCGAACTGTAGTTAGTTTCGAAACCAGGGCAATATTATGAAAACTTCTGAATTGAACAAGAAACAATTATAATTCTGAAGTGGACATAAACTCCGCTTGACATTACGTGCTGAATTCGAAATTTCATATGGACACGGGAAATGTTGGCTTCATTCCAAACTTGGAACAGGGAATTGGTTCTCATTAGCAACTGCAATTTTACACGGACAATTGTTTATGACGGGTTGCGCCCATAACGTTCCATTTGAAGAATGATTAGTCGAAATGCGATATCGAATTTCGAATCTGTTTCCTAAAACAGAGTGGCAGATTGGGGGTTTGAAGAGATCTATGTTGGTCTACATATATCTATTTAAATGTGGAACAATATATTATCATTACACGCGTTGTTGGTCGAATGTTCATGATTTGATTTGTTATTCATCGCAAAGAACTTGGACTTCCTTTCAAACAATAATATTTTGTCTGTGTAGTATGGGTTAAAATACAGTAGAGATTTATTAATATTATAGGAGTAAATGTTGTTACAGAATTGTGTCAATTTCTAAATCCACAAGATTTAGTCGGCAAATACAGCCTAGGTGATATGAAAAGAAAATCCCAAAATATTTTTTCTTATAAAACTTTTCGTCGTTAGTGCTATTGAAGGAGATTACTGTATATTTTTTGTAGCAATTTTTCTTTTTCAGAAAATAGTATGTGGAAAACATTTCTTTTTACTTTTTATGATATACATTTTATGATTTTCTTAGGGCTCCTCAGCTGGTGCCTAGCACGAGGTCTTGTCAATACATAGTATAAAACAAAGTCGCTTTCGCTGTATGTCTGTATGTATGCTTAGATCTTTAAAACTACGCAACGGATTTTGATGCGGTTTTTTTTAATAGATAGAGTGATTCTTAAGGAAGGTTTGTATGTATAATAAATGCATAATATAGTAGAGAAACACTGATAAATTTAAAGGTTTCTAATGTGATGTCGTAAATAAGCACGTTTTTTGCGCTTATATTGCAAACGCTGGCTGAACCCTACGAGATAGACCAAAATAATGTACTACAGTATTGTTCACCTTAAAAAGTTCAACAAAAAAGGCCGTGATGGTATATGTCTATCTCTTAGGGATAACCCAGCATAACCATTTTTATTCTTTACTAAAAAATGGTTATTTACGAAGTGATTTTAAACAATACAGCATTAATCCTTATCCAATTAAGTACCTTAAATAAATTGTGCATTTATTATAGATCAATATGCTTTTTACAGCATGTAATTTAAGTGAATATTACCGAAGATATTACAAATTTAAAATGCAGGGTCGTAGTTGTTTGCGCCGGGCGGCGCGTGCCTATATAGGCTACAATTTTTGAACCCCTTTGTAACGCAGACGAAGTTGCGCGGGTCATCTAGTTTTAAATAAATGGTCTGATTATGTGAAGGATGATATAATTACGAAAATATGTTTTGCGACCTGTGTGACAGACGTTGTATGTCATATGTGGAGGGAAAAACGAATTACATCGATTCTATTTCGGTGGAAGAAGAAGATTAATCTATATTGATTCATCCGTTTTTTTTTACAGGTAGCAGTGAATAGAGCATAAAACCGACCACCCGTTACGAACTGAACAATAAATAGCGTTAATAGTTACAACAAATTATCGATTTAATAATGTGAAGTGCGTTGTAATACAGATATCAGAATTCATTGTTTAGATTCGAATTTCAATTTTACCTTGCGTCTTCTATTAGCTTAATCTTTTATTTTTTTTGTAAAATAAATTTAGCAAAACAAATGGAAAAGTAATCATAAAAAAAATCTTTTGTTTAAACTTTCAGTGACATTACTTTTAAAATACAAATGCAATTTTTGTTTAATGTAAATGCGACACTCTTTTATAATTTCATATAACGTTAGGTAAATTTGGTGATCATACAGATTAACATTCCCATATTTGTAATTCAAAGCGTTTCATTTCATTTGTATCTACTGAAATTCACTAATTTGTGTAACCATTAAACCGCTGATTTCGAAGCCTCGTTAATTTGTACGGGAGCCGTGTAATTTGTTTGAATTTCATGTAAATAATTGTCATTTTATATGTATAGTTGTGAGATCGTGTTGATTTATAACTAACAATGTTGATGTTGTTACATATGACTGTGGCGTTTGAAGAATTAAATAATAAACATTTTTGTACAACTATAATATAATTTTACTTTATCTTAATATAATAATTCACGTTACACAAGGTTATCGAAACTCTTAACCAGTCATGAACTTCAAAATGGTCTGTGTTCAGAAGTGGACTGCTGCAAATAACGGTGGCATGTCTTACATATAAACTATTATTACACAAAACACTTCTGAGAAGAGTAGGTATGTTACATTCACATCACCACTTTTAAAAATACTAGGATATTCCTAATGCTAAGAGAATTCTGTGGCGCACTAATGGGCACTAAAGTACCTACCTACGACTGAAGTCGACCTACAAACCAATTTCTAAGAATCGATCATCAACTCTTCTAAAATAATGCAACTGGAAATATTCAAAATATTGTATGTGATCAAATTAAAAAACGCCAATTCCAGTAAAACATTAAAATTGTGTTTGTTCTTTAAATTAAAAAAATCTTAAAAGTTTTTGAACTGTGATATTAATATTAGTATAATAATTGTACAATAAACTGAAGTTGACTATAAATAAAACTGAGAATATGATATCGTTTATTATTTACGAAAGACCTACTATTTCATAAGAAATTGTTTATCTAATAATAGAATTGAAATATCAAGTACCTCGAAAAATAAAAACATTGAATGAAATCAATACATGTATTTTTAGTCTCAGAAAAGAACCAGGCTTCGAATTCCGTCAGCGAGAACAAGGGTCTCCTTTGTGTGCAAAAAGCAAAAGTGGGTACACAGTTCAATGGAAGTGGAATTGACGAATGAAATCTAACGTGATAAAAGTAAGTGTTCCCTAATTCATTGAACAAAAAATCTTGATGGTCCAACACGAAATCCCTTTTCAATCTACATCGTCCCCCGTGAGACTAGCCAACTTGAAACTTTAATACCGTGAAAACTTTTCGTACATATTTTAAAAGAAAAGTGATAATGTATTATGACTGGCATAGGCGCTTAGAGGATTGAGTTTTGCAAGTTATTTTAGTCATATTTTATGTGATAGTCTCAGCTGAATATGTTTTTAAGATAAATTTGTATTCAGAAAACATGGTTTCTCGAGTGAGGTGACTTCTTAATAGAGGTTTCAATAAAATCTAGGTTCTTTAAGGTATCTTTTTGTTTGGGGTAAGTACGTCGTCGTGGTGACCTTGACATTAATTACAGAGGTTACTGCGAAACGGTACTCATTTACTATCTTATTTAACTGTAACTTGTTTAATTGTATGTATTTGTAATAAAAAAGAAAGACTTAAACCGAGACACTATAAATAGTTACAAGTATGATTGACGACAACTTCGTACCATCACGTTAGTCATAACCTCATTTGCATTATACACATTGCTCGCAGAGTACAGTAAAACAGAAAGCTTTATTGTAGATAGATATTACTACCTAATCCCTCTTCTGAGGGCCTAACCCCTCTTCTGAGGAGACCTGAGCCCAACAGTAGGCAGTAATGGGTTGGTACAGATAGATATTACTACAGTCTAAGAAGTGTCTCAGAAATTTCAAGTAGATTTAAACATAAATAGCAAGCTAAAAAACAAGAAAGCAAAACAAACCTCTTAAATTTCTCGTGCTCGAGGAAACCCGATGTTTTAATATTTTTCACCATTAAAACGTCGGAAGTCAGATCAGATTGCCGACGAACAGATTTAAAGAAACGTTGAGGAAAAATTCATAAAAATAATATTCTTTTGTGAACGCAATTCGAACAATAGAGTGAGTTTGTAGTGGTCCTGACGTTATCGGCGTCACTCCCTTTCTATGCATTTGCAGCGGAACGCTACAATGACAATACTCGCTTCACAACTCAGTGAAACCTTTTCAAAGCTTTTAACAATAACTTCCTCAATACTAGTACTACCAGTCGAGAATGTTCGATATATATTTGGAAAATTACAGTTTTCCTAACTGTTCTTACGTTTTTTGTCATTTTCATTGCTGTAAGTACCTAGTATTATAACTATGTATACTATACTCAGCAGTTTTCTACTTTCTGTATTTCGATAGGAATAAAACAAGAGACTAAAGTGTTTCTTAACAGCGTTGAACTTTATCAGGTGAACCGACAATCATTCTCCATTAAGAAACGATAGTGTCACTAATTACAATTTTATTGCGGACCTCAATCACGATCTATGACCAATAAGAGAGAAACCAAGAATAATGTCGAAAAAACAATCTGATGAGCTCAACTGAGTTTATGCTGATAACTAGCAGGTTTTACCTGTACCAACCCATTACTGCCCACTGCTGGGCTCAGGTCTCCTCACAAGAGGGATTAGGCATAGTCCACCACGCTTGCCCAGTGCGGATTGGGGACTTCACATATCTTCAAAGGATTTTTAGAACCCTTTTCCGACATGCAGGTTCTCTCTCCTCACGATGTTTTCCTTCACCGTTTTTAGCCAGTGGTGTTGTGAAAAATTGCACATAAATCTTTTTCACATTTAGATTTAGAGGTACAAGCCGGATTTGAACCCGCGACCTCCTGTTCGGTAAGACGCGCTTCGACCACTCGGCCACCACGACTATTAGCAGGTATTTAAGCTGAGATATTTTATATATTTTTTTAAAATAGAGGTTGACAGGTATTGGCCATCTCTAAAGGTCAACAGCACTATCTACATCGACAATACCATCTGGTACAAAGCACTAAATCATTACAATAATATGATAGAGATCTATGAACAACCACAAATGTAAGTTTACGTTATACCTTTACTTAGTCGCCTGCCAGCGTAGCAAAAGTAATTTGCAACCCGAGACACCTAAAAAGATCTAAAACTTAATCTCATAGGGATCGCGATTCCAAAACGTACCGAGATTGGAATATCCGGTATCACTGTTTGTTTTTGCAGACGTACAACGAAGCAGAGATCTTAGAAGTTTGTTCCCGTTAAGTTGTTTGTCGAGACAATAGATTCCACTTAATGCCTTTTTATACGGAACCCGCTCAGACCTGTTTGCTTTGGAACATCAATAACAACGGTTAATACTTCGACAGGACTGTCCGTATAAGTTTTCGGTCCCTTAAGTGAACTTATTTCATATTCTTTTTTTGTTTATACATAATGTAGATAAAAATAGAGACTTACTGTGAGAAGTGAGGAAAAGTTAATGAAAAATTCAAAATAGTTTTACCTTTAGGTTTACAAAACAATGGTCATTGCTATACTTTTACAAGATCTTGGATTATGTTTAAAAAATACGTCTTAAAAGATATTTGAAAAAGTAAGAACAAACGTAGAAATAACACTATTTTACCGTCAAAAATATTTATAAAACATCAAATCAGCCGATCAGTACATAGAAAAGGAGTTTTTTTTTCTAGCTCCAGAGAAAAACTAAAGAACATTTGTCTTGATAAACTAAGCAAAAACGGGAGGCATCTTTCGCGTTGTTTTCATTTAAAACTGCTTATGTGAACAAAAAGTCGAGAGCGGGAAGGAAAGGGTCGTCCCAATATATTACTGTCCATTCTTAGTTTTGTTTTTAACTGCGATTCTGCATTCGAGCAGAACGTTGAATTTCGTTTGTGTTTTTTCTGAAAGTGAATTCAGGAAGCTGAAGATTTATTATTCAGATTTCTACGACATGTTAATACTAAATACGCTATAAATCTTTGCGTTTTACCTACTTTATGAGAATTAGAATATTATGATTTTTATTCGCCAATTGTCCCCACATTTTAACGTCATTAAAAGCATTTAGATCAAAATTAAGAATGAATTAAATTACTCTCAATTTCAAAGACTTATCCACTTCTTGACTTCAAAAGAAGCTTGAGGATGGTCCTCAAAGTTAAGTCGTAGGTAGTGACCCCTCAGTGTCCCTTGAGAGATTGCAGAGGTTCATGAGCGACAGTAACCACTTACAATCAGGTGGCTCGTTGGCTCGTCTGCCTACATAGCAGTAATAAAAAGTCCCAATTACACCATGAGGTACACATACACGCACATTCTGAGGTATATAGAAATATATAAAAATACTAAGACAGGATTTCTTATGCATAATACGTCACCACATGTTAGACAATCGAACCACATAAGTACTTTGTGGTTGAATACACTATCATCATCTATCGTAGTACAGTTGAAAATTAGCAGATTCTATTTTTGAAGACTATGATTATCTTTCTAAACATCTACTGCAAAATAATTATGAACGCTAATTCCAATATCAAATCCAAAACACAGCTAATTAGAACCTGTTGGAAGCAAATACAGCTGAATCTCCGGATTACAGAAGTTAATTACTCTAACTTAACAGCGACAGCCAATAAAAGATAAAAATAATTAATTAACAGCCCCCCGCGTAATTGGGATTACCTCAGACGTTTATTTGACGTACTCAAAATATGGTAATGATACGCAATTAGCCGAAACAAAGTTATTTACGTTGCTAATTGTGTGCTTGGTCTTTGTAATTAAGGTTGTAGCCAGAATTTGTTCTTAAATTTTACGTCAGTTTGATGTTTTGTAAGCCTTTTTGAAGAGAGAACACAACCTGAAACTCCAATTCTAATTGTTGTGACTGTTAACGGCTTAATTCTATTTTATTTTCATTATGATTACAGTTTGAAGTACATGCTTTACTTTTCGAGTATCTAAGACTTAAACAAGAGATTTAAAATAGACGTCGATAAATAGAATTTGTAGTGGAAACAATATAATAAGTATTAAGTAGAAATCAGTACTACCTAACCGAATGGGCTTTAAATAAACACGATAAGCGGCTTGTGTAGGTATTACTTCTATCAGTAAAATGATATTTATAAAATTACAAATTAAAATAACTCGAAATACGATTATTGCTTTGAAATTCTGTTTACACATAGGCAATAATATTCCATGGCGAGGCAATTGTCGCCCAAGGTAACGAGCGAGAAGAGTGAATGGTTAGACGTTGTTTTTTTTGTGACGGGGGGAAATGACTGAACTTCCTCTCGCCCCGCGAGTGGGGTATGTGGGGGTTGAACCGCACTAAAACCTGCCGCCGGCTCGCGCTCGACATCCGATCTGGTAGGGGTGACAGGACGCGTTCGCGATTGTCGCTCACGTATCGCCCCGTCACCCCCAATGTTTAGACGTAAGAAATATTTTATATTCTTTCGATAATCGTACATTCGAGGCGAAAAAATGTCACCGTATAAATCACGCTTAAAACTAAAAATTTAAATAACAAAGGTGATGTTCCTCTTTACCATGGAATACATCACAAAGTAATTAAAGTTTGTAGGTATATAAAAGTTTGCATGTAACTATTTTTTTATTTTTGCACATTAAGTGTTTTATTAAAGTATTTAATTTATATTTTAATTGGTAGGAAGTTAACATTATACTAAAAGTGACAACACAACGTTTACACAGCATACTGATAAAACGAAAAAACATTGCACCTTTTGTTTTTGTACGTATAAAGCTCGTTTCACGTTCTGAGAATGCCGGGATAAGTATCAAGAATAACCCTGTCTTTTATTTTTATTTTGTGAAAATATAATGCACTTTGCAGTTAATAGTATAAAATAACCGCTAGTACATTAGTTTGTTAGTGTATTTGTACCACATAGCTTCTGTTTTCACGGCCGTATAAAAATAAATTCTAGTTTAACTTTACGCTTTTCCTCTGTTTTTTCGTTTAATTATTTTTAAACTGGACGTCGTTTAGCAACAAGATATTGTCCTGGGATTTCGCACAGAATACTCATACAAGCGAAGTCGCGACGGCATGCGGCACGCCGGTTAATAATAAAGCTGCAAGTCGAGCATGAGAGAAATGAATTAGTTAATTAAGTGAGTATCCAGTAAGGCGTTACATAAATCAAAAACTTCGCCGAAGTCCCGTCCCTTGAGAAACAAATTTCTTAATTAGCAATATTAACATAAAATTAAAACAATTTGTTTTTGGTACAATAAGAAGCCTGTACGAGATCTTTCGAAGGAAACTTGTAGAGCTTGATTGTATTACAAGTAGTTTTGTTGTTTGTGTAGAAACTGAACAAAGCAATGTAATCGCTACAATTGATGACGTAGAAGTTTGTAAAGGCTTTTCAAATAATGTAATTATAATTTAAGTTCTGTATTTGGTTTCGGATCACAATGATTTTCGTGTAAATCGATCTTGATTCTAGGCTCTCTATTATGATCTTTGTTTATCTGTGTTAATGTTACATGTGACTATGTGTGCAAAATACATCCATTAAAATGATATAATTTGTTATATAATCGATAAAACATAACCTAACTTTAATTACTTTTATAACATAATAAACAATTAAGGTTTCACTTTCAAAGAAACCACTAAAATACACATTCATTTCAAAACACTGGTTCGTGAAATCAACCTTAACGCTATCAAATATTAATTAACAAAACTAAAGAAAAGTAAATTGTCTGTTCATCAAGACTGTAATTTCTGTGCCCGCGGAGGTAAACGAGAAACCCTAAAAGAAACTAATTTAAATTTTCCTCCGTGATTTATGGTTTCAAGATTGAGTTACAGTTTCTTGCTGACTGACAAGAACGAGGATAGGCATCGTTATATCTATCTGTTCATCAAAATGACTCGACGACAAATTGCGTGTACCAGATATCGTTATTTTAAAGCGTTTGGAGAAACCTCCCAGCTCCAACGATAAACGGAACGTTAAACTTTCCAAATACATTATTATGAAAAACGGAACGAAGTTGATTCGTGACTCGACAGTACAAATATTTGGATGTTTGTATTCGTTTTACATCTGACATTTTTGCACGAAAATAATCAACTGTAATGTATTTGAACTCGAATTTTTAATACCGAATGTTGAAACGACTTTCGTAAAGTATTCTGTAATAAAATACCAAACAACGACTTATATTTGGAGATAGTATCAACCAATTAAAATGAGAATAGAGAAACTATTATTATGTTATAATTTAGGGTTTTTTTTTTCTGTTGGCACTTAAGTAGAAGTTACAGTTCAGTTAATAGTTTTTGGTTACTGTGGATTGATATTTATAAGGAAATTATAAACTGAATTTGGGTTGGAATGTCCTTTGTAAACATATTTACTATTAAACATTTGTTTATTTTTACATATAATTAATTATAATCTTTTATGTAGAGATTTCCTTCGTTTAGTGAATATCTTGCAAAGTCATTAATATTTTAGCTATGCGCTCTAAGTGGAGAGGCAATATTAACTCGACACAATATAGTTCACATCATTTAGTGATGTAGAATATAATAAGTCTGCTTTTAATATAGTTGCACAATAAGCTTCGAGGCTCACTGTCTACTTAACAAAGCTACGCTATATGCCCTTGCCTGCTGCTACTTTCTCAGAAAATTATTGTTTTTTAGTAACCCGTGAACAGCTGAAAGCATCGAAAATTATTACCTATAATAATTCGATAATAATAATTATTATTCGTTTGCTATTCTGTATCAACCCATTACTGCCCACTGTTGGGCTCAGGTCTCCTCAGAAGAGTAATTTGCAACCCGAGACACCTAAAAAGATCTAAAACTTAATCTCATAGGGATCGCGATTCCAAAACGTACCGAGATTGGAATATCCGGTATCACTGTTTGTTTTTGCAGACGTACAACGAAGCAGAGATCTTAGAAGTTTGTTCCCGTTAAGTTGTTTGTCGAGACAATAGATTCCACTTAATGCCTTTTTATACGGAACCCGCTCAGACCTGTTTGCTTTGGAACATCAATAACAACGGTTAATACTTCGACAGGACTGTCCGTATAAGTTTTCGGTCCCTTAAGTGAACTTATTTCATATTCTTTTTTTGTTTATACATAATGTAGATAAAAATAGAGACTTACTGTGAGAAGTGAGGAAAAGTTAATGAAAAATTCAAAATAGTTTTACCTTTAGGTTTACAAAACAATGGTCATTGCTATACTTTTACAAGATCTTGGATTATGTTTAAAAAATACGTCTTAAAAGATATTTGAAAAAGTAAGAACAAACGTAGAAATAACACTATTTTACCGTCAAAAATATTTATAAAACATCAAATCAGCCGATCAGTACATAGAAAAGGAGTTTTTTTTTCTAGCTCCAGAGAAAAACTAAAGAACATTTGTCTTGATAAACTAAGCAAAAACGGGAGGCATCTTTCGCGTTGTTTTCATTTAAAACTGCTTATGTGAACAAAAAGTCGAGAGCGGGAAGGAAAGGGTCGTCCCAATATATTACTGTCCATTCTTAGTTTTGTTTTTAACTGCGATTCTGCATTCGAGCAGAACGTTGAATTTCGTTTGTGTTTTTTCTGAAAGTGAATTCAGGAAGCTGAAGATTTATTATTCAGATTTCTACGACATGTTAATACTAAATACGCTATAAATCTTTGCGTTTTACCTACTTTATGAGAATTAGAATATTATGATTTTTATTCGCCAATTGTCCCCACATTTTAACGTCATTAAAAGCATTTAGATCAAAATTAAGAATGAATTAAATTACTCTCAATTTCAAAGACTTATCCACTTCTTGACTTCAAAAGAAGCTTGAGGATGGTCCTCAAAGTTAAGTCGTAGGTAGTGACCCCTCAGTGTCCCTTGAGAGATTGCAGAGGTTCATGAGCGACAGTAACCACTTACAATCAGGTGGCTCGTTGGCTCGTCTGCCTACATAGCAGTAATAAAAAGTCCCAATTACACCATGAGGTACACATACACGCACATTCTGAGGTATATAGAAATATATAAAAATACTAAGACAGGATTTCTTATGCATAATACGTCACCACATGTTAGACAATCGAACCACATAAGTACTTTGTGGTTGAATACACTATCATCATCTATCGTAGTACAGTTGAAAATTAGCAGATTCTATTTTTGAAGACTATGATTATCTTTCTAAACATCTACTGCAAAATAATTATGAACGCTAATTCCAATATCAAATCCAAAACACAGCTAATTAGAACCTGTTGGAAGCAAATACAGCTGAATCTCCGGATTACAGAAGTTAATTACTCTAACTTAACAGCGACAGCCAATAAAAGATAAAAATAATTAATTAACAGCCCCCCGCGTAATTGGGATTACCTCAGACGTTTATTTGACGTACTCAAAATATGGTAATGATACGCAATTAGCCGAAACAAAGTTATTTACGTTGCTAATTGTGTGCTTGGTCTTTGTAATTAAGGTTGTAGCCAGAATTTGTTCTTAAATTTTACGTCAGTTTGATGTTTTGTAAGCCTTTTTGAAGAGAGAACACAACCTGAAACTCCAATTCTAATTGTTGTGACTGTTAACGGCTTAATTCTATTTTATTTTCATTATGATTACAGTTTGAAGTACATGCTTTACTTTTCGAGTATCTAAGACTTAAACAAGAGATTTAAAATAGACGTCGATAAATAGAATTTGTAGTGGAAACAATATAATAAGTATTAAGTAGAAATCAGTACTACCTAACCGAATGGGCTTTAAATAAACACGATAAGCGGCTTGTGTAGGTATTACTTCTATCAGTAAAATGATATTTATAAAATTACAAATTAAAATAACTCGAAATACGATTATTGCTTTGAAATTCTGTTTACACATAGGCAATAATATTCCATGGCGAGGCAATTGTCGCCCAAGGTAACGAGCGAGAAGAGTGAATGGTTAGACGTTGTTTTTTTTGTGACGGGGGGAAATGACTGAACTTCCTCTCGCCCCGCGAGTGGGGTATGTGGGGGTTGAACCGCACTAAAACCTGCCGCCGGCTCGCGCTCGACATCCGATCTGGTAGGGGTGACAGGACGCGTTCGCGATTGTCGCTCACGTATCGCCCCGTCACCCCCAATGTTTAGACGTAAGAAATATTTTATATTCTTTCGATAATCGTACATTCGAGGCGAAAAAATGTCACCGTATAAATCACGCTTAAAACTAAAAATTTAAATAACAAAGGTGATGTTCCTCTTTACCATGGAATACATCACAAAGTAATTAAAGTTTGTAGGTATATAAAAGTTTGCATGTAACTATTTTTTTATTTTTGCACATTAAGTGTTTTATTAAAGTATTTAATTTATATTTTAATTGGTAGGAAGTTAACATTATACTAAAAGTGACAACACAACGTTTACACAGCATACTGATAAAACGAAAAAACATTGCACCTTTTGTTTTTGTACGTATAAAGCTCGTTTCACGTTCTGAGAATGCCGGGATAAGTATCAAGAATAACCCTGTCTTTTATTTTTATTTTGTGAAAATATAATGCACTTTGCAGTTAATAGTATAAAATAACCGCTAGTACATTAGTTTGTTAGTGTATTTGTACCACATAGCTTCTGTTTTCACGGCCGTATAAAAATAAATTCTAGTTTAACTTTACGCTTTTCCTCTGTTTTTTCGTTTAATTATTTTTAAACTGGACGTCGTTTAGCAACAAGATATTGTCCTGGGATTTCGCACAGAATACTCATACAAGCGAAGTCGCGACGGCATGCGGCACGCCGGTTAATAATAAAGCTGCAAGTCGAGCATGAGAGAAATGAATTAGTTAATTAAGTGAGTATCCAGTAAGGCGTTACATAAATCAAAAACTTCGCCGAAGTCCCGTCCCTTGAGAAACAAATTTCTTAATTAGCAATATTAACATAAAATTAAAACAATTTGTTTTTGGTACAATAAGAAGCCTGTACGAGATCTTTCGAAGGAAACTTGTAGAGCTTGATTGTATTACAAGTAGTTTTGTTGTTTGTGTAGAAACTGAACAAAGCAATGTAATCACTACAATTGATGACGTAGAAGTTTGTAAAGGCTTTTCAAATAATGTAATTATAATTTAAGTTCTGTATTTGGTTTCGGATCACAATGATTTTCGTGTAAATCGATCTTGATTCTAGGCTCTCTATTATGATCTTTGTTTATCTGTGTTAATGTTACATGTGACTATGTGTGCAAAATACATCCATTAAAATGATATAATTTGTTATATAATCGATAAAACATAACCTAACTTTAATTACTTTTATAACATAATAAACAATTAAGGTTTCACTTTCAAAGAAACCACTAAAATACACATTCATTTCAAAACACTGGTTCGTGAAATCAACCTTAACGCTATCAAATATTAATTAACAAAACTAAAGAAAAGTAAATTGTCTGTTCATCAAGACTGTAATTTCTGTGCCCGCGGAGGTAAACGAGAAACCCTAAAAGAAACTAATTTAAATTTTCCTCCGTGATTTATGGTTTCAAGATTGAGTTACAGTTTCTTGCTGACTGACAAGAACGAGGATAGGCATCGTTATATCTATCTGTTCATCAAAATGATTCGACGACAAATTGCGTGTACCAGATATCGTTATTTTAAAGCGTTTGGAGAAACCTCCCAGCTCCAACGATAAACGGAACGTTAAACTTTCCAAATACATTATTATGAAAAACGGAACGAAGTTGATTCGTGACTCGACAGTACAAATATTTGGATGTTTGTATTCGTTTTACATCTGACATTTTTGCACGAAAATAATCAACTGTAATGTATTTGAACTCGAATTTTTAATACCGAATGTTGAAACGACTTTCGTAAAGTATTCTGTAATAAAATACCAAACAACGACTTATATTTGGAGATAGTATCAACCAATTAAAATGAGAATAGAGAAACTATTATTATGTTATAATTTAGGGTTTTTTTTTCTGTTGGCACTTAAGTAGAAGTTACAGTTCAGTTAATAGTTTTTGGTTACTGTGGATTGATATTTATAAGGAAATTATAAACTGAATTTGGGTTGGAATGTCCTTTGTAAACATATTTACTATTAAACATTTGTTTATTTTTACATATAATTAATTATAATCTTTTATGTAGAGATTTCCTTCGTTTAGTGAATATCTTGCAAAGTCATTAATATTTTAGCTATGCGCTCTAAGTGGAGAGGCAATATTAACTCGACACAATATAGTTCACATCATTTAGTGATGTAGAATATAATAAGTCTGCTTTTAATATAGTTGCACAATAAGCTTCGAGGCTCACTGTCTACTTAACAAAGCTACGCTATATGCCCTTGCCTGCTGCTACTTTCTCAGAAAATTATTGTTTTTTAGTAACCCGTGAACAGCTGAAAGCATCGAAAATTATTACCTATAATAATTCGATAATAATAATTATTATTCGTTTGCTATTCTGTATCAACCCATTACTGCCCACTGTTGGGCTCAGGTCTCCTCAGAAGAGGGATTAGGTATAGTCTACCACGCTGACCCAGTGCGGATTGGGGACTTCACATATCTTCAAAGGATTTTTAGAACCCTTTTCCGACATGCAGGTTTCCTCACGATGTTTTCCCTCACCGTTTTTAGCCAGTGGTGTTGTGAAAAATAGCACATAAATCTTTTTCACATTTAGATTTAGAGGTACAAGCCGGCCGGATTTGAACCCGCGACCTCCCGTTCGGAAGGACGCGCTTCGATCACTCGGCCACCACGACTTCTCTCTGCTATTCTAGTATTTAATTTTACTATTTGGCACTTATATTCTGTAGGCAAAATTTGATTCAAAACATTACTGTCTTTATGTCACTTTTATAATTAAATTTATCTATATTTTTGTAGTGTAAGTTAAGGTATAGCATCGTATCATTTTTTTGTACATAGCTGTTTTTAATTGAAACGAATCTTTGAAATTGAAATGAAGAAGAATCGTAATGAGCATAATATAATTAATTAATTATACAACATAAATGATGTTTTGTTTTGTTTTTAAATTGTCTTCTTTCCCGTCCCTCCTGGAGTAATCCGAGAAGATTGCGACAAAGGAAATTAAGTAAGTAATTTAATTTAAAAGACTGACGCGTTTTACTTTTCGAACATCAAAAATAATGTATTTAATTAGAACTTTTTAATTATTTTCCGAATCGTCAGTATAATCTTTTAAAAACAACAATTGACGAATTTAACAAAAAAATATTTAGGTATAACATCAAAGGACATCATGAGTGTTTAAACTGTGCGATCTTGTCGTATTTTTTTAAACTTATCATTCTTATTTTATATGTAGGTACCTACCATATTTAGATCAAGATTGTAAAATAATATTACGTCTTCTAATATTTCAATAATCTTCAAAATCCTCAATGATTATTACTCAAACACCATAAACCATATTTTCTTATATTTCTGACGTTCACCTACTTTTACACCCATTATTCGCCTTGTCACATGATTCTCATCATCGGAATTATAATTTTAGTATACTATAATTCAGAAACTTTTTTTTTTTTTTTTTTTTTTTTTTTTTTTTTTTTGACGGGAGGAAATCGCCGGACTTCCACTCGCCCCGCGAGTGGGGTATGTGGGTGTCGAACCGCACTAAAACCTCCCGCCAATCACGTTCGACATCCGATTATGTAGGGGTGACAGGACGCGTTCGCGGTTGTCGCTCACGTATCGCCCCGTCACCCCCGGACGTCGAACCGGCAGCCGTCTGTGGAACGACCACCGGCTCACTCGGTAGGCGAACCAAAAGTCCACCGAGATGGGGCCGTGTGTTGGAGGGTCTCCCTCGGCTCAGGGCGGCCCAGGACCAACCCGGGTCGGGGAGCACGGCTTGCCATCCCCCGGATAGATGGTACGGAGGGTGCGCGCTGATGCCTAGCGCAGCACCCCTTGGCTCCGGTGTTGTTGGACCCGGTACTCTTAGGGGGCCAGATCCCGGGACACATCCCGAGGCCGGCCCCCCGCTCGACGTCGGCGGCGGCGGGGTCGGTCGGGGAGGGAAGAGCTCTCCCTCTCCCGTCCCGCCGCCTCCTTCTGCGAGATGGTGGACTCGCAGAAGTCGAGCATAGCTTTCCAGGACTCGTCGTCGTCGAGCATCGATGCCACGACGCCCGGCAACGACAAGTCCCGTCCTACTTGTGCGACCAGGACACGGCGCTGCTCCTCCCATGCGGGGCAGACAGCGAGCGTATGCTCTGCCGTGTCCTGGTCGCTTGTGCAATGATGGCACCTCGTCGTCGGCTCGACCTGTATCCGGTGCAGGTACTTCCCGAAGCAACCATGCCCGGTCAGCACCTGCACCAGACGAAAGGTGAGACGTCCCTCGCCGCGACTCACCCAGTCCTCCAGGACAGGGCGAATCGCCTCGACGGTCCTTAGGCCCCAGCTGGGGTTGGCCAAGCGCCTTGACCAAGCCTCCAGCACGGACCGCCGAGATTGGGCCTTCCGGTCCCGTACCGCGGCTCTGAGGGGACGCACAACGCCCAGAGCACGGAGGTCGCAACGCCAACGATAGTCGTCGGCGAGCGCCTCCGCCTCTAGATCCCAGGGCGGCGTCCCCGCCAGCACGCACGCCGCCTCGAAGGAGACGGTGCGGTATCCGCGGATGACCCTGATAGCTACGACGCGCTGCGGCCGGTGCAGGAGCCGGACAACGGTTGCTGTCCGGTTTCCCGGTCCGGCCCAAACGGGCGCGCCGTACAGGGCCATCGAACGCACCACCCCCGCGTAGAGGTGGCGCACGACACGGTTTGGTCCCCCGACATTCGGAAGCAACCGGCTCAGTGCGCCGGCTGTCCTCATCAATCGGGGGACGAGTTCCGTAAAGTGGGCCCGGAAGGTCCAACGGCTGTCCAGTATGAGGCCGAGGTACTTCAATCGCACCCCGACCTCTATTGGGACGCCTCCTACCACGATCTGGGCCCCTGCAGGTGGCGTCACCCGAGCCCTGTGGAACCACAGGGCCTGGGATTTATTGAGCGCCACAGCGAGACCCAATCTCCTAATGCGACCGACGACGAGGGCCACCCCCGCTGTGGCGAGACGGGTAGCCTCTCTAAAGTCTTGTCCCCGGGCCATGACCAACGTGTCATCAGCGTAACAAATTACGCTCAGGCCCGGGAGCAGGGCGCCTCTCAGCACCCAGTCGTACCCGACATTCCAAAGGAGGGGTCCGAGGACCGACCCCTGAGGAACCCCGCATACGACCGGAAACCGGTACACAGTCCCATCGTGCCCAGTGCACACTACCGACCTGGCCTCCAAGTAGGAGCCGACCAGCCGGCGGAGGTAGGGGGGAACTCCATGTCTCTCGAGTGCCCCCCCTATCACGGACCAGGGCAAGGTGTTGAATGCGTTGGCGATGTCTAGCGACACCGCCAAGGCCACCCCGCCCTGTGATACGGCGTCATTTGAGAGGGTCCGCACGCGAAGGATCGCGTCCACGGTTGAGCGGCCCTCTCTGAAGCCGTACTGCTCCGCCGACAGGTCGGGTCCAACCCCGACCAGGTGCTGGACGATGCGGGCAGCCAGAATACGTTCCAGCAATTTGCCCACCTCGTCCAGCAGCACGATAGGACGGTAACCGGCGGCTGTATCCGCCGGGCGCCCCTCCTTCCTGAGAAGGACGAGTCTACCCTCTCGCCACAGCGAGGGAAACCGTCCCGACTCGAGGCAAGAGTCGTAAAGCCTCAAGAGTCGGTCCCCTAGGGCATTGATGGCCAAGGCCAGGACCCGGCCATGGATGCCGTCCGGTCCGGGTGCCGTGTCTTTGGCACTCATCCTGACTACGGCCACGCGGAGCTCCTCCCCGGTGATGTGGGGCACCTCAGCAGGGGCCTCGCCGCCGGTATCATCCGGCGGCTCACCCATAGCAGGCGGGATAAATCCCTCCTGCTCCTGCGGGAACAGTGTCGTAACAATGTCCCGCAGCTGCTGAGGCGGTAGACGCTCGGTTATGGGAGGCGCCCATGGGCGCACCTTGCCGCGCACCATCTTGTATGGGCGCCCCCAAGGGTCTTCCTCGAGCGTCTCTAAAAGGCGCTCCGCGTGCTGTTCCTTGGCCATCTTGATGGCCAGCCGCATGGCTCCCCTCGCCTCTTTGTATAAGTCATGCAGCCGGGCCTCCTCCTCCGCGAAGGCAACGGGATCGTTGCGACGCGGAAGGCGGCGACGGCGGTGTCGTGCGCACTGGCGCCTCGCCCGGACGCATACAGTTCTGAGCTGCGCTATCTCGGGCGACCACCAGTACGTCGACTTCGTGGGAGACCAAGGGCCGACCCGGGGCATCGAAGCGTCGCTTATGCGACGCATCGCGTCCCGGAGCCAGAGCGCCTCGGCCTCCACGTCCACGGGGTGTGGACGCATAGGCGTCCACGCCGCCACCGTAGAGGCTTCCATCAAGAGCTCCTTGTTCAGGAGCTTCAATGCCCACCTGGGGAATGACCGGGACGTACTCCCGCGGGCGTCCGCAGCCGGCGTGGGGACGGAAAGATCGAACCGAATGTATCGGTGATCCGACAACGATTCCGCCCCCACCAACACTCTCCAGCCGCGGATGCGATCCGCGATGGCAGAGCTCGCGAACGTAACGTCCACGATGGACTCGCCCCGCCATCGCACGCAAGTCGCGACCGAACCCCTGTTGAGTACACAGAGGCCAGTCGCGACCGCCCACTCCTCCAGCAGCCTACCGCGAATCGTAGAGCGGGGGGAGCCCCAAGCGACCGATTTCGCATTGAGGTCCCCCGCGAGTATCACTGGACGGGGGGCGAGGCGGTGAGCAACCGCCTCGAGCCCGTCCAGGAACTGCTCAAACTCGACAGTAGGCCGATTTGGAGAGAAATACGCCCCGATCACGACGGTGTCCCAAATTGTTACCGCGACGAACCCAGAACCCTTGGCCACCATTACCAAAGGCGGGATCGCCGCGGCTCTCCTGATGTGTATGGCCGCCAGGCCGCAATCGTCCCCGAACCAACAATCGTCAGCTGGGGGAACGAAATACGGCTCGGCGACCACGGCAATATCAATGGACCACTCCGCCATGCTCTGGAGCAACATGCCCTGAGCCCCGGCGGAGTGGTTCAAGTTGCCTTGGAGGAGGCGAAGGGTGCGGTCCATTAAGGTCGAACCACATCCATCGCCTCCCCCCTTCCTCCATCGCCCCCGCTATCGGGCGCCTGTGGCGCCACAGCGGGGTCTGAAACGCCGGCCGGTGCTCCTCCGGCCGACTTCTTCTTTTGGCGCCGCTTTTGTTTGCGGCGCCTGTTTCGTTCCGTGTTGGAACCGGACGGGGAGCAAGCCTTGCCCCCCGCCCGGTGATCGGCCCTGCGCCCGGCCGCCGCGCACAGAGCGCAGTGCGGTGCAGCCGAGCACACGGCCGCTTTGTGTCCAGGTTGACCGCAGCGGAAACAAAGTTCCCTGCGGTCAACCGTGCTGGTGCACCTGGCGATGCTGTGCCCCGTACCGAAGCACCTGAGGCATCGCCAGGCGCGCGACTCCAGCAGGCGCACGTGGGCTGCAATCCAGCCCACGCGCAACCTGCCGGGATATCCTGCCGGTCTACCGGGCGGGGGAGTGGCCAGGGAGGTGGCCGTCTCCACTGGACATCGCGCCCACGCCGAGCTGGCCCCGGAGTAGCCGGGGCGAAGCTCGCCCACGACTACGTTTTCCGGGGCGCATTTGCCCTGGGCAGCGATAGCCGCCGCCACCTCCTCCTTGGTGGTGCAGTCATCCAGGCCGGTAACCCTAATCTCCGCCATCTTTACCGGCCTGTGGACTCGCACCACCTCCTCCGGCCAGACCGCCCGGAGGCCCGCCATCAGACGGTCCGCGATGCCGGAACTTTCGGCACCGGGACACTCCAATAGACGAGCCCCGTTGGCAGTCGTCCGGAAGCGGAGGCCCTCCCCCGCTCCAATCTCTCCAAGATCAATGGCCGCGCGCGCCTGGGCCATGACGTTGGGATACGTCATGCCCTTGGCCTCGCCGGCTGGCAGCAGCGTAACCACCACTGCCGCCGACCGCGGCGCGCGCGGCCCCTTCTTCTTCTTGGTCTTTTTTGTCTTTTTCTTCTTGGCGGCCGGTGCTCGACCCTGCTGGGGAGCAGCCACGGCCGCCTTTGCCGTAATCCGATTGGTGGGGGTGGCAGGCGCTCTACCCGTCTGGGGAGCCTGAGCCACCGCCCGCGTCATAGTCCGTTGAGAGGGGGCCGCAGCCCCTCCAGATGGTGAGGCCTCCGCCGCCATCGAAGGGACCGCGATCCTGGCCCTCTTATTACCCCGCCGTACTACCTCTGTCCAGCCGTCGTCCATACTGGACGGCGCTGGCGGCAGCAGGCGGGGCTCCGGTGTTGGTGCGATCGTCGCACCAGCACCGCGTCCCTTCCGGGTTGGCCCCGTAAGGGGCTGCCGAGCCGACTGGCGAGTGGTGGGACGCGACGGGGCAATGGAAGGTGGCACTGCCGGAGCAGTGCCACGCAGGGCTGCAACTGCCGCCCTGAGTTCGGCAATTTCCCTGCCGAACACTTCCATCAGCTCCCGTCTGATGCGCCCCTCCACCTCAGTCGCCTCCCGTATTCCCGCCCTTGTGCGGGGCGAGGGTTGCCGTCTGGGCCTTGTCGCTTCCCCAGGAGGCAAGGCCGGCCGTTCGTCCCTGGTTGCAGCTGGAGGAGCCCGATGCGCGGCCGCATCCCCCGGCCGAGCGGTCGGTGGCGGCGTGCGCCGCTCCCTCCGCGGCGAGCGCGATGACTCCTGCTCCAACGCCGCCAGCCTCGCTTTGAGGGCAGCGACTTCTTTCCTTTGTTGAGCGGCCTCCGCTCGAAACCGCTCAACCTCCTTTTCCAGTGCCGATGCTCGGCTGGTGATCGCCGAGAACACCGGCACTAGTTTTTTTGCATCGGCTGCGATCTCGCGCAGCCTTTGTCCTTCCGCCTTTTGTCCTTTTCCTGAGGCCCGGTTCGACGCGTAAAGCACCCTGCGGCTCAGGCTCCCGAGAACGAAGGAGGGACTCTCACAGAGCTCCCCACCGCTCACCGGAGCCGAGGCCACAGACGCCGCCGAAGGTGATGGTGAGACAGAGTTGTCTCGACCGGGCCCAGGATCGCCGCCCTTGGCGGCCAGACGTTTGGAGTGTCTCCTCCTCTGCGGCATCTCACCGCCAGAGGAAGATCCACTCCCCGAGTCCCTCCGCGCAACGGATTTCCGTTTGCGGAGGACCCTCCCCGCCTTCCCAGAGCCGACGTCGCTTGCCAGCGACATCGAGCTCTCACTCCCAGGTTCGACGGGTTTTCCGCTGCCCGTCGCACAGCCCCCTTCGTCTAAGCACTTGATGCCCGCCTCAGAATACGAACGCGGGCTGCGTGTACCGGACGTAGCAATCCCTGCTTCGTCCGGTACACGAAGGGAGTCTCCACACGTTCCACGTGTGGTACCCTCCTGAGTAGGTTGTCTCATGCCTGTTGTACTCATTGTGCTGTTGTTCCCCCTTTTGTTTAGCCAGGAGGGGGGAAGTCCCCTGGGACGACCTAACGACTGGAATCCCTCCAGCCATTCATCCCATCGCCGGGCGTCAAAACTTAGGATTAGGGCTTTTTTATAGAGGTTTTCCCTCCTCGCGGCCCCTGCATGTAGTTCTACGACAGTAGAAGATGGAAAAATTTAGAGATGCAGCGGCCCCCGTCTCCCACACAGCAGGTGGGAATTACGGTTTGCTACTCCGAAGCCACGCCAGTAGACCGGTACCCCCCTCTGGGAGGCTTGCCCCTGCAGCCACCGCGAGGCAGCTGCAGGCGCCGTGGCAGCCGGCGACCGGGAGGAAAGATCCCCCGGTTCACCCAACAGCTCCAAGCGGGGCCCTTTGCCCTTGCGGGCCTTGGACCCCACTTTGTGGCTACGCCCTAGGGCGCAGCCAATCCTTCTCCGGTGGCCCAGCCACCCTTCTCATCCCCAGGGGCATCGTTTGCCTGGCAAACGATGTGGGGAGAGGAGCTCCGGTGTGTGATCTCTTAGTTCGCGGCACCCTCTTGCCAACAAAACACCCTGCGGGGTGCGAGGGTGCTCGCTTAAGCCCCACCGCCGCGACAAGGCGAGACCACAAGGTGGGGATAATTCAGAAACTGAATAATTATAAACTGGAAGATATTCAATGATTGCCACATGTCCGACTACAATACGTTATCGCTTCGTAAAAAAAAAATCTGCAAAAATCTATAACTAATATGCTTAAAACACTCTATACCCCCATACTTTATATTCAAATTTATATTTGCCAGTTTCTCTCCGATTGCACTAAGTTCGTATACAGTAAAAAGGGAAATTTTATTGTACGTTTCATTGCTTTATTATGCGACAGCTTTTATATTAGGAAGCTCGGGGTCAGGCCCCTATCTTTGCTGATCGTTTCAGTTTGTTTTCTAGCTGAAATGGAGGGAATTGATACTTTATCTTTTGTATTTCAGGGCATTTTTTTAATCGAACGTGAATAATACTTTTCGTTATTTTTTTGTTTATTTATGTTATGAATACACATTATTATTATTTATTGGTTCCCAGGGGTATAATTGCAATAAAATTGTAAAATTAATTACTCAATGTTGTTATAATCTTATTACGAACCAGATTATAAGAGACAAGGCGTTGGCAAGGTGGCGAAAAAAAAATAGCTACGGGGGCGGAGCGACGGGAAAGAGTGCCGAGGGCGTAATGCGTTGCGCCGTCCCTCAAAACCCCGTGCTGGGTTTTGGCCTCAGCCGGGGTTCGGATGCTGAGTGTGAGCGGTTGGAGGTTTTAGTGCGGTTCAACTCCCACATATCCCACCCGCGGGGTGGGTGGGGATCCGGTGATTTCCTCCAACTAAAAAAAAAACCTAACACTATACATACAAACGTCGGAGACTTCAAATGCTGAATATAAAACTATGTACATTAAGTACAATTCTTAGTAAGTTTATTTTGAAATAAATTGTTTTATCTGTTCCCGACTTGTTTCATTGTACATTCATTGTACTATCCCTCAATTCCAATTATCTAAAGAAACTTCCTCGTGTTGCATTTGATATGGAGGCCAGTTCCTGTAGTTTCCCGTTAACACAAAGAAGCCGGAAAAGTTTTATTGAAATATTTTCACTAGTTTACAGTTACTACAGTAAATGAATTTGCAAGTCTGAATAGTTTCCTCCTCAGTTACCTGTTGTTGTTACTTAAACTACTCTAACTGTTTTATCGTTCATATTTTTCTATTTACATGATACACTTTATTCCTACTAATATTTATTTGATAAATGCAGGTTTTTTTTGGGTTGGAGCAAATCGCCGGATTCCCATCTGCTCTGCGGGTGGAATATGTCATTGTGGGAGTGGAACCTCACTAAAATCTCCAACCCCGGCTGAGGCTACAACCCAGCACGGAGTTATGCGGGACGACTATGGCACTACTCGATCCCATCGCGTCGCCCCCCATAAATTATAAATAGTGTTAGATATTAGAATAACACCAATAGCTACAGTTCCAATAATGAAATAGAACTTGGCAGTTAACAGAAAATTGTAATGTGATAATAAAGTAAGTAACTTAAAAGCAGATGTGAATAGAGCAACCGTATACCAAGATCTATGGCAGGTTTACGAGCTGATCCGTAATTGATTGAGCCTTGATTTACTGCTCCATACGGGCATTTAAACCACTAACTTTGCCGGATGTAGGTATGAAATCTTAACGTTTAACTTCTTAAATAAAGTATTTAAAACGAATTTCCTAAACATGGAGAATCTGTTATCTGTTCACTTTTATTTCTTGAATCACATAACTTTGAAAAAAAAAACCGATTCCAAAAATAAAAGTTTTTCTATGTTGTATTTCGACAGGTCATTCACTGCTGTACTTTAGGTTAGGTACTTTAGCTTATACAATGCTATAAATCCACCCTGTATATGACATTCGTAGCTTTGATCTCGTTAGCAGGGTAACGTTTACGACAAAAATAGACTGTATGACGCCTACACCTCTTGAGTTACTATTATAATTCCTCAACATACTTGATTCAAAGTTATGACGCTGTGTAAATTTATTCGAACAATATTACCGTGTTCTTGGCTGCTTTCTCGAATGTAATGGAAACCAAGCACATTTCATACGTTACGAGTTTACACGGGATGAACAGACCCTTGTCACTTTGAAATCCACGTTTGACGTTACAGGTACAAACATGGCCCTTAAAAATATGCCTTACCCGAAACAGATAAGGATGGTTGAAAGCCTAGTTGGGCGGGATTTGTTACTCAAGGACAAATGCTTACTTTCTTTTTCATTTAAATGTGAGTCGGCTTTTGGATTTAGAAAGGTTTTAAGGATCTTTGCGACGGAACTAAATGACATAGGCGTTCCTAAGACGCTTTGGGGATGAAAAGATCTTTCATTATTTATGTAGTTTATTCAAGGACGTCAGAAGTATAAAAGCGTTATATTCTAGTAATTGTTGTAAACTTCTTTATAATTTCTTTACTGTAATTGAACCTGAATTTAAAAAATCTTATTAAACTTAGGGAAATGCTTGTACATACTCGCAATACTATAAGCTGCTCCTGATGATTGATTATAGCGAAATCTTAAGGATTGCTTAATTCGTGCTCGAAAAATTATTTTGTCTGCTTGTTCCAGATAATCTTTGACCGATTTTACGTGACTTTTACCAACTTGTAGGTGTAAGAAGTATTTTGGCTACTATTGTCCAATTACACAAGTTTACAAAGCCAGCTTGTACATTCTATATTTAAAATCTGAACGAACAAATGAATTCTCAATGGCACGAGTTTTAAATAAAATCCAGCAAGTTTTCTAGAATGTAAATACGACAGCGAAGAGTAAGCGGATAATAATAATACTGAAAGATGAATGCAGTATGCTGCACTGACTAGCTCACTTACATAGACATCAAAGTGCTTCTTTGTGAAGCTAGAACGCTTGCTTACGTAATAAATTATTAATGTACACTTTTAGTATCACTCGCTTGAGAAACATGGATATGGATAACCTATTTTTATTGTAGAGTATATTGGAGAGCCTTTATAAAGGATCTCGATGAGTTTTTGAGATAATTTACGACTAAACTATTATAGAATGTTAGTTCTAACTTTCCAATTTATTAATTCCGTCAACTATATCCATTTTTACATCACTTAAAAGATATCCATTGCTTAATAAAAGTATCTACATTATACAAAAATGATCAGCCTGCGTCGTCATCCAGTTTATGGAAAGCTTTAGTTCCAATAAAATATAATAAACATTTTTAAAACTAAATTGTTTAAATACAGACTCATAATTTTGCGGAATATCAAATGACATATCGTTGAAAAGAAAAACTGAATTCGTTATGATGTAAAAACTTTTTTGGATACATTAAAAGTTTTAATTTCGAATTTCAATAATCTCCAGTTTTATGTTATGATACGGTTTTCCTCTTTGATGTGTAACTTCAATCAAAGTTGACGGGATCCTGCAAGCCTCGAAAGAGTAATGAGATACCCACTTTGTATTTTCAAAGTTTAATTAAAATAATTTCTGAGCGTCCACGTTAAGAACGTACTTTATCTTTACTTTTAAAAGTTGATTCAGAATGAATTGGCCGGCAATTTGTTCCCATTGTGAGGGTAATGTTTTTTGATTTGATAAAGTAGGTGTAAAAAATATTCTATTGAAATTGTATTTTTTTTACTTTATATTTTCACATTATACATATTAATTTATATTAAGGTCAGGCAGTTTTATTTCATTACATATTGACTAAAGCTCATTGTGACTCGTCGAAGATGGTAGAGATGTTTTACTAAGTAAATTATTTTAACAATAACAATATCTGCATTCTTTCGTATTAACTGCACTTTTATCACATTTTAATGTATAAGTATAGCAGTTCCTCTAATGATTTTCTAATAAAAATGTGTCTTAGGTATCTAAACTTCCTTCTATAGATCGAAGCCACGATCTGCTACAAAGACATCCTTTACACGTAAGCACAAACGTAGACATAGATAAGGCACACTTAGCTCGGATTTCAACGTTATCGGTATACTTTTAAGGTTCGTAAATAGTTAAAGAAGCTAAGATATCCAAAGTTACATAAGACGAGTCTCAGTGCTCTCTTTTATCACGTTTTTTATGACAACGCAAATATTTTGATGAAAGTTTACGAATATTGATATTCGCGTACTCGTAAAATTCGTATACTGTAACGAAAAAATGAGGCTTATTATACTATAAAGTGAGGTTATTTGTACAATCTGCTTCTGAGCAAGGAGGTTTTTATGAATAACTGTGTCAATGGCTTGTTGTCTAGGTAATTTGAGTATTATTTTGTATGTTTGGTAGGTAGTTACACTGACTTTTTACATGAAAAGGTTTAGCTGTACATACACCTAAAATATTTGTTAACTTTATTATATTTCTCATGTAATATTTAAGGTAATCTTAAGTATCATTTTAACTATTTTAGTGTAAATAGAAATTATAACAAATAAAAAGTAAAGTAATATTTAAATTAACAAAATTTTACATCTTAATCAATAACATCGGAAAAAGCCCAAAACAAAAACGCAACTGTCTTCCCCAATTACTCTTAATCAGGAACAAACAAGAAAATTACTTTTGTCAATCGAAGTTACTCGAATAAATGACAAAACACGGATTCGACATTCGTACGACACAGCATCGTATTATTAGAGCAATTATCGTTGAATAAAATAAGCCGAATTTCCTCTCGGAAGCATTCTGGAGATATTCAGATTACGATCGCTTGCCTTAACTAATCCCACGAGCGATTCAACTGGCTCATCATTTGACCTGAAGCTTTTGACTCTTATCCCTGTTACAATTAAATGGGGTACTTGAAGGAGAGGTTTTAAATTAAGATACGTAAGAAGGGTCTCAATTTAGATCGTTCTGAAGATTTTACAGATGATTTTATGATCATCCTTTATGAATAGTATATAACGGTGTAAATAGTGTGTTGAAGTGCAATGACGTTGTAATTAGTCGATCTTCGTTTTGTCAGGAATGACGTCACAATGTCCACTTGAACACTTGATGGCAATACTTTTGAATAAAAACTTCAAAATAACGAGTTTTAGTAGAGGAGCCCAAGCGGGGATTCCGGGATTTACTACAGCGCGGCAGATTAATATACAGGGGGTACCTTGTACCCGGTTAAGTACCTCCACAAAATATGAGGCCCATATCTAAGGCCGCCCGTGAAGGATACAGGATCAGATTAGTAAAAAAAAATTGACGATCAGAAATTCTCGAGCGCGTCAGATTAAGGTAGGGTGAGTTAATTACATCCTAAAAAGTGTATATTCCAATAATCTGACAATTTGAGAGTGACGTAAAAAAAGGAGAGGGCAACAAAGTTGTAAAAAAAAAACGTCATCTCGACATTCTCGAGCGTAGCTAAATTTTTTTTTATTTTGAAGGAAATAATTCAAGAATAATAAAAAATTTATAATCTGACGATTTCCGCAAGCCGAAATAACAAAAATCTTATATATATAAAATGAATTGCTGTTCGTTAGTCTCGCTAAAACTCGAGAACGACTGAACCGATTTGGCTTATTTTAATCTTGAAATATTCGTAGAAGTCCAGGGAAGATTTAAACGGTGAGAAAATTTCCTAATGTGACGCAGACGAAGTTGTGTGGGTCAGCTAGTTCGTCGATAAAGTTAAATGCGTGCAGCTGCGTGATGCCTACATTTCCATCTCCGCGTTTCTATTCCTCTCTCACTCTTTCTCTATACTATAATAACTTTTAACCGACTTTATCGATTAACTTCAATAACTAATCCGCCTTTGAGCTTGAAAAACCACGTCGATCGCTTTCAAGCTGTTCGTTCGAGAGATATCGTGAACGATAGAAACCCGAAAAGTGTTTTTCGGGATTCCGAAATTTATCTCCGAAATTTGTGAGTCGATCAAAATTACTTATGAGGATGATAAAACTGCGTCGAATGGTGCCAACCGCGTTAAAATTGGTTGATCCATTCGAAAGTTATTGCAGTTTGAAAATTCCAAAAATAGTGTTCTATGAAACTTCTATCAGACTTTCGAGCTGGGAGAGCTCAAATGCATAGAAATATTATTTCTTTGAACTCAGGAATGGAATTAGCGGGAAGTTGCAGGGATGGCTTTAAAGTGAACCGTTTTTCTAATTTTTTTTTTTTGTCAGATCAGGCGAATCCCTCTAAATAATCGTCAGATTATGAGACAGTACGTTTAGAACATAAAGATGAACCATATATATCTTAATCTGACGCGCTTGAGTATTTCAAAATTTTTTGCACATTATGAAAATGGCCGCGAGTTTGCGTCCCATCGAAATCGTCAGATTAGTGAATGAGAGCTTTTTTTTGGTGTACTTAACACTCCCTTAGAAAATCTGACGCGCTCGATAATTTTTTTTTTTTTTTTCATTTTCAACCTTTAAATACAACCACCCGCATCACGCAAACAATCAGATTAACATACGTACGTTATTAAAAATACGTAGGGCATTGATGCTATCAATATCTGACGCGCTCGAGGATGTCCATGCAACAGTTTTTTTTTACATATTTAAAAATCTATAGCCCCTTTCCCCACCGATGTAAAGGTATATGTCATTTACATTTTTTTCTTCTTATCATCTAAGCTTTGCATCCCAATAGGTCTCTTCAACGCTCGAGTAAATCCCCATTTAGCATCGTCGCCTCCTCTACTATTTTAACAGTTTTTTACTTTTACATCAAGAGGTCCGTTCGCCTCGACAATTCAGACATGAATAAATCATAACAACGACCAGCGCCTGTATTTATAGCAAGTCTCCACTTCCAACTACCCGCACGGTGAATAGGTTGGTTTCCCTTGTTATCACCCCGTCACATATGTAAAGTGGATTATAGCGATCTTATTAAGCATTGATATAGCTAATTAAGTCAGTACAACTTTGCATGCTAACTACAAAGATAAGTACTTAAAAATATAGTACTTCATCTATAAATTGACACAATCCGTTTTAATAAACAAGCATAGCGAAATAACTTCAAAACACTTGCTCTATTTAAAATGAGTTTACTAAGCAACGCTCCCGAACAGAAACTACGGTTAATACTTGCGCCTTATCTAACGTCTTGTTTTATTACATTCGTCGGCTAGACTTTTGTGTTCATTGTGTGTACCCGACTGTGCTCTTAAATGATAATTAGGAGTAACTTGCGCTGTTAAGTTTTAAGGCGGATTTTGCTTGTTTGCTAAGAAAAGTGTGATTTTTGTCCTAATTCTATGTAGTTTCTCATAAATTCTGTTTACGTATTTGTGTTTTTACAGCCGTAGTATATTTTATTTGTTATACATTGAGCTTTACTTATCACATTGTTTTAAAATTATCTAATAGGTTTTCAAGCCCAAATAGTGAGGGTCAAATGATTATCGTAGCTCAAAATCGTCTACAGGTTATGTTAGATATAGCGCCCATCACCTGCACTCCTATTCAACTATCATCCAATACTTATTTTTAAAAAGAATATGGCACAGTCCTCGTGGAATTAATATTTCTTGGTATGTGTACGTGGGTTGATACCAAAAATAAACACGTCGTTAGGATTATTTTCATTTTAATGGTTGTATTTTACAAAGATTCGATATCTATTCATAATTTTTGCGCTTCGACGAAACCTTTTTATCAACATTTGATTTTCCGTTTTGCGATCGGATTCCCGGAAAAGGGAAAAATCGGAGACGAAAAATCTTAAAATGGTTATCAGTTATTGTGAAGAATTTTATTGAAGATTTTACATAAAAGAATCGTTCGTTTTTTATGCAATATTTGTACAAAGAAGAATTACTGAATTATATAATATTGCACTCTTAAATGATTTTAAAAATACAATACTGAGAACTTTAAAAAAATGCTTTTGTACAGAATAAAAAATAATGATGACCATAAACTTGTGATAACATCAACTTCAGTCTATTTCAGTAGGTAGATAGATCTTCATTTTCACAAACATGTCCGAATTTTACTGAGTATATATCTACAAAACTGTGTCAAACTGCTATGTAATGCTTAAATTGCATTGATGAACTCGTATAAAGATAAAATTAACAGATAAAAAGACAACATAGAAAATATGTGCCTCTCTATACTTCCATCTATCGATATTCCATATTTTAACACAGTGTAAACTTATCCCTTTGGAATTCGATATGGCTTTGTTTGAGTGAGGTTTTTTGTTTTTTTTTTTTTTTTGGTAGTATGTGCGAATTTAACCACACTAAAACCTCCAACCGCTCACACTCAGCGCCCGAACCCCGGCTGAGGCCAGAACGTAGCACCGCCCCCATTTGAGTGATGTTAACATTTGATTCACCGATCGAATGAATTGATTCTTGGTATCTATACTAAAACATACACCTAAATTATTTACAACGATTAAAATAAAAAATTGTTGATTAAAATAATATTTTTATGATTTTGTCTCCGTCAAATCAATTCATATGCAAAATTGTTAGTGTGTGTTTTAATTGTACAAAACACGTTATAGAACATCAGTAAAGAAAGATAATATGATTTATTTTAAGAATAAATTTGAACAGATCGTTATTTCGGTAGAACTTCTAATTAAATAAGAAATGTTATTCGTACTGAAAGAGATCATACATTTACTTCCTACGCGTCTATACGATTATGATCAAGAAATCAAGATCAGATAATCCAGTTACGTTAACGATCTTACTCCAACTTTCGATAAATACGTATTTACTTGTACCTACGTATGTTAAGCTTTCGATAATTTTTCGTTTCGATAATTTGAGTAATATTCTTTTTTTTTGGTGAGCGGTGGGGCGATAAATGGATATGTGAAGTTGAACCGCACTAAAACCTCTAACCGCCTTCACTCAGGGTTCGAACTAAGGCTGAAGCCAGAACACAACATAGGGTTGTGCAGGACGGCGCGACACGTTACGCACTACAGCACTCTTTCCCGTCGCACCGCCCCTTTTGTGGAGGTGTGGGATGAAAGTAATTCCAGTGTTATAATAATTGAAATAACAATATGCAAAAGGATAGCCTAATTACTCAACTGTTAAGCATTAGTCTGTTTTCCTAAAAAAATGTAGTTGACATTATTTTTAGATATGAACAATGGTCATTATGATCACGAAATTGGTCAAATATACAAGAGTTGTCTTTTAATTCTAATATTACTTCACCGAACAATATAAAAATGATTTTCATTTGGCTTCAAATGTATCCGGATTACGAGGAATCCATATAACAAGGAAACCGGTAAACCGTTGTGGAATGTCGTGTGTATTCACGGGAGAGCCTACAGCCTCATTCAACGAGAATGTATGCACATACTGCGAATCTGCCAAATTTTACAATGCAGCTTCAGTTTGCTTGAATCGTTACGTTTCTGCGTTCTGCATGTAAGCGAGGCTGCGGTTTGGTATAATACTTTGCGTTGCCAATAATTGCAAGAGTAACAAGACAACTTTACCAGTCATACTTTAAGTTCTTTGGTGCCTATTGTGATGTTATTTAGGTAATTTTTTAGGAGTAGACTCAAATTAAAGTAAAGACGAAGACGCATGATAAAAGTTGCGCACTCTTGCATCATGTTATTATACAAAATTAGAGAAGTGTCGCTACAAGGAACATCAAGAAATGACGGGGTGGTGATAGTCGAAGGAAATGTAAGTTTAATCTAACGCCTCGCGGTCAAATTAAGGTGTGTCCCCTCTTGATAACAAAGTCCAAATGTAATGAAAATCACCATTCAAGGAGTACGATCTCGAAAACTAAGTGTTATATATGGTATATTAAGAGACTACTAGTATAAACTTAATGCTAACACAATTATAGGTGCCGACTGCATGCCTATGTTCAAAACTATGTGTTCTATTTCTTTTTAATCTACTATCTTTTTTACTTATAGTGTAATATCAAACCAAATATGTTTTCCACATCGCACTATAATAAAAATATGAAATACGCTGAATTCGTATTACATTTTAGTATCACCGAAAAAATCAGCGTGGAGAAATAGCAAAGGATGATTCACACACGCTCACCCTTGTCATTCACTGACCAGCCAAGTGTAAAATTAAATTCTCATTTCATTCCGTTCATTTCTTTTTATTTCTTGTTGCTGTAATGGAAACAGACTCAGAATTTCTTGTGTTATCCATAAGACAATAAAACGAGGCGAGCGAAAAAGATCACATAATAAATGTCGTTTGAATTTTTACAGAATGTTGCACTCAGAAAGTTTTATTCAATTAAAAACATTGTTAGTGTCATTTGGCAACCATAGAACTGTAAAATAACAGTGTTATTTGTTTTCAAGAAGACTGTTAAACCGGTGAATTTGATTTTTCGGTTATAAAAATGAAACCGAATTTATTTAAGAATTTCCAGAATTAATTAATAAGAATTTATTAAGAATTAGTCGTGGTGGCCGAGTGGTCGAAGCGCGTCCTTCCGAACGGGAGGTCGCGGGTTCAAATCCAGCCAGGTTGTACCGCTAACTAAATGTGAAAAAGATTTATGTGCAATTTTTCACAACACCACTGGCTAAAAATGGAAAACTCTTTATTTTTTTCTTTCTTTCTCGGGAAAATTCTTTGAAGATATGTGAAGTCCCCAATCCGCACTGGGCAAGCGTGGTGGACTATGCCTAATCCCTCTTCTGAGGAGACCTGAGCCCAACAGTGGGCAGTAATGGGTTGGTACAGCTTGGATGCTTTTCTACAAAAATACCAACATCCTAATCTTTCCAATCTACTTTCTGCTACTTTTGACCAATTAAAAATGTATCACTTGTTGCCTATAATTACTCTAAAAATCGTTGTACAAAATTAACAAAACTGTTAAACCGTTAGTTATACGACCTCGACAAACGGCCCTAATTTTCTCGTCTCAGCTGACGAATTAAACAAAATCCCTGTAAAACCGCAATAAAATTACTGGTTATGAAATAACATAGGGTGTAAGAACGCTCTGAAAAACGATACAAGGGCTGTAGGAGCTACTAAAAAATATTTATTGGCAATAAATGACGGTCGCGGTATCGTTATAGCGATCTTTTGGACTTGGGGCAGTAAATTTAATTTGGGCAATGATCGACCAGCCGATACAGAGTAACATATTTCCCATGAGACACTTGATGGCCGGTGTGGTAATGGTAGAGTAAATACAGGTGGTTCTTACCTAAATGACGTCGACGTGAGTTACATTACTACTGAGAATACGGTGGAAAATACGGCGTCTAAATGTCGAACTTTATTAAATGGAAAAACAAGTTTATCGAAGTTATAAAAGCTTAGGCACCATTTATGAAAAGTAATTTGATTTTATGTTAGATTGAAAACGTTTACGTGAGCCATGTATTTCAATAGTTAGCTATAAACATTCAACGTTCGTACCTACACTAAATTATGTAAAAAGAAATTTTCTATTTGACATTTTTATTGTAGCCCGAAAGTTTGGGAGAAGTTTTGGGGCGGCCCTCGAAATTGTCATTTATGGATTTACGACGGTATTATTTCTTCGAAGGAGTCAAGTAAAATATAAAAACTTTGTTATATTCACTTCCTCATATGCCATTCCACCTACTTACATGTTAAAGTGGCGACAATTTTCTCACTTCGCCTCATCAATGTTTGTAGGTCAGCATCCAGTTTTAGTTTATTGATATGAATAAAAGCAGATGGGATTATAGAAAGATTGATAAGTAGTAGTGTTTTTCATCTTTTTGAAATATACATTTTCCTCACTTTAGCATAGAAATCGTGTGATAGTTTTGCGACGAATACATTTTATAATTCAAATGCGGAAATTTTTAAAGTAATTCTAGCTATGTAGATAACCTTACGAATTCATCTAATATTGTAAATGACAGAAATTTTTAGAGTAGACAGATATATTGAGAAATTTATTTTTTGCATCAGAATAACTTAATTAACTATCTATTATTTGGATTGTCCCAAATATAACGATAATTGTGTTAAAAAATGTAGTGCGTCATTATTAAGGTATTAATTTTAAGTTAGACGAATATGACAATGCTACGATGTTTTTAAGTATAAATTATGTAAATTGTTGTGGAAGCCGCCAGGTGCCACAGACAGATTACGCACCTACGTTCCGTAAGCTTTGTAAAAAACATATAAAGGACGTAACAAACACGAACCAAAAATATTTCATTGGTTGGTTGGCATTTGGTTTATTTCGAAGTATTGTCTAAAATAACTCACTTCCACATGAATCTTTCATAACATATCGAGCAACAAATCAAAAACTAGCCATTACTGGGTTACCAAAAGGCAGTTTTATAGCTTATAGTGGACAGAACTGAAAAAGATCACGTAAACGCAAACCCGATAATCTCTGATGACCAATAAACTGTTCCGGGATACGTCTATAGTCCGAGCCAATATAACAGACTTTGACCCTTTTTTGGAGTTAACTGCCCGTGACTCGGCCTCTATAGAATCGCTATAAAACATTGTCCATAAACTTATTCTATGTCTTTGCAGGGTTACCCAAACTTATTTGTGTATACTGTACATACATGCTTCTTATGAGCTGATGTTATTATTTTGGGGTCGTGTGATGAGTTACGGTTAGTATTAGAAATAGGGATTGTAATATTCTGATTTAAACACTATACTCGTCTTATTATTTTTTGTTGCTGCTTTATTTTAAAGTCATGGATTAGTTACCTCAGATTGTTTCTTTATATCAAACGCTGCACCAGAATCCAGCAAACTACCAAATTTCAGTATACTCGTAAAAGTCTTCTTTGTGCTATCTAAAGCCACTAAGTACATTTACGCAAAGTGGTGATATTTTTCACAAAGAGCTTTTCAGTGTAGTTTACTTCGACTTCTATGTAGACATTAAGAGTCTAGTTTATTCTAATCCACTGGGAACAATAAAATGTTATTTTGTCGACATTCCTTTCTTACATTCGATGCTTGAAATCGAAAAGCCTAAATTGAGTTTGTTCAATGACAAAGACAATTAGAAATAAACCATTCTATTTTCATGAATAAGAATACAATATATTCGTGGAAGGTAAAGAGAAAATTCACAGAAAGAATAATGGAAGAGATTATCGTGCTTCTTGAAAAACATCGGCAAGTCAAGCTCCGAAGAGTTATTCATATAGAGTAATGCTTTATTTCCCGAGAGTGGGCGAACGGGCCTGAACCGCTTCTGAGATTTACAGAATATTTCTCGTCGGATATAGCGAATCAACGTAAGCTTTGTTTAGGAAAGAATTGCGTCGGAAGATGCTGTGTTTAGCAGTAAATACGTTGGCAAGCAGTTTGTCTTTTTGAATCGTCGCTGGTTTATCTTTTATCGTTTTCGCTGGGGATAAAGCTGACTCGTCCGCAGTAAGGACTGATAAGCGGTAGGCGTTTTATTCGTTTGACAATTATCTAAAAAATACTTCTTCACGGTTTTTATATAAAAGGATAAGAAGATTAAACAAAGCTAAGTACCTATAGTAAAAGCAAATTCTTTTACATAATATACTCCCAACTTGGTTATAAAACGATTAAAATAACAATTTGTATTTCGAGATCCCAACAGTAACTTGAGTTTTCTAAATCGATTTTATTAGTTAAGTTCAATATTAACTTGAAATACTTCGTTTCAAACTGCTACACGAGTATGCAAACATTCACTCAATGCAACGATTCAAAGCAAATACGCTCGTTATTTTTATATTTCTGGCTCATAAACCACGGTCCCTCGGCGGCTTCTAGCGAAACGCATCGTATCGAATCCTTACCGAAGATGTGTGGTTATTTTGAAACATTCATTTCTAGAGCTTATTTTTGTGGATACACAAGGTTTATTTTCCAGGATCTATTTATAAAAGTAGTTGTAAATTGGTTACGTCAACATTTATCTGCGCCCGAGATAGGTTCGTAGTAGTGTATCCGTTTATCAATGTCCAAATCGGGGACACCTTAAATATAGATCTGAGATTGAAAGATTTATGAATAAAGTAGTTTACAGTAATGTTGATTATTCTTATGGAGATGTTTGGTCTAATATTAATTGGACTTTTAAACATAAGTATTAAGTAGTGCAATCGGGTTCATTACACCCATATGTTAATCCAAGAATTTCCCAAATAACTTGACAGCTATCTATAGGTGAATGTGTAGTCTTAAATTAAGGAAATCTTATTACGAAATTCCGACGTGTGTCGCCAGCTAAAAGCCGGGGCGGGAGATGTGGGGCCTAATGAACGTGCTCAAAATTTATAACACCTTTAACCTTTTAGTTACTCTGTAAGAAGTAAATTGGACCTCAAACGCGTTACCGTAATGGGCGATAAGTTTGCTACCTTACAGTTTTTTTTTGAATGTTCATTTTCATTAATTACGTACGAATGCAAAGAATGTAAGTAATATTAGTTGTGATGACAAAGCCTTTTGAATTATTTATTTAGGAGTCAATTTTTTTACAAAACCTGGCAAGACAAAATTAAGTAACTCGTATTTTTTAAAAGTTTTTGTTACTTCTAGAGTAGCCAACCGACCCAGATTGTGTACATAATTACCATCGCTAATAGACCTCTGCAATGTGACAGTACGGTGCCGCTGACAACGATCTACCTTTAAAGACTCTTCACAACTTGTTAGGGGAGAGGAGTTAATTCACACCTGGATGATGGGTGGCAAAGGTATTCCTGAAACGAACTGTAGAAGACCGCGTCTGTTTCATAAAGTGGGGATAAACCCCACCTCGACACTGGCATATATTGGCATTTAACAAAATAAATCCCGATCAATGTTCAACCTACTACAGATTAGCACCCACACACAGATTAACGTCAAAGAGTAAGCCTATCTAATAGTTCCTATCTAGACAGCCGGTAATTAGTCATTCTCGGAAGATGTGCGAGCAAATATGAAGAGAAAATCGTGGTCCCACTGGGATTGAAAATACTTCGAATAATTATGAAATTTCGAATGAAGAGAATTATAATCTGTATTCATTTATTTACACTTATTTTTTACATTATATTTTTAAAAACATTAACAAAGGAATAAAATTTAAAAATACAATATAAAAAACAGAGGCCCACTGAAGACGAGGTCTACGACCCAAGCCATCAGTGGTCAGGGCTCAAAAGAGAGGAACCTCCTCACAATACGTGTCGTGTCAAGAACGACCGCCTTCTGAATCAAGCCCTTTACCCAGCTGGGGAGCGAAAGCTTCTCAAGATGACGGTCGAAGCTTTTCGCTATTAGACCGTGCACAGATACAACGATCGGAACAATGATGGTCGATTCAACACGCCACATGTCGGTCACCTCGTGGGCCAAGTCCAAATATTTTAGCTGTTTTTCTTTTTCTGCCTTCACAAGATTCTCGTCATGTGGAATGGTGACATCGATCAGCACTGCCCGATGCGCGTCCCGATCTATTATCACTATGTCAGGCTTATTGGCAACAATAGTCCTGTCAGTGATAATAGATCGGTCCCAGTAGAGCGTTACATGACCATTATCGAGAACCGGCTGAGGCCAATACTGGTAATAAGGTACAGCGGCTTCAACAAGGTCGTATTTCAGAGCAAGTTGTTGGTGGATAATCTTAGCTACCTGGTTATGCCTATGCAAGTACTCGCCGTTAGCAAGACGTGAACAACCGGAAACGATATGTCTAATAGACTCTCCCGGACGGTGACATGCCCGACAAATGTCGACCGTCCCATCCTTTAGAATATATTTACGGTAGTTGTTCGTCATGATAACTTCGTCCATAATTGCAAAGACAAAACCTTCAGTCTCTCCGAAGAGGTTACTGTACCGTAGCCAAGATACAGAGGCTAACTGATCTACATCGGGGCTCATAAGGGCCCGGTAGAACCGTCCGTGTAGTTCCTTGCTCTTCCATACGTCCGTGCGATCCGTCACACTCATTACCTTTAGCGTCCGCCAATTCTCGTTCGCTAAGGACAGCGGAGTGAGTCCCTTATCAACTGCTGCTACATTACGGTACATACCCACGCTTACCTTAAGGAAATATTCCCGAAGGTTGTTTACCTCTCGGTTGTGTAGGTCCTTGACATTTAACATGCCACGACCCCCACACTTCCGAGGAATATACAACCTCATAACAGATGAGCGTGGGTGGTGCATCCTGTATGCCGTCAGCAGTCGCCGAACTTTTCTATCCAGGGCATCTAGTTCCGATTGCGTCCACTTTAGAATGCCAAAGGAGTACGTCAGTACAGGCATGACCCAACCATTGAAGGCTCGGATCTTGTTTCCGCCAGATAAGAGGCTTTTCAAAACCTTTACCAAGCGGCCGAAGAAACGATCCCTCACCGATTGTTTCATATCTGCATCGACTATACTCAAAGCTTCGAACATTCCAAGGTATTTGTAAGTTTCCGACTCAGAAAGAGATCTGAGCACCTCACTTTGGCTAAGTTGCAAACTCTCAGAGTTTACAATTTTACCTCTCTGTATATCTATGACCGCACACTTATCTACTCCGAATTCCATTCCAATAGCTTTACTAAAATTGTCGGTTATTTTGAGTAAAGTTATTAGGTCAGATTTTTTAGAAGCAAATAATTTGAGATCATCCATGTACAAGAGATGTGAAATGGGCTCACCCCCTCTCTTGAGTCGGTAGCCTAGCGTTGAATCTCCAAGCAACGTGCTTAGAGGATTAAGCGCCAGACAGAACCACAAAGGACTCAGACTGTCACCCTGGAAGATACCCCGCCTTACCCTTATCAAGCTCGGGGAGGCCGGAGATCCAATATGTCCTGGTTGACGAAGAAACGTAGACCACTGACCCATGCATGAGCTAAGAAAGGAGCGTAGAGTGGGATGTACTTTATAAAGCTCTAAAACTCTCATTAGCCATGAATGGGGCACCGAATCATACGCTTTCTGTAATAACATTATAGCTTTCTATAATTATAATGTTTTTTATCAGTATCCATTTATTTGCTCATTTTTTACATTATATTTTTAAAAAAAACAATCACAAAATAATAAATTTAAAAATACAAAACACACAATACATTTATAAATTACAATTATTATTATAATTATAATCTGAGTATAATCATAAATTTACAAACTCTAATGATCTATTGAAACGAATTGACGAAAATTATTAAAGAAATTACATCGTCTTGTAATTTTTCAATAATTTTACATAAATTTGGACTAGGACTACAAATCATAGATCCAACAGTTTTAGCTTTTCCTGGAAAAGCCAAAGTCTCTGAACCTTAGTCCTTAATTGGCATATTAACGGTCAATGGATAGGAAATAATAGAATTAAACCAATTAAAATCCCGGTGTCCCTTTTTACTGATATAAGCTAGGTTATCTGCCTCCAATTCTACAGCTAGTTAAGAGTTTCTATGAGTTTTTCAATTTTAATTCATTCACATTCACAGGTGCATAGTGACACAGCTATGTGTACGTAGCTGTGTCAAAGATGTGAAAAGCCGTATTCGTTTTATATGAAGCATTTAATACTACACGGCTAGATTTGGTTGACGTGTAGGTAGTTTTCCAATTCATTGTGCGACTCAGTGGCGCAGAATGCCGAATTATGTTGAAGCTAATTGGAACGTCGCATGTCGCAGACGAAAACACTACTTTGAGAGTGCTCGATTGTGCGAACCGTTGCTGTAGTTGAAACATTCAACGTTAAGCATTATGCGGCATAATGCGCTCTAGTGTTCTCTCTAACGTTCAGCTCCAGTCGAGACCTAGCAGTAGCACGAGGACTCGACCCTCGTGACATAACAGTTTGAAAATATGTGGGATACTGCATGTGCATAGTGTCACAATCAATCACAATCAATACCTTTACTATATTGCCTTCAAAATTATTTTTTTATTATACTTACTTCTGAAAAACCTACTAAGTAATTTTAATTGGGGACGGAGCGACGGGAAGGAGTGCCGAGCGCGTAACGCGTCGCGCCGTCCCTCCAAACCCCGTGCTGGGTTCTGGCCTCAGCCGGGGTTCGGACGCTGAGTGGTTGGAAGTTTTAGTGCGGTTCAACTCCCACATACCACGCTCGCGGGGCGGGCGAGGATCCGGTGATTTCAGCCAACTGAAAAAAAAAAAAGTAATTTTAACCACTGTGATGAAGTTAAGACTTCAACACTGTATTTTGCAATTATAATTAATAAATAATTTAATGCTATTTTTATCATCATTATTTTGTTATGATAAATACATGATCAATCAATTATGATACACATAAATAAAGACTTATATTACAATAACAGTGAAAGATACTTCCGTGTAACGAGCCAAAAGGCGCGCAACATCGCTAATGAGACTGTTAATTTTCGGCCCACGTCACGTGTCTTGTAAACATACGTACTCGCACGTTTATGTAAGCAGGAAGGTGTTATTACAGAACTTTTTCAAAAGTAAATTCTTTAATATAATATTGTGAATTGATGAATGTATGTAGTACTTAAGCTTCATGGATGCAAACTCATGAGTACTAATATAAATAATGGTAGTTTGTGTAGGATGCGTGGCTAATAAACATTTGTTACTTTTTATAAATAACTAAATATATTCAATAGTCAATTTCACACAATTAAATCTAGAATATTATTAACGTGCAAGATACATTAATTTCATGCATTATAAACGAGTTCTTACCACGAAACTTATGCATGAAAGTACCTAACAACTAGTGTTTGAATATGTAACATACATTTTATAACATGAAATCAGAAAGAATACAAGTATCCACAATGTCGTGCGAGTCAATAAAAAAATATCGACATCGAATATTATCCATAAACTTCATAACACTGCGGTTATTTAAATAAAGAACCGCACTATAGATATTAGAAGAATAGGTAGAGGCTGGCACCCCACCAGCGGAAAGTGTGAATAGGAAGGATGGATGTGAAGTATGCGGTACGAAAGTTGGACAAAAGCGAGAACTGGAATGAAAGAGTAAACAAACCAACAATTAGACTAAGAACATCCCCGATAATGTTGGGGGAATTAGATTAAAAAAATAAAAAAAAACACTGCGGTAAAGGTTGTCAATATAACAACAGTTCCATAATTGTATCGAAAAATCGAATTGAAGTACAAACACGGAATTGACTTCCACATACTTAGTATTCTGTGATGAGGTGTACGTATCCTGTCAATTTGGATTTGAAAGTTAATTATTATTAATGTGCACATGCCTTATTAGGTTCCTTCCATGAATGAATTTATAATTAGCTTGTTTTCAATCAATTTGCGCCGAGGAAGTTGATGATGAGTAATCTTTGTTCTTCAATTAAAAGTAAAAGTAAAAAAATATTTTAAGTTTATTTGTAAGGATGCAACTTGAATAATTATTTTGTTCTTTTAAATTCTACATTATCAGAAAATTGGTTTCTTCTGCTTTAAAATAATACGTTGTTTCAGATGAAGAAAACTTTCAACAATATTAGTTACTCTCATTACAGATACTCTCTTTTCATTACAGATGTAGCTGAATGATGGTTAGCGAATTATCAAATAAATTTTCGTCACGAGATTCACGGAAATTGTCAAGGAAAATGCGGAAATAATCTTTTTCATCACGTCAACACAAGACTGCTGTTGCTATGACAACTATCAGAGCCGCTGCCACCTTACTGCCACAGATTAACTATCTGGTAATCTGTGGCACTGTCTTTGAACTCAGTGGCTTTAAACGTGAATTTTAGTCTTATTTATCAGTGAATTTTGATTTATTTCAGAATTTTCTATTAGCCATGATACTGTACAGAATAGCTCATGCTATTTCGCTTCACTTCTGGGCCGTTTCCCGGTGGATGGTAACTGAAGCTCGGACAATACGAATAAAGAATAAAGAAGATGAATAAAGATGTTTATTGAGAGTTAAATCCATTACACATTTGAGAAAAAACTTATACTAAATACACATAGGATTCAACTTACAGATGTGGCTGAACAAGTTACCAATGATCCTCACACTAGGCAAAGCCTGTATCGAAAGAAGTATAAGAAGTGTAATTTTAAGAGTTTATACCAAAGTATGTATATGGTATATTGTCGTCCCATGATCAGATGTCCGAGCTCTGTTGGCTGCTTCGCTTGCAACTCTGAAGGCATTGCCATTTCAAAAGAAATCTCATTGTTTTGCCACCTTCAAGTATTATATTTTACAAATACTCATTTAAACCTGTCATTTCTATAATTATTTCTTGAAAATGTTAACTAGCGTCATTAGTAATTGAAACTTTGTTAAAACTTGAAAACTCAACGTTTTCTTACTGAAACTTTAGAAACTCGTTACATTTGTTCTACGGCGAGTTCAGTTCGTAGCTACAATTATAAATTGTAATAATTGTCAAACTTACGCTAATTGTTTAAAAGTGATTGTGACTTTATACTTAAATCTTAGCTAATTCACAAAACTAATACGTTTTGAGACTATAAACATTATAAACGGCTGTTTGGAGATTTAAAATAAAAATATTTTAATTTTGTAGATTTTAGCTTTGCCGTTTAAGCTCAGATTAACTACAACATCTAAGTTTTGAATTGGTTTTGTTCTCCTGTTGTCTGTTATTTATTTTTGTTTAATTTTGTTCATATTAAATCCGTGTTATTTATAGCAAAAACGTATCAAATAAGATGCTACAATTAGCTTCAAGCTTTATCTTATCCAAACACGAAATTTTCCATCACAAGGAAAGCAACATAAAAAATGAAGCATCCGTAGGGTACAGAGCGCGCGATCTAATAATGATTTATTAATTTATCGACAATCGAGTTTGGGCATCGTAAATCTTTATAACGTTGTTAATAAAACTCGTTAAGCGTAAGTAATGAAAGAGGACGATCGACAAATGACTGGATCTAATAACAAAGTAAGTAGGTGAGTAAATGAACGAAAAGTATTTTATCAAGATTTTTTTTTTGTATTTCTGTTTTTGCCATGTTTAATCCGAATTGGGTCACATAGTATTATTTACAAAGATTTTTAAACGACTTTTCAAATGCAGCTTTCCTCTTGATACTTTTCTACACTGTTTTAGGTATAAGATGAATTCTAAATAAAAAATTTCCAAAGGTAAAGGCCTGATGGATTGGAACCCACGAATGTTAACGACCATCAGACTATGTGAGTTTGATTGTAGATGGATAATATAAGCAAACTATAAAACTAGTCGATTAATTTCCTAAAAGACAACAGTGTGGATTTGGATTATCGAAAGAAGACGTTATATTGTGAAATGAAAGTTAAACCTAAAAAATTTGAGTGTAACCCTAAACATCACCAAATATTATCGTGATATTCAACAGAAGTCTCTCACGAACCACTGTATAATTTGTCAACGGACACTCCAATAAATTTCCATCCCGATCCTACGGACTGAAACCCGATTACCGTTCGTTTTCGTGCACTTACACAGCTCGCAGTCACCGCCAGCTTAAATGTTAAATAACAAAACGAGTTCTTGTAGGAAATGGGCGGTCGAAAGACGCTGTTTATGGCCCTCGTGCGACGTGACTTGCAGAATGGTGGACGTCCCCTACTTTGCTCATTACAAATTTACCCGTTTCCGAAAGCCGGGTGAATTTGCTGTTGTGTAGTTTAATTAAAACTCCCGGATCTCTTCGACCTATCGGTAAAATTAACTAAGAGGCTATTTTTATAGTATAGATAATTAGTTTGACCTTTTTTACGGATTTTTAATAAAGTTATGAAATACTCTTGTGTCTCGTGTCTATTCTTACTTTAATAGGATAGACAAATGTCTTTACAGATAAGGCGTATCTGATAACCAGAGATTACCATAACGGAAATGAGAAAACGATACTTGCACGCTAATTATTATGTTGAAGTATTGTTTGATCAATAACTAGATTTTACCGTTCCTTCCTTATTTAAAATGTTCCATTAACAAACTTTGCTAGTCAATTATTAACTCGAGTTTCAAGGCGGCAGATTACCCAGCATCGTATAAATCTTGGTTATTATTAAGGTGAGGTTTTAAAACCGAAAACGTGGCTCGGAAAGGGCTCTTTAATGCACGCACCCGCTAAGTGGCAAGTTTCCCTGGCTACGTGGCGTCAGGTGCGTTCGCAATAATTCTCGGGAAGGCTATAACACTCCGACTAAACCAACGATTCTATTAGATAAGGCATGGGTTATGGCGCCAGTAAATTGTGCGTTACGGTCAAGCTGCACTAACACCGTTGCAATCGCTATAAAATATTATTCAATTTGTTGTGTTTGATAAGTCAATGTTTATAAGATAGAAATTTCATATTTTCTCGGATAGTTTCGCAATTTACTCATATGAGCTTATAGGAGCTTTAATAAACTAGGATGACATTTCGATTTGCAGCAAAAGTTGTTATAGGTATTAGATATCGATTTGAAATGCATTGAAATATATAATAATTTTAAGAATTGCGCTGCTTGATATATATGTAATCGTAGACGTTTATTATATAAGTTCTTTACAAATAGTATTATAGACTTTATTAAAAGCCTTTGCCCTATTTCGAAAACCAATTAATTCCATTTATCACGCTTTAAGGTAGTTTTTCAACAAATCTTATTCATTGTTAGTGAATAACATCAAATAATTTCCAAAACTCGTGTTTGTTTCAAACTTGAAGTATCTAAAATATTTCAGCGTCGGAAAATAAAAAATGAAGTGTCTGAAATATTCGTAAGTCTCCTAAGTGGTTTAACTTGAACACTTACGTAAATATTTACAAAGAAATTCGTTAGCCTTAATTTAGACTTCACGAGGATTCTTCGAAAAATAGGTTATAATTGAGAAGAACTCTTTGCGGGTTAGAGGCTTCACATGTCTTCGAAGAATTATTTAAATCCTGCTGAGATTTTACATTGATGCATGTTTCCTTAAGACGTAGTTGAATAAACATTAATTTTATTTTACGAAGTTCTCATTTTAAAGATAACAAATGTACATATTCTTTTTCAAAAACACAAAAATGATTCATGACAACCACTGACCAAAATATACAGTTTTAAAATAAAACACGGCATTTCACCGAAATACCATTTCGAATAACAGCAGCTCCTGGAACCCATAAATCAATTAAATTAACGTTCCACTCATGATTAATTCCGCCTGTATTATTCTCTCGAAAGCCATTGCAATACCAAACAACGCTATGACAATTTAATCAGACTGTCTTTATTGCTTATCTACAAATATGATGATATTATTACTGCTGTTTCAACAGCTTTACGGAAGACTAAATAGATGTCATAGCCAGTACTGTACTGTAACAACCCATTACTACCCCTACTGATCTCAGGTCTCCTCAGAATAAATTGGCTATGATCCCTCTTCATATTACTATTAATTTAATGTGGGACGATTATTTAGTAGTATTTTACAAGTAAATTGCCATCAGTAAGGCGATCCTCTGGGGAAAGAACTTGAGCTAAATAATATTGTACGTGAAATGCATATTAAAAAATCATAAATTAATTAAGTACCTACCGTAACAAAGTTCCTTGTCACCTTGAAATTAATGAGGATTATGTAGGTACCTCGAAAAATGTAGAGTAAGAAGTTCTGTATATTTTAAGTTATTTAATAAACAATAAATAACAGACTTTCAACTGAAACTCATACTGTTTATTTTCAGTTAGAATCTTTCTTTTGTGTCAGAGAAAAAGCGTATTATTGTGGACCTTTTTTCACAAATATTCATTTCTCACATTGTCCTCAAATCTAACTCATGTTAACATTGGGTACGGAAATTCAAAGCCAAATGTGTCTTTTGAACTTATTTTTGTTGAGCTTTATTCCTTATGCGATAAGGACTGTATTCCGTTGATGTATTTTCATTTTTTGCCAGTATATTTCCTGATAACGCTAAGCTACTGTAAAAGAAGAGAAAAAAGTATGATGTAGTTTACCTCATATGATTCGCAACAGTATTGTGTTTCAACTAAAATTTTTGAGAAGAAAAATGCTTCAGAATATTTGTTCTAGAATTTTCGGCTTTAAATTAAATAGTAGCATAATAGCATAATTTGTATAAAGAAACAATTAGCCTCATAAGTGCATATCAACCTCACATGCTAAATCACCAATGCAATTTGTGAATATTTGTTATTGAAAAAGGTATATCCAAAATGCGCACGTGTCTTACGGTTTTGAAAATGGGCATGTACTATTGCGGCTCATAGTATATGTCCAAAAACATTTTCAGCTGTAAGATAATATTATATTCCTGTGAGAATTAGTTGCCACAGTAAATAACACTTAATAGTATATTTTAATAAGGATTAGTTTTCAAAACGAATGAAAAAGACACATCAATTCAATTCGGAGAACTGTCCTGGATTATAAGAAAATCGCCATTATAATATTTCCAAGTATTGCCAATAATACAAGTTTTTGCCAATTATTCTCTGCTCATTGATCCATAAGCATTATAAGTATGTTTTCAATATAATTGGGGAGAGATATCACGTGTTCATTGATTACCGACACCCCCAGGATTCAGAGAAGCGAGTGTCAATAAGACAAAGTACGTGATCGAAAGTAACAGATTTTCGATCGTACGTTTCGTATTAAATTCTCGGCACATGTGGAAATATACCTTATGTGGTTTGTTATATCAATAGTGGCTTTGACTTTTGCGACGAAAATACGTGTCATATTGAATGTATTTTGGTGAGGTTGGTAATCTAAGAATGTACTATGTAATATTTTTTTTTGTTTATTTATTTAGCGCACAGTGTGCACTTCATAATCATTGAAGTGTCTTTGCACCCTAACTTTAAAACATGTGCTACTATAGCGAAGTGTTAGATAAAATTAGGTATATTTACGTGATACTGTACGAGTAACTCTTGTGCTTAAAACCTTTGATTTATAGATTTTTTGCTTGATCAAGGCAAATATAGTACCTACCACTCAAATTGGTGTATATGATATTAAAAATACTTTAAAAGTTTATGTTTCTAAAGTTACCACATACTTGTACTATTTGGTCAAACTATCTTAAAATATAGCCAAAAATAACCCGTACAATCTCAGTTTACTAACAAAAGCCGCTAAATCTTAACTATGTCCAACAACAACAAAATAATAACAATTATTTTTATCTTCGAGGCCCACAACCCGCTGAGTGGAAAATAAGATATTGTTATGGACCCTTGGACTCGGAAATAAACATCACATCATGAAAGAAAAATATTAGACAAGTCACGAGTCTACAGTTCATATTATAAACCTCCGTCTCACTCTAGCTATTGTCAATTTTAAAGAGAAGGAGTAGGACGGAAAATTAAAGAATGATCTCGATAGATTCTGTATTAACTTTGTCCTGAAATGCTGAGTAAGCTTGTGTTAGCGTCTTTACAGATTTGTTGAGTAAACTGTCTGTTTCGTTTATGTTAACGCCGATAAATATTATTTTCGTACAAAAAGGGTGAATAACATTTGCCTAATCATACACTTTAGTTATTGAGTTCAGCTTTTTGGACACTTAACGTTATTTTCATTTCAGGGAGTTGAAAATTTATAACCACAACAAAACAATGTTCAAGACAAAAATATAATTATTTAAGTAATTATATCTAACACACATTTATATATATATATATTATATAATCTGGATATTAAATTAAAGTAGAATAGCCTATTTTATGTGTTCTTTCCCATCATAATAATGTTCCATCAGTTCGTCTTTCACTCCAATTCACTCTACGTTAAAACTTTGCATTTTAAGTACATTTATAACATGGGATTAATTTAATTATACCTTTTTATTTATACATTAAGAACTTTAAATCAAACCTTTTAGCTTGATGAACAAACCGAAACTTTGTCAAATATTTAGCATTTAAAATATTAACTAAATCTCTAGAGGACTTAAGAGCTAAACTAAAATCTGTGTGTAGAATGTAGTCTCGCTAGAGTAATTTTTGTGAGTAAGTTTAAAGCAAATTAACAGAATAATATTTCAACTAAGTATTGAGTTCTGAAATGGGATTTTTTAAGACTAAATGAACATTTGCTAAATTAAAAATATTTCGGCTTTTTAGGTCATAAACTTATTCAGACACTCGCGGTTTTCTATAATACTTTCATGCATTTTCAACGGGTTCTTACCACGATATTTAATTAAATGAGTTGTCTCGATATTTCAACGTTGTTGCAAACGTCATGATCACGAGAAGACTGGATACTGCGGGTCGATTTAAGAGCAAACAAATCTGTCTACCCTCTTTTTCGTTCGCTTTTGGGTAGTACCACTGGAACTCGAACTCACATCACGACCCACCACACTCACTGTATCTACAAGACTCTCTGAGCATGAACCCTTAGTGACTGTTGTGTTTAACACTGGATTTCACATACTCATACATGCTTCAGATTATAGAGTATGTGGAATCCAATTAATTAAATATCGTGGTAAGAACCCGTTGAAAATGCATGAAAGTATTTTTAGGTCATGCTTAGAAACTTCTTGATACTTTATCCAGCCAGTCTGAAAACTAGTATTTTATCGATATTTTAAGTATAAAAGTTAGCTCAGACTTTTAATGGTTCTCCCATCTGATATAGTAATAACATTTTTGAAGCAATAGTATCGTGTCCTGCTCGTAAATTTTATGAAAAGACTGGATTGGTATATCGAAGTTTAAATGTTTGGATTTCTTATTGACCGTTTTAATAAAATTAAAGTCGATTAATTAAATTTTTCTTTAAAACATTACGAGTACAGACAAGATTGAGCGATGAGTACCCACTAATAAACTACACACCTAATAGTTAACTAAACTACCTACTGTGACGTTAAGCAACTACTCTCCCTATCACTCTCTATCACTAAATAACTGGGTTTTATCAGTAACTAGCTGACCCGTCAGTCAGACAGCTTTTTTACAATATCTCAACAAAACCTTCCTCTAAAATCATTCTCTATTTAAAAAGCCGAATTAAAATCCATAGCGTACTTCTAAAGATCTAAGCATACCTACATACAGACAGACATACAGCGTGGAGAGACATCGTTTTATACTATGCAGTGATAATTTAATTCAAATACATTTTCAGGTGCAAAAAGATCTTTTACAAATCTAATTTTACAAAACGATCCAAAATTTGAATCTCCACAGCTGCAAGTTAAATAAAAAGTACTTTAAATAGAATTTCATATTTTATTATCTCGACACGTTTATGTCGGCAATCAAAAACAGAGTTTGCAAATGATAGGTGAGGCAGACATAATCGTGACGTTTCCAGCCTTAAAACGGCTGTTATCTTCATTTCAAGTAGGTTAGCTTCAGGAACAGACTGGAGCACAATGAGATAATCTGTGTCGTTCTAATAGGGCTTGAAGGCTGCCCCGCTTACGATACAATAGCAGAGCTTTCCGTTTTGCATTTAAGAATATTGTTTGTTTATGTTTTAGTAAAATTAATTTAATTAATTTTAGTTTAAAATTCGTTTGTAATAGAAAAACTGTCATTAATCTATGGGCACGTTGAATCAGCGTAAAAAAAACATTTTATATTAATCCTAACAATAATCCATTTTATTATATTATAAAAACTATGCGCGTGATGTAAGAACTCAAACTTTCGCGTTTATAACATTAAGAGAATTATACTTGAAAAGTTATAGGTGACTATTAATTCTTAGTAGATTTACGCATTAAGTTGTCGGCTAAAGAGGTTTAATAACAATATACATAACAAGTGCACACACCTATAATATAGGTACGAGGGAAGATACTGCTACGATCCTCATAAAAAGAACAGTACTAAAATAGGCTTTGGAATACTTCGAGCGCAATTTGAAGAGAGAAAGCGAATGAAACTCCGCTGAGTTTATGCGATTGCAGTGGTTCGCGAGATCATCAATACCCCAACGCATAAAAAACTCATAAAATAGCCGCACTAGACAGTAAATAGTAATGGATAAAATCGTGTTTATATTAATACTAAAAATTGGCTAGCATAGCTGCGTAGGTAAAAGAATACACTTATAGAAATCTATTAATTTTGAAAATTCTTATACTAAGAGGAAACAATATAATTCGTGGGCATCATATGCTATATATGTACAAAATAAAAAAATTGTCAAAAGTGGTCCATGCCTCCATTAGGCAAAGTTGTGGATCAGCTAGTCTAAACTGACATCCCAAGCTTGGCATACTAAAGCGTCCAAAAATATCTCCAAAATAATCTCTGTTTACCACCCAATTCCTTTGACGATGGGATGGTTTACCGCAACGTATTGTCGGCAAGGATCAGTTCTGATCTCGCGACCACTCGAGTGTTCGATCATTCCCCTCACGAGTCTCGCATTATGGGACGAAACTGTATAAGTAGGGGCGTCAGGCAACCGATCTAAAAGGCTTTGTAACTTTTGCTTTGATAGCAACAGTCTCACGAACTTAACCGTCAAACGTCTTGAAAACTTCCCGGGAGGTGTGATCGTTATTTGGAATTAAACTTCTAAATTGTATGGAACAGTGAGATTGAAAGGTCGTAATGATATATTTAGAATTTTAATGATATTCTATTTTGATGTTTAAAAGTTTGTAATGATTGTAATTGAATTACCTACTATTTAGGTACCGTACGCAAGTTAATTTTGGATTCAATCGACCCAAACTTTATGAATTTTGTTAGTGTATTAGTTTCATCAACGTAACATTTCTCATATGATTATTTTATAGAAATGTACCTACCTTAAACCTGAAATCGATCACCTACCCATCGTCGCTAAAACACTAGTTCCTCGTCCTCATCCATCTTCCCATACTCTTGTACAAAAACATGTCATAACACCCATGATCTAATGTGATACGATATTGATAAATAAATAACAATATAACATGATGTACCCTGCTTCTCACGTACACGACCATTTATATAAGCAGAGGGATCACGAGTCTGTAAGTCAATATACTTATCGAGGTCAAGATATAAGGAACATATAGATAAGTTGCATTTCGGACGTGGGCGGAACAGGAAAATGAATGCTTTGTGAATAAAAAATATGTGTCTTTTAATATGTTATCTGTATACGTGACGGTCGACATATTGAGTTCATTGCTCTGATTTACGTCGGGAGAAATGATAAAGGAAATATATTACGATTAAGGTTGAAAAATGTTACTTACTTTTTTTCTAGGACTTTTAATTATTTTTATAGATAATAATTGAGCTGACTCTAGGTATTAAAATCGATCTCGATTATGGTATTTTTGAAGAATAACCGATGTCTACAAGTTATGTAATAGTAATCACAGGTAGTTTTAGTGATGTTGGGTAATAATAATACATCACCCACTGACAAACGTTTTATAAAATGGCATTCACATTTAATTAACCTTTAAAAACTTCAAACAATTTATAGTAGGCTGCAGTAGTTTCAAAGGTAAAAGAAATTGTCAAAACAAAACTGTGATAAAAAATAATGATATGTTTCGACGCACTATTATTTTCCCCCTCATTATTCATACCTGTTTGTGTAATACAATATTGTTAGGGAAAGCCATGTCAATCTATCGGCTGATTAATGTCTTCAAATGTCGGCTGAAGGAAAAGACGTGTTTGTTTACCTCACCTCCGGAAGTGAAGTGACTATACATAATTAAATACGGAAATGTAACTCCTTCATTAGTTAATGCTTTTAATAATTCATCGTTAGACATCATATCTATGAAATATTTATCATAAAGTAGAGTATGCTTTTGTTTATATGAAGATTTTTGCGATTGCTGTTAGATCTAGATCAAGTTATTGGGGATTTAAAGAAGATAAAAAACGCGACATTACGTGCTGAGACTTTTGTGCACCAATAGCAGACTGTTTAATTATGGTGATAGATTAAACGCAGTCAAATTTTTATGACATACTTCATCATCATCAGCATCAGCTCATACTCGTCCACTGCTGGACATAGGTTTCTCCCAAAATACCCCATGACTTACTTAATACTTGGTCATCATTAATTGAGATTGTAACAATGTCAAGAATCCCTTAACAGTGATCGCGTACTTATAATTTTTGCCAATTTAGAGTTAAAAGAAGTTTTTTTTCATTACATCTATTTTCCTCAACAGAAAGGTAAAAGGAGTGGTTTTCGCAGTTGCACTAGGTTCTGTCGAATATTGTTGTTCTTTTGTTTGAAATCAGTGTATTTACTACTGTTATTAAATTTTAATTAGGCTATTTTTAATTCAAGAAAGGTCAAGTGCCATAGATAATAATCTAATTTCAGGAACATAAATATCTTCTTACTCTCTGCTAAAACAGCATCTGCCCAACAGGTCGGCCCTTACACAAAAAGTTACAACTTCATCTTCGCATGACTTCAATCCCACATGAGCAGTTAATCCTGCCCCCTTAAATTCGTTTAAATAAACGTAACATCCTTTTTTTGTTTGCCTTTTTTCCTGAATGTATAACGACGTAGTCTGTAAATAAATAAGGGTTGTTCCACAAAGAACGTTTACGTCGTTGAACGTTGGGAGCCGCAACCCCTGAATGAATTAACTACGTTCGTGTAATTTTAAACCTCAAACTTCTAAGTTAACTGTCGTTTTATACAACAGAAGACTCGTCTACGTTACGTATTGTTGTGTGGAGAAATGGTTTTTGTGTTTATGTGGGTAATGTGAGCTTCTCTGAATATGACAATTACGATTAAATTTGAAATAAGAAAGTAACTCCAAAATTCACGACTTAGTCTTACTAGCTTCCTTTATATTCTCTGACTATTTTGATTCTTTTTTTCCTGATTATCACTTTTGGAACGAAGTTCCTTATCGCGCGTTATCGAAAGGGGGCTAGACGAAAAAAATCTTACGAAAAGTTGTCACGACACTTTTTTTGTTTTAGATGATTATCGCTAAATGGCGCTGTGATCAAAATCTTTTAAAACACGTTCCTTATTTTTATTTTAGATGATTATCGCTAGATGGCGCTGTGATCAAAATCTTGTAAAACACGTTCCTTATCGCGCGAACTTCGTTCTATTCGGGTGTCCCATGACACACCTCAAGTTTTTTTTATCTTTTTTAAATTTTTTCACACACATCCACGTCGATTCTTTAAAACAAGTATAAATAATAGTTGACTAATGCGTTCAGAAATATTTTTAAGGAAATAAATAGGATGCAAAAAGAGGCAGTACGAAAGCTTAATATGAATAGAAAACACCTCAAAGTCACAAACGGACACACTGCAATTTCATTCACACGCTGACAGTTTCACAAACAAGTTGTCGGGTGTTCGTATTTGTTCTGCTGTTCGAGGTAAGCCTTCATGTAAACTGAGCACAATAGTCAACTATTTTAGTTAGACCACTGTGTAGGCATGCGGGTATCTGATCAACGTTATGAGTATATTTTGGTTTCTCTGTGCTTAATATCTAAAGACTCCGCTGGTTGAAAGGTATTTGTGTAATTGCAATTTCATTTTTTATTGCTAACTAACGATACATCCGGTGAGAAGAATTTATTGGCTACTTCATAATGGTTTAAAATAGCTAAGTCCCTATAACTTCACATTTTTTACCGGGCCCCATGAAATTAATGGTATGCTCAATACAATGAGCACACCGATAGTAACTTAACAAAACCATGGTTCATGAGCGTAGGTAACAACTTATCGACCTCATCTCGTCAGTTGTGTAGGTATAGGTAAACCAAATTAACATGTCAAATAAAAAATTGTATTCAGAAACAGTAACCCAAAAAGATATAACTTTAGTCATTTTCACAATATGAAATATCACTGGAAACACAATATGCAAACCAAATAGGTAAACTTTAAATAGTGCCGTGGAATCGGCAGAGTGTATTGAATCGAGAGCGCATTCATAACTTCCACACATCACAGACCACGTATCATAAATCGTTAAAACTTTTATCAAAAGCACTGCAGTCTCGAACAGTTTGTTTGGAAATGTTTTCTTCTGGTGTGTTTGTTTCCACTAACTTTCCATAGAAATGTTTCACTATTTTCGGTTTTAGGTACGGACTTTTTGGTTTTTTACGTGTTTGCTGCGGTTTATATTTAGGGACTAGGTGACCCGCGCAACTTCGTCCGGGTCACAGAGGGATACAACATAGCCTATAGCCTTTCTCAATAAATGAACTTTCCAACAGTGAAAGAATTTTTCAAATCGAACTAGTAGTTCCTGAGATTAGCGAGTTCAAACAAACTCTTCAGCTTTATAATATTAAGTATTAAAAATTTCAAACTATAGTTTAGTTTGGGACTCTAGGGCTTCAAGGAAGGGAATACGTATCCCGACCATAAAAATTATTTACAACTATAGTAGTGTTTTATGTAATCGAAAGCAGTCATAGAGTATGTTAAATTATGTAATAAATCGCTAAAAGTTTTATCAGTGCACTGCAATCTCAAATAGTATGTTTATAAATAATTTATTTTGGTATGGTTATGAAAATCCATTTAAATAGATCTTAAAAACTGCTCTGTAAACTAAAATTTTATAAACTTACAAGTAGATTTTATACACAAAATAGTTTGGCACTAGAATTTTACAGATGAGTAGACGCTGGGCGACTAGCCAAGTACTGCATGTAAAAATTTTAATAATATTACGAAAATTAATTCTTTGCAGCGTAGATAATTTACAGAGGAGATTTCTGAAATACAGTTCTGAAACTTCATATTACTTGGAAAAATTAAATTATAGTTAATAATATGTACCTATGTGTACACGATGTAGGTCAAACTTTACAAAATTAAATTCAAAACTATTTAACGTTTGAAGTATTTAAAATTTGTGCTAAGTATGGGGAACGGAACCGCTGAAAATTGTTCGTGGTCTTACTTAAAATCTCTTATAAAACGAGTCTTTCACCAAAATATTATCCTATAAATTCTATATTCATATAGGTATGTAGTTAAGGTTTCACTTTTATGCCTATTCAGAAAATGCAAAATGACCTTTGATGTAAGATAGCTTACAAGGGCGGAACTTTTATATCGGTGCTTAACTACACAATTCCTATTTTACCAGTAAAACAGATCTAGAATTAATGCTTTCGACCTAACTACCATAGACTAGAAAAATAATTAGGAATCCGTACAAATTACAGAAAACAAAATCTGATCACAATTACGCTGCGTGTAAAAACCATTCGGGATTCACTTACAGCCTGACATCTCCAGTAATTTCTGTGTAATACGCTTCCATCCCACGTACTAACCGTAAAACGATATGACAATGTCTAGTGAAAATCACGACTACGGAACACGGCTAGTGGCAATTGTCGACATGCGTGAAGACCCGACCACTGTACAAAACAGAAGGTAACCTTATATATACAAATCATGGGGACGGCGCAACGGGAAAGAGTGCCGTAGTGTAGTGTGAGCAATTGGACGTTTTAGTGCGGTTCAACTCCCACAAATGAGAATCCGGCGATTTCCTCGAACACAAAAAAAAACATACGAATTATCCTTAATGAACAAACATAAGTAAACAAATCTTCAAGATACAAAAGATTTTAAAGGAACGGAAAGATCCAGTGTTTTTACAAAAGTACTAAAAAATATATGTGGGCAATAAAACAAAACTGCGCTATATATTATATTTTAACTTCTACATGGTAGACTTTCTGTGGCCAAGCTAAGGGTCACGATAACTTCATTAAACTGTGTTCATTAGGGATACAAATTGATGAGCAATTAAGTAGGTGAATGTTAAGTGAGTAGTGAAGGCCGAAAAAGGGATCCCTTCGAATACTTATGGTATCCCACTTCAGTGCTAATTATCTAATCAGTTGCATTCTTATAGGTTATTTTAGTGTGCAGCTATATTTTGGTTTTACAAAAGCATAGTTAAAACTTAAAACCAAACCGTATAATTTACGATTTTTTTAAAACCTAATTCTATTTCAACCTTAGCTACTACACCTTGTTTCGATACATATTCTTACCCGGCAATCAACTCAGGACCTCAATAGTCAATTAATGCACCTTTTTTTATTTTAGATACTTTCTTCAAGTCATAAGAATACTCCTTTACTACTTGGTCCTTTCTTGGCTGTGTAGTATCTTCTGAAATAGAGGCTTCAATTTATGAAAATAGTACCGAATGCAATGGTAAGTACTTCCGATTAGTTTATTTGTTGGCTTGTCTGCCTGTATTACAAAAAAGGGGGTTAAAATTTATCTATTTGTCATCGTACATCGATATCGTCTTTTTCATTTCATTTATTACTTCACTATAACATAATACTGATTATGAGGGCACTGCTTCATAAATCACAGTTAAAGAGACGTGAAATTTCAAAAGAAGCTTAAAACTTGTACATAATAGGTTCATTAAGAGCCGGTGCTAAAATTACTCGAATCTTTGTGCAGAAACTAAAATACGCTCAGATTTTATTCTGGACGACGAAGTTTTAATCTGATTTCAAGCATTTCGCTGTAACGATGATTATGTAATAAAAGTACCGTTTAAATGCTGAAGAAAGGAACTAAGTCTTTAGACACTTAATGAAAGTATTGATTGGAATTTTTCGTTTAGAATGTTGCAGTTTTTGTTCAAAAATTACAAGTACTAGGGGACGTACGGAGTCATGATTATGATCTACATTACGAAGGTTCACGATCGATGGCAATCACTTCCCATCAGGTAATCGAATGCTCTTTAAATTAGAATTTAAAAAAAATAACATAGAAGATAGGAAACATACTGTTCATATACCGTACCTTAGCTTTAATACAAAAAAAAACAGTCGTCTTTCTTTAGTTTAAATGGCAATGCAGAAATAATGAATATCATTCATAAAATAATCATCAAATAAAAAGTAGCAATTTCAAAATACAAATACAGTGTTCATAATTGTGCATATCATAACTCAATTACTCCTAAGGGCTTTATAAAATTCATAGACGGATACAATCACAGAGCTGCGAAAAAATCTCATTTGAATATTAATTGATATGCAATGGAAATGGAGTAGGTTACCATCCATATACATCAGTAAAGTATACGACATATGCGGACGATCGCTGGAATAATATTGTGATAAAATTAACAGAAAATATTTTTGGGCAACGAAAATTATAATTTTACTTATAATTTCAGTGCATGGTAAATGGCGACCAACCGACTGGCATGCAGACGACGCACTTAACTTTCGCCATTCCAGTGGCACTAACTTCGTTGTCGTCACAAAATGAAAAATGAGTTTATTAACGACATCTTTATGGATTACATACAAATTTTCTACAACATTAAAATACGTCTTAAATTTAAGGATCTAAGCCTGAGAACAGATAGCGGGAAGCAACTTTGTCATCACTACTTTACAAACAAAGAAAATCTGGTACCCATTTGGTTTCTTTGTTATAATTGCATAAACCATACATTATTACACTTATTCCATCCCTGTCCACCATTCTTCGTTGAAACGATGTCCCTTATTATACCGGAGGCTTCTTATCTACGGACGTCAGTGGACGTTATTAATAACTCACATCACAACTAAATGCTATCCGTTCCATGTTATTCCCTCTGATGTATGTGTAACCCTTTGTTCTGTAACCGAGCTATGAAATAGATAAACGTCCCAGATATTATAAGCTTTAGGTTAATTGAAATAGCTTATAATATGGAGTAAATTTCATAGAATAGTATTGTTGTAGACATATGAATTCCATAATATACAAAAAGGCGATATTATGCAACTTTTGTCCTAGTCTTGTTCAATTTTTGTCTATACCTGACCCTATTCCCATCAAACTTAAATGTATTTTAAGTTGTTAACATTTGATTAATGTTTTGAAGTTGGAAGTCTGTCACAGAAGTAAATGGGGTGCGTGATCCTTAGTGTGTAACCCTGTGCTAGGATTTAACTCAGTCTGGATTCGGATGCTGTCAGCAATAGATTTCAGTGCGGTTCAAATCTTACATACCACGTAAAATTGTCATACAGAGAGCAGATGAAAGTAAAGCGATTTCCTACGCCTCAATAAAAAGGAAGTACAAGATATTGATTCTATTAATGATCTCAAAGAAAAACAGAATTATATTCTATTGAATACGTTATTCCCAAATTCTCCCTCTTTATAATCATCTTATTCACTTTATAAAGATCTTTATGCTTCTCAAACGGACTGAAGATATATTTTGAAACGCTGAAAGGTAATCCCGTGGGTGTATTTACGCTCGCTTTGTACTCTTGTGATTGATTGTATGTCTGATATAAAAAGATGAGGCTTAAATGCAAAGAAATTAAAAATACGCAGTTTATTTCCTTTTTAATATTTCCGTATAATTACAGTAAACAGTTTATAAGGCAAGATTTATTAGATATGCACATCTGAGTTTATGTTCGTGAGTTTTTAACTTTTAACTAGACAACTTAAGTAATGCATTGTCAAAGTGCGCACATGTTAGGGACGGGCCGCAACGCAATATTGGTATAGGTTCAATGACCATCTCCTCCAAATTAGTACCTACCCCAGCGTGAATGGAAAACTTTCTAATCAAATTAGAAATTTCCAAGCTTTACAAAAAAAACCACTTCAATTACGAAGGCATTTTAGTCTGTGCTATTTAAACATAATTTGATTTCCTTTCATAATATATGATTGCCGAGGGCTACGAATAAATTGAACGAGGATAAAACAAAATATTACGCGGTGACCTTGTTAAATTAAAACCTCAAATTATCGTTAAATACGAAGAAATATAACGTTTATAAAATACCTACGAAGAAATAAGTATAACGTTTATAAAATAATTGAAAAAGCTTGTTTGATATTATTGGTCTGGCAAAAATTACAAGCTTAAGAAAACAGTCAGTTATATAGTTTTTATTAGTGAGTTAGTTAGTTTTTATTCGGAATATTAAAGTCAATTTCTCGACTCACCATACGAAAATAAATATTTACTTTACACCGTATCGCAACAGAATAGGACCATGCACCTTAGTCTAACCAATACCAGACTGGCTTTGACTGTCATATTATATACCATTAATTTTATATCGAGGAGTTTTTGCAACATCGTGTACGGTATACGCAATACGTATATTATGCAACATACAATACACATCGACGGGTTCCGGGCTAATTATACTAACCGACATTTTTTTAACTTGTCCCCAAATCCAGCTCAAATGACGCAGAATAATTGGCTGATTCTAAATATGTATAAAAGTTTATATAGCTCCAGAGTGTCGCTTAATACAATTAACCCGGAACCCGTCGAATATATATTTCACAATAATTTACTTACCCTACTTATTATTTAATTTTTGAACAAACGGCAATAATGATCATAAATTTAAAATTCTTATCAAAACTACTCCGGTCTCCGAAGTTTCTACATGATAAAATGCAGTGAAGTTAGAAGAATAAATTTAGTTACGTATTCAGTAGACACATCTGATTCACTTCACGTTCCATTTCTCACGTCTCCTGAGCGTATGTTTAATTTTGAAAATTGAATTTTTTGCTATTGTGATGGACAGGAATATTTTTTGTCACTCTTGTCTATATATTTGTACAGCTCGAGAAATACTTTTCGTAACCCTTTCAGGACAATAAGATGGCTGAGACTAAATATGCAAATACTACACAATATTTAAGTTATTCTGTAAAGTAAGAGATATCACTAGAAAAACATAGTAGGATGTACAAATTTCCTATAAATTTCATGGGAAACATTTTAACACAACATACTTACGTTTGACATTCATTAAAAAAATATCGATTCTATAATAATATAATCAATAACGATTTTTGTAGAAGGGAAAAATATTTCCTTTGAGCGTGAAAGGGTTAATGAAAAAATACTTAACTACTCTAGGATTTGATATAACTGGCGTGCGTTAACTACAGTATATTTTTATAAAACATGATACATGACATGAATTGAATTGAATTGTCAATGCATGACATGAATTGTGATCTTTTCGAAGTCTCAAGTCAAGCTATTCTACAGAGGAATGATAAATCTTCCGAAACGAGTCTCGGATGTATAGTTTCACATAATAATATGGTTGCCTCTTGAATATCATTGAATTTGGGCAGTGTGGTTCACTCCTCATTAGTATGAATTTAAAATAAGTTGATTCTTTCGTAAAAGATCGATAAAAAGTTAGTAAGGTTGTAGTATCCTAAAAAGGAGGAACAAATAGATGGATGAAGTTAAAAAGAAAAGCTTCATCAATTAAGTATATGAATGTACGATTTGTATCAAAAGTAAACAGGACAGTAAAATGTTTTAGTAAAAACAATTTCGTTGAGCCCAATCAATAACGAAATTTAAAGATATTCATTCAATGATAAATGACGCTAAAAGCTTCCTCAATATTTCGTCACAAGTGAAAATAATCACAAATTAAAATCATCTTGATTATAAACGTTTTTGCGTGATCACCCCAATCTGTCTTAATAATTACAAGATGGATTAGCTCTTACTCGAGATAATGAAGTGTCTTTTCATTATAAATAAGAGAAAAAATTACGAAGATTCATCACGCTACTTACGTTCAACATTACTAATATTTAAGGCATGAAAGTTGATGTTTTTTCTTTGTACAGAAAATATATTTATTTCTAAGAAATAGTAAAGTTGTACAAACTACTACTGATCTTATAAAACCCTTGGTATATAACTTTTCAAACGAAAGCTTTAGCTGTTGATTTAAGCAACGAATAAGAAAATTAATTAGCCACTTAAAATCACTTAGCTAGTTATAATGTTTTGTAGTAAAAAGCCGCATTATCTCCAAAGAGACGAGGTCACCGCTTGTCACCTTAGTCGACCTCAAACTTGGCTCTCGGTACACAACATAAAGGAGGTTCTAATCTCGTAATTTGTCCTAACAATGGTATCCTCTCGAGGCCATAATATCAACCTAAACACGCATTTGAGTTCATTATTCACTTTAAGAAGGTATTTTCTCTTGTGACGGTGAAAGATCTTTATAAATTTTCCTTTTTCACTGTTGTCTGTGAAGATAGTCGAATAGATTTTTTTTGTGTATAATAATATGTCATACCACTTTATTTGATTATAAGATAAACAAACGTTTTATAAAGTCATGTCTTTTAAAACTGTTTTTCAAGTATAAAGTCAGTTTTATTTAATTAAAATATTTAGATAGTAAAACATATTAATATACCTACAACTTTATAAGTAATAACGCTCCAACTGTTTCAAAACAGTAAACATTGAAACATTAAGTTTTACGACTGTGCCATCCGTGACCACGAAAATTTTACTGTAAAAGTTAAATGTTGTACATTTTTCTTTACAACCTAACTACTCATAATTTTACGTCTGAGCTAATTTTGAAACCCAAAAAATCCGCTATAATTTTAAAAGCCACTTTTCTAGAGTTACTGGATTCGTCTTCTCAATTTTTTTTTTATATAGCACCTATACTTTAACATAACTGTAACTTTTAAAGTTATAAAGATCAGTCATGAAAATATGCCTTCTAAAGTTCTTTTTAATTATATAACATTATTAACATAAATTTATAAGATATGCTCATGTTATAAGATGATCGTCGATCTTCTGATATCACCACGTGGTTTTAAGTTTTTTCATTACGACAGTGGATTAGTTTCAATTGAGAAATTTTAGATGCCTCAGGTAATAAAGTCTAAATATTTTGGTATTCGATTCTAAATAACAGGTATATGCGATGAATAATATAATTTCTCGTTGTCAGAAGAAAACCATATTCTAGTAGCAAGTCCATATTGAACCTGTTTCGTTGTCTCTTTCAACAGAATATTTCACATAAAAGCATTCTGTGAACAGATTTACATGAAGAACTTATTTTTAGATCCCAAGTTCTTAAACTAAATCGTAAAAATGAAAATAAAAAGATAATCTGGATGACGAAGAAAATCATGATATCTACTTAAAGAAGTTTCGTAATCAAGACCTCAGTACTCAAGATCACTTAAGACATTATCAAGGTTTTATTCCCAAAGTGGATAGAATTTCCCACGAAATGTAAATCGTTTATTACATTTCCTTAAACGCTAAGAGGGTTTCGCTTACGATAAATTTTTGGGAAGCGGCGTGGAATTTCTGTAGGAAGCAAAAACACATTTTAAGACACACTCCGGAATCCGGCAATTATCCTTCTTTTGAGACCTTACCATCAGCATTCAGTCGAGAAGAATGTTACATTGACTTTAATAAAACTGAATAATTACGTTGTATGTTGGGAAAATTAAAATTCTTCGACGAACACGTTTTTTGTTTATGTTTTTAATTATTGGATTCGTAATGAGATTTATTTAAGAACCGGTAAATGGCGTGTAAGTATTACTTAAATAATAGCAAAAAATGCAAAAAATATTATATTGCTCGTATTTTAAATACAGTATTTAAGAATAGGCGTCTGTGTTTTACTTTTTGTAAATAATTTCTTTCTTTAAAAGAAACGAACGGATGGATGGACAAATCTTTAGAGATTCCTCGTTGGACAACAGAATACTGAAAAGAATTAAACTAACGATAAATTTTCCATACCTAGAAAAACATTTCTAATAAATTTAACACCAATCTTTATGAGAAATATTTCTGGGAAAATTCCTCCTGTTGTCGGTAATGAATGTGACTGTTATAATAAACCTAGCGTTAACATAAGTAAAAATATGAGAATTTCAAATCATAAACAGTTGATATAATATTTCTTGCTTTCCTTGTTTTTGGAGACCTGTCTTGGTTTGTGAAAAACTGTATTTAAGCAGATTACAGTTACTGTTTGTTTGTATTTTCTTATAATATTCTAAATAGAACTAAAAACATTCGCCATTAATAAGCATTGAACATGTTGTTCAAATTTGAAGTAAAAAATACCTACCTATAATACCTATTTTATTTGCATCGGATACAGATCGAGCTGACAACGAGGTGCCATCATTGCACGAGTGACCTGAACACGGCAGGGTATACGCTCGCGTAAGCCGCGCTCCCCGATACCAAGCTGGTTCTGACCCAGCCGGGTATTCCATCACGCAGCCCCATCTTGGCTGGCTTCGATTGGCCCGCCGACCGAGAGAGCTGGTGGTTGCTTCACTAACGACTGCCCGTTCGGCGTCCGGGGATAACGGGGCGAGACGTGAGCGTTGATCGCGAACGCGTCCCGTCACCTCGCCCAATCTCGTGCTGGGTTCTGTCCTCGGCCATGGTTTGGAGGGTGAGCGTGAGTGGCAGGAGGTTTTGGTGCGGTTCAACTCCCACATACCCCATAGAAGTCCGGCGATATCCTCCTGTCACAAAAAAAGGTATTTTATACATTGATTATGATTTGACCGCTATAATAGTAGTATGATATTTATGAAATTTGATATTTATGAAAAATAGTCATCAGTTTATCATCAGTCAAAATTCTATTTACCTAAAACAAACGAAAAAATATTTTGCCGCAGCGAAAACCGGCATGGAAAATTCTTATTAACAAAATTTGTCTGAAAACACCAAAACTGTCTAATAGACGTACTACGGAACCCTCGGGGTACGATTTCCTCTCACACTAGCACAGTTCTTTTTCATTATCTCATTACGATCGTATCTAAAACACTTCAGTAAATTTCTCTTGAAAATATATATTTTTTATTTTTGTCTCTCTATTTTATAAAACACGACCGCTCCAGGCTATGGATTCTCTAAAACATTTTCCAGAAACAAAACCTAATATCTTCGGAGAGGAAAATGCCTAATATTGAAACGCTTTTAGTATTTATTACTTCATTTTAGACTTTAATGGCGCAATTAACCTTTATTTTTCAAATTCAATGTATTAGATAATTAATAAAATGAACGAATACTTTTATAAAATTGATTCAAATTGACTTAAAATTGTAGAACTTTTCATTGTTAATTAAAATGATAATTATACCGCATCAATCAATGCCCAGTACGTGTTGAACCCTTTAAATTAAGCGTAAAGTTAGGTTCGCCTTTTTATAGAATTCGTTAAACAAATTTAACAATCATTTGTACAGTACAATTCACAAAATAAGTAAGTGGAGTATATTGCTGGATATTGACATTTGTCCTGCTGGTATGTGTCAATGTTCAGCATTATGCTGAGTCACAGCTGATTTGTGGTGCAAGAGAAATTACTCGCAATTGTCTATTATTTTTGTGTATTCTTTTTTTTTAATCTTTGTGTGTTCCTTTTTTCATCACAAATAAAGAATGTCTATGTCTATGTCTATTTTATCCAAGCAACATATTTTTAAAAAGAAGAAAAAACTCGTCATGTGACGAAATTTTTAAAGCTTACTTCCAATGTTAAAATTATCTTTCACAAACCTGACATGATCCCGTGATTTACGGAAAAAGTTCATCTAAAGATCCTGAGTGAACTCAAACTGCGAACGTGAGCAGAAATGTGATATCTCAATGTTTGCTAAACCAATTAGTACTGCTGCAAAATGAGTCTGGTCTTTAGATCAATACGTGATGTTTGTGTTCTGAAACTAATACGGAGTTGTGGTCTCAAGAAGTTCATTTCCTTTGTAATCCATTAGCTATTTGCGCCACGCCAACTCTTGATCTTTTTACTGCATTTGCACTCTTTCTAGTTTGCTGTCGTCTCAGAGGTACAAATAAGATTAAAGTGAATTGAAAACAAAGAAGAATTGTGAAAACGGAATTATAAACAATTGACGGATGTTTTGCTTTGGTTACTGAATTTGATGTAAGGACATGAATATTTTTGGCTATATCTAATGAAATAATAATGTAGTGATTATAGAATAACTTTATTTAAATACTAATAAAATAATATCTATGATCTGTTATTCTGAAAAACGTTTGATTTTACGGTTCACATTTTTATTTATCTCTTATGAACTTATTTTTTACGGAAAATTAGTGTAGGACACAGACACAAATAGTTTTGTAGCTACAAACGTTTCGAGAAATCGCGAAAAATGTACCACTAAAACATTTACTGCGCAAAACCGAAAAGAATAAACAACGAATACACATTTTATTCGTTAAATTACTTATCGTCGAAGAACAGAAGTTCGGCTGAGCGAGCGTTCGGTCCCTTTGTTTCCGAAGTTTTCAATTTCAACACATTTCGGGAGTATTTTACGACGCTTACGTATTCGAACTCGATACACTTAAGTACCACACCATCTTAAATGGGCTCAGGCAGCTAATAAAAGAGGGTTTCGATGCGAGCAACTCCAAACGAGAACGCTAAACACCTGTTTGTTATTCCATGTTTCGTTACGCGGAATTCCCGGAGCCGAACCTCGGTTATGCGAATTTTTTTCGGGTAATTTACTTGAACTGTTATCTTTCGAACCGCATATTGGGGTACTGCCGAAATTGATATTAAAGCTTTTGCGAAAAGGTTATTGAAGCAGGATGTTCTGTTGTAGATTAATATGAAAGTTTATTTTACTCTTACAAATGATTTCACAATTACGTATTTACCTAACTTTAAACTTTATTGAACACAGCTGACTCGAATATTGTTGCCGCCCAAGGCTATTTTAATTTTCCACTTTATTTTTTTGTTGTTGGAACGAAGTTCCTTATCGCGCGTTATCGAAAGGGGGCTTTCGAAAAAATCTTACTAAAAGTTGTCACGACACTTTTTTTGTTTTAGATGATTATCGGTAGATGACGCTGTGATCAAAATCTTTTAAAACACGTTCCTTATCGCGCGTTACGCTAGGAAAAAAATATAAGATATCTTTTAATCGAAAGGAACTTCGTTCTATTCGGGTGTTCCATGACACCTCTCAAGTTTTTTTTTCATTAAGTTAACACCGTGTAAATAGTTTGTTATTACCGTGTACGTGGGACAGATAATAAATCTTTTTTTTATTTTTTTATTGCCATGTAGGCAGACGAGCTAACGGGCCACCTGATCGTAAATGGTTACCGTCGCTCATGAACTTCTGCAATGTCAGGGAACACTGAGGGGTCGCTACCTACGATCTAACTTTAAGGACCCTCCTCAAGCCTCGTTTGAAGAAGGACAAATCATAGCGCTCTGGGAATACTGAAGAGGAAATCTGTATAAAATTGCTACTCTTCCATAATTCGCAATCGTAGAACTCAGCCTTTAAAGCTTATATTATGCGTTCAGATCTCCTTCTCCTAAGTCAACACCTATAGGAACCTACTCAACCTATTTAAATACTCTTTTCTTATTTTATATCAAAGCGCACAGGATTATCAGCAGCTTAGCGTTATTCAAAGACTAGGGTAGGGACAAAGCGAAGGAGAGCTTGAGGATACAAAGCTTTATTGTAACATGTAGTCGAAACTTAATAATAAGACGAACAATCGTTTTCTGTTATAATACCGACTAAAACCTTAATCTTCATAAACAAATACTGTATACATGATATTGTTTTGTGTCTTTTTTTCGCAAAATTATACTAGAAACTATTTTTTATAAGGGCTACATGACCCTTATTAAATCTGACCTTGTTAGCAGCATTGTAGTGAAAGTTTCTACAATGGCTAGAACACAGTAAGTTAGGTAACCTTGTCATAAAAAGGTGTCCAAAATAATTGTAGGTGTAACTGATCTAAGTACTGATCGCACTCTTCAGAAATGAGAATGAAACTGAAACTGCCTACTGCTGAGCCTAAGAATTATTATTGTATCATTACAAAAACGAAAACAATGGACTTCCATTCGTTGAATAGCAGAAAAACTACCAATAGGTAATCGAAATCGGTTCAGATAGAAAATAACTAACTCCTCCTTTTGGGAGTTCGGTCAAAACTACAGAAAAAAATATTAAATTATATATTAAGCAATATAATTTCGAATACTAAAATTAAAGTATAAAATATGAGGTCCTCAAACATTTCAGAAATTCATGAGCGACGGAAACCTCTTACCATCAAGTGGCTTATCTATCTACGTTGCAGAAAAACATGTAAATTTGGATATTATCAATTTTATTAAAATAATGCTTTCATCAAAATGTATCATACATTTTTGAACTCTACTCATATAAATGAGATAAAAGGGAATAATTAACGCGAAGATTAATTAATGTTCGATACACAATATCAAATTTATCATGATTAATATAACCTCTGGCAATAATTAACCCAAAATACTGAATATCAAGTTTCATGAAGTATAAAATAATGAATATTGAAATTATAAGACGTATTATTTTGTATTATTTTTATATTTGGAATCAGGCATAGTCCACCACTCTTGGTAATGTGGATAGGGGACATCACATAATAATATCTTCAAAGGATTTTGAAATCCATTTCCAAAATGCTAGTTTCCTCGCGATATTTTCCTTCGCCGTTTCCAGCCAATTGCGTTGTGTTAAATAGCACATAAATCTGTTATCAACTAAGGATTTCGAACCCACGACCTTCCGATCAGAAAAACGCTTTAAATACTCGGCCACCACGACTTTTAATTACCTACTTCAATATAAAAGGGTACTCCTAGAAAAGTTTTAATAGAATTAAACTCGTATTTGTGTCGCTATCCCCTAATACTGACCCTCAAAGTCGGCGGTAATCAAAGTGGCCAATGCACACGGACCGCACCAAAGGGAAACTTTACTTGTAATTTGTGTGTTGTTCGGTCGTGTCCAGAGCTCGGCCAACTTCATAATTGCTCTAAGGCATTTGACACTGGTTCGGTATTTAAGTTTTGTTGTTCTTTTAAGCGGGGTATATTGGTAAATCAGTAGAGTTTTGCGATATTAGAAAGTACGAGTACAAGGCGTTTTACATCCTCTGCAGATTAATACATAACTTACAATATTACTAAACGGGTTCTTACCACGAATATTTTTAATTGAGCGATCCCGATATTTCAGCACTGTTTCCAGCTATGATCACGGGAGGACTACCTGCAAACGAACGAGAGAGAGGGTAAACAAATTTGTCTGCTCTTAAATGACCTACCCGTAGTTCCTCAGCCGTATATCTTCTTCCTCAGTCTTTTTATCTTATATATAATCGTGGTAAGAACCCGTTTAGTAATAGTGAAAGTGATGTAGATAACCGCGAGTGTTTAAAGAAATTTAATACATAACTACCTTAACTCCTATTAATGAAACAATAATAATTGAGATAGTGTTCTATTCGTAGCGATTTTACTCAAATGTGTTTTGCATTTTGTTTTGAAAGCTAAGATTTTTTTAAATGCCTAAAAAAATATGGTTTCAACATGAATAACGCACTATGAAAAATACTATTGCTTAAACAAAGTTGAATGTAATATGCGACTCCTAGAGATACCCCTACAGCGTTAAAAAAATGTCCATAGTCAAGATCTCCACTAAAAATAATCTATTCACAAAACTTTCACAATCAATTCACAGAAGGTATTTCAATAAACGATAAGAAACATAAAACAGATAAATGTCAGTTCCTTGGACAGATTCCTACAATTTATTATCTCGTCTCTATCAAGGTCAAAAACTTTGTAACGTGTACATTACGTACTTTCGAAAGGCTATTTTCCAGTATCTGGATGGTCGATCCGTATCGCCCGGGGGAGCTTCCCAGCCAGATCTGTTCCCGATCAAATTACATATTTTATGAATCCACGGAGGATTTTATGAGAGCACCTAACAAGATCTTTGCTACGGTTTACGAAGTCACGTGACTAATAAATTGGCAGGCGTCTTTTGTTTTTTTTTTTGAACGGAAAATTGACGAAGGTCGGTTATTTCATAAATGTTTGGAACTTGAACTTTATTCCAGGATCTTTTTTTAACGTAGTGATAATGTGGTCATTATTGATAATTAAACTGAGACATTACTAAAAATTACTTAAAAGATATTTCAAGTTAGGTAAATTTCTTTGTATGCCTACAACAACGCTATCAAGAGCAAGATTCCTTGAGATCTGACTTTAAAACACAACAAGTCAATTTTGTAAATTTTCTTTTGTATTATCGTATAGGTATATACCTATTTCATATTATTTTCAATTTCCACTCTCAACTCAGCCACACTTTGTATTATAATAACTCAACTTAGTGATAATACCAAGTTCTACAATTTCGGGAACAGGTGGTAAAACCAACCTTATGTAAACGAAAGCAATGTTTGTCTAAGAGAAGGTTTACTTTTTTTTTTTTTTATTGCCTTGTAGGCAGACGAGCCAACGGCCCACCTGATAGTAAGTGGTTACCGTCGCTCATGAACCTCTGCAATGTTAGGGGACACTGAGGGGTCGCTACCTACGACCTAACTTTAAGGACCCTCTTCAAGCCTCGTTTGAAGAAGTACGCAGTACATTGATTTTCATATTCAAATTCAACAGTTATTTACATAAATTAACAAGTACCGTGAACTAACAACGATAATATAATAATATTAAATTCATAAACAAAGCAACAAATCTATGTTTTCTTGGTAACTAAACCTATGTAATTTGTTTAGCGATTTAATGTGGGTAGCGTAGGGTAATCCATACATTAGGATTGTTTTGCATGTTATTTTAGAAGGTTTAATATGTTCTGATTTTTATATTTGATGAGTTTTCTTTCTAATGACAAAGTAAGCTGGTCATTTGATGATATATTATTTGCCTAAAGGCTAAAATAGGATGAGATGATAATGAAGTCTAAGCACCTTTTACAAATATTGCTAAGGAAAACCTAACTGACCTCCTTTAATTTTTTTGTGTCCATTTCATGAATCATTGTTGTTTTCTATTCAGTTTTCGTCACAAATAACGATTGTTTAATGTAAATTATTTGTAGGCTCTGGGTAGGCGTGTTGGAGATCGCAGAGGCACAGGGTGTCGCACCACTGACACTGCTGCCTGTCAGTGGCCAGAGAATTTTATTTACTGTGTCATGTTTAGGCTGTGCCACTTTTAGCCGGTAGCCAGAGCCCCATTTGTTAATTAGCAGACCGCGGGCAGGTGGGGTTGGCATAGGAGAGAAAGTTGTTGAGTATCCCCTCACATCCCGATGATGATGATTGTAAATTCAAGTCTCAAGCATTAAGCTACCAAAACATTGTTTCCTAAATCAAATACACTATGACTAGGCAATTAATTTACTACAAACTCCTTCCTGGTTGCGCACTTAGGTTATTACCGTACGCGTTGTCCCGGATAACCCGAATTACATAAACGGTACATTGAGTCTTCCTATAATCGCCATTGGCCTCCCTCCATCGATGTGTTTATAGGATAAAGATTACCCCCGAGGCGTAAACTTGAATCGATATCGAACAAAATTGTACGTGAAATTTGTAAGAGTGCTCAAATTTCGTGAGATTGTTTTTGAGTTTTCTGTTAATTGTGTTGTTGAAGAGGTCTTTGAAGTTTTAAGAGATAAATTGATCTTGAGATGCTTGAGAATGAGTTAAATGTAGGTCATGACTTGTTTAAACTTGGTTGAGAAATATTTAATTACTTTTAACAATCTTGAGGTATTGAACCTAGGGTTATAGACTTCAAAGTCATCTGATATTATTTGGAATTCCTAGAAGATCTGATTACCAACTTAAATAATAAACCATCTTTTTCAAAGTAACTATTGAAATAAATTCAATGAGCTTGTTAAATTTATTTTGAATCAACGACGAATTCCAAAAATTCGCTTTCTTTTCAGAACAACTTTGACAACAAACTTGGGTGCCCACTATATTTTGCAAATTCATGTGAATTATATAATTTTAAAAATTATAAACTTAAACTACAAGGTTTTGAAATCCTGTTTTTCGTGTAACAATAAAATGCCAGGCAAGCTAAGTAAAACGAACCCAAATAAGATGGGTATCTTGGTTAGCACAGGAGTTTTTATGGACACCTTCCGAATGTATCATCAGATCAGCTTAATGGTATCATATTATTGCTTTGTCACGCGATTTACCTATGAGCACAAAGTTTGAGCTAAATTGGAAGCCGAGATTCGAGAAGTTGGTCTATGGTAAATGGTATCCAGGAAGGCGATGCTCGACTTCTGCGAGTCCACCATCTCGCAGAAGCAGGTGGCGGGGGCTGAGAGAGAGAGGCTATATGCCACTCTCAACTTACCAACCCGCCGCCGTCGAGCAGGGGGCCGGTGATTTCCTCCAAATGAAAAAAAAAAAAAAAAAATGGTAAATGGTAGACATATTGTCAATATTACGAGTATTTTAAATACTTTTATTTCTATACGTGTTGTCAATACATTGTGTAATGAAATAAACATTTAAAAATATTTTCAATATTGTTAAACATAATAGTATAGCATGTAGCTGCACATAAAGCAACGAAAAAGGTTGTATGATTTACACGGTCTCTTCAACGTCGAGGTTTTACTATGCGGCCGACGGATCACTTTATATCATTAATGATACAACCCGTGGGTCCGGAATTACGGCCGCCCCCTATGAAATTTCCATGTAATTGGAAAACCCGTGCCAGTACAATGTCACCTGAGCGAAAATCCTGTACCCTCCCGACAAATACACACCGCAATATTAGGGGAATCTATTGTATCCTGAGAAATATTATTTTGATTATATCTGATGTTGTTTATGGTTCACTTTGCGAGTGACTTCTCAACGGAGAGGGTTTAGGTTACAACAATTGTTTGTTTTAAAGTTAACATTGATATTTTTTGTTTCAAACATTAGATAAGCTGAAAAGTCTGCAGTATCTTTCAACAACGAGAGGCGATATGCATTGATATACAATAATAACTTAGTAAATATTAGAAACACTATGTGGCGAGTTTCTAGACACATTGGATATAAAATGTCACAGTCATTTTGAATGATGCCCACCACCCACGATCGGTGATACGCAGTTTAGTTGACAGATAATTTACAGCTTACCGTCTCACCGATAGTTGCCTGGTATGCTACAGTCCTTCACGGTTCGAGTTGCCTTACACACAAGAATATAACATAAAACCTAGAAACTTATTTTTAACAGTACTCACTGAAAAGACCTCAAGATAATTTGATTACACTCAATCTGTTACAGCTTATTAATCGTAAAATATCTCGGTATATCCGCAGCTAGACCATAAAGTACGCACGATTATTCTCGGTTAGTGGTTTCATGCGTCCGCCGCAGATATTTGCTTTTTGTTCCGAGTAAACGATCGCATTTTTCACGAAAACAAGCTATTGTTATTCACGTAACTGCGACGGATCGGGACCGCGTGTACACCGGTCTGATTCTGTAGCTTTCATTTTTATTTATCGATAAATATTCTCGATACTTTGGTCTTGAGGGATTACTTGGTAACTGCTTTAGTTACTTGAGTGTAATTAGTTGTTGTAACTTACCTACTATACAATTTTCAGTGTCTTTAAACAAGACAACTTTCTGTAAAATACATATTAAGTACCCAAATTATAAAAAATGATTTGATATATAAAATACAATTTCAAACCAAAATAAACGGTTTTTTAATCTTTGCGTTAAATTTTGTATATAAGTAAAATATTACTCATAAACTTTCTGAAACATATCTATCTCAATAACGTTACAAATTGTTCATAAAACTGTGTTACAGTATCCGACAATTCTGCATAACGATCCATTACGCGTGAGCGGCCTCGACAAGAATAATTTTCACACAATTGGCCACACGTAGAATAAGTAGGTAATAAAATACATAAACGCTGACTTCGTTGGCCCTTAAAATTTATGAAGGTACCATTCACGACGTATAAACCTTTAGGATTCTGAATGAAACGTATAAATAATACAAATTGAAAAAGTTTCCAAAGTGACGTAGATAATGTTGTTCCGAACGAAACGGTGAGGAAATGTAATAAGGAACAATCTAGAATGATTGTTTTGTCGAACTTGTAAAGGATCGACTTTCTACAGGAAAACTGATATACGATAACCTTGTCTGTTGCCATCTCTTTGTGGACGTTACAAGTAATAATTTTTGCTGTCTGGAAAGGGCAATATTCAGATTTCTCGAATTCAATCCCACCCTTTCAGATGCGAGAAATTACATGTTAACACGAGCTTCCTTCAAATTCTTCCTGAATATGTTGCGAGAACACTATTTTCTTCATATTAAATTTTTGATGTGACATCGTATGCGACTCTACTACATATCAAAACATATATTTTGTACCCTAGAGAGCGTTGAATAAGCCCCTAACTTTGTATCCTTTAATAACTTCACACCCTACATTGTATATTGTAACTTTGAAAGCAACTGTGTAAAATACTGAATAAAAAAATATAAGTAAGTTTTCTAAAGATAACAATAATTAACTTATTCATTTATAAAATTTGACGTTATAAAAAATCTCCCTCATAGGAAACTATTGTAATGATTAAATACAAAATTTTAAAATCAATCCGATGTGATAATGAGTCTAATAGAACATGAAACCGACCAAAAATGGGATAATGAAGTCTGTTATTCCAAAATAGCTGTATGAAATCCGATGTGCCCGATGTAATATCAATAAAATCCGTAAAATGTCTAATTCAAAGATAAACTCGTAAATAAAACCAGCCGGGCACGTCCGGCAATTTGCTTTGTGCCAAACATTTAGGACTTTTTGGCATTCAAAGCGTGGATTTGTAATATGTGACCATGAAAGCCCGCGTAGATTTATTTGTGCCTTGCAAACCGTTGTTTTGAAATATTGAAATTGTTTTCGTACTTTACATAGTGGCCTATTGAATACATTTCACGCGAATTTTAACGCGTTTTCCGCGTCCTTTATGAAACATTTTTGTAGGTTAACAAATGGAACGACTTTACGAATGGCGTGTGTTTCCATACAATATCGATATCGTTGTTTTAATACAATCTCTGAAATCTTTTTTATTATTTTAAGCGGCATCATACTGTTATCGGCTTGAGTTATGATTGATTTTTATTAAAACATTTATCGAAATTGGTTGTAACGTAAATAGGACTATGATTTTTTAACACCACTTCCACAGTTGATTTTATGTTGAATAGCTACTATAGCACAATGTCTTAAATAATTCGGGTGAAAAATGCATAGTTATTTCCTTCTTTACTATACTTTTAAGCAAGTTTAACTAGAAATATAAAAAACACTGTACTAAAAATACTTACAAACATTTTAGCGTGAGCGTCTTGAGATTGAATCCGTCCATAATCAATTCCCTAAGATGGTAAGCCCGCCATATTTTCTATTTAGGCTTGATATTCCCTAAACGTTTCATTCTTGGACCCTTATCAAGGCCTAGCAAATTAACGTCACCAGGGCTTCCACTAACTTCAGTAGTTTATCATTCATTTAGAATTTATTTTCAAAAGCTTTTCTGTGATATATCCTTGACTCTGTTTTTTATTCCTTTAAGTTTTTAATACTTATAAAAATGAAGTAAATTTTTAAATTAATTAATTTCGATACAAAATTCAGTTAGCTATATCTACTCAACAACTATTGTTACATTAATTACAAATTAATAAATGATAAGCAAAAAGTTAACACATTATAAGCTTGTATAGATGTGAAAAATAAAGTCATATTTCAAAACGAAAATCATCAAATCTATCATGAAAATCGAGCCTGATTAAAAGGAAAATCTTGAGATTAATATTGAAGGTGTGAGCGGCGACGTGATCGACCGAATTTTTCATTAAGATTCAATTTCGAACAAATTGGCGTACAAGCCGATCACATTAACGTTGATCGGAACACTGGTAATGAGCTGGCTTATCTCTCTTCGCTATAAAAATTGATGAAGCTCCCACATCTCAGCGCAGCACCTTCTTAATGGGCCCGATAATTGAAAACTCCGGTTTAATCCGAGATTCTTGCGTAAATTGAAACCTCGCGAAGCAGAAAAGAAAATTATTTGGCATTGTTGAGTGTGGCGGGATTTTGAATTTGCTCGTAATGGATTTTAATTTCGGTTTCTAAATATTGTTGGAAATGGAGATGGAAGACGGGAAGTAGGACAGATAAGATCAGAAGTATTTGGAACAAAATTTACTGATCGTATAGCTTAATATTGGTTTGAATCTAATATATGAACTTATCAACATCGACCATTGCAATATGTAGTGAAACATATAATAATACATATAATAATATGTCTACCAAAAAATAGATCAACGATCTTTTAAAGGTAACTAAATAAGCGGAGCTTTTAAGTAGGCCTACTCTAAATGCTAAAGAATTTTAATGATGAGAAAGTATACTTAGACCCAATAAAAACTCAGATTTAAGTTTTTACCGAGTTCTCCTTATGAAGAGCTCTAAGCCAGTTAAAAAGTCAGATTGTAAAAAAAACATCCACAGACTAAACAAATAGGTCATTAGATCATGTTTCTGTCTAGGCTAATAATCAAATCAAAGAAGCTCAAAGCCTATCAATATTCCAATCGTATCGTATCAAATTACATAACACAGTACATAATTGAGTTCTGGACTTAATTTCACGCCTACGGACCGTTATTTTCTGGGACACTGGACAAAGGAGAATATTGAGTTTAACGACAGTTGTCAAACAGCTGAATCATCCGAAGTGACTATGAATAAAATGACGAAGAAAAATTAGATCATTTTTATCTCTAAGAATAGCTAAAGTACGTCGCGTCCCGTGGCAGAGGTTTGGATATCACTTATAGCAGAATCAGAAACGATAGAATGAAATTACAAAACACAAGCATTATGATTGAAAAACTCAAGTTACAAATGTAAGTTAGTATAGCATACTTTTTAATGATTTGGCACGTATGCGAGTAAACGGTCCACCGGAAGAAAAGCGGTATGTATACAACACGATATATAATTACATAGAAATAAAAAGTAGCACATAAAACGAAACAGTGTTTTAAGCAAATAATTTTAATAATTAATCTACTCTCAGTATAAAAAGAACAAGCTTTTAGTTAACACACAAATTATACAATTTAGTACCTATTTAGAAGTTGGTCTACAAAATACGCCAACCTCCTTTAAAGTATCATTATTCGTTAATGTCTCTAACTAAAACCCATTCGAATAATTCCAATAGCTTTTTAAATAGCAGAATAGAATCGGGTACGTCAATCGGCAGACCATTCCCGGAGTAAAACCACTTTTAACCGGAGATATTCAGGTTTTATTGAGAAACTTTTTCCATTATTTGAAGTGAATACGTTGTTAAATTGAACGATAGTGGTCATTATACCCAAGGGTCCCGTTTCAATTTCAGACTCTCTGATCTTATTCGTTTGCCAACATCGTTGAGTCAACAAGTTTGAACGGAACTTCCTAAACAGTGAGTCCATCAAATCGACACGCACTGAGAAGAAAAAGGTTGCTGTTCTATATGGCTATTTAACCACTCAACTGGGAACGTCACTATTCGCTAGATGGCGAAACTGGGGACTTCGTTCGGAATCAATACCGTGTTTCAGTCCCATTTTAAAAACATTTTTTGATTAGTTAATAAAGACTAAAGTATTTACGAAAATGGCATTTTCACAGATGATATAAAACAGAAGAACGGTTTTAAATAAATTACTTTCTCCATGTTTGGCGATCTTACGCTTTACACCGTATGCTTATGCTGATTATACCTTCTTATTTAAAGCGTCCTTTAATAATTTTACTTATATAAAGTCATGTAACTCAGTCTGGTAACTAATAAGTTACCTAAATAATGTTTTTGAAATATGGTAGAAGTCGGTAGAACGTGTGCGAAATCTAAGTACCTACTTTAAAGCAGTTAATTCCAGTTAATTTTACAGCAGACTAAAAAAAGGATTGATTGAAATAAAAATCTAAAACATTCGGAACGTTCTCACTATTTTGTAAGGCAAACAGAGAACTGCTGATTAATGTTCAGTAAGTAATGAATTACTGACGGAAAACGCAACCGTGACCTGAATAACGAAACGCGCAATCTGCTCCCAAACTGTTTCAAAGCCATGTCGCGTTTATTAGCAAATTTCAATATCTAAGATGCCTTTCGATTGAAAATTCAGAATTCGAACGAGTTATTTGAGTCATGCCTTTAATTTTAATAATAAATTAAATCATGGTTCTAGTTCAACGAAGTACCTCGTACCTGTTTTATCCGTTACATTCTTATTTATGGTAGACCATCCGAGTATTTTGAATAATAAACGTCTTAATAAAAAAAAATATCTCAGAAAAAATAGTTCCTGAAACTAAGTCTCAAGCTAATTTTGTATCCTTAAGGATGCTAGTTCGTGTTTAACCCCATGTATTATGGATGCGATAAAAAGTTTATCGTAATTGACCAGAGAGCTTCAAGATCACCTATTGCCCACCAATAAGGCCTTTTAATTGAATGGGGATAATAGTTCCTTGCTAAGGAGCTCTAAGGTGATAAAACCTCCTTAGTAACCTATGACGTATTTATAATACTTCAAACAAGATATAAGAAAATTTATCTGCTTCAGGAAGTACGTAACAGCTTCGATATGCCCGGCACTACGGCATTCCATGAGCTACGGTAATTGCTTCCCATCAGATGGGCCGCTTTCTCCTTTACAGCAACAGATAAAAAATAAAATTGAATGATATTAAAGATTTCGATTACACAATGCGTACATTGAAAGGGACCTTGATCTTCATTTACATATTCTAAAACCATGGGACTCGATAATGAAAGCAAATTCGCATAATAAACAAAATTTGTTTACTTCGTCCGTTATCAATAGGAATTTTCTAGTCATCGGTTCAGGGGACTCGCGTCACTGGCGTCCGTGGGTGATACCACCTTCATGTACGAAGGCCCACCCCACACGTAGTCCCTGGGCGGTGCCAAGGCAGTGACGTGTGGGTAGCCGCGGAGTTGAGCGCCTGGGAGTAGTCGCACTGATGCGACTGCTCCCCTCAACTTCGGGCTAGGTCATGGACGTGGAGTCCACCTCCGAAGCCCGCACAGGGGTAGGCGTCCAGGCCCCTGTGACAGTGAATGCCACTGGCGCAGAACCGGGGCGGACATCGCGCGCGGGCACACTCGCGAGCGATGACTGCTCCAGGGACTCGGTCGAAAGATTCCGGCGCAAGCGGAAGTCCGCAGCGCGCCGGAGTTCTGAGACGGGGGAGTCCTCATCGGACGACGACGAGAGGTCGCGGAGGCTCGCTCGGCGAGAGGCCGCCAAGGCCATCTCCACTGTCGCGGCGATGCCCGCGCCGACGCGGAAGAAGAAACCGACGGTCACTTCGCCGGCGCGTTCGACCGCGTCCTTCGCCTCGGCTCAGTCGGCTCAGACGACTGACGGGGAGCTCTCAGAGAGCCCCGTCGCCGTTCTTGAGTCGATAAAGCGTAGAGCCACTACTGCCGTAGGCAGGTACAACCACGCGCGCCCGACCTACGCGCAGGCGTGGCGGCGGGTGGCCGACGAGACCAGCAGGATTATGCCTGTCGTCTCGGCGGCCATCAGCCGGGACGCGGAACTCCAGACGGAGTTGGAAAGGTCGAAGGCCGAGGTGGCCTTACGCAGAGAGAGGCTGGCGGCCCTTGAGGCTCAGGGGCCCAAGCCTAAACATAAACCTGCCGGAACGTCGCCGGCTGCGCGGACAAGCGACGCCAGGGCACCGCGGGCCCAAGGGTCTGACGGTGAAGAGTGGCTGCCTCGGCAGAAGGAGACACGCGGGCCACGGCTCGCATCACCGCGAACAAGAGAGCGGCAGACCGTCGAGTCTCCGGACGAGACGGCTGCCCGCATCCGGCGACAGCTGACGGCGGAGATTGCCGAACTCAGGGCTGAACTATCGGCCCTACGCGGCGCAACAACACCGGCGCCGCGTCCCGTCGCTCTCGCCCCACCGGATGTACGCCCGGGTCCAGGACCGGCCGGTCCGACCCGGAACAACAACAAAAAGAAGAACGGGGGCGGCGGTGCTAAAGCCGCCACGACACCCCCTCCGCCCCGCCCACTTCCTCCAGCCCCATCCAATATGGATGAGAGGTGGTTAAGCGGGGTGCCAAACGGGCCAGGGTCGTGACTGCTCCGGCCCAATCACAGACCGAAACAAGGGCAGCGGATAAGACGACTTCCCACCCGGGTAGAGTGTCGACCGCTGCCCACAACAAGAATGGGACTCCGGCGGCTACGGCTGCTCCCCAACAGGGTCGAGCGCCCGCCGCCGGCAAACAGAAGAAGGCGAAGAAGGCCAGGAAGAAGCAGCGCGCGCCGAGGCGGGCAGCAGTGGTAGTTACACTGCTGCCGGCCGGCCAGGCGAAGGGGCTGACGTACCCCGACGTCATGGCGAAGGCGCGTGCTGCCGTCGACCTGGCGGAGATAGGGGCGGAGGACGGCCTCCGCATCCGGCACACGGCCAATGGGGCCCGATTGCTGGAGTGTCCCGCCGGTGCCGATAGTGTCGGCATCGCGGACCGTCTGGCGTCGGGCCTCCGGGTAGTGTGGCCGGAGGAGGACGTGAAGGTGCACAGGCCGGTCAAAATGGCCGAGTTGCGGGTGACCGGCCTGGACGATTGCACCACCAGGGAGGAGGTGGTGGCGACCATCGCTGCCCAGGGCAAATGTGCCCCGGAGAATGTGGCCGTAGGCGAGCTTCGCCGAGGCTACACCGGGGCCAGCTCAGTCTGGGTGCGGTGCCCGCTGGAGACCGCCAACTCCCTGGCCACTCCTCCGCCCGGAAGACCGGCCGGAGATCCGGGAAGGCTGCGCGTGGGCTGGGTTGCAGCCCTAAGGCTTTTCAATTCTTGCCTGGAGTCGGAACGGTTTCCCTCGCTCTGGAGGACGGGCAGACTGGTCCTCTTGCGGAAAGAGGGGCGCCCGGCGGACTCAGCCGCCGGTTACCGTCCCATCGTGCTGCTGGACGAGGTGGGCAAATTGCTGGAACGCGTTCTGGCCGCCCGCATCGTTCAGCACCTGGTCGGGGTTGGACCCGATCTGTCGGCGGAGCAGTACGGCTTCCGGGAGGGTCGTTCGACCGTAGACGCGATTCTACGTGTCCGGGCCCTCTCGGAGGAGGCCGTCTCCCAGGGTGGGGTGGCCTTGGCGGTGTCGCTCGACATCGCCAATGCCTTTAACACCCTGCCCTGGTCCGTGATTGGGGGGCACTGGAGAAGCATGGAGTGCCCCTCTATCTCCGCCGGCTGATCGGCTCCTACCTGGAGGCCAGGTCGGTCATGTGTACCGGGTACGGTGGGACCTTGCACCGGTTCCAGGTCGTGCGCGGTGTTCCGCAGGGGTCCGTTCTTGGACCTCTATTGTGGAATATCGGGTACGACTGGGTGCTGAGGGGCGCCCTCCTCCCGGGCCTTAGCGTTATCTGCTACGCGGACGACACTTTGGTCGTGGCCCGGGGGGATGACTTCCGAGAGTCTGCCCGTCTTGCCACAGCGGGGGTGGCCCTCGTCGTCGGCAAAATAAGGAGGCTGGGCCTCGACGTGGCCCTGCACAAATCCCAGGCCCTGTGGTTCCACGGGTCTGGGGCTGTGCCGCCAGTCGACGCCCAGATAATGGTTGGAGGCGTCCAGATTGAGGTCGGGGTGCAACTGAAGTACCTCGGCCTCGTGTTGGATAGCCGTTGGACCTTCCAGGCACATTTCGCGAGCCTGGTCCCCCGACTGATGAGGACGGCCGGCCAACTCGGTCGGTTGCTCCCGAATGTCGGGGGGCCCAGCAACGCAGTGCGCCGCCTCTATGCGGGGGTGGTGCGATCGATGGCCCTATACGGTGCGCCCGTCTGGGCCGACGCACGGGTGCGAAAATATATCGCACGATTCCTGCGTCGGCCACAGCGCATCGTAGCTATTAGGGCCATCCGCGGGTACCGCACCGTCGCTTTTGAGGCGGCGTGCGTGCTGGCGGGGACGCCGCCCTGGGAGCTGGAGGCGGAGGCGCTAGCTGGCGATTATCGCTGGCGATGCGACCTCCGCGCCCGGGGCGTGATACGTCCCCTGCGGGAAGCGGTTCGCGACAGGAAGGTCCAATCTCGGCGGTCCGTGGTAGAAGCGTGGAAGCGACGTCTCGCTAACCCCACCTGGGGTCTACGGACCGTCGAGGCGATCCGCCCGATCCTAGATGATTGGGTGGGTCGTGGCGCAGGACGCCTCACCTTTTGGATGGTGCAGATGCTGACCGGGCACGGGTGTTTCGGTCGGTATCTGCACCGGATCAAGGCCGAGCCGACGGCGAGGTGCCACCATTGCGTGGGATGTGACCAGGACACGCCGGAGCATACGCTCGCGCGCTGCCCCGCATGGGAGAGGCAGCGCTGTGTCCTGGTCCAACAAATAGGTCCGGACTTGTCGCTCCCGGGCGTCGCGGCGTCGATGCTTGAGAGCGACGAGTCCTGGAAGGCGATGCTCGACTTCTGCGAGTCCACCATCTCGCAGAAGCAGGTGGCGGGGGCTGCGAGAGAGAGGCTTTACGCCGCTCTCAACTTGCCAACCCGCCGCCGTCGAGCAGGGGGCCGGGACCGGGATCTCGCCCGGATTCTGGCCCCCTAAGAGTTTCGGGTCCCCAACGCATGTGAGTGCGAGCGGGGACCCAAGAAGGTGCCGTGTCTCGCTCAACACGCCCTTAGCGTTAGAGCATCCGGGGGATGGTAGAGCGCGCTCCCCGACCCACGCTGGTTCTGACCCAGCGGGGTATTCCGTGGGAGGGCGACACGCGGTCCCATCTTGGCGGGCTTCGGAGAGCCGGATCGGGGATCCGGTGATTTCCTCCAACTGAAAAAAAAAAAAAAAAAAAAAAAAAAAAAAAGTCATCGGTTCAATTTGGAAGAAGCACCCAATTGCGAGGGTCTGTATTAGAATACATCCGGCTATACTTCACATCCTCACTTAATCAATGAGATAAGGGACTAGCTATTTAATGCGCGAAGTGGTAATTTCAATTTTGTAGTGTTCAAACAATATTGAAGTGTAAATGTGCTGAAATAGAACGAGATTATATGAAAGAGAAGTAAGCAGCAAAAATCGAGGTTTATTTTAGTCGAGTTAGAAGATGAATAAGCTAGTTGGTAAATGGTTATCGCTCTTGCATGCCGAGCTCAACAAACAACAGTAGGTACATATTTTAAAACAGGAAGATTATCAGCTTGTTTATGTTTAAAGCAATATTGATGTGTTGAATTAAGACGAGATTTTACTAAACAAAGCCATGCCGCAAATAGAAGTTTAATGATGGATGACAAGTAATGGCCGTCGCTGATATTGATTTATTGCCTAGTAAGAGGTTGGAAGGAGGCGATATAACATTTCTTCAGACGAGGTTGTTTATTGCGAGCTTAGACAAAGGTAGACCTACTATGAGGTTGATCTTCATATTTTTGTATCGGAAATAAAATTTGAAAAAGGTCTAAACCATGAATTACGGCATGACCCCATTCGTTGTAAATAGCATCCCTGCCCGTGGGCTTGATGGGAAACATAATAATATTACAGTGAAATAGTAGGCTGGTAGGTACTTTCATAAAGAAAGAGTATTATTCAGTAAGATTTTTTTTTACAAATGTATTAATAGTTACGTAACTTTCTGTACAATTGTTGTAAACACATTTAGAGGTTGGATAGCTTTGGTATTACTACATCCAATTGTCAGGCATAAATTCGCTTGATACGGTTGCATTGTTTGTTTATGATTGGAGCCCGATTTTCGCGTTTGAAATACGGGCTTAATGTGCTAAAACTTTGGCTATTCACTATGCATTTTAATCGCATTAGTTATAACGCTAATAAATCAATTTCACTTCACTATTTTAAACAGTACGTAATTGGTAAATAACAGTTTTGGTCTATTTCAATCACAATTATGAACTTACACAAAAGGGCTGAAAAGATACACAAAGCGAAAGTATCAGAAATCAGAATCAACAAGTTCTTTAAATTAGAGTACCTACATGTTGCATAATATTATCTTGTGGTTCAAGATAGTTAAGTAAAAGAATCAAAACCTATTAAAATTATAATATTTACAAGTTACGAATTACAAGATCTCCAAATTTAAATATATTAAATTATAACTACATATGACACGCTCGTAAGCACAGTCGGTACCTACTCTACTTAAATCTCTGGTGACAAACAAACGACCAAAACAGAATCAACAATTTCCAAATCTAATTAATGGAAGTGCTTCGCTTCCCGCACCTATACAAATTTACGACAGCGGCTTATTAGAATATCGACAAATTTGTATAAATCTCGTTATTGTCAAGTGTTCCGCATCCGAATAAACAATAGGCCTGTACAATTCAAAGGTTCGATCTGTTCAGAGATAACTAGAACAATTCTAGCTGTACCTTCGTCAAAGTGAGGAGCCGCAATAATGCAGACATCGGAATTTATGCCGACCCCAGGCTCCCCCTTATCCCGCAGAAATGGTCACTTTCATTCGAGTACCTGTCACTTTAAATAATACTAAGGACCGCCGCGGGAACCCCTCCAACAAGCTTACTAATTATTTATTTGGGAATTCTCAAACTGGAATCTACCTGCTACTGTTTTACATAAAGTATAGTAACAACTAATAAAACCTATAGCTGCATATAGCTAGCTTTCTTAGGCCCCATTTTAGTGCATAATCGGTCAATTCTATTTTGACATAATACTTACTTAAATACTTTTATATTTTATGCGGAGCAATTAGTAGTACCTAATGCACTATAAACTGGAACTACCTATTATGTATTATGTTTCCTGGTACCTATTATGTTTCCTTTTCATGACATTCCTAGAAATATCATAAGCCCACAACTTACAGTACAGAAATTTTCCTTTGCAGAAAACGAACAGGAAATTGTTTTCTATTGCGCGATCTCATTTGGCATTAAACCAAATTGAAACTTATTGCCGCTTTAAAATTGTTTTCATGGAAACTTTACTTTCAATGTATTTTCTAGAAAAATACAGGGTTTGAAGAATGAAGACATTGAATATTTTTTCTTTATAACACTTTCATCATATTAATTAGATAATTACTAAATTGACAGTATGTTTTATTGGAAAATTGATGATAAGAAAAATCATTTCCACCATAGTCTTTTTACTTATCTTTAAGATAAAAATGTTCTGAAAATAAGTAGCCAACAGATAACTGGTTACCGTTGCGCATAGACCTCTTCAACGCTCTACAATTACTGTCAAAACACTTTGAACTTTAGAACCCTTCGAACGCATACAAAGTTTCAATTTAATACATGTCACACTGGCCTTATAACTGGCAGAAACCGCGGCGACCGCAGAGCCTATCAACATACAAGACTAAGGCTAACTTAAATACGGGCCCGAACATTCAAAGTTCGCTATCCTAACTTCAACACTGTATTTGTTTGCAAGTTTTTGTTTGATGTCTGTAACAATGCGGCTCGAATTAGTAATTTTAGAATTGTTTATTAGGTTTTTGTTTTGATGATATTGGAGACTAAAAATTGGAGATTGTTTTGTAGTATATTAGGATATTTTAGGATATGAGTTTCTCTACATGATCGTTATTGCTATGTCATGCAGCGAACTAGGCTTATTTATAGCAGCGATTTCTTTATAACGTTGTCGACACACACTTTAAGATATACCGAAGTCCCTGTTGACATCTATATCTTTAGGACAAAATCATCACGACAATCTCATTTCATACACAATTACGTGTTTAATATTCCCGAAAACGTCTTTCTTAATATACTTGTGTTCCCATGCAGGCACTTAGCTTTCATAAACAAGATATTCACGCGATAACACTCGCATAATACATTGAAAAGCTTCATAATGTCTCCGGAGCTAAGCCGAGCTTCTTTGAGTATCCACAATAAGGGGTTTGTAAGTACAGTTGTGTGGAGAACGCTTTTCTTAATTGCCAAATTTGAATGAAGTTGGATGCGTAGTCGTTATGCGTGTGTTAATGAAGTTTTTGTTTATTTTGTAACAATTTTAATACACTGCTGACTACACTAAGAACAAAAAAAATCTTACTGTCGATACATGCTAATTAAAATAAATTTTATGTGTATTTGTGGAAAATTTTATGTGTATTTGTGAATATTCTTAAAATTGTATAGTAATGTATAGTAACTAATTTTTCCCAAAGATGAGCTCTTTTTTTGCCTTGTTCAGAGGAACCCCCTTATCATAAGCGATTACCGTTGCTTATATACCTATGCATTATCAGGGGACACATCTTTTAAAGTAATTTTAATTTATCTCTTTGTTAATATAACATTCTTATAATTCATAAAGCAGCGAGGGCCTTTCAATCGCGGCAGTACAGCTATAGGCAGACGGAACCAGTCGTAATGCCACTTGTATAGAAAATGTAATCTCAAAAGCGGGAGGATACAATCATGTTATCACTTATTCGTTGTAGCTCTCAAGTAGCAACATCAGAAATAGCTAATATTTTAGTGATTTATTTGTTTACACTACTCACGAGTTTTGTACAAAAATAATAACTTTACATAGACGTAGACAAGATTTATTTGTGATGAAAACAATACAAAAATACACAATTTTGACAAAATGATAATTCTGGTTTTCACCACAAACTAGTCGACATACAAAAGTGATATTAATTTCCTACTTTAGATTATAAGGGTATTCAAAAAATAATTAGTGATACGTAGTAGCTCCGAAACTTTTTTATAATATTTGTAGCAAATTTTATCTTTTCACTAAATATCGATCTGAAAATAATAAGATCTTACAACGAGATAAAAAAGAGCTTGAAAGGCACTTAGTTTTAAATTGAACTTCAAAATACAACAATAAAAAACGAAGAAAGGACCAATGATTTCTTTCAGAACCCTAATATAATAGAAATACTCAGGACCAGAATTTCTTAGCAATTCTATTCTATAACGCTATTTATTTATCTGAGTGATAATTTCGAGAATATTTCTCACAATAGAAATCAATTCGTAATACAAATCAATCGTCTTGATCTGTATTATTGAGATACGATTTCAAAACGTAATATAAATTTATTAGGATGAAATTGGGATAGGAATCGATTCCTTCAGAATATCTGAGTGAATTTTAATATATTGGGGTCGAGTGTATATAATTGTATTTGACATCACTGTGGATATCGATTGGTTGATAAGATAATGAACATTTAAAAAAAAATTGGTTGCCTGTAAAGTCGGTATACGGGCGAAAGTTTTACGTGACAGCGACTCGGGCATGGTTAGCCCGCCTAAGAGCGAGAGAGACAGACATAAAAAGGGAAAGGCACGCGTGCCTCTCACTCGCTCTCATTGTGAGCGCATAACGTGAGCGGAGCGTAACGCAGTTTCTTGAAGTGTCACCCGGCAAACCAATTTATAAGACGTTGTCACGTCAAAATGTTATTTCTGACCAATGAGGAATACACTGCCCAGAAGTCATACTAGATTTTTATGAATGAAATGAAATATTATGAATAGAACTTTTACGCTTACAATAGACAGAATGTGAATTTATTTTCACATTTTTTAACTTCACTTTTTGTTTTGGTAACAAAATATTTTGAATCTGAATTTTTAAAAAATACATCAAGTAATCTCACGAAAAGCATCAAAAGCGTCATTTTCATTTACAATTTCACAACATCGAGTTTAAAATATAATATTATTATTAATCAAGCCCAATTAATAGAAAATGAATTCTAACAAAAATAAATTAGGATCTAAAATTCACTGGCAGCTTAGTCTGAAGAGCGCTACAATATTTTGAGAGCTAAATTACAAGCCGGCTGCCCGTACTGCATTGCGTACATGCATTATCAGGCCACTGGTTTCAGTTTACGCCTTTAATACCGGAGTTAGTATCCACCCCTACCTCGGGATATGCTTTTGGACGAGATTAAATGTAAAACTTATGAGTTATACAGGTATTTTGTGTTTATATTTTGGTTTGAGCACATTTTTACTATAAAAGTCTAAACAGGAGCAATTAAAAAACGCTATGCAGAAACGTCATCATAGAGTGAGATCCCAGTCACCCCAAAGTTACGTCATTTTAGGAAAGATGAAATTTTTAGGATTGGTAGTAGTATAATATAAGCTTAGAAACGAATAGATACTCGCTGAGCTGAAAGCGGGGTAGTTTTACAGGTAGCAGGTATCAAAGGTGGTGAAAAATAATTTTAAAGTAGGAAGGCTGGTTTATATATATGTTGTATATAATATTGTTATAAACAAATGAACATAATTGCCAGACACTTCCTGTGGGCCATAACTTTTGACAGACACTTTAAAAGTCGTAAAAAAAAACTGAAACTTACGTTATTTTAGGAAGGCTGGATTTTATATATTATTATATTAATAAGTCTTTGTAACACTTGAATAATGCTGTCGCGCTTCTACGCACAGCGGAACTTTTAATGAGTCTGTAAGACTGAGGTGACTGGGATCTTGGTCCATCAGAGACATATAAAAAATACTTTATTACACTACGATTCTAAAATTCGAAAATGAAATGAAAAATTAACAGTATTCAGAGAAAACAGAGTCAATTTTTACATCCATTATACTTCGTACTAAAACTAAAACATTTTAAAACGCCAGAATATTGCAGAAAGAAAGTAATTAATATTTACTAAACACAGAATGTTGCTGCATGACGGAAAAGGAAAAATTTGAAGATCAAAAGCGAAGTGAAAATGTTCTAAAAATACGACGGACGTTGAAGAATGCTTTGTAGCATATTTGATGGTAGAATGTCGAGTTTTAACCGTGGTTATTCAATGAACGGCCACCTTGAGCGGAAACAATAACGTACGTTGCAACCATTATTAGTTTACAGGAACTGGGCACAGTTTGAAGTCACTTTCGTTTACCGATGGCTATTTTGAGTACCGAATAGCTTGATAGGGTTTAACAATTTCGTAGGAACGATAACTGGTACGAATAATGTATTTTTAATTTTGGAAGTATAAATGTTTGGTATGATAGTTGCTTTGAGCGACAATATTAACAAGAACAGATTTAACAATAATTATTTAAAGGGTTCGCTTTCATTTAACTCAATGTTTGCCGTGTGGTGGGACCACAATGTGGTCAAGAAAAGACAAAGATTATAAACTACTTATCTAACCCAATTTGTTATGTACTACGATATGCGTGTCCCTCAATTATAAAATACCTTCTTTAAGTCGACGTACTATGCATTATGTATGGCTGCTTTCTATAAATAAAACAGCGAAAATTCAACGGCATAATATTCGTGAACTATGTGGTTATTACCTGGAGATAGTTTGGAACCCTCGGGGCGCACGGAATATTCGCATTCATCCGGCTTTATTTAATACTAGCTGTGCATGCGTTATCACTCCTGTTTTGAGTAGTTTTTTAGTGCTTGGTTGTTTGTGATTAGAATAGTTTATCTGCGTAAGATTAAGCTAGTTTTGTTCCTTAGGCACAATTTTGGCATATTCTTAACTGCAAAACTTACAAGCGTATTAAACTAAGTTCATTCATTTCAGAAATTAAAACATGTAGAAACATTAGTAAGGTTTTTATCGCACTACAAAAATGGAAAAACTTTAGGTACTCCTAAATCCAATTTATAACCCTCAATCTACTTAATAGTTTCAAATCGTCTGCTAACATTCCTTTTACCGCAGTTAATAGCGACCTTTGTTATGCTCCTAAAACGCGGGAAAATTTATAAAGGCGATTAATACCTAAGTAAACCGCTTGTCGATACCAAACACCGCAGGCTGTTAGAGCAATATCCGAAATTAAATCGCTTCTCCGACATAGGCTTGGCTTTGATGCATGCTGACCTAATACGCTTAGCTGACGATGTTTCGGGCTTATTCCAAAAATGTAGGCATTGGGTTTTCGCATCAGCGACTCCGTTTGGGGAATGGTTGTGTTCGGGATATGCTTTGAAATCTTTTATTTGTTTTCTTTCAAATTTTCCATCACATATCCGGTAACCTCTTCTGTCGTGAAATAATAAAAGCAGAAAATGTTCTGTTAGATGGTACATAGCGTTTAAATATTTATTTGAAAAGTGAATTATTCGTCGATGCCATGCCTCTACCGCAGACTGTATAGGCTTTGATGCACGCGGACTTAATACGATATTTCAGGCTTATTTTAAAATATATGCTTCGGATATTTGCCTCAGTGGTTCCATTTTAAGACTATTGTCCGACAAATCAATTATTTTAAAGGTCATTCGATTTGCGCTTGGTCTTATTGAACTATTTAAGGACCTTTTGTATTGAGATGAAGTAACAGTATCTCCGTGGTGTAATGTCAGTTTCCTAAAGAATGAAGTCGTCTTATAGGAATAGGAATATTTGGTTTTTATTTAATTACCATAACCTGCCCTGACAAAGAACTTGTTAGTGTATGAAAGAACTGATAGAAATGGGTTTTTATAGAACCTTCGTCACTGCAGTATCTACTATGCTGTTTATTTATCAGACGGTAGAAAACGTATTCTGAAAAGTATCATCCTAAATTACTGCAGTCAATATTTTCTTTATGAAGTCACGAACAAAACATAATTTAACCTTTTGAATTTAGGGAAATTCCAAGAAAATCATGTTTATGTTGTGTGCCGTATGAAGTTTTTCACGTAAAATATACTCTGATAGGCGCCAACCCGTCGCGCTGTTAGATGTAATGAGGCTCCCCATTGAGCTTATCCAGTACTTTCATGTATGACCTACAATCACTAAGTTACTTGCTCGATAGTCTATTAATAGTATTTCATGTCTTTCTAATTTTGTTAATATTGGATTGATTTACCATAATACCTACATATTATTATACGAATAATTGGTTCTTATCTCACGTGTCGTTCTACAATCTTTGTAATTTCCTTCAGGTGTAAACCATCTAAAAGTAAAAGTAGATTTAATGTAAAATAACTATGCATATTTTACTTTAAAACCTAATCTCTGACATGTCATTTAATGAACTCTGTATTTGTAAATTAAAACTTTATTCATCAATATTTATTACATTCATAAAAACATTTCTAACCAGAGTTTCATACAACAGGTTCTTGAAACGTAGCGCAGTAATAGAGTGGTCTCATTAACTTATTCATAACAAGTATACGACTAAAGTAAACATTTACTCGACGCGGTCCCCTACGAGTTCATAATTAAAAACTTATTTTACCGTAGCACAATTCCAGTATGTTAATGGACTTCGTCTGGAACCAGAGACAGATTCAGAGACCGAAACCAAAATGAAATGAAACCATAAAATGATTATTGAATTTGTTATTTACGATTGTTATCAGTTATTTTATCTTGCAAATACACCAGTGTAGTGTTTGAAAATGATGATGAATAAGAAGATCTTCAAATGAGGTTTAACAGAAGTTCTATAGCGTAGACAGTAGCATGTTTCGGCCACTAACATCGCTGAAATCCACAGACAATAGAGACATTGCTAACAGGTGTCTTGTAGACTAGTTTACCTATCGTCGCAAAAAAATATGGATCCAAAACTTAAGGACATAAAAATTACAATAATGTAATGTACTGTTGTAAATTATTTCAATACTAGCTTTTACCCGCGACTTCGTTCGCGTGGACTTCAGGTTCGTCCCGTCTAGTCTAGTCGTATAGCCTATGTGTTATTCTGATGTGTAAGCTATATTGTGGTAAAGTTTCATTCAAATCCATTCAGTAGTATTTACGTGAAAGAGTAACAAACATCCATACATCCATACTTACAAACTTTCGCCTTTATAATATATATTATATTAAAGAGAGAAACTTAATTAGTTAGCATGCCAAGGGTGATAATATTTTCAGACCATATCTCTTGAAGAGAGAAGATAAATTATTATAGTTTCACCTAGAGCGAACAGAACGTTCAGGTAACCCGTTAGCTTGATAATGTCACAGTATATTTTTAGGCAGTAACAGAATCAGGCTCTGTCTGACTTCAATTATGAAAATTATATTGCACATTTCGTGCTATATAGAAAAGTTTTCGCATAATAAACTTTACTTACTGTTGGAAAGAAATACATAGAAACTAAGAAAAATTTTCATGACAAACATCGCCGTAAAAAAGAAAATGTGTCTAGAAACTTAAATATTCTAGTGTTTTTCTATTGCTTGGAATCTATTCTAACTTAATGCAACTTTTTATTTGAATATACGTTGGACTACGCATCTAATCCTCGGAAGATTATTTTAATACCTATCTATATATTTTATCATCAAACATTAATTATAAACTTCGATGACGAATATAAAACAATAAAATCCTTAATATGGACCTAAAAAAAATCTACTACAGAAAACCAACTGTCCGAGGTGGGACATCGACTACTTTTTGCTTGATAATAAAATCCTATTCCTTACTTAATGACGAAGACAAAGTAGCATAGATCATCAAATTATTTTTCAATACTAGGTACCTAAATTATATATTAAGTTGGAATACAGTACAGTACAGGTAATAATCTAATGAAATTATTAAACTACACCAAAAATGCCAATATAATAATACAAAAAAATTACACAACCAATAATAAATCAGTTGCTACAAAGCAGCAGTTTGTTAAATAAAAGAGCATAACTTAACTTAATTAAATGGTAATATTAAATGGCATAATTAACTGGATAGAATAATTGTTCGCTCTAATTGTTTCAATACATTTTACGCATTTTGATATTCTGATTCACATTACGCTTTATAGTTTTCAATAATTTGCGACTAATTTTAATTTCAAATATATTGTTTCGAAGTTGATGTGAAATCCCTACTAATATTATAATTAATGCGAAAGTAACCATACCTATCTGTCTGTCTGTCTGTCTGTTTCGCTTTCCCGCTTACGTTTAGATATAAACGTCTGCAATACAATCAATCGATAATTCCACACTTTGCAATAAATATCTTTACTTTCCAAGTTATATAAAGCAGAAATAGCCTTTAACATGAGTGACTTCCAATTTATTTTCAACATAAAACCAAATTGTGGATTGTAACCGCTGTTTCGCGTTACAAACGCCCAAAGACATCAATAGTCAGTGAACAGGGGAATAACCAATGTTATCTCCTCAACATGATCTGCGAACGATCATTTAAAGTATGCATTATTAAGCACAAGCCTGATGTGCAATGGCGAGTATCATATTTGAGTATTCAATAAGCAGTAAATGGTTTAGTGGTAAAGAAATATCGGAAGAGATAGATAATGTAAATAATGTGAAAGTTTTGGGAATTTGGGGCTATGGATATTGTCAGTTACGTGATATGTACGAGTATGTGCTCAAGAAATGATAGGTTGTTTTATGGGAACTCCAAATAGAGGGAAATCAATTTTGCAATAAAATTTAAGTTTAGGTAAACTTTCATAATCAATAGACGTAAATTACTTATTTATTTAGTAACTTATTTTAGAACAAAAATATAAAAAGAAAAAGCGTCGGTACGCTTAAGAAAAGTAGTTACACTTGAACCAACTTATAACTTTTCATGCATTTTCAACGGGTTCTTACCACGATATTTAATTAATTGAATTGTCTCGATATTTCAATGTTGTTGCAAACGTCATGATCACGAGAAGACTGGATACTGCGGTTCGATTTAAGAGCAAACAAATCTGTCTACCCTCTTTCTCGTTCGCTTTTGGGTAGTTTTTTTTTGTAAGAACCCGTTGAAAATGCATGAAAGTATTATAGAAAACCGCGAGTGTCTGAATCAGTTTATAACTTTTCGTTTTTTCGCCGATCATAGGCTATAACTACAAATCGCACTGTAAGGAGATGACCTTACGGATCACCTGACGTTACAGGCATAATTTGCGTAATTTTAACTGCACAATTTTCAACAATTTTCTATCTAAATTTATTTCAGCTCGTGAATTTCGTAAACATCAATATGGTTAAAATATACGAAAAATTCCTGCTAATAGTCCATCAATATCGCGTTACATCGTTTAGTCAGTGACTATGTGAAACGAACCGTTCATTTCCATTCCATTTAAACGCACGTACTGGATATAAATTGAGTTTTGCCGTGAATAGTGTAACGTTCTTGTTTTGTTTATGTGTAGGCAGATTGGAGTGTATGCATCACAATCATAGTCGGCGAATAACTGGGGAATGGAGATAGACTGATAAATGTTTGAATATCTACTAAAATGGAATGTCTATTGTTAAACATTTGTTGTCGTGTAACTTTGGATATCAATTCATTATAGTAGAGCAGTTTGCATCAATACTAGGAGGTATACAATTCAGTTTGAAACTGTACTGGAGCTTGGAGATTGAGTGGAGATTATTAAATCGCAATGTTACTCGATTAATAAAAAGCAGATTAATGATTAAAACTTTTGTTAATCGATAAAGACTTAACCTCACAAAATGTATTTATACAAAAGTATGGGTTGAACTTTTGTCAAACTCTCTACTAATTAGCTGCGTACACTTCAGTATCATTCTATCGAATTATGTATTATCTGCTTTGAAGGTTTGAATAAACGTTCATTTAAAACGCGCCTAAAGTAGAAAACCTTGAAAATTCGAACGTGTTTCAAGGTAAAAATCTTTTAAAAAATTAATCTTATCGTCCTAAATCAATTTCATAAGAATCGACTAGTTCCTATCGGTATCCTTCATTTAAATTCGACAACTGCCCCGAGACGAGTTGAATAAAAATAAGTTGGCCTTCAAAATTAATGATCGAATGTTAATTGAATTTTTAAATCAGGAAAGTTCGTCGACGTCTGCTTTAGTGAAAAGGGCGCAATCTCTAAAAATAGGTCATGATATTAATGAGTATGATGACTTAGGTATTGATGTCATCTTGTAATACGCAGATCACTGATTTTGAAAGCCTTGGTAACTTCTACGGCTGTCGGCATTATTATGAAAAAATATGATTTTACATGTTCTTTGTCCTACAAAGATTTTTACAGTTATATTTCGAACTTGTCCTGTCCATGAATTACGTTTGAACTGTACTGTAACAACCCATTACTGCCCACTGTTGGGCTCAGGTCTCCTCCAAAGAGGGGTTAGACATAGTCCACCACGCTTGCCCAGTGCGGATTGGGGACTTCACATATCTTCAAAGGATTTTTAGAACCCTTTTCCGATACAGTTTTCTTTGAACTCGTTGTCTTTTCCTTGAACAGTTCTCATTAAATGCTTACCAAGTGAATGTGAAACCTACTACTCATATGCGACACATGTAATTTCATAATCTATGTTAGTAATGACAGACTTAAAACCAAGAAATTTTATTCTACGAGTTATATGCACACTATCATTGAGTTTCGAAAATCCTTCGCCAATCGACTACTTACTAATAATTACACATTTAAAGTCGGATCTAGTCTAGTTTCAGTCATTACTTACATGGAAATAAACCCATTATCTAAATAAATGGTTACCCTTTCAACTCTACAAACATTTTCAGCAATTAGAGTGGAACGCTTAATCAGACTTGCGATGGACTTTCGAGGAAAAATATTCGTACCTAATTGTTTTAGTTCGCCAACTGTTGCCAAGTGGTCAGAATCAGTACTTATAAAAAGATGGCGCAAATGAAAATTCACGAACGTAACTAATTGTATTATTTACTTGTTTTTTTAATTATTATTTACTTAGATTTTTTTACTTCAGTAACTATAATATGACACAAGGTCTAGATTCTTAGTAACGCAATAAAATAGCGAAGTCAACTTCTAAGAAACTATTTATTACATTTTTTTTTTTTTTTTTTTTTTAGTTGGAGGAAATCACCGGATCCCCGCCCGCCCCGCGGGCGGGGTATGTGGGAGTTGAACCGCACTAAAACCTCCAACCGCTCACACTCAGCGTCCGAACCCCGGCTGAGGCCAGAACCCAGCACGGGATTATGAGGGACGGCGCGACGCGTTACGCCCGAGGCATTCTTTCCCGTCACGCCGCCCCCTCCGGACGCCGAACCGGCAGCCGCCGGCGATACGGCCACCGGCTCTCTCGGTCGGCGGGCTATCCGAAGCCCGCCAAGATGGCTGGACCGCGTGTCACCCTCCCACGGAATACCCCGCTGGGTCAGAACCAGCGTGGGTCGGGGAGCGCGGTCCGCCATCCCCCGGATGCTCTGACGCTAAGGGCGTGCTGAGCGAGACACGACACCTTCTTGGGTCCCCGCTCGCACTCGCATGCGTTGGGGACCCGAACCTTTAAGGGGCCAGAGTCCGGGCGAGATCCCGGTTCTGACCCCTTGCTCGACGGCGGCGTCGTCGGCGGGTAGCCGCTGGGCGGAGGGAGGAATATATCCTCTCTCTGGCCCACGACGCCGCCTGCTTCTGCGAGATGGTGGACTCGCAGAATTCGAGCATCGCCTTCCAGGACTCGTCGCTCCCGAGCATCGACGCCACGACGCCCGGGAGCGACAAGTCCGGTCCTATTTTTTGGACCAGGACACACCGCTGCTGCTCCCACGCGGGGCAGAGCGCGAGCGTATGCTCTGGTGTGTCCCGGTCACATCTCACACAGTGATGGACTATTTATTACAAGTTATTTTTAAACAGAATGCACTCTATATTTCCACGAAAAAGAACCGGGAAGTTAATTAAAAGAAAGAAGTTCTTTGAAAGTGTAAGAACTGTTTTTAGACGCGATTAAACAATCACTTTAGTCATTTAATTAAAACATTTTGTTTACTGGCCTGCTAGTAGCGAAGACTTTGATAAATGGCCGAGAATTACAGGAGATTCAGCCTTCCACCGCCCTCTTACTCGGCCCGTATCTTGTGATGTTGTGCAATTTTCCCTTATTTTTCATACCCTACAAAGGCCTTTTGAAGCGGAAATATGATAGTGGTGTATGGTATTCAGATTGCTTTACTTTGTACTGGAAGAAAATTTGTAGGTAGGTATATTTTGATGGATTATGATGGTAGCAATTGGCACTGTATAACTAGTAGTATGATTCAGCTGTGCACATTATAACTATGTACCTATCCATCAAGGTAAATTCATCTAAAAACTACGCAACACAGCCTGAACTCTCAAGTACTCAATCATAGCCTTCAAAAAGTACCACTATTCGCAGAAACTTTATACCTAGCAAATTTACTGAAGCACCCATACTGAACAGTTGAAACCTGCTGTCATCAATTGGTAGAGAACAATAGGCCTCCAATGTAACTCCCGGTGACGGCTAAGCGTTTTTCGATCGCGTTTTATAAGGATTCGCGAAATAAATAAGCCATTTATTCGTTTCATTGTACGCAGTTATACGTCCCTTTATGAGTATTTGAAGCATTAATGCGTGCATTTGCGGTCTTTATTTAGGGCATCGTGATACAATTTATGGATATTTGCATGAGAAAACAAATAAATGAGGTAATACAAAAGTGGCTATTGTAATCACTTAACTGTTTCGATTTAAGCCTACATCGCACTAGGCTAGATTTTAGACGTTAGCGAGTAATTTACTAAGTTAGCTAAATCTACTCGATTAATTTTTTGGTGTTCATACGCATTTAGTTGCTAAATTACACACTAGTTTATACACATTTAGTTGCTAAATTACACTAGTTTATACACATTTAGTTACTAAATTACAGTAGTTTATACACATTTAGTTACTAAATTTCACGCTTCTCGACTAAAATACTAGCCTAGTACAAACTAGGCTTTAGGTAAAGCTATAATAATCTGCATTTTTTAACATAGGTACCTAATGATTCTATTTCAACATAATTTTTTTTCTTCATGATCCGTTTGATACTTTACATAATAATTACAATACCTTCAGTTATTTTATCAACATAATAATAGCCGAGTCTAACCCGTTTTCCTTGGGAATCCTAATAAATAAATAATCTATAGAGACGAGTAAAGGCCGTAAAGATCTCTAAATTATGAGTCGGCTTAGGTTAATTAACCTTTGTTGTATCCTTTTCCTTTTAAATTCACAAATCGTAAATTTTGAATGGGCTTAACAAAGGGTGGAGGGTCATCAGCAAATTTGATTAACATAACATGGATGGGCCCGTGAGATTTTTCGGGTTTCTGTTTTAGGATCAAGTGTAAATAGAAAAAGGCGACTTTTTAAACTTTTTTAGCTCAATATGTAAAATTTGAATACAGAGTGAACGTGGTCGGTGTGTAATGTAATGAGTTTGGCGTGAACGGCATACTATTTAGGACATTTACATGAACGCTCAATTTTCAAATTTTGCCTTTCAATCCATAAATTTATACCTAACTACCGCTCTTACTGTGTGATTGCAAAGTTACTATTACTGCAAATGTGTCTAGAAGAGATAAATACAAAGGATAATACTATATTATAGACTGGATTAGGTGCCTACCTATTGAAAATTAGTTACAAAATAAACGAAAAGCATTACCAAAACGTTTCCTTGAAATATAATCTGTGTACATCTTCTTAAAAACTTACAGTTGTCTAGTGTTTATAGTTTTAGAAATAAACCTCGGACGGACGAAAGGACAGATGAACTTAGAGAAACTATCTATGTAAGGGTTCGTTGTTTTGACTTTGGAACCCCAAAATGACATTTCACATAACTTAATCTTTTGAAAACTTTATCCATTTTACTAGAATTTCAGTATAAAAGTACTGTAGATAGGTAGGTACTAGGTATAATGGCAATGTGCACAGACGTCACGTAGAATGCTAATGCTCCGAGCGAGTTCATTATAAGTTGTTCTGTTCCTTGTTCTAGTTCGTACCTACCTGTCTACTAGTCTACCATACAGATTATAAAACTTTTTAATAATAATACATTTTATGACAAAATATCTCTATAAAGGGCAAGCAATCGAAGAGATAGGTAGATAGAACACTTCTAGACTAATCCAAATATTTTCATGCATTTTCAACGGGTTCTTACCACGATATTTAATCAATTGAGTTGTCTCGATATATATCGTGGTAAGAACCCGTTGAAAATGCATGAAAGTATTATAGAAAACCGCGAGTGTCTGATTAAGTTTATAATCCAAACATGACGAAGTAAAAGAAATTTAGTTTTTAAGACACAAGAAATAATTGAAACTAAAGATTTACTTAATTCAATTCGTACGAAGTCGCACCACATGTACCATTGAAATTGCAGCATTTAAAATGACCATAAAATAGGACACCTAGACTTAATGAAAAAGTTTTAAAAAACCTGCATGACAAAAAACCAAACACAGGATAAAGCGAAGCTGGAAACCAATGCCCAGTTGGTAAACAAAACGTTTGCACCAGACCCATAACACGTATGCCAGCGCTCTTGAATAAAAAAAGATTTGATTCATAATCCACAAGGGTTGTCATTACACGGAAATAGCTGCACATCTGCCCTGAGTCGTGACAAATCGCGTTATTTACATACGTAATGCATTGCTGCGATAGCCGCTGAAACACGGGATTAACAAAAACGTGATTTTTCATCCCTGTGACGGCATCGGATTTGTTTTGATAAAATACAAAAAAGGAGAACTAAACGCTAATAGGCGGCTCACATACATATTATTATGTAGGTATACTGAAATAAAAAAATGCGTCCTTTTTGCATTGATTTCCGAAACATTCAAAAATAAAAATTTAAACAATAGTCAGTTGCTAATGAAAATATATAAATCTTGACAGATAACGCGTTGTTCGCCAAAATGCATTAGGTGAGATGACGCCATGTTAGCATTAATATTTAGAGTTATTTTAGTACTATTTTAGGTGTGCGAGCACGCTAAAGGGAACGCCTAAAAATTTTCCATTCTGGAAGTTTTTTTGTCAAAAAAAGTCAAAGTGAACAATGAGATTAGGTTAACGTTAGAATATCTAGTCCAATCTAGTCCTTTCAACCGAATTAAAAGTGAGAAAAAATTTCAAATGTCAGTCACAATGTCAGTGTCCGTCATCTGTCAAAAATCTTAGAGAAAGTAAGGGATGTGTGATCTAAACCTAAATCGATAAATTATTTATTTAATCGATACTAAAAATTGTGTGTGATGTTGTGACTTGTGGTATATAAATAAATTTTCTTGACCGCGTTTAATTTATATTAAATGTAAAAACTATGTTTGATATCGTGTAATCAAATTGTATGAAACTGTGATTTTTCAATCAATTAAAAGCAACTTGAATTAGGCTATTTACATTACAATTGATTTATATACACCATTCCATTAACATTAATAATTGTAAAATCTCCATAGTTTTTTTTAAAATAATATTTTTTATAGTACAACAAAATCTCGTCGACCCTACTCGTGTTGTTGATGTTTCCATCGATTATCGATTTTCAATTCGGTCTAAATTATAACGCGGTAGCTGGTACATCACTTCACATTTCACAAATTTAATATTATCAATATTTACTATTTACCTTTTAAATGAAATCAAAATGCATCCATGAATTAATTCAAATGAACTTATGTACTTATAATCGACAATGTGGAAATTACTGCAAGAGTCACCTACACCTTACATTATAAAGATAAATAAAGAAACTGGATATGAAATCTTCATAACAGATTTTGTTTGTTTGTGGCATGTTTATTTCTCTGAATCAACTTTTATTCTTCAGTTAAAGGTAAGAAAAAAGATCAGTTTGATAAAAAAAAATATTTGTAATAGAAAAAAAAATATTTTAATGAATCAATTTCTGCGCACTATTTTTGAAGTAAAAATAATTTGTTCCTTTTCTATTAACAGGAAAGCAATGAAGGAATCGAATTTGAGAATGATTCGGAGCTAGTAGAAAGTGGAAATAAAATTTTGTCACAGCCTGAGACTTTGAAAAAAGTTAATATTTCTACTGAAAATGACAAAAACAGTCTATCAATATTTTTAACTATGTCTTGTGGAGGATTTCCCTTTAAATTTAAATGTAAACTAGCAAGGGCTTCCGATGAAATGGTAATTTTAAGCAGCTTCTATACATACTTTCATACATTTTCAACGGGTTCTTACCACAATATTTAATTAATTGAGTTGTCTCGATATTTCAACATTGTTGCAAACGTCATGATCACGAGAAGACTGGATACTGCGGGTTGATTTAAGAGCAAACAAATCTGTCTACCCTCTTTCTCGTTCGCTTTTGGGTGGTACCACTGGAACTCGAACTCACATCACAACACACCACACTCACTGTACCCGGTAAGAACCCATTGAAAATGCATGAAAGTGTTATAGAAAACCGCGAGTGTCTGAATAAGCTTCTATACATATACAAAATACTGATGTAATTGCTACATGAAATCTCGACCGAAGACTTGCAATTTAAAGAAAACCGTTATTGGTAACAGTTCAAGGTCTGACATAAACTTGTTATTGGCATGTTCTACCAAATACACAACCATAGCTTTACAATATCATTAGCTGATCTCAACATGAGTTTGTGTTCCTAAAAGAAGGAGGGCATAGACAGTATTTTCGATGTAAATGCTGATAACATCTCAGTCTATTTATATCATCATCACAAAAATCCCTAAAATCAGTGTTTTTCACTGTACTACACATGTATGATGCCACATAAGTCTTTCTCTTGAATACAGTATATAGTTTTAAAGACTTAAGCACACATAGGAATAGACAAACAACGTGAAGTACTATTGGATTGATTTAATTTCTTTGATAAAATTACAGGTATTCCAAACAGTAACTCAACAGTTATTAAAAATAATAAATGATTTATGGTGTAGTGAAACAACTCTAAGAACTATTTTGATGCAGAAAGATAAGGAGCTAACAGCATATAAAGATAAATTTGGTGAAATACAACATGGTGAGTAAATTTTATTGATTATTGTCTTAAAAGTTGATCTGTGCAAGCAAAAAGTGATTATTTGTAACATCATGGTATGGAAAATCTTTAAAACAATATTTACCTTGCATATTTGAATGGTTTTGATTTTTCGCAAAATAATTATATAATTATTTGAAGATAAATTACAGAAGCACATCCTTTGTCCTTCAAACGAGGCTTGAGGAGGGTCCTTAAAGTTAGGTCGTAGGTCGCGACCTCTCAGTGTCCCCAACATTGCAGAGGTTCATGAGCGACGGTAACCACTTCCTATCAGGTGGGCCATTGGCTCGTCTGCCTACATGGCAATAAAAAAATATAAAAGACATATTTAATTTATTTTAAATTACATAGTTTTATAATTTTCAGTACACAAGAAAACGAAACCGTTTAGTGATGAAAACCATATGCATAAACATAACTTATATGAAACTCATTTTGGTCAGACTTCAATACCTGCCAGTGTTCTCCAGAAAACTGTAGAGATACCTGAAAGAAATATGTGAGTAAAATATTTCTTACTAGTCCTTTTTCTATTTTTGGACAATAGGAAATTGCCAGACTGTGAAAGTCAAACCGCAATAAAACCTCAAATAGGTTAGAAAAAATACAAAATAAAGTTATATTTTTTTTTATTTTGCAGAAAGAAAGAACCTACTGAGGATATTGAAACTGATATCAAAATAAAACAAGAAATATTGACTCCTACTATAGAAGCAGTAAATTCCACAGAAGTCTCAATAAAACAAGAAAATATTATAAAACTGCCAGTTCATCAACAAGTTTGTGTTAAAAGAAGGAAGAAGGGACTGAATTTTTAATCAAAAGTGATATAATGTTATACTCACGACTGAAGTGTATAAAAATGCAATGTTATCTATACTATGTTATGCAGAGGTTAAGCATGTGATGTGTGTTTAATGACATTGGAATCTCCGAATTACTGAACCATTTTTAAAAAGCATGTTATTATTACGATTGACAATCGTAATAATAACATGCTTAAACACATTTTTGGATCCAAAAAGTCAAAGGATCTGAGGAGAAATAAGTCTTCTGCAGTCTAAAATTAAAGTTTAGTTAATTAATGATAACCATTTACTATTTATTAGATCATGAAGTAAATAATGAATTTTATCTAACCAATGTTAATAAAATCTTTATCAAAAGTTTTCAATCAGTGAAATGTATTTTTTTATTGCTTTCACACTTATGATGTAAATACTATGTTCACAATTTTATTTTATAACTGTTAATTGGAATAGTTTTGATATGTGATGTTTTGTAATTATTATATTGATTGATTGTTGACCTAATTGAGTATTTGTATATTGTGTTCAATATTTTTATATTTTTGTCTGCACTGAAAGAAAACTAGTAAGAATTTGATGTTATTTTATAGAAACTTATATTAAGAATGGGATTTAAATAAAAACAATGTAGTTTATAAAACTTTATTGGTACATAGAACTGTAGATCTAGTTATATAGATAAAGTTGTGCTAGAGTAAAACATGTTACCTTAATTATCAAAATTGGGGATATGTATAACATTCAAAATAATTTACTATAAATGTAAATATAATGAAAATAATAAAACACTCAATGACTAAATTTATGTAAATTATAATACATTTTACAAATATTGAAAAAGGAATTCATATATTACTTTCATGCATTTTCAACGGGTTCTTACCACGATATTTAATACCCAAAAGCGAACGAGAAAGAGTGTAGACAGATTTGTTTGCTTTTAAATCGACCCGCAGTATCCAGTCTTCTCGTGATCATGACGTTTGCAACAACGTTGAAATATCGAGACAACTCAATTAATTAAATATCGTGGTAAGAACCCGTTGAAAATGCATGAAAGTAGTATAGAAAACCGCGAGTGTCTGAATAAGGAATTCATATATTTTTGTATGAGAGATGAAATTCAAGGGATTTGTTTTGGAAAGTAGAATTAAAAGTAAAATGAAATTTATATAAAAATAAGTCAATGATATTGAATTTAAATTAAGAAAAAGGTTTTAACATAGGTAATTAAGATTATATTTTTTTAAATTAAATTAATATTTTTTTGTTCATCTCCAATTAATTGATAATCATGGTAACAGATTATTACTATTCAATCCAGATTAATATTAAATGCGATCTATCACAAATCTAATATAATATAATCATATAATAATGTCTTAAATTCGTTTGACAACGTGCTTTTATTAATAAAATTCTAATATACTATTTGCTGAGCAAATTGAGTATTTGCATAGGCAATAAATAATTAACCTAAGTAATTAAAATGTTTTATGGTCAATTTTTATTTTTTATTTTTACGATACATGAAGTTTCGATAATATTATCACACAACTTGTGTAATTATTCGATTTTGTATAGTTACTTTTTATTATGTAATTTAAATTTTAATCACTACGAAAAAATGATGGAAAAAGCAATTTTGTATGAGTGTAATATTTTGATAAACTTTTAGGTTAAGACCACTTATTTTTCTGTTCAAACTTTAAACTTGCCAAGGAGAAATCAGGCCAAAATTATAAATGTGGAATGATATCCAACTTTTAGACAGGTAATATTAATATGAGGGTGTTACTCGCCAATACGTAGATAAACGACAATAAACACAATCTCCGTTTTTATTTTCGAGAATGCTTTTTAACACCCATTAGATATCTTTTTCTGTTATTTAGATATATTTTTTTTCAAGTAGCAGTAGGCACCTGCTAAAAAAATAACACTCATACAAAATCCATTCTCAATGCTTTATTACGACAATTTGAATAAAATATTTATCACTCAGGAATTCTTTAGACAGAAGTGATAATCATCAGCCTTATTTCGTTTAGAAATTTCTAGTGCGCCTAGTTTAAATATCAAAGCAACTGTCTTTAAATTAACAAAATGTCTTAATTCCAAAGGGGTAAATATTTCATTCAACAAAGTCGTTTATTAATGAAGAAAAATCGTGACTTATTTATTCAATATATATTAGATACTTCTAAGAATTGTTAATCGTCTAAAATTTATTGTTTTTTTTTTCGTATTAAATACAAAATGCAGTGCGTTCGGAAATTGCGACAGTTGTTAAACGCGAACAGCACACATTGCAGAAAGCGACTAACGATTACCCCCTTACAAAATCTAATAAAACATAACAAACATACACTATATTTTTGTGAAATGAACCAAGTAGACATTTTTATATTTTCACATTATTTTGGAAGGATCATATCTTTAGTGATACAAACAAGTCAAGGAAGTCTTAGTCCATTTTCCGTTCCACTATCACGCGTTATTGAGACAATTGAGATTCTTCTCAAAACATGACGTCTATCTATTCTAAAAATGCAAGAGGGCAATCTTATAAAATTTGGACTTTGAAAACAAATGACTGTATGTTATTATTTAGGCCAAACGAAAACTTCTTGCCTATCGTCGAATACTGTGATCACAAAAATACAATCACCTGTTACCAAAGTTCAAATTCTCGTCCATTTCAAAAATCAACAAGAAGTAAATCATCTATAAAATTCCAACAAGTCAACCAACACCCCAACTATTCCCAACCATCTTGTTGGTGAATGAAATGGCCCTATATTTTAATACTCTAATATCTAAATCCTGTTCGCCAAACCACAGTTGCCCATATATCCGACCATACTTTTCCACTTATTTTTCAGTAGGTAGGTACCTAATTGTTTATTTTGTTCTTGAAGTACTTAGTTCGTGAAGTGGTGACTGAGGTGACTTTATTCACACACAATTTTATTTTTCGTAAAGAATTCGAACCATAATTTTATCATGACAGAATGGTGTTATTGATGTTTAAGACTTATATTCCCCCCGGGATCTTCAACAGTTCTTTTTACATAGTAGTGAGTTTTTAATTTCGCTATAAAGATGAGAGATAATAATTTGTCCCAATGTAAAGCAGAAATAGTTCAGTCCTTTACAACTTGCATCAAAAACCATTTCAAAATCTTTTGTCCTAAGTGTCCGCAGCCAAATTAGGTACTAGGAAACTGTAGTTCTGACATACGAACACGAAACGCTTCTAATTTACAATGAAAATCAGCTATGGAAAATCGCTACAAAAGGCTAACAACTGCATTTCGATACGTCCGTTTCGGAGACTGATGGCTTAACAACGCTATCCCTTTCCTTCAGTTCGAATGCGTCAGCCTGAAAAAACAATTTACAATCTAAATATCATTTCAGTAATTGATGAATAATTAGGTGAAGAGGACTCCTCATCACAAACAGAACTATTCTCGCTTAAAATTTTGACATGTACATACTTATCAGACTACAATTAACACTGTAACTTCAATTCAAATAAATTTTTCTTATTAAAAAAACAGGATTTATTTCAATACCATATCTAAAATTAAAAATACCATATCAGTACTAGTAGTAAAAATCAAAAATATATTTTAGGCCAAACACTGCACCAATTAAAACAAAGTATGAATCAATTACCATTCGCTACTCTCCCTTATTGAAAAGTTTTGAGACTACCCGCATACTAAAGTAGTTGTGCGTAAATGCAGGCGTTTTTACAAAACTAAATATTCGGTATTTCCAAAAAAAAAGTAAAACTTTTGGCAAGAAATTGTTATTTAAAATTAAATTTGGTTGAAAGTGAAGTGTTTAAAGTGTAATATTTTCAAAACAAAAGTGTTTTAGTGTGTTTCGTGTACTTAACCTCCATATGGAATATGGGCTGATGATCAATGGCTAATTAATTCAGGTATGTCGAATGTTTTAAATAAAATAATCTTTAGTAGGTACTATTAGTGCTCCTTCCTGAACAATTCCTACCAGTATTTCACACATATCGATTTAACAAAAATCAAATTCGTTAAATCCTTTACAAGTGTTAAGTTTTAAAAAAATCAAGGTTTATTTATAATATGAACACTGATTTAAGATGGTCGATAATTTAAATATTTCGAATAGTTCAGTAAGTAATACGATCCAACTGACCTTCGTCTCCCGGTACTCTCTGATCTTCCTGGCGAGTGTCAAGAACGCCTCCTCTATATTTATGTTGTTTTTGCACGACACCTCGAAAAATGGCATGTCGAAGTCGTCCGCTATCTGGAAACGTATAATTTGTACTTAAATACATTGTTTAATGTTTGTTTTGTTTGTGCAATATGATATTTTTACATTGTAGAGTTTATATTCTAAAAATAGCATACATTCTTCGGAAACATGTTTACGAAGAGCACCAAGAACCTTCTTATTGATGGCTCTATAGGGTGGAACAGCTACAGAAATCTCTTACCTATCATCTGAATGTATACCCAAAATAATTAGTTCTGCCCCTTGTGCATGTGTGAACTATTTGTCTTACCTTTTGTCCTCTTTCCTTAGGAACTGCTCTATGATTTTCGTGTACATCACATTTATTTCCTACTAGAACCTTGATGACGTCAGGGGATGCGTACTGAAATGAAATAAGGGCATTATTGGCACATCGTTGCATTCCTTGGATGTTTCGCTGTAATAAGGGCAGTAAAGCTATTTATTTTATGGTAAATGGGATTCCATGAGCTGGATTTGACAGCGCTTATTACAATATCCAAAATTATTATCTGTCTGATTTTATTCTTGAATATTGGACAAAATGGAAGGTTTCTACCTACTTCAAAATCGTATAATATTAATATAAATTATTAATTTCACTACAAGAAAGGTATGGAGTGCCACATAAATCTTCTGTTATATGAGTAGATACTTGTCCCTATATTTTTAAGTAGGGTAAAAAGTAGTCTAATTTTGAATATTCGCATCTCGCAATAATATATCCACACAAAAAAAAAACTAACATAATATGTGGGATATAGCTTACCTCTTGTATATTTCTGAGCCAATACGATAGATGATTGAATGACTCCAAATTGGTTATATCGTACATGAGTATGATACCCATAGCTCCCCTGTAATAGGCCGTGGTCAAAGTACGGAACCTCTCCTGGCCTGCTGTATCCCATATCTGAAGTTTAATCGGCACCCCATCCAGGTTTATTATCTTCTGTTTAAAATCTATACCTGTAATTTTAAAAAAGGTACATTGATTTTAAAATAATTGTGAATTTAGTCTATTTTCTTTGTTTCGCAACATAAACCACTTCACGGTAGATTTGTCACATACCGACACTAATAATTAGAAACGATAAGCATTTTATTTTTGATAAAATATTTTTTGAACTCCATGATCCGAGCACTAGTGGAGATAGAATCTCATTAAAGGCGCGGTGATAAATATTAAATAGGTACGTACTACGACGCTAAAAACTTCCATCTCACTACCAATACGAGATACGAAAGCTTTTAAAAATAATGTTCGTATGAAGCAGATAAGATAAAATTACCTATTTTAAATTGAGCCTCTCCATTTTTATACAAAACATAAGATTTTGTATACCTATATTATAATCATACTTGACAACTAAATTTAAGTATAACTTTGCTTTATGCACCTTTATGTAATTTTATTATAGAGCGCTACAAAACCGAATTAAATGCACTTAGGAAAAAATATCACTCAAGTAACAAAAGCCAATAATGTTGCATACTTATCAAGACTTCACTACAACAATTTAAATAGGTAGTTAAACAACTGAGTTAATCATCTGCTAAAGCTTTAAACTTTAAATTTTGTATGTGCATAAAATATCCAAATCGATTCGGCAGTTACAGAGGGCTAGACAATGCGTCATAACAGGATATTGAATCAGCTGATCAAATGACTTGCTCTAATCAAAATACCCAGAAATATTATAGAAAGTTTCATTATTTAGAACTAAATAGATAAATAATAGAAATATTATTTTAATCAGTTAATTTCACTTGTATACATTTATTTGCAAATATTGCTTCCTGCTATTATAACTTTACAGCGTCAGCGTTCAATTGTTCGCTACACATCCGGACTATAAAATATATTCCAGATTTGTTGCATTGAAGTTGCACTAAGACTGCATATATCTAACAAAGGCTCGTAAAACTAAGTAAATAATAGTACTCACCTATTGTAGATATGTAAATATCATAGTACCTTTCGTCACAGTACCTGTGCACTATACATGTTTTACCTACGTTAGAATCACCTAAAACTAATAACTTATATGTGGCTGAGAAGTCTAGAGCCATTTTTTGTTTGTTATTGGTACGCGAGCTACGGCCCAAAACATGAGTCGAACTGTCAAAGTGAGAAAAATCAATGTAAGTTACTGCGCATGTGCAGGATCGCCCTGTCGTTATACTTTGCAACAAGTATATCGAAATACCCCCCTATTGAACTGTCTGCTCAGGTCGTCCTACAGGGGTCAACGTTTTGATGTTAATAATTAATATCACGAGAATACATGAATATTTCATAGAAAAATATTCACTTCCTTTCACAAAATGTGTTGAGTAATATTTCAGGGTACGTATTTAAATAAATAATGTAATATTCTGTGGAATGAAAATAAACATATTCTAGTACATCAAACATATCAGCTGAGATATTCCCTGCATACAATACAACCGTCTAGTCTAGACGTTACATTCGTCTAGACAACGAAGCTTAAAAACCAATATTGTTTTAAAAGTGACTAACCCTGGCTCTTAATCCCTTTCCAGCCCGGATTTAAGACTCAGAATTTTATAGCTAGGCTGGAAAATTATGAATAAGAATTATGATTATGAAGACCCCTTAAATTAAAACTTTCATTTTGTAGGGCGCTTTTTTCATTAATTTATTTAAAATCGAATTATACAGCTCAGTTTAATGTAGCCTGGTATATATTATATATATTTATATTTATGTTTAGTTGTTCCTAACTGAAAATCAAGAGAGAACAACAACAATAGGTAGGAATTAGGATAGGTACCTATAGGTGTCCTTCAGATATTCAACATTTTATATTTTTTAATCTGTTATCTTTTCTGGTAGCAGGTATAACAACTCACACCATTCGTATCTACTATCTTTATTCAAATTAAAAACGTGGTAGTTGTAATCGAGCTCCTAATTAAGGTCCACTAGAGAGTTTTTACTCACTAAATATTAGTAATTATGGGGACAAAAAATATTATTTTCATCTATTGTTTCAGTAGTAGGTGTAACTCAAAACAAAAGAAGTATTATTATAGTAATTAAATCCTGGTTAGTCGTAGTCAATATCTATTTGTAAAACAATGAACTCCGCAGTACCGATTTGATGTCATTTGATTTATTTGAGTAACATGTTGAAAAAGTAAAGTACGGTCTGAAGCGTCCAAATCGACATAGTCTTGTAACCACAGGGGGTGTGTAAATCAAATTTACTTCTAAATGAATGTCCTTCAAAAGAATTTTCCAGACAATAAAGAATAAGAAATTAAGTAATAAGCACCGATTACACCGATATCTTAAACCGTAAATTAGATTTGAATATTATAAATTAAATTTAAGAAAGGCTTTCTGAATATTTTTACGACTGAAACACAATAGCTTTGTCTCCAAACCGAGATAACGTATCGTCGTCTCATTTATACCTTCCGGGTGTAGGTGTGCCCACATTAAGTATACCATTTATTTTACTTAAATTCTTGATGGTTGGTATCAGGGCGATTCATCTAGAGGTCCGTATGTTTCTGTATTAATGTTCTGTACAGGACCTGCGATCGTTTATCGGGCCTTTGTTTCGCGTTTATGTTAACTCTACAATGAGACTGCAGTTCAAGGTTATGTTTTGCAAAGCTCAAAGAAAAACATAAAAGTTATACTTACCTACATTTGTATGGCAGTTTTGTATCAGGGTCCAATCATAAGACATTTTAAGTTAACAATTGATTAATAAAATAAAAACTAAGAACACAGCAAAAAATATCTATAATTGGTACCTACTAGTTATTACACGGTCTATCTATTTCCTTTTCATGGTCATTGACCAGTAATAAAAAGTGCATTTCCTTCTGAACTTATGCACTGTAATAAAATTAAAGATGTACACGTAACGTAAATTCTACAAGTCCATTCAAAATCCACAAAATAAATACGGTAGCGTATTGCCTTAAGCCACCGCAGCATGAATTCGAAAACTCATAAAACGAAATGGAGCTATAAAGGAAAATTGAATTCCACCGCTGTCAATCACAGGGTATCCATATTACTTCGCCCACGTTTGAATTACCTATCTAGTTGTAATCTGTTTTCTGAGCACGATACGCTTATAATATACCTAGCTGACTCAACTTCATCTTCGTCCGTTAAGTCAACTTTTCCGATGTAAGCGCAGCAAAATGTGTATAAACCTCTATTATCATTGTTTTTCTGCTATATTACCCATGTACTTGTATTATACATTATACACACAAACCTTCCTCTTAAATCACTGTAGTTATTTCAAAAGCTGCATCATAATCCATTGCGTAGTTTTAAAGATCTAAGAAGACAGGGACAGAAAGCGCGAAGCGGCTTTATATTTTGTAGTGATATCAAGGCTAATGACCTTGAACGGTGGCGTAATGTTTGCTGTAGGTCAGTGACGATTACCTGCTTAAACAGTTGTAAAGTACGATTAGTTTGCTGCCATGCGGATGGAAGCCATTACGATGCCGCAAACACGTAGTTTTCATTTTTTGTACGCCTTTGAGACGTGGTCTCAGCGAGAAGTCGTCATTTCCCTGACCAGAATTACCAGCTTTGCAATTGCCTTTTGTAAAATGTTTACAATATCTTCATTTGTTATGATTCTGAATTAAAATGAAATAGCTTCGAAGTTATCGAAAAAAAAAATCATAGTTTTATTGATATGTCACTAAAAATAGATACCAGCTTTTCTATTAGAAATGTCTTAAAGCGTACCTAAACGATGAAAACAAGTTTAGTATCAGGTTGTCATTCTCCGTCTGAACTAACGGTGCATTTATCTTGCAATTATGTGCTATCCGCGAAAACTGTAATAAAGCGTGTAAGTGGAGGTTAGAAAATCATCGAAACTACTGTCATACGCGGAAAGCTGTTACGTATGTTATTAGGCAGACAGTAGCACGCGCGATTTTCACACAAACACTACAACTTCATTTGTCAAACAACCACAAAACGACGCCGCAAGTTTGTATTGCAGATTGACTTGAACTATTCCGTTTGGATTCCTTGTGCAGAACCTACATAGAGATACGTCTATTTTTTATGAAAATAATAAGACATCATTCATTTATTTTAATTATAAAGAGCTAATGTCGTGGATGTTTATGACGTTGTAGGGGATGATCTTTGAATCTACTGAACAGATTTTGTATTTCACACAATATTCTATATTTAAACATACTTTTTTGTACAGAACGATGTGAAGGTCAGCTAGTAATTTAGAAAAAAATGCATTATGAATAAACATTTAAAAAAAAATATCGCTTTTTGTAAAAAGGTGTAAATTACGACTCATCCCACAGTGAAAACGATTTAAAATACTATAGACAAAGAACGTGGGTCGTCATTACGTAGCTACTCACGAAAATCCTGACAGTAGTCACTTTCAAAACATGTGCGGGGGCTCCTAGACTACAATGATTGAATATCGCTAAAAATACTTAAAGACGTAGTTCATTTGTCACTTACAATTGAAGCTGTCATATATTCAGGTTTGAAAGGTGAGACAGGTATGATGCATTAAGTCTGCAGCTCTAAACAATGTCTAAAGATAAGGTGTGGCACATAGTCATGTCTAGAAGTTTTAGTTGATGACAGTGTGGGGTGACAAAAAATATAATATTACTCCTAACAGCTCATTCTTCATTTCGGATAGTGTACAAAAGAACGTTTTGTGATTTTGGTTGCTCCATGGGTAGACAACCGTGGATGGTAATGGAAATAGTACCTAAAAGCTTAGATACTGTTTTTCAATTCAATGTGTTATCATTTCAGTGACGTTAGAATCGCACACAATTGATAATTAATAACTTATCAAAAAAATAAGCATAACCTAACAAAATTGTAAAGGACTCGATGCTCGAAGAAAACAATGCTACAGCCCCAGGAAACATTGCAATGAAGGGGTCATATATCTTACTAGAAAACTATCAGATACGTATTCACTCTGTATAAATTCCTATGTCACGATAAATAACAAACTGCTGTAATTTTGACAATGCGTAAGATTACTATTCAAAGGTTTATGTTGCGACTTGCGGCTTCTGTTTCCTCTATAATTTACTGTCATGTGACAAAGTATACATCCTTGTTCTTACGCCACTCATTTCACATCGGAACATCTGAATAGATTTATTGTAGGCTTACTTAGAGTCTAATAGTGAAGAACAATTTTATGGATAAGTTGGAGAACTTAGATCAGAATTGAAAAGCTATTTTGAATTCCACTAGAAAGACTTTGTCTTTGTTTTATTGCCATGTAGGTAGACGAGCCAACGGGCCACTTGATCGTAAGTGGTTATCGTCGCTCATAGACGTCTGCTTTGATTTATAATTATTATTTATTAATAGTGTGCGCGATTTAGCGTTGTAATCTAGACTGGTTGGTTCAAACAGAAATCACATTTTACTAATTAGATCTAAAAATGCCAAGTCTATCTTCGGCTATAGTCTGTCAAATAATCTCATAAAATCTCGAAATTTCGTAACAAAAAATCTATGGAAGAAAATTTCGAATACCGTAGCAAATTACCAGGAACGGTTTCGAACTTCTATCGTCATCTCTCAATATCGGACTATCACTTTCGGTTGTCGAGTGCTCTATTGTCTGCGATATGATCTTTTTTCATCTAATGAGCATGCAGATCCGGCTGATCGTTACCTAACCGACGTGACGCACTTTGTGGGAACCGAATGAAATGTACCTACTATTAACAAAATAAAAGTGTAACAGTTCCATTTTTGTTCATCGTGGATTAAGGTTTTAACGAAATAACTGTTGGATGGTTGATTCTTAAAAAAGCATCAGAGTGTTTCCATTGATTGATCGGTGTTTGAGTATAATATGGCCTGTCTGATTAATTTCGCTCATGGTCCTTTACAACGCCTGAACATGAACTATTTGAAGCCTTCGGAATTAATAGATGACATTTTAATATTTGCTGTAAATAAAAAAATATCAACAAGTTATTTCAGAGTAGGTATGCGTTGGCTAAATATAAATTACCTTTTTAACAGTTTTTTATTGTGTGTTCAAGATACTGAATTTACACAATTAGAGCGAATGAAGAATTAGTTGACAATAAAGAGTTTACGAGAAGGTACGTCCATTCGTGAGTGCAGAATTGTATTACAAAAACGTGACGCTGATTATTGAATGTTAATAGTTGAAACTATTTCCTATAATGCTGTTCGAAATGCAATAGGCGCGATACAATTATATATTTTCATTTATTTATTAAAATAACTAGATGATTTTCACGATTTTTGGTTCCAAATCTTAGTGAAATCCTATCAAACCTACATACCTAATAGTAAGTACAGTTGTACACTAAACATTTAATTTTGAAGCTATCCCATTTATCACATAATGATGATAATATGACCATTAATGATGTCGACCTCCTGAAAAAGTGTTTTTTTTAATGTATTTGTGAATTATTTATTATTTTGGTGAATTTGGAAAATGTTAAAACCATGTCATTTAATGATTGTCCAAACTTCTTTGATAGGTACACCAAAGAACCCAGTAATAGCAATATATTCAGAAAATAATTAATCAAATATTCAAGAATATACAAGATATGGTTTTTTAACTTCGTGCACTGGTAATAGACTTACTGCAAGCTAAATACAAGGAGTTTCTTCAAAGCAATTTTATCTAAGTCGTGGGCGATCGCAACTTTCCGTGAATCGAAACAGTTGACTCCGCTCATTAATTACAAGACTAGATAAACACCAGTTATATAATGATATTACTACGAAATTTAAAGTGTTTTTGAAACGACAAATGTCTTTGTAGATAAGGTATTGTGATAGTTTGGTCGCATAATATACTCACTGAATTAATTGTATCCGTTTGTGTGAACTGCATTCTTTGCAATGTGTTACGGTTACGTAACTTCAGAAGCACCACATTTTAGCAGTCTAGAAAGGTATACAATGGACGTAGTAAAAGAACTGCCAGATCGCATAAATTGAAGCAATCAAAGTTTCCTGTAACATTAAAATAAATATCTTCCATCTTTTTTAAATCCAAGAGAAATATTTATTTATCATTCATATTAAATAAGCATTTCAGGAAACCGTTAATGTTTTGTGTAGGTATAAGCACAGTAAAAACTTTAGTATTAAATAAAAAAGACCAAAATATCCCACATTTTATTTAACTCTACCACTACTGCTATGCTGACACTGTAATTCTGACAGCTCTAATAGGGATAAAAAAATATGTTTCGTACATAACATTTTTCGTATAAAAGTAAACTATAAACTGAATATTAATAGCGTCAGACTAGGCTAAATTAATATACAACGTAACGTAGGGGTAGCCCTACGTCTGAAATCACATAGGACAAAGTGTGAAAAATTTACATTCCAAGCTACTTGTCTTGTGAAAGTTACATTTACGATGGAAAGTTCAATCGACAAGTGAATATTGGTTCGCCCACACATCTTCTGTTTATGTTCCACTGTGCTAAACCATCAATAATCTATTTCAACACGTTAACTCATCTAATGTATGTATCTATTGTAGAGCTAATAGCTTGTATCAGTTACCCATTCATTCAACTTCCTCTCCTGTCCAATAATAGACCGACTGAAAATCATTTATCCAGTGCAGTTAAAGAATCGTCTCGAAGGTCGAAGCTGTCGAGGTTATTGAAATCCAAAGCGCTGGGGTTCCGGGAACATACGACAGTGTTTATTGTTCGCAAATTGTTTAAAGCAAGGTCTTCGAGTAAATGTCACAGCGGCGCCGGCGCCGACACTGCCGGTGCTTTGTGTACGATCCACAAAGAAAAATAAGAAGTAATTTATATTAAGAAATAAATATTCAGTCGGTTCTCTCGGGTAGGTACTTCCGCTATTGTATTCTGGTTTTTCACGATCGCAAAGTTCTGTTTAGTTTTATATTCGAGGGTTTTTACTATTTATCAGATATTTGAGTAAATTATCCATTTACAATGTTAAATAATATCATAAACTTATTCAGACACTCGCGGTTTTCTATAATACTTTCATGCATTTTCAACGGGTTCTTACCACGATATTTAATTAATTGAGTTGTCTCGATATTTCAACGTTGTTGCAAACGTCATGATCACGAGAAGACTGGATACTGCGGGTCGATTTAAAAGCAAACAAATCTGTCTACCCTCTTTCTCTTTTGGGTAGTCAATTAATTAAATATCGTGGTAAGGACCCATTGAAAATGCATGAAAGTATAAATAATATCCTTTAGTTTCGTACTTAAGTTTTACAAGGGCTTCAAATAACACTAGGTAAACTGTATCTGTATATAAGAGTTCTTCCATTTTTACGACAAATACTGTCTTTAAAACCCAGCCAACTTCACATAAATTTCAAGAAAACCCATTTCGGTAATTTATAGTATTCATGTTTTATTACTTAGGTAATTTATTTTGGTTCAAGAATAAACTCGTGTGTTTTGTCTATTTTGCAAATCAATCTGTTGTACGATATAAAATAATCTTGGTTTTACAACACGGGCTTAGGATGTCTGTCTTTTTGCATGTAGTGTACCTACCTAGTACCTATAATACATGTCTTGCAAGTTTAACGAAACAAAGAATTGTGTTATTTTTATATTTCAATCATTTAATTCCACACAACCTAAGTAAATTGTTGTGGAAGCCACTGGTAATACATATCAATATGCGTGTTGACTCTCGTAAGTCTCCTTCTTTCTCCTCGCCTTTTCCCGTTATGCGGGGTCGGCTTTCTTTATTTTGAGGCGCCACTTGCTCCGCTACTGTGCATCGTCCGGTGACAGACCACGACCTTTCATGTCCTTTTGGACATATATCATCCAAGTCGTTTGTGGTCTACCTCTCCCTCTCCTTCGCGTTGCCATGGAAAGACACTTTTTCACGACATGATCGTCGGATCTTCGGAACACGTGGCCGAACCATCTAAGCCTTGCCTCCGACAGTTTTTCCGATATAGGAGCCACTCCAAAACTCCCTCGCACATACTCGTGCGTGTTGACTCTTGTAAGTAAAATAATAAATTATGTTAGGTATTTTCTTGACCATTAGGTTCCCATATTTTTAGAACAGATCCAAAGTATGTGTCTGTATTGTCCTTCAAGGTATTTCCCACAAATGTTTCGTTTAAACATAAGATTGAGGTAAGCCCATAAATCAAATCAAAATGTCAATGGTTAAACGCGAAACAATTTTCGTGAATCCATTACAACACATTCGAACCCAATACGAAAATTGGCTAATTTAAAACGTTTTAAAGGCCATTATTCAACTGTTACAAAACGTTAACACATTTTTAACAGTTAGATAACGTAATAAACAAACAGTCGCTAGTATACGTTGATTAGATACAATAAATCTTTATAGATTCGCAATAAAGAGACAAATGCTCAGTTTCTGCAACGGCTAACGTAATACCGTTCATAATTAGTTAAATCACGATCCACCCCACTTTCTAGTTCTCTTCCGATCTGTACCTACTATCGATCATCGTAAGATACGGATCTTATCTTCTGATCTATTACTTAGTGTACAATAGAAAACGGTTATTTGAGCACACCTTCTCCTATCTGTGCTTATGATCAACGCAGCCCTAGTTAAATCGCATTAATTTGTGACAAAGTTTTGTTGGCGAAATATATGTTGTGTCTTACAACATTAGTGATAATATTGGTGTGAAGAGCTGTTTACATTTCATTGGTACATTGTGCTAGCTTTAGTTAGAAAAAGTCAAACATTAGAGATACGTTAGCCTAGTTTGTTTTTCACCTATGATTATAATATTTCACGCGGGTACATTAGCAATATAATAGCTCAGATACTCAACCGTACAGCCAAAAAGATCAAAAGAGTTGCCAAAAAAGATACACTTACTTTTATTGAAATAGAACCACAAAAAGCGTGCCTACTGGGTGCGGTATTGACACAGCAAATACATTTTAGAACTCAAAGTAAAAGCGTGCAAACATAGCTTCTAAGTACAAAACATATCAATAATATTGCTCATTTGGTGAGAGTACATTGGAATGTTAATTCTGTTTGTTTGGTCGCAAAAAACTGCAAAAGTATGCCAGTCGGTGCTTCTGCGTCAATGGTTATGTCATGCGTTGTTTGCACTCGACTCCCGTCACTCCAAAGATCCGCATGCAATACTTGCAATTGGTATACTTTCGAGGTCTTTACCACCTTTGTTTGAACGACCAAAATTTAAGTGGTCACATTAAATGGCTGTAATAAAGAAGATTTGTCTTGGAAAAACAGCAATCAATTCAACATAATCATATTAATGTTATTTTCATAAATAAAGGCATGATTACTACTCTTCAGAAAAGTGGATTTTATATAGTAATATGTCTTACATTATTTTGATAACTAAGTCTCCGAAAATGATGCTCTACATAATGAAAATACAATCTGTGTAGGTGTGAAGGAAATCTGATTTAAATTCAATTCATTATCTAAATTAATGCAGTCATAAGAAAGGACCATTTAATTAATCATTACATTATTATCATATTGTTTAAAAAGCCATTTGAATGATGATAGATTCTTCTAAATATAAAAAGGCTTGTAAAGAACACTACGAGATCGGTGAATCATACCTACTTTCTTTGTGCGGTCTCATCATTGTCTTGCTCATTCGAAACATCCTGTAATTGGCCTCTCCGTCGGTCAGCATCATCAAATGCCAGACGAAATAATAATTACAAGCACATTCTTTGACATTTTTATTGCTAGAATCTTTTCCTCTATTCAAACGTTATATAATATCATTATTTATTGCGTATTTGAATTGATTAAAAATAATAACTATTTATACAATATAAAACGTGATAATCCCCACAAATCATCGACTTAAGTATTGCGAATGCAGAATTATTGATCGTTACTTTTAATCAGTTTGACAGGCTCATAAGTATGTTTACTTATATTGTATTGGGATCAGAATTCCATGGATCACGTTTAGTGTTCGTCACAATCAGTGTTTACGGAACAAATATTTCCACGGTATTCGGGTCACCGTGTGCAAGGCCATTACTTGGATAATCCCCGTGACAAAATGTTTATCTGTGACCGAAAGAACTGGACCGAAACGTCACAGAATATACAAGTACCTGTTCATAGAAAGGACAGCCAATAAACAATAAAACTCCTCTAATTGGTGTAATAATAATAACGGGTTTTTAAGACGTACCGCTTACCTTCATCGTATTACAGTTGCACAGTCTAGACACACAGAAAATGAAAATAAAACAATTAACATATTAAAAGGGCTGAACATGGTGCATAACATGAATTTATACGTTCGTACTTAGGTTTATTACAAAATGTATTAGAAAAAAAATTAGTTTTCTCTTTTTTTATTCTGTTTGTGTTGTTTTTAAGGAATACGCTGTCTTAATATGTGAAGGTTAATAGATTCTTATGAAATGAGAATTCGAAGGATAATGTCAAGTTGTATATTCATCACTTACACTATTTCAGTTTGCCTTTAATTAAAATATCACATGTGTATGCTTTATGTAAACAAACGCGGTAAGTGTTATTCGGTATTTAATTCTGCAATGGTGAATTTGTTAAACCATAATAATTAATGTCATTCTATACTAATCACTCTTTAATTTAAGAGCGTGGCTCTCTGACTCATTGTCCAGTTAACTGTTACGTAAACTCAAATATTTGACATACCTTTCGAAAAATTGGTTTATCTAAACAATCAGCTCAAAGACTCATTAAAATACTTTCGTGACAAGCAGACCTTCGGACCGATCTGTGTGGCGTTTGTTCTCATTTGTTAGACAAACTTCATGACTTTATAGTTAGAATATGTAAAGGAATTTAGAAAATAAATTTTAAACTATATTTTGTGTGAGAATGAGTACAATATTCATCCTAGTATAATATAAGCAGATGTTTTTTTCTACACAAATTAATATTCCCACGATTGTGTCTATCAGTCTCTTTACGTGTACCTAATATGTATTTGTGTTCATGTGCTATAGCTTTTAGATATAAAAGTTCCAAATTACAATTAGGTAAAACTGATAAAACATTTCTCTTTGTGGCAAAAGAGAATTCGTGCGGATAAGTTCTTAAAGGTCGTAAGTAGCGGCTCCGCAGCATCCCCTGACATTGCTGAGGTCCAAGAGTGACGAACCTCTTTCGATCAGGAGTCTCGTTCCTATAAAGTCATATAAAATCTTGTGCAGGTAGTTATATTCTTATAACACGACATATACATATTCCACCAAAGTTAAATAGTGCTTAATGTAATAAAAAACCGTTTTAACTGACGAGACTACTCAACTAGAGCTTATCAGCTGAATAGCTGTATGTAAATACCATAAACATAGATAACATTTTAGGTTAAGCTTCCGTTAGTGGAAGTACCTAGACCAGAAAGGTGATACTCATCTTTTTATTACGTTTCGCAACTATAAAAAACCTTAAGCAGGTTCTACATGACACATTTTTAATACTTATTCTTATATTTCCAACTGATTTAAAGTCATCGCTGGCACTAGAAGTTTATACTAAAAAAATGTGATAGTGATGTAAAATGTTTTTAAATGTTTTATTACAAAGAACTTACGGCCCACCTGAACATGAGCGGTTATCGTTGCTCATAAACCTTTGCAATTTCATCGGTATTGAGTAGCCGTTATCTAACATCTACTTATACACCACTAATGTGACTAGGAGACCATCACCAATAGACTACACCTTAAACCTCTTAATACAAACTTATGTATGTAGGTATAAATTACTTTCGATTGTTAAAGAAACTATCTTAAAGTCTTATTAAAAACGTTAAATAATATTATGCCCACGTAATTCCCAGCTCGTTGCTTAAAACAGTCGTCTATTTACAATAATCTCCAGGTGTGGGTTACAAGAAAGTTCTTGTAAGATGTTAATGAAATGATGTAAAGTGCCGGCGACACGATCTGTTCCGTCCGAGGTGGGCAGGTGGCGCCTATGTCCACTTTCTGTGCCTTACCATACGGTAGGGTTGACACTACTTGCTTTTCTTTTGCAAATTTCGTCGATCTGTTTGTGTTTGATGCATAAAGTTCGAAAATGCGAAAACTAATATACTTACTTACGCAAGACTTAAATGTTATGATATTCCATTTTATCCCATGTTGCCAATAATTTAAATTTGGTATGATTTTGGTATTTGAGTTCTACTGATGCAATATATAAGTGATTCATTTAATGCATAGTTGTAGAAAAACTGTGAAAGCCTCTGAAAGTATAACAAAACATAAGAAAACCCAATTATTAAAAAAATAATATTCAAAGTATGCAATCAAATCAAAAATAGAATTTCATAATATAAAGTTTTAATGTGGCAGCCCTGTTTATGTTTCAAGACGGCAACTTGGAAAGCATATTAGCATAATGTCGTGTATTGTAGCTTAACAAAATTTATTATTCTATTTTATTAGAGGAAATGCGATACGAGTACTATCTAATATAATTAATTGTAAAATGTACCTTGATTATTCAATTACTTGGAAAAGCTTAATGATGTATTCGAAGGTATTCCCTGGTAATTCATTTTATGACTAAATTACGTCTTATTACAACTTATTAAGTTAAACCTTTAAGACGCCGCTGGAGACTTTTAGGAGAGATATCGATTAAAATTCAAATTAATTTCATTTCATTTTCACTTTAAATTGAAATACACCAAAGTATAGATAAGCTTTCATCCACTTCAAAGAGAATAATAAACCAGACCTTGCTATCCTCCGTTAAAAATATTAAGTACAAAATTTGAAACTTTTTTACCTAGAATACCAGATCGAATAAATAATCCAATCAAAAACATAAATGTGAAATGAGAGCAAAGTTCAATATTATGATAAATGACTTCAACGACAAAAGAAGTGAGATCTAAATGGGTGCCAAGTTCAATGATGATGAACCTAAGAAATGTATTATAGCCTATGGTCTGATTTGACTAGTTTTTATAAACCTAACAACGAATTATAATGAATGATCGCTAGATTCTACCAACAATCCAATTTTTTGGAATTATAAAATGAGAACCGTCAAATACTTGTAGGTTTGGAACTTGCGAAGACTGAAAACTATTTATTTGGTTCCCCAACAGTTCCTTTTGATTTATGAAGGGGTCAAAAGTCGCTTCAAATGGTTCGGGTAATATTACACACGGTGCGGTCGCCAGTTCTCTCTCTTGAACATGGCTTGACACGCTACCCCGTGTCTAGATTTGAACTTACACATCATGGCATTAATTAAGGTTTGCTTCAATGTTGTAAGTAGTATTAAAGGATTGTTTTACTATTTTGATTCTCAATAACACCGATACCACATACCTATATCTTAAGTGTTATAATTTCAGTAGCCGACGACTATAATGCATCATACAAACAAACCTTTTATAATATTACATTTGATCATTTTTATTGTTGACTGAACGTGATGATCAAATCTATTTGCATTTAGCGTTTGATTAGCACATATGATTTCATATACACTGGAATTATCAAGTCTTATTATGGTAGACGTCAATTAGATACCGGCGCTGAGTCGATATCGTAAAAAAACCTATTGTATTTTTTTTCTCAGCTGTCAATTTTAATGTTGTTGATATTGTTGTGAGTTAGAGTTCCTTTGCAAAAAACTTTAACATTGGACTATTAAATTTAAAAAAACTTAGAAAAAGAATCAAACGGCATTTTTACACAATCATTTTACAGGTTATTAGCTACAAAGTTATTGTTACCTACATAAAAAGCGTACTTTCTTACCAAGTTTTTTCCTCATATAATAATATCTACAAAACGTCTATCAAAATACGAAACAGTATAAATATATTTTCATTTTATTTAATTATCCTGTCAATTCAGAAATATGAAGCATACGTTAACATGACCCGTAAACACTTTAATACATCTCCCGGACTTCATTGACCTTTTCTTTAAATGTATTTATATTCTACGCTTTAAAGTTCTTTGTTTTATTAGCAGAACAATAAAACAAGATAAAAATATAACTGATGGCACATTAATATAGTGATATTCTGATAAAGCCTTATCCTTATCGCATTAGTCTCAGTTTGAAACTTAAGAGAATTGTATTGTAATCTATATTCATTTATTTTCACTTATTTTTTAATAATATCTATAAAAAAATTACAAAGAATTAAAATTTAAAAATACAATATAAAAAACAGAGGGCCACTGAAGACGACCCAAGCCATCAGTGGTCAGGACTCAAGAGAGTGGAACCTCCTCACAATATTGAATTGTTATATTTATTAAGGATATTTTCAGTCTATAATTGCTATAGGGAACAGTAACTGTATTCTCATAAAAATAATAAACTATGTGCTCGCTTTTACCTTTGGGCTTTTTTATTATTCGAATTTTATTTTGTTTAATTGAAGAACATGCCTGTCTTCTACATATCTGTAAACTTTTACCAACGGTCTTAGTTCTCTAGAACAATATTTTATGCATATCTTATCGAACTAGTAAACTTTAAATAATTCCGTAAATGACGTAACAGTTCATTCATAACTATTACCGAACAATGGTTTATTGTGCAATTACACTATCACTAGCATTTCATCTCGACGAAAACGACTCCCATTGTGCGACCTACGCAGTTGTCAAAACATTTTTGGCAATGAACGGCGTACATCGACTGCTGGATTCAATAACTAATCGAATGAAAGGCAACAAGGAAAGTAATGAAAATAAAAGCGTGATCATTGTTATGTCATATTGATCTTCATCATAGTGTAATAAATACCCGAAGGAACAAACCGAGTATGTTTGTAAATAGCTATGCGGTAAAAATTAAAGAAGCATGTAGATTTTTCCAATTTAGTTCCATAGGGCTTTAAAAATGTACCTACACTTATAGTTTGCATCAATTTTTAAAGCTTCATCATATTACATATATTAAGTTTATCGAGTACTCGTTATAGTTGGTATATCTGCTCTAACTGGTATTTTCTGTGGAGACATATTAAAAAGTTGATGGATAAAAGTAGATAATTGACTGTTCTATCAACCTTTGCAATATCTACCGTAACTTTAACACTTAATATGAAGTTCCTTGATTTAAAAAAAAAATCCTTAAAACTTAACCGGTATTCTGGGCTACTCTATTTATTAGAATATCTATGTTGTTAGAAGCTACCAACTGTCAAGGTGCATGTTGTATAACCCATCTGTTGGTGTCATTGACATTACGGATGTGATTTGTGAATTCCACATTCACACACTTGTGTATTTGACAGTGACAGTAATAGTGTGGGCGTGATGTTATCTTGTTTCATGCAACCGCTACCATTAATTGAATGATATGACTCGTTCTGACGTCACAGCCGAAACGAAAGCGATCAAATGTCAAGTTCATAATTAAAGTTTCTATTGTTATCAAAATTTCGCAGCTAGCTACTAGCATGAATGTAATAAAGATAAGCGGTAATCCGCTTATCTTTATTACATTCATTATGTTTTTATCATGTGAATATTTTTCTTTTCAAATATTGTGAAATATGTACTTATGTTTAGGTAATATCGTTAGTCAATTTGATATTTGAGAAGCTGTAAAAAATGAAAGAGTCCATTGGGTGTCGGTGTTATCTAAATTGTGCTTACTCCTAACTGGTAGTTATAGCTAGTAGGTGTAGCTCATTTAGTAGAATTTAAGATTTAAGAACTCAATGACTCTACTACTCTACTCACTTCACAAGGCTTCTACCGCTACCGATGCTCAAATCCTACACCTTAAAATATTCATAATTTGGTATAATAAGTATTTTTTATGATATTTTGATTCCAAAGAAAGCACCAACAATCCAGATTAACGTCGAATACAATAATTCTACTCTAGTATCTCACTGTATCGAGTCTTGTAGATACAGTGAGTGTGGTGTATCGAGAAGTGAGTTCGAATTCCAGTGGTACGACCCAAAACCGAACGAGAAAGAGGGTAGAAAGATTTGTTTGCTCTCAAATCGACCCGCAGTATCCAGTCTTCTCATGATCATGACGTTTGCAACAACGAGATCAATGCAATCGAGACAACTCAATTAATGAAATATCGTGGTAAGAACCCGTTAAAATGCATGAAAGTATTATAGAAAACCGCGAGTGTCTGAATAAGTTTACAATAATTCTAATAATAATGATTTCGTACTGTTCTTTTCATTCAAGAAACACAATTAAAAGTGGAAATGACTTCGACCAGGTTATCTACAACTCGATCGCAATAATCGAAGTATTAAACAGCTTTCTTTCACCGGCTTCAACAAAAAACGAATCCGCAAGTAATCCGCGCATAAAAACAAAGAACAAAGAAACTATAATTACGCAATTCGAGTGCAGTTATCTTACAAATGAGCGATAAATAATAATAACGGACAATACATTGTGAAATAACAATGGACTTCTGCTGGTACCGTTGTGCAAAGACATCGGCTGTGGGCGGAATGCTCCAAATTAATGATGGTCGAATATGTCACTATAAAAAACGACAAACGGCCCATTTTGTAATACGAATTTCACGCGACCATAACTCAGAAATATTCGATTATGTAAGATCGAGATCCGAGCTTAATGACCCTGAGTCTTCTGACCTACTCTGATTTGTATCTAGACTTTAATTATGTTTATTCTGTACAAAATCAAACAATAAACCACGTTTGGTTTAGAAACGTTTTTTTATGAAGGTGTTTGTTATCGCAAATGCGTGTGAAATTAAGCTGTATCGAATTGTATGACAACTGTTATTTATTTGACACTCAAAACACCAAAAGTATTTCTCAAGTGGAACACCAATTAAGTTATTTCGGAATTCAAATCCATTTAGCGACCAATTAATTACTTCGAAGTTGTCACAGAAATAAATGACGAAACTCGAAAGATCGTCCGCAAAATACTTTCGTAACATTTCGTCTCCTAGATAGTATGATTTATGTAGCAAACCATCTACCAAGTCGTGACGACTCCTAATCATATCACGTCAAACGACTAATGGGATGGTTGCCGTATTTACTACTTTCCTAAAATTCAAGGATTTCGAATTGTCTTTGCCGGTCGCATAAGCGTGAATGAAAACAAAACTAGATTATAAAATGCAAAGAAACAATATTGTAAAAAAACTAAAAGAAAATCAACAGTCTATCGTGTTCAATATTTAGTTAACGACTACATTTATTAGAAGTATTCTAAATTCTTTCAGAGATCAAGTCAAGACACTTGAAGTCTCGAGGCTATGTAGACTCTGATTTGCACTTTATCCAAGGTAATACGTGAGCAGCTCCGCCCATCTAAGGATAAAACAATTTCTTGGAATTTTTAGATTCAACACGGTATCCCCAGCTAATGGACACTAATGGAAATAATCAATGAAGAATATCTGACAAATTCTGTCCGCGACCGGAGAAAGTGTAAAGATCTCCGTTATCTGTGTTAAGGACAAGTTTCGGCTACTGATTATTAAAGATAACATTTACTAAGAGATAAGTTGCTTGAATTCTGTCTCTCGGTGAAGGATGTTTATTTTTTCCTTGACTCGTGTCGAGTCATTCGTCAAGTTCGATTTTAATTGGACATTTATTTAAGTGTTCAAAATTGCCAATTATAATATTTTAATACCTAAATTGTTATTTTAACATATAATTTCTAAAGTCATTGACAACTTAAGTATATTTGACGTATATTTAAAAACGTGAAGCTAAATGTAGATACCTGCAATTAATTCAGAGTATTCAGAATCGAAAAGTATAAATATAGTATCACTAGCTGCTGCCCGCGACGTCGTCTGCGTGAACCCTATTGATTTTAATTTTTCCCGGCAACTATTCGATTTTTTCCCGCTATAAAAAACATCCTTGAACTTCAACAAACATTTTAAAAAAAGATTTGGCCAAATTGGTCCAGGCGTTGTTGAGTTATGCGCTTACCAACACATTTTGCGATTCATCTTTATATTATAGATTAAAAACAAACTTAATGCACAACTTTCCTAATTTTTCCAATACCTTAATATATGCCAGAATTTAGAAACATCTAATAGTAAAACAACTTCCCCTTAACACAGTGATATAATACTTTGATAAAATTTGAGAGGTTAATTTGCAAAACTTTATAATTGCACAAAATTTGTTAATGTTGACACTTGGTTAATGATGCTAAACAAAAAAATAACCACTTACTATCAGATGGGCCGTTAGCTCGTCTGCCTACATGGCAATAAAAAAAAAATAGTATACTGCGTATCTAACGGTATGATAAATAATCATTGTAGGTATTGTAAAGGTTGTTTGACACGTTTTTAACTTTAACCAGTTAAATCTACATTCACACACTAAATATGAAACTCAGATTTAATTCCGGAAATGACACACTTACCTAATTGAAAACCTTAACCAATTAATAAAGGATAATACAAAACTTTCTAGAAAGTAGTAGAACCTCAAAAAAAAAAAATGTTTCGTCATCTCTAAATCTCCATATTCTACATTAAACATTTTTTGAAAAATAAATACTTTTGAACCATTGAATTTTCGCTGGGTTCTCGAACTAAATACCCTGTGAAGCCCACACGTAGATTTTTGAGTTACTCTTATGTAGGTAACGATTTTGATAAATAGAATTAGAGCCTGATGCTTAATAGTTCTTATAAGCATGTTACCAAAAAAAATACTATATAGCTTCAAGTATGGAGTACCTAAAGTACAACATTCCAGCTTATGAGACGTGCGTCATATTGGACCACAAGAGCTTAGATAATTAAGTGCCATTGCCGAATGCATTTGTAATAGATGCTTAATTAGATGGAACTGTACCTTCGCAATACGAACTACTTTTACCACTGGTCAATTTTTAAATGTTATGCAACGAACAGGCCCGCCGTTTCGTGATCAATGACTTAAAATTAAGGATAAGTTTTTGGTAATTAAAGATCTTGATATATTATCTAGATAGTATGTTCGTGTACTAATTAGTCTTGTGTAATTTCTAAGAATTCATTGGCTTTAGATTATCTTTTGTAGCTGTATTAAAAAACTATTGTATGTTAAGTTTGTTATCGATACCTAAAATATGAAATTATACCACATTTGAAGGTCATGTTATACTGATTACTAAACAAACCTAACTGTACTTTACTGATATAGAACCAGAACACTTTTATTGTGACTTTTCACATACTTAATTATTGATTGATTCGATTGCTGATAACGCTGAAATATTGACTGAAAAACTAAAATAAGTTATTCTACTTTACTTTGGACAGATTATCTGACAGTCAATAGTTGTATAACTTAATTTAGATGAAGTATGTTTAAATACATCCAATCAAATCTCCAATCTCAAAAATTACTAATACAATGTAGTTAAACAAATCCCTATTACTCGTATGCATTATTTATTGACATATTAAACAGATAAACTCGATATATTTTATTTGACTGTCCTCCTACAAACATTAACTGCTAGTAATTGACAGACAATTAATTCAGGTATCTCAGTTGCTGCTGTTTTACGACTATGTAAGTATGAGATAATGTTTTTATTCTACTTTAATATGCTCAACTTCTCTACTAGCAGGATTGGTCATTGTTTCGTACACAGTGCCTACTTACTTTAATACATGCACCTTTATCAAATTAATATCTAGAAAAGGATTGTAAAATAATTGAGAGTTCCATGTAATAGAGGGTTTCGGCTATGACTGGTCCTTCTTCAAACGAGGCTTAAGGAAATCCCTTAAAGGTATGTCGTTGGAAGCAACTCTTCAGTGTCTCTTGACATTGCAGAGGTCTATGGGCAACAGGAATCACTTACAATCAGGTGGCCCGTTTGCTCCTCCGAATACATCGCAATAAAGAACTGTCTACCCTTTGATGTGTTAACAACATCATTAAGGTATGAGAAAAAACCAACGATTTTTTTGGTCAAGCAATGAATTCAACCTTTGCGTCTTAAAATAAATGAGCTTATCAAAAAAATCTTGTTCTATAATATATTAAGCATGCGTAACTCCAGTATGGTATCACGTCCGCTAAAGAAGAACACGGTGATTTATGTCTAGACATGATGGCTACCAATTTGCATATTACGCATTACAAGACCTGTCAAAATGTTTTGACAGGTACAGCATTAGACGGTTCCTGACGGTTCAGAATCGAAGTGACAGTAGCGCGATTGACAGCGACCCTCATTAATTGCGTCTGACAATTTAGCGGATTCACTTTCATTTGTTATACAATAAACAAATAGGTCTGGTTTCATAGAACACACTAGAACATTTTTAATACTAACAAGATGGCGTAACGAGTTCCGGATGACATTACTGTCTAGAGTAAAATAAATTTTGAATAAATTAGAAATTTAAGGAAGACATTAATCTTTGTTGTTCTCAGGTAAGGACATTATATATTTTAGTAGCAGGTTTCAATCTACCAAAATAAACAAAAAATCTCACTTATGTTGTGGGTCAGCACAATAAATATTTCTTACTTGCTGAAATTATGTTCACTAAGAGCGACGGTAGCCACTTACGATCAGGTAAACCATTGATACGTTGTATGCTGGATTTTTATAGCCTTAATAATTGTAATTCTGATGTACTGTTGTTATTTTTAGACATCAATAACAATAAAAAACATCCCAACCTTATCTGACTGCCCGCACACACAGCTTAGAAAGTAAACATTACACAAACACGAACACATAAATATAATTTGACTTTAAAACCCTATATCGAATCTAATCCCGGAAGAAATGTTATGATTTATTGAAAAATCGTTGAAGTATGAATTTATGAAACTAGTGAAATACATTGGGCATGTTCTGCGATTTGAGAGAGTACCCGGCGGCATAACAAAAGGCTTTAAACTTATGTTATTGCTAAACGAACAGTATTGTAAATCTTGGGACGATCTAAGCAAATCCATGGACTATACGGAGTGTCCCTAATAGGGAATAATAACGCAATACTTATTTTTGAGTATGAAAAGTTCCGTAATATTTTTGCAGGAATACTACACATATTTAGCATTGCATACCTTTCAGTGTATGTATTTTTTTATCAATTAATCGAAACATGTTATGTCTTCTATGTTTTCTCTTCTTAAAACGAACTCCCACCAAAGAAAGTCAAATGAAAATTAATTCTAAGCTTCCAGAAGTTACCCAAGACATTTCGTCGATGAACAGAGTTTGTTAATTATAATCAAAACTTAAATTATTTGTTTAAAATATACAAGATTTAGTATATTATAAACAAATAATTTAAGTTTATTTATTTCTATAATATATATTCCTATGAATGAAAGTTTAATGTCAACGACCGATCGTTAAAACCAAGTATTAGCCATTCAGTGTAGTTCAGTGCTATATCGTTAAACGCATACAACTCGTATGTGACAAGGTTACTTTGGCTATAATTTAAAAATTATGTTACATGAATTCTTGTAAGTTGTTTTCTACCAGTGTTAGATTTATAATAATTAGACACAATACAGCACCTTAAATATTCGTTGGAATAAACTTAATTTATTTTACAGGGATCGTAGAACACCCTATATAACTTCGGTTTAGAATTTTAGACGTATCCTATAAAATCAGAATTGCGCTAGATTATATTGAAGATTAAAATATTATGAGCTTCTTGCGCAGTATAAAGTGATTTATCCGTTTATATTTATTTAAAAGTTAATATTAATCGATTTTTCGATGTATTATAATTTAAATAATCTACAAGTTTCAAGAAATTGCTGTTTTAAAATAATATTTCTTTTAATCGCATATGTTTTAATCAAATTGACTCCAATTATATCTACCTAGTTTTCATTTAATCCGTGACTTTCCAAACAATATTCACGATGAACGTTGATAAATTGCACAAAAGAGCCTTAAAAAGCGAAACTGCATTAAAATAACAATTGAAAAACGTATTCGAAATGCAAATTTGCTCATCAATCAAACGCATCATCAGTCATTACCATGTTACAATAAGAAGATACTCCTCACCCATTAACCGGGGCCAGTTTATTTCAATGGGCAAAGGCGTGACAAGATAAAATCTTGGGAAGACTGAGAAAAATAAAATGAATATAGTCTTGCAAACGTTCTGAATAGCCTTTAGGACCGCATTAAGCTCAATTACTTGTTCCAGCGCGCCATTTACATGTTACATGTGAGTGAAATAAAAAGAATACTGTAGGTATGATTGCAAACTGTGCGTGGTAATGAGCCTGATTTTTGTTTTGAAAATAGAACTCGTTGAGATTTACGTACTTTAGAATTGTGAAAATATGTAACATAATTAGTAATGTACTCGTCACATTCTTTCCTTGAGTTGAGTTACAGAAATTATTTATTTATATTTTTCGAGTATTTCGGTAATTAAGCGTGGTCCTCATAATATCATATACACTTAAAAAAAGTTATCTCTATGTTATAAAATTGCCAGAAAATTCCCTAAAAAAAATTAATTTAATAATGAACAATAAAATTGATGAGAAACAAAATGTAAACAACAACATTGATCATGCAATGGTTACTTAAAAACAAAGTTGTTTAACACATTACGTATTACGACTACAACTAAATTTCATCTAGAAAGTAGACATTGAAATTTAATTTAAAAATAAAAAACTCTGTACACAAGTTAATTGGATTTAGATCAAATCTAGATACGATAGAAGCAGACTGAGGATTTAATTCGAAATGTCATTACCATAACGCTGGAATCATTGATGACTTTCAGTAGACACGGCCCGTCATTAGGCCGGTGATGATACGATCGCGAAAGTTTACGATGATCTGGCTATCTCCTAATTGTTTTCACTTTCGTCTGTTACGTGAGTTTATTGTTCCCGTGGTAGCGGTCATTCGATGTTATCGCCCTGACAAATGGGATTATTACGTTCGACGATAAATGTTACGCAAAACGTATTGTAATTTTTACACCAAATTTAAGTGTCGAGTAGAGAGGCTGGAGTGGTTAACGTCGTGGTTTATTGGATTATTAGAAAACATAACACGAACGATTAAAAGTAATGGGGTTTCACTTAGAGCCGATTGTGTAACACGTGTATTGATTCTTAAAACTGAATTGTGGATAAAGTTTACATAATATTTAAGATATCCCGAATCACTATACCATTTTTCTGAATATTTATGCCAAGAATGTGATTATAGGAATTTAACGTTATTAGTAATCCGCAAGTATCTATTAGTATCTCTCAAATGCTATGTCTTGGTAATTTAAAAGACTAGATACACAGTGTAATCCAAAAACTTGAAATAGAGATTGAGGTAATCTCAACACGATAATCTTAATTTAGAAATGCTTATTCTCATTTGTAATAGATTACAAAACGATATAAATGTCTTTACGTAAGAAATTAATCGGTCGTGACTCTAATGTATTTTCCGCAGCGACATTATCAAAACAAAGCAATTTATTGTCCACAGTATCAACTTTATCGTCTAAGTATTTAAGACTTGTTTTTGCTGGGCGGTTGATAGAAATGTACTTTTTCAAGTTTAAGGTAGACACGGATGTCGAAGATAAAGTTTTTCGTATAGGGATCAATTTAAGGGAAAACCAGAAAAATATTAGGGAATTACTTTTATTATTAACTATCACTTATTATCAGGCGGTTTCTACGCTCATTTGCCTTTAAAGAAATGAACGAATGAACTCTCGATATATTGCTAAGAAAAGTATCGTCAAGATGGCTTGTGACTCATGGAACTGATAGATACAGGTGGCCACGCCTCCATATCTATCAAATACCTGTAGATAAAGATGAACGAAAATAATATTAGGCCAAAGAAATAAATTGGTTAAGATAGAAAAGTAACCTAGAGAACTAATTAATAAGCCTAGCCATTATAATGGCTTCTACCCACCACCAGTGCCCACTCTCAGATTTTCATAAACTAGGATAGCTAGATAGAAGAATAAACAAAACAAAATCCAACATTAACATACGGATATTTAATATTAATATTCACAAAGCTGTTGCTAGCACCTGGCGTCTGATATTAAGAGAATTCTTGGCGCAAGTACTAGTCATTAGTCATAAATTTAACTGATCACTAAATACACGTTACGATCAAAGTAAATAGTTCACGGTCGTTTTGACGTTCATTACTATGTCTGAATAATTAACCTACTTATTCTATTCAACTATACTCAAAACTAGAATAAAACAAAGAACACTAGAAGTTAGTGTTGTAAGCAAAACAATAGATGCAAAAGTTTTATCTATTCCGTATTATTTTGACTTAAAAAATGGTAAGTTTTTTTTATTGCTAGATAGATAAATGAGCTTACAGCCCGATGGTAAACGGTCACCGTCGTTCATGAACCTTTGCAAAGGCCAGGGCAATGAAAGGCAGTTATCTATCACCTACCCATACGGGACTTTTCTTAAATCTTGTTTAAAGAGGGACATAGCGCTCCGGGAACACCGAGGACTGATTCGGCTTTAAATAAAACTTTTTCTACGAACTATGTTATATTAAAGTCGCTATTGACGTAATTCTCTTTAAATTAAAATATAAATACACCAACAAAATACCTACAGATATAAGGTAAATAAATAAATAAAATTCAAGAAAATATGTAATATGTAAAACAGATAAAACCTGACCAAATTTTATTGTTTACAAATTGAATAATGACAATGGACAAAGTATAGGTTTCCACGTGTTACATTAGCTTAAATACCACGGCGTCGAATATAATAAACAATAATATGTTGCTTCATATTATTTCAACGTCATTCGTCTGTCTGTCCATCATCAAATGTACCTGTGTATTGTCCAAAGACCTTTTGACAACACGCAATTAAGAAATTGTGTTCATTTACTCATTAAACTTTAAGGTGAGACTAACTGTTGCAGACGAATCATGTGCACTTGCTACGAAATGCAACCGTGTTGAAAAAACAGCAAAAGCCATATAAAACAATATGAACACAAGATCATGAGACTAATAATAACAAATATTTGGACCTGGCCAACGAGGTGACCGACATGTGGCGTGTTGAATTGACCATCATTGTTCCGATCGTTATATCTGTGCACGGTCTAATAGTGAAAAGCTTCGACCGTCATCTAGAGAAGCTTTCGCTCCCCGGCTGGGTAAAGGGCCTGATTCAGAAGGCGATCGTTCTTGACACGGCGCGTATTGTGAGGAGGTTTCTCTCTCTTGAGCCCTGACCACTTATGGCTTGGGTCGTAGACTCCGCCTGCAGTGGCCCTCTGTTTTTTATATTGTATTTTTAAATTTTATTTTCTTGTAAAAGTATTTTTAAAAATAGAATGTAAAAAATAAGTGAATAAATGAATATACAAATACAAATTTATAGTTTCTAAATTATCTAGGAAGGCGTCTAATATTTTTTTGTAGAAAAGAATGAGCAAATATTTTTTTTCCAACCACAACATGTTTAAAAATCCTTGAAATAAAATCGCATAGCACTCAACTACTGCAATTATTTTCTTTATAACTGATTCATGTACCTCTTAGAGCATATTAATTAGGTAAATTTATAGTTTTAAAAATAAAACATTACATTAATTAACGTGTTTTAGATAATTTATATAAACTTTCAATAGGTTGTGTAACCAATGAGTATAATTGGTTGTAAAAAAACGTTGTTTTTAAACACGATGCAATTTATTAAAGGCCGGTAGAACTAGAACTACTGGTGAAATTGATTACATCCTACATTATAGGATTTAATGTAATCTGATTAAGATTTTGAGACTAACAAAGTTTATTTACGTCACCTTTCGATGGCACCAGAATCTATAGAGGTGGTTTTGGATTTTCCATACCTAGTTAAAAATTGAATTTGTTTAGGTGAAAAATTTGAAAACTGTTGTTTTTTTTGAAGATATCGATATTTCACAACTGGTGATTTTGCGTCTTCGGAAATAATAATAAAAAAATGGATGGTTCCCACTATCTTAACGAATGACAAATCACTACATATAAAATATAGAGGGCGGCGCGACGGGAAAGAGTGCCTTGAGCGTAACGCGTCGCGCCGTCCCTCATAACCCCGTGCTGGGTTCTGGCCTCAGCCGGGGCTCGGACGCTGAGTGTGAGCGGTTGGAGGTTTTAGTGCGGTTCAACTCCCACATACAAAAAAAGCGGGCGGGGATCCGGTGAATTCCTCCAACCAAAAAAAAAAAACATATAGAATATTTCCGATTCAGTAATATCGAAAACCTATGTATTTTTTCAACATGATGTCCCATATCTCATCAAACTCTGCTACTCGTACCACGGTTTAAATCTTTGGTTTTATCAGTAGGAAGTAGCATCACCAAAAACTGCTATCGTTTACACTTAATATCTGATTCGCAGCTAAGACCAAAACCTAATTCTGAGTCTAATGTGAAACGAACAAACCACGGCAACCCTTTCCAATAGGAAAGGCCCTAATAAGGGACGGCGCGACGGGAAAGAGTGCCGATGGCGTAACGCGTCGCGTCGTCCCTCATAACCCCGTGCTGGGTTCTGGCCTCAGCCGGGGTTCGGACGCTGAGTGTGAGCGGTTGGACGTTTTAGTGCGGTTCAACTCCCACATACCCCGCCCGCCCCGCCGTGATCCGTTGATTTCCTCCAAATAAAAAAATAAAAAAACCCTTTCCTATTAATTATCATCCCAATTGATAAAACTTTGAGAGTGACTAAAATAATCGTATACAGAACTAAGTATCGAAGTACATACTCTAAATCAATCCCACAGCATCCCAATTCGGATTTCTCAATGCCCACGAGCCCTCGATAACATCTGGAAGTGCATCTTAATTGCGCAACCAGAGCCAACCACGGACTAAGATTCCGATAGTTCTTTGAATTTTATTGTACTTGATTTCATCACCTTAATTGCTTCGTTAAGTAATTAAATTGTTAGACTTTTTAACTATTATAATGTGTTGGTATGCGATAATAGTCGTTTAAGGTACGTGAAACATTTCCTTGTAGGTGCAGTGTGTGGTAATGTGAAGCAGTTGGTAATTACTCTGAGGAATATTTTTTTGAAAACTACACATTTTATAACAATAAATTATAAAATACAAACATGCAACATGAAACAGGATGAATTTGAATTTAACTCGCAAAATGTTAGCAAATAACTGTGATTCAAAAATTACTGACAAACGATTCGATGTTATACTTGGTACCAACTTTAATTCATTCACACATTAACGTGTGAAGATAAAGATAAAACTCATTACTAATTCTAATTCCTGAGCTATAACTGTTACTGTATTCACGGCTTTCACCGCGTACGTGTAAAGATATATCGCTTTACGACTCTTTTATTTATTTCTAATCCAATTATCTTGCTTTAAATTTGTTATTCCGTAATAAAACACGCACTAAACAGCTACTTTATAGTAATCGTTAAGGCAACATGCAACGTCGATATTTTGAATTTATCTATGCCGTAAGTTTTTGAGTGCTCTTTGCAACCGAATAACCGACTTCTTAATTTAAAATAATAAGTATTTAATTTTGTAAAATAACATAATTTTGATTAAAATTAAAACTTAATTAAAACAAAGTGAATCACGGGCATTCAAGTTTATAACACCAGAATTTGCGTATTTAAAAAAAGATACTGATACAGGTTAAGTAACACAAATGAATGTCGTTAAAAAATTAAGACCTCTCAAAACATTTGCACTCCGTAAAATTTTGTAGCGCCAACAACTTGCAATGAACCAGTCTGTTTGTTCCTTCGTAATATTTATTTTACTGATTTTTACCGTGTTTGCTTTTTCTCCGATTTCAAAATACAATTTACTTAATCCACTTAGAACAGCTGCTGTTTTCCATCCGGTCATACAGAATTGATCGATACATTCCGAAGGAACTCGCGAAATTCTTGATATGATCCGTGGAGCCGGCGCCGCCTATGTTTACACAAGTATTTCTCTTGGGCATTTAGTTTCTTTTCGCATGAATGTGGGAACGGATATATCTGGAAAAATGTCAACAATCCGGTCGCGGTGAAGATGCTAATTGACTCTCTGCAAGCGTTACCAGACTCCGGTGTGCACTTACTATGGATACTTCGTCTTGTGATTACTTTAAATGTTTGGATTAAACATTGAAGAAAATCAAAAGAATACTCACTATGTTTTCAAAAGTTGAGGTTCAAATCACGAACTCGGCTTTGTCATATAATATTAATCAGAATAGGTAATCAAATTGAAATTTATTTGTTATTATTACACAAAACAGAATACAGTCAAAACATTATTTGGTTTAAAGATATCGCCGCATTTCCTTGAATTCAATAACACAAAGATAATCGTATCGTAGCAAAATCTGTATGTTCTTTTCTTCGTACTTTTTAGACATTTTTCTTCATAATATTTAGCCTTAGATGTTTTTCGATTTCGATTTTCATCTCTTAATAAGTCATTTAAAATTCTAGGATTTATAAACAAAATGATGTTCAATGGTAGGGGCACCCGACGAGACGGTTAATGATGAGGTTTGCCGCAACTGCATAGGAACGCAGCTAAATCTGAACGGTTAAACAGAATCCGGCGCATACATTTACATTATTATGTCCTCTCTATTCCTGGATTTATTTCTTAGCCCTCGTGAAAGTATGTTGTCTAACTCTGAATTAAGTTAAAAATATTAATGAATGGACTCTTCCCAAAAGTGGTTTTTAGCCGATTGTGTTGACAACTACAGGTTCCAAAAATTGACAATATTATTTTAGAGTATAAAATGAATAGTTCTTTAAACTTGTTACAATTTCTAAAGTCACTTTTAAGAATATTATAAAAATTTGATTGTTCTTTCTAAAAAAGTGTTGATAATTTCAGCTAAAACAGCTTACAAGTTTAACCTCTGAATATTTATTGAAATGAATGGCAAGAGTGATATGTTCTATTTGGCTATTTCATATTATACCTACTAGAATTTCATAAAACAGCCATCCTCCCGCGTAAATCGACGTTCGTCTTGCCCTCACAAACCGATATCTCATCTCATGGTTAACGATATCAAAATTTAAATTCTACGTTATGACCTACTTCTATCAAGCTAAAGTACTTAATCTATTAAAGCTTTAAATACAAAAGAATAAATGAAAGTTTCGCGCATCAAAAGCGAACGTAGCATGTTGACTATTAAAAGCCTTGAACTAAATATTTTATGCTTATCTCAGTTTAGTTACACGAATCCGACCGCTTCTATTTTATTTATCTAATATTCTTTTAGCTTTTGTTCTTTGAATTATAGTGAGATAATCCATAGTTTTGAAAATTTAGCTTGATCAAAACCAAAAACTCCAAATTGGTTTTATAGATGATTTTTTATAAAGTATGATATGAAAAAAAAATTATTATTAATTATTTATTTTTTTCATGAAATACATCTTTTGGTCTTTAGTTTGTTTCATAAGGATCGTTTTTACCATGATTTTACACCATTAAACTAACCTAACTGGAAAACAGTAGGACCAACTTCAGCATCTTGAGTCAATAGTTGGCAAGAACGACGTAACCGCCTTACTATCTAATGATGATAGGTAAGATAATAAACAAAGTGATCAAAATTAATAGTGGAAAAGAAAAAAAATGCCTTTGTATTATAAACATTCCAATTATTCACGATCGGTTATCTGACTTTAGCCCTTAGCATGTACAGTAAAGATACGTAAAAACCTGAAGTACAAAAAACTTATAAAATCAACTTATATTTTTAAAACCCGTATTTTAAAAAAACATACTTAAAAGAATTTTATACGAGAATAACTCAAACAAAACGATATGAAGCCGATCGTTGAGGCGTTGTTAAATCATTAATCTCAATGTGACATCAAGATCGTACGAGATGGTAGATTAGATCGGAATTTATTCACTGAGGGCATGATCTTGTAACTATTATGCATACCTACGACTAGCGATATACATATCTCTCTCTGGGCGAGAATCGAAGGCGTCATACTGTAATTTGCGAGGTGATTGCAGTTTTATTCGTATTTTTCATTTACTCTCGGAAGATTATTTTATATTGTGTATACCTACTATACGAAGCATTATTATTACAATAATACTACATACCTATTTCTGTTTTCTATTTGTTATTAAACATGTAATAACGATACTTACTAAATGCTGAGAAAGTTCAAATCAATAAGAAGAAAGAACACATCCAATTACGAAGTGTAAAGGTACCCACTATCTTTGTCTCTATGACTTTAGAATTCCATAAACTATACAGTGTACTCGTACAGTAAGTACTTGTACATAAGTACATTGCACATGGACAAACTAAGAAACCATTTAGCTTCTATAAGGTGATTAATTACGGTACCTATATCGGTAAATGCTACCGCTATTACAAGGGACTGTGAATTGGCAGTTTCCGTGTTTAACTAAACAACAAGATAAGCAATTAGCTAGATTAAAATCTTGAATACATTATACATTAGGTTTGTTTAATAGCTTGGTAACTGTTCAGTTAAAATATTGAATAATCAGTAATTATAATGGATTTCTGTCGTTTTTTCCCAATTAAAGTCAGCTCCTAAATTGTCAAAAATTACTTAGATTAAAGTAAAAGATTGAAAATGTATGTAATCGTTTCATTTCAAAAGCTTTTATTTAACTTGCATTTTCCGCGTTCCGAGTGAGCGGATTACTTAGGCACTACACAAAATAAATTAAAAGGAAAGAAATTAATAAAACAAGCCTCTTACTTCAGAGACACTTGTGAAAAAGTGTATTTGCTTATTTCAAAAATTTTCGGTGTCAAAAATTTTATTTATTGAGCCACAATTTTCTGACACTTTATTCGAAACAATGATCAGTTTTGTCAAAGAAAACATCCTGTTATTTACTTATCATACAGATGTGATTCACGACCACTTTCCATGTTAATTTGGGTATAACTGCAATAAAATACAGACTAAAGTATGCCCTGTCTCCTTTCATCATTTCATCAAAAAAATGTTTCTGTCGTTTCGTCCAACATCCATCAAAACGTCATGTAAACACACATCGCGTAATATCCACACGGATGGATGAGCAGAACCTCGCTGACGTATAACCATTCGTTACGTTCTACCACCACAGCTACCACAGAATTACTGTAAGAAACAGAAGTAAATCTATACTAGTGTTATGAAGAGGTAATGTCGTGATGTTTATGACGGTGTCAGGGGTTAATTTACTGAACTGATTTCGAAATTGATTTTATTAATAGAAAGTTAGTTAGGTCAACAAAGAAGTACTATAACAAATAAAACTTGAGAGGTGTAAAGGGACACCCGGATGGAACAAAGTTCCTTTCGATTAAAAGATATCTTATAATTCTTTTTTTCCAATATTTTTTTGTACGCGCGATAAGAAACGTGTTTTAAAAGATTTTGATCACAGCGCCATCTAGCGATAACCATCTAAAACAAATAAGGAACGTGTTTTAAAAGATTTTGATCACAGCGACATCTAGCGATAATCATCTAAAACAAAAAAGTGTCGTGACAACTTTTCGTAAGATTTTTTTCCGTCTAGCCCCCTTTCACAACGCGCGATAAGGAACTTCGTTCCAAAAAAATTTTTACTTCATATGTCACACAGACGTTATTACATCGGTCAGCTAGTCAAATATGAAAACTACCCTAAACTTTTGACACAAACTTTTGCACTATAGTCAATGAATTTGTCTACTAATATCGTATCGCCTATTTTTGCACTCCACATCTTTTGAATCATCTGAAGCGTTTAATACTCCATGTGCTCACGTTTGGGTGCTGAAAGTTTCTCCAGTACAATTTGTTTAAAGATTAACTTTTGTAAAGTAATAAATATTGTGATGCTACTGTAAACTTTCACTGTCTTGTCTCCTGAGGTCAAGTTTACGTGACTTCTGTACATGTGGGTCACATCACCACCTCGTTCGTTCATTAGTTACGCTGACAGCTAGATAGGCGATGAGATTCCTATTTACCTTTCATCGTTCACCGAAAATGCGTTTTGTGGCCTACTTCTAAATTTAAATGTTTTAAGATATACGATTATTGTGGTTAAAATTATGGCTTCTGTAACCGGATGGCTTTATGTTATTCTAAATTGTTATGGCTTCGTTTTGTTTATTTGTTTTGCCTAGTTTTACTTTTAAAGATTATTTCAGTTCCTATTGTTAACAAGTTTGTTTAGGCTGATTTAAAAAATTATTAGTGGGGTGAATGAATAGGGGGGTGAGCTAATAAAAAAAAAAAAAAAAAACTAATTCAAAACAGAGTTTTTTACGAATGCATACTAACTTAAAATAATATAATATGTTTGTATTATATAAAGATTACATAATTAATTAATATTTCTCATAGTTATTCCCACAGAATCGTCAAGAAGCACCATTTTGTACATTAATAAATTTCAATCAACACTGTTATCGATTTCAATCGCACAATTAATCAATTACAATTTGTATACTCTCTCTCAATATTGACAGGAAGCATCACCAAGTGAAACAAACATCATATTTTTCACTAAGTTTAATAGCAGACACGCTCTCGGCTGACGTATGTAAAATACTTTTAATTTTTAATCTTCAATCAAGTTGCATTTTAATACATTCTTTAGACGTTTTTTTTATTGCATTGGTGGGTAAACGAGCAAATCGCCCCCCTTATGGGCATCTGAAATCTACTTAAGTGGGCTTCGGCCTGACCGGGCATACACTACCTCGCCCGGTCGGAGATCTCCCTTTGGTCTAATATGACTTACACCCACACTCTTAAAGGAAGCGATGCCCATAGATTTCCGTATTGCCAAGAGACAGCGTAGCAGTTACCTCTAAAAGTAGGTATAAAGAATAACTAATAGCGTTTTATAACATTTCTAAAACATACCGTTTACGTTACACGAACTGTAAATATCAGGTAATAAATAAAGTTATGACTAAAATATAATACGCAGTGGAAGTTACGTTTGGTAGGATTAAATAAATTCTTCATTAAAATATTGTTCGAACCTAATACCAATATTAAGGTACAATCGATGTCGACGATTTATATTCCAATGATAATTATATTGCAAAAGTTTAACTACTGTTTGATCCTTAAATAAAGATAAAACGTAACTGCCGGTTAATCTGTGTTTATGTTCATTATTTATATTATTTCCGCTCAAAAACACTGTAACGAGTAGCTTTCTTTTGACACATTTTAATATTAACGAGACAAACTTGATGAAATGAAAATTTCTTGGATCGTCTTCTAAATATTAATTGAACATATAAACAAAGATTCTGTATCAATGCAATTATCATAACATTTTTATTAAAGGATTATTCCATACTACATTATCTTAATACTAATTAGCCTTTTCGTATATAGTCAGAAGAAATCCTGTATGTTGCAATAAGTGTGATTCAATTTATTTTTAAGAGTTGATGAGTTTGTTTGTTTGAACACGCTAATCTCAGCCATTTTTTACCTTTTGTGAAGCAGATAAAGTTGCGCGGGGCACCTAGTCTAAGAGAAAACAAATCCTATGAATTTCGGATGTAATTTTCCCTTTTAGACTTCTATTGAATTACATTTATTTAATTATAAAAACGCAGCTATGGCTATTGGTGAAATATACATAGATATTTATTATAGTTTTAAAATCCTTGCTAGCTCAGAATTCTTTCTCTATTTATGTGTCTGCTTCTTACATTAGCCCAACTGATTAGAGTATGTTATGATTCACATATATTTTATTTATTTAGATAGACGACATGTAATCTAATAATTTGGCTGGCATTGCGACTAACACAAGATCACTCATTGAACTTGAAATATATTTTTCGAACTCGCCGTATTATGATTTAGAGTTAGTGTCTTGCCAAGTATTTATGTAACATTGTACATGGTATTTGGTTACAAACAATATTTATGTAAACATGTAGAGTTTAGTACATTATTTTCATCGATCTCAAACAGTTTTTGTATTGTAGGTACCTACTATATCTTTTAAAAACCTTAAACTTCTCCACTTCTCTTCTTTAAACGAGGTTTAAGAAAAGTCCTGTATGGGTAGGTGATAGATAATGGCCCCTCTTTGCCCTGTCATTGCAGAGGTCCATGAGCGACGGTAACCGTTTGCCATCAGGTGGGCCGTAGGCTCGTGTATTTATTAAGAAATTAAAAAAAACTAGTCTGTTTAATAAAATATTTTTTCGTGAAACATATTACTATAGAAAAACTATTACTTCAATCAAAGTCAATCATTCTTCTAAAAATCAATACAGTTTAGCCATTAGCCTCTTCCGCAAATTTACTATAATCTACTATATTCTATTACAATAATCCATAGTATTTTTATTAATCAATGATTTTGTTTTTTAATCATAACTGTATTTTCTAATAATACATTAACAACTATCAATCAAAACCAGATCACACAGGAAAAGGAAGATTCCACATACCTAATTTTTAAAAGAACATCGTAAATCAATTACTCAGTCAATAAAAATGCAACCCAAAAACTACAAATACCAGACGAGAGTAAATAACATCAACAAGGAAACATGAGTAGATCTATAAAATATATCACACATGCCAAACATTATCATAAAACCGATCGTAAATATGGTACAGGAAAATAAGAGAGCTTGCAAACATTTTACGAGTCAACAACCACTGTGAAATGCGCTAAAAATACTCCTGTACGTTCATTTTTTTCTTCGAAATTACGTGCCGTAGTATTACAAGAGCTGACTGCATTCTACGGCATGCCGTTTATGGGATATGGGCTGCACTTGTCGCGAGCTCAACCGTTGACACATCCGTCTCTTTAACCTGATTCGTGTTTTATAGATAAATAATTAAAGTAAAACTCTTCTTATGGAAGCTTGTTTTATTGAAGCAACTTCAGGGAACTGATGGATGAATCATTTTTGGTTGTTTTAATGAGCATTGATATTGTCACATTGGGATTGTTTGTTATGTATCAAAAAATTCTTTGGTGTGTGACAGCCTGGAAGGAGGAGCATAAGAAATGGAGCAAAAGGGAATAATAATGTTATGAATTTCTTTAAACACTCGCGGTTATCTACATCACTTACACTATTACTAAACGGTTTCTTACCACGATTATTTTTAACTGAGCGGTCCCGATATTTCGGCACTGTTTCAAGCGCCATGATCACGGGAAGATTGAGGAACTGCGGATAGGTCATTTAAGAGCAGATAAATCTGTCTACCCTCTTTCTCGTTCGTTTGCCGTTTGTTCATTTGTTAAAAATAATCGTGGTAAGAACCCGTTTAGTAATAGTGTAAATAATGTTATGATTAATGGAACGTGGAAAAATCCCAGAAGACAAGTTGATGTCAACGAATCTAACCTAACTTTTCTCTTGAAATCGGTGAGCAATGTATGATATAAGTACATAATTTACTCAATAGGTAAATATACCTGTAGTTATAATTTTATTTTGGGTGCAGACTAGTTCTTCCACTACTTGTATTCATTTTCGTTTTATTAGCAATAAAGTTATTTCGTATTATAAGTAATAAATTCGTATAGTCTTTCTCAACAAATAAAACAAAAATCAACATAATTACGAAGACTATAAACAGTGAATTTAGTGGCGCTGAGATCAAAGAGACAAGGTTATATTAACTTAATAATGTTGGAAAATTTAAATCCATTCTTAAACGCATTCATTAACGAAGTCGAGTTATGTGAATGTAGCTATATAAGGATTTAATCATTTTGAGACGAGTCAATAAAAGTGCCCTGTTTATAGAATTATTTATGGAATGGCGTGGCCATTTTGCAAATGAAATTTATGTGTTGATTGTACAGATTATTGACAAACGATGCAATAATATTACGTGATATAGCTATAAATACGTAATTTAATTGGTTGTTGTTGAAATCTCTGAATCGTAAATGTTTTGAACTTCTGCACTAATCTCAATCTGATTATTTTTTATTTTTTTTTAACGCCCTTATTTCTCTGAGATGAGGGCTTCGATATAAAAAATAATAACTATAAAACCCATCGTAGAATATATATGTAGGTATGTATAGTAAAGGTGTTGGATAGTTTAAATCCTCTATTTTTTTTTTCACTTTTCTACATTTACGGAATGTATTATGAACGCCCTTTCAATCACATATCAATACGAACCAGAAACCTGAATAGGTACATTTAAAAAAATCAGTCGAGCAAATCAGCCTGAACGAGCGAAGGTCCCTATTACAGAACCGACTCTGATCACACGAAATCTAGATGTCGATCTACGCAGCTGAATCCAAATCAAACGATCGAACTATAATCAGTGACATTGATACACCGGCAAGTGCATTCGTAAGTCGAACGATTTGAGAATAATTCTTCACGACCGGTATGACCAATTAAGTATTATGTGTCACAAAAAGAGGATGTGGTCCAGTAATATGGGTATGTGTTCCGATGCGTATGAAGAAGCATTTCCGTACTGATTTAGATTGAAGTGTTATTGGAATTGAAGTCTTATTTCAAAAGTAATATGATCATGAGTAATCAGATCATGATTAAACTCTCTTTTCGTAGCCTTAATTATTAAAATAGTTCGAAGAAATGTGAAATCTACAACCCGCACCACGAAATAATGATATAACGAAAAATAAAAAACTTTTTAAGTTAAACGGTTTTATGTTAAATAGACATTGCAATGTTTAAGATAAATGTACTAAAAACCAAAAAATAATAAAATAGATACAATCGTGGGAATTATAAAACCGTTGGGTACGTCAATTTTCTACAATACAAACGGGGTGAGCTAAATAAAACCGTTTAAAAAAAATACTATTCTTTATCCTTCTGCCTGAGTCCACTACTGCATAGTAATGAGTTGATGATTATGAGCAGTACTATCGATCTCACATCTCATAATGGGCAAATATGTACTCATTTGATGAATGAAAAAAATAGACCGCGTGGTACGTGATCTCGTTTATCTACTACAAGAAAAATAATGCGTAAGTAGTATACTTCATATAGTGAAATGCAAATTGTACGCATGAGTAGGTACCATTAACATACCGCATTTTTTGCCTATCGCAAATTTATAACAAAATAATACCTACAACTCATATTTTTTTCAATAAATTAAATAAACATGAAGTACTTCAACTTGTTTTGAGAATCTCTACAATCTAATCATTATCTTTAGCTACCCTTCTCAGAATTACAAAGGGCATGATCAACGCAAAATCTCAACTTGCCAAAACTAAAGTTCTCAGAAGCTGTGTAAACAAGAGCTTATCAGGTGGATCAGAAACGGTAGCCACTAGCCGTGCGTGGAAGTGTAACTGTACACCTATGGTGCTATAATATGCGTTTTGTTTATGTTTCATAGTCCACTGTTATTTACGAGCACGGGTCTAAGCGATGAGCGAAGATATTTCTCTGAAATGGATACTTATAAATGTCATGGGATGTAGTTATATATCTTTTGAAAAATAAATTTGTAGAAGAATAAGTGGGTGCTGAGATTAATATTAATGTATATTTGTTGACTGTCTCATTATAACAATAAACTAAGAAGAAGAAGTGTAAAAAAAACATTTAATTTTTTTTGCTCAAGCTGTCGAGACATAAGGGTGTACAATTAGGCCACTTAAGACTCTGAAGCATCTACCACTTATTTATCTATTAGGGCTTTTTTCAGCTTATTGACTTACACACCATCATCAATTAATGCCCTTTGCTTCATTACATGATTTACCAAACTTCATAAATAAGTGTATTAACACATACACACTAAATTTCTTTAAACACTCGCGGTTATCTACATCACTTACACACTATTACTAAACGGGTTCCACGATTATTTTTAATTGAGAGGTCCCGATATTTCAGCACTGTTTCAAGCGCCATGATCACGGGAAGACTGAGGAACTGCGGGTAGGTCATTTAAGAGCAGACAAATCTGTCTACCCTCTTTCTCGTTCGTTTGCCGAACGTTTGTCGTTAGTGTGGTATGTCGAAATGTGAGTTCGAGTTCCAGTGGTACCGGCACCGGTACCGGGTGAAATATCGGAACCTCTCAATTAAAAATAATCGTGGTAAGAACCCGTTTAGTAATAGTGTAAGTGATATACACACTAAACTAAGCAGAGTTCAAATGAATTTATTTATTTCTAATTCCTAAGGTCTCGATGCTATAACTTGGAACACAGTACTCCAGTCCCCGTCCGTTCGGGTTCACCGAGCTACGATTTCCCGGAACCCAACTACGCACTCACCTGCTGGGATAGCCACGTGATAAATAAGACTTACGATTAATTACTTCCTACTAACACACTACACTAAATCAAAACCAATATTAAAACTGTCGTAGTTTAATCACAATTCCTTAAGGCGTTTTTTCTCGATATTAAAAACTTGTAGCTGTTAACATTGCAGCGCCTTTATCGAGTGCACTTGCGGTTCATTTCAATAAAGAAATGAGTCAGTCTATTCAGATTTAGATGGTGAGTTCAGAGAAACTAGATCGAGAATAAACTTGCAGTGAAATTAAAGAGCTGATAGTGAAAGGTAATATAAAAAGTGAGAATAATAATACTGTATAAAAATAAATTCGGGTGCATTATTTTCAGCACACCAATTAGTCTGTGTTTCATAGCTTGAAAACTTGGAATGTAGAATACTATTAGTGAATGAGTGAAGTAGTAAATTTAAAGTTATAAACACATTTTACTGTATTAATTTATATCTCTACTAGCTTTTGCCCGCGACTTCGTTCGCGTGGACTTCAGGTTCGTCCCGTCTAGATTATTATCAAAAAATTGTAGCCTATATGTTATTCTGATGTATAAGCTATATTGTGGTAAAGTTTCATTCAAATCCATTCAGTAGTTTTTACGTGAAAGAGTAACAAACATCCATACATCCATACTTACAAACTTTCGCCTTTATAATAGTATTATGATTTCTATCATTGGCTGAATTCAAATCAGAGATTCCTTATAACACTATTTTCAAATTTTCTCAATCTTATTATAGTAGTATTATCTGAGTGCATTGGTCTGTTTACAAAGTAACCAATTTGACCGAATTCCAGATATTGTGAGTAATCTGTTAACCTTGTTGTTAACAGTTTTGCCTACGTTCCATTTCTAGTTCTTGTTATATTTACCTCGAACACTCGAACGTAGGCCTATAACAATCCATAACCTATTCTAAACGAGTTATACTAACCCAAATGATTGCATTTACAATAAAACCATCAGTATAATGTTAGTATGTGCTAATTTTACAGGTTTTTTCGCAATTCTTAACTGACTCATCTTCTCCAGTTATATAAACGTTGAAACTCATTCATTAAGCGAATTCTTTCTGAACATAATAAATTGTGTGTCCGGTTTATCGCTACAGACACGGTGTCGCAAGATTCTGAATAGGTCCACAGTGCGAATGTGACGCGGATTAACGCGATACACTTCGCTGTTCACAAATCACCATGAAAACTATTGTAAAACACCGACACAATTACAAAAGAGTGTTCCTTAAAATAGTTATTGGCATTTGAATATGTAAACGGTCGTATGCCTTATGGGGGATTCGCTATCATTCCGCATATTGCATTATGATAATGTGCCATTTTCAGTGTGCGCATCGTGCACGCCATAGCACGCGCCCTCTGCGGCGCCAGTTTTCCATAAACAACTAAAAAGATTTAAGTACGCCAAAACTCCGTCAATCAATTTTCACCTCTATCGCCGCCCTACGAAGGGCGTTTCCTTACTATATTTGATTTGAAGAAGGTGCACGCACAAGTAGCAGGCATTACTCACGCTATTTGCAATAAAGTCTAAAGTGCATTGCCATAATATGAAAATATTTGGATTATAGTCACGGAATCTCTCTATTACGAGATGCAGGAATGTAGTTTATTTAACTAATATTACCACATTTTATTGCATTATAGGTGCCGAATGTGACAGTGTATAAAACGAACGTAATCCATTACTGAGATGTTTATCAAGTATATTTGGAATTGAGTCACGCGTGTGGGAGGTGAGTGGTGTTTTTATGGTAATGTTATGGCGGCAATAGAAACTTCTCCAACTGAAGCGAAATCGAACAAACAATGAATGTTTCCAAACATACTATTGTAAATTTTAATGATCTTCTGTAAGTTTCTACGATTGCGCATTGTTTATCAGATTAAGCCAGTATAGTTCAATAAAATAGTTATTTTTCAGCAGTCGATGAGACTATTGACAGTTAAATAGAAACATGAGAACTAAGTTTATGGATACTTCTATTTTTATATTCTCTGCTAAACTATTCATTTTATTGAATGTATTTTTTCTTATAATGCGTAAATGGAAAGTGGGACCTAAAGTAAATATTAGATTTACATCGTAATATTACGACAAAAAATCCATGCATTGCTGAAGTGATTTACATCACTTAAAAGAAGATTTAATTAATTTGCTTAATTATTTCAGTAATTCTTCATAGGCATTTTTAGTTACTTTGTGATTCCTTTAAAACTGTGATACATTGTACTAAGCAGTCATCTTTGTTGCCTAAACAATAACAACCTATAAATAAATTTTAGAATTCCCAAACATCCGAATGAGCACATAAAATATAGGATTGATTATAACAACATTACAATTTACAACGTAAGTGATAAACAGAGAAACGTGCAAGAGCATATTTCAGTATGTTCATAATATTGCTATTTACCTATGTACTACGTTCAATTTATACGAAGTTCACTTAACGTGTTACTAATAGTCATCATTTTTTTTTTTGAGTTGGAGGAAATCACCGTATACCCACCTGCGGCGGTATGTGGGAGTTGAACCGCACTAAAACCTCCAACCATTCACACTCAGCATCCGTACTCCGGCTGAGGCTAGAACCCAGCACGGGATTTTGAGGGACGGCACGCCCTCAGCACTCATTCCCGTCGCGCCGCCCCCAAATAGTCATCATAGTCATTATTTCTAAATGATCCACCTTGAACTTGATGGACGAAACATTTAAAAGCTCCTATAACTACTCTTTAAAAAAAACCTTAGTTAGAATATTTTGAGTTCACAATTTGCTTTGATATTTTCTATCGTTCTTGAGAATTACTTTATCGAACATAAAATGTTTCTTAGAATCAGTTATAAGGAATAGATAAAGCTTCGTTCATTACATATATTACCTACGTATTATACTTACATGTCAAGTCCATAAATCTCCTGTTTCATTGACGCTTTGTATGAGCACACTTGAATGGGTCTTGTTAAGACCACGTGGGAGGATTTGACGTCCTGTGGGAATGTTTTGGGAAGAAGTAACGACCATAGACTCTTTGTTTAGCTTATTTTAAAGACTGATTAATCATCCCCATTAATTATGCTCGGTAAGTTCTTCCTTGAATATTAATAGTTATGGAATGTATATGAATTTGTGATCAAAATTATGAAATTTAATGGGCTAGTAAATTTTGTGTTATAGTTTAGTTTAAAACGTAATATTATGTACTTTGTTGGAATTTTAATAAAGCTTAAAGTTAGGATGTCTGATTTCCATAAGTGTCCTTTTAAGTTGAGGTGTTGACCAATGTGCTATCACATTTATAATCATCGCATCATCATAACGGCCCCTCTTTGCCCTGGCATTGCAGAGGTTCATGAGCGACGGTGACCGCTTGCCATCGGGTGGGCCGTAGGCTCGTTAATCTATCTTGCAATAAAAAAAAATGTGCCTTCAACAATCATATTTGGTTACAAAGTAATAAATATTTGTAACTTCTGACTCAGGATCGTAATATCTATACCAACTGGTGTTTTACTAGGTTACTTCGCATTAGTGTTTTATCTTTGTTTCTCATCTTCATAACAATCTGATAAAAACAAATTTATAACAGTTTTAAGTCCAATTATAAAATTGAAAATATATTTATTTTAGAATGAAAGTAGGCAAATCTAATAACACATTAATATTAAGATAATATGCAATTCAGGATACATAATATGAAAGATCATAAATAAAATTTAAATTAAAGAAACTATTATTACAATACAATAATGTGAAGTGATTAATTAAACTATTTAAAGATTATCAATATTCATATTTAAACTGCAGCTTTAAGAAGCTATTTAACCTTTACACAGAATTCCAGAGTATCTGTTTTAAATTAATGTTTAATAAAAACACATTAACATTATCCAACATCTGTAAAATATGAAATTAATTGTTATTATCTCGCAACAATAAGATCCTGTTTACAACAACGTTTAGCAAAAACAATTCCTTGCGTTTGGAAACCGAGACAGGTCTAATAAGGAAAAGAAAATAGCGTATAATTTATTTATAAATTATCACGGAAACATACAAGTTTCGCTACTTAAATCGCACCTATTTGGCGGTAAGTGGTTCTTTATTGGACAGTGAAAGGCGTCGATGTCGTCGATGCACTGGTTACCACGGTTGTGACACCTTGTAACATTGGTGACATTAGTGCGTGGATATAGTGATACGCGGAACATTAAATAGACCACACCTATGTACTTGTCTGGCTTTACATATACTAATAATTATATTGATTGTGACCTTTGTTGATTTTATCCTTTGCGAGGCTGCACACTCGAAGATACTGGATATGTCTGTCGAATTGTCTTGTCTAATCGAGTATTATAAAAATACTAGTCAAGCTATTTTTATATTCTCATCATCAGCCTATAGTCATTCACTGCTTGAAATGGCCTGCCCAAAAATGCTTCTTCTGTTTCTTCGAGTTATTTACCCTTCATTTATATATGTACCTTAGAGAGATTTGATCCTCAAATCATTTTTTCGTGTTTCCGTGGAGGGGGCGTTTTAAAATGCCACCCTGTGTAATTGGGTTTATCTTCCGAGGGACAATATATATATAGGCTATATTGTTTCTCAAATTGTCACATATCTCCTCTGAAGGAGTCGGTCTGACCAAAACCACTCTGGTCTTACAAGCCATTATAAGGTTTGCGTAGAGGCCATATTTTGTAAGTAACTTTTTTACCTAGAAAATAGTAATAATAAAATAATTTAAGACCTTCTCCAATCTCAGAATTTATACTAGTCTTTTTAAACCGATATTTTCCAATGGTATTGTTTGAAAATGCTCACTAATTTATATAGTTTATGGTTTAGCGATCGGAGTCCCTCCCAGTCCTCATACTATGAACACAACGTTTTATTCTTAATCTTAATCTATTCTATATAGACAAAAAGTAAATATTATAATGTTAATTGTACACATTATCTTTATCTAATTTAAAATAATCACATCTCAAGTACCTACGCTTTCTCTGCTAAGCAATTCAAAAACCCCTAACACTTAATGCAATCCATATCTTATCAAGTTGTTTGTAATATTCATTAGTTAAGATACGTGTATTCTAATATACCTGATATTGGCAAGAAACATATTACGTTATTGTAACTCAAAACCAACGCCTTACTTGAATATCCACTTTCGATATCGGTTACAAAAGTGCAACAGTATTTTATGTTTATAAATTAAATCTCTACTGAATTTTCAATTCGATTAAATATTAAATACTTGACTTCTTATTAACTGCAAGTTCATTTAAAATTCCACAGTCAGAACTAAGCGACTTTATTTACTTATTCATACATTATTTTTATTTAATGATCACATCATACTACTAGCAAATAAACAGATACACTAAAGAAATAAAGTAATTATAATAATATCTGGCTGGACTCCCCACCGTTCTTGTAGGTATTTAATTTACCTATTTTACGACTGAGCCTATAAAATATTATCTATAATTACGTAATCACTGCCATTTACAAGTTTATTTTGAACAACTTTAATATAAACTTAAATTAACTTTAATATTTATCTGCCGATTATTTACTCATATTATAACTTAAACAGTTTTCAGATAGCTTATTCGTTTTACCCGGAGAGTATAAATAATATAGTAAATCAAAAAACTAGTTTAATATTTTATAAGTAAATTGATTGAAACTCCATTTAAATCTATTATTATTTTACTTTTCCTTGATTTGAATTTTCTTGAACATTCGCATATTCGATGTCAATCACGATAAAACGTGTATACGTTTATCACCCACATATTATTAAGTAGAAATAAAACCAGATGTTATAAAGTAAAATATTTATTAACTTATAAATAGTATACATACTCAACTCGGACAAAACATTATTCAATTGACAACATTTCAATTTCAGTCTCTTTTTTTTCTTAATTCTGTATTTTACATTCATCTTCATTTAATTGTTTGCCAATTTGTGCGCTCCATTCATTATACCATATTTAAGGTAAGAGACTACAAGAATAACATAAAAAGATTAATGAAGTTGCTACTAGAATTCAGGGTAGAAAGAGTTATACTTTTTTAATTCCCTTGTAGTGACACGAGCAAAGGGGCCTGATCGTAAGCGGTCACTGTCGCTCATCGACCTCTGCAAATTGATTTTTTGTTTCCAAAAGTACTTTTAAAATTCGGCAGAGCATTAAGGCCCTTCTTCATCAACTATTTTTTTATGCTCTTAAATCTGAGCAAAAATATATATTACAAAATATCTCATCCAACAATCAACATATTAATACATACACAAGTTTTTACAAGCCTCGCCAAAACTCGCATAACATAAAACATTGGAACGATTATAAAAATTAAGGAAGTTGTTTTAAAACATGAAAAGAAATATACGAAAGTATCGCTGAAAACTCCACTCCTTCCAAGTAGCATCAAACTATTATTTTTGTGTGTTTCTTTTGCAAAACACTTTTTAATTGTTTGTACTTTACCCTGTTTGCTTTACCCCAAGTAAACAACTCCCTGATTCGCCGAATATTTCAATCATGCATAATCGCTTAAAATATTACTATCTATAGGTGGGATATTTTTAATTATAACAACAATGATTTCTCACTTTAAATCTTTAGGTACTGCGACATTAATTCACTATTCTACTAAATAACGCTTTTTCTAAGATTCAAAAATTTATGGACATCTACACATACTTGTATCAAAAATAGAACATGATAAATTAATTCTTAAAGGGGCGATCTAATACTTTTAATTATTGCTCGTAATTAACTACAAATTTTTTCACAACTATTAAGGAGAACAATATCTAGGATATGAAATAAATATACAACTTATCTTCAATACATTTCTAAGAAAGTAGGTATAGGCTATTTACAAATATACAAAATCTTCAGTATTAACAAATAATTTGATCCCTCTTCGAAACATTCAAGCCATTGCGCAAGCCTCAATTGATACTCCCTGAGCCTTAAAGCCATCAGTCGACAAATCTCTCCGACACAACATCGGCAGAGATAACAAAAGGGTTTCTGTTTCTGTACAGAAATAAAACAAAGCTCCCGTCACGGAGCGAACAAGATCCCATAGAGGTCAGACCGACGCATCATATGCTCAGAGATGGCCGTTTCTTCCTCACGCTTTTGTTGCTCAGTCCGAGGATCGTGCCGATCACCTGCGTAGATATGTTGTATTAGACTCGATTCGATTGTATGTACTGTTCAAGTAGTTTCTGTTTAATCAATTACAATCAAAGATTTAATCGATTCAAGTTTCGATTTCGTAACTATTAAGCCATGTGAAGACCGATTTAAATGCACCGGATTTTTGATTCAGTTAACACGGTAATGGGCAAAAGGAAATACGATGCAGTTTGAATTCAATTTAGGTCAGGACATAGCCTGTCAGACTTTAATCGAAATACGACAATAACATCGAATTGTAGGCAAAATATTACATTATTGTATCTATTCTTTTTAAGCCACAAAGTATAAACCAGTAATAATAAATAATGAATAACTTACGAGACCGCAGATACCTCGTTAGCAAAGCTTACCTTGGAGACGGAGTAGGCAGCGAGCTTGCGTCTCGGCGTGGGCAGTAAGAGAGCGAGTGCGCGCGCCTCCCGAAGCAGCGCGTGGAAGGCGAGCGCCGCGCCTGCACACGACTCCGCCGCAGATACCTCGTTAGTAAAGCTTACCTTGGAGACGGAGTAGGCAGCGAGCTTGCGTCTCGGCGCGGGCAGTAAGAGAGCGAGTGCGCGCGCCTCCCGAAGCAGCGCGTGGAAGGCGAGCGCCGCGCCTGCACACGACTCCGCCGCAGATACCTCGTTAGTAAAGCTTACCTTGGAGACGGAGTAGGCAGCGAGCTTGCGTCTCGGCGTGGGCAGTAAGAGAGCGAGTGCGCGCGCCTCCCGAAGCAGCGCGTGGAAGGCGAGCGCCGCGCCTGCACACGACTCCGCCGCAGATACCTCGTTAGTAAAGCTTACCTTGGAGACGGAGTAGGCAGCGAGCTTGCGTCTCGGCGCGGGCAGTAAGAGAGCGAGTGCGCGCGCCTCCCGAAGCAGCGCGTGGAAGGCGAGCGCCGCGCCTGCACACGACTCCGCCGCAGATACCTCGTTAGTAAAGCTTACCTTGGAGACGGAGTAGGCAGCGAGCTTGCGTCTCGGCGTGGGCAGTAAGAGAGCGAGTGCGCGCGCCTCCCGAAGCAGCGCGTGGAAGGCGAGCGCCGCGCCTGCACACGACTCCGCCGCAGATACCTCGTTAGTAAAGCTTACCTTGGAGACGGAGTAGGCAGCGAGCTTGCGTCTCGGCGTGGGCAGTAAGAGAGCGAGTGCGCGCGCCTCCCGAAGCAGCGCGTGGAAGGCGAGCGCCGCGCCTGCACACGACTCCGCCGCAGATACCTCGTTAGTAAAGCTTACCTTGGAGACGGAGTAGGCAGCGAGCTTGCGTCTCGGCGTGGGCAGTAAGAGAGCGAGTGCGCGCGCCTCCCGAAGCAGCGCGTGGAAGGCGAGCGCCGCGCCTGCACACGACTCCGCCGCAGATACCTCGTTAGTAAAGCTTACCTTGGAGACGGAGTAGGCAGCGAGCTTGCGTCTCGGCGCGGGCAGTAAGAGAGCGAGTGCGCGCGCCTCCCGAAGCAGCGCGTGGAAGGCGAGCGCCGCGCCTGCACACGACTCCGCCGCAGATACCTCGTTAGTAAAGCTTACCTTGGAGACGGAGTAGGCAGCGAGCTTGCGTCTCGGCGTGGGCAGTAAGAGAGCGAGTGCGCGCGCCTCCCGAAGCAGCGCGTGGAAGGCGAGCGCCGCGCCTGCACACGACTCCGCCGCAGATACCTCGTTAGTAAAGCTTACCTTGGAGACGGAGTAGGCAGCGAGCTTGCGTCTCGGCGTGGGCAGTAAGAGAGCGAGTGCGCGCGCCTCCCGAAGCAGCGCGTGGAAGGCGAGCGCCGCGCCTGCACACGACTCCGCCGCAGATACCTCGTTAGTAAAGCTTACCTTCGAGACGGAGTAGGCAGCGAGCTTGCGTCTCGGCGTGGGCAGTAAGAGAGCGAGTGCGCGCGCCTCCCGAAGCAGCGCGTGGAAGGCGAGCGCCGCGCCTGCACACGACTCCGCCGCAGATACCTCGTAGAACTGACAACCGAACCGCAGAGACAACTCTTGACCCTCTTCTGCTCTGACAACTCTAAACAAAAAGGAAATACGTGTCAATAATGAATCCATGAATGTTTAAAAAATTAATAAATGTGTGATTTCATTTAACCAACCTAGCATGTTCCAGATCTCTTTTATTTCCTAGTAACGTGACAGCTGTACAGCCTGGTAGCCTGGTTCTTTCCAACAAAGCCAGCAGTTCTGCAGCAGCCAGGAATGATCTTCGATCGCACACAGAATATACTACAGCAAACGCGTCGCCCCACCGCAAGTGTTCCGCCAAACAACCGCGTTTCTAGATGCGAAATAAATTGTTTGTTTAAAATAAATTCCAGTTGTAAAATACTCGTTTAAAATTTATATTATGGTAGTTATACTTACTGCGCAACCACACGTATCCAAAACTTCAACCTCGGAGGTAGCACCGTCGAAAGCAATCCGATGTTGATACAGAAAATCTGTAACAATTTTTACGTTTGGTTTGGTTACAAAAATTAAATCGCAATTTCCATGTTCCAATTTTCGTACGCTATCAATCTAGCAATCGTTAAAGAATTAGAGATATAAAACGATAAAGAATTTGGGTCATTTCAGCGAATATAGTTTGGGACAAAGGTCAACGGCCCGATGTGTGAGGCGCCGATGCTTCAAGCCTTGGCACTATGAGCTCTGCAGTTGCCAATATCGCAAATAAACCGCCCATTGGCACTCAGAGTTTGGCATCTGATATCGCTCTCTGTAAGGGTTTGTCTTCATGTCCATGCATCCAGATTGACAAGCAAATTACACTAATTATGCATTAATTAGTGCGTGACTGTTTGACTTGCCACCTGCTGGTAAGTGATTACTGTTGTTTATTAGTAGTAGTAATTTTAAGGTATATTAAGTCGCAAGATCTATTGCTAAAATTGTTTTCCTTTATGTATCTTTAATGTACGGCCTTTGTTTATACCTAACTATACCTAAAGATAACCATAGTACAACATGTTTTTCTTATTGTTCAAAGACTCGATAACAAGGCGTATTTTAAATATCGTGCCAAAAGGTTAGGTACTTCCTCTAAACTACAAAAATGTAATGACAAAGTGTTCACGGAAATCGAATTGGCATCACGGTGGTCTTCACTAAATTTCATACAAATCATTTATTTACATAATATTGTGATTGTGGCACAAATGGCTTGAATTTTAATTAATTGATGAATATTTATAACTTTTAATCCCTACTTTAAATTTTTATAAGTAAATGTATTTACATTTCACATTCGCCAATATTTAATGTGATAAAACAAATGAATAACAGATAAAATGCATAGATAAAACAAAAGGAAAGTACCTCCATATCACGCAACAAGACTCAAGCGAGTTAACGTTAAAAAGATAAGAACAAAGGCGACAACACTGATAAACACAATGTCAATAAATTTATACAAAATGAAATACACTTACCGCCTGTCGAACTGTATTCCCCGATGTACCGTTTCGTTAAATAACGTACGACGACAGCTGCAACAATAACAAAAAACATTGTACATCACAGCCATAACATAGAAAGTGTATAAATAAACTTTACATTTTATCTTATACGATAAAATACGCCGGATCAATTGGATATACAGAGAAAGCCGCAATTAGCGAGCAATCAGTAGAGGTGTTACAAAAGTTGTATCCCCCAATGAATTTATAACTACAAGCCTCAATTATAGGGAAAGCAGACAAAGGGCTAACAGCACAAACAGTACTCGTAGTTACAAAACTCCAATTATACACTAAAATTTCTGTGTATAATAAAATTTATTGTCAATTAAACTTTTTTAAGTTACGTATTATTTACTGTATAAACTTTGGAGACGTAAATTAATTTATTTGTTTAAATTTGGAATTAAACAGAAATTAAAAGAATTATCATTAAAATCTTTGAAGATTTAATTTCCAAATACACTATAAAACTTCTTCTTAGTAGAAAGCTACTACAATAATACTACAATAACTCGAGACATAAAGATAATCGGGTAGTAGCAATTAAACGTTCCGTTCCTCGTCACAAAAGCGAATGCTGCCGTAGGTACTGTCTTGCTTCGTGTCAACTGTTATCAACGAACTGGCGTAATGAAATTTGATAAAGCGTAATACAAGAACCGACTCAGTAGGTTAAGGCACGTTACTATTAATAATAGGATCATTCAATTAACAAGTTACGAAACACGTTTCGAAAATTCGAATGACTTACAGAAGCACACGGCTACGGCAATCAAATTTTATTCTAATTTAAACCATAAACTCTATGGGAACTCGCTTATATAACTTTCTACTTTTATGATATAAAAAAACGCATATAAATATTCAGCGGAATGCTATTCGCGTGGTAGTACTATGAAAATTTCTAAGGTTTACTTCCATACAAAACGAACAACTTAAAAACGATCGGAAAGCCATTTCCAATGCATATGAGATGCATCTCATCAAACTTGCGATTTTATTGAATTTCACCCAATAGCTGCTGCAAAGACACGCTTTTACGTTCAACAATAAATGTTTATCTTCAATAAAACATAATTTATAAGCCTACATTAAATGAATGTTGTATTTGTATTGGTAAGATGAATAAATGAGATGGTACGATATTCATTAAGTTGCGGTTAAGGTCAGGGGTATCGTGAATGATGCTCTCTTAGCCAGTGATCAGTATAACCGCCTCAAGACAATCGATGTGTGTTAATTGAAATTTCACGGTTATCTATTGAGGCTGTCGAACTTTCCTTTTGTGTATACATAGCCTGGTTGCCGACTGCATGTTGATCCTTACAAAAGAATAAATATGAATTTGCATATGAGATTCATTGAATCGTTACACGCCCAGGTGTTGTGTGAGTTCTGAATTCATTTATTAACCGTCTCGTTTTCTAAATTGTTTTTGTACGACGCGACAAGCTATTCAATTTCACCTATTTAATTGACATTGAAATAGTTTATGCCCACGACCACCCACGAGACATTTTTTCAGAAATAACAAGACATAAATATAACGTAACTGTAGCAGCTAGAAGTAACCCGCATTTGGCACCATTCGGATATGATTCTCCCTTGACATTGTTGTTGCAGGATGGATAGCATCACTGAAATACTATACTATGAGGCCATGAGGCACATAAAATAATTTACTCTGAACTTGAACTTTCCGAATACACTGGATTATGAACAATATGAAGACCTAGGTACTGTTCATTTCGAGTCTTTAAATAAAAGTATTTAATATCCAGTCTTTGTATTTAGATATTATAGTCCATTATTTTACAATAGACTAAAACATTTCATACAAATACCATAATGGCGATTCGTGATTCTATTGAATGAACTAAAAGCAACTTAGCTGTATGAATCACACTGAGTGCTTTAAGATCTTGATCTAAAATTATTATCAAGCATAATAGGACAAACATGCAGCCTGAATGGAACGCACTAATTAAACTAACGAGTACTTTCACTAGTACTTCAGTGGTAGCAGTTCAAGGTAATCCACAAGAACATAACTCTCTCGAGACGATATAATGCGTTCAGCTAATATATCTGGGTTAAACGATGAAGTGACGAAAGGGAATGAAGTATTGATTCTACAGACGAAATTACACTATAAATTTCAACGATTCTACATTAGTCTGGATAGAAATATGAATAGCGATTTGTTTGTAAATTGTACAATGTATGAAACATTACATATTCAACTTGATCACGTGTCAAGGTGAGCGTTATTTTTAAGTAACACCTAACTATGTTATGCGGTAACCGAATCCAATAGATTTCACTTACTTTACTTTTTCTAATTACACACAATTATTTGTAGCAATTAAGTGTGGTTTCTTTTAGTTAATCATCAATATCAATATGTTACAAACTTCTATATGCTTTCGACTAAAAATATCAGTAACTAAAATGAATTAAAACTTTGACTAACATTTTAAATAAAACAGTAGTTAATTAGTCAACTACAGAAACGTTCGCTGTAAAAATTGTAGTTGCATTTATCGAACAAACTGGAACTGCACCGGTAACGAAGACCATAACGGTACCCCAGGAAATTTAACCGATGTCGCCGCTCAGAATACGGTAGCAAAAGCTAAATGTTAATTAAGAGCATCGACTGGGGTGATCGGAGACACGACTACGTATCCTCCACGGTGGATGTACGCCATTCTCAATAATTGGAATCCGACATTACTTGCCATTTAATCTCCTTTTAATATTAAACCTCATTTAAGTACTTCATCACGATGTAATCTCATCCGGTAAAATGAGCTCTCTAATATAAAGACACATGTTTTTAGAAATTAAAGGTATTTAATGAGGTATAACGGTGTACTGATTGCATGAAATTGTTCCTTTGTACTATAAATTATTGTTAGGTCCCTTGAGACAAATAAATTACACTGTGAATAATGGGGGTATTCGAGCGCTTTCTCTTAATTATTGATCGCTATGTGGCATACTCATTAGAATTTCCTCCGGCCATTGAAACATCTCTATGTTCTTTATGCGACCTAAATTTTTGTAAACTTCTTTGACCTGCTCATTATTTTAATTATATAACGAGATACGAAGACCCCATGATCGGAGTGCCACTTTCCTATTGTATCGATTAACATAAAGCAGTTATACTAACAAAGAAGGTGGTCAGGTCAGATCTACTGACTAAGATCTAAATTCCACTATGTCTGCGTCAAGTTGTGTATAATGCATACAAAAGAGAGTGATCGGAAGCCGACGTTAACTGATTCGATCGTCAGCATCTGTTTACATTTAATCGTAATGGACTTTATTTTTTCTCGGCCAAAAATAATCATCTATTTTAACAGTTTTTATTTAGGGGCTGAGTTATGTCGAATATTTGTGTATCGTGAGTAGCAAGTGAGTAAGCGAGTAGAGGCGGGTGTCCCGGCAGACGTCTGACCAGATGAGTCACGCAGCTGAGGCACGCGGTCCAACAGCGCACGCGCGAACTATAAATACTCCAGTTGACATTTACTCGCTCTCGATCCCCCAAAGCAATGAGCTTCATCTCGATCTAGATGCATCTGCCGCTAGATATCATATTCTGGACAAATTGTCGCATAATTCGATACATTAGTTCTCGGTATTCATGTTGTAACTCTGTCATTCTATATTTTATTGCAATGTGTTAGTTTCGCAACCAATTGACACAGTGCAGAAAATTATTGTGTAAAATTATAAACGTGTTATAAAGACTTCATTTTCATATATTACTTATTATTCTAATTGAATTTAATTAATGTTACATAATTTAAGGTATTTCTTGGTTTTGACGTTATGAGAACATTTTTCACCTTTAAAGGTATATTGTTGATTCTGAAAACATTTTTAAGGAATGTACTGAAGTATAAAAATGAGTAAAAAATACAACCCCTAATTCAGTACATAAATCTACTTAAATTATAGTGATTACAATAAACAACATCGTAAATTCAAGTCGTATGCAGTCAGGTCTTCAAATAGCAATGTCTGATTCAAAAGTGCGACTCTCATCAATCTCTTTTCGCGTAGGTGATACTGTGCGCTGGGTATTAAAATGGACTCACACACATTCTCAAATAGTTCCCATTTTAGACCTAACGTATGTCTGTTTTATATAATACTCAAGTTACAAAAAGATTATTATTCCCATTTTCATTCTACTTTTACCAAAAGGGTAATCAAAAGCTCGGTTTTTTACTTTAAAATACATGTGGAAAAGTTCCTTAACCTGTTTGTGGCAGTTTGTGTTTTATAAATAAATTTCAACCTTCATCGAGAAAAACCTGCATTTTGGAATACGTCTACGTCTAAAAATTAAAAGCTTTGAAAATGTGTTCACTCTACGTACTATATATGCACTTAACAGTAGGCAGGTTGATACAGTGCACTTAAGAATAGTTAGTTACCTCTTTCATTCATGAGTTTATTTATTGCATCATAAAAGAGGTTGTTCCTCCGAGCAACTATTTATTTTCTTAATTATAAATATATGAAAATATTCATTAAGAGTATAAGCCGAGTAGATTCAGCCCGAGGCCAAGGAGTCTCAAGTTAACTACATAATCACATAATCAAGATGCGGTCAGCTGTGATTGATTGTTTGTCTTACAATAATTGTGTAATGAGATGCATATAAGATAATTTACTTGGTTGTTCAGCTTCTAACTTTGAAAGGATGATTTTGCAATGATATTAGATTTACATGATGTATATTTATCATTTAAACTTAGGGTTTAATATTTGGAAAGTTAAAAATAAGAAAAGCTAATAACATAATCAAATTTTTGTTAACATTTAAATTTCAACTTTAATTATTGCTTGAAGCAATGTAATTACTTTGAGTGTTGGATAATATTATTTATTAGTATTATATTTATAACTGTAATCACACTGCAATCCTATCAAATCCGATTTATCCATTTTAAAATATTCAAATAACTTTTATTACTCATTAATAAACATAACTTCTAAGTATAATATACTTGTAAAACATTATACTTGTTAAAAATACTGGATACTATAAATATTTGACAACATTGACGCCCACGGTGACGATTAGATTAAGGACGCTTGGACTGCTCATGATTATGTAGATTTTAAATCTAGATAAATGTCGAACAAGTGATTCCGGTTGCATTGCACATTACGCAAGTAAATTTTAAATACACAATAAAATTAATCAAACTTTCAACAAAACTAGGAAGCTCAAATTTAGTCTCTTGGATTTATTAAATAAAAAGCAAATTTATTCTACCAAATTACTCGGTGTTTAACACTTGGAAAGACTTAAATTTTCCCAACAAGAGAAAAATTTAAACATAATTAGCATTCTGAATCTGATACCTACCTACCTACTAAAGTTTTCCTTAAATTACGGACACCAGAGATGTAAATATCTTATGTCAAAGACTTTAACTACGTTAAAGGAAATCTAACTTGGAAGTACTGCGTCTGTGTAACAGTATACCTAATTCAAAATTACCTTAAATATAAGTTAGTAACTGAGAAGTATATTCCTATGCACTATTTATATTAAGTCCCTAATGTTCAAATATAGTGACAGCATGTCCATTAAAACTCAGCTCCTATACATGGTCATGTAGGCAGACATTTAATACATAGATAAACACAATAAAAGTTCAATAAACTTTCATCCGCCTTACCCAACAATCGCTTTCATCAATAAATCTACAATCAATCCATTCAACAATGTTATTATAATCGTAATAATATGTAATAGTTACATTAATAAATTTCCGAAAAAGACACTCGAATGTCTAACACCATAAATCAATTTCACTTGCAAAGCTTTCGCTGAGTTATTGTCTACACATTCTCTATTGAGTCTGAGGCTATTTGTTAATCAAATGGTAGCATTTCACGGTTTCCTAACTAATATTAATTGGCGATTAGCGATATCTGTTATGTAAAATGACTCATAAACGTATATAATAAATGATTTATTGTGCTGTAGTTATAGAAGTTTGGCAGTTACATTAATATGTTTTGACGTTTGTTATATAACATTCATTAGGTGTGTAATTTTGCAAATTATATTTCATCGTGTTGCTTAATTTATGTTAAATCTATGGTGACGAAAAATACATTAATATTTGTGATATGCAAAAACTACGAGAATCAATTTGGTTATACAGATTGGAGAGTTATTTTTTGTTGGTTTTAGTGTAAATAAAGAAATTAGTTTTATTTTTTGTTTCATTTACGTTTGAAAGTTAATATTGCTTATAAGGTATTGTATAACGATGCAAAAACGTTGACGAATCAGGAATAAAAACGTAAGATGTAGCATTAAATAAAATTGCGCCTTTATATCTCCAGTTTATTTCAAGGAACACGTTTCGTTCCTTATATAAAATTGTACAAAACAAGAATAAAAAAGGCTTTTTTATCTGATCTTGTAATTCCGTTTCACAGACTAAGACCTCTGCGAGTCATGAACGTGTAATTGGCATAATCTTCGCATTTTCTACAGCTGCAACGTCTCACACTCAGGTACAGGCAATGACTAAAATAAACTACGTGAATTTATTATTTTACACGTAAAGTAAATAACTCTGAGTTGTATATGTAGGTATAAAATATTTGATTTTACATTAAACAGTCGCAGATTTGGCGGTATTTTGTCGAATCATCGCGAATCTAATACAATTATAGATTTAAATATACAATGAGGTTAGTAAGAAAAAACCAATCGAATCAAAATAGAACCTAACTTCGGAAAAATCATGTACAAATGCAAATAATAAAATGGGATTAAAGAGTTATTTCAAAATCAAAATAAATAATTGAATTAGACTCACTTAACAGTTCTTTGTTACTGAACTTAATACATAAACAATAGTATAATATTATATTGAGTTGTTTTGTATTCAAGACAAATAACCGTTCCAAAATAGTTTGAATACCATTATAAATTCAATTGTAGAAAGCGGCTCAGCCCTAACTTCGCCAATGTGTAAATACAAGGTAGGCTACGAACTTTCAATCGAGTTATCGTCTTGTCTATAGTAATTAATTGGCAATGAAAAGAATTTACGATTGTATTAATTGATTCTGTTTCCTGTGTGGCGAAATACGTGAAGACGTAACAAATTATTGTAAATGATATCATATTTTTATTCGCCAATTTCATCGTAATAATATTCTTCTTAAATAAAAGAAAATAAAAAAGCGAAAAATAGATAATAATATAACGTGTTATAGTACAGTATATTCAACAATACGAGTCCTATAACTGCAAATTGGCTTTCGGTTTGAAATATAATTTTGTTTCATTATTATGAAGCTACATCCACAATCGAAGTATAATAATTGAACTTGTTAGAGAGATGTACACTGGCCTTTTTTAGTATTCTGCAGGTTATAATGTTTTGAGTTCGTATGCGACTGTACGTCTACCAAAATATCGGAACAACTGTGAAATTTAAAATGTCTTTGTTACTCGTTTATTTACAACACAAATTAAAAACCTGTCGGCGTTAATAAACATGGAGGAACATGAGTCAATGAACTTATTTACACTTTGATTCGCTATTTTTTATATAAAATATATACATATTATGTAATAGAGTAATCTATCAATTTGTCTGACTAAGTTCCCAACACACTGTTTTTAATGAGATACTAGTGGGCCCCCGCAACTTCGTCTGCGTCTGGCCAAACTGTAAATCTAATCCATTCTCGAATCTCCACGAACACACACAAAAAATTTCATAAAAATCGGTCCAGTCGTTTAGGAGGAGTTCAGTCACATACACAAGAAATATATATATATTAAGATGATACTCATGACTAACTCACAAGTTTTTTTTTTTTTATTTGGTCCACATAACCGAGATAAACTATTAAATACATCATTACTTATTGTCTAGTACATAGTTAATAATAATTATGAGTTTATCCCTGCTTGATGTAGACACAGCTACCACAGTAAAATATAAAATACAAAAAAAGGTTAATCTAAAAGCAAGACAAAATTCATAGGTAAATGAGTAAAGTTAAGATTGAGTAATTAGTTTCCTCAATAAAGTTCATATGCATGTGATAATAGTAAACCTATTTAACAAATTACCACAAATTAAACAGCTTTAGGTAAAGCAACTAAACCCAATATTACCATGTATGCTTCCTTAAATGTAATTTTATTTATTTACATTCTTAATTTATTACATACACAAGAAAATTAGGGATCATTCAGCGTGTGTTTCTGGAAATACGAAACTAATTTATGACTAAGAAAAACACCGATTTTTAAGTCACTTCATTTTCATTTCAGCCAGTCAGCCGAATCTACAAAAATAAGATTGACTCAAGTGGCTTTCTAGGAAACCAGTAATTGTATCAACAAAATCAAACGATGCTGTGTTTTTATTACCAATTCAAATAGACTAAGCTTTTATTTCGACATTTTAGTTCAACATTATATTGTTTCGAATTGCCCGTAATTGTTTGTAAACAACACAACTTTAATATTGATTAACCTATGTCAAAATATATCATAGGACTAGTCGTCCTGCCTGACTGCCTCTATAGTTTTCTTAATATTTACTTTAACTTGTAAATAAATTTGTAATATACCGTTCTGGAATATACTCCCCTCTTAGATGTTTCCTGATCACACATCAAAGGAGCTCTATGGCAGCAGCAATGTCTCCTGATATTGCAGGAGTCCATGAGCAAAGTTAACTTATCATCAAGATCGTAAGCTTATATCTGTCTACGGAGCAATAAAAATCTATAAAACCCCTTAATATTTATATAATTGTCATTCATGAATGTGTGTGATGTCTGCTCCCGAACGAAGATTTTTTGTATTTAGGTATAGGGTTGTGTTAAAAAATCACCAACTTAAATTATGTTATAACATTCTTGAGCACTATATTTATAGACCGAACGAAACCGTCACATATTCATTCATACGACACTTGACTTTTCTTTTTATGTGTAGAGATAAAAAGCATTCTTAAACGTGTGTATTATATTGAGTAAACATTCCTTTTGTATTGCAATTTCGAAATTAATTACTCAATTTGTATCGAAGCATTTTTATAGTCATATAAGGTAATGTTATATTCATTTTACAGTACGCTCAGGTGATTTGAGAAATCAAACATATTTCGTAATCTGCTTTTACACTAGTATTATATGTATTTGTATTTAATTCCTATACTACTATTATTAATTACTACTTATTATCTAACCAATCAAATTAAATGTCTCTCAAATATTATCCTTTTAAGAGTAAACAATTACATAATAAAATGTAAAAAAACTATTTAATTTTGGGACGTATAAAAACTCATCTAAGCTAACACCTTTGAAGACTTTGAACGTGGAAAGACTGATTAACTTTCTTATTAAAGCTACAGTAAACTAAAAGAAAACTGATTAAAACAGAAGACATTGGACATCCCGATAACATTATAATTATGTTGTGATTCAGCAAATGACCTCTGTTACGACATCAAATCAGCGTGAACACTGCGCTTGTAATATCCCGGTAGCGTCATGAGAACGCGGATACTAATGACAAATTCCCTCTTCCAGGGAAACCAATTTCAGGTGACCTCTAGTAATTAGTACATAACAAGTAGTCACAGACCAAAGAATACTGGGTGATAGAGAAAATTCTATTAGCTGTTTTATAAATTTGGATTTTTGTCATGTCGCTTCCCACACTAAAGAACTACTCCTTTATGAAACGTCTGATGTCATGTTTTTGAAGAGTTATCGCAGTTTTCACCTTCTCAAGAATTTATACATCGCTGATATTCTCTAAGTTATTTAAATCTGTATTTTTTTGCCTTGTAGAAAGACGGCCCACCCGAGTGTAAACATTGCCCATGGATCTCTGTATTGTCAGGAGACACTGCGTGACTTACCTTTAAGGACTTTCTTTAAGCCTCAATTGAATAAACTACACTTTGCAACTTATCTGTCTCTATACAATAACGTTTATTTTCTTAACATAATATTTAATCATCAGATGAATCATAAGCCCATCTATTAAAGCAACAATAAATCAACAGGTACAACGTATGCTGCAAAATAAAAATAAAACATATTATATGAACTACATTTTTATCTCTCGGGAGCAGTGAAAGATATGATTTCGAAAACTGTAAAACATATTGTATGATTTCAATACATAAATCAGTAAAAGTATAAAAGGAAGCGTTTAGCGTTCAAGCATAGCCGTTAATTCTACGGTATAATAATTAATTAGTTTCATAACAAAACAACGACACGTCTATCTGTCACGCACTCCCTATAATTGCTGTAAGAACAGCCGATAAAATTAAGTAATTGATAAACAATTAAGTAATACATATCGTATGTAATGTAATATAATTTGACAAGTTACCAAACCTTCGTCAGTGCTACATAAGACTACATGCGTTACACAGTTTCCCCTTATTTTAATTTCCAGTTAGTCTTGCTCATTAACTTTGCCTTTGAAACGTGTCAAGGTGTCACAATTACCAATACACGTTGCTAAGGAATGTCTATGATATACCTATTTATTTTCGTGTCACATGTGCCGGTGACTTGTCTGTTTATCTATGCCAGAAGTGTTGGGGATCAAATTAAATTGTTAATTGTAAAAGTTTACTAAAAGCAAATATTATCATGTTCTTTGATATTGTTATAAAAATAATTTAACTCTATAACTATTAAGAAAACATTTTATGGTAATATTTATTATTGTACCTACGTTTAAAAATAACGTTTAAAAATATTGTATTGTATTTCTATTATTATAAAAAACATAACACTAAAATTAAAATTTGGAAAAGCGCCACAGACGTAATAATTTTATTATTACGTCTGTGGCGCGCAACCGAGCGTCAGAAAAACCAAAAAAGTTTGCTTCATTCAGAGGTTTAAGAAAAACAAAATTTTCAAGATACCGCTTGTTATTTAACAACATAACACATATTATCTTAAACTCGAAAAAACCTTGACAATTTTGTCTACATATTCATGTGCCAACAAACACAATATTAATTTCCGCTGTTTTCATATTACTGAACTCATTTCACACTAACAAACTCTGTTCTTAATTAACACAATTCTGTATAAACGTTTTCAACAACACGACAAAGTAAAACATTTATATTTACTCAATGAAAAGATATTCAAATTTTCCAGCGACAATATTTGCTTGTGACTAATATGAAAAAAATGAACGCAAATTCTTTGTCAATTTTCCTAGTAGCATCTTCGGTTACAATCCTTTTGTTAATACAGTTTTGAAGTCACACATTGTGTCACCGAGGTGGCCAATTCTAGGAACATGCTGAATTCCAACAATGATAACAATTTGCAAAATTTACTATTGTTTAGTCGATAAAAAATAAAAGTACAGTATTTCCGCGTTTTTAATTAAATTTAGATTCTTTTTACACAGCTGTTAATTTCAACGCTTATTACCTTTTACGCAATTCATTAAGGTGAGTAATAATGAGTAAGGTTCATTGTAGGCATACGATACATAATATAAAAAGATGGTATTAGGTTACAGTTTTTTTCTGAATCGTCCACAAAAGCGAGAGCTATACTATCGATTCTATCTATGTATGTGTGTTTAACGTGTAATTTAAGATGATGTAACCTACTTTGTCATGGAGAGTGAAACTTCACACTGAGTACCGTTGCAGACACGGTCATTATCGTTCAGCTACAACTATTGTGATCTATTCACCACTATTTTGTACGTTTAGTGTTCAGTGCTTCTTTCGAGATATATCTAATTCGAATTTAGGAGGAAAACTATGGATATAAAACCATGCTACCAAAAGAAACTACTTTTTTATTGATAGATTAGGTTAAAAGTAAAATTTAGATAGTTTTTGGAACGAAGTTCCTTATCGCGCGTTATCAAAAGGGACTAGACGAAAATTCTTATGAAAAAGTTGTCATTTTGTTTTAGATGATTATCGCTAGTTGACGCTGTGATTAAAATCTTTTAAAACAATTCCTTATTTTGTTTTATATGATTAATGCTAGATGACGCTGTGATCAAAATATTTTATTTAAGTTATAATAAGGAAGATAGAAAGAGACAGACGTTTTAAACTAACTAATTATTATAAGTTAAAAAAATAAAATTTTATTAAAATTCCCTCACTAATTAATCGAAAAGATCTTCGTTCCATCCGGGTGTCCCTTGACACCTCTCAAGTTTTTTTAATTGTTCTAAAGTCATAGAACGAAATTGCACAAGAAAGCTTGTTATTACTTCAACGACCTAATTACCCATCAGCAACTGTTTCTGATAATCAATTCCTGGAGCACACAGTCGTACAAAGATAAAAAACACCGATAATGATTTTACTATTTGATTAAAATAAGATAACACTACATCGACATTATCAGATTTCATCGGTAATAGTTGCCGATTTCTCAGAAATCTGAGTAAAATTCCGTAAAATTACAAATCACGCTATCGTTCTTATTAAGTAATGCTGTAGTGAGTATCTCTACACTATCTAAACAGGTGGAAATAGTTATTTTTTCAATGATAGCATTCTTTTGTTTTTATGTATTAAGTACCTTTACAAAACAACTTGTTTGTTGAAATAAAATAGTAGTCTCATTATAATTATGTTCAACTCCCTACTCGTATATTTAAGACATCATGCCTCAACAAAAATGTAGTATTGTAATAACAGCTTAATCTATAGGTTTTCGAATGCAATATTAACTGAAATTAAGAGTTTTTGTCCTAAAATGATACAACATCAATAGCTAAATTGATTCTCATCATCAAACAGAAAAGGAAATGTCTATTTGTTTTTTTTATTGCCTCGTATGCAGACGATAGAGTTTAGTGAAAACTCAACAAGACTTCCAGTAGCTAATGCAGAGCTGTCTGCATCCGCATCAAACTAGTTTGAAATCGAAATGCCTTCACTGAAATAACAATCTGAAATACGCAATCGAGTTGTTTCCAATAGTTTCTATTTCTGTTCTCGATCCATTCTGGTTACACTTCGCGTAATGTCACCACGTGGGTTTTTAACTGTAACTTGCTAACACAATACCGTAAAAAATATTTTATTGCTTAGTAGAAAAGCTTAAGGACCACTAGATGGTAAGTTATTATCATTTCTTATTTATTTAATTCTTTCATATTTTCTAAATATCCGATCGGCCTGTATCCTGTAAAACAGATTCTATGTCTACTACGTCAATTAAGAACAATTACACAGTAGCCTTGTTTATTCCATTGTTATTATGAAATCTGTTATTCTTCTTCATGTCTTATTTTTTTGATTACCTTGTAGGCAGACGAGCTGACGAACCACCTGATCGTAAACGGTTACCAACGCTTCAAACTTCTGCAATGTCAGGGGATACTGGGACGCTACATTTGAGGACCTTCTTCAAGCCTCGTTTGAAGAAGGACAAGTCATTGCGCTCGTGAAACACCGAAAAGGAGAGCTCATTCCATCTTATACGGTATTAGTGTTATCGTGATTCTTATCACTGCAAATACTTGTTATAATAATACATTGTTTTGTACTAAAATGTTCCGCATACGTCTGTTTTGTGCGTAATGTATTAAAATGCATCCGCATAGCGAAATTGACTTAAAAAACAATATTATTATAGTCATAGAAACACAGGTACCTATAATTAAGTCAAATTAAATAAACCAATAATGCTTTGTCATTATTTAATAGTATAAATGATGATATTCGAATTCTTATTTATCTCTTCCATCGGATAAGAAGTATAAAAGAAATTAGAAGTAATAGAACAGAAAGTGATTGAGCTCTATGTTCACATCAAAAGAATGTTTACCTTCTGATTCAAATAAGCAAAAATCTCCACCTCACCACTGCCAAAAAATCTGTTTGATATGCATGCATTTTGATCAAGTTCATCCAAACTCCGATGATATTTGCAGTAGAAAATTTTATGAATATTAATCGATCGATTTATACGTCTAAGTACCTCACATGAGAGACGCCGGTAATATTAAAATCAATTACAGTATCAAAACACGAAATAGTAATCCAATAAGATTTATTTCATTGCCTTTCAAAGAAAGTAGTTTTTATTACGCATCTAATAGTCCTACACTTTTGATTTAATTAAGCACCGCCACTTTACCAATTAAGGACCAGCCGACGATTTAACATCTGTTTAAATTTAAAAAGCTCCGAAAGCGGTGGGTAATTAAATTAATAATCCTAATTGCGAGCTCGGTGCGTTCACAATATAAATCAAGGAACATTTTCGTCGGGCATTTTAGATAATTGATTTCGATATTCAAGTTCATGAGCCGAATAGAGTTGTTTTATATTTTTACGCTTCGTTAGACAACTTACGTGTGGTATACTTAAAATTAGTGTCTTTTAGCTTAAGTATCATTTTTTTATGTAGATACTTTTCATTTCAAATAAACTTAAAATGTGATCCTTACCAGATTTGCCGCAGCGTGCGCTCCCGAGCACCACAACTCTTATTCGATTAATTGTCATCTTCATTTCCGTTTACACTTCAGACTAATCTCTAATCTTTAGTTCGCAGTTTTCGCTAATTCGAATTTCGAACAATAATGTAGATCGCGTTTGTCGCAAGATCAGCTGTTTAATAAATATGGCGGACGCACGCGCGCACAACGCACCTGCTTGCGAGCGACTGCCGTCAAACGAAATTGGCGCAACGCGCATTCAAGCACGCTTAATAGACTGACTAGCGACAGACATTTCTTATGATCTTGCTTTTTGTTGCATTAAAATTTGCAGTGCATGCGTTCTACAAAAACAATGCCAAGGTGCGTAATTAAATACTCCAGCAAGGCTGAATGTTTCATCATCTAGATCTACACTAGAATACAAGATGATAACTGTAAATATTAAGAGTTAAGCGTAGTCACACGCTTCCCGCAACACGTCGCATTCACCTGTCGAGTATGGTATTCGAATTTAGAAGTATTTATTTGCACCTGTCCTGTTTTTCAGTAGATCCTTCTTGCTGTATTGGGATTATTAAGATTCCCATTCATCCCGCAAATGAATACGGCATTCAAATCATCAGTCAACTGTTTTACAAATAATAATTTAGATATGAATCAGATTACTAAAACCCATGAAATTATTACATCTGGAATCAACATCATGAACAACAGAATGAAGCCAATTTAAAGTGCACCGATTGCGCGTAACTACACGATGTTTTGATCAACATCATAAATAATAAACTGAAATTTGAAAGAACTTATGTGTATGTAATATTTTATTAATAGTGTGTTAAACGAATTGAGTGTCATCGGTACACTAACGCCAGAATATCGTATTGTTACGCGCGATCGGTGCACTTTAAATTGACTTCATTCTGTTGTTCATGATGTTGATTTCAGATGTAATAATTCTATGCTAAAACCACAGTAAAATAGGTAGAACTCTAATCCAACAAGGTTTATTGCAGTAAGGTACGTGTGTAGGTACTTACATTCGATTTATTTCTCATAAATGATTATTTATGCTGAAACTCCGCTAACATTATGTTTTAAGTTACAATTAACTATTTTCTGTCAATTTTAAACGGTCACATTAATAACCAAACCTATTTCTTGGCACAGAGGTATTTCGATGCAAATAGCAAATTGAATTTCCGCAAATACTCAGAGCACAATTAGGTCAACAACTGTTTACCGCAGTTATCTTCGTTTTATCTTTAATTACTAAATACTTGACACGGTCTAATCCTATTTGTGGATCGCAATTACGAGAACCGTTACGTTTTTGCACATGAAAAAAAAATTGACAGGCGTTTAGTAGAAATTAAGCGACTGACAGCCGGACAGGAAATCACTAATGAAATCATCGATTTATTGATATAAAAAGTTTAGTGTTTGTCGTTGTGCTATCAGCGGGTATTACGGTTATGGGCCCAGACGGTGCGCTTAATCCGAAGTATGTATGCCACTGGTCAATACACGCGAAGACTGCGATATGATATAATGTACACTCGACATGAAAACCCAAGAGCTGCTTTGATTTATCCAGCGAATCGTTGGATATCCTTCAATGTCAAACTGTCCATAAATGACTTCACGATAGATAAAGAAAATGATATTTGAAGCTGAGAGCCAATGCTGCAAGCCATTACTTCTTTATCGTTAGGTAAATTACTAAATTATTTCTCCTAGTAACAGAGAAAAAACATGGTTAATCCCAAATATTTCTGCTGAAGAATATTTTTGTCTTGGCAGTACGTTGACATAAATTCCTATCTACTTATTAATTAAGTAAACTTGTAAAACCATTTTTTCGCAACGAAGCTTTATGACGCACCATAAAAGTTGGCAAATGTTCCACATATTAAAAAACCATTCGCTTTAATTGGCACTTTAATTTATTCTGTTCAAAGAAATTTAAAACCTCCTTGACTTTTGGCCAGAAAGAACCAATACGTTTTGGAGTTCGACCTTTTTTGACGATTAGATGTTTGACTGTCTATTGTTTTATGGGCAAAAAAATTAACGCTACAAGTTTTGTTTGATTTTAATAAGATAGGTGAGGTAACTGACTATTGTGGAAGAATTTTAACAAGCCCTTTGTTGTCCTGATCAGATCATTCCACCTTTGTTTTCTAAAAGAGAATGGAGGTCGTGATTGATACACTTCAAAACAAAAACAATTAGATCAAGTCAAATTATAAACTAAGACTTGGTAGATATAGCACGAAGAGTTGACCTGTTTTTTAAAGAAAAAAATATTTTTAGATATAAAGTTATCTCTTATATAAATTCGCTAAGTAGGTTAAAGTGAAGCGTTTTCCATCTCAATAAACAAAATACAATAATAGCTTGCTACAAATTAATACCCTTAAACTAAAATGCGCATGTCAGTAAAATAGTAATATACTTGTCCCTCTAAAAAATATCTGAAATATCGACAAAAAATGCAAAATAAATTCGAAAATGCTTTTTGTGCGAACGATGACTGATAAAAGAATCATCAACTTATCGACCTGTCTCATTGAATTAAGTAAGAAATAATTCATTTGATTTAAATTTGAAGTCGTTTTTCTCGTTTCAAGTTACTCTCACGATCATGATGTTCTCATTAAAATTACCAAAAAGAGAATAAGCGTGAATAATTTACGTCGGTTAAAAGTAATTGACTCGTACCCAGAAAGGATTTAAGAGCTAACAAAAACGAGTTGGCGACACGACTTGGAAACGGGATATTGATATTAAGGAGCAGTCTTGCAGACGAGATACAGGGATTTTTTGCTGTAGTGGTAACCTCAGTTTTATTGTGAGGTAATAAGGCATAAATTCGATACTTTGAATAAAATATGGTGGACAGGATGTCTTAAAACCAAACTAAAATGAAAACAAATACGATGGGTAGACGACACCTGCGGAGATTGTAAGACTTCTCTGCGGTCTAACTCAGACCTTTGGTTACATTTAAACAAGGTTTCAAAAGTTGCGATATATTTATCCATTCCTTCTACCCAACTAAATTTTATATACCGATACCTACGACACGCTAAATATTGGCAAAATATTGTTATCAATTGTTTCTAGGTAAATAGTATTTGCTGTTACCGTGTTGCGTTTATCAGTTCCATATTTTTTGTTTAGATCAGCACCGTCGCGTCGCCTGATATGCACTATCGACATGTTTGACCTACTAATCAATTTACGATGAATATCGTGGTAATACCTAAACATTTACCTTTCAAGAAAGAATTTACATTATACTAATATAATATACTAATTTCCAATAATAAAAATAAGTACTGTACTGTACTGTACCAACCCATTACTACCCACTGCTGGGCTCAGGTCTCCTCAGAAGAGGGATTAGGCATAGTCCACCACGCTTGCCCAATGCGGATTGGGGACTTCACATATCTTCAAAGGATTTTTAGAATCCTTTTCCGACATGCAGGTTTCCTCACGATGTTTTCCTTCACCGTTTTTAGCCAGTGGTGTTGTGAAAAATTGTACATAAATCTTTTTCATATTAAGATTTAGAGGTACAAGCCGGCCGATTTTGAACCCGCGACCTCCCGTTCGGAAGGAAGCGCTTCGACCACTTCGCATAAAAATAAGTATCTATAGAAAACTTACTATCTTTCATACACAAGACATTCTGTACCCTGTTATCTTTACAAGGTGAACGTTGTCCTCAATCATCTTACACCATCCAGGATTCGGTAGTCACCCGATCGTAATCTCAAACACAATAAAACTTGAAAACAAAATGAATAATAAAATTCGAAACTAATTTCGTTCGGTCTGGAGCTCATATTACCAAAGAGTTTTTATTACGCTATCCCATTTATTTTGTTTTGTTGTTGGTCTGGTCCCTTTTAATGTTAAAAAATAAGGTATTTAAAGAGATGGACCTAAAATTATATTTTTTGGGATTCCATGGGGACTGCGGGGCCGCTACCTACCTACGTCTTTAAGTACTTTCTTCTAGCCTCGTTTTCAGGGACGGCGCGACGGGAAAGAGTGCCGATGGCGTAACGCGTTGCGTCGTCCCTCATAACCCCGTGCTGGGTTCTGGCCTCAGCCGAGGTTCGGACGCTGAGTGTGAGCGGTTGGAGGTTTTAGTGCGGTTCAATTCCCACATACAGGGGTATTCCCGGTAATTTCCTCCAACTAAAAAAAAAAAGCCTCGTTTTCATTTTTTTTTTATTTATTGCCTTGTTTGGTAATTAACTCACGTGGAGTTACGACTGCATTCTACTGATTAAAAATATTATTTTGTGACTGAAATTCGTAATAGTAAGCATAGATAGGAAATTATATAATATACATGATGTTGAATGTCTTTGGAAATTATAAAACGAAATTATTAATTAACACATAAATTATTAAAGTAACTAAGAACTATTTTCTTCAAGTCGGGAATGCAAGAAGAAGATTAAGCATCCTCAATCTAAAGCTCATAAACCCATAATTCGTATCCAACAAATCTTAAAGTCATTTATTTTCGGCTAAACAGTTGATGGTTCTTTAAATACCTCGAAGCTAAATTTTAAATTACCGTGTTTCTTCATCACGATTGATCCACGTCCAAAATATCTAATTACTACCGCAGCAGATGTCTGCTTCCGAACAAATTTCTACTTAATTATAGAGTAATTACAATCCTCCGTCAAAACGTAGGTACAGTGACAGACTTGGCCCAATTTCTTCTGTCGGATGTTTCGCGGTCAGGTCATCTTAGCATTTATCTTAACCAGAATCATGAACTGAATCTTGCAAATAACCATTCAAGAATGAGTAATGGACTATAATAAAGGTTTTACAGTGTTTGTTTTTATTTTCTCGGGCAGTCCTTTATCGCAATATCCACAAATTGTGCTATATGTTTTGTTGTTAAATCTTTTGACGTAAGGTATAAATCAAGGTAGTGCAATTAATTTAAATATGACTCGAAAGGACTTCGGGCTAAATATTAAAAAAACTGTTGTATTTTAATCTAGCGATGTGGGAGTTTATTTTATGATAAACAACACAACCTGCTTTGTATGCATAATCGTGTACGTCGTTACTATTTAAAGTCTTTAATCTCTCTCATATTCAAGAGCACTACACTTGGCCTAAATGCTCACGCATTAAACGGTAATAAAAAACGACATAGTGAAAAGAAATCTTAATTAAGCATGATCATATTAATGTGCACGCCAACACGTCAAGCAAGACATACCAGTTGCGACACAAGCAAGAAGACATACAAAAGTCTCGTACGTGGATCCAACAAGAGTTAATGTGGTGCTGTCACGCGAATGGTCGTACACCCCGCTAGTTCACACGCTATGCACTCAAATATAAATAAACATGTAATAATATTTAATTGTTAAGTTGAATAGAACAAGACGCTAATGATAATGAATATTTTATGCGTAAATTGTCGAGTTACGTTTATTGTTATTGAAATAAATATCTACACGAAGTTAAGACTAGGGCTGTCCAAAGTACTTGCAAGAATTAGTACGACTGGCTGCTCGTTTTGTTACTTTAGTTCTTTATTGCAGATGTATTTGAAGGCTTAATAACTCAGATACAGCAGATGCATATCTGAGGGCAAATATGATAATCAAAAGTGCTTTGGAAATTTACTCGTATAATTAATATTAAGTCTAAAACACCTTTGATCTAAAAATCCACTTATTTTTTTTATGGCAGAAGTAGGACCTTGAAAAAATAAGAAATCAGATGCTAAAGAATATTCAATTAGATTGAAATCGATTCTAAAATTTTGAAACTATTGCATGATATCGATTTGTGATGAAATTAATAGCAATATTTTGGACCAACAAAATATCTACTCATCGAAAAACTTTCATCAAAACAAGACCTTGAAAAACTATTTAGTCAATCGAGTTATTTGTAAGTGTACAAAAAATAGCACTTCTTATTTAAAACAATGTTTTCATTCATAATCCGACCAAAATAATTAGTTATCTGAGATCAGTGTCTTAATTCAAGAAAAACAAAAAATATTTTAATGTTTCTGAACCTCAAGTATCCTACTAAATTGGCTTTATATATAAACTGCTAAATCACATTTCCCGTTGAATTCTCTCAGCTTAAATGAAGATATTCCCGGTAAACCAGAAACAACATAAATTTAGTTCCTGACAAACTTCTTGTTATCAGTTTCGTTGTATCAATTTCGCTTTAAAAGAGAACCCTTAGCGATTCAACAGCTTCAACATAGTAATTATCGAAGGACTGCTATCAAAACTTATGTTGAGTTACAGCCATATAATTCTTCTGAAAGGTCACTTTTGTATTGTCAATGTGTTTCAACTGACAAATAAATTGTTGACTTTCAATTTCTCGAACAGGAACTGTTGAGTCCGGGTTTTATATTACAAAATTATTGCGTTCATTTATCGAAATTTACATACATAAATATATTTCATGTTATAGGTGTTGATTATATTCTGTGTTGAAATAATACGAATATTGTATATGGAAAGTACATTCTGAGTGTAAAATCGTGGCCCACTTTGTTGTTCATACCTCTTTAAAGTGTGTTGATATCAATACCAATATTGTTACTATTAAAGTCAGCGTGTACGTTGGTATTTACTTATGTTACATAGCGAATAACACCAAAATAGCAAAGGAATGTTAAAAAAAATATAAATTAGTCCAATATGAAGTAACTTGAATAATTCTCGGAAAATCAGTGAAAACGTAAAGGGGTAGGCCCTGCCCTTTACGTACAGAAAAGATTACTTTTATTGAAATACAAAGTATTGTTATATATTTACTAACGAATTCAAAAATAGAATCTATAGGAACTTTTATTTTTTGACGGGAGAAAATCGCCAGACTTCCCCTCGCCCCCCGAGTGGGGTATGTGGGGGTTGAACCGCCGCTCACGCTCGACGTCCGATCCCCGGCCAGGACAGAACCCGGCACGAGGCTGGTACGGATGACAGGACGCGTTCGCGATTGTCACTCACGTATCGCCCCGTCACCCTCGGACGTCGAACCGGCAGTCGTCGGTGAAACGACCACCGGCTTCCTCGGTAGGCGGGCCAAAAGCCTGCCGAGATGGGGCCGCGTGATGAAAGGTCTCCCTCGGCTCAGGCCGAGTCAGGACCAGCCTGGGTCGGGGAGCGCGGTTTACCATTCCCCGGTAGTTGGTACAGAGGGTGCGCGCTGAGGCCTAGCGATCTATAAGTACTTTTTTTTTTTTTTTTCCGTATGTGGGAGTTGAACCGCACTAAAACCTCCAACCGCTCACACTCAGCGTCCGAACCCCGGCTGAGGCCAGAACCCACCGCCCGCCAAGATGGGACCGCGTGTCACCCTCCCGCGGAATACCCCGCTGGGTCAGAACCAGCGTGGGTCGGGGAGCGCGGTCTACCATCCCCCGGTTGCTCTTACGCTAAGGGCGTGCTGAGCGAGACACGACACCTTCTTGGGCCCCCGCTCGCACTCACATGTGTTGGGGGCCCGAAACTCTTAGGGGGCCAGAATCCGGGCGAGATCCCGGTCCCGGCTCCCTGATCTATAAGTACTTAAGTGAACTTTGAGTCATTCATTTTAACTCTAAAGTACCAGTTTTCAGCCATTACTGATTTTCTTTAGTTATTGTTTTTTTTTCAAACATTCTTTTTAGTATGGGAACTAGAACAACAGAGCAGAGCCATATAAACAGTACGTGATGTATTTAAAATTCAAGATATATTTTGAAGATAACTGTTTAGTAATTTGAATTACAAAAAGAACTGTATAATTTTTAAGTTTAGTGCACATCACAAACAAATCATTGTTTAAAAAATTTTTTGAGGTGACGCATTCATTGCATTGTGATTTTCGTAAACACTTTAGAAAAAACTCTTCGAATTCATTTATTTCGTTCCTTTCCGAAAATTATTTTTGGTTCGAACAGATGAGCTAACAACATTGTTATTACATTCCACAATATAATGTAAAAAGTGAACAGGTACTATTTTTTTTCTGAATCCATGATCGTCATACTTAAATTTAACTTCACAGTTTTCTAGCTCTATCTACAAATCATCGGGGCATTATATTATAAAAGCCGTAATATGTGTATGGTCTTACATAAGAACTTCTCTTTTTGTCGTAGATAAGGTTATAGGGTTTGTTTTCCAGTCATTGCTATAGTTCTGATATATTATCATGATGATCGTTATATCCTTTTGTCAATGCCTAGAATACGATTACATTCTCTTTGTCTTAAAAAAAAATATATTGGTATTTGATTTTGCTAATTGTAATTCTGTATTTAAAAAAATGAATTATCTGTTTAAATGTTTCAAACCTACCTTATTAAGAAAGAACATGATAATCAATAGCATATTAAGTTATAATATAAATATGGTTGAGAACTTTCACAATAATCTCAAAATTCTAAATAACTTTTTGTTTTGACACCTAATTCCAGTATTTTTTTACAAAATTCAATACAAATAAAATGTATCATTATTATACTAAATATAATCAAAAATCGTCCATCCATTTCACTGGACGTCTATATTAATATTACGTTGCTCGCGTGCGCGAAACTCCCATAAATACTGGGCGCCGGTTCAGCTTGCTTTATCAGCGGGCACGCCCTCTAGTGGGCTTCAGCGCCAATTAATCATAACTACACAGCACTCTGATCGTACACCGTTACTGTACAAACAAAACAACGGGATATCACACTTTAAACTGACCTGTGCACTTCGTCTATGTAAGAAAAGGTTTTTCTTGGTGGATTTTGTTACCGAGATCAGAAGCATTTTCTTACACTATGAAACCGTAGTGGTATGTAGACAAAATCCAGCACGGGATTGTGCGGGATAACTTGGCGCGTTGCAAGCAGGTAACGTATCGCCCCGTCACCCCTTAATAATATTTATAAAGTCTATCTCCGCGCTATTTTTCAAGTACCTATATCAGCACAGAAATACAGAATAATTTTGCAATGTTTGCCTTTTTTTATTTTTATTTTTTTATTACCATGTAGGCAGACGAGCCAACGGGCCACCTGATCTTAAGTGGTTACCGTTGCTCATGAACCTCTGCTTTGTCAGGGGACACTGAAGGGTCGCTACCTGGAAAGACAGCAAAAGTGGTTGATTGAGCTGTGAGAAGTTTATACGCCTTTTTCGGATCCGTTTTTAGCCTTCAAAATAATATGAAAAACAAAGAGTCTCGTATAATGCTCATATTTTCTACATTAACTCGATAAATCATCATCAATAAAGTTACTAACATAATTCGGTCAAGCAAGTAAATATTATCCGGTTCGCATGGCACAAGCTTGGCCTCGTAAGGTCACTGGGTATAATAGGTTAATCAGTTTTACACAATATTATCATGCTTAACTTTACTTAACCCGGGAAGCACATTGTTTATGTGTATATCTACAGTTTAGGTAAAGAACTTTTATTACTTGTTTTACATAAATCGTAAGATATGGTATCATAACAAACTCTATCCAATATTCTTATTATTTCTTCAATTAAACCTAGCATCTCAAAGTTCGGGACAAAAACTTTTGAAAATTCATTGCCGTAAAAAAGGCATAGTCATAATCGCCCACGTCACAGTTCAATCATTCCATCTGCGTACTTGAATAAATCCTATAATCAATTCTATTAATAGCTAAATGAATTATAGAAATAGATTAGACGAACAAAATTAGTCACGTGTTACAAATAAACACGTTTCTGTCTAAAGCCTCTGAAGCCCACGCAGAGTCTGGCTTGCTCAGCATTATCTTGCTGCGACTGACGCATACTATTTATTACGGTGATGTATTCGATCCATTTTCTAGATTCAAATAAAAAGAAACGCTGGAATGCTAAAACAAATCATACGAAAAAATCCAATGAGATTCTCTGTAAACATCCGTGATTATTTTGCACGCTTAATGCATGGGGAAGGTTTATCTGCGTATCAGAATCTGTGAATAGTTAAAATTAGAATTACAAAACAAAAGAATAACTGTAGAACCATCAAATTACAAACTTGTTTTCTTTCTTTTTTCTTGGACAACAACTAAAATAATACTTTTATAACTGATATACGATAATCTAATCTTAAACCAAATCCAATCTAAGCTAAAAAACAGTCCTTAACCTTGTTCAAAAATGGACAAGTCTCCTGGCCGTAAGTGGATAGATCAAAAAGAAACGAACATCACTCGATCACGCAGTCGAAATTATGATTTAAATCTAGTTTTAGATAAGAATGGAATGCGAGTTCAATATTTACACAGATTCGTTATGAGATGTAATAAAACTGTCGCTATTAAAATCCCATTTGACTGGCATTAAATCAGAGAAGATAATTTTTATTCAACACGCAGGGAATATAACGGGCGCGTGTTCAATATGACGAATTACCGCGTACGATATCAATTAGTCATTCGATTACTTCTCGTTACTCAATACCGTACAGAGAATCACAAAGATATATGCATGGATATAATATTGTTTTGATACGAAGTGTATCACTTAAAAATCTTACCACATAAAGTGTTTTTCCAAAATAAAATAGGGTTTCACGCATTACAGGAAGACGTAAATAAAATGCATGCAAATATTTTTTTGGGAAACAAAACACTCATTAGTTAAAAGTGTAGATTGAAATGAATCACAAAAATTAAATACACATTTAACATAATTGATGTTCTTGAGCTGTATTTTATCAGAAACTATATTCAATGAATTAAAACTTTGTAACAGAGATACATTAACGGTTTCGCTCCCTACGATTGAAAACAATTGAATTTTAAGCAACAAATAAGTATAATTAAAACATAAAGACAATAGCTTTGTATAGTATTAAGTCGATGTGTATAAACAGGCCGACACGTACTCGTGAGAGGCTGACGCCGCACTAACTCATGTAGCGCTATCGAGCTCCGTAAGCTTCTAAGAACGCGATACCAGTTACTGAAATATTTATTAACTGTATCAAGTTCTTAAGGCGTAAATATAGCGCATCCACCAAGACTTGTTTCGATTTAAATCGCGTGCATTTTAATTATTACTTTTGTATTAAAATTATTGCATGTAACGTTGTACCATACTCGATACATCCATAAATAAAAATGGTATTGATATTTATACTCTATGCGTAGGTTTATGACTTCTTCTGGCTGGTATTGAGTTAGCTAGTTATTAATTATTGATATGTCTAGTGCATACTGCATACATAATGTGCAACAGAACGGAACCATTGAATTAATTATGAACACTTAACTGGATAGTTCCTTTTACATTTTAATACATTCATGCTGCGTATTTTATAACGTTATTTTTGAACTATCTTCTGACCACTTGACTAATTGATAGTTGATTTGCTTTAATAATTTTTGTTCGAGTAATAGGGTGATATTTATTTTTTCTTCCCTTCAGTTATTTATTTCACTTTTACCTAAGAGATATTTAACATGTTTTTACTACAGCCAAAAAATAATTCAAAATAAGATCACGTACCTTTGTAGCTTACTTATACACATTAACATTTAAGTAAACTCTAATACAATACCTATTTAATCTGCTTCTTTGAAACGATTTTATCCACTAATCCTTTCATTTTCAGTCTCAATTTTCAACCTAACTAATTATTTAAGAGTTATAACTGTGGTATAGCGTCGAGTAGATGACATGGGTTTCGCAAGCCCATAGAGCTAGACGTAGGGAGGGTATCGCGGACTGTATCAGCACGAGAAATGCAACCAAGAAATTATCTGATCCTTCCCATAACTTACGTTAAAATACTAAAATTGCTTTCGAGAAATCTTTTACTGAGATCTTCACGCTCTCAACGCTTATTATATTCCATTATGATACCAATAATAGATGAATATTATTACCGTTTCCTTCATGCTGAATTTATCTTTTCATCTTAATTATAAGCATTAAACGAGATTCTATTTGAACGTTCATTGCTAATACTTCGATATTTAAAAATAGAAAAGTACTTTTTTACGTTTTATCTAAACACGGCATCTGAAGTCAGATCTACTGTCACAGAAATGATGTTAAGGCTGGTATTAAGATATTTGTATCCTGAGATACGACTAGTCATCGTCTATTATTGCTTATTCGCAGCGATGGACTCACTTGACTTTTGCCATGTCATTTGGAAATAGTATTTCAAAGTTTTACGTCTTGAACGCCCTTTACTCGAAATATTCTGATATTTTGCAGCTTCATTAGTACTAGCCCAAATAATCAATAATTTTCAGATATATTACAATGAATCATGAATGAGTATTGAACTTTTAAACATCCAAACTTTTTATAAAAGCTAATTACAGGCTGCTGAAAAAGTAGTCTCGAACACCTTCAGACTCTTTCTTTCATAATTTAGTTCGGAAACTTTTTGAAAATCAGACTGAGTAGTGTATTTAAGGTAAAAAAAATAAGAATTACAATGGACACTTTTACTTAAAATCTCACAGTAATATCAATTAATAGAGTAATATCTCGTTTTCCAAATGTTTTCCGTACTTACGCCCTAAGGTAATAAATTTTCTGATATTTAAGTAGGATTTCCAATCGGTTAACATTTAGCCGACTCACGAATGCTTTCCACAGGAACACGAGAACTGTTTTACGTGAACGATCCATTGCAATGTTCGTGTAACTGGACCGGCTGATACTTTCGGAAGGGATCGCGAATTAGATTCAAATAAAGATAATATTGAGCCCGGAACACATCCAATGCACAATTTATGTAGTTTAGCAATCGGTGAAGCAGTTTAAATAAATGTTAAAGTTACTTAAATAAGTATTACTTAGGTCTTAGGTAATAACTAAATTTAAAGTCTGGCTCCGATCTGCAGAGTAAGAGGAGTCTGTGGACAAATTTCTTGTTAGGAAGCCCAGATACTGTAAACTGTAAAACTCTTATATTTTTTGTTGCTTTGAATTAAATATTTAATTTAGTTTAATTGTTTCTCCATTACAGTAAACTAAATATGTTTATGTAATTTGTCTTCTATTTTTTTGTGTAAAATTATTATTCTGAAGAGTTATTAATTTAGTTATCATAACAAATGTTTTTCGAAGTTGTCGGATAAAGTTACAAACTCTTGATTTATTTAGTAACTTATAGTTCGGTTATGTTAACGACATCTTCTAACACTATTTCAACTTTAAACCATTTTAATTTATAAATCTTCGTTATAATTTACATGTTATTATGATAAGTAGCAGTTAAATATTAAATAATAAATAACTGAAATCACTTTAGTACGCCAATTGCTAATTGAAATTTATGTTTAATGAAATCTGAAAGTTATAATTTATTGTGTTTTTATTGAAATAAATTAGTGATGTGAGTGTAACATAGCACGATATTATCTACAACGCACCATATATGAATGTTTGTTTGACAAATTGTTTACGGTTTTCGTGTCGGAAACTTAGATTTTACACCTACACAGTAAGAACGTTGTCTCTATATTGCACTTGAATTAATTAAAGTTTTATGTGACGATTTTTTTCCATAAATAAAAAGAACGACTATCACTTTTTTTTAATAATTCAAAAACTCCTTTTAAGATCTTAATAAAAATTGATAACATCGTTTACAACTTTCCCAATCACATCTTTTTCCAAGACATCTTAACCGTCCGGTTAATCAGTTTTGGTACCGACAAAAAAACAGCCAACTCGGGTACCTCCTTTTTTGGAAGTCGGCGAAAAAGTAATTAAGATTGACGGAGGCTAATGTAATAGTTAACTAAACTTGATTTAATTCGAAGATGTCTAATTATACAAATTATGGTAAATGACCTCTGAATAAACAATAGTAGCCGAAGCTGCTACTAATTTTATTCGGACATTACAGGGTATCTCTGATAGAATAGATAATCCTAGACCCTTACATAGTAGAACTATTGAACACTCTAAGTAGAAAATTTAATTGAAATAGTTCAAGTAGTTTTTCCGGGACACCCTGTATAATATAATACCTACATTTAATCCTTCCTAAACTATGCGGATATAAAGGATTTGGTTAAGCTAAAGTTAGTTAAAACACATTTAAATAAAAACTCACAATCGTCATAAACATAAATAAGAATAAGTCAATCGGCATCCTTTATACTCTTTCACATTCTAAAATATATGATTATTATCTTTTTATCTCATAATTAGTTATGACCGAAATAAATTTTATAAAATATCTAATTAGGTGTATTTATAACATCCGCAATATTAAATTTATAAAACTTTCAAATGTCTACTTTCAAGAGGATTCCGCGTATTTACTTGTTTGCATGATGTACAAGATCGAGGCACTTAAACTTATTAATTCAAAATTGAGATTACAGAACTTTCTTCAAAATAGTTTCACTCTACATGTTATATAGTTTATTTTTTCTAATGTATCCAAATTTTGTTATCAATCAGCGCTTATTGTTTGTTTACATATATATACTATTACCGCATTTTATTACTTTTTAATTATTTATTCTGTGTTTTTATGACACCAGTTATCGGTTTATCTTCTATGCTAATGATATGCCGAACTTTTTCGTAGACAAATCGACATGTAAATAAAAACAAGGTATATGCCCCCAGGAGAAGTATGCCTGGTACTCGAACACGAGCCAATGTTTACCTTGTAACACGACTCTGCGCGTAAAATAAACATTTTTTGACCGCCATCATACATTCTGAAGTAGACGTTGTTCAAATACTTTATTTGATCTTTGGAAAATGTGTACAAATACTAGAATGGCTTTATCTTATTTTGAATTCAGTATTTGCGCTTTAAATACACTGTCAACAGTTTGATCTGGAAAATTTTTGATGATAAAATTATCTGCAACGAGCAAAAATTTATTTGGAATGTCTTCAACATTTGTATTTGGAATGTAAATTCAAAGATAACAAATATGTAAATTGTGAATTACTCAAGAGATTCATTTTCAAGTTCAAGTTTATTGTAGTCATTATTTTTTTATTAAAAATAGCAAAATGGCATAGAAACCAAATAAATAGTTGTGTAGTTTAATTATTTTAACGCCCAATATCATTGTACTCTACTTCATAAGAAAGAATATCTAGATCATCGACACACTAACATATGGCCATCTCCAAAGAACATCAAAGTATGCCACAACTCATCCTGAATCCGATTGCATAAACATTCTTCAATCGTGACATACAATTTTCACACGTGCCTTTAATTATTTGGTGGCTGACGTCACATTACTCAAGGATTCTTCGAAAGTGGCCAATTATAAGTGAGCAATTGATGTAAAGCCAACCGAGCTTCCTCGCGGCCATCTTAACCTTTATTGGTTCTCGTGTTAACAACGTATCATTGCTTAAAAGCACGGTGTGAAATACCTATTATATCATAAAGGTTCAGCTGTTAATTATAAAATTCTTCGCTACGTTGCTGGAACTGGGTTGATGCCGTCAGCTCGTACGGGAGTGTATTGAAGCTGATGATGAATTAATTGTTTAAAATAATAGATGACTCTCAGAAGATATGAGATTTTTCCCAAATATATATTTTTTATACTAGAGCATTTATAGTGAAGAATAGTGTCTATACAAAACTTCTTTTGTATATTTAAATAATTTCCCGTCTAAGTTAAAACCGTAAACTTCGAACTTTTAAATTAATAAAGCTACAAATACACAACAATAAATAAAATCAAAACAAACCTTCTTCATAAAAACAATTAATACAAGATCAAGATGAATGATATAACATGTTTTATCCTCCATACAGCACCTCCCAACCATTCATCATGGGTACATAAGCCCGTTCAGATCTGAGGAATAGCCCTAACTTGACAGCTCGCTATTACAATAATGCCTAGGTTACATACCGCTTCAATACCAGTCATTAATAAGCCCTTAAAGAGAAGATGAAGGGAAGAGGCGATATATTTTATTGAGTAACCGAATTTTTTGTGGATTTCATTTACTTGCTTTTTAAGAGTTTCGGGTCCCCAACGCATGTAAGTGCGAGCGGGAAGCAAGAAGCACGCCCTTAGCGTTAGAGCAACCGGGGCATGGTAGACCGCGCTCCCCGACCCACGCTCGTTCTGACCCAGCGGGGTATTACGTGAGAGGGTTACACGCGGTCCCATCTTGGAGGGCTTCGGAGAGCCCGCCGACCGAGAGAGCCGGTGGCCGTATCGCCGGCGGCTGCCGGTTCGGCGTCCGGAGGGGGCGGCGCGACGGGAAAGAGTGCCTTGGGCGTAACGCATCGCGCCGTCCCTCATAAGCCCGTGCTGGGTTCTGGCCTCAGCCGGGTTCGGACGCTGAGTGTGAGCGGTTGGAGGTTTTAGTGCGGTTCAACTCCCACATACCCGGTGATTTCCTCCAACTAAAAAAAAATTTAAATAAGTTAAAAACATGTGACCTACTTTTTGATCTAAGATGAAAGTCTCTTTCGAGTATGCCGATTTTTACAAAGCGTTTTGCTAACTTTTATAATACTTCAGTTTAGTTAGAACTTCGATGATCGACATAATCCTCTTCAATAGTCTAAAAGTTTGATATTTGACTACTTAGTACTATTATTTTCTTCAATACCTACATCTAAAAACATAAACAAGATAAACCCCAAAACGTCCTAGTTTTCACTAACAGAAAGCTATGCAGCGAATAGCGATGTTTTAAAATGAGAAAATTGAGTCATAAATCAGTATAAATTGCGGGACCCGGTACCGACGGTTTACATTTTAAAGGTCAAATACAAAGGTCTTATAATAGCTTTAAAAGCTTAAATAAACGAACTGGTGCTTTTCCGTTAAGTCGATGGAACTTGAGTCTTAACTTGGATCTATTGTCATTATTAGGTATGCACTCTCTCATTTTTTTTTGATAAGCAAAAATAGCAAACCCGATGATTAGTGTTTATCACTGCTGTTTACATGAACTTTTACATATTAAAGCCTTATAAAAGTTACTTTTCTTAAAGAGGCAACTTATTGAACTGTAAGTTGAAAATATGCATATCATTTCTTTAAAGACATTTAAATGAATTTCAGTGGTAGGTATACGTTCTGACAATAGATAGAAAAATAGATAGATAATAGCATTATAGGTAATATAGTAGCTTAAAAAACATTTCGTTGATAAAAAAATGTTCGCTGATCGTAAACAAATTGGTTATTACGAGTTTGTCTACAGAATTTATACACAGGAAACGACTACAATAACCTATAGATGGAAACTTCATAATCAGTTTTCACACTTACATAATAATTTTTAATAATAGTGTTCTTTTTAGCAAATAATTTATGAGAAATAGCTCCTATTCTGAGCTTCCAACCAACAATAGCGTTGACCATAAAATTAATTACTCAACACTTTTACTTAAGTTTATAGACCGAAGTTTTATGTTAAAGCATCTCTTTGGAATCCAATGCATTTGCAAGGTATAAATAAGTACTCATATTTAGCACATGAATGCAATATTTACAACTATGAGGAGATGGATAGGGATGTAAAGTGAAAGAAGTATATTTCTTAATCATAAAATATTTTAATAATATTAATACTTTATTACAATAATATGATTGGATCATATTTTTGATTGTATGTAGGAATGGAATACATTTAATTTTTTTTTTCCGGATTTTCAATGTTTACATTTTGTTCTGATGTTGATGATGTGACGTTGAGTTTATTCATATTATTTGTTACCATAACGTATAATTCGACCAGTCAGGGGATAACATAACATACGGGTTAACATAATAATTCTTCTGAACATGATACCAAGAAATATAAATAAATGAAATTCATCCACTGCTGGACATAGGCCTCCCCCAAAGCACACTGCACTCGCAACCTTAGAATTGCTTCTTTGAAGTGGCAATGGGTAGGACACATTATGCGAAGAACGGATGGCCGATGGGGCCGAAAAGTTCTGGAGGCGGCCACGCGGACTAAGTACATATTTGAAATAATATAATTGTAAAGTATAATATTGAGAGCAGCCCTGCCGAAGCACGGCTTACGATGTTTAACAAAGCTATTCATCTGACTGAGTGCTGTGTCAGTGCGGCTTATTGACAGAACGATCAAAAGCGAATCCTTGTACTACACAAACGAGAGACCACAGAACAATGCAAAAATCATCACATACCTATTTGCAACAACAAGTTCCTAATATTACTTACTAAAAATATTTAGTGTCACAACAGACGATACCTACATTTCATAAGTCTAGTTCCAGAAAATTATAATTAGATACTTGTATAATTTACATTACTATACTATTTACTTGTTTGTTCATTTGAATAAGTCAATCTGAAGAATTACAAGTGAAAAATTATTTTCATGTACAATAGGTTTTTACTGAGCTCTGACCAATTATAGAACATCAGTGAAAAACTTTACAAAAATCGATTTTATTTCTTTTAAATGTACGTATGAGACGCCATCAGTTTAGATAATATTTTGATAAATTAGGAAAATAATAAGGAATAGAAACACTTTTTTCAATCTAAATAGTCGCTCGTCTACACGATACGAAACGTCAATAACAAAGTGACCCGCCGTCATATAACTTCATCGCGACCGTGGCAGTGACAAAGCAGCCCATATAGACGGCGCGCACTCTCTGACCTCAAACGAATCGCAACTCCATGACTGATGCCTTATATATTAACCAATAACAATCACATTCACAAATCCTGATTGCACTGTTCGATGACAATCGATTGTTATATTCAACTTGTGCGATGTAGAGTTCGTTGACATTATTATATCCTGGTCATCATCGAATACTAATCTCTGATGTGGCTGAACCGATTTTGACGGGACTTTTATTGGTGGGTAACTGATATAATAAGGCGTAACTTAGGCTAAGCTTAGGCTTTTATTTGACATCAAAAGTAATTCAACTAAATAAGTAATACATCTTGAATAAATATCGTCTTATGTGATACAGACGAAATTGCACGGGACAGCTACGACGGCAGCAAAGAACAAACAGATATCTACAAAATCGTTAGTTTCCAGGAGAGCGTTTTTTGTGAGAAAGTTTGATAACTTTTACTATAAGAATGCCAGGTTTTTCAAATTTGGAATGTGTAAATAAAATAATGTTTCGCAGCAGATAGCGACATATTTTAAATAAATTATTGTTTTTTTTTCGTATTACTGCAGATGTCTTTTTCTACATCGCATAGAAAAATAAATAAGATGAGTCAACTGCCATGTATTCGTTTCTACGTAAGACTTTTTCCTTAGAAAAGAAGTAAAAAGTGAAGAACGCATCCAGATCGCGAAATATAATTTCACACCATTTCCATCAACATCATACCAATCGAATAAAGAAGGTACAGAACCTACAGATCTTTGTTTATACTAAGTGGCTTGCTAAATTGTACGACGCACACACGGTTATCCGGTAGATGTGCGGGTGTACTTCGTTTTTTTTTCAAAAAAATAGTGTATATGTCTTTATTTACGCAACAAAAAACACATAAAAAAACACATTTTGTTTGAAAAAAAAAATTTACCAGATAAAATAAAGAATTCTGGATTCAAATATCCATAAAAGTTAAATTCGGCAAAATGCAGATGTCTTCTTGTTCTTTGCTGCCGTCGGCTAGGTAAGGTAAGGTTCATAAGGTAAAATCAAAGGTTTACATAAAAATTTAAAGACATTTAGGAAACAAGAGTTATGACACAAAGATTTTATATTTTTTATCGGTTCTACATTTAGATGATGAACTATTTCTTTCGTTATTAAAATAGTGATGTCACTAATATTTTCTGAGCTGCCAAAATTAGAGCACGTAATATGATTACCACCGCTGAACAACTTATTATGACATGAATACGTTTTGCAACGTGAACTCAAACTAAATCTAATTAAATAACGGTAGTTACTAATACAAAATATCATTTGATATGTGCCGACTCTGAGTAAGCTGACACTTCAAAATGAATACACAAAAAAACGGCAAAGCTCCTGTCCGGAATCGTGCCAACTGTTAAGAATAAAGCCAAACCATTATTAATAGCTTCCTAATATAATAATTTACAAGTAATTATGCAATGAAGTATGTAATTATGCGCTGTTTAAAGTCAATTTAAGTATCGTAACACAATTACTGTAAACATTGAGGAAACGTCAAGGTACGGTAGCGGGCGGGCGAAGGGCTTGCATAATGGCCGGTTGATAGCCGTTAGAGCTGCGGGGCCCGGTCACCGCTCTGACAGACGCGGATGCAGTTAGACCGTGTTCACACATCGCTGCTACCTACTAATACCTACCTGCCAATTACTGAGATGTACAACCCCCATACAACACACACTTTCCCCGCTACGACGCACTACGATCAGTTTTAAATTGCAAACGAGATGGTAATTAGCGAAAACAACCGCTAAAACTGTTAGTTAAATGCCACAGAGGGACCCGTATGGAAATTAGGGACAAATTACGTCTCCACTCTTACTTTCGTTTGTATAACAAGTTACATAAAACGTGTTATAAATTTCTTAACATTTATTGTTTTATTTGAAGGGTACGGTTGAAGCAATTCGCCCCGATTCGTAAAACCTTTTTAAAGTGATCGATTGTGACACATCTGATCAAAATAGGCTCTCATATTTCAAGTTATCTAGAACTGATAATCGTATGCGTGCCTGTAGCGAGCCACTTATGCAACTCGGGTACCGATAAAATATTGCGAATTCATAAGCAACGAGCTCAGGCGCAACCTAGCAGCCACCACCACGAGATGAAACTTCAGATAGAGATAATCTAATAAGTTAGATCTGAAGCGAGACGTCGACCGAACTTATAACTCACGGTCGGGATGCCAGAGGTTAATTAAAAATAGCAACTTCAATTTTGCGTCTTCAGGTGTAGCGATTTGAATCATCTTGTTCGTATTTAAATAATTGAATTTATCCCGTTCATGTTCAAGTGAAGCTATTACTAGTAGTTGTAATTTAAATTCCTGTTGAAACATATCCTTGCTAATTGTACTAAACCTTCTTGATATCTGGAATTATCAACGAAACAAAGGCTTTTATTATCCCAATATAATCTCTGACTACAACTTAGGAATTTGAATTCAAATCAAATTATATAATTATATCGCTTTATTAAATATACATTGAAGGGTTTATTATATGAATCTATAACAATACAAAACAGCTGTTGCCTTAAAGGAGATTTAAAAGCCATCGAATAAAATTTTATTTATAAGGTGCTTTTTCATCAATTTTATAATTTTATTTTAATGATATAAAATTATGCTTCAAATTATAACTGCTAATCGGAAGCCTCTTGAATTTAATATGTTTACTTAAAGTTAACAATGAATAAAGTAAACAGATAATCTCCATATTTTGTATCCATCTAATGAATGTAACCAATTTAGGCTTAAAACATAATATTTTAATAATTTATCATAAAAAACTCTCACCTACAATACCTAAAGCCCCATATATACAACTATAAAGTACCTACTATATTACTGTCTACCAAAACTTAGATTTTAAGTTTGTAACTTACATTTATTTTTGGCTGTAAATTTTCTAATCGTGAAAACCTGTTACTGGCTTCTAGTTTTAAATTCTAATTTTTAATCTAACTGTAAAGTGCTGTTGGTTTTCCTTTTATAAATAAATAAATAAATATAAAGAACACTTATTAAACTTTATTCTAACATCACTTTAAAATAACTATTTTGAGGTTAGCTCTATAATTTAGTGAAGCGACACCTTAACGGACCAGATGACGCAATTTCGCATTTAAGAAATTTGTAAGCATCAATTATTGACTGTTCTTAATCGCGACCGACAGGCAATCAGTGTTGCTAAAATAAAACATTGAAATTTATATATTTGCAAATTGATTTTCGTATTTCGTTTTCATAATCCGACTCTGTTGATTAATTTTATTGTCAGAGAGAATAAACCTTTATAGTTCTTACAATTTATAAAGTTTTTATAGTTTATAGCTTTGTTATAAAAGTATTAAGTCGAAGTATTTGTTTAGGTACCTACATGGGATATCAGTAATGTTGATAAATAGCTTTTAGTGAGCTACGGTGTGACTTAAGAGCTCATTGCGAGTATTCACACAAACGCTAAAAACAGCGTCTGCTATTTTTTTTTGTCTGGATAAAGTCTCAGCACTGCTCTATGATATATTATTCATATCATTTTCAATTCGAATGAGTGGCATAATAACGATAATGAATTTTTAGTTTTAGATATTTTGGCTATTATCATAATTGTAATATTAATTATGCTGTGTTAAGCAAATTACTCATGCATAATATGAAATATATAAAATATGCACGTAGTTAAAAGTCCTTAATAAAACCCGGAATATTTATATTAAAATCGAAACGCATATAACCAAGAAAAGCAAATATTTCGTAAAGATGCAATCTGTCTTCGCCGATAACTTTAAAAGCAATTTAAAGCATACTCTCAAAATCACAAACAAACATCTATTGACAGATGTTCACGATGAGCGGACTCACATATTATAAACATAAAATACAAATGTAGGATATTGTCGGCCCTCGTGGTTATATTAAATTTTAGGCTAGAATTATAGGAGCTCTATCTGCAAACAAATCCCGCAAATGAAATAGTAACAACTTGCTTAGCTCAAAACATTTATGCTTCACAAATAATTTTTAATACTCATTATTAATATCAATCTATTGTCGAGTAAACAGTTCGACCATCGGTATGATATCTCATTCCTTTCTTTTCAGTATATTTCACCCTACTTAACCTACTGTCCGCTCCTGGCAGATACGATGTAAATACAATTACATTACACAAAATAAACATACTTATGTGAACGTAGCACTTGAAAGCAAACAATACGAATTTCGTACATTACGTATTTGAGTTGTGAAACACTGTTATAAATCGGGCTACGACTGCCACGTGTATTATGATAAGCCTCTAGGGCCAGCAAAATTGCGTACTGAACTTTATACATTAACGAGATCTTTTATTATAAATTACGTCGCGTAATGTCATAAACCCTTTATCGAAGAAATAATCATAAAAATGTTTTATTATGTCGTAGTCGTTTTACGTAACTAAGGAATTGAAATCAAAGAGCTTTTTGTAAACTTTGTACTATGCATCTTGTTGGATGCTATAGGATCCAACAAAGAAAAGAGTTATTGTTTGTTAAACTTTTTGATTCATTGAAACAATGAAAAATTTATAAAATTACAAAACAGACCACTCTCCTATATTATTATGGCTAGAACAGAAATGAGAAAAAAATGTAGAATTAAATTTGACATAGAACAACAAAATTTATAAGATTTAAAAAGTTAATAAAATATTTTCCATGCAGATACAAAAAAGTTTATGTTCAGAACACTTCTCATATAACTTCTTCGTACGTCTGATACGACAGAGATCTATGAGTAAATTAATCCCGCTGTCTGTTTAGATGAAGATAAATAAATATCGCAAAAAACAGTACAGTACTTGTAGAATTACTACAAATACCTAGCAGTTTTCATATAATAATATGATTCCGTCTGAACATTGGCACATTCGATATGATAAGTAAAATAGTTATCTTCGATCATGACATCGATTCATGTCGTCAAAAGCAGTACAACAACAACAAGGAAGTGAATCTATCACAAAATCAAAAAAAAACCTGTGCAAAATCAAGCAGTAAATCGTAGACAATACTTGCAAATGACAATCAATTTCATAGGTAAAAGGAGGTACATAACAGTTAAGTTTTTGTGTTCTGTCAATCAACGTTTCGTGGAATCTGTTACAGCGGTCAAAGATTCAACGATGTATCGCAATCAATGAGCCATATAGATATGTAACAAATACCCCAAACACATTCAAACATCGCTAACCTACTTGTATGTGCCAATCAAGTATTAAAAACTATGTAGGTTAAATCGGAATCCCTCAAAAGCAGCTCTGCCTTGTGAAGTGGCTTTAACCTCTGTGGGTCACCAGGCTATAGAAAAAACCCAAGAATGTTTCTCTGTTCGTGATCAATTTTTTTAAACCCATTAAACCAAGATAATTTTCGATTACCATTTTTGGTATAGGGAATCATGTAGGTAATCATTAAATCAAATTTAAATGACGCACCTCTTTTTGTACAGTATACGGGTAGTAGTGGAAATAGTGGAATCCATGAGCTATAGTCAACCCTTAACAAGTATTCCGTAGTAAGTCATATGTACCTACAACAAAATACCTTCATATTCTGTTTGAAATTTAGACAAGATCTGTTCAACTATTTTGATTCAAAGTTGGTTTTAAATAATTGTCTTACCATGATGATTATTTATTTTATTTTAATTCAAAGAGTTTACGTAATCAATTCTAGTCAAAATCGAAACTTAAAAAATACACTTTACTTCTCACAAATATCACAAACTTTTTGTAAATTAATTGACAAATTATACAGACGCGTGAGAACAATTTTCTAAACAAATAAACACGGTATAATTGAATACACCGTAACGAATTAAACATACATTCGATATCTATTACGGGTCATGTAAAAATGTGTGCCTTGACACAGTCAGCAAAAGTGCAGGTTGCAGAACATGTTTGATTCTCGTCAGAACAATTTATTGAGTTTCTTTTAAAGCTCAGTTTTTTAAATTTTAATATTTAATTATACTTTTTTATACAATAATGATTTTGCATTATTTAAATGTGTATTTACATTATATAATAAAATGCAAGAAACTGGTAGTTTCTGACATTAAATTAATAAAATGTACTACAAACCCGTTTCATGTAATCTTTATAAATATATCTTATTTTGAACATTTAATAATCCTAGCTACATAAACAAGTGCAAAAAACATGAAAAAAAAAATAAAACTTATGATAGAAATTTCAAATCATTGATTTTTACACTGTCTTCAATTTTATATTTTGCTTAATTGCCACGCAAAATCAACCTGATCTAAATTATCCACTAATTGTTTCAGTTAGAAATTGTTCCACATTGCATTTCACAGTAGATAATAGTAGAAACTTTTTTGGTTAGATACAAGCGCAGCCAAAATCGTGAACTCTCACTTGATCATAAGAAATCTCGGGCGCACGCATATGAAATATAATATCAAACATGCTAGTAATTAAGCCAAAACAGCATGAAAAGTAGGTTGGTGTGTCTCTGAAATAGTTTCACCTTTCATCGCTATATGTAGGGTTCCCAGTCGTCCGGATAACACCGGACATAGTTGAGTGTTTTTGGTAACATGTCGGGCCAAAATAAACGATGTCTGACCAATGTTATATTTTTGGCATCCCTATTATTCTTTTACCAACGTATCCATTAACAACAATTACCTAGTTTGTCTAGCTAGTTTTGATGATCTGGCAACCCTACATAGGTGTATGTTTGATTTTTGCGAGGTGAAGGACCGTTGCGTGTTGTGTTCGCGTGCGACACAAGATTCGGTTCCGGCACTCGGTTAACAGGCACATCGATTTCGGGACACATTCGGACTTCGAGGAACTTTCTCAGCTCTGTGATATGTATCGGACATGTGGTCGTTAACAACCAACTTCCAGAAAATACGGTACAACAGTTTTGATATACTTAATTATTACAAAACACGACATGACAACGATTCGTGCAAGTAACTTACGAAATATTACTTGCGTGTATGTAATTTAATATGTATTACGCTAGGTCATCTTTTAATTGCATTGAAATATCGAGGTTATCGACCACGCTGTTTTTAGTATTTTATTGTTTTATTTTACAATTTTATTGTGTCTATACAAATAGTGATTGCATCAAGAAAAATTAAGGTGCATTGTTGCAAAATTCAGTCAAGATACACAATAAAAAGTGGTATGGCAAATGTTTACAATCCGAATGAACAACATTTATCCCCAGTAAGGCCTCATTTCGAACCTACTTGAAAGATGAGTGCGGTTAAACTGTCATACAGGGTAGATCTGTAACTTTGGACAATCTACGTGGGGTGAATGACCTTTGAAAATAAAACTTAGAACCACTTTTATTTTAGGAATTGGAAAAAAAAAATCATCATAGTATGGAAGTCCGCAACGATAGTCGTACGTTTTCCACAACATCAGAAAAAAAGTTTAACCGAACCAAAAAATAAAAATGGTACTAAGTTGTATTCCGACAGGTCATTCACCCCACGTCAGGTTGTCCAAAGTTACAGATCCACTCTGTATATTTCACTTACCTCACAGTTCAATAGCCAGCGATTTCCTTCAGTACAAAAATTAGGGCCAGAAATTGTAAACCTATTTAAATTATACCACTAGTATCTCTATCTAGAAGTCGTGGTGGCCGAGTGGTCGAAGCGCTTCCTTCCGAACAGAAGGTCGCGGGTTCAAAACCGGCCGGCTTGTACCTCTAAATCTAAATGCGAAAAAGATTTATGTGCAATTTTTCACAACACCACTGGCTAAAAACGGTGAAGGAAAACATCGTGAGGAAACCTGCATGTCGGAAAAGGATTCTAAAAATCCTTTGAAGATATGTGAAGTCCCCAATCCGCATTAGGCAAGCGTGGTGGACTGTGCCTAATCCCTCTTCTGAGGAGACCTGAGCCCAACAGTGGGCAGTAATGGGTTGGTACAGTACAGTACTAGTATCTGATTTACCTAGTTTCATCTACTAGAAGAATAGATGAACTAGGTATATCAGCTATAAGAATATTTGTGTAAAACAAACAAACAAATCGTGTTCTTATAGTTTCTTATTTGAATATAATTTAATGTGTTTCTGTGTATCAAGAAATTAGACCTCAGCTTTTAATGAAAAGTAATGTTTTATATGTACTGTATATAATATGGTTAATTTAATTCAAAGCATAGAAGCAATTCGATGATACAAAGTTGCACGTAGAATCTTCCGAATCATCGTATTAAAATTTTAACATTTTTCGGCAACTCCTACACAAAGAAAGCTGTTGTTATGTGGGTCTTTTTTCTATCTTCACAAACATAAATTAAATGAACAGAATTGATTGCCATATTTTAAGTCTACGATCAAAACACAGCATGACTATCGGCAAGTTCTTAATCTCAAGTGAAAACTTGAATCACATTCATCATAATAAAACTTCCTCATCGTGTTATGTCAATAGGATTTTAGAAATTTATAGTGGCGAATGTTGCAAAACTTTTTTGCACGAGATCTCGTCTTGTTTTCTACGTTTTATTACTCCATTCATCAACACATCGAAAATCGAAGATGACTGATATCTTCCGGAACAACTTGATTAAAATGTAGTAAAAGAAATGAGACAAGTAAGTTGTTAATGTAGATAAGTTGTCGATACCGCTGCTGGTTCTTGTCAACCGGAGAAAATACATCTAGATAAAACGAAGCTATTATAATAAATTGTTTTAAACAAAAGCTACGGTTCAGCGCGGTGTAATATTCCTCTTGATTCGTATCTGGCGAGGAACCCCGCTGTGGCTATCTCTAATATATTCGATATTATGGTGCTATTACTGTCTTACTTCTGCTACTGTACATCAAACTCAAACAAAGTATCGTAACGGTATACTCACGGAAAAATATTATGATCGTTTGAAACTAAATAGCGGCGTAGGTTGAATTGGAAATTATAGGTCAATAGCGTCTTAAAATCAAGTTTAGTTTCCGATTCAAGGGCTTTGTATTCACATAATTATTAAAATCGCATTTGGAATCAGACACAATCAATTTATATGATAAAAAATTTAAATGACTCTAACATCACGATTTTGTTATTGTAAAATTGAAAATGAATATAGTGTTGTGTATCGCCTTTATGATAAGCCAATTCAGATATTTATTTATATTCGAAGATACATGAACAAAACTTACAACTAATCGACGTATATTAAGGAAGAACCGTAAGTAATCCAACGATTAAAATCATCTCGTATATACCTATTCATAATTCCATATCACTTCACCCGAAAAATAGGTCTCAAAAAATTACATTTCAGATGAGTATCTTTTGTTGTATTTTGAGGCCACCGGTTATTATCAAGTGTTTAAAGTAATAAAAGATTGATTGACATTTAGAGGTCGCAAAACTCCTAAAGAAAAAGATATCAGTTCAGCCTAAGACATGAGAGCGATGTGAAATAATTAAGAATCAATTCGCAATGTGCGCTTAAAGATTCTTGACTTTTCACGATCCGATTAAAAATAAAACAAAATAATTGCATTGTGTAAATTTGTAAAAGTGTTAATTGCATAGTTTCATGCTGAGTGAGAGACAAGAAAATGATGTTTGTACATAAATTTTATACCGTTAACATAATAACCAAGTGTTCGTGTAAAAAGCGAGAAATTCGTAATTTTAACCGTGAGTAAAAACTTGTGTCCATCATTCTGTGTGTAGAAACCATTACGTGTCCAATGGTTGCTGTTGAGGAAAAGTCAGAAAAATCAATGATAATTTTAAGATCTTGAAAAATTGGAGCATCAAGATATACGCGGGCAGACAACTAGAACTAATCTAAATTCATATGTTCAGTACCATCTCTAGGGATTAGTTATAATATATCTGGTGATATCATAGCTATCATTCAAAGACTACGCTGAATACAGATGTAAAATATTTTAAAGGTTTACGTTTACTACAATTGACTTTCATAAACTGTGTGGAACTCAGTTATAGGAAGTAGTCCAATTCCCGGATTCAATATAATAAATTAAAGAAACATGAGCATCCATATTGATCATGACAAAGTTTACGCCTAACATATGAATACATTAACTACAGTGAACTATGAAAGGAACATAAAATAGTAGTGATCGCATTATGCACGCCCCTACGATGATTCGAAAGGCGATAAATTAAATGCAGTGGACAGCAAAATTGTAGTTTTGACCGCACGACTTTGCAATGCTTCTATAAAAACTTAACGCTTTCATTTATTTTATGGACTATTGACTGAATTCATCTTGAACGAATAATCATAAGCTACATTAAGAATGAAATATCTTGTATAGGCGAATCAATTGCAAGCAATAATGTTTGATGTCTTTGGTAATTACTATTTCGACTGTTGTGGATAATTTATTTTAAAATTACGGTTGATGATGTGAAACAAATACTTTTTAGAAGTTAAAGTAGAATAAAGCTTTCAATACGTTTTCATTCAACATCAATAACCCGTAGACGCCGCTGCCAAACCCATACACATTTTGACGTAGGTCTTCCTAAGTATTCAAATTAGTTATTATTTCTTCATACTAAAAACAGTAACAGTCAAAATAATCACCGCTGTTGAGATCGCACCATCGAAACCCAAAAACGTAGCCAAAGAAGCCAAGAAACTCGAAGTGTTTTTACATTGTGCAATGAAGTACCAGAATACCCAGTAAGTGTTCCCGGCCGGTGTTGTATCTCCTAACACGGTCATCGTCGGGAACGAAGCGAATTGTACCCATTACTTACGCAATCCTGTCTCACCAAAATAGGACACATATCAATATATCAGGTTCATTTTTATTGGGAAACATATTTTTGTACTTCCTTTTGAGTTTACCGGACAAAAGGTTGAATTGAATTTCAAATTGTTTGGAGTCATGCTGTGAGTTATACCCGTAACAATTGAACCCTTTGTGTCTTAAATTATTTTATTACACTTTTTAACCATTTTCATATCTCAGTATGATAATTATGATCTCTGAACGCAACATTCACAGGCAGACCTGTTAAGGCATTTAAATGGGACCATTTATAAAACAGAAATGGGGCAGTGGATTCTAGTACATTCAAAGAAAAGAGACATGTAGAGAGCGGAATGATTGTGGTCATAACGTGTATATACATGTGTACGTACAAGTTTTTTCCTATTCATCTATTTTACCCAAAACTTTACACTTTTAAGTCACTCTTATCACAAATTCTAGTTCACTATAAAATTTATAAAATGATAAAATCTTAAACAAAATATGATTTACCTATAAATAGCTTTTCCTACAAATAGCAATAAATACAGAAGGTAAAAGTTATAAAATTCGACAGGATTCAATGCTCATAATAGCACGACGCAAAGAATTATCTTTACGAAACAATCAAAGTGACTAAAATAAATTCATCTGTACGAACGAAAGTGATCTCGTACGAACACGAAAATAAGACTTGCACAGCAAATAAAAGCCAGTTCTTTGAGTCGTATAATCCTGCAAAACCCACACATAACTGAACAATGAGGGAATTCCTTGAATCTTTTCGGTTGGCTTTGTTTCCTTTACGGCTTAACGCCCATCAGGAACTCTTGTTAAGACTCCATAAAAGAAAACCAGTAGAATGCTCATGACAATCTTTTAGATGCGATTTAAAGAGTTGTTTATTTTCCAATTTTGTGGATGTTTGAGTGTGAATTTTGTTGCAATAACTATATTTTCTGTTAAGCGTTTGTGTGACTCGAAGTTTTTTGAAAAGCCTTGTACGTATGCAATATCTTACAATACCAAGGGAAATAGAGAAATTTGTCAATTAGAAAACAATTGACTACTGAGTTAGCCTAACTCAGCTTGCCTTTAAATACTGTTAATGCAATTCGAAAATAAATGAGTGGTCAATGTCATGGACTCTTCCGTAGTAATGCGGTAGATAAAACAAGAAATTGTTTAATCCAGTCTAAACTAAAAGATCTCTCCTAAGACTAGTTTAAAAATAAGTATAGGTACCTCATTAGTTTTCATCTAGATATTTTTACGACTCATCTGAATTAAACCAATGATGATATCATTCTGCAAAAATAAAAACAGAATCAAGTATCATCACAATTTCTCTGAACTAAAACAAAGTAACTTCTCAAAATAGACTCGAAGCGTTCCGTGTAACTAAGTATCATTTGCACGATATTAAAACAATCAATCCTTCAAAGAAATGAAGAGATTTGATTCCAAAACAAAGGTATATTTAAGTACAAAACCTAACGAGGAGTGTTCTTCTTTGAAAATAATATAATAGGTACATGATTAGATAACACAAATAAAGTTCGAACGTAAATTTAAATCAATAAAGAATCAACCAAAATAGTCGAATCTAGAATTTGTGATTGTAGTTAGTATCTAAGTATACTGCATAATTAGCTGTCTTGCCTTTAAATATAACTCTTAAAACATTTTTGATACTGAAGAACTACGTCATTTAAACAATTAATAAAGTATTGGTTTGGTTTCGTCATAAGAATGTATTATGTACGTATCTATAAATAAACACATGACACGTTTTACCTTAAATTTCGAAACATATACGTAAGAGGGATTTCCTCGAGGTTGACGTATCCAGTGATCTTTACCTACAAACCGTCCTCAGCGCTGCGCCCTGCAAATGTCAAGATTGCTCTTACATAACCGAACGAGTTTCCAACTTCGACCTCACACCTTCGAAAATCGACTTGTATTTTTAAGGAATTGACACTTGCAATAGTTCACACCGCACTACATCGGGTGTCAAAGTTCAAATACACACAGCAACGCAATTGAGTGGAATTTGTTTCTTCATATTCATTAGCCGCAGTCTTTTAATCTTTTAGTTGCACGCAAAATTGATAGCTTCGAGTCGGTCAAATAATTGCTTAACGACTGGTGTTTCAACAAAATTTCACGCTTTAAAATGTAATCATTGTTTGTTTTATCTTCCTGGTTAAATAGGTAAGTGGGACTAGAATAATGATGGCCATCAAATATTATTTTAGACCGTCTTGATCACTTTCGCGGATTACCAATTCGCTGTATCATTTTGATGCATGTCTCGTCTTAATAAAACTTTTTCTTTTACAAAATCATTAACAAAAACAGTTTAAAGTCTTATAAAAACAAAGCTACGAATTGAACAATAAATAAACCCGAAATATTGTTATTCTATGATTCAAGTTCCTATTTAAAATATAAATTCGAAATTTAAAAATAATGGGCTTATTATAGTGATAGATTTTATAAAAATAAATATTTATTAAATCAGCTTTGACAATATTAAAATACAAATGTGTTTGAAACAGTCATGAGGCCAAAGATGAAAGTGTAATACGAACTAAGACGGCTGTGAGATAATTGCATGTTTTAGAGCTCTTAATCTGACATAATTGTATGTATTTAATGTTTATACTTAATAATAAATTAAACCGGTCGATGTATCTTAATTGGAGCGCAAGAACATTACCGTGTGTAACTTTTGAACAATGGATATCATAGAGAGTTGATACAAACTTTTTTTACATGTCTATCTTTAAGAAAATTTATTTTATTGTTGACGATGTTTCACTGCAATAACAACTTCTGTTTTATTTAACCTCAATATTCAGCTACAATATTTTACATAAATATTCTATTTACGCTAGTGTTTCGATAACCTTAACACTACTAACCTAAATGTTATTATGTAAAATAGGATAAGATTACTAGGAGATGATTCTAAAAGAGTTTAATGTCAATAATTGTTAACACTTAACAAGCAAATGATGAAAACTTACTGGCAGTTGACTATTATTCCAAAGTAACCACTTGCACATAGTCCATACAATTTATTATACAAGTGCATTCTTATTGATTTCATATAATTTGATACACAAATTAATTATCATGCCGACACATGAACTTTGAGAACAATGCAAATTTTCAATGAATGTGCTTAATAAATCAAATACCTCTAATTCTTCTCACATTATAGTGCCAAAACCTATGGTGATAATAAAAATCACTAAAAAAGCTAAAGGTTCAATTTCAACCCGTTGTAACAGCTCCATAAACATCCATCATAATACATATTTGTTTTAAATCGGCACTTATGCAACATTAGCGGCGCGAAGGCTTCGTGAAGGTGTGTAATGTGATACCTGTCCCGTAGAATTAATGTTCGATATGAACATTAGGGTGCTGAGAGCCGCGCTGTCAATAAACGTATCACGGACACTAAGCGGTCGATCGTTTTGCAACGCTCAAAATGTTCCAAAACCGTAATTAATTCTAGTAATTGTTGTTCAGTCAACTTATGTCAAAGTGTTCGTGATGAATGATTTATATTCTGTTACATGATGTTCGTATGTGTAATGTTTGATCTATGTGAATTTGGTAGAGTATTTAAGTCTATATCCACGTATGTACTTTCTTCATAAGTTAATTACAACTCACGGATTGTCAATCTATGTGGATATAGAGGTTATTATTGTTCTTTACTGTCATTTCCGTGTAATTTAGAACTTTCTGGTGAAGATATTAAAAGTAAAAGCACATTAACAATTGTAACTAATTTTTAATAAGAGCGAGAGATCAGATTATTTTTATGAGAGAAAAGAGTCTTCATAAGATAGAGTCACATTTTTGAAAACGGTGTTTCGTTGACTTTCTAAATGTGTCCATATCTAATTTGAAACAAATGATTTGAATTAAGTACTTTATTTTGAGATGTGGACCTAATATCTTGTAATCTTACTCTAATTTAACTGGCAAAAGTATCGTACAATTTCCCAGACGAGCACCCGTACAAGAAAGCCAAGGTAATAGATCAATTACGTGTTGAACAGGACGGCGCCATTCCATTATATCAGTAAATGGGGGGTGGTCGAGCCGACGGCGGCTGGAACTCTAAATCACGCGCTAATAACTACCAGCCATGATACGATCATGGCTTTCAATAATAAACTTACCCAATTGTTGGGGATACATGGATTCAAGGCTTTGTAATGGAGTTCGACCCCCTATTAAAGATTTTTTAAGAGGATTAGAAAGTTCGATCCAAATGTAATTAACAATCTATTCACAAATGCCTCTCCTACATATAATCGCAAAAACTACTTATATTTCACTCATCATCATCATCATCGTCATCAGCCCGTAGACGTCCGCTGCTGGACATAGGCCTCCCCCAAACCTCGCCACATCGATCGGTCCTGCGCTGTCCGCATCCAGCCTCCTCCCGCGGTCCCACAACTATTTTAGTTCAAATCTGAAGCAGACCCAAGAGCTACACTTTAAAACTCAAACTCTTGCCCCCAATGCAAATTTGTAATTTCTTTAAGCTTAAAAAAGTAATTATGACGCAATAAAGCTTTACCTTCAGTACGTGCCTGTTAAAGTTTTCATAGAAAGCCACAGCATAGACTTCTTTACCGGTTTCGGTCTGTAATTACCTGTTACAATGACATTTCTATTAACTATTATTCTAAATTGAAGCAATCTAGAAACAGATTGAATGTTGAGATAAACTAGTGGTTGAGTTCGAGATAAATATTTCATTGAATTTAATTAATGACATTTTTATATTTCATTGTATCCTGAATCATGTTTTTTGCTGTACAACTTTCACGATTTAATTAATTTTACTATTTATGTTGAAGTTATAATTGATGCTTCGTGATGTAACTTTCCTTTAGAGATTAGAGTTGCTGATAAGATTTGCTTGATTGTTTTAATTCTATTAATTATTATTGGCATTTCGACGCCTTCTTAAATATAATTACTCTTTTATTTAGAATGAATATTAGTATGAAGATTTCAGACTATAACTAGGTTCAGCACAAGATTACGATGAGTCGATAAAAATAAGTCCATATAGAATAGCGTAGTAACGAACTTCAAAAAGATATTATTATACCGTATACCGATAAGTTGAAACGTTTTTCATTCAGTTTACAGTCGATATACTCGTTAAACATAGGAAATAAGCTATCAAACTTAATCTTAAAATATAGGTCCAGCTAGGAGTCTGTTTCTCACAATAGTGCCTACACGTATCTGACTTTATCTCCATAATATAATATTGAAGGGATCAATAGTAGAACTGAATATAAAACGTTTCTAATATTTGTAAACTCTTGCTACCTAGTGCCTTATCGACTTATCTGATAAAAGATCAAAACAAGGTTAATATTATAAAATTGTTTTTAATAAATTCCTCTCAAATGCGATAAGAATGCAGAAAGCAAGAGCATTATCATGATAATACAAGAAACACTTACGATAAAGTATGTCAACAGTGTGTGAATAGTTAACAATTTTCAAGATCATAAAGATATTAATTTGAATAGGTAGTAATTTCGCACAATGCATGTATGAATAACAAATTAATTTTAACTTTCACTCGGTTTTGACGCGTTATAATCTGTATGATAAACACCCGTTTTTGTTGTATGATGAATATTAAATATGATGGTAAAGTATCATTGCTTTTATTGAATGTAAGTGAAATTGTATTGGTAGAAAAAATCTTAAACATGTTTGAGAAGTTATTTAATAGATATTTTATAATATTTTTATTGAGCAATAAGTGAGTGGCTTAAATACAACATTAAACAAAATTATTATGCTCAAAAACTTTTCTAGCTTCAAATTGATAGCTGCTTCAGCCACAATGTAGCATAGTCTAGGAATTAAATAAATAGCGCCGTTCCTCATAACCCCGTGCTGAGTTCTGGCCTCAGCCGGGGTTCGGATGCCGAGTGTGAGCGGTTGGAGGTTTTAATGCGGTTCAACTCCCACATACCCGTGATTTCATCCAACTAAAAAAAAAGAGTCACGGGATTACCTATGGATTTAAAGTACCTCTGAATTTATTTTTAACAAATAAAATTAGAGTATGAGTATTTACTTAATCCAAAACTACATTCTTATATTCAAATGCTCGAAAAAGATTATAGGATTTTTAATCCATGTTAATAATCCATAAATCATATTCCCATAACCGTTAAACTTTTCACTCGTTTACCAAAAACGACGATATTTAACACAATTTAAAAAATAATATCATACATATCAAAGAATACAAAAGCACACATTTTAGGAGAGTGTTCAAAAAAGTTTGAATAACTCTGACACAAAAGAATATAATATGAAACATTAAGTTTAACAGGGACTGTGTGAGATCATCCATCTAGTAGGCACGTGTGAAGTTATTACAACTGGTACATTATGCTGATGAGCACTTTCTACGGAACAGCGTTTACAAATAGTTAAACGGGAATGATCATTTCATTGAGAATTAAAAGCAATAAGATTAAAGCTTTTAATGTACAAATTACATGTGAAATGTGTTTTTTGTTATACCGTCCTCTTCTGCTGAGGGGATATGAATATAGCAGTGGAGAGCAATGATAATATTAACTACAACTTATAATTAACTACTTCTGGTTAAAATCCATGAATTACAACCATGTATTTTTTTCAAATCAGTGTCAGATTTATCTCAGATTATCTTTTTCGCTAAGTTTATTACTTACCGGTATGAAATTGCCAACTCGGTTGTTAATCAATGAACGTTATTTGTATCCAATTTGAATAACACAAACAACTACTACTCCACACATCTCCTGTTCCCATATTAAAGGGGTCTAGATTCCCGAACCCGTTAGAAAATGTCTGTCGCTCTTAATAAATGAAATGACGCCTTAGAAATGAATGCTGTACATCAAACGTCAGGAGAAAGCATGATAAATCTCCCTTTGTTTGAAACACATAATATGTTTTAAGCAAACATGCGTGCACTTGGAAACGTTCCGTATTGTAGAATGGTTCTTAGAATGTTATTCTTCCTGACACAAGTACTTAAAATGTGACGGAGATGGCATTTATTTATCATCATTAATACATTTGGTCAGGTCTTATGTCGATTAGGTATAAACAAATCATGAATAATCGAAAAGAAATGCGAAAAATCTTTATTTGTATGTAAAATAAACATTTTACTGATTTGTGCAATATTTGTTTTTCTACAGCATTGATTGATTTGTGAGATGTTCAGTGTTATAAAACATCAATATTATATTTTCTGTCATAATAATATCTAACTAAGTTTTTCCTAGTTTGCGACTTTCTATTTAGGATTACCTATTAGGTACTAAATATTAAAATTATAAAAGTAGTATTTTATCATCTGCAAAATACATAGAAAGTGTAATCTATTTTTACTACACTACTATAAACATACACAAACAATATCAAATAACTAAAAAAATAGGTACCACATAATGCTTTGTTAAAAAGTGCGCAAAAAAATAACATATTTTACGCACTCCCACCGAGGTCTACCGCAGTTTTCCGCACTGGAAAAAACATAATCATTTGACCGTCGCCGCGTCGTGTTAAAATGTATGTTACGCTAACTACGCTCAACGTATAGGCACTTAACAGTACTTAATGGTTTACTAGAAAACCAATAAGAAAACCCATGAATGGCTCGAGTTCAGGTTCTATTTGCTGCTTACAATGTCGGTAATTACCCGACTGCCCCACAAGCAGTTTTTATCATATTTTGATTAGCTTACGTCTGGTATATGTTTTGTATTATTTTGAAAACATTAACGTGAAATGAAATGAGAATACTATGAAAAATCTCATTGTTCTACAGATTAATAAAAGCTTTTTATGGAAAAGTTTTATTGCTTAAATCAAATTTTAAGTAAGAGAATCTACTTTTAACTGATAATTCTTCAAATACTTCTATCTACATTGTGGTCCCTTAAACGACCATGTCTTGATAATTAAGTCATTAAACGTTATCTGATTGATGTTTCTTTATCTGTATCTACATTAGTCAACGGTTTTTCACTTTTTTGTACTAGTGAGTTGTGAATCAGTGGCCTATGTAACGGTTAATGGTTGTGGCCAAATATTACATTCGCTAAGCCATTATAGTCGGGGGTGACGGGGCGAGACGTGAGCGCTGATCGTGAACGCATCCCGTCATCTCGCCCAATCTCGTGCTGGGTTCTGTCCTCGGCCCGGGTTCGGACGCTGAGCTTGAGTGGCAGGAGGTTTTAGTGCGGTTCGACTCCGACATACCCCACATGGGGGGCGGGTGGAAGTCCGGCGATTTCATGTCACAAAAAAAGTCTATTATATTATTCTATTCTTATTCTTGCATTTGAATTGGTCCCCGAGCGCTATGACATTCCTTGAACGAGCTGTCTTTCTTTAAACGAGGTTTGAGAAAACTTTTGGGACGAGCAGTTTGAGTGATTGGATAAAAAAAAACATTTGAAGGATACGTTGCAAGAAAAATCGAAAGATGAACTCACTCCAAAGCCGGTCTGCAATTCCCACCTTTAAAAACTTTCATCACTAGTTTTTCGTCATCATTTTCGACTAATAAATAAATACCTCATTAGTTTAGCACGATTCACGGTAATCAATCAAACTGTCAAAACGCAGAGATCATCAGCCGGCTTCTGGAATTAGATCGTTTAAATGCCTATTATTATTTATCATCAAACTAGATGTGCCCGCGATTACGTTCGAGTTAAAAAACGTATTTTGTATTCCTTTTGCAGTTGTTTTTGTAGTTAAGCCTGTTCAAATTACTTTCAGTTTAGTCGTTATAAGCAGATGGTGAAAATTTAATAATTTCCAGATTAATACGAGTTCTTAAATAGGGGTTAGTATTTACACTGCTACTAGTTCTCGTCAAACTCCTATACTTCGATGCGATGGAGCTCAAATAAATCCAAAATATTCAGAAATGCTTTTTCTTTCTTTCTTTCTTTCATTATTTTCTCACGAAAATCGTGCTCTAGATTGATCAAATCCAGCTAGTGTTTTATGTCTGAAACAAAAAAAACCTCTCAATATTTCCTCCTCAAAATTTTACTATGCGTTTAGAATAGTGCTTAGACCACTTTGTCTATCAACCGACATTTAATAAACGTTACAAACAGACAGTTCATTTTCATTTGTTCCTACGAACAGATCCGTTAAGATTATTTACGGACGAGAGCCCATCGCTACCGAGGCGACACAAATCCTACATTTCACAACGATTAAATAATGTATAATTGCATCGGTTAGGAAGGAAAGGCCACTACAACCGGATACGAGGGCTTATATAAACTAAATGGAGCCTTATGAGCCATTAAACGCTAAAAAAAATGTTGATAATACTAATACTCTATCTAGAGCACTTATGTAATGTTAAACTAATATTGGTTAGTCAGAAGTAAATTGAATTGGCTGCAGGAAAATGTATTAATAGATTTTGGCTATTTTTAAATTGCCTTATTATGATTTACGTTTTCCTCGTTCTATAAAACATAGATTTAGTAAGTCATTCTTTTGAGATTCAATGTGAGCATTATAGGTAAAAAAATATCATATCTTCATGTAAATTACTCTATTCAAGAACATATTACAACTGTACTTATTAAATAACACTAAATCCTATTACTAATTTATTCTAGAAAATGTGTGCCTTTATATTCTTTAATATGACCGGACATTACCCTTTGATATTAAGGTGTACTTAGAGAATTACAACTTACACTCGTCAAGCTTTAGATCCAATTAAAATAAAAAAAGAACCATCCAGAAATCCTAATTAAAACATGACATTTAACATTGAGTCACATGGCTTTTAGTGCGGCAAAAACTTAGATCATCGGCTCCGTTGCTTTCCTTTTACTAATCTCGAAATCCATTAACGTTTGAGTAAGCTGAGAGATCATATCAAAAGACAATACGGACTGCTTGGTACCATAAAAACGTTCGTGCACTTTAGCAAATAGTTACAGATAAATGGAATAAATGCCATCGCGGAAAAGGTCGGCCGGATTTGGAGAGTTGGATCCGTGACTGTTGATTTGTTACTTACTTACTATTACCTACTATTTCAAAACAATATTTCATTATTTGGTTTTAAGTGTTGTTGGATTTGCTATGCTCAAACTTTGTACCTATTGATAATAATAAATAGAAGGAAAAAGGGGAAAGTTGTGTTTGTAGGCGCGTATGAAGAATGACGTAAACAAGAGTGACAATTATCATGGTTACTATAGCGGAGTTGACGGGGTGATGACAAGGGAAACCAACCTATTCACCGACATTCACCGTGCGGGTAGTTGGAAGTGGAGACTTGCTATAAATACAGGCGTTGGCCGCTGTTATGGAGGGATTCGTGTTTGAACTGTCGAGGCGAGCGGACCTCTCGGACGTGGAAGTAATAAACCGTTGGAGTTCGTTCTTTTGAAGCTTTTATTCTGGAGTATGGATCGTCGGGTGTTCCAGTGGACGTTGTGACGTCATTCCTGACAAACCAAATGAGGATCGACTACTTGCAGCGTCATTACATCTCAACACACCATTACTGCGCTTTCACGGATCATAGAGTGTTCGAGTGGACATTGTGGCTTCATTCCTGACAGACCATATGGGGATCGACTGTTTGCAGCGTCATTGCACCTCAACACACACACTATTATTACCCGGTGCGGTTACATGTTTATGTTCTTCAAACAAATATTATTGAGTCCCAGGACCATAATAAAATTTAAATTAAATGTACCCTGTTCTCGAAGCTTCTACAAACAGGCAGACAACAAGGGGACCTACCAACTTAAATGCACATGTCTATTATGTACCATATATTACACGTCCAGTAAAGATGTCCAGTAAATATCAGTCAAAACAAAACACGCTCAAACGAGACTGTGATGCAATTAACTCATCAACTAAGAAGAATGCTAAGAAAGCAACTTTAAACACTCGTAAATATCTTGTGTAATACCGTCCTTGTCATAATTAGTATGAATCCTGTCCTCGTAATTGCAGTACTTTCACTTAGGAAACGCAATTTTCTAGAAAACGGTAGCTTGACGAAAGTTTGTTGTTTCATCTACGATCATTGCACCCTCGGGCCTTGTTTCAGAACTGGCCCAAACTAGGCGTAAGACCTAGATCCAACAATGTAAATTATGATATCTCATGTTGCAAACAGTACTCGAACCATCAAAGACTATGTCTGCATTTTTAGCATAACTTAACGCACTCAAGCTATATTTGTATTTAACGTCTTGCATCCTGTGTTATCGATTTGCATACATTCCAAAGCAATTACTTATTATTTAAACATGCGCAAATTCCAGGAATTTTCTAATTGAATAGCCCGCGTTCCTTTCCGCGGCCGTCCTTAACCTTTCGCCAAAGGAAAGGCACGATCCACGTCTCAGTTCTTAAACAATGTAGCAACTTCTACTTGCAACACTTTCCGCGATACGAACCCGCCGTTATGACACGCTTTTTGTGATTCCTTATCTAGGACCCCTCGTGAAATATTGCGCACGGTTCGCGTCAGTTTCACCACTTACAGCCATATTGTAAAGGTTATCAAATACATAAAGGGATAGCCTGTCTGCGAGAAATGGAATTCTAAGTTCAAGTTCATTTGTCGTGATTCATGACAAATTCCTTGTGCTCTACTTTGAATACAATGCTGTGAGAATTGATGATGTAATCTTTGTTATTCTACGAAACGCACATAATAGTTAGCGTTGACTGCTGTGCCATTATCTGAAACAGTCAAAATCCGCTTACGAATAATCACTCAGCTTAACGCCTCGGTCTTTTGTAGTGAAAGAAATATCCCCAGGATTAAGAACGCGGCGACGACCACGCATTATAAAGTAAAGAATACATAGTATTGCAATGTTGCTTTCCCGTCGAAAATAAGTAAAACATGTCTTTACACGAACAATGTTAACATACGATTATAAAATCGAATAAATCGCAAACGATAAAATCATTCCAACATGTTTGTGTTTGTTTATTTAATTCAATAATATTATGTAGGCAAATGCCACTTTATCGTAGGATATTCATAATTTATATGGAATTAAAGTTTTAAAAGTATTATTATGCAAATTCTGATATAACTTTTGATAGACGTCGTAACATTTTGATTTAATAACAGTTAAAAAAATATATGTATAAATAATTACACTATAAATTAGTATAATAATAAGATATACAAATTAAGATAATTTTGTCTAGAAATCTTCATTAATTACCTACACACAAGATTATAAAATACGCTATAACAAATTTGAATTCTTGTTGATTATATCAACGGCATTCAACTTGCCGACACAAAATGGTCATCATGGCAGTTATTATTGATGAAACCAAAAGCAATAAACGTTCACGAAGATTAAAGTATTTATTATCTCTGTATTCATTTATTTACACTTATTTTTTACATTATATTTTTAAAAAAAATAACAAAGGAATAAAATTTAAAAATACAATATAAAAAACAGAGGCCCACTGAAGACGAGGTCTACGACCCAAGCCATCAGTGGTCAGGGCTCAAAAGAGAGGAACCTCCTCACAATACGTGTCGTGTCAAGAACGACCGCCTTCTGAATCAAGCCCTTTACCCAGCTGGGGAGCGAAAGCTTCTCAAGATGACGGTCGAAGCTTTTCGCTATTAGACCGTGCACAGATACAACGATCGGAACAATGATGGTCGATTCAACACGCCACATGTCGGTCACCTCGTGGGCCAGGTCCAAATATTTTAGCTGTTTTTCTTTTTCTGCCTTCACAAGGTTCTCGTCATGCGGAATGGTGACATCGATCAGCACTGCCCGATGCGCGTCCCGATCTATTATCACTATGTCAGGTTTATTGGCAACAATAGTCCTGTCAGTGATAATAGATCGGTCCCAGTAGAGCGTTACATGACCATTATCGAGAACCGGCTGTGGCCAATACTGGTAATAAGGTACAGCGGCTTCAACAAGGTCGTATTTCAGAGCAAGTTGTTGGTGGATAATCTTAGCTACCTGGTTATGCCTGTGCAAGTACTCGCCGTTAGCAAGACGAGAACAACCGGAAACGATATGTCTAATAGACTCTCCCGGACGGTGACATGCCCGACAAATGTCGACCGTCCCATCCTTTAGAATATATTTAAAAAAGAGGAGGATCTGAAATATTCCGTCCAAATGTCCTATTATGCGAGTTTTCGCCACAAAATTAACAAAAGTACCCTACACATACTACATGTGTAAATATTAAAAGTACAATGAGGGTAGTCGAAATATTAATTACAAAAAGATAGATATCTACGCAAATAAAAGATAAGATGGGCTAAAGAAAAAAGGATATTTTGATCAATATCAGTTCAGTTACACGTCAGGATCAGCTCAATCTGTCAAGTTTACTTGATAATATATCAATCAATACTGACGGTGAGTGGACTAGTTTTGCAAACTTAACTTAAGCCAAAAGCTTTCAAATAATCATTTAAATACAATAACAGAACTAACTAACATTCATACAAGCTTAAAAAAAATGTCTAAAGCAATAATGCCATTCGTGAATGTAAAACGTATTTTGATGAAGCTATTCTCGACCTTAACGTAAGGTGTTGAAGTCGTTATTGAAATGAGCAAGTTGTATGACTGATGAACGAATAAATATATTTTTAAAATTATTTATTATTATTAATGGATTGAAATTACAAAATAATCTATCACTAATTGCATTAATATGAAAGCATATAAAATAATAGTGGAACGTTTTGAAGTGTCGACGTCAGGCACATTGGTGCACAGCGGGGCGTCTTCAGACAAAACTCAAATCAATAACGTAATGAGAAAATTGCGCAACAAACCATCGCCATTCACGGCACATGTTTGTTGCTCTTGAGATTATAAACAATCAACGAATTTGTATTTATTTAGAAATAAATGTTTGTTAATATTTAATATTTTATTACGATTATTGGTGGTTTCTTTGTCATTTTCTGTCATTAGCTGCTGTTGATTGTTGTTTATCTTAGGTGAGTTGAAAGCCTTTATTGAAGCAATAGTAACATGTAAACCATAATAGATAATTGTAATTAAACTAGTAGTAGTTTTATGTTCGTTCGTGCTTCACTGAAATTTACTTGAAAATTCAATCAAATCATTAAAACTAGTTCTGAATACAATTATAAGAGACATCATAACGACCATGAATATGTTAGACAAAACAAATTATGAATTAAATTTTCGTGAGCTTGTAAGTTGTAACACAATTAAAAGCTTGCTTATCTTAATATGAATGAACATATCTGACCGTGACCAGATAATTATAGACTTATAAATTCATATTTTGTTATACCTAACCTTCATAACAAGTATGTTCCTAACGCAATTTTGTTCATGATAGATACTAAATTAAAAATGATCGGCAATTTTTAATTTTTACAGATTTTTTTTGCTGAAATAATTTCAAGGACACCTGACAACAAAAAGATCTTGATTCAAGATAAAAAAAAAATTACCAAAGAAAAAAGTTTTTCAAGTTAGGGTAACATTAATTAAAGAACCATTATTGTCATAGCACTAATTAATAACTACACTATTAACTAAGAAACGATACTCTCGCTATGAAGTAGACCTTATAAATGATATGTAATCGATCCGGCATCGAACCGACGTTACTGTCGATCAAATAAGTGGTTCACTTGACGTTTTCCTGGCAAAAATCCTTGAACGGCGCCAGACTAAATGAAACCTAGTCCATTGCATAATTTAACACTGAGGAAGAGTGAAGGGAAATTCTTTAATTAAAATACGTAATGTTAGTCTTATTCCAAGGCCTTTTAATGGAGCTTTACTCAATAACAGTTATGACAAATGGACGGGCATCTCTTATGGTGATTTCGACTTAAAATAATTGAAGGTCGTGTCACTTTCACAATTAACAATGCACTTAAGAACGTCACTGTATATCTTATCGTTCTTTGTTCTTGTTAAAAATGAAATTAAAAATGGTTCTGATATTCGATAAGTGGCAGTTTTGGCGCCTCCTTGGTATTGTAATTCTACGAATAAAACTGTCAACAGAAGTAAACATAAAGAAGCAGTAGGATCAAGTGAATCGCATAGGGATTAATAAATAAATTAAATAGAAGTATCAAAGTTAATGGTCATAAACCATCTATTTAAAGTTAACAAATTGCTACAGCTCCGTACAAAAGGCTTTGTCGCAACAACAGAGTGTGAAAGTCTTGATACAAGTGTAATTTTATATTGACTAGGGAGTGCCTTCAACTCTTTTAGAAAGCAGCAGGTACTATTCACCTGATGGATGCCTAAACCAATTTGTTTCTTATTTAATATTATAAAATTTAATCTTTCATAAACTTACTCGAGAGTTTTATTGCATTTTATTTAGAGCCACCGCAATCTACGATTCGGTTTAAGAACATTTTCTCTCTGACCATCCAACTCTTCAGTGTTTTGGAGTGAAATATCAAAAACAATCTAAATCCAAAACTAAACGAATCTATTATAGCCCGTCAAGCAACCAATTGGCAACACCTTTTAAAGTAAACATATAAATACTCCTTTTAAAAAATCATCTTCAAACAACTGACTAATCATAAATCTTGAAATTTGTGATGGATTTTCCAGATTCGTTTAAAATATGTCTCTTCAAAGAAATGGTCTAAGCAGTATTCTCGTCGCTTATATCAATATTGTTCAACGGAAATATAAATCTATGACGCTCTATGACTCAAAATTGATGTATCTAGTACCTAATTATCATAGTAATAATATATTTTATTTTTCTCCTTCTTTTGTGTTTTGAAAAAAATGCCCCATTCTATTTTATTATATTCGCGTAATGACATTATTCTATTTTATTTATTTTTGTCTGCCGCTTTTATACTGGGTTTTATTGGCATTGATTGCATAAATATTATTTTATCATTGTTTGTTGCACTGTTTTCTTTACTTTATGATCCGTATTTTCGTAAAATATTTGCTTCATATTATAATAATAATTAACCGAATTTTCGATCGTGGTTAGATGACACCGAATGATAGTGGTTGCTACTGAAAATCAGCGCTTTCGGTATATTATACCGATAGCAATGGCTGAGTAGTGACCATTTCGGCACGCAGTGTGGGGCACGCAATGAATATAAATAAGTAGTTTGTGTACAAATTACCTTTTGTTATTTGTAGTATTAAGGTTTGCTAGGTTTAATTAGTTATTCTTCTTGTTTTTTTCCTAGAGTTAAACTGTTATTTTATTTTATTTTTTTTATTTTAGTTTTACCTTATACACCTAGTCGAATAAGCTATATTGTAATGTTGTGTCACTTATTTGTGTGTCGATTAAAGCTTTCTTTCTTTCTTTCTTTCTAATTGTAAATTTAAATTGTAGCATTTTCAAAATAACTAATTATTTGGAAAATGGCTTTCAAAAGTATTGAATTTTAACTTTTATGAGGCGCATCTTTTGTATTTTATGTGTCCTAATATCTATACTAATATTATAAAGCTGAAGAGTTTGTTTGTTTGTTTGTATGTTTGAACGCGCTAATCTCAGGATCTACTGGTCCGATTTCAAAAATTCTTTCACTGTTGGAAAGTCCATTTATCGAGGAAGTCCATTTTATTTTCAAAAAAATTAGGGATCCGCATGAAAATATCGAATATGTAACAAAAGGTGAAAAATCGTAAACCTATTTATGCGTACGCTGCAAAAACTATTGACAATAGAACAAAATGATGTACTACGGGTTTTTAGGTCTTTTGGAGACAAACAAAAAAGTCCACGACAGCATATATCTAACTATCATAGTTTAGTCACAATAACCACTTTTATGTTTTTAAAATTTAATATTTCGTTCCGAGATTGAATTTAACGTTAAATGAGTATCGTTATATTAACCCTTATCCAAATGAAGTATTTTGTTATCAAGAGTATTAATATAGAATTAAATTACTTTTTGTTTTATTCCAATCGGACTTTTCGTTTAGAAGTTATCACGAGTATAAAACGCAACCAATATGTGGGACTCAGCGAGCCGCGAAAATAATAACTCGACGGCATTGCGAGTACTGTTTGAACCCCTTTATGACGCAAACGAAGTTGCGAGGGTCATCTAGTTATATTATAAAAAGTACTATGGCGATGTTTATGATTTTGTAGGCTAGTAGTACTGTACTGTACTGTACCAACCCATTACTGCCCACTGTTGGGCTCAGGTCTCCTCAGAAGAGGGGTTAGGCATAGTCCACCACGCTTGCCCAGTGCGGATTGGGGACTTCACATATCTTCAAAGGATTTTTAGAATCCTTTTCCGACATGCAGGTTTCCTCACGATGTTTTCCTTCACCGTTTTAAGCCAGTGGTGTTGTGAAAAATTGCACATAAATCTTTTTCACATTTAGATTTAGAGGTACAAGCCGGCCGGATTTGAACCCGCGACCTCCCGTTCGGAAGGAAGCGTTTCGACCACTCGGCCACCACGACTTATCAAGGCTAGTAGTATCTGACAAATATTCTAAATTTAAATTAAGTAAAAATTAGTTAAACCTTCCAGCCTGAAGAAGGGTCAGATAGTTCACAAAATGATGTAGAAGAATTAGTGCGGTCGAACTAGTATAATTTGGTACACTGTGAAACACCCATCGTTGCGCATTAGTTGTGTACAGACTAATTTAATCAAAGAGTACATTCATATTATTATTTTCTATACATGTTATGTGTGTAGATTAATGTCAAAACATGTAGTACATATGATGAAGACAGTCTATTCACCTTGACTCCACACAATCAGTAATAGGACTATTGCATAGTCTTGTACCTTTAATGTAAGATTAAGCAAATTCATCGACCTCGTGTTCATTACTACACCATTGATTTCCTTTGCTAATGTGTGCTAAAATTAGGGACAGAGCGTAATTAAATGTTATCAATAATTCAATTTGATTTTTTTCTAATATGTACTACACTAATTACATGATTCAAAACTTTTTTAGGAGGAAGTCATCAGACGGAAGTCGAAAACCTCCTACCTAGTAAATTAACACAAAACAGGGTTGTGCAGGGTGATAACACGCGTTGCACAGTAAAACTTACGTAGGTACTAACCCGCCACCCCCATTTTTATAAAGCTCATTAAATGTTTATGTGGCCATAGGGTAAAAAATATAAAATATAGTTTAAAAAAAATTTACTTTAATTAATTTATAATAAGGTTTCAAATATAATGGTTCATAATTTGTCTTAACATTAATTTCGGCGCAAATACACATACATATCGCACAACAAAGAATTTTTGCATTTCGAAAGGATGGAGGACAATTTATACAATAGCCGATAATTATTAAGACTTTTCAATTCATATATTATGATGTACAATAGAGTTGTAATTGAGATCTTCATTGAGTATGTAACATTTACTACACGTAATGTTTCACTTTCTAGTTGCATTTTAATAATCAAATACCTACATGATTCATAAGAACGAAAAGTATTGATTGTGATATAAATTAACCGTAAACACTTTCTAATGGCATTTTCTATTTCATCATTCAAATGAGTTGTAAGAAAATTAGCTTTTTTTATTATAGACGCAGAAATATAACCTTATGTGTAGTGCTAAAGACAGGGAAATACGCAATACACAATATCGATTTTTCTACCCGATGGAATCGGTAGATACAAGGCTAACAACATCGATAAGATGAAAAAAAAACTTAATATTATGATCTCACTGCTAAGGACCTGATACCTATGACATTTGAAAGCCAAGAGCAACCATAAATACCTTAGTGCTTACCTTCAGGCTGACAGTAAAGCTCTTGCCTAATTATAAGTAATCTATTAACCAAAATACCATGTTATACTTACAACAAGTAACATTTAATTAATTTTAACTGATCATTTAGGCGTCCCCGAGTTACTTCGTAATTTAATGTTTGCCTAATCTTCAATCAATTAATCAATGCTACTTTAATTGCGATACCAGGCTATTTTGCATCAATACATAATCTCATAAATCTTGTTCTAATAACATAGCGTTCAACATTGATATCTTTATAACATCTTTATTATAGTTAACAGCATGAAATCGTTCACATTTAGATATTCAAGTATCTATTTACTGATATTATCTGTTCGCAGAAATTTGATAGATAGTTTAATTAAAATGTTGATTTAGGACTTGTGCAATATTTTCTTGTCAACTTTCATATTTAGATTATTATATTTATTACGTTAAGGAAATTTAATTGATGTTTTTTGTAAGTTCTTATACGTTGCCTGGGAACTCGTGATCATTAGGTTTTTCTGCAAACATCCTGTGAAATGTATTTCTAAAATATGTTCAACAACAATCTAACGCCTTGTAATGAGCGGATGTCGGGAATAGATTGTGGGTGTATATAATATTATAATTCTACAATCCGAGCAGACAAAAACCAATTCTATTTTGTTAGAAATAGCGGATATTATTCCATGTTATGTTTAAGATGATTACGTGCAAAAACCATAAGGAACAGCGCCGTTTTGAAATTGGCCTTTATAAATATGGAAATAGGAGTTGCATTTACATCTTCTTCAGTGAATACTTCAACATGGCAATGGAAGCTGGCGCCAGGATCTGAACGTATGCGTGATATTATCGCGGCTCCAGGCGTCGATGCAACGGCTTGTTTGAAATTTAACTGAATAATCTATTTCTTAATGCTTGACTAGATCCCACGTCTTGGAACACTTGCAACAACTAATTTATTTAAACCTGTTTTGTAAGGGTAGCTTTTACTGTATTCTTGAAGTCACTCCAGTGAATACCTACTAACATCGATTTTTTGTGACTTATTTGAATCGTAGTTTTCCGGAATAAAGTAGGTAAACTTATTATAGAATTCCTAAAATATTAATCACATCAATGGATCAGTATAAAATTAACGAGTAATTAAAAAATTACTTAAAATAAGATCATTTATTTTTATCACGAACGTCTTTGGTTTTTCCAGTTCTATTTGCCAACATCGTAATACATTTTGAAAGGAATATAACCAATAGGCGGAACATTGAAACATGTTATAATATACCTTTTTTCTCCAAAATGCGGTTTTTACAAACTGCTAATTACGAATGCACATTTTAACTCACGTCAAAAGTTTGTAATGACATGTCAAATATTTTACGAAAACTTAGTACCTACTCCAACAAAAATCCTGAACAAACTTTGAAATGAAGGATAATACTCGGTTTACCAAGGTGAAATGTGAGTGCTGTTCGTTGTAGACCTTTGTTTGAAGAAACCAACACCGAGGACCAACATAACCATTAACCAAACAGGTCCAATGTTTGGACAAACAGTTTATTTAGTACAAAAACATGACCGTGACCTGAATACGTCAAGTAGGGGATTTGTGTGTGGTTTATTTCTGTTTTTAAACTGTTAACAATCACAATATTTACAGACGTACCGTTAAAAATTATCAGATCCTTAAATGCGTTTAAAAGGGTTTATATATTTGCTTCTTTTAAGTTCGTTTATCATCAGTTTGTAAACTTTTGCAGTTTAAGCAAATTTTCACATTCACGATATTTAAGTATATTCAGGGAAATGACGAGGTGCTAAGCCATTATCCATTAACAAGTTTGTTTATAAATAAGTGATATTTTAATACTCATAATCAATATAAGTTGTAACATAATACCATTAAACAAATGTATCACATTCAACTACTACGCTAAGTCCCTTATGTTACATATCAAATAGACATACACATATACACCCACATAACAAAGCTAAATGTCACCAAGGTAGGATTAACCCTTAAATAATAAGCGTATAGTTAATTACTACATGTCATTATATCGACAAATTAAGTCATGACATATGACTTATGAGTACAACGCAATATTATACTCCTTGAGTGACACTATTGGCGAGCCAGACTGACAAGACAGATTACCAATATTTTCTTATTGCTTAATTATAGAATAGAAATTTTATGTTCGTCAACCAATCATTATAAAACATTGTGTTAACTGGTAGTTAATGTTACTATCTAAATATACAATAGCCAATAACGAAAGACTGTTTATTTTCTTTTATAGACTTAAGATAGCAACATTAAAATTTTGTTGTGTTTTTATCAATATAAAATACTAGCTGGCCCGCACAACTTCGTCTGCCTCACAAAGGGAAACAATATATCCTATAGCCTTCCTCAATAAACGAACTTTCCAAAACTGAAAGAATTTTTGAAATCGAACCATTAGTTTCGGACAAACAAACAATCAAACCTTTCCTCTTTATAATATTAGAATATAACAATAGACAAGACGTTCCAGAACTTCGCGATGTAATAGAAGTCTAAAAAAGTAGTTTTAGGAGCAAAACAATTATACGATAATGTTTAAAATATAGATATTTTATTACTCTACATTTTTAACTTCGATCTTTTAAGATTTAAAACTTTTATTTTAACATTATGAAACATTAGTGTTTATACCTACCTATTATTACGAGCATAATTGAAACACACTAATTTAACCAACCAATTTAATTCTTTATCAGTGTAATTTAGTCGATATAAAATCTTTTAATAATATGTCAATCGTAGAAATCGATCCGTGTTTATTACCTCGGGTCATGACACTCATGACACGGCATGCAAGTTAGAGCTGTTTGAATGACATTATCGAATTTCGTGATTCGCAAATCTGACAACACTGAGCGGACACCCGGTGTATTTTTTTGCAAAATTTCCTGCACCTTAAAATATTCTTAAATATTATTTACATAATAATAACTAGTTCTCGCAGTTGCTGGTGTGCATCTCTCGGAATAAATGATATCTCAGATATTATTTATATTCATACTCGTGAGAAGATAACAAATAATAATTTAATTTGCATTTCTAATAGCATGAGTATTTAAAAATACTTAACTAATAGTATATTAAGAAGTATTTTTTATTTCAATATCTATTTAAGTTAAAAAAAAATGCTGTATCTGAGCTATACGTAGTCAAGGCTCTCAATCCAAGAAGGCTTCGTGCTGCAGTTCAATAAAACGATTATTATTATAAAATAAATATTCTTAGACTTCATGACACTTGCTGCAGCTTTTTATTTGAATGACATTATCAGCTAGACTGAACTGACACCCGATATACATCAGATTGTAAGCGTTATGCATAATGTTAGTTATAAATAATCGGTACATAATATGAGTTTCGCTTGCATTTTATTAGTTACAAGCTGTCAAAAACAAGGTTTTAACAAGTAGGTATATTAGTCTAGTAATTTGGTATCAATCAGTTAGGAACTCCACTCTGGTAATTCTGGGTTTTTATTCATAATCTAGTTGGGTATTTGTTGGGAAACTGTAGCGTGTTTTAACTTTTAGTCAAATAAATAATTAATTCCCCAGAAATATATTTTTGTTCATTTAATTGCACAAATAATGAAATGTAATAATTGTAAAGACCCTTTTTACTGTCTATGATTTAATCCAGCCAACAACAAGTTCTTGTAATCAATGTCATTAACACGAAACGAAGTAGATATTCTGCTCTTCAAAATGATGCGTATAAATGCTTCACATCACTAATAAGAATGATACTGTTCCGCAAGCTTACGATCATTACGTAAATGCGTATTGTCGGATCCCATAAAATTCATCATCGTTAAGTAAGAAAGCAGAAGACGTAACTATTCATAAACAACTTTCTTAATATCTTCACAAGTACTTCATATAAAGTTTTCCCGTTAACGTTCGAAGTAACAGTTACATGCGAACTATAGGAGACGCATCAAAAACACGTAAGCGTATTATACACCAGAACATTTTCTATAGTGCTAATCAGCAATCGTAAAACGTTTAGCTTTTGTCCAGCCGGAGTCCGGTCTAAGCCGGCCGAATCTCACTTTCATATCACATCAGTCACAACAAACGCTCTGTCACAGAACAGTAGCCAGCGATACGGCTCATTAGCGTCCACGCAATGCATCTGCGTGACCAGTTATACGCAACATGTGCTTTACAAATACAAATTAACCGTTTAGTGATCTGCGAACCAGCTCTGATGGACGTCGACTGCTTCAATGGAGTAATAAAACGCAACTGGATGTGCCGCTCTATGTCGTAATACCATTAATAAGATATATTATCGTGACTTGATATTGGCACTCCTTTTCAAGAGGCAACTAGCCCGGTTTCATTGACACTCTTTATGTCTGGTCCTGATAAGAGTTATGGTGAAATCTTTGTGTTCTAACAGATCTAAGTTCACGTCCTAGACATAACCCAGTTACCGTATAACTGAAGTTACTGGGCCGAGCTATAACTCTTCATTTATAGCTTACTTTTATAGCTTTGACGGATTGTTCACCTATTTGATATTGTCATTCTAGTACATTGCCATTCAACCTTAGACCATAAAATTGTGTTATAGTAACTTAAATTGCAAATTGTTTACTCTACTTATGTAAATTGTCTATTATTATTTCATTTATAGTTTTCACACTACAGCAAGTTATTTTAAAATAGGCCTTTAACAAATACCGGACATCTAGTAAAACTCAACATTTGATCTTAACCTCAGGACCCTAAGAATCCATCAAAACCAATACTGTTAGTACAATTCTAAAAACTATAACTGTAGACAAAAACCGAACACAACACATATGAAAACGAATATCTTATCTTCAATTTAATAATTCCGACCGGAAAACGATCTCCAAGCTCAGCAGTTAAAGTTGTTATTTTAGGACCGGGTACAATTGTCACTTCCAATAATTTATAGATCATCGCGTTGTTCATCATTTCACTTTCTCCGATGCTACTCGTCCCGCACACAAGTTCTCATTCGTCAAACATCAGACAAGTGCCCACTGATTATCTACATTAGGCTCCATTAAGTATTTAAATCGATACCATTTCGCTTACCGGATACCAGTTATACAATTATTCAATTACAATACATATATTACGTAAACTTTCAATTTGTTTGTTTAAATTAGTCGTGCATTTAGATGGTTGTCGATTTACAAAACGTAGACTTATAACCAATATTTATATTGCAAACTTAACCTAGTTTGTGGATTTTATGTAACGTTGTGTTTATCGATTCACAATTCAGCGATTATCCGCCTAATTTTAAGATTACGAATTGGTAATCGATTTGCATTATTACGATCGATGTTTGTGTATTATTTTTATTCGTAAATAGTTATTTCTTTAATTTCACTCTCCGTTGTAGTCCTTTCCGTCTATTGTATAATATTGTCCTCGACGAATATTTTTTATTGCGTATGGTAGTATTTCTCCGCGTGCTTTCCGTCGATGGATATTAATAAAGTTAAGTAGACTGAGTCTTAATTTGTCACCCTATCATATGGATGAAAATGAAAAGTAAAGCTAAATTTAGTCTTAAAAAGTTTTACAAATTTGTTTTACTAAAAAATCATTAATGATTTTCAAGCGGTTGGACTCATTTTGAACAGCTAAATAACAGTACGGCAACTGACTAGTCAGCTAACTCGAACGAAAAGTATATTTCATATCTATAATACATAAGGATTCAAAGATATTACATTCCACAATACATGTAATGTGTTGTAAGACAAAGACAAGTCCCTCGCAAGGGTAGGCTGCGGTTTATGCGGCTAATACTCGAACCTATTCTCGAAGTGCAAACAATGTTACATCGACATAGGTGTTCGAAATGCAACGTTGTATTAACCACTTAAATACCCGCATTCTTTACCTATTTTATTATCAATTTTATGTTTCAGTCTATTTTAATACGTTTTATTAGCTTGCATGTGTATGAAGTTTATGTATCCATATATTTAATGCTATAAGTGCTTATATTATAATGTCTGTAAATTGTCGATCTGTAAAGTGTTCAAATACATAGTGTGTTTTCATTACATTCGAGTTCCCGTTCGCGATCATCATATTGAAATCTTTGGTTTTCCTCATTCTTGTGGTTATAACATAAATACAGATTTTTTTAAGCGTACGGTACTTAATAATATTTTTACTTAAAATAAAAAATTAAATTGCATAAATTTTGTCATATGGTTGGATTTGAAAAAAAAACCTGAACAAATACACATTACTCGTACTTATTTTTTGTGACAAGAGAACTAAGCATGTTTATCATGTACTGTACAAAACTAACATTCTAAAAAAAATATTAACTTTTCGATAAAATAAAAAGTTTGGAAAGTGTCACTATTTCTAGTATTCTTAAACGTATATAAAATGACAACATCCGCATTTGTACAGGCACGAGTTCTGTCTTCAGTCATGCATAAATCTCGATGACGGATGCCTTCCGATACAAATACGGGCAATTAAATAGGACCTAATCGTTTTATCTAAAGCGAGAGATGAAAGTGTCCGATAATGTATCGTCTACATCAAGAATCCGTATGCACGGACTCCGTGACGTATTTCTTCATGTCATATTCTTGTCACGATGTTGCATTGGCCGTCGTGGCAGAATACAGCCGCAATGTCATTCCTTAGCGTCTCTTGCTTAGTTTCATAATGATACATCTCGAGTAAGCTGATTAGATTAGAACGTTAAACAAGAGCAGTAAATAATGATACAGCTTCATAAAACAGGTTATCAGCGTCTGTCGATACTTTATTGAAATCGTGCTCGTCGGCTTGAGGCGAGATATCAAGAGTCTCATCGCGATTTTTGCGGCTTCGCCCATCAGATTTTATCTCCGGCTTTCACTGGCTCATCTACTGCTGACTCATTTAATTTTTAATTGACGCTAAATATTGCTTTGATTACAAAGAGTCAAGCGTACTTAACCTTTTTTCATTGAATAAGCGATCATGCTTTTGCATCTAATGATCGTTAAATACTTTCTTTATAAAAGTTGCTACTGAAGACCTACATCCTCGCATTTCGATCTCAAGAGAGAACTTTTACCACTCAGTCTTTTTTACGCATTTGAAAATGCTTACTCAAAAATACTCATGAACGCAGTACTGATTGACAGACAATACCCACCCTGCAAGTTTCCAATTTCAATTATGGGTTTTTGAGTAAGTATCTTGAAGTGGATTAAAGAAGAATAATTAAAATTTCCATCCTTGAAATAAAATGTCGAGTGGAATTTCATCAACGTGGTATGAAAATATTTATAAACTAGAAGACACAATGTTAAGAATTTCACAATCAGTTCTACGATTGGGGATAACGTTCTTGTAGACATAAAAATGAGCATAAATAAATTCTTGAGTGCATTATACAAGGTTCCGGTGCGCCCGTAGCGCATAGAATCTGATGTTGGACGATAAGGATCAATAGTTCGCCTACACTCTAGTTTCTTACAAAACGGAACGTTGGCGCCACTAAAGCTATCTAGAGATTCGATTTATTGCTCATATCTTTGCATCGACCGCTGCACCTGTATGTACCAGAATCTATACATTACGGATGGAACTTGAAGCGCATTACCCAAGACATTATTTATCTAACAATGTTAAGTACATTGTGCCTCTGTTCGAATATTATAAGCAGCTTTGTATGGAATAATAGATTTTTATTTTTTTATAATCTATATCCAATAGGTTTGTCACTATTATTATCAGTCACTAAAGTTCGCCGATAAAAAACTGTTAATTATTGAACCACATAGTTTTAATGGAATTTCTTTTATTTTATTTAAGTACTCTGATATACGCGTACCAGTTCTGCCATTCAACATTAGTTATGCATCCATATGAATTCAATTTAATATTTCGCATTAAATTTAATCCTATCTATTATTATCATAAATTATAATATATTTATGCATCTTATTGATCGTGAACTTGAATTCACTATCAGTAGCGGAACATCTTTACGATTATTTCCGTCCAATCGATTTTAGTTGAACGCACTGGAGTCGTGACGTGCTCACGTCGGAATCCAACGCGTAATTCCTTCGAGACCTTGTAGTCTACACTTGTTGCTTTCTCGTGTAGTTGTAATGTCGACTTGTAACGTCACATCGAGTTCTTATCAGTAGAATGGCATGCAAAGCACAAGACGCAGGGCCTGATTCAGCCATTTCGTAGCGTAACGGATTTTAAGGACTGAAGGTCAAATTTGTAATCAAGACAGGGTTTTCCTCAGGGTCCGAATTGAATTCTCACTTCGAGTTAACATTACACAAGATACTTTGAGTAATCAGTATGTGTACACACTCCTTTGTCTACACGTGAGTAGCTGGTTTACGTTTTACAACGTTCCTCAACCCCATAGACTGCTGATTGTGGAACGTTTGTAATAAAGAAAAACCCTTATCAGTAGTTTAATGTGAATCATTAGAATAAAATGCGATGCAGTTAGATGAGTAACATGTATTGTGAAGTCTTCTGCAGTGATCAAACCTATGATTGCTTTTTGTACCTACCTACCGCAATCTAAGGCAAACAAAGAGTTACCGATCTTCCTATTTCAATTTAATTTTACAGCTTATTAAACGAATTTCCCCTTCTTTTGCGACTTAGTTACCCATTTACTAAGTCGGACCCTGATAGACGGAACTCTCACCAACTTCGATCAATATTATTCCGACAACACTGTGCCATGTCGCTGTGTCTAGTGACAACTAGAATAGTGAAAACGCTCATTAGAACTTTAACAGCATTCAGATGAAGTGCAAATTGGCACACTAACTTTGGAACTTCATTTAAGAGCTACATTTCTACAGGGTGATTTCTTAGTGAGGGTACATATTGAAGGTCATGATAGCTGATAGTTATATACGACCAGTAAAAATATTATTACCAAAGAATATGGCTTAATGCCTTAGTAATCGCAACTTAAAAATATCTAAAATTCTTGCAAAATGATGGTTTTTCGACAGCTGATGGGTGTGGCGGACGTGTGGGGTGCGCGAGATCACTAGAGGTCGTTAGTCAACACTCTTTAAGCCGAAATTGTTTAGTTTTGAGGTATTTTTGTCGAATTTAGATTTTAAAAAAAATGTAATTTTACCTATTTTTTGTAATATTCCGTATTAGAAGAGAGTACTCACCACCCTCCTGCAATATGTACCCTCTCTAAAAAATCACCCTGTATATGTATCTACGAGATAGACTATTTGATTGTTTAAGTTTTAGAAATTAACTGGAATTAGTTGTAGTTTCATTACTGGCAAGTTCAATCTCAAAATAATTATCACTATACTTACGATATTTCGAGATAGGCAGTTTCTCGAGTTCAAGATGTGGCAGTATAGTTGTGTTCAGGTGTAGAAGAAAAAGCAAGATTTATATTCAATATATTTTATTTCAAATTGTATAATTTACTTCGATAAATGAAGTCACATAAAACTATAGACTATATTCATATTACTTAATATTTACATTTGTATGAATCTTGATAACACTAATGCGAGGTGTTTATCATATAATACACAAAATCACGTGAATATTTACAAATTATTTTACAAAAATGGCAGCATATATTTTTTGTAATGAATTTGTGACTTTGTAACTGTACAGTGGTTCATCATCGATGATAGAGACATTTAAAAATAACTTAAACATAATATTACACGAAGCAGTCTGGTGGATCCTTACTTAGAAACTAAATAAATTAATCTAAAATTAAATACTGAGTGATGGTCGTTTCTTTCGGACACTTTTACTGTTTTTGCCGAATATCGTTCCAATTACCTGTAAAAGAAGACATTTTTGAATTATTTTTTGTGATAAGTAAACTGATAAAAATTTAGACGGAGAAATCCGCCGCAGATACCTCGTTAGTAAAGCTTACCTTGGAGACGGAGTAGGCGGCGAGCTTGCGTCTCGGCGTGGGCAGTAAGAGAGCGAGTGCGCGCGCCTCCCGGAGCAGCGCGTGGAAGGCGAGCGCCGCGCCTGCACACGACTCCGCAGCAGATACCTCGTAGAACTGACAACCGAACCGCAGAGACAACTCTTGACCCTCCTCTGCATGGACCTCCCTAATAATATTATAAAAAAGTTAACACGTGGTTTACAATTAATATTCATTTTATCACATACTTAGTTGCGAAAGATAAACTTACCTTGCGTGTTCGAGGTCACGCTTGTTCCCTAAGAGGGTAACAGCTGCACATCCTGGGAGTCTGGTTCGTTCTAATAGAGATAGTAATTCTGCTGCTGCAAGGAAGGAGCGGCGTTCACACACTGAGTATACTACGGCAAAGGCGTCGCCCCATCGCACATGTTCTCCCAAACACCCACGAATCTGGAACAAATTTTTTTTTACTAAAACGTAATTGTTTACAAAAAAAAAACAAAATATTAATCTTCTCTTGAATGAAATCGAAAAGAGCCACATTATTATGAAATACCGAATAAATTACGTATAAATAAACATTCAACTAAGTCAGTGAACTTTCGATAATAAAATCACAAGACTACGTATTGAACGGAACCTTGTATCGGGTCCAGTCGCTGCATCGAATAAAATCACTGATTACGCAATGAGAAACATCGAGATTCCGTGTTGTTCTTTAGTTCCGTTATCGGCCCGTTTAATAAAACATCTCCGTTGTTTAGACAAAATGAAGAACGTGTTTTTCAATTAATGGTACCATCATACGTAACAATAAAGAACAATTTACGTAATATTTGGCTTGTACCTATTATGTGTTCTGTGCTAGTTCAAAGACAGCTCGATGGGCGAAGGCAGGAGTGCCGATCACAGGAGATAAGTCAGTACAAGCCACATAAAGTTTGTTTAATTAAATTGTAAGTCGGGGATCAGCGGGCGCTACCGCCGACTCTAGCCCGTCCCAATACAGATAAACATCTCTATTGTTTACAACTGAATTAAGATCTCTTCCGCTCAGTTTTGTTTGCCTATCGATCTTATACAATAGTTATAAATCGTTCAATCGCTATAAGTTGTATAAAATTGATAATATTATAGAGGATATACGGATTCGATTAAAAAAATTTAGGACTTAAAAACATAATAATAACTTACAGCACAATTGGATGTATCTAATATTTCTACTTCTGATACGGCTCCATCAAATGCAACTCGATGTTGATATAGAAAATCTGTAACAAAAACTCAATGTTAACTTCATTCCTTAGAGTTATATATTTTAAAAGTTATTTTATAGACCTAAATGCCAACGGTAGTTAATTAAAATCCAGATGTCATATAGATCGTGGAGTAACGTAAACGGTAGTCATAATAAACTATGTTGAATGTTTCAATATTAAATTCATTAAAAACACATCTCTTGTATGAGCGATATGACGCAAAACGAAATCGAAGGTTTTAAGGAAGCAGACATTTTAATTGAAACACGCAAATAAAAGCTTTCATAACGACAAGAGGAATTTTAATTTAATTTAAAAATGTCGGCAGCTACTTCAATACAACAAATGGACTTTTATCTGCGTAATGTTATCTTAATTTCTTTATTGAATGAAATGCTTTAACAGATAATAATCGTTTTGAACTTACCTCCAGTTGAACTGTATTCTCCAATGTACCTTTTCGTGAGGTAACGTACAACCACGGCTGCAACAAGGAAAGATAATTTATTACATCTGACAAATTGACTTGCGTAGTTCATATAGAAAAGCATAGTACATCGTACAATTAAGAGGTCGTCACTCCCAACTTTCTAGAGACGGACGTTGATTAGTATTTTCACTCCTGGAATTCCCATCTGAAGGGAGATACACAATACAAACAGTTATCAACAACAATGACAAAGCAAGTTGCCTGAACACAAAGAACCAAGCAGGCTACTGACAAAATGGACTGTGGAGAATCCTGGCGTCAAAAGGAACTAGTGAGTCTATTCAAAAAGATGATTACTTGTGGCGCGGCGACCTTTATCGGAACCTCACGTTAGCCCGGCCCTTTCATCTACAATGATTTCGTGTTTCTTCTCTTGATAAATAGCCGTGAATAAATAAACATATTTGATGCATCGAAAATTTATTCTGAGAAAGTGCGCTAAGAGTGTCTAGATAACGTTTTAATGCAATTAATAAAACACTAAAATGTGATGGAAAATTAATTCGAATTTCTCGAAGCATTTAACATTTTCACCGCGAAAAACGTGACAATCCTCAAAGTGGCGATAATTTGACATTTAAAATGTTAGTCTCTATCGTATAGATAAATTTCATTTCAAGAAAATAATTTAAATTTATATGTATCGTTACACAATCACTGAAGGTAGACTATGATTAGTACGCAATGAACGTGTTAATGTTTATTTACAAGAAGAGAAGTTGTTCGCGTCGCTATGTGCACAGCATGATAAAAAAATCCAATCTGAACAGATCACATGCCCAAATGAGATCGGTCCGATTCTAATTCTGGACCCGAATCGATTGCGTAATTGTAAATGGAATACATTCCCGCAACGTCTTAATGCATTTATTTTCACGACAATGGACTTGGTCTAAATTCTATTTCGAATAGCTTGCGGAGACTTGTAATGAAATTCAGTACGAAGGCGTATTTAAATTCAACAAGTTTAAATTAAACTACAACGTCTGTTAGCATACAAAAAACAGTAATGTTTATTCTAGGGATTTTGATTATTTTTTTATAAACTTTAATAATACTTTAATACCCGTACCATTCCGATTTGGAATGGACTCCCGTCCGCGGTGTTCCCAGAGCGCTATGACATATCCCTCTTTAAACGAGGTTTAAGAAAAGTCTTGTATGGATAGGCGGTAGATAACGGCCCCTCTTTGCCCTGGCATTGCAGAGGTTTATGAGCGACGGTGACCGCTTACCATCAGGTGGGCCGTAAGCTCGTTTATCTAACTTGCAATAAAAAAAAAAATACTGTTGCTAAATATAACTATATCAATTAATAATGGTTAAATTATTAAAAAAAATAGGAATCCGAACCTCTCTAAATTTGATACAAAAAATAAACTAAGTTAGTACTTTAATCTTTGTAAAATTAAAAAACTATAAAAAAGAAATCCTCGTTATAAAACAATTTACTTAACTTCAGACAAGTTGAAATTTCAACAGAAACAAGTGAACTTCAATATTAATTACACTTCACAGCTTCGATGGTATTTTATAAAGTGCATTTTTATCAGACACGTCCGAAATTCCTGATCGTCGTTTTCCTTTCGATTTTTTCCACGTTAAATAAGTATGATGTATATTACTTTCTCCGATAAACGATTACGCATTATAATAACGTGGTGAAGTATCGGACAAGTGTTTATTAATTTCGTTTTCAACGCACTAATAAAAACCTGTCAATGATTGGACTATTACGATGATTTCGTTTAAAATGTTGTATGCCTATTTACCGTTTTTCCTTTTTATAAAGCATAGTAACAACTTCTCTAATATATCCTTCAGCAAATTTCCAATTGTAATAATACCTACCTATTATTTGTATAAAACGTATACCGTTATCCCTTTTCCACGTAAATCGATAAACTCTAAAATGAACCAGAAACAACAAAATTCAATGTTGTAGCCGACGAACCGTAAATGACAAATAACAGTAATCAAACAACATGGCACCACGTAGGTTGATGGATGGTGCCCTATCGACAGAAACAATGGATGCATCATCGACGGGAATCTATGGGTAATTAATAGACGGTCAGCACCATCCATCATGAACGAACTGAAGACCGTTTCTCATGGCGATGAGATTATAAGTAGTTTAAGATAATACTGCACTTCATAGGATGCGCTCGTTGAAATATCAATCTTCGGTTTAGAGTTGATATATGGAGCAATTGGTGAGATAAAATATATTATTAATGTGATAAACTTTAAAGTTATATTGCTATGCCTATTGTCAGTTTGTCTTGAACGTAAGTACCATTTCGAGGCATTATATGTCTATTATTTGTTTTATAATAATATCTAATATAAAATGGTCAAACAGTTTTATATCTTAGGGTTGGGCGAAGTTTTGTTTCGACTATTTTTCAGGAACCGAGAATAACTAAAGCTCTACTTTGCGTTTTAAGCATAGATAGATATCGCGATTTATAATACGCTAGGTATTTTTTTATTGGCCCACCTCTCACTCCCACCACTGTAACTCCTGTGTAGCCAGGATCCACGGCGGCGACCATCGTAATGACTCTGAGCAATGAAACCCAGGAAAACCCGAGGGAAAGCTAACTTGTCTTGGACCCCGCAACGAATTTAATCAGAAGATGATAGAAGGAGTAGGAAAAACATGAGTTTCGAGTTTCCTTCTCGCAAAAGCGGGAGACAAGGAACTATTTTTCTAACCGACATTACTGCATTGATTGTGGACTTGCCGCTTGTGAAGCCGAATTGGTTTGGGTTAAATTTTAAGCCCTCCGGAAGCAACCTAGGTACGATCAACCGTTCTAGCACTTTTCCTAGCGATGGCAATAATGTTACCGGTCTATATGATTTTGGGTCGTCCGGAGTTTTATCATCGGTATTTTTTGGTATTAATTTTATAAAACCTTTACGCCAAATTTTAGGAAAAACTCCTTCGTGTATGCAGCGTTGATATACATACAGTATAGAACTAGATGACATTTTACACGCTTCTTTTATCATTTTATTTGATATTTTATCTTGGCCTAATGCTTTATTTATGGATAATGATTTAATAACTTCAGTGGGACCTGGCACATCTTAGTGTTAAGCGCGCATCCTCCATTCGTTCATCAGTGATACCAATTTTTTTAACTTATTTACTTTACGTTTAGCGCGACGAAATTTTCGGCGTAAATCTACTAGTAAACCGGACCACCAATCACATCTGCGAGCCTTGAGAGTCGCAGATCAGCCCAAAGCAACATCAGCACAGTACATAAACGTGTCATTCATAAGTTCTGCACATTTTGAACGCTAGGTATAACAATAGTAGTTTTATTTCATACATAAACAAAAATTAACGGATATGCTCGCGATATCTACTATTTTTTATTCAAAACAACAGAAACATTAATATTATTCTCAGCTTAATATAATTTAAAACACTTAACAAGATATAATTAATGACCAACAAAATTCTTCGTAAACGATACTTAGAACCGATCGATGTCCGAAGTGTAAAGATGCTTATCATACATTAAAGCCTGCGCCATGTGACCCAGATTGTGTGAAAGAGATAAATATTGGAGAACTCTGACCACGATAATAATGTGGCTAGTATAACGGAAACCATTAAAGTCTGTCAATAAGGGGCTCGTTAAATCGAATCAATCTGATGATAAAACAGAATACAGCCTATTTGTGGACAGAGTTAACCCTGTCCTTAAATATAGTGTTAACAGAACGGCCGATCTGATCTAAGTATCAAGGTTGATCTTTACAACGCTATTTATATTTTATTGATATCCACTCTATTGTTTTAAGTCTTATAACATAATAATATGTTATAAAGGTTTACTAATTAGTTAAAATGGTTTTTAAGTGCATTACGGAAAAAAAATATCTCCGATGAAAAGAAACACTCTTACTAAAGACTCTCAGATTCGCAAAATATGAATTTATCATCATTAACCACTTGTTTTTATGTAAATTAATTTAAGCGATTCTAATTTGGAATATTTATTACTTAGGTGTTATACAATTTTATTTCTATAACATCTAAGAATCGCAATATCTATTGATAAAAAGTGTAGCGTACCAGCCCTGCGCAAGGGCCACAATCGGCCGTAATGAATTGCAAAGACATGATCCGCGGGCAGTCTGTCAGCCGTCGCCGCGTCGGTTCGTCGGCTGTCGACAATTAGGGCGGCGTAATTACAACCAGTCATCGGCGAGCCCACGGTGGGTCAACGGCGCGATTTCCCGACGACCGCGAAGCCTGGCGCCACCGCTCCACGTTGTGTAACTCTTAAACGCTCGATCAAGCATTAACGCCGATGCCGTCGAGGTCGTTGCTCCACACGCGTATATCACGTTCTAACACATCACCTACACGTAACTAAGATTACATTTTAAATAAAATCGTATCAAATTGCGTTTGAACGGTTCATTTTATGGTTAGCGCGGACGTAATGAAGTCTTCTAAGCCCGTGACAAGAACTTAATCGGATCATTTTATTTTATCGTAGTGTAGTTCTAAGTTAGAATTGCAGCGATGACTTTAAGTGCAACAAATCTTGCATTTTTTTTCCATCTCATGTTTTGCTTTTAAGTTTATGATACAAATACACAAGAAGCAGAAGGTTAAAATATTAAAGCATTGTATAAGAATTGTTTGAACTGCTTAACACTTTTATAGTATGATAACAAATTTGGGGCAAACGCGAATGTAAATATAAAAACTATAGCCATGTAAACTATTGTTAAATAATTTTCTTTAGTGGACTTCTTAGTGGTATCAAATGTCTTATATTACTACTTATATACTGATTTTTTAAACAAGAAAAAATCGTAAATATCAATAAAGATATCATCACAACATACACATAATCTACGTACTCTGACACTCCCCAATTGTAATAACAGACTCACATATTATATTCAATTAACTCTTACCTTTGAAGAAACTAAATAAATGCGACACATTTTATTACAAGACGTAGACAAATACACAGACAGATTAAAATACCATACAAATATCAGTAAGATAATGAATCCACGCGAGGAATGTTAGCAAATAGATCGCATAATGGAATGCACTGATAACATGATAGAACATGATAGAAGAAAATATTTACATTTAATTTAATATTACGGAATTGACGTTATTCTTTACGTCAGCAAAAGATAGATAAAGCTTGCCAGGATTCTTCCGTCAATGTCGTGAAGATGTAAAGTTGTTTTCTAACATTGTGAAGAAATGAGAATATAACGATTTTGTGAACATAATGCTACATTACTGTAATGTCAATCTTCATGTCCAAGAGACACTCAAATACCACTAACCTGTTCAATGAATTCTGGGTTAATTTCAAAAACCTACTCTATTTTTTTCAGCATGTTGCATTAAAACAACAAGTCTTGTAAGACGACTTCCGAATTAATTTTAGTTCTTATTTTAAAATAAAATACCCTTTACCGTAGGTGAACTACACGAGTTGTGATAATGTATGGATAATATCTATAAGTAAAACTACACCACACAAATCAGTACCTGACAACCCAATTCGATACTCGTTTTACACGTATAATTTTAGTTAAAAATAAATACATTTATACCTTAAATTAAGTCCCGTTGAATCCTTTAGTGATGCAATAATGATCTCACAGTATTTTGGTGGCCGAAAATTATAGGGTACCATGTTAAAATGCGAAAACTACCTACATTTAATCGCATCTTACCGCACATGTGAACGAAAAAGACTGATATTAAATCGATTCAATAAAACGACTTCATTCAGTCGTTATTTGTGGTTATTTTAAGGTTTATAATTGCAGGGTTTATTGTTGAAGATGGGCAGAGGACGTACAGGTACATATTATTTTAGCCCTTTGTTATTTGGCTATCTTTATTTATTTATTTATTTATAAAAGGCACCAACATGTTAAACACCCGAACATGCAATTAAAAGACTTTCAGTGTAAACTTAATGCTTACACAATTATAGGTGCACACTGCATGCCTATTTTAAATTAGCGGTCAAAGACCAAGACCAAGATCTTGGATATAAAAACTTAATTTTTTATTTTTTCGTGCGGCACTACGTAGATTTCTAGATTTAAATAACTTGTTCAATTAGATTATTATATTTTCATTGTATTTTTTTGTCACCTGAACGTGATTTCTCACAAAAAAATATAGAAGAACAGGGTTGTGCTCAGATTATTGTTTTTATTTTCTTTATTAATTCAAAGAATACGTTGATATGAGACATTTAACAATAAGCAAGAGGAATTAAGGAATTTTAAGGTCTACGATGTACTTTAAAAAATAAGGATTCAACAGAACTACCAAAAAATATAAAACGATACTGGTAAGACAAATGTAATATATTTTCCACAGCTAATTTCAAGCAGAATTTCAATAAAATTATTTAATAAGGCCCGTTTAGAAGAAAACTTGAATACATATTAATAACTTTTAGCGACGTTAAATAGACAATGGTTTCTTCAAGCATAAAATATAATTCATCGGAGAAATAATAAACCATAATACTACCTTATCAATAATATTATGTACTAGTACGTTATTCGATATGTTTAGCGCATTTTAAAAATCGAACTACTTTTGTCACTTTTTTTCGTGTATTTTATTTAATTTTTGTACGTAACGTTTTTTAAATTAAATTTTAGTTTTTTTTTTAATTTCTTGTCATATTAATACTACTTAGGTACAAGCTTAATTTATTTTCATCGGCTTATTACTCAAAATATTATTAAGTTGGAAATACCTAATTTAACTAAGTAGTAGGTAGGTCAAATAGCTTAAGATTTTATATTTTTATTTTTTTCTTTTCTTAAATACACCTTATCTTTGTTAAATTTTATTTTGTCATTATAATTAAATCGTTAATATTTACATAACCACAGACATCCTTTAAATAATTGGAATTAAATGCGTGAAAAGAAATAAAATTTCCATAAACAGAAAGCGATACAAACCAGATTTTCCACTCCGCGGACTCCCCAGCACAACCACCCTTATACGACTCACAGTCATCTTCATTTGGACCGATTTAGTTTATCACCTTTTAATAACGAATTAAACCGCCATCATACAAACTCACGATCAAAACCACATAAAACAAGGCGCACGATCGATCTCGGAATCGTAATCGAAATACGATTATATAATCGATTTGTAATGCGTGTGCTCGCCGCGATGTTTCCCGCGCGACTGAGAGATGTGGTCTCGTGGTCAGATGAAAACCGCACGCGCATACAGCCTCCCAGTGCCCATCGCACTCCAATGTGGGTGTACTACGCGCACATGTTTACCGAATTCTTTTATGCATGAATTATTCATGTGTTGGTATCATTGGGACGATTCCAATGTTTGCTGACAAAATCTCGAAACAATATAATTAATTGTGATAATGTTGTTTTGACAAATGAGAATTTATTGATATGGTTCATATGAAAGTTTTGATTACTTTTCTAGAGATGAAAAACTGGAAATGCTGTTAGATATATTATTAATAAATTTGTGCAACCGTGACATAAACATTAGACAACCGCTTCGAGCTTTTTTGGTTGGTGGAATCGTTCCGATTAGAGATTTTTTTTGTCTCTTGTGGTGTAATAAATTTTAGGTAATTGCATATTAAGGAACAATTTTATAACGCTATGCCGAATTTCTGTTCTAAAGAATAAGTTTCACAATCAGATACTATCAATAAACTGTTAAATTTCCCTCATTTTAAGATTAGAAACAGAGCTGTATCATAAAAGTTGAACGAGTATAAGCTACCTCACGCCTACACTGGCACAAATATCTTTCCATCCACAGTAGCCACCCAGGTTGTATATAGTAAAAGTAAAACTAATGAATAACAAATAAACCTTATTTGTCAGAGTTCATTAACGATCTCACAAAATATTTGCTTTCGAAAATAGAAGAAAATGCATTTGCATAGAAGTTGGTGTCGAGGCGGGTTTCTCTACTTATTAAGGCATGTTGCTTTAGAATCTTTTTCTAAATAGCCGACTAGTTCTGTTGCGGATTAAACGATACTTCCACTTCACACGCCATTTCGTGCAATGTTAACACAAAACCTTGGATGTCCATTCGAAGCTCTCAATAAAACATCGTAATGGACACCTCTCATACAATAAACTTTGGATAAATCAAACTGACATTTCAAGTGGCACCACGAAACATCAATAACATTTAAACAAATCCGTATGATCTTCTCGTAAAGTTCAGGAGATCAAATTAATCTAAATCAATTTGTTGGTTTCACACGAAACGCGTAAAATGTCAGAAAACAAACACAATGCAAATTCACACGAATCGCAAACGAAGTTAACTGCCTTTGTTGGATTTATAATATTAATAACTGTATGTCACAGACAGGCACTTCTGCAGCTTCTGTGTTCCATGATCTATCGTCACTCAAAATCACCTACTTACTGTAAAGACCGTCTTTAGTAACGTAGACGTCTTCCTTATTTATTGCAAGTGACATGTCCTTCTAAAATTGAGATATAAAAGGGTTATTATTTATTTCTGTTATTAGCAAGATGGTTGTTTCGAAATTTATGAATATTTGAGATCACTTACCATTAAATGTAACATAAATTCGTATTCCTCAAATACAGTTTGCATTTGCTACTTTGTAGTTACTAGCTACTGAGTGTTCAAATCGATGTATTAATTAATGACTTGAGTCGAAATTAAGAATGTCTTGAACCCGCTTATCTTTTGCACACCCACGTTTCACAATAATATTCATAGTTTACCGGTATCAAAGCCAAACACGTTTAAGAATCATAACTTTGATTAATTCATTGCAACAGTATCGTTCGTTACGGTCGTTGTTGTCCGATTTTCAATTAAAGGTGTTCTAATTAAATTACTTATCAGCTTCTTGGGTAACGATGTAAATAAGCATCTATTTATTTTAATCGTGAGTCGAACCTTTCGCAAGAACTAGTCGCGTGTCAAAACACGCTTGTTATTGGTACCCACAATGGCGGTACTGTTCACACTTACCTATTAAACAATTCGTATCTCTGAATCTTTAACCTCTCGTCGTGTTGCTTACTAAACCTGTACACAATATTAACTAATAGTTTCTTGCTTGTTCAAATGAGAAATGAAAAATTTGATAGGTACTGATATGACGATTGATAGTGCCGAAATATTGCACAATGCATACGTTAAATCCAATGTCTACAACAAAAAGCTTGCGTAAGTGTATCAGACATTGAGTTCGATATGTTTGTAAAGCTTTAACGACTTACTGTTGCTCTAATATATATCAATAGAAGGAAGTGTTACTAGATATACAGGGTGATTTCCTAGTGAGGGTACATATTGAAGGTCATGGTAGCTGATGGTTATATACGACCAGTAAAAATATTATTACCAAAGAATATGGCTTAATGCCTTAGTAATCGCAACTTAAAAATACCTAAAATTCTTGCAAAATGATGGTTTTTCGACAGCTGATGGGTGTGACGGAAGTTTGGAGTGCGCGAGATCACTAGAGGTCATTAGTCAACACTCTTTAAGCCGAAATTGCTTATGTTTGAGGTAGTTTTGTCGAATTTAGATTAAAAAAAAAAAAAATGTAATTTTACTTATTTTTTGTAATATTCCGTATTAGAACAGAGTACTCATCACCCTCCTGCAATATGTACCCTGTGTAACAAATCACCCTGTATACTTGTTACTTTAGAAATCAACATAAGAATGAAACAAAATAAATATTACATAAAAACAGGATTTTTATGTAATATTTCTAGTGACAAGTAAAATTTATGAACATTCTAGAAAACTTCATCTTTAATTATTAAAACCAAATAGTACGGGATCCGGCTGCGAAATTAGTTCATTAATAATGTAGATTGATAAGATTTAATTTTTAAGTATTTTCACAGCTAGGAGAAGTCAATTTTCATCGGGTGCCAATTAGAAAATGCCCGCCAGTATTATTAATTAAATTATTATTAATTTACTTTAAGGAAGGCATTTCGTTTACATCGTATGGAAATAAAACCTACACCACTTCACAATAGTGTATTCAAGGGATCTGGAAAGTTATGGTTGCTGCTGATCGCTTAGCCGCAACTTCCAAGTAGCCAGGTGTAAACAGGTATATTTTTGTTCAATCTTTTCGTTTATAATGTACACTCATTTTATTTATACCAAATTAAAGCTAATTTTTTTTTCTTTTCAACCATATAAAGTTGCCTTTTCAAAAAAGCCCGCAAATCACAGTTTCCTACCCTAGGTATTAAACATAAAGTGACAGAGAGCGAGCGTACGACGCTACTTGTTAGACAAGGATGCGAAATGCGAGCCGGATGTGGTTTTTTGAGCTATTGCGCATGCTCCGATAAATAGGGTTCTCAGTCAAGCAGCTGGGCCGAGATTTGTTTACTGTGAATTGGGTAGTTTCCACTAATAATAAATCGGGTGGATTAGGGTTTCTAACTATTGATTAAGATATACAGATTTCAAAAAGTATAACAGTTTATCATAATAAGTAAAGATTATTCATATTTTTAGAAAATAAAATCTAAAAAAATGGTCACTGAGTCACGTGACAGTAAACACGTATCAGAAACTTTTACACGCTACGACATCACACGTTCTCTGTCAAATCTTTTTTTAGGGTGCCCAACCCAGATGCACGACCAATAGAGCGATTTTCATTTCCGAACTAGTTTTCCTTTATCAATTACGAGTATGAGTGAGTTATTACACGACGATTATATATGAACGATCGGTATTTAATCAAGTATATAAATGCATTTAATATACACTGGCGAGCAAAAAAATCGACTCCCTTCATACTTTCGCACTCAGAGTGTTCTAATTTAAAAATTATTCTTAATTATAATTTATCATAATGGGATCAAACAGTGTTGTCGCGACATTATTTGCGCGGCCCGCGTTGTGTTCTGCGTGGTATTCATTGTGTTTATACTCGTAATAACTTCTCAACGAAAAGTCCGGTTAGAACAAAACAAACAGTAATTTACTTTTAAATTAATACTCTTGATAATATAATACTTTATTTGGATAAGGATTAATATAACAATATTAATTTAACGTTAAATTTATTCTTCGGACGAATTAATTTTTTTTTAAACATAAAAGCAGTTGTTGTTGTTGTTGACCTAAAAACCCGTAGTACATCATTTTGTTCTATTGTCAATAGTTTTTGCAGCGTACGCATAAATAGGTTTTCGATTTTTCACCTTTTGTTACATATTCGATATTTTCATGCGGATCCCTAATTTTTTTGAAAATAAAATATAGCCTATAACCTTCCTCGATAAATGGACTTTCCAACAGTGAAAGAATTTTTGAAATCGGTCCAGTAGATCCTGAGATTAGCGCGTTCAAACAAACAAACAAACAAACTCTTCAGCTTTATAATATTAGTATAGATATAGTATAGATTATTTTGCAATTTTTTTTAAATATTTTCTGGAAGAGTTTATTAGGATTGTTCATTTTTATACTTAAAATCGCATTTTAAATTTTAGTTCACTGAGATATAATGTAATCGTAGCCAATAGTTTAAAATTTTACAACTTTCTGCAAAATTGTCAATAATTGGACGTCGCTTTTAAATGGGTCGGCCACTCTATTTCTATCTGACGTCATAGCATGATATAACCAGCGCCATATTGCTAACAGCGTTTTTCGCGCCGTTTTGACAATTTAAACTTCAATTTTAATTTTTATTTATAAATAATATAAATGATATAATTTATATTTATAATATAATATTATAAATTATAGTATTACTTTGATACATATATTTTTTTAATTCTCTTTAGAAAATGAATTCAATTTTTTCCTACCAAATAATAGTTTTGTTATCTACTTTCAGTAATAACTCCTTAAAAGTTTAATTTCTTGCAAAATATATATTTACTTATTTTATTATTATCATTGATTGAATATTTAATATTGTATATAAATTAAATATTATTTTGTTTAATATCGATGCTTAATCCGTTGCAATTTTGGAGCATTTGAGTTCAGTCAATTGTATTATGATTTAGATCGTGGTTGAGAACCCTATTTATCGGAGCATGCGCAATAGCTCAAAAAACCACATCCGGCTCGCATTTCGCATCCTTGTCTAACAAGTAGCGTCGTACGCTCGCTCTCTGTCACTTTATGTTTAATACCTAGCATCTTTTAGGGTAGGAAACTGTGATTTGCGGGCTTTTTTGAAAAGGCAACTTTATATGGTTGAAAAGAAAAAAAAATTAGCTTTAATTTGGTATAAATAAAATGAGTGTACATTATAAACGAAAAGATTGAACAAAAATATACCTGTTTACACCTGGCTACTTGGAAGTTGCGGCTAAGCGATCAGCAGCAACCATAACTTTCCAGATCCCTTGAATACACTATTGTGAAGTGGTGTAGGTTTTATTTCCATACGATGTAAACGAAATGCCTTCCTTAAAGTAAATTAATAATAATTTAATTAATAATACTGGCGGGCATTTTCTAATTGGCACCCGATGAAAATTGACTTCTCCTAGCTGTGAAAATACTTAAAAATTAAATCTTATCAATCTACATTATTAATGAACTAATTTCGCAGCCGGATCTTAGACCAAAAGATACGTCAAATATGGTCACTTGAATTCAAGCTAGTGATAAGATCATTGTCAAACTCCAAAATAATTGGTTGTAACAAAGTGTTGATCGCTGAGTAAACAACTTAAATAAACCCTTACCTCGCGGAGATCGTGTCAGACGATTAGTCCTGGACATTGTTATTTTGAGCAGCTTACAGTTAATTCGAAGAACTGTGAATGCCCATTTTGGTATTATTTTAAGACGACAGATTAAGGTACAATCATAATTATTTTTAAATCCAGTTAATAGGTACCTACGTAAGAGAATAAATTATAATTTAGCATAACCAACTAATTTGTCTTATTTTGGGTCGCTGAGCTAACACTTCGCTAGACGATCAGAAGTTAACAAATTTAAAACTTCACTTGTAAACCGAACTATACGAAAAACAATACATTGTTACTAATGACTTGCTTAAGGATAATTTTGTTACTAATTAAGTACCAACATTAAAGTGTAGTGCGATCATGATTTATTGTACGGTCTTTTAACATCAAAATTACAACAACAAGCCGCATCGCTGTGCTCGTAAGTTATAAAAAACAACGAAAACATAGCCGTTTTAACCCACAAAGGATCCCCATAAACTTTCGTAATGAAGACTGCGTTTCGTCGCCGCGCCGCATGTCGACCCGACTCGGACGATCCAATTAATTTTATTAATAGTTTTTACGGGACACGAATATTTTCTGTCATAATAATCGATGTACACGGATGATAAAGATGTCGATAAATAAGAAGTTATTGCGCTACGAGTTTTGAAATCGAAATTCTTGTAAGTTAAAACGGTCGATCGACCGAATTCGCCAAAAGCTACACGGCTTCGATATCACCGTTCGAAGTTACATAAACTAAAAGCGCGTCCGATGATTTTATTGTTCTGTACGTTTGTCATTCGATAAAGACATTTATTTTTAAAAGTGTGAACATCGGCACCTCGTAGTTAATGCGATGCACCGAGATAACGCTTGGACTTGGAGACGAGTCGACACGGCCCTCTACATGGATTTCACTGTTCACACGCGAATGTTACATCATTTTCGCAAGCTCATAAATATGTTTTGAATTCTTGAATCTTGATTTTAACCGTCAACTGTATCTAAATTCATAGAAAAATGAATTGCTGTCGCAGTGAAACAGTTTCGAAAGACAATGTGCTTTCATGTAATGCTTGTGGAGGAAAGTACCACTGTGAATGTCTGCATATCTCACACAATCAGTTTGCAGGTATGAATAGTAAGCATAAGGCTGCTTGGATATGTCCGCCTTGTGTTAATGTAACTAGGCGTAATAAATCTAACGTGAACACGCCGGTGCGCAGCTACACGGGACTTATGTTCGAGGAAGACACTATGAATATGTCTTGCGATGCTTTGGAGGTGCGTGCTGGGACTGGGACAAGTGGTGATCCGGGAAGCACGGAAAAAATAGTTAAACAGAACCCCTCCACTCTGGACTTTGAAAGATTTGCTAAAGACCTCCATGAAACTCTTGGCATGTGGCGTAATGAGTTGAACAAAGACCTAATTCATATACGAGACGACATCAGGGCTTCCATGGATAGTATACGGAAGGACATTAATTCCTTGCATGCTGAACATACCAACATAAAGCAAAGTGTTGTGGAATTGCGCAATGATGTTGACAGCCTTCAACTAATTGCTCAGGAACAAGCACAACAGCATGATAATATAAAGTCGCGAATCGACGTGCTTGATTCAAATGGAATTTCTAATATGGATTCTGCTATCATGGCACTTAACAATAAAATTGATTATCTTGAGCAGCAGGCTAGACAGTGTAATGTTGAGATTGGTAATATACCTGAAAGACGCCATGAGAACTTGATTGCCATCTTTGAATCCATCTGTGTAGCTATACGGTGCCCACTGACGCAACAAAACGTGGTTGCTATACACAGAGTTCCGCATGGTCACTCCCAAAACAGTAGACCGAAAAATATAATAGTGAAATTTTCCTCCAACTTGAGTAAAGATATATTGCTAAGTGCTTTCCGCAAGTCAAGATCACTTAATACTGAGCAGATCGGAATTACTGGTACGTCATCGCCAATATATCTTAATGAACACTTAACTCTAAAAAAAAAACAGTTATTTCGCAAGGTGCGGGAAATTGCAAAGGAACGCAACTTTAAGTATGTCTGGATTAAAAATGGAACTATTCTGGTTCGGGAGCGTGAAGGCGAAGGAGCGTTTGCAATACGTGGCGATGATGATCTTGAAAAGATTAAGGTTAAAACAAACAAATAGTTCTACTGTTTTTATTTTTATTTTAACGATTTTAACACTTAATTTTATTATTATCTTATTTTGTTTTAATTTTATAAACAATATAATGAAGAAATGCTTTGTTGGATTATCTCTTGTCATAAGATATATTTCCTTAATTTTAATTAATTTCAATCTATGTATTGTTCTCAGTCATCTACCCGTTTGCTTTTTGTGTGTTGTTCGTAGATGTTTTACTACCATGATTATTATTATAACTATAATTCATGTTTCACAAGTTATGAGTTTGGAAGCATTTTATGCATTTAATTTGGAAATGTTTGTAAATTTTTTGAGTGATTTGCAATTTGATGTATTATATTCTATTTACATTAAGTTTCTAATATTATTTAATTGTACTAAAGCATGCCTTAACTGTTACCTAGTTAATTATTTCGAAAGTATTATGGTTTATAAATGGAGCCTGTTAATGTTAATATTAATTACTTGTCCTTACACAGTTGAATCTGAAAGTATTAAGAGTATTTTTAGGGATAATATTTTTACTTTATCATTTACTTTGATTACTCTTCAAGATTTCGGGATTCTGTTATTTCTGATATTTTACCTATTACTTTGTGACGAATACTTATTTGTTGTAATTCCTATTGTTTATGGATAGTAAGAATAACTACTCTATATGTTATCAAAATTGTAGGGGTATTCGAACTAAACTTAATACTTTATTTATGAATGTCTTGGCATCCTCGTATGATATTGTAGTGTTAACGGAGACTTGGCTAATACCGGAGATTGGGAGTTGTGAGATTTTTGACCTTCGTTATGTTGTGTTCAGGTGTGATCGAGACCGTGAAATGACTGGTAGGAGAGATGGGGGCGGAGTACTCATTGCAGTATTGCGTGAACTTCAGCCTGCGCTTCTTGATAGCAATGTCAACCCCATAAGTACACAACGGGCGTATTTTGAGCACCTTGCTGTTACCGTACCCAATATGTGTGACAAACATAGTGTGCATGTTATTAGCGCTGCTTACATACCTCCGGGGACTAGTACTGAAATATATTCGTTACATTTTGATGCTTTGCAGGACATTTTCACCGGGACTAATGTGGCAAATATTTATATTATTGGTGACTATAACTTGCCAAGCATTGCTTGGCAATCAACTATAGCAGGCTTTGTTACCAATGAGTCTTGTACCTGTACTCACAGTGCATGCTCTGAGCTTTCAAACCTTATGTCCTCTATAGATGCTCAACAGTATAATGTAACAGTTAACTGTGGTGGAAGGATTTTGGATTTATTTATTTCTAATGCAACGTGCCAAGTGCAGCCTTTGCTGGACCCACTTTTACCAGTTGATCTTTACCACCCCCCTTTTATTGCTATGACTCAAATTAACATTACTGTAGCGACAATGGAAAAAAAACCTATTAGTAAATATAATTTTAGAAAGGCTGATTATAGTTTGATCAATAGATACATCAAGGAAACAGATTGGCCTTCTCTACTTGATGATCAACCAGGGGAAAAAGCTGTTGAAGTTTTTTATAATGTGTTGGGAGAAATAGTTTCTTCTACGGTTCCTCTCTCTAAATCTCTATCGCCTCACTTTCCTGTCTGGTTTACTCCGCAATTAATAAAAATTTATAATAAGAAAAAAAAAATTTGGATAAAGTGGAAAAAATATAATAACTTGAATGACTATAACAGATATTCGGAATATAGATCCTTATTTAAAACTAAGTGCAAATCTTGTTATTCCTCTTATATTAAGTCAATTGAAGACAACCTCTCCAGTAACATTAAACATTTTTGGACCTATAGACTTTAAGAAGGCTTTCGACAAAGTTGATCATGAGATTCTGCTCCATAAGATTGCTTTTAATGGTATACGTGGAAACCTGTTACGTTGGTTTGCTTCTTATGTTGATAACAGGTCGCAAAGAGTAGTTGTCAATGGTTACTTGTCTGAGTCTGTCCGGGTTACTTCTGGGGTCCCACAAGGTTCCATTCTGGGGCCTTTGTTATTTATATTATATATTAATGATATTTTCACATGCTTTCATAACTGTAATTTTCTATTATATGCGGATGATTTGAAGATTTTTAAAACAATCCGCTCGGTTAATGATTGCAAGTTATTCCAGGAAGACTTGGACAGATTCACATATTATTGTCGAATAAATAAATTACATTTGAGTGTTCCTAAATGTCAATATCTAAATTTCACAAAGAATAAGTTTATCGTAAATTTCAGTTACATACTGAATGATTGTCAGTTGGAAAGGGTTTCTATAGTTAAAGATCTCGGAGTTCTTTTCGATAATAAATTATGCTTGAATCATCACATTAACAGTGTTATCAGCAAAGCTTTTAAAATGTACGGCTTTGTGATGAGGTCATCGACGGAATTCAAGCGTACTTCGACTTACTTGTACTTGTATAAAACACTTGTTCGCTCGCAGTTGGAATATGCGGTCCCTGTTTGGAATCCTTTCTACAAGAAATACATAATTAGTCTTGAGAGAGTCCAGTATAGGTTCCTTCGTGCTACACATTACAGATGTCATGGATCCTATTTACCATACAATATATTGCTTGAGAAATATGGACTACTCAGTTTGGACCATCGACGTAAATATCTGGAAGCTAATTTACTTTACGACATTGTTCAATGTAGATTTGATGCCATGCACTTGACGGGTTTGCTAAGATATTCAGTCCCCAGATCAGCTAATATCCGTAAAATTCGTGCTTTATTTGCTCTGAACTCATGTCGAACCAACTCTGGTCGGCGTAATCCAATTTACAGAATGACAGAATCCTTTAATAAAATGTTTTTTGAATTAGATATGTTTTGCATTACTAAGACTGTATTCCAATTCAAAGTTGTAAAAATTTTAAAAACTATGTTATGATGGCTCTTATATATTTTTATTATTTTCTTAATATTAGTTATTGTTTTAAACGCTAAGCAGCAATATTGTATTTCAAACACGGCGATACCTACTGTATTATTTAATATTTAAGATATTTATCCGTGGACAGCGTTGTGGACTGCGACATTGTAATACTTTAGTTTAATTTTATTTTTATATAAATAATATGTTGTAGCTGTTTGTTGTCCCTTAAATAAAAAAAAATAAAAAAAAAAAAAAAATTCATCGTCGACACTTAGGGATTTTGCACGCTATGAAAAATGCCTCTATAAAACGTTTATGTTGTAACGCAACAATTTATCTTAATGTCTTGTGCTTTTGAGACTAAGCTTTTAAGTCGTGGTGGCGGAGTGGTCGAAGCGCTTCCTTCCGAACGGGAGGTCGCGGATTCAAAACCGGCCGGCTTGTACCTCTAAATCTAAATGTGAAAAACATTTATGTGCAATTTTTCACAACACCACTGGCTAAAAACGGTGAAGGAAAACATCGAAGTCCCCAATCCGCACTGGGCAAGCGTGGTGGACTATGCCTAATCCCTCTTCTGAGGAGACCTGAGCCCAACAGTGGGCAGTAATGGGTTGGTACAGTAAAGTACTTAGGGATTTTGCACACAATGAAAAATGCCTCTATAAAACGTTTATGTTGTAACGCAACAATTTATCTTAATGTCTTGTGCTTTTGAGACTTTAGTAAATAAATTATAACAAGACAAATTTGAATAATGTAAGTTGTGATTGTTCGTAAGCACTTAGAAGCAACAATGTAGACGAATTTATAGGTAAATCGTGAGTTTAGTTGGATACTGCGGCTAGATCTCCGACCTGAGATCGACAACACTAATGACCTCCTCTTTTAGTAACACTACAAACCTAGTTTTAGCAGAGAATATCGTGAGGTTAACTGGAACACATGTGATGACATCTACTGTTTATTCCAAATTTGGAACTTGTTTGCATGTCGACCACATCTGTTTTTCGAAGAACATGTAATTTATTATAGTAGCGATACCGACTGTCAGATTTGGGTGCAGGTTCTTAGGGTTCTAAATAAGCCAACTTACTGCTTACTCCTGTCTGTCTGCTTGTCCTTAAGAAGAACTCATTTTCAATTATAATATGAAACACAATATTTAAGAATATAATTTAAGTGTTTATAACAGTAACAGCAACGTGTAACTAAACGGCTTGTCAAAAATTAAGGTCACGGTCAAAGATGATTTAAAACATTTATAAGTAGGACTGCGATGTAGAGTAGGATCTCGATGAACTTAACGAATTATTTTTTCAAAATTAAATTAATAGATATGTTACCGAATACATTTCTTTGGATAAGCATTTGTCCTGTTGCTGCTAGAGAGCAGGCGATCAAAACATTGATGTTTTACTTCAAGCAGTGGTACCATTGTTCCCAAAATATAGATGACGAGTGGACTAAATAATATTAAATGGTAGGTAAAGTTAGGCAGTAGCTAAGTCTCTCTCAGAATCTTGAGGATATTATATAAGTATATACGTGGTACCTACACGATACGATTTTAAATTGAGTTCGTCATGGTATATTTTTTATACCAAGGCTTTGAAACGAATTTATTAATGTTTTTAGAGGACATAACCTTATTTGGTATTTAAATAAAAAAGTTAATCTAGATTACTGTTTCCATATTTGAATTTGCCACCACAAAAACAGATATTAGTGAAAATCCCAAACGTAATCCGACAAGAGCGACGCCAGCCGGTCTGGTCAGATCAATCAGTGCAAAAACTACTAGTTCAATGTCCGCCCACGACCAAATTGATTACAGCCTTAAGCTAATCTTATTGGTTTTATAATAACATCGACGTAATTAAAAAAAACTTGAATTTTAATACGCAACACGATATTGTTAAAACTGTAACCGGTAATAAATTAAAATTTGAGCTTTATTTTTAGTGTTCGATTATAATCGAAACTGGAATTGTTTCAACTCGTACACAAGAGAAAGATACACAAGGGGTAGGCCCTTACCGTATTCCTTGTCGATAAATTACCTACATTTTTTTAAGTCAGTTAAACCAGATAATACCTATTAGGTAATTGGTATTTGGATACCTACTTCACAAATTTTGTAAAACGTAGAAAATCTTTGCAACTATAAATTAATAAAAACTTCTAATCTTAAATGAATAACATAAAGTTTCACACATATTAAAAGTATTAAAAAACTAGATTACGACAGCGAGTTTTATTAATGTTTCCAAAAGTAAGTAGTTATAAAACCATTTCTTCAGAGTAGGTCAACGAGAGAAAGAAATGCTCTTATATTTCGAAGACATACTCACTGCGAGGCGAAAATCCCACTTGACAGTTAATTACATTACAATAAAGATTTATAATATTATAACTGTAATGTTTTTAAATGTGCTCGGGAAACATGGATGCCATTTTAGGGCAGACAGCCAAAGAAATTGAAGTCCATGCGAAAACAAGAATTTATCCGCTCCCAGTCAAATGTGGAGTTCACGAAAAATACGTTATTTAAATTTTTAATATTTAATGTTATTAATTGACTGGAAATAAATATCATTGGCACTCTGTGTCTACTTAAATAAAATCATTACAGATTTAATTTATGCTAAACATTCCTTCGTTTATTTTCCGATTCAACTGATGGAAGCTATTATATTAACTCTTTTATTTAAGTAGGATACAATAATGAACCTGACAAGGAAAATTGTAACCGATCCAGCATCATCAACAATGTCGCAGTTAACGGTTTGCTAACAATAAATTTATATTTACTGTAAATTCGATATATTCAAAATACGATATATTGACCTTACTTATTCATGGTTGACACCTTTGTTGCGAAAAAGGCTATCTGAATGTGTTTGTTAGGCAAATAAATACCTTCGGCCCGAATACGTCAACGAAAGCTCGGAACGTAAAATACTGATGTATCTACAGTATATTTACATCAAAGATATTAACAACACGATAAGTTCAGTAGACTGGACAAATGAATTCAAATGATACTTCAATGTCTTAATTTATTTTATTACTCGTGGAAACAATTTAGTCCGATTTCATCGTAAAAATGCATTTTACTTAATGCAAAAAATTACAAAATTGAGATGACAGTCCTGTTTAACTCTTCTACCACAAGACAAGGTAAATAAGGTAAAGAATTTCACGTCATAAATAAACTAGCTCATTAAACCATACCAATCAATTTTATGATGAAACATTAAAAATGACAACATCGTTGCGTTTATACATATTTTACAAACATGTTATTTCACCTATGATGACATATTACAGAACTCTGAGATCAAGCTGTCCACTCTCCTTTTTAGAAGCTCTTTGACTAACATGAAGCTTATTGACCAATTTCTTTAGTAAATAACCCGGTAAGGAATCTACTTAGTGGGTACATAAAGTGTAATGTCGCAGACCTCCATGTCGGAGTAACAGTAAGTCTCAACATGGGAACTAATACGACTGGACATGTGGAGGTTTATCTTTTTTAACCTTTTTATTACCGTTACAAGCATTGCAGCTTGCAGTACCTAAATACATTTTTAGTAACAGTTTTAGTTACAGTTAGTTTTAGACACGTCAGTAACATTTGCCACTTACATCTGCAAGTTTAAACACTTAATAGGACAAACAAAAAAATTAAATAAAAAAACAAATAGGTAATATTTAACACAATGCATGCCATTCTTTGAGAAGAACAGTTTGACTTCCTTCAAATTTAGAATAGACCAAGTCAATCTGAACATAGAACTACAAACACCTGCAAGGCCCGTGGATCTAAGCAAAAGCTCACCTGCTTTGATTTATGCGCCAGCAAAGCCATTGTCCTGTCATGGCGACTAACCCGCGCAACTTATGAAATGCTTAGCCGCAAACGTCTTGTATTTGAGATAAACCAATCTGAATTGACGTTGGAAAATGCAATGACTATAAAACAGTTTTCATTCACAGCACGTGGTTAAGCTGATTTTACTTACAGCATTCGAAATACCTTGTAGTTGTAAAATATATTCAGCTTGACAGAATTAACATTTCAACTTTTAAGTTCTAGTCAGTTCTAGATCTCTAGATATTTCAATTGTATAGTAGAATAAGGTGTTGTTCAAATGTACAAAAGTAATTAAAGGTTATTTATTTGTATATTAATTTATTAGTTTTGTGAAGGAAATAAAAATACATTTAATTATCTTCCGGTAGAAAGTGGGTGAACCTGAACACGAAACAGGCTGCGCGGATTCAATCCGCATTAAAATTGTAACGACAAAACTAAGATTCGCACAAAGTTTATGGATTTTCTCAAAGTTTTACAAGAAAGTAAGTATTAAAACAGTATACGGAATGAGAACGAGTCTGAACGAGGGGATATTATGTAGGTACACTGCTAACAGTATGTAGGTATTTAGATAATTTAAACCCGAGAAGTTTTTTATTTTTACCAAACTTAATTTACGTATCTATCTATATTTCTAGCTGTAAAAATATTATGATCCTGGCTTATACAGAAACATCAATGTCAAAATCCCAACAACAATCCATAATCAATTACTAATAATCTGTTCCGCAGTGTGTGGGCGAGGGACGATGCGAACCCATTTGTTTTACTTTAATTTTAATACTCTTATGTGCTCAAGGATTCTTTGACTTTGAGGTCATGGGGATTTCATGGTTATTGTGGAATTGATAAGACAAGGTACATTATTAAGATGCTTTTTAACGTCATCTGACTCTACCTGCATAATACCAATCTAGGTGTCTCTAGCTTGTTTTTCGAGTTAGGTCCAAAATGACATAACATTCTTAAATTGCATTTATGCCTTAAAGCCATTCATGACTAATGATGCGGATGAGATCTACATTTCAATTACGATCAAGCTTAAATTCAATTCGACCCTCGACTTCGCCTGCATGTTTATAATTTTTAATAACACTTTTAGGGAGTTGCATCAACATCAGAATAACATACCTACTACCCAACCTAGGCATATTTTTTCATAGATAATTTATCTATTAGTTTTCAAATTACGGAACACAATTGAATTGGGATAAGGATCAAGCAACCTGATCATTAAAAACGAAGTGGACTGTAGGCTTGATTGCCAACTATTAAACGAGATGTAACTTCAATGCACAGTTTGGTTCATAACCGATTGTTCGCGTAGACATTGTAGAAAGAAATTGGCCAATAGGTAAAAAGATGAATACCTACTATAGAACTGTTTACGCAACGGCCTTCGCCCTACCGATTGTATTCCCACCAAGTCAACATAATAAGCAATAACGAATTGCACTCACTTAAATGTCAGAAGCGACAGATTTCTAAACTGGCAGCAAATACGACTAGGTAGCAGATGATAAGTAGGCTAACGTTGAAATTTCATCACTTAATGAATGCAAAATACGAAGTAATTAATAAACGTCGACAATCCGGTACTTATACGGCCACGAAATAAGCGATCACAACATTGACAATCTAGGAGTGAACCGATTACTGGACAGTATTATGACGCTAATAATCCTAAATGTTGTCACGTAATCTCTGTCAAAACTGTACCCGTTCAGTTTCAGGTCGTGCAATAAATTAAATAATGCAAATTACATTTGTAATGTTCCCATTCTCTACTGTCAACTGCAGGCTGCAGCATGAGGGAAACATATTGGTCCTTGTTATTATTATACTCTGTTTCTGTTTAAAATGCTCATTTAAAACTAGTAAAATCCATTGTATTCTTCTAATAAAAATCTAAAAACTCGTAATTTCATTTCACAATTGAATAGTCTTCTTTCATCCCTGACGAACTTGTAGTTAGTTTAGAGACTTTTCCTAAAAGTAATGAAAAACTTTGAATAATAACAATTTTCCACAATATCACTATGGACTTCCGTCAGTAGTCACAATGTTATCCGCCATAATCAAACTTGACCCTAAAAAAGTAAAAGGATACTAGTAGGTACCTTTGTAGGACTTGAATTTGTGTATACAAACAAGCATATTAATTATTTAAAATGTCCGTGATAAGCAACCAGCTTATTTGTCTTGTGGCCACGCACTTGTTGGGCCTACAAAGGCCCCCTGTAACATACAAGACGTCCGAGTGACCTGCAAGTAACACACAACTAGTAATGATGAAACTTGATGAAGACTCTTATTGAAAAGGTGCTGGGTCATGATAGTCATCATCAGTCTCTAATCCATCTTAGAAGTGGTTCCTTATAGGTTTAGGCCAGGCCAAAGTGGAGTTATCATATTTTATATTTATATTGCCCTGGTAGAGTTTAAGTTAAGTAAGTTACATAGTGAAACAAATAACTAGAAACAAAAACAAGTGTGCGATACTTAACCATAGTCGAAAATTTAAATAGTTTTAATTAAAATATAATTAAAATTTATTTATTGCACTCTCATTTTACGCAAAAATCCCACATATCAGGTTTAACAGTCCAAACCATAAAGAAATTTTCTTTGAGTACTTTCCATTTATCCTTGTAATTTGTCGATTTCATTTTCATTTTATTGTATGGTAAATTTTCTAAGTTTTCATTGTCAAATATTGATAATTTCAACTCTATGTTCTTGTTCATTAATTGAAGAAAATATTTATAAATATTGTATTTACTGATGATTAGAGAAGAATCTTGTGACTTGGCATTTTTCTTTGTTACACCCAGCTTTCTGCCGTGCACTGCAACTTCTAGAACACTGAAAAAAATAAATATATTTAAATTTCATATTAATACTAATTCGGAATATTTCAAATCTGGATGTGAAGGATTATGACAATGATCTGACTGAAGAAATAGGGTTCTTGGAATGCAAATATATGAAGTACAATTTAATAAATCTCTCCGTTTACTCTTAATACTAATTAATAAAATGGAATATACTTACGGTTCATTAAGTTTTATCCAAACAATGCTGCCAGAAGCTGGTCTAACTTTCTTTTCGGTTTTTATGTCTGGAAATGGTACTGAGGTTTGGTAAAATTTGGGTGTTACACTATCAACAAAACTTAAAGCTGCATTTCTTTTTAAAAGAGCTCTATTTAAAGATTCTTCTGAATATGGCACAGAAGCACCAAATATGAAGTGATTTAAATAAATAGGAAAAATAATTAAATCTAAAAGAGCACCCTGTATTCCAAGATGAATCCATCTAGCTATTTTATCACTACAAGACACTGATAATGTTCTATCTCCTCTCCCAGGCTTAGTTCTAACTTGGCCTAATACATGGTAATCTTTGCCTGGCATTTTAGGATCTTGTTTTGAATCTGGAAGGCATTTTGCACCAGTACGATGAATATCTAACCTCAACCTTTTATTTTCAATTTCTATGTTATCTTCCGCTTTCCGTTTAACTTGTACTATGTCACCAAAGTGGTCCTCTTCTCCATTCTTAGGAATAATAGACGCATCACCACAAGGTAGTTGCGAAGAATAAAAAATAAATTGGATGTTATCTTTCAACTTTAATTTACTCTCACTCTTTATGAATATAGACTTTTGGTTATCCATTAGTTTTTGAATATTATGGTAAAGGTAAAGTAAAAATCCACGTCTGGCGATGATTTCAGCGTGACTGTCGTTCAGTAAATATCCTTCTGGGGTCATTTTTGATGCGCCAATACATTTGGACCCAGTACCTAAAGATACCACTTCGGTCGCATTGTCTTCTCGTTTTACGATGCAAGATAGTACTGTCCACTCCCCAAAGGTTGGTTTCCCTTTTTTGGGAAGCTGTTTGTAGAAATCAAGGCATTTTACTGCAATATCATCTACTTCTTCATTAGAAAGGTTACTCCGCATATTGTTGTTTGTAGTTGATATAACTTAATTCTTTGTCTGTGTCTGTGTCTTTAATAAAATTAGAAGCTTATTTATTAACTTAGAAAGTAAAATAAATTCCTTATAAATAAAATAAAAACATTGCAATTTCAATTTAAAAACGCATTGTTTACAATTTGCATGAGATGTCAAAAAACTCTAAATTTCAATAATGTCAACTGTCAAGGAATTAACAAAAGCAACAGATTTTAAACCATGTATACCTATCTCCAAAAATAATAGTATAATAAACTTCGATCAAAAATAATTAGATGCACAATTACGGAGTAAAATGGTACAAACATGATGCAGTGGGGTGCACGACGTAGCGGCTAGCGCAATTTTACATATTCGGTTTCAGAATCAAATATCTAATCGCCTTTCTATATTATTTCTAATTTTTTTACATTCCTCCTGTAGACAGGAGACGCTAACTTACTTTAAATCAATTTAGTAATATTATGTGGAGACAAAGGTAGAAAAATTGAGCCCTTGCAATGTTCATGTTTTACTTGAAGAATGTTAAAATTAATAATGAGGAGGGCAGAACATTGGGCTTGCAATTTAATGTTTCGCATATTATTTGATTATGGGCTCATTCCAACAGTGGAACGAATTAGCGCTGTTAAAGACGACTGTGATAAAAATAATTAATTATATTAAATCCCAAACCTCATTAAGATATCAAGAAAATAACTGGTATTAATATTTCTCTGGATATCTAATTTAGTTAAATGCAAATTGAATCTAGGAAAATTAAATAGAAATACAACAACACAAACAAATTGCTCTCACTATTTCGTAAAATGCACAATAATAATTTTGACCCTTGCATGGCCTGCAGAGAAAGTTATAACATAATAATAATATGAAGTAGAGGAATAGTTATCGCCAAAGTAGGTCCACAATGAATCCATCTTAAAATAATTTCGAGACATATTTATTTTTTTAAAATTTAAATTAATTTATGTTAATTAATATTTTGCAAGTCAATTTATAGTTCCGAGAGGATGATTGACCCAAATGGATCGATTTCAGACTGCTGCATAATAGGCACTAGATATAATTAGGGAAGGTTGAATGAACCCTTGGAAGTAGATGTAAAAGATACTGCTTCTTGCGAGGTCTAATTTAATTATACCTTTTTATTACCAATGTATTTTTTTTTCTTGATGTGAAAGCATATCAAATTCAATGTATACTTTCATCTATATTTTATTGTAAAAAATCGATAATTTTCTTACAGTGCGGAAACATCGCCAGTATTTTAAGGGATTTTGATTATGTATAGGTTGACCAGTGGGCGGTGATGAAACGGAATAATTTGTCATACCACGCTTCATTATAGACCCTACATGACAAGCTAGAATACAGATATATTTGAATAACATTAAGTCCGCCTATGTACACACTTGTGCATGAAGCAATAAATAAATAAATAAATAACAAAGGTAACTGTATTCAGTACCTATTTTAGAATAAGAAACAAACTTATTCAATCGGTAATTAAATCTAAATGAGGTCAAAAAGTTTTACAAATACTTCTGATAAACAAAATATATGGAGCTAAAATTTGGACAAGAAAATTTTAGCACACGTTCATTCTATAATATTAATAGTTATTACGCGTTATGATTACCTTTGTATTATGATGTTGAGCTATTTAAAGGCATTATTACCACCACATTTGTGGGCGGCCCAGGCCATGTAAGACTATTTTACTAATAAATATTGAAAAAAAAAGTAGCTGTTAAACCGAGGAAAATAAATGGAAAGCATTCCTTTCTTTATTCTAAGACTACCTTTTACGTAAATACACAGTACATGCACAGTATGTAGTATGTACGTACGTAACCTTTCAGTTAAAGTTTTTGAAACACTCGGAATTAATAACAAAGAAGAGAGATTGAGGTCAATGATAGAGCTCAGCAATCAAAAGCAATTAAATCATCGTACATTGAAACAGGTGACAATAATTGATTTATCGATATGCAAAAATACTGCATAATTTCGATCATTATGTCGTAAAATTAAATTTAATTATTAATATTTTCTTGACGATGTTTTAAAGGCGCAGTCATCAAGGTTGATGTGTTATTTTTAATCCATGAAATAGATAGCCATTTTGAGTAATCATTTTAACACCAAAAAGATTAAACCTACTTATTGCATCGAATGAACGAACCCCATTTGAATGGGAAAAAGTTAAGTTAAAGAAAGAAAGAAAGAAAATGAAAACACAATACAACTTATTATAATTATTATAAACAAAAATATCTTAACTACCCAGGCAACTGAACTCTTTCTGTTTGAGCGTATAAAGTACTCCATCATCCATTTAACTTTATAAAATAGATAGATGAAAGGTAACTAGGTAATTAAAAAGTAGTCTCATCAAAACAAATTATACCTTAAGAAGTTACGATGAGATTAAAATTAATGTGAATTTATCCGACTCAAATTATAAGTTAGTCACATTTCCTACAGTTCATTATACAGTCTTCAAGACATCAATTTCTAAAATAACACAATGTGCACTTCTGTTAGAGTGATTTAAAAGATTGCCTGAGGATAGTACTAAAGATCAACACGATCTAGGTGAGGTTGGGTATCATGCGGTAGTAGTAACTGTACGAATATCGCAACAATTCATTCAAATTAATTAAAACAGGTGTTGAACCATAAACGCTGAGGGCAGACAACAGTGAAAGGAAATAAAGTAATAGTGATCATTTCCTAGAGATATTTCATGTTCAAGCGGCCGGGTGGTTATTAGGGATGTTGCGAATGTCGATTTTCGGACATGCATGACAATGCGAATTTGACATTCGCGAATGCGAATGCGAATATTCACCTTTCAAACAAAAAGTTCAAGGTTTTTTTACTGACAAGTCAACTGTATCTTCCAAAAGTAATTAAAATTTATAGGTACGTACTACAAAATAACTGAAACCCCCCGCAAATTATTTCGACAACGCAAGGTCGTAGACCCATCGAGTTTGGGCTCATTTTAAAGAGCAAGTGTAGGACTTTATTTTCGCTCTATCAGTCATTCCTTCTACACAACATCCTCCTAACTTTTGTCAAAACATTCGCATGATTTTTTGCGAATGCGAATATTCGTTACATCCCTAGTGGTTATATATTTTTCGATGTTATGATTAGTTCCTATTAAAGTTCGTTTTTTATTTATTTTTATACCTATTATGGTGGCAATCGACGATATATACCGAAGACAACCCAATGAGCAGATAAGAGACTACACACAGAATGAGTTTAAGCAATATAATATTTATGCTTATCACAATATTATGTATAATATGGCGATAGGTAATGGTCCCTCAATATGCTGGTATTGCTGATTCCATGAGCGTTGGTAATCTCTTACCATTACATTGGCCTTAAGTAAGCAAGCAACCTCAAACCTCATTAAAAATAATACTATAATTTATTTACAAAATCATTTTATACTAAACATCTGTTCCTCCGTTTTGGGAACACCCTCTTTGCATGCATTTGAATGCAACATGGCCAAAAAAGCTGCGTGGAACTCCCGCTAGGCAGGGAGGTCACAGATGATTGATAAGGAGTCAAGAGAGCGTATTTTCGTTCCCACATTCACAGTGATTGCAAACTGCAAGGCAAGGTCGTATTGCGCAATATTTGGGAAGTCTTTATCTCCCATCGCTGTCCGACCGTGGTCGTCATTCATAATGCAACATGAATAATTTAGATTTTCAAATTATGCAATGGTACAAATTGAAATCGTTTTGTATCAACACCGACCCCTGCAGAGCGAAGCACCTCGCTCTTTGCACCACGAGACTACAACAAAAGAATTGATAATACGTAAAATATTTCACTTTATATCGATCGTGAACCGATAACGTTTCGTAATTTTATAACACGTCTTACTAATAGGTATATAGTTTAAAAATCAAAAGTACCTCTATAATAGATCAACTAATAGATTATAATAGGTAATTTTTGATACCCACAATGTACAACTAATTTAAGTTTAATCGAATCCTAGAATGAGAGGATTGACACAAAACTTCTCCTTTTTTTTTTGAGTTGTAGGAAACCCAGCATGGGGTTACGAGGGACGGCACGACGCGTTACGCACTCGGCACTCTTTCCCGTCGCACCGTCCCCACTTCAATCCATGGGGCTGCTCGGGACATAGAAGTTGATATTACCGTCTCATATTACCGTCTAAAATTGAAAACTTTATTTGTGCCTTTGTGTTTATGGTTTGAACTTTACTCAACCCTTAAAGAACGCACCCCTTAAACACAATCTTCAAAGTAAATTATAAAAGTTAAGATCGTTAAATTTTGGAGTTATATTCGTAAACTCAATCAAAGACATATAAATCCAGTAAAAATTTTGTACTCAAATATAGCATTCAAAAAACCCTGTAATTAAGGTACATGTTGTATGTGTTCATCTGTTCACCTAGGTAGTATTCCGATTAGCCCCCACAACGTCGCCTAAAAATCGCCTAGCAGCAAAATAGGCATCTCTGCGAATCAAATAAGAAAATTCCTTATTGCGTTTTGTGGTTCTAGTAATTCGAATGAACGCAATTTACACAACAATGTTATTTCGCCGAGTTTGTACGTAATGATTTAAACTAACGTGGTTGTGAATAGAAACGCAAGAAGAATATCTTTTATACCATTGCCTTTGAACCCATTATTATAGTTACCGTATACCAATGATATTCAACACCGTGTATATGTATAGTCTGTGGTGTATATTATAACCAATTTAATCTCTTTGCCGTTAACATATTATTATTAAGTAGATATTTCTAGCGATTTTATAATCATCAAATAGCCTGTGTGTCTGCACACAGTGGCATGGCAGATAACCGCATAATTATGTATATTATGGCCGGTCTGTTACCACTTCAACTCCTTTGTGAAATTTTATCATCACTCATACTTCATCAGCAGTTTCACATCAAAAGTAAAATTAGGTAGTTCCAAATTATTAAAGTTTGGTCTATGATAAGTTATTTCTTACAAAATTAATAAAAGGCGGATGCTGGCTGGCCAGTAAGCGCAACTTAAAAATAACTAGAGCTTTTAGGTCTGTGCGTGCCACAGACCATACATATATATATGAGAGTGCGTGCATTCCTAAAATTCCTTCCTGATTCCTTCTATCAGAATATTTTTTAAACAGGCTTTATGATCATGATTTTTTTGCTTAAAACGATTTGACAACAAATGTTGACATTGACAAATTGTAACAATCTGGAAACTGTCAAGTTTGTCATAAGTCAATCATTGTCAAAAACAAAAGTTTTGCATGAAGTGGAAATGTAAATCCAAATTCCACAATTTATTGAAAAACTACGTGATATAACTACTAATAAAAAGCATTTAATATATTTTGTAAACAACCATGGGCAATTGGAAACTAGAGGTAGGCAGGATGGCCATGTACACATCGTTTCCAGTCGGACTATTCTTCTTTTTCAACCAACCTAAATATTTCGAAGAATGGGTAACAAATACAAAACGGCAAATCTTCCCTCCTGAAAATCAGCATGATAGAGAAGCAATTCAAAAATTAATATCGGATATGAGGAAAAAACAAATACAAAGCCTAGAAACCGAGTGAAGGAGTTAAAATTCAATTATTTTGCTTTTAAATAATGTAGATTATACAATAAATACTTAACTATTACATAAAATATTGACTTTTATTTGCTACTAAAGTTATTTTAGAGTTAGACAACCATCCTTTCTTACAATATTGTGTACTAAATAGTAACACTGACAAATTAAACGTAAAACAACTACCATAACCAGCAAAATAGAAATTTAAATTGGACCCCAGTTTAAAATAAGATTACATCATTTGTAAGCAGTACAGCAAACCTGCAAAACATAAATAAATTGTACACATAATTGATATATAAAACAAACGCTTCAGTGTACACTTCAACTCATTTATCAAATAAAACAAAATATCTTAAAAAAATAATTAACATTTAATGTTTTTGTCAACAATAATTAATAATGTCAATAAAATAAAAAATAATACAATCAATCAACTTTCCTTTTGGTTCTATAATGGTAACTTATCACAACACCCAATATTGTGGGTGCCAATGAAGCATATATCACATAAGGAACTCCTATAAATTGTCCTATAAAACCTGCAACCATAGGTGCAACAACTCCAGAAAGAGACCTCACACTGTTTGAGGCCCCTATCAATGTTCCTCTATGGTCACCGTCACTCCTCTTTAGCACCATTTCTAATGTAACTAACCTACTAACAGCATTACCCATTGCCAAAGGAACTAACCAAATAACATAATTGTATACATTAATAGAGACTATTAACCCTGTCATTGAAATACTTAACAAAAGAAAAACATGTAAACTTCTCAATGTATAATCTACATCGTTTTTGTAGAAACTATTCAAGAAACCTATAAAATAACTGCATAGGGAACCCATCACACCTTGGAATGATATAACATAGCCTACATACTTTGGTGACAATTCATATGTGACTTTCAAGTATAAAGCATAATTAGAATAGTATACACCCATTGCAAAACCAACAAGAGCTTTATACAAAAAAATATCCCAGTACTTCTTCCACTTAATACTGTATAACTCAACAAATGATTGTTTGAAACTGTTATAAAATGATGAAAACAAATTTTCTGTTATAACATGATTCTGTTTGTTCTTTTTTGATTTCTTCTTGGAGTACTTTGATTTTGGTAGAAAATAAACAAGTGCTGGAAAAAAGTTAAAATTATAAAGCCAGACAGTAAAATACTTGACCAATTGTCAGTTTAGTTAGTTATTGTCATATTGTATAAATTGTATTCTACGAAATAAATATTGACATTGGCAGAGGAGATTCATAAACAACAGGAACAGCTTCTAATCATAACAATTTTTTTCATATTTTTTGCTACTAGCGGGCCCGCACAATTTCGTCTGCCTCACTTTCAATTAAGAGGTAGCCTACTCTTTTTCTTAGGGTCTAAAGATTGGCTGTGCCAAATTTCATCAGAATCAATTGAGAGGTTTAAGCGGGAAAGTGTACCAGACAGACAGATAGAAAGAGTTACTTTGACATTTATAATATTAGTAGAGATAGTAATAGTGCAAACATTTTACCTGCATTAAAAATGAAGCATATTCCAACAACCATAGTTATAAATGTAAATGCACCATCAGGATTGTCCTCCATAATATGACCACCTATCATGGGCCCAAGTGTAATCCCGGCACCAGATATTGCAGCCATTTTACCATATATTTCAGCTTGTTTCTGTTCATTATTTTCATAATCTGGCACTAATGCCTTCGTCAGCATTTGAGTTTGTTTGAATATTCCTGAAATACAAGAAAATATCACTCATTATTTATTCAAATAAACATTTACTTATTCAATGAATGATAACTGAAAATTGGTAATTCTTTTATTTCATTTTCACTTAGAAGGTTAAACAAATTTTTGTTTTTAACACTGAAAAAAACCAGTTACATTATACAGATAAAGTATTGTTTTTGATAATAACTTACCTAAAACAGCTCGTATAAATAATATCACAATTACTGAAGAAGTAAAACCTAAAACTGTGTATGCAATACTGCATACTAGTAATGTTAAAATAAGTATTGCTCTTCTTCCCTTCAAATCACTTAAGCTGCCCTGAAATGAGTAAGTTAATTTTGTAATTCTTAGTCACCATATTTTTTATTGTAACTTACCAAATCATATTATCTAAATGTAAAAGTATTCAATGTTATGAAAATAAAATTTTGAATACATTCCACTAATTATTATTTTTAAATTATTTCAGTAATTAGTACTTACTATAAGGGGTCCTGAGCCTAACTGGAAACCAGCATAAATGGAACCAAGTAAACCCACATATATGTGGTTTGCACCCATTTTTCGTACATGGCCAGGTACTAGAGGAATTATAAGACCAACAGCTAAAAGATCCTGAAAAATAAAATAAAGAAATTAAGAATTACACTCACCTTGTTAGATAGTGCTATGACACATTAATTTTGTAAAAGGCTAAATCTAAGCAGTCAAAATGGATCATTCTAAGTCGTTGAAAGGTAAAACTATTTTTAATAAATCAAAATAATACTTACCAAAAATGCGATTGCTTGTAGTAAACATATTTCAAAAGACATAGTTCTGTTTTAATCAACATGAATTTGAAATTATTATTTCACGGTATTCAGTCTAGATAAAAATAGTTTTGTATTCCTTAATCGCACATTCATTTAAAATTGTAATTAATATTGGTCATTATCATTTAAAAACACTTAACAGTTGGCAACTAAGTAAATAACTCGAAAACAATGTTTAAGTTGCTTTATGGCGAGAACAAATAAAATTTAAAACCTGAAACCAAGAGTTAATGATTTTTAAAACATGATTTTTATTAGATTTAATTATTTTTGTTATATTTATTTTACTGTTTGCTTCGTTGTTATTTTTACTTTATTTTCTTTCAAGAGTTTCAAGCACAGGTGCTCCTCTACACGATGGGCCAGCGCTCATCAGCGCTGGTCCAGCCCAATGGCCATGCGATGGTTGATAAGCATCTACACGATAGCGATATTCAGTTATGATCTTATCGTTTTACAGAATGGACGTCGAATCCGCAGCAGCTATATATTTATTAAGCACGTACAATTATTTTCTTAATGTGTTGAAAAAAAAGTTATTATTATTATTACAAAAATGAAAACGACTGACTTCCATTTCGCAAGCATAGCACAAAAACTACCAGTGAGATGTTTATCAAATTTATAAGATATTAATTAATGCTCAAAACGTCTGCCTTCTAAAAAAAAGAATCATCGCAATCGGTTCATATAAAAAAGACTCAAAAACGCATAGCAATTTGTGAAATTTTGTCCACATTTTTAAACACAGATCCAAAAGTACTTGTTTTATCTTTTTAAAAAAAGTATGGTACCTAAGATCAACCATCACCTTTCATTTGACACCAGAATCATTCAAATCGGTCCACCCAACCCCCCGGTGAAATTATCGAAGAACAAGTATTAAAAAAAATACAGACGAATTCAGTACCTCCTTCTTTTTGGAAGTCGGTTAAAAAAGGAAATGCCGTAAAAGAAGGTGGTGGATGTTAATTATTCATGGTAACAGGACCAAGTAACTAAATAAATAAACAGGCTGGCCGGTAGATGCGTACCGCCATCGCTGGCCCACTACCTTTGAATTGTGGACGAAAAACTGACACTGCAGCCATTCCGCCGCTATCGCACTCACCGTAAGCCAGCCTGCCCCGCCCGCTTTACGATAGCCCACTACGACCATCATGATGGCCCATCGTGTAGAGAAGCTATTCGGAGTTGGGCCACAGTTGGGCACGGGTGTCGTAAAATAGTAAGTCTCACCTACTTATGTATGGTCTGTGATAGTAAGTACTCTATGAGTAGTCTATGAGTTATCTATACTAATATTATAAAGAGGAAAGATTTGTTTGTTTGTAATGAAAATGCTCCGAAACTACTGGACCGATTTCAAAAATTCTTTCACCTTTGGAAAGCTACATTATCTCCGAGTAACACCTAAGGCTATATTATATTTTAAAAAATTAGGGAACCTTGCTTAAACTCCAATAATGTAACATAAGGTGTAAAAAATTACCTGAAAAGTTCCTTACGTCGCGTACGCTGCGAAAACTATTGACAGTAGAACAAAATGATGTACTACGGGTATTTAGGTCTTAGTAAGACAAACAAAAAACAGCATTTATCTAACTATCATAGTTTAGTCACAATAACCGCTTTTATGTATACAGGGTGTTGTTGCCCGGTGAAACAATACTTTAAGGGCTTAATCTATATCACATTTCAAATCATATACACACACTTTTGAAACGGAGATAATGACTTTATTTTCCCATACAAAGTTGAAAAAATATTATTTTGTATTAATTTTGACAACCCTACCCTGACCTACATGTAGCGTGCTATATCTATATGCCATTTTGAAGCACACAGGCGCATCCGATCGCAATTTTAGAGTTCCGTACTATAATAATCTCCCACTAATAGAAAATTAACACGTAGTTTTGATTAGTTATAACTTATGATATATTATGCCTAGAAAACCCAGACTTGGTGGATGGCTTCTACATCAAGTATACTATTTGCTGTGAAAGTATTGTTTCATCGGATTTTAACACCCTGTATAAAAATAATATTTCGTCCCGAGATTGAATTTAACGTTAAATGAGTATCGTTATATTAACCCTTATCCAAATTAAGTATTATGTTATCAAGAGTATTAATGTAGAAGAAAATTACTTTTTATTTAATTCCATCCATCGGACTTTTTATTTAGAAGTTATAACGAGTATAAAACGCAATGAATATGTAGGTGCACTGCGGGCCGCGCAAATAATAACTCGACGGCATTACGAGTACTGTTTGAACCCCTTTGTAACGCAGACGAAGTTGCGCGGGTCAGCTAGTTGTTATTATCTTTCTAATCTGTGCTATGAGTCAAATTTCAACGTCAAAACACACACAACTGTCAAATAGTTCTACAGGCTGATTGTGGTCCGATTATAGGTCTCTCAAAAAAATCAACAAAATATCCATTTAAATTGAATATAAATATATTAAAACTAAGGTTTTTGCAGGAAATATAATATTTTATTGGTTCACCAATCAACATGAAAAGTTATTGATCAATTCAAATCCTTCATGAGAAGACAAGATTTTAAAAATGAGTCAATCCACAAGACGTTTGGTAAATAATAGTATAATTAATTGATTATAAATAGCTTGACTTAATCTTAAATTGGAATGAGAATCCATTATTGGTGGCCAGAACATATAAGCAATAACTTTCACAAATTTTTATGCTTTACAAATAAAACTACAGATTTTGCTAATTATCCAAGAATATATTATAATATTTCCAGTTAGTTTGTTTAATTTCAATCATAAGACCAGGTTTTCAATATAAGTGTTACACATGTGTGTGTTGTTAATCATTAAATATAGTTTTTTAAAGTCTATTTTAAAATACAATTTAAATCATTAATTACAGGTTTTAGAAAGCTTTAAGAAATTACATAGAACCAGATTGAAAGTATTTCAAGGAGATGATCGTGCATTACTAGCTGCAAGGATAAAAATAAATGAAGAGTTTCAGAAAAACAAAAAAGTTTCAAATGAAGATTCTATAAAAGCGGTATATGTTTTATATAAATGTTCCTTTTAATTATTAAAATGAATTTTTGCATTGCAGATGTTTTAAATTGTGTTTTAAGTAAAATTTCAGATGGTCAAGTTTGGAGAAGATGTTGAAAGAGAATTACGAACACAAGTGATTCAAGCACGACAAATTAAACCAGGTGTTTATGGTACGAGTGTTTGCAAATACTTCAAATTCTTATTAACTAGACTTAGTTTAAATCCTTTGTTGACATAATATCTTGACACCTCAATTTGTTCTTAATATGAAAAAATATAAGAGAAGATATAATTAAAAATGATGAAATTGTATCAATATTTTATCACATTATGCTTATTTCAGAGGCCAGAATCACAAATGATACAGTGAAATTAGACAATACCATGTACAATGACCAGGCTGTTTTAGAAGATGGAACAGAAGCCCCTCGACCTTGTTGTCAGGATAAAGCAAAACAATAAAATAACAAAAAATTTAGTGTTTAGAGTAGAATAGCTGTGTAAATAGATAAATATATTTCAATTGCAACACTTCGTTTTATTTTCGCTTTACGAAATTTTAAGATATGATTTTCAAGATCCTTAAAGAATGATCTTTGACTAATTATATTTTAGTAAATATTTTTTATTAAACGACGCTGTATTGCATTTTCAGCGAAAATATATTATCCTCGTAAAATATAAGACAAAAATGTAAACAAAACAAGTTTTAGAACTGTGCTCAATTTTGGCTCCTGCCACAGACTTGGCAAAAGTAAACAAACCAATTTTGTTGCCGATCCCAGTTGAGTGGATACTTGCCATAATAACTGAAACACAAACTGAATTATAGAATAAATTGTAAACAAGAAGAACTGTCAAATGTCCATTTCTAGAGAATTGTCAATGTCAACAAAATAGAGAAATTCGTAGTTTGTAAAAAAACAGTGCAATTTGGGTTCTTGATCCAGGAATTTTTATTCCTTGCAAAGATGTTAACAAGAACCCTAGTTTCGAGAGCTATTTTGCTCCGTAGCATGAAAAATGCTGCCGATAATATGAAACTGGCTAAAAGGAACTCCGGACACGGGTTAGTACAAATGGGTGTTATGTCATTATGATGTTTTGATGTTGTAAAAAACGGATTTGTACTAATCAAGCTTTCATCAAGATTTGTTTTCACCGTGTCTCAGATAGTATCTTCGTCATGTACAAACATCTGTGTCTAGTATCCTGATTAGTATCACAACATAACCTATTAAAATGTAAGGGTATAGTTACTTCTCAGTGTCTTTACAATGTCTTGTAGTTTTAAATACCCTTAATCATTTCTTTATTATCAAAACAAAGTCTAATTTCGGTCTCAAAGAATTCTTAGAAAGTACATAAATTTGTCTTTATATTGCAGAGTTTGGTCTTACCGAGTGCCTCCTCCTCTGCCTTCAAAAAGATCAACATGGTTGGCTGAAGGTTTAGGAGGTTTATGCTGGTTTTGGATCTTATGGCACATTGCCACAGAAGCTGACCTTATTTATGTAAGTTAAATGTTTTTACTTTTTTTCCATATTTACAGTTACAAAGTAGCTTTTGTTTATCTCTTTGATTTATTATGATTAATAAGTATCTTAAAATTCAAGGAATTAGATAATTTAACAAAATTATGTATTTGGTATGAGTTTGTTAAGGTTTGCTGGGTTTTGAATCATAGGAATATAGAATTTTAGTTCTGGGACGGAATGGTATTTAACCCATGATCTAAACATAAAAATTAATAAACTGGTTACTGTTATTATTTTTCTTTTTTTTTTCTTTCAGGGTGAATGGCCCTACATTGATCCTAGCACTTGGACAGATGAAGAACTGGGAATCCCTCCTGATTCAGCAGGATGCCTGAAAAAAGCTAACTGAAATGATTATTAGAAATTGTAAAAAATGATGTCTTGTTATGTATAGTAAAATGTAAATTATTAAAAAAAATTGTTGTATTTACTTTTGAAAATTTAAGTTTAGATGATAATGATTAACTTATTCCAAAAACCAATAAAGGAGTGCACCCATTTAGGCAGGCCTTGGATGGAGCACATTGGCATCCGGTTCCGGGAAGAAATACATTTTACAAATACTCAAAACTGCACAGTAAGTTATAAACAAGTCAATTTTTTTTTCAGAAGTATGAAGAAGTGTGCAAATCAGCTTGTAAAGTACTTATGTACTTACTGATAATCTAAATAATATTGAATAAAAATAAGCTTTTATAGAATTATTTCTAATAAATATTATCTGTATTATAACTACATATTCATTTATTTGCTCATTTTTTACATTATATCTTTAAAAAAACAATCACAAGAAAATAAATTTAAAAATACAATATAAAAAAAGCAGAGGGCCACTGGAGACGGGGTCTACGACCCAAGCCATCAGTGGTCAGGGCTCAAGAGAGAGGAACCTCCTCACAATACGTGCCGTGTCAAGAACGACCGCCTTTTGAATCAGGCCCTTTACCCAGCCGGAGAGCGAAAGCTTCTCTAGATGACGGTCGAAGCTTTTCGCTATTAGACCGTGCACAGATACAACGATCGGAACAATGATGGTCGATTCAACACGCCACATGTCGGTCACCTCGTGGGCCAGGTCCAAATATTTTAGCAGTTTTTCTTTTTCTGCCTTCACAAGGTTCTCGTCATGTGGAATGGTGACATCGATCAGCACCGCCCGATGCGCATCCCGATCTATTATCACTATGTCAGGCTTATTGGCAACAATAGTCCTGTCAGTGATAATAGATCGGTCCCAGTAGAGCGTTACATGACCATTATCGAGAACCGGCTGAGGCCAATACTGGTAATAAGGTACAGCGGCTTCAACAAGGTCGTATTTCAGAGCAAGTTGTTGGTGGATAATCTTAGCTACCTGATTATGCCTGTGCAAGTACTCGCCGTTAGCAAGACGAGAACAACCGGAAACGATATGTCTAATAGACTCTCCCGGACGGTGACATGCCCGACAAATGTCGACCGTCCCATCCTTTAGAATATATTTACGGTAGTTGTTCGTCATGATAACTTCGTCCATAATTGCAAAGACAAAACCTTCAGTCTCTCCGAAGAGGTTACTGTATCGTAGCCAAGATACGGAGGCTAACTGATCTACATCGGGGCTCATAAGGGCCCGGTAGAACCGTCCGTGTAGTTCCTTGCTCTTCCATACGTCCGTGCGATCCGCCACACTCATTACCTTTAGCGTCCGCCAATTCTCGTTCGCTAAGGACAGCGGAGTGAGTCCCTTATCCCAGCCATGGGGGTCTTCGTGTCCCCCGTCAGGGGGACACGGACGGGCCTTGGGGGCACCCCGCTGCCCGGGAACAATCTCTCCGCCACTCTAGGCGGAGGTGAAGTAGTTTTGTGGCATTGATTTTGTTCTTACCCCTTTCTGGGGTTTGACCCATGGTCTGGACTGCTTCTTTCTTTTGGTTAGGCTGTTTCTTGATGCCGCCAGCCCCGGCCCAGTCTTCGCCCGTTCTGGGCAGTCTTGGATCGGAAGGCCACAGCAACGAAGAAAGCGAAGAAAAACGTTATAATTGATGATTTAAAGTCAATCGGGCCCTACTATTTTTCTCCCTTTTGTAGGGGATGGGATATCCCTTTATTTGTTTTTAACAATAAAATAAAAACTTATAATCTAACACAAAATCTATACAGAACAAAAAGTGAGCTAGAAGAATTTAAAACCAAAGAAAACAGAAATTAAATAAAAAGAACTATTCGGAATTAAACAAAAATAAAAATAAAATTAAACAAACTAAATAAAATTAAACAAACAAAACAAAATTAAGCAAAAATAAAGTTTAAAAGAAAAAAAAAGTCCCTTATCAACTGCTGCTACATTACGGTACATACCCACGCTTACCTTAAGGAAATATTCCCGAAGGTTGTTTACCTCTCGGTTGTGTAGGTCCTTGACATTTAACATGCCACGACCCCCACACTTCCGAGGAATATACAACCTCATAACAGATGAACGTGGGTGGTGCATCCTGTATGCCGTCAGCAGTCGCCGAACTTTTCTATCCAGGGCATCTAGCATCTGTATTATTAATAAATTATGACGTTAATGCATAAATTTTTTATAATATGTAACTTTTACAGTTGTCCTCAAAGTTATTGAATTTAATATTCTTTAAGTATTTTTGAGTCCTTACTTTATTTTTTCCTTCGTCAATTTTACACTGTCAAAAATTAAAAATATTAGGTTATAAGGATGGGAAGATATTGCAATTTATTAATGACGTAATCATAAATTTCAAATCGATTGTTGAAGTGTTTTTCTAATTGAAGATAATGACTACATCATCGTAAAAGACTGTACAACGTAGCGAAGCGTTGTACCTATGTTATTGTTTTGAATAAAAATCACGAGTGATTAAATTTTTTTTTATAGTTACCATGATATGAACTTAAAATTATTAACTTAACCGAACGTTTTATACCTGTTTTTATAGTGATTTAAGGCCTTCTAATTTTTGATAGTGACGATTTATCAGAAACCTGAATATGAAACCGAATGAACAGTTTCTTGTTCAGAGATTATCGATCGATTATTGCACAGCACTATGGATGTCAGAAACGATTTTGACATTTTTGACATTGACGTTTAAGAAGTTTCAGAAAAAAAAACAGTAAGCTTTTTGCTGCCTTTTGCAGTTTGCACACGCTTGCATAAAATCTCAGTTTGTGGATTGTTTCTTGTTATTCCGTGATTAGAATTGAAATGTTCCTTTTGTGGATCAGTGAAATATTACAGTCAGTGATGCTGTGATTTGTGTTCAATGCCGGCAATGGAGACAAATCTACTACCAAAAGGTGAGTATGTATATCGTCATAAAAAGGCCGTCTTGTTTGTGTATGAATAACTGTATCTATCTTGTGAATCTTGCGACACGAATTCATTTAATGTGTTGTGGCTTATGACAACGATTGCGATGTGCCGTATTAGTTTCATTCAGAGATTGATGTCACGTATAAAGATGATTGTAAGGCGTCATTCGAGTGTAAAGTTGTGTTATCAGATAAATTTCGTCTCACTGAAAGCTACTTGATAATCCAGTCGAAAGTGGGACTTTTGTGAAATGTAAATAATGTTGATTACTAACCAAGTATATGTGTATTTGTGTCTGACTCACGTTCTTGGCATTGTGATGTCATATAGTTGTATGCTAATAACCAAACGTCGCCTTTCAATAGAGACATCTAAATAGTTTCAGTTTACCTTGTACACCAATATTGCAAGTTGTTTCATTTAGGAAATCACTACACATGATCATATAACAATCTGCAAGTTGATAGATACCACATAGATTTGTAATAATTTGTGACTTTATTTAATGTTAGATTTAAATTCTATTGTGTACTTACCTAATTAATGAATAATCTGCTAAGAGTGGTAGAAATCTGTGATAGTTTTTTATATTTTGATTTTGTATTAAAACTACCATAAAAGTTCGGTCAGCTTACACTATTTCTAAAAAAATCAAAGAAATAAAAAAATAGCAAAATTATTATTTTAGTGAATTATATTGCATTTGTTTTAAAGATTATATACTTTTATAAAATTTAATATCTTGTTGACAAATTATCTCTGTAATAAAGTGGCCATTCAATTTATTGATTCTCTATTTTCATGATTTAATCTAAATAGGGTTTAACAAGTATGACATGAAAGTATTTGTTCCAACATCTGTGGTTGTTTTATTTCAGATTAAACACTAAAAGTAATTATTACAGAAAAAATTAAAGGTCATAATTTGGTACATTAAACAAGAAAAACAAAATAAATATGTAATACAGTAAGAAATAGTAATAAAAACATTTTCCTTTGAATAAGTACTAAGAAACCACAACTACGAGTTTCTATAAAATTACAGATTCTTTGAAATTTGTAGAACTGTGATTTTAATCTATTTATTTGATGCATGTTTCAGTAAATTTAAAACTATCAAATATGTTATTGATACATTTGTATTCATTCTAGGAGTGTCTTCTTAACACTCTTAATATTGAGCCATTGAGGCTTAGCACAGTACAGTTTCTATACCAATACTTTCTGGATGAATGTTTTTTGAATTTATGATATAATAGATATCTATTAATTAAAATTACTATTTGTAACTGTTAGTTAACCAATTTATTAATAACAATTTCATTTGGGAAAACTAAAATTATAAGTTAAAAATCATAATAAAGATCATATTAAAACTAACTAACTCCTTTAAATAAACAAAATAAAGCTTGATAATGTTATTATAATTGGTCACACATTGACCTTTTGTAAATGTGAAACTATCACCATAATGATTCAGCTTTGAAACTTGTATTTGTAAAGCATGTCATATGACTGCATACCTTATTATAAATTCTAAACAGGCATCTCGTACTTGACCAAGCAACTAAATATTGTTTGTATCTATGCTGTTTTGTTATAACTAAGCAGGAAGAGATTTCTTGGTATTAAATTTATGCTGCTTCTAAAAAAATGATGTAGTCAAAATAAATTTGGTTATAGTTAGATTTTGGATCTTTTAATCCCTCACTAGTTCTCACATAACAGTGAGATGATGTAGACATGCAAATCAATTGTCCATTGTCTACTAACAATATTTTTGTCTCTGTTTGGTTTGGATGATGTCTGAAATGATTGGCTGATTTTTTTTGAGACTTTCACTAGAAAATTGATGCTGTTAAGGGAGTAACATAGGCCAATTTTTTATGTAATACAAACCTTTCTCCTTTCCTTACGATGTTGCGCGGGTCAGCTAACAAGATAATAAAACAGGAAAATTAATTTTCGCATTTGAGTGCATTTTGTAGCGTAAAACGTAAAAGCTTGATTTAATTGTGATTAATCTTGCAGCTGTTACTTTTAATCAATAGAAATTCCTGTGAATAATACAGTAAATAATTTCACAGTATCTTGCACGGTTAACTTCGCGTATGATGCGTCAGAAGCGGACGAGTTGAGCATCAGGCCAGGAGACGTGATACGAGAAGTCGAGAGGTTACCAGGCGGCTGGTGGCGCGGCGAACTCCGAGGAAACCGAGGCATGTTCCCGGACAACTTTGTGTCCCTCTTAACTGATCATGCCAATACAAGGTTAGTCTCATTCTAAACAATAATTTAACTACGCCTCGAATGAGAGCTCTATAGGTCGTCTTTCGTGAACGTTTTCATCATTTCGATTTTTAATGAATAAGGCGAAAAACCAAATTAAAAACGTTTGTTCGATTATTTGAGCTTTGTGTATAGGTACCTACACAGAAAGAAAAATTGCAATTTTCTTGTTATTAGGATGTTATATTATTCCTTTGTTATTTTATTGTTATTATATTATTCCGAAACCTCAAAACATAAAAACTAAGTCTTTTTTGTTAAGTAACAATTAAATTATTATGTAACACAAATCACAATTTAATTCGAACCAGTTTTATTTAAATTTAATTAAATATACATATTATATAGCACAATTTAATATTCCAAAACGTAGTACCTACCTAATCAAAATAAGTGCGAGATATTTATTACAACCCATGTCACAGTTCAACTGAGATAATGTGGATTTAGATAAACAGGTATACAGTTAAGATGCCTAAAGTTTTGTTCCATCCTGCTCCAGGCTCGTACACCTACGAAACTGGTTTGGATTCCGTAACAGAATAGACGTGCGTCGGATGTTTTCTAGTTCACTGACACAAAAAATATTTATGATTGTTTGTACTGGTTGTAACTATAATTATTTCGTATTTACAAAAAGCAGTACACATTTCGCAATACACATATTATTAAACTACGATTTAAATCTGGTCACCTACGAGTCCCTAGTAGTCGATGGAAGGTTCACCTGATTCATAGAAATTATATCTATTGTTCGACGCTAATAGATATCATAATATGTATTATCATACCACCTTCCTCAATAAATGAGGTTACCAAATGAAATGTTAATGTAGTTCTTAAAATTAGCATCACAATTCACAAGCGAAGTAACTATCAGTTTTATAAATTAGTGTGGTTTTTTAAATGTTATGTTCCAATCAATGAAATTCGATATGTAATGCAAGAAAGTTATGGTATGACTTATTCTAAGCGGTATGGTGGTGGTTTGATCAAAAAAGTAGAAGATAAAATGTAAAAACCAGTTTCTTTAAAACAATATCCACTAGGAAATAAGGTGCAACACACAAAACACTGTCGTGACAATAGATTTTATACTTGCATTGTTTATTTTCTTTTATCATTGGTATTTGTTCCTTCGTTATTATACCAATCATGCATATCTGTATGCCCAAAAACATGATATCTCTTGAGGAGCACTTCGCAGATTAATTAAGGGCTGTGTTTCGTATCTGTCAAATATTTAAATAAAAGACCTTAATTAGGTGTTTTTATACTGTTAGGAAATAAGATACCGATAAATCTGCTACGTAAATGAATAAAAACTGATAAATTTTCAAGTTGAGTGATTTTCGCAGTAACAACAGTTTCACTAAGTGTAGATAGTAAATAATTCGTGTTTTCTTGTAGGCGATAGAGCGCTATTAATTTAATAAGCTTGTTGCTATAAACTTTCTTTGGTACACTTTCTTTGTAAATTGCAATATATAATACAATTTTATATTGGGAACATCTGCGTTGTGAATTATTTATTGACCTTTTTACTAAAAAATCTAAGATTGCTGATATTCAGAAAAACGGAAATTTTTCAAACGATGTTTTTTGTTAAATTTGATATTTTCGAATAAGCTGGAGCAAACCATTATATTTGAAACTAGTATACCCGATATTATGAATGTATGAATAAGCTGGAGGATAAAAAACAATGATAACATTCATAACAATAATAAAGATGAGGCACGACCTACGTAACTGCTTCTTTTATGAGTTTTTTCCTTCCGCCGGATTAATCAACAAAATGTTTTCAAACAATACAATGTTAAATGATGTAGGTGGGTACTTTATTTATGTATTACCAAAACCTTAAACCCGACTAATTCATCAGTCCACAATAGCCTAGATTTTATGATTTTCTGGACATAGTAATGTTTCCTAATGTACCTAGCACCATTAGATCTTTATTCTCCACCTAGTTTGAATTCTCCAGCATTTATAAATAGTAAATACGTTTTTTAATTTGTTTTTTTTTTTGTGGTCAGTTTATTTAATTTAGGTATAATCAATCTATGAGTAATGTTGAAGATATTACTAACATGTGTAATACGATACGTTGGTTAATTATTTGTTTTATTATGTTAAATCCATAACCTACTACATATTGCTATGTATGTAACAGTACACACGTAATGTTTCAACGGTATGTCACGAACTTGATTATGTATTCGATAGTTGAAATTAGACCGTCTAACTTCTACAATATTATTAAATTAAAAATTCTGTTGACATCCGGTTTTGTGGTCGAAAGCAACAGGCCGACTCAGCGAAAGTCGATCACCTGCCCATACACGACAGGTCGAATCTCGAACTATTATTATTTGAAACAGATTTCTGTCTAAAATGTTTTTTTTTACGATTAGTCGAATAATAATGGTTATACAGGCTATCTAATCAGTTCGGATAAGAAGATAAGAAGCGTCGCTCGTTTTACTCAGTGTTTGTTGTGTGGCCCTTAATAAAATACATAATGCATATTGAGTGAAACGTGTCTTATGGTTTGGAATAAAATCTCGAAATTACGTGACTCCTTTAAAGTCTGGAGGTACGCATCATTTCCTACAATAATAAATATGAATTGATTCAATATGAATCATCTGTTGAAGTTCAAACTTCAATAAAACAATAAACTTATCATGGTGTGAATTGCTTTTACTTATTGTATGATTTTATCAATTAACTTGCACATCAAGTCACTTTATTGTTTGCCAAAGATAGTTATTGTGTTTTGTAGTCATCAGATAATTAATTAATGAATGAAAGTTAATTTTAGACAAGGACATTTCCGATTAAGTAGAAAATTTATAACCTAGGCTAAATTTTTACATATTTTTAATGGGTATTATGTTTGTTCAGTTTCTAAAAAGCAAACGAAATCGTCTTATAAGCGAAAAAGTTTTCGCAGGTGACATTTCTGCTTTGCCCTCTTCCATGAGCTACGATAGCTACTGTCAGATAGACCGCAAGCTCGTAAATCTACTGTAATTTTTCAAGTCTATCTGTTGATAGATGTCCAATAGTCTATGAATAGGTAATTGCATTGTATTCCTTATACGTTAATACTTATGTAAAGGAATACCTTTGACTTAAGGTTTCGTTTATCATAACAAAATGTACCTGTGTTATATTTTACAAAGGTACTATCGACCTGTTCCCAAGAACATTATCACGAAAAGCTATGACCGTCTTCGAATTACTAATCACAGGAAATTACGATTCTGTGACACGTTTCAAAGTTTGTAATAATTGCAATGTAATTAACCTAATTTTCTAATTTATTTTACACGAAATAAGTGAGTAAGGCTGAAAACTCCTTATTCACTGTATTTTCATGTTTAATTACAATTTTGAAGTAGTTTCTACTATAATTACGAAATTAAATTATTTTATAAGCTAAGTTGATTCCCGATTGTTATCGATGACTAAATTGTTACAATTATAATTATTTTCCTTAAGTATTAGGTACGTAATACCTAGATCAAATTGAAGAGTTTGTTTGCTTGAACGCGCTAATCTCAGGAACCGGTGGTTCGATTTGAAAAAATATCTGTGTGATGGATATCCCTATGTGACGCAGACGAAATTGCACGGATCATCTAGTAAAATATAATATTAAACAAACAGCTTTAGCATGTTGATAAAAAAAAAAACATTTCCGCAACTTGCAGTATTAAAAAGGACAAATCCATTACAAGAGCAATATCATTGTCATAACTGTAATGCGTGTTTATGTACTTATTGTTGATGATATCGTGTGTTGTTATTAACGGTGACTGTTGTTGTAGATCAACAGGCGTGCAGGGACGGTGTCGAGCGCTGTACAGCTACCAACCAGTTAATCCTGATGAATTGGAACTTTGCGTTGGCGACGTGCTCGAGGTTCTCGGAGAGGTATGTATTCAATGTACCTAAAGTACGATCATTATTACTAGTCAGTAAAAAGACAAGTGCAACACCTGTTACTACAGCAAAGAAGTTATTTGTATCAGTGACCGTTGCATTTGTATCTTCATTGTCATAAATGCCATCATAAACTTTCAGCAGATCGCATTAAAATCTGTAAAAATCTATAACAAACATTACTACTATTTCAAAAATCAAATTACTTAAAAAATATTTTATTTTTAAAGTAGAAATCAGTCAACATAGAACTTACACTACTTCAATGATATACCCGCTACGGTGATTCACATTGGTATTTGATATATACAGGGTGTTGGTGCCCGGTGAAACAATACTTTCAGGGCTTAATCTATATCACATTTCAAATCATATACACATACTTTTGAAACGGAGATAGTTACTTTATTTTCCCATACAAAGTTGAAAAATTATTATTTTGTATTATTTTTGACAACCCTACCCTGACCTACATCTAGCGTGCTAAATCTATTTTCAAGCACACAGACGCATGTATCCTGTTTAGAATGTGATTTTGGTCCCGTGTATTATTACAATGTTCTATGATACAGGAGGTGACTAGCTGGCTTAAGTCTTTAGCTTTTGGTGTACTTTTGTCAGTACGGTAGGGTTGATCCTGCACAAATTAAGACGTAGTTTTGATTAGTTATAACTTATGATATAATATTATGCCTAGAAAGATTTGGTGGATGGCTTCTACATCAAGTATACTATTTGCTGTGAAAGTATTGTTTCATCGGATTTTAACACCCTGTATATGACATCCGATAAAGAGAAAACTAAAGAAAGTCATTCTTCTGTTTAGGTAGAAGAAGGTTGGTGGCAGGGCCGACGTCAGGGTCGAGTGGGAGTGTTCCCATCCAATTTTGTTGTAATGTTAGACCCACTGCAGCCTGCGCCGTTCGAACCCGCTCCGGCGCTTCCACCGAAGCCAGGTATGTTCCAACAACTCCATAATACTGACTTGTCCTTTCTCTAAACTCTAAAGGAATCTAAATAATCAGGTGTATGTTTGTATGCTCATTTAAAGAATTCTAATTCAGTGGTATTCAAATATAAATGGTCTCTTTATTCAAACAAGTTGTTATTGTAAGGATGGGCGTTATTAAAATGACAGCAACTCTTCACTATAAATCATAATGTCTTCCGTGATACAAGTAAATTTCGTGCTCGTACCGTACATCTATTGCGTTGTACACTTGAGGAGTGTTTGCTGATCAAATAGACATAAATAAAAATGACGTAAGATATCGGACACCGGTTTGTCGATGCACATTACATAGAGAGGGCTATTCTGTATCTGACAGTTCACGTTAAACTAGCCCGTAACGACTGTTCCGTAAGTTCTGTTACTCTTTGGTTTTCTGCTGTTCATGACAATGACCTTACATTTCACTTTCGAACATTCGACACGGCGTTCGATTATTAAAATTGTTTATTATCTATGATTGTTTATAGTCTGTGCGTGTGTGTTGTGCTGTGACTTTTGGAATTTCTATGGTGCGTAAATTTATTTTAAAACAATAGTAATAATCTAAACAAAACTAAATAACTTATTACTTAAGAAATTATCTTTAGAAAAATCATAAAAAAAACGACACAATAAATAGGAACTTACTCATAAAATTAGTGTCGGGCATTGAGTTGAATTAAGTGTGTTAAATTGAATTGTTAAAGTTGATTCACTAATGTTCACGATTTGATTCAATCTCCGTTCATTGAGGATACGCAGCAGACCGCTTAAACTATAATTGAATCAATTGAAAAGCTCTGGGGGCCTCTTGAAAGTTATAATAATCGTAATACTATCCTTGCTTGGTTTATTTATGAAATAACTAACCTTAAATTGTATGAAGTGGAAAACTGGTGTTTGTAATAAAGGAGAGTAAATCAATTAAGGTTACTTTCACGAAGGCCTATATTTTATAAATTGTTTCACTCAATAGATTGATAGAATAGTTTCTCAAAAACTTATGAAACGCAGTCTTAAACGGGCAATACTTTAAACGAAAAAAAAAAACTGAACATCAATCATTTAACACATAAATCATCGAATGTTTTGTCAAACTCACTTGTTAATGTCTTGGTAAAGTGGACACTGGAATTTTGCAAGTGGAATTGAGATGCATTGTCACGAACGTTTACCACTGACTACTAACTCGTTAGTATTGCGTCTGTTACTTAATGTAATATTCAAGTGCTTCTGATATTCTAAAAGTATTTTGTAGTCTTACAAGGAACACGATCAATGGTTTTATAATTCATTTAATCGCGTTTTGGAGACAAATGGTAAATGGCTGTCCATGGACTTTAGTTATGTCAAAGGTAACCAGGTCATTGCCTACTTTCGTTAGAAAATTAATATAATCGGAATGCGATCTAGGTATAACAACATTGTTTTTCGCTAAAAAACGATTAATTTTAAAAGTTTAGAGAAATGACATTTTTCCTTCGAATGGTAGCGACAATTTTTTTCCCATATTACACAGGTGTACAACTTTGCTTCCGCCGTTTTTTTCCGAAATTTGAGGCTTTATTGCAAAAAACTGGTTATACATTTATGATTCAAAGTATTGTCCATCGGTGGCCACTACTTTCTTCTATCTTTCGGCAGCGTACGAATCCCGCGTTGAAAAAACTGGTCATCTTTTGAAGTGATCTACGAATCGATTCAATTTTTTACTTCTTCATAAGATCGGAAGTGCTGGTCAGCCAGGCCGTGTGCCATTGATCGAAACAAGTGATAGTCCGAGGGAGCAACGTCTGGAGAATACAGCGGGTGGGGTAGGACTCCCCATTTCAACGTTTCCAAGTATGTCTTGACCACTTTCGCATGGGGTCGAGCATTGTCGTACTGTAAAATCACTTTATGATGTCTCTCGTTGTATTGCGGCCGTTTGTCTTTCAATGCTCGGCTCAAACGCATTGATTGCGTTGCGATAACGATCGCCTTTGATTGTTCCAGTCGGTTTCTTCGACTTCAAAATCACCGTTCTTGAAGCATTGAAACCACTCTCGGCACGTTCTTTCACTAATAGCGGCCTCATCATAGGTATTTTAGAGCATTCGATGAGCCTCAGCCGCAGATTTCTTCATATTAAAGCAGAAAATTAAAACCTCCCGCAAATGACGACAATTTGGCTCGTAAGCTGACATGTTTAATCGAGAATAACTTTATGATCCAGATACAAATCGACTAATATTTCGATGGCGTTATGTTTACAAATGCCTAAGCTTATTGTATGACATCTACGATCTATTTATTTCCACTACCACTTACCGCTACAGCCATCTATGCAAAACGGCGGAAGCAAAGTTGTACACCTAATATTTATTCACAGTCCTGCTGGGATATTTACAATTGCGGAATTCATTTGGATAAGACAATTAGCCGAACAGAGACTCATAAATGTTATCCACACGCGTGCACTGCGTTAGCAATGTTATTGAACGTTTAGACAGTTTACACCAAAAACTTACTGACCGACGACGTTTTCCAAGGAAATCTTGAGAGGAATTAACCTATTGATGTTTCGGTTTATATTGTTTGTAAACAGTGAAGGAGCAATGTCGCGTCTTGTTCCCGTACTCGGCCGTGAACGACGACGAGCTGAATCTGGCTGAAGGCGACATAGTGACGATAGTATCGAAGGAGGCCCCCGACCGCGGCTGGTGGCGAGGCGAGATCCACGGTCGGGTCGGACTCTTCCCTGATAACTTTGTCGAGTTATTGCCTGCTGGTGAGTGTATTTACATTACTAAGAATTGATCATGATCTATCTACATTATTACTAGATATAGAGCTACCTAGGTGTCTAAAAACGGCCCGTCATGTGCTGCTTAATCAATTCGTTCATCTTGTGAGAAGACTGCCTTATCTATGAATCAGTTCGTGGTGAAGTGATGAATAGGTTCAAATTGTTTTGCACGCTCTGCTGAGCTACTATTAACTTTAATTTCATTGTAGGATTTCTATTCGTTTTCAGTCTAAATAAAATTAAAAGAAATAGCATTAAACTACTTGTTGTACATAAATTGGTATTTGATTGATGTGTTCTCAATGATACATTGTCGATTGCGTTAACTGTTAATGAACTTGCGTCATTCATTATGGCTCTTAACATTACGCAATTAAGGTCGCAGATACTAATTGATGGACAAATCAATGTGTACACTTGTTTTCTGTTAGTGGCAACGTTAAGATAATAATATAATATGTTTTAAGCTAAATAAGAGGAACTTCATTGGGAATTTTAAGACTTAAACTGAGTCTAAATCTCTTTATTCTCCAAAATTTATAATGGATTAGCCGTTTCGTTTAACGTGATTATACACGTTAATAGTTAAATATGGTATTAGGTTGGGTTTAATGTGTGAAATCCCCAAGTGGGTGTCAAAAGAAAAAAGCAGTTTAAGGGTCGATCGCAGTTCAATTCTAGTCAAACTTGGAAAAAAATACATCGCTAAATTAATCTTTCTATTACCCGTGTTCCATTATTGTCCAATTACAAAACTATCTCGGGTACATTCGTGAGATTTTTAACGTTAAGTGAGTTTTCAAATAGAAATAATGTCACGTTCATGCAGGAAATGTATTGAACAATGAACCTTGAACGTGTTATGAAGTCACAATATCTCATACTTACGTTCGGATCGCAAGTTTCGCGCCAAAACAATAACTCGAAGCTATTTATTTAAACATCGCGTGCTCGACGCTCGAAGTACATACGAGCGTGTTAGTAAACAATCGGCCCACCGTCGTTTAGCGTTCAGACACCATGTAACGAGAAACGGTATGACGACTACGCGAATGATTACTTCCTTTTTTTTGTAGACAAAATTACATGTTTTAAATGCGACTAAATGCATTTATTTAAATGTAAAATAAGAAAGTATGTCAACCATATCATTACTGAACGAAGAACTCGTCGGCGTGCAGGTTATTTGACTTGACATTTGACATTGTACCATGTACAAAAAATAAGGATATTTTTTTATTATTTTAGTTGTAAAAAAATGGACGATGATACATTTACTTTCGTGGTAATTAATAAAACTGCAATTAACGCTCTAAAAACTGTAAAACAACAATCCGGTTTGTTATACCTATTTTTGCAAACAATGACTCTGTAATAATCATCAACCTTTTGCATATAGGTTTTTAAGTCATTTCATGCAAAGTGGTTTACGCATGTGTCGATATTGTGGAAGCATCACGATACTAGTATACATAATTAAAAAGTGTGTTTATGATTCCTGAAAATTCCTTATTTGCCACAGTTTCGTACTGTCGATCGTTGTCGAGTGTATCGATGTTCTGCTATTGACATTTCTCATGAAGGTTGCAAGAGGCGGGCGAAGTCGTGATTTTGCGTAACCACAGCCTGAGAGGTTCCGTCGTGTCTTTTTATAACTTGTTGCCTCAGAGTCGTTCGTAACGCGTTCGAGCTGTGATCATTTCCGCGATCGGTCCGTGTTTCAATCGAAATGGGCATAGAAAGTGAGTTTTAAACGTTTATGGCTCTTCTAAAAAGATTTCGTTTTAACGATGACTCGTTTTCTTAAGTGATTTGTTTTTAAAGTGCAATAGAACTTGTGTTTCGTTTACAGCTACGGCAGAAGTAGAGGAAAAGAAACCGGATCGACCTACGAAAGCCCCAGCGAACTCTATTTACCCCATACTCAATAAATACACGGAAAAGACCGCTTCCGTCAAAGAGCTGACCACATCTAAAGTAAGGTGAGAAATAGATTTTTTAGCATCTTTTTTCAAGTGTGATTTTTCGACGAATCGTAGGATTTCATAAATGTTACTAAACTAACCTACATGTCTATAGAAAACCAAGTTATTTTTCGTAATATCGAATACAAAACGAGTGCCACATTACGTTGGTTTGGTTGCAGTGTTTTGTAATCAGCTGATCTGACACGCTTTAACACATTTACTAATGTTTGAAATCAGAAGGAGTACTAATAGTCGTTTTTTTAAACCGCATTTTTTTTTCATAATTATATTTCGTTTATGTAAATTTCCATGTATTTTTGTTTTATTTTTCAAAAAAATATCGGAAAAACCTATGATGTAGATAGTGTATTGAAATTTAGTTGTGAAAGAAGGGAAATTGCTATTCGTCTGAACGACATTAGTTTTTCATGATCAGTTAGTTTTTTTCATTTTTCACTACATAGATCACATCGGTCAACTAAATTATTCTTTTTGGGTTAACTTTTTATAACAGCATTACCAAAAAACTGTAAAAAACTAAATCTTAACAGTCATAGAAAAAAAACAGATAACCGATGTACGCTTTTAGTTTTGAACAAGAAATTGTTTATTTATTTTAGAACTTTTAGTGTTATCCAAAAACAAAGTACAAGTTGAAATAATGAAGCGATTGTTTTTACAACTAATTGAGACTTCATTGTGTTTAAGATAGGCGGCCGTTACAAAGAGACAGTTATCAGTTCCAATGAAGTAACAGTGTGAAGTGAACCGTTAGTTATATTGTGATACTACAAAAAAGCGCTCATTGATAGTGACAACCTGTTTTTATGTATATTAATGTTTTACGCTATTTTATTTTGATTTAACGGCTAATAAGTAATACGCTTTTCATTCATTTTCATTGTACCTGTTTTTTATCTATGTTAATGTTAATAACTGTTAAGTGTACAATAAATAATGTTTTTTTTAATGAATGTTTTTGAATAAGGTGAATAGGAAAACAGTTTGATATATGAATGTTGGGTAAATAATAACAGAATAATTTGATAGAATCTTTAATACTAGTAATAGACAAAAGTATTTTTTGCGGACGTCGCCGGAAAAGTTGCGATACTGTAACTTACTCAGTCTATGAAATAAAAATTACATTTAGCCCAGTTTTACAATAAATACAGGTATTTTGAAGCTATAATTGAGAATAAAATAATTGCCCCGATCCCATTTGAATGGGTTAAATGCAAACGAAGAATTGAGGATATAATAAACAAATTTTTATTTCAGTATGCACAAAGAGAACACTCTGAGCAAAGAAACAAGCACACAGAGTACAGTCACGCACACAAACAAGAATGAAACTGAAAAATTCATACACACTGAAGCAGGCACTGACGGAATTATCGATGGACAGGTAAATTCTTAGAATAACTCAATAACCAAACAAAACTGTGAAAGGTAATTAATAACAAAAATATGTAAATTTTAATGTAATTAATACCAGTAATCATTTATCATTATAGTCATAGAATGATTTGATTGAGATAAAAATGTAGCACAGTAGATTAATTTTTAAATGATGATTTTTGCTAATACTACTTTCGTAAGTTTTTAGAAACGTTTCAGTTTCTGTGTGTTAATGATTTCAAAGCGTCTTATTTCAATAAGTTATTGTGTAAGGTGTCAAATTGTGGATGCAAATAGAACGTGTAATTTCAACACAGACTGATTACACACGTTTCGGGAAGAGACTAATCAATTTAAACCTGTTCAAATTTGTAATATCAACATGCTTCTTTTTTGTAGCTAAGTTTCAATTATAAATTATCTTACATAACTAAGTTATTAAAACTATAAAATAGAGAAAGTAAATAAAGTGACGTAAAGTATAAAAAACAATTTACAAAAGCTATAAGAAAAAAAAATTAACAAGGCAAATGATGATACTTCAAAACTGACCCGTATGTTGTAATAATTTTTGAGCTTGATGTAGTTTTATTTACATTAAATTCGAAAAGAAATTAAAATTGTAATGCAAAAATGTCGTGTATATGATATGTTTTTATAATTCAAGGATTAGAAGTGAATGTCATTGCAAGAGACAACTTTGATTGCAAAGACGCCTACAACATCTGTTGCGTAAAATGATAGAATTAACACGATTTTTTGTTAAGTAATATAATATTCTTGTATGTAGGTTCATTAATTTACTATCGTTTGACAATTTAACTTTGAAATGAAGACAAGTTTAAATCATTGAAAGTAACTGTAATATTATCTTATTAATCTGAAAACTATTAAATCTGTGAAATCAGATCGAGATCTTTAGTAAGTAATTGATTTTATCTGAGTTGATTCATTTAATGAAATAAGTCAACCAATGCAATGTTAAAATTGATCACTTCATTTTCTTAATACATTATTTTGAAAAAGGTTGTTACGCTACAATACCATTGTACTCATGTTAGGAAAAAATTCAAAGACTCCCTTAATATTCGTATTTTATTGCACATTGATTTTTAACTAACCCAGTTTTATGTACAAAAAACTGATTGATAAAATTCATACTAGCCCAACTGAATATCACCTTTAAACACAGGTTTATCTTAGAATTTAGACGAATTAGCTGAACCTGAACTTTCTTTCATAATAGTTGTTTCACTGTTGTTATGACATTTAAAATGATAAACACTGATTTTCGCATTGCAATATTACCAAATTTGCAAACACCAATTCAAGTTTTGCATACACATCGAAACATTTTCCAAGAAAAATATTTTGTCGATATACCTACTAGATTGTAGTGTTACTATTGCTTACTCATAATTATGATTAGATTTATCACAATTTAATTTTGTAGGAAATGATTACTTTTCACTCATTGGAGAAACTCATCTAGTTCTTTGTGAAAGTTGTAAAAGTAGAGGCATGTTTATAAAAAAACATTTACCAATATTGTTAAAACAAAATTCATAAATTTGCAGGTGAAAAAACCGCCAGTACCGTTAAAGAAAAGTCCGACACCTATATCTGGAGTCGGCGGATTACTCAGTGGATTGAAGAATAAAATGCTCTCAGCGACTGACAAGTTAGTATAATATCTACTTTAATTATCACTGATAAACTGATCTTTTCATTTCATTCTAATAGAAAAGTAAAAAATACATTTGTGTGACATGTTAAATTTATTGAATTTCACAGTACAAATTCACTGTAACAAAACAAGTATCATTTTATTTTTCAGAGATAAATCATCAGCACCAGTCGTCGCACCAGTAGATACGGATCGACCGGACGGAGCTGTGTCCAGTAGGCCAACGCCAATACCAGTCGCGACCAACGTCAACTCTGTCAACGCCAATACGGCCAATACGAACGCCAACGTTCCCAATAATACCACGTTTGATCATATTGAACGTAACTCCATACTCAACGATCCGCGAGCTGGCAGGTGAATACATAATTTCTATTTGTAATTTCTTTTAAATGAACTGGTAGTTGACCTTCTATGTCCTTTCTACAAATTGAGTAATGACTTGTTTAGACTAATAATTTTCTTTTATCATTTCCAGAGTAAAAGCCCCCAGACGACGACCGCCTAGTCAAGTGCTCCGAGACGACACGCCGCAGCAAATAGGACTTAGTAACGGACACGAAGGTACCACAAAAAATGTATTTACGAATCTAGGTACCTATAATGTACCCTAAATTGATACCATTTCCACTTATTGGAAAGCTTCTTGCTATTTTAACGATATCCAAACTTTTCTTGAAAAAAAGTTACGGTAGTATTTTATTGTGTTTCTAGCGTTGTTAAGGCGCGACATCATTTTAATTCGTCAGGTTTTTTTTTAATTTAATTGTATCGATGTTTAAAAGAAACAACATTTTTTTTTATGGCCATGTAGGCAAACCAGCCAACGAGCCACCTGATCGTAAGTGGTTACCGTCGCTCATGAACCTCTGCAATGTCAGGGGACATTGAGGGGTCGCTACCTACGACCTAACTTTAAGGACCCTCCTCAAGCTTCGTTTGAAGAAGGACAAGTCATAGCGCTCTGGGAATACTGGAGAGGAGAGCTCATTCCATAGCCAGATGGTGAGTGGCTTAAAACTGTTCCTGAAACGGACCGTGGATGACCGCGGTGGTTCCATATAGTAAGGATGAACTTCACCTCGACGCCGGTCATTTATTTAATCGACTTAAGTAACGCATTATTTCCTACATTACAGCACCAGTTAACGACAAACCACCTTCAGAGAAAGCGGAAGAGATCAAACCTCGAACTCGCGAGTGGGAGAAACACAAGGCTCCGTGGATGGAGGAACTCAAGTTGAACCAAGCCAAGAAGACGAGCTTCGCGACCGACGGCAAGGCGCGCTCCGTCTCCAGCTCGTCGGACGCGGGCGGCGTCGCCAGCAAGGCGGGCGGCGGCAGCACTGACAGGTTCAGACCGACTAACGATTTCAGTTCAAACTAATTTTGCATAGAAATATTCTAATATCCAATTATCTAAGAGAGTGTTAATTTTAATTTGTTGTACACACACACATTTATTTATAGTTGCCATAGACAGAACTGCGTTTTTCCAAACTAACAGATTTTAGTACATGTTAAGATCATTCAATTGCAATCAATCTAACTCAATCGAACACCTGCCATCTAAATATCACATGGGTACTCTGGATTCTGGATGCTATTTAAAGAGGTTGTTAAGTGAAAAACAAATGAAAAGAAATGAAAGTTTTAGTATGATTTTTTTTTCTTACAGAATTCTTGAATGCGGTTTGGAAGAGAAAAGATCGACACATTCCATGGAAATGTCAAAGAGTACCTCATCCATCAGCAGTCGAATGTCGGTGCTTGAAAGTTTCGAAGAGGTGGGTGGTGTTTAAATATTGTTTCAAATTACAGAATTAAATTGTCATTTATTTTTTTCTAATACTTTAACTTTGCGATAAGTACTCCTGTTAAACCTTGATTTAAATTTGTATGTGAATTTAGAAGTATATTACTTCTTTTTGACTCATCTTTACTACTAGGTTTTTATGAAATTGTTGATTTGTTAACAGACAAAGGTGCGTCATTCATTGGATTCTAAAAAGGAAACTAACAGTATTCCGGAGCCTGTCCCTGTTATCAAACCAGTCATGCATTCACCCACCGCTGCAGGTCAGTTACTACTTTTCCACTATTTTTTGAATTTTAGATAATTTAGATTTACAGCAAATAATATAGAAAACTGAATTCCATTGAAATTAAATTAAGTTAATTTTTAAAAGCTCTTATAACTTAATTTCTTAAGACACTAACTTAATGATTTATAATACAATGTTTTCGTTAATTGACGCTTTGGAGCAAAACAATAATTATATTATGCTGCTATATAATCTAAAATGCGATAACGTGTCCAGTCAAATTTATGTAAGCAGAAAGGCGTGGCACTCGTAAACAATTGTAACATTTGATTTTCAGGTCGAACGTTCTTATCGATGTTAGATGAAGCCAAAAAGCCTCCTGCACCTTCGCCTCCCACGCTGCCCACACTGCCCACCGACAAGACAAACAAAACAGACAAAACCACAGAAAAACACGAAATAAACTCCATTACAAAAACATCGAGCATATTCGAAAAGACGAATACTATCGAGAGAATAGAACGGACTGAAGATAAGTTACCAGATAAACCTAGTTTAGGAGAAAAGAGCGCTTCAAGTACTTTGGAAAGGAGGTTGCATCCTGTTAAAGTGGAAAAGAGTCCCACGGATGGCACGGAGGCATTGATCGCACAACTTAATAGTAGGGTAAGTCCATTTTAAATTGGTTACCGGTGAAGTTAATAAATTGTAAGCTGCCAAATTTTATAATTGAATAAGTAAAAACTATAATTTTAGAGCCTGTTTACATAGTTAATGTAAAAATTGCTTATATTGATACAAGAAATAGACATACTTGTTTTCTACTTTAATAAGAATAGCCATAACTAATACTTAATATGCAATTTTTTGCTATTATAAAATAAATAATGAGTCAGATCGCTTTATCAGCTAATGCTGAAGTTTACCTGCTATGAAATTTATAATTGTTTTTCAGATATCTAACTTGGAGAAACTAATAGAAGTACAAAACACGATGTTCAAAGCAGCTATCGAGGAGATGAACACTAAATTGAAACTCGAATCCGAGAAAAGACAAGCTCTTCAAACAGAAATCGAAAAACTAGCGCATTGTGTTACACAAGTGTAGTGATTACCCACAATATTATAACTAAGAAATTATGAAAACGCCCTGCAAGATATAAGGTATTAGAGTTTTACTTTGAAAAGTGATTCATGTCTGATAAAAGCATTTAATCTTATGAAGTACCGGTTATCGCTAAATCTAGATAAAACTTGTACGCATCCAGATGGACTTGTTATTCATTCAGTAAGATAAATAAATCTCGTATATCTCGAGATAATAGGTAGTAGACTTTGTTAATTTTTTAAAGAGTACTAAAATATTTAGCTAGGAAAATATGATCTAGAACGTTTTTAAATGATTTTTTATAAATTTTTGCGATACACTTGAGTCATTTCACGTGAACCGGACAACGAAAAATATGTCAGGTCGTGGATTTTGATGAAAGTTGGAAGTTTTGCACTTCAGTGGAAGTTAAAAAAATCTGCATATTTATTTTTGTTTTTTATGGTCTGGTTTTTATTTTATGCGATCTTAAAAAATCGTCAATTTCGGAGAAAGGTTTTTTTCGAAAGCAATTTTTGGGTTAATTTCAATAAAATTATTATTAAATAAGTATTGGATATTGCAGATAACATTTTTTTCATTTACTAAAAAAAATCGAATTCGAAATTGTATGAAGTATAGTCAAATTTATGAATTGTATTAATTAATTTTGTGTCTTAAACATTTTATTATTTTAATTCTACAACTTGTTGTAATAAAATGTAACAATTCGTTGAGATTTACTCAATAAGAAACTACGCAATACAACTCGCCGCGCGGTCCCGTCTCACTGTTATTCACATACCTCCTAAACAACAAGAGATACCATTCTAATTCTTTTTATACTATTTTCTCTATAATATAAGCTTTAATTTGAGGTATAAATAAAAAAAATTAAAGGGGAAGAACTTTGAAAAAAATCAATTTGAAATATTCACTTCCGGTTTAATGTTCGAAAAAAAATTCAAATTTCGAATTCGATTTTTTTTAGTAAAAGAAAAAAATGTTATCTGCAATATCCAATACTTATTTAATAATAATTTTATTGAAATTAACCCAAAAATGCTTTCGAAAAAAACCTTTCTCCGAATTTGACGATTTTTTAAGATCGCATAAAATAAAAACCAGACCAAAAAAATCAAAAATAATAATACAGATTTTTTTAACTTCCACTGAAGTAGAAAACTCCCAACTTTCACCAAAATCCACGACCTGACATATTTTTCGTTGTCCGCTTGACATGAAATGCCCCACTTGTAATATTGCATACCTAGTTCCTGCTTCTCTGTAGGAACTGATTAAAGTTGTGTACGAACGCTTTATTAAATTTTATGAATCTATCGACTATTTCGAGTTATATTTAAAAACCTTATTTCAGGTATAGCTAACATTATCATAATACAATTAATTGAAAATACTTTTATGAACTTTATGAAATGTAAAAATTGATTTCGTTTTCTTAAAAAAAAAAACGTAACTTGCTTGCGGCTCAGGCGGTTATTATTAAGTTATTAAAATAAAAGTCGTTCACGGTTACAAAATATGTGCCATTTATTATTTATAAATAAATAATGCGCATTTTTATAAGCGAATTCGTGTAAATTTTTAGATTGTATTGAAAACTAGTGACGTGATTTTTATTAAATATTGTTGGCGTGAAACAGTGATAATGAACCGCAAACATTATAATAGCTGATTAATTTTAATCGATTTTATATGAATTTTCCTTAGTAATATCGGAATTTCAGTAATTTATTCAACAAAGATTGTTCAGTAATGTTGAAGCTTGGATTATTTATTTTTATAATTGCAAGTTGCTAATACTGGCAAGAATATCCAATTAGTTGAAATTCACTGTTAAGATTTTCAAATAGTTGAGTCCGTTTTTGCGCTAACGGCTTTAATTTATTATAATAAACATTGTCTTATGACATTTTATATTTATTGTGATTTGCACATTCCATTTAAGACAAAAAGTACCCATATTATTTTAATTTCTTACAAAGATTATCAAATGCATAATATTATCTTGACACTTTATATTTTTGTAATTGTACATGTTAAATTGTTTGTAAAGCCGTTAAACTAAATTGTTAAGGTTGTTTTAAGTGTTTAAATGAATTGATACCTTCTAAGAATACAACTGCTTACGATAAATTGACCTTTGTCCAATTTTGTATTAAACATGTATTTTTGTCCGTTTACGAATTTTAGTTTTTGTACAAAAATCATGGTTACTATGTAATTAATAATGTAAGTAATAATATAACAGGTAATATAAATATAGTATGTATTGTGGTAGTATTAGGTCACTATGTGATAGTTGTTGCCTAACTGGTTCGTTAACTATTCTCAATCGTTTCAATGGCTTTAATAATGCACAAAGACAGTCACACTATAGCTTGTATTGCTTGAATTAATATATTAAAAACTATAGAAATATTACAGGCCTACATTTTGATAAGAATAAAATGCTATTTAATAATTATAATAATTAGAAATAACTATTTTTTTCAAATTAGTTTTACAAACTGAATTTAAAAGGTTCGTGGTTCATCAACATGAAAACGTAATTTGAAGAAAATAGTGTTATGGGTTTCCCTTGCAGATTACATTCGAGGTATCAACGTGGTTGTTAAATAATTGTATGAAATATTCGCACACATTACTAGGATTATAAATTGTTTTTAAAACATAATAGACATTCCAACGTGATTTTTAATTCAATTTACGTACTTATTTACTGTGTTTAAAACGTTCGACGATTCCGTACCTGAGATTAAATTTTGGTTGTCGTTAGTTTATTACGGGACGTCTGTATACATCTAGTTGGTGCCAAATTGGTGGCTAGTGTTGTGAATATAATTAAACTGTAAGTCGTTTTAAGGAAGACATAGGACCGCTTACTGAACAGGTTGAAAGGTAAAAGATCTGACATTTTATATGTGAAATCATTTACCGGTCTTCCTGAAATACGCTAAAGCTTGCTTTTATATCATTAACACTAGTGTGAGTCTTTTAACACATCTTAGTCACTAAATGTAATGCCACATGTGTAATGAAATGTGCCTTAGAACTTGGCATAAAACAGAACGAGTCGCGTCATGTGTATCTGTCAATATTTGTGTGATATTGATGCGTTTTTATATGTGACGACTTTTCTTTAACTTTATCGGTCGATGTGTTCAATCTATATAAAAATATGTTGTCATTTTTATAACAATTGTGTGCACCTATAATTTGATATTCCGTTTCTGAAGTGAAAAAAGTTTTACGTAACATTTTATCACAGGATATGCTTGATTATAATAATTTAAGTATAGATTGAATGTAAAAACGACCGTTAAATAATGATCGATTAATGTTCGTATCAAACTTGTTTTGTGTGAAGTTAGTTACAAAAAAATGTAACATACTAACGAAAGTCAATGTGATTCAGTTTGATGTGTAATATACGATCGTATTCTATTTTCGAGCTAACTTCTCCATAGGTACCTAATCTAGAATTTATTTTATATCGATGTAAATAACGTAATAAAGACCCTGATATTTTAAAATGTAAATACAGAGCCAGATAAAGTACACATGAATAAACGGTTTATATGATAAACCCATGTATGATATAGGACTTTTTAAAATAACTTCGTACTTAATTTATTTTTGTGTATGCTGTACCCCAGATGCATTCCTGAAATTTAATGATTTGGAATATATTCATGAATAAAATAAATATAAGAAATAGTTGTTTTATTTTAATAATGATCTAATTTGAAATGTGCTATATGATAAGAAATAAAATACTGAATTAGTTACAGATATTTTATCAACAAGCAAAAAGTAAAATGGCAGGTTTTGGAAGAACATTTACAATTCCATATTGCACAAACTATGTATATATTACTTATCTTTTAAAATATTAATATTAAAATTTAACAAAAATACTATCATGTGTTCGCATGATAGTATTATAACATGCATTTATAACAACCAAAAAGTAATAAGTATAAAGAATATATCAACATTTTTTTAAAAATTTTCACATTTTATACATGAAAAAAATTGTAGCTTTCAGAAAATGCCTAGATTACGCGTATTCAGTTTATATACTATCGCCATGTATATGCGACAACTTAAGTAACAATCAAGCCTACAGAAAATTGTTAAAAGGCTACAATTTTTTCAATCTAAACTAAATTATTCCCAAACAATCAAAATATACATACAACAAATACTACTACCTACTTTATTAATCAGTATTGTTTTATATATAAATGCACAATATTTGATGATACATACAGCTTTGAACAATTACGTTTGCAACATCTAACATACTTCATTTATAAACTTAAAAATAATCTAGCCTTGACTAAAATAAAAAACGCACTTAAATTATAGCTTCTATGGCAATGAGATATGTTAACTTTTATAACAGGATGAAAGTTGCCAAATGGTACACATTGAAAGTGAGGTAAAAATTTGATTCGAATACCGAATGCACATAAAAAAAAATGTCCTCGATTTACATTCTTCGAGTGACATTCATTTCAATTTTCATACGAATTTAAGTTTTGCTTTATGTTTAAACAATAGCTGCCAAAACAATGATAATAATTAATCTACTCTACTAAAAAAAGGAAAAACATTGAGTAACAACAATACTACCTAAGTTTTCAAGATAATATTTTCTCAATAATACATTTCATGGCCCTGGGTGGCTACTTTCTATTTTATAATATATATTTTTTAATAATACACATCTTAACAATGAAATATATGGAATGCTTGTTTTAAATACATAATGTTTTCTTAGGTTTTTTGGGAGTTTCTAAAATAAAGTGAGGATTCTGAGTGAATGAAACCACTTATAATGACCACTTTAAATGAAAAAAAAATTTGGTATTATTATAAAACAGTGTAAGCATTCTCACAAATCAACTCCATTACAAAAACAATGTGAAATTTTCTGATGCTAAATTTTATAAAAATATTTATTATCTCTACATTTTTAAGTACTCTTTAAATTTCTTTGGTTAATTTTATAATTTTCAACCGTGATTCGAGTATTCAAACAATTAAAACCATACATCTACTTTAAGTGAGTAATTACAAATCACTATTGAGAATAAACCTGTTTCCCTCAGAATGTTTGCCAGTGTATTTGTAAAGGCATTTTCCGTATGCGCCTGGAACAAGAAAAAATAAGTGACCAATAATATACATCTATTTAGTATCTGTATTCTGTAATGTATATGTAAAGTATACAAATCTATATCTAATGTCAACCTTACATTGCAAATAACATAATTTAAAAGTATTTGGGTAACTCATGTGCCTATGTTCTTCGTAAGTTGTCACATCATGTAATATTTAAGATAACGACGTTAAAAATGGAAAATAATATTAATATCATATTTCCTGTGAACTCCCATTCTCACTAACATAGGAGGGTCTGTAAGTCTACCTACATTAAGGACTCTAACTTCATTTGCATCTTTTAATACCACAAAGTAGCAAACTATAATTGAAACCAGTTTGAAAATAAAAACAAACACTTTCAAAAAATTTAAAAATGTGTAATTGTATATATTTGAAAGACAGAATGCATTTTCGAGGTTTTAACCCGATGTTTTTAGGTGAATGCCCATGTCGCTTATTTAATGTAGTCAAACGAGAATTATTTTTCTTATTATTCTAAATATCATTGACACCATTAAAATTATTCTTAAATTACGATGAATATTCACGACATAATATTGTCTCAAAATGTAACTTATCTCTAGCTAATGATTATGTTTGTGGCGACCAATAATAACGCGCGAGATCCTGAATCGCGGTTACGATACTTACAGAAATCTTCGCATATATACGACATCTGAAATCTACTACAGTGGGCTTCGGTCTGACCGAGCATACACTACCTCGCCCGGTTGGAGATCTCCCTTTGGCCATAAGTCCACTGTACCCACATGTTCATTAAAACTGGAGACTGTAGTGTTTTAACTTCGACACTACAGAATACTCTGGCTATGTTATTTCGAAAGTTTTGTAGTTTATTATCAGAGATGAATTGCTTTAATTATCGTAACTATTTTCCATTGTAGTACATCAAACACATCACTCGAATTCTTTATTTAAAACCTCGCGTGTTTGTTGCTGGTTCATCTAAATGTATAATGCTCTAACTTGAATTAATGTAATTAATAATTATAAACAGTCCTCAAAAAATACAGTCGAGTGCCTTTAAACTAAATCCTATTACCTAAATCATCAAACGCTGGATCGTCTTATATTTTAATTTATTCTGAAATATAAAGCGATGGATCAGCATTTAGAATAACGCTGGTGTTTAATAAAATGTAAATTTATTCAAAATTACAACATCAATGCAAATTTTGGACCATGAACCCACATCTGAGTTTAGCAACAATTTTTCATTCGTTTTATTTTAAGCTTTTAGTTTAGTTCTAGAATCTAGAACAAGCGCCATTTGTAGAGATTTTATTAACGTGTTACAAAACGACCCCCTATATTTTGCAACTGCATACTTAATCTGAAAAATGGCATCAATGCTGTATGCATTGACCGAGGTCTGGGTATTGCTACACAGTTGTTTAATATTGAGATTGGTCATTTCTCAATATGATTAGATTGGATTTTTTTATTCAAAAATAATATGAGTTTAAGTTAAGTAGTTTGCAATTTAAGGTATAACGATAGTTATATTTTCAGGTATTATTTTGAGAAATCGATTTCAATGGAAGTTAAATTATGTATGTAAATACAATATTCAGTATTACTAGAAAACCAAACGGTTCCGGTGCTAAATATTTAATAAGGAAATTCTAATATACGACTATCTGTAATAGACAAAGTTATATTGTAGCACAGTAAAATTATCAAAGCTTTACCTTTATGTTTGCCCACTGCCGAGAGATCTATGGGTAAAGGTCGCACGCTACCGGAAGTAGGAGCGACGACAGCCGGACCAGAATCAGATACATCCGGTGGTCGTCGCACCTTCATGAATTCCCCTCTGACTGCTGCCTCTCTGCGCTCCGTGGTAGAAACGCGACGCGAATCCAAGAAACGGAGATGGGGAATCTTGTATATGACGTAATACCTGTATGGGGTATGATTAGGACTAACGAAATTTGAAAAGCAAACATTAAAGTTAGTTAAACTTAACTTAAACATGGGAAAAATACCTGGTTTATTCGAAAGTAGTCAAAACGCAGTAATCAATAGCAATTAACATTCCGTATTAAATACTCCATTAAAAATCCATTTTAAAAAGATTATTTAGTAATTATCTATCTGAAAATCACATTTACATTAATTTACAGCTCATCATAAAAGGGTAAACTTCTTTAAGGATAGCGTTAACATAATTTCCCCTGAAACCTCGTTCTAGTAAAACAATAAAGACTTGTTATAATGGCGATACCTGTATCTTTGGTAATCGGAGTCATCCTTGTCCGCATCAGAGAGTTGATTCGGACAAGCTTTGTTACTCAGAAGACTCAGATACGACAGCGCAGGAAAGCGATCCTTTATTTTATCAACCAAATTCTCCAAGTTTGTTATCTGAAAATTTAAGCCAATATTACACACGAACACCAGCGTTGCGATAAAGATTATTGATCGATTTGAAGAACTCGTTTTTAAATCTAATATATAAAATTGTCGTGTCACGGTGTTCGAACTTGAACTCCTCCGAAACGGCTCGACCGATTTTGATGAAATTTTTTGTGCTTATCCGGTACCTATGAGAATCGGCCAACATCTATTTTTCATCCCCTAAATGTTAGGGGTAGTCCACCCCTAATTTTCTTTTTCGGCGCAGACGAAGTTGCGCGAGTCAGCTAGTAGTTTTATAAATTAAATAATTATGGTATTCATAAGAATTTCAAAGTTAAATAATCTTAATCTACATATTCGAATTTTATCAAATCTACATAGTAATGGTATGGATAAAATTCTTTATTTGATTTAAAACAAAAACTGTACAGTAGATGTTGTAAAATGACCAACTATTAGGTGCCACAGACAACTTAAAATGTAAAAATGGCCAATCGATCGAAATCCGTTATTCAAGGACTGAATAATTAAGCGTTATAAACCAGACACATGTTAGGTTAGGTTAGATCGTAAAAGTTAACCTTCAGTAGGGGTGTCAGTTATGTTTCGATTTTTTTTTTAATGACTGCGAGTCAGTTTTTATATTTTCTAACAATGTCTTAGTTTAACAACTATGAATTTTAAGTTCTATTGAGAAATTATAATCCTAACAAGTTCACGTGGTCAGAAGAATTGATCTAATCTACACTAAAATAATAATGCTGTATTTCTTTAATTAATAGTAGTTTTAGTTTCAAGACAGCTCTCAGATATTTCTACTGTAGGCGGTTGGTAAAAGCTGTGCCTTGGATTTGCAATTTGGAGATCCATGGGTAACGTGCTTCGGCAATAAAAATTATATCCTGATTTTATATCGAATATCTTTGTATTTTTAATCAGTAAGCATAATGAGGTAGGGCAGTACTGGTTAAAGCGAGAATAAAAAACTACTTAAAACATTATAACTGTCGACAACCCTAACCTTCACATGACCAGGTCTACTCGATACTTGTTAAAGTTAAAGGTTAAATGAAAATGCTAAGTAAGTTCTAAAATAAGGATTAAAATCAAAGTTTATTTATTTATTAAACTTTATGCACATAAATGGTACAATGGCGGACTTAATGCCTAAGGCATTCTCTACCAGTCAACCAAAGGTGGTGTAGAGAAAACTATGGTAGGTGCTCAATTTGATTTATTGTAAAAATATATATAATAAATAAAATTTCCATACATAAAATACTATACTACACAATAAACCTATGCATAATTACATAAATACTACAATAAAACAGGGTATTTACCCATAAATACATACGAATATAAGAAAGATCTATTGAGAAGATAAGCCTGCCAGTTCCTTAGAGATATGATTTCGAACTTTCCCTAAGTTTAGTTAAAAATATCATATATCATCCGCATACTTGACAAGGCAAACGAAGAGAACAGAAAAATTCTAAAATAAATTACCTGGTTGTTGTTTAGGGATAGTGTTTTAAGATACGGCAATTTGGGAAAATTGACTCCATCTCCCAGCTGATTGTTATCCAAAATTAGCTCTTCCAAACCCAAAAACAGTTCGAGACCCTTCAATGTTTCAATACTGTTGTAACTGCGAAAAAAATAATAAGTAAAATAAATGTATTTTATTTAAGTGCATCTCATAAGATAACCCGATGGCCTGTTTATGATCGCAAGACCGGTCTTTGTGGCAAGGTTTGGTTGGGCCGGTTTCTGTTTATGGTGACAAGGTACCATTTTGAGTATAGAAAACTATTTAGAGTTAAAATAATAAATTAGAATTGTCAGTCAATCCAAAAGTATTTTCCTTTGAAATGGCCAGTACTGCAGAACGACATTTTCATAGGTATAACCTTAATATACTTACTTAATAATATCTTTTTTATTTTAGTATGAGATCTCAGAAAGTTATAGTTTTAACTAAAAGTAATGGGTCTTTTGAAGTTATGCCATCGTAAACTTGCGAACGTCGTCAGCTGTACACTGGTATAATGTTAACCAATTTAACATTCTTATTACGTCTAGGAAATAAATTTGTGATCCATCTTAAAACCGTTTCATTACGAAACGTAAGGGTATACTAAACAATGTTAGTATTGTCTTTATGAATACTAACATAATATTATTATGTTATGCTTTGACAATTGACCTTACCCATCTTACCTCGGGGGCGGCGCGACGGGAAAGAGTGCCGATGGCGTAACGCGTTGCGTCGTCCCTCATAACCCCGTGCTGGGTTCTGGCCTCAGCCGGGGTTCGGACGCTGAGTGTGAGCGGTTGGAAGTTTTAGTGCGGTTCAACTCCCACATAGCGGGATCCGGTGATTTCCTCCAACTAAAAAAAAAACCCATCTTACCTCAAATCTAAACATTTGACTTTGGCACCGTACATTTTATGTAGAGCCGGCGGTATTTTCTTACATTCTTGCCCGCAATAACTTAACTGAAACAAAATAACGTTCCATCTTTTACTTATATTGTCGTTATCTTTTGAAGAATCCTCCGCAGTTTTCATTCCAATATTACAGGTAGCTTAGTGCTATTTTTCTTCCTTTCCCATTATTTTGTGGATGTTATGAAATTCTTAACTTTATGGTATATAAATTCAATGTAAATGTGAGTTCGAGAACAAAATCTGGCCGACTACGAGCCAATCTAGCTTGTATCAATTTTCTTTTATCGTAGGATGGACCTTAGTTTTATGGTGATAAGACTGGATGTTTTTCATTTAATAAGCGGTTCAATTTCGAAATTATTTTCAGATAAGCTTGGAAGCGGAAAGTTTGGTTTTAGCAGTTATCTTAGTTTATTAACAATTGAGTCTTAACTAGCCTTAAGCAAACAAATTATAATGAATGGTAAAAGCCTAAAATCTTTGTATATCGGTAGCGATGATCTGTAATGCATTCGCGGGAGAACTGGGAATTTTTCCAACTTTCATTACTTTAGTAAAACAGGTATGTAGAGCTCTGGACCGGATTCATAAAATATTTGAATAGATACTTAAATTTGATCCACAATTCACTGTGCGGTTAACGATTTGGAAGAAAACTCTTCAGAAATAAAAGCGTTAACGTCGTGAGCTGTAAAGTTTACGTTTCGGTTAACTGCGAGTAGCAGATCCAAGATACCTGAGTATTTTTTATTGGTTAACTTTATACGACTCTTTGTTATTTGAGATAAGTGTTGTTACATATTTCTCATTCAATTTATTTTACGTACATGTTGTGTGATATATTTGTTATGGTTCTGCCATGTTTAACATTCAAACAAAAAATAGATGATCCACGCAATTTCGACTGCGTCCCAAATGGGTTTGGAAGCACTCGCGATTCTGTCGCGATATTTTGAAAGCGGACGGCAGCGGGCGTACCAATCCTTTATGTTTTTAAAATATAATGGTAATATCCAAAAGGTAATAATTCCATAGTTTTTATACGACACACATATATGTATACACATTTGTGTACCTATCTCCTATCTTAAAAAAATAAATTGGAATTTAATATTTTTATGAACTTAACAGAGGTTATTGCGATTAAACTATGATGGTTGGATGATATGTGCTCTTGTGGACTTTTTTAAATATTTAAATTAAGACCTACAAACCCATAGTACATCATTTTGTCGTATCGTCAATATTTTTTGCAGCGTACACTTAAATTCTTACTTTTGGAGATCAATTAGTTTATAAATATGCCAGAAGTCGTCATAAAGTTATAATTTTGTGAATGCGTGTTCATAAAAGTAAAACAATTTAGCTGTCATTTGGAATCCTACAAAAGTTTGTAAATTTTTCTAGGATGACATTACATGGGTGGGTTGTTGGAATGTAGACATACATTGCAATAAAAAATGATTGAATAGGTTAACCCTGCAGCATTGTACCAGAATGAGTTGAAGCACTTCTTTGTAACAATCATTGTCCCAGCAATATAGTGCTAAATGTTAATAAATATCTCTTCCAGAAATGGTGCATGCACAGTCTATCACATTTCTGTAATGTTTGTACTTCACATAACATCTTTGGAGAACAAAAACATAATCACATATGTAAGTTTTCTGATGGTGTTATGTTAAACCTAAACAAATCTTTAGAGATACTCAACTAAAAAAAATATGTTTGACAACAGAATTTGAACAATATGAGTTCGGCTCTTAATTTTTTTCACTTTTTATTTTAACTTTTTAGTTATATTTGGTTATAGGTTTGATTACAAGTTTGACAACCATCAATATTCTTGATAACGTTTGGGTAGTCAGTATTAGCTTACTCTTGTTAGTTTTATTTCTAATTTAATTTAAAAAAATAGGTGAACTTTGCAAATTTTCAATACCTTTTACGGTAGTAAATGTATCCAAAATATTATATGGAACAGATTGAAACTTTTTACAAAATATAATTTTTGATACTAAACTGTATTATATTTGCACATCTAGTTTAGATAGTAGTTTCAATATACAATTTAGTTTTACTGCTTCAGTACACTTTCTGATTTCATAATAATATGATTGTACAAATTTCTCCACCAGGCTCTCTGTTATTTGTTATATTGGTTTACACATAACACCCTACTAAGATTTTAGACTGCATTTAAATCTGTGATAAATACATAGAAATTTGGAATTTCTATTTTTTTGTTTGTACTAAATATTAGATATTACTGTAATGGTAAAAAATAAAAATTTCATTTTTTTAAATTACTAATCCCTTTGAGTTCGCAGTTATTACATTTTACATAATAGTAAAATTACACACAATAATTATTATTAATGATAATAAGATTAATTAATCATTAATATTGTATTTTTAAATTTTATTCCTTTGTTAATTTTTTTAAAAATATAATGTAAAAAATAAGTGTAAATAAATGAATACGAGAAAAAATAAAGAGATTAATTAATGAGTTAACTTTAGAGAAAGCAAATTAATAATATTTATATACTCACAACATTGTTGGTGAAAGATAAAGCAAAATTGTTGATGTGTGTTTCTTCCATAGTTTTAACACTGAAACTCTAATAAGAAACTTTGTCACTAATTTATTTATTTGTATTAATTCATCGACAAAGCAATTATTCCACAAATAGTACACTGAACTCTTCAAAATAAATTTCAAACATGCCAAAACGGTCGGAAACATCCAGCGAGGTCAGAAAAAAACCGACTAGAAATGTCTGAAGCTTGTTGACGTTGACTGTTGAACATCAATTTGACAGTTGACACTAATGACACTATTAACTTTTGATATAAGGTGCCCGACCCAAATAAGAACGAAGGCCAAGTTTGAACAAGATGCGAATATTCCTAGTTTTCCAATTACAGTACTAGAGCGCATTAAGCGACATAATGCTTAACGTTGAATGTTCCAGCTACAGCAACGCTGTGCACAATCGAGCACTCGGTTTCGCTTGATGCGTGCAATGGATACACAATTTGACAGTGACTATAGTTCGGCCGTTCAGAGAATGCGTTCCTGACACGTAACTTTGCAATGGCATTGCAGTTACGATAAAAATATTTTTGCTAGTTGATTACAGTTTTAACAATTGATGAGCATTAAAACAACATTATTATATCTATAATCAATGAATGTTATAATTTTGTGCCAAACTGAGTGTCAAATAACTTGGTGAACAATATTTTTCGTGACTAACAGATAGGTGTCAGGAACGCATTCTCTAAACGGCCGAACTTTAGCTAGTGAGCTGCGCACTATTGGTTCATTAGATTTACGTTTCAATTAGCTTCGCTTAATTCGGCATTGTGCGCCACTGAGTCGCATTATTCTCTGTAATTAGAAAACTTGAATTTTTACATTGCCGCTGTAAATGAAAAAATAGTAGAATTATTCGGCTTTACAATGATACCACTTTTAATAATTATTACTGTATATAAAATAATGAGAAATTTATTTAAAAAATCGGATTAAAAAAAACACATAGATCTATAAAATACTTCAAAATTTTTAAATCTACTATAAGTGTATGGGAGTTGTTCACAACTCGGTCTGAGGTATACCTGATCTCAAACAACCTGTTGAAACTATTAAAACAAAAACTTTTGATTAATATTGCAAAACAATGGTTTTAAACGGTTGAATATTCAAGCAGTAAAAATAAAAAAGCCCGTTCCGTGTAAATTTCAACTGTTTTTGACCGACATTCAAAAAGGAGGAAGTACGCAATTCGTCTGTATGTTTTTTTATGTTTGTTCCATCATAACTTTAGGGTGACCTATCCAAATAAGAGCGAAGTACAATTAATAACAACTTCAAAATTGTAGCCAATGAAGTGAGTATTTATATATTAATAGTGCAATTTTTCAGCTTAACAGTGATACGACTTTCATTAGTCATTTCTTTAAATCTAATGATGAAAAATTGATTTTAAAAAATTGGTCTAAAACTATTCGAAAATTGAATTTCTGCATACAAAATAACTGGGACTGGAGATACTTCTCAAACAAAGAGAAATTTATCTTCAAAAAAGTCAAAATTCTATTAAATGTATGAGTTGTCAAGTTTCTCACTAAATACGAATCGTGCTCTATTCTCTACTATTATATGAAAAAATATGAAGAAATGACATTTGTTAAGTTCCGTTAAGTTAATACGGAACATTCCAAGTTTCGTTAGACAACAAGCGTTCAAAGAATTAGCTTACGTAAATAATAATTTTACTACAAAAATGAAAACGACAAAATTCTATTAAATTTGATTTGATTTGGTTAAATTATATTCGCAACAATTTAGGTTTGGTTAAGTTAGGTTAGTATGTTGATAAAACATGCACGAGCCGAGAGAACGAAGCGAGCGGGCGATGCGCTTGATCCAAATCGCTCTTAAACTGTACTATTTAGTCATCTTGGTTTTCCCACATTTAATTAAAAACGAAAACGTAATTCGAAAATTGATAACGTACTATGGGTCAAGCATTGAGGTTGGTCACCCTAGATGATTTGGATGGTGATGAATCGATAATGATGTCAGATGAAAGGTGACGATCGTCCAGAGGTTCCCTTTTTTTTAAAAGATTGAACAAGTAGGTAGGTTCTTGGATCAGTGTTTAAAAATATGTATTTTTAACGGACAAAATTCAAATTTTGCGATTTGCATTTGCATGTATTTCTTTTCTTTATGAACCGATATAGTAATTATGTTTTGTATTAACACTTTGGACATTGTTTCATGTAAATTTGTTAAAGTTCTGACTCGTAGTATATACTTAAGTAGGAGGTACTTAAACCTATCTCGCTGAAAATCAAAGACATTCAACATCATGTATCTTTGGTGAAAATGAAGTCTAATAGAAAACTTTGAAAATCAGTTTTCGGTTTGTTTGGGATGGGGACATGTCGAAACCTGTTTGAATCTGACATCAGTGTACGTGATGAGGCATTTAAATTTTCTGCAAGTCATTATTTACATTAGCCGGAGTGGCGTCGTCATATCGGTGTCTAAACGTACCTATTCTTTCGATTGTTTATAATGAGTGACCTTTATTGATTGCATTGCAATGCATTTTTCATTTTCTTAAATAGGCTTTCCCAATGTTTTTTACCCATGGACCATTCAGCATTTTACCGGCTTCCGTGGACCCTTATTACTTTTGTAAAAAAAAATTACCTACGGCTACCTATGTTTCTAAGAGAGATTAGAATCTTTCAACCATTTATGTTGTAAAATAACAAGGTGTGATTTTGCAGAATTTAAGCAGATTCGATTACCGGGTAGGCCTAGAGATTTCAGAAATCTTCCTTCCTGAAAGTAATGCTTCCTCTTAGCTAAATTTCTATTTCTATGGTTAAGACTATTTTTCCTGGAATTACATCATGGGGTAAACATGGCAATTTTTGGTACAAGTCGTATGCATTAAAGATTTGAAAAGTGGAGTAACCATAATTTTCGCAGCCTCAATATTCATGGATTCAATCTCCAACTACACACTCTAATCTTGAGCCTCTAGCTTGAGCTTTCAATTAGCTGCGTCGATATTAGTTGGTAGAATTGCACAATGATTTCACAATCATGTCATACTATGTGATGATATTAATGATAGACACAAAAAGCGCGATGTTATGATGACTTTCAAGTTTGTAACTTTTAATAACTTCCGATTGTAAATAATTAATCGCTGTACGTGGATAAATTATCTAAAAATAAATTACAACCAAAGAGTAAAAAGAAACCATCAAAAAAGAAATCTACAATTCCTGCACAACTATATGGACCAAGATCCCTGTCACCCCAGACTTACGTCATTTTAGGAAAGGTGAAATTTTTTGATTGTTAGTAGTATAACATAAGCTTATTATATATTTGTAGTGTATACATATTTATCAAATTATTTTTTTAAAATTATTTATTGGTATTGAACGTAAGTCTGGGGTGACTGGGATCTCACTCTAATAGTAAATGTTGTGGCAGAAGTACGGTGTCCGCAAGATCGCACGAGGTTGTTAGTTTAATGGTCTGTTGTCCTTACCTAAAAATATTTGAAGTTTTGGAATTTTAAGTACCTATTTCTAACATTATTGTATGTTAATAGTGTCAAGTGCATAACTGCTCGCTTCTCCTCCTTCATAATAAGTTCCATCTTATAACTTTCACCCTGTATTTACAGTCAACTTAGTAATCTCCTAGTTTTGTGGAGTCGGTCCAAAACGATTTCTGATTCTGGATAAATTTCTTAATTTAATCTGAATATTTATTATTCTATTAATTGTTTAAATCTAGACACAGGTTATGGATCCGATCGATAGGATAAAGGTAATTAAGTGTTGGTGGTTTAAACTCATACGTCCCACACCTTGTCCAACTTTATTCTATGTACCTAATCTTTATAATTTTGTTGTCTTACTTGAGAACCCTTCCACAAATTATAATTCCTTTTACCAAATAAATTTGATGGTAGAAATAGAATTTTATTATATTATATTTTTATTTAGTTATAATCTTTTACTGTGACGCTGTAAAATACTCAGTGGTTGAAAGACAGCTCTAAGTGGTGAAAAAATGTACTATAATTATAGAGGTTTAAAATAAATTTAAAATTACCACTTAACTTTTATATAGGGTGGGTTTATAATCTTGTGCTGGAATTGGGATGAATTATTTAAACATTAGCAGATTTGAATCCAGGCATGAGGATTTGACGCCAAGAAATTAAAAAAAATGTACCTGTGTAGTTGTATTTTTTTTACAAAAACAAAAGCATGTTTCTTTTTAAATTCGCTAAAATTGCTATTCGCTGCTAGAGTAGGTTACTTTCCCTGGAATTTCAAAATTTCACCAGCTTTCTACAATAAAAAAATAAATAAAAAAGGTAATATCTCTTATAAAAAAATATACCGGTTAAAATATTGTCTAATACTATTTTTTACGTAGGTATGTCCAAGGTCAAGTCTCGTTTTACAATAATAATTTATCTACCTAATGACACAGCAGAATAGTTATCCGGTGCTAATGATGCGCCTCATCTGTTATAAATATTGATTACATAATACATTAAACAATCTCATAATAGTCTACATAAAGATAATATTATTATAATAACGACACAATAGATAGCTACCTAGTGTTGGTAGGACAGATAAAACTCTAATACCTATATTATCATTATTTATCGCAACAAAAAACAAGGTTGTTTTTATGTTAATAACACAGCTAATTCCTAAGAATACACAAAAGTAAATATGTATCAGACGGACTAGAACCTTTTTAGTAATATAACTACTAAGTATTAATAACTAAATCATACATATAAAGTAATCCAAATATAAAATATTTTGCAATATAAAATGTTACAAAATAACAGTGTAACAGAAAATGTATGCAAAGGGTCTTTATCAATTATTTGAGTAGATTCTTAATAGATTCATCGTGATGTTTGTCACGATGACTATGCATCTTCAATGCCTACAATATTTTCGGCCTGTTTATATCTACGATAACTTTGTTTTTCACATACTTAATCGTATATATCGCTCTGTAGAGATAAACTAATCAGTCTACTACAGAACACGGTGGAACACAGTTATCATGGCTCCGGAAATTAAATACACTAAGGTATGAAATTATTTATTTTTAGTGCATGTGTTTGCCTTTGCTTGTACAAAAGTGATATCTGTTTATGGCGACGGCTCGATTATAATCATTTATAATAACTTATTGAGACATTAGTCGTAAATAGTACCTACATAATGATAATTATCATTAAGAATATCTACTTCATACGCGTACAATATAATTTTGATATTTATGTAGATACAATTATTACTTTGGTTATACGCGATTATCGAAGATGATCACAATGATTTATTTTCTTACTACCTAAAAAAATACGACGGCATTATAATTCACAAGTCACAGCCCATCTTATGGTATGTTGTTACCGTCATTCCTGGACAAAAGCCGATAATTTGCAAAGCATAGGTAACACACAGTAATATTTACTGAAATCCTACTATCAAAAAAAAGCTGGATAAAAGTAAGTAGTTTAGTTTTTTTTAAGATATTTAATTTACCAAAAATCAAATTTCAACAATTTCATAAAAAATTAAACGGTGAATTCACGAATTCGCCACTATTCTTATGCAAATTAACAAGTGTTCGTTGTTTTATAAATCTTTGTGTAAAAATGTGGGTTAAACGAGTGATGTTCGCACTGAACAATTCCTATTCGACTTCAAAGCAAGTCAGCCGATAATCGAAAAATATTTTTGTGAATAGTAACATCGGGAAGTTTTCGAGGGTTATTGGATTTCCGGCAACGTATTTGTAACATTGCTAAACAAACGTTAACAATTTGTAATGAAAATAACATAGAGATCGGTTTAATTGTACTTCAAACTACGTTGTTGTTGAGTTCATACCCTGATTATTTCTATTTCAAGTAGGTACTTTAGTTTAATTTTAGACGAGAGAAGATAGACGGTCTGCTTTATTTTTATCCAATACCGTCATGTTTATTTTTATCGAATACCGTCATGTTGTCACTATGAATGTTAAATACCATTTACAAATAAGTATTCTTATCTACTAATTTCTTTTACTTTTCAATACTGTTTTCTAATCTTAAATGTACCTATATTTTTGAGAGATTCTCATCCAATTCCGAGAGCAACTTTATAACACAAATACACGTTTTCTAGGAGACGTGTTTAAGTATTTATAGAATTATAATGATAAACTATTTGTCCGTATTGAAGTTGCCTTTTCACTCTCAAGGGTTTCAAAAATATGATAGATATACCGAATTTGGCAGCTTATACCTAGATCTTTAAAAATTTTCGAAAAAAAAATACAGGGTGATTTCTTAGTGAGGGTACATATTGAAGGTCATGGTTGCTGATGGTTATATACGACCAGTAAAAATATTATTACCAAAGAATATGGCTTAATGCCTTAGTAATCGCAACTTAAAAATATCTAAAATTCTTGTTTATGTTTGAGGTAGTTTTTTCGAATTAAGATTTAAAAAAAAAAGTAGTTTTACCTATTTTTTGTAATATTCCGTATTAGAACAGAGTACTCATCACCCTCCTGCAATATGTACCTTCTTTAAAAAATCACCCTGTACATCGTTTTCCTTTCGATATAATACGATGTTGTAAATAGGTTGTGTATTAATACTCGGTTTTTGTTTTAGCTGTTCATCGACAATGAGTGGGTTGACGCGAAAGGTGGTGAAACATTTGAAACTTACAACCCGCATGATGGTTCTGTTATAGCTAACGTAGCTAAAGGGCAAAAGGTAAGAACATCAATATTGAAACTTCCAATAATAAACACTGTCGAGTTCCATGTATGTTTAGGTTCATAACCCTCAGCAAATGTCGTTTTAATTTTTTAATAATTTAATTGATTAATGAATTTTTTATTTTATTAAATTTTGTCTGTGCCACAAAGTAAAGCAGTTTTTAATTGGAAAAAAATAATTTTATTACTGTTTGTTGGGTTTTTAGTACGGAGATCTGATTTTTTTGTAATTACAATATAGCTTTCTACGATAAATGCAACCCTGAAAGAATTTATAATTCAAATCGGACCAGTATTACTGTTTTGTTCAACTTTATTATAATACTAGGTGACCCGCGCAACTTCGTCTGCGTTATAAAGGGGTTTAAAAATTGTAGCCTATTTGTTATTCTGATGTATAAGCTATATTGTGGTAAAGTTTCATTCAAATCCATTCAGTAGTTTTTACGTGAAAGAGTAACAAACATACATCCATACATACAAACTTTCGCCTTTATAATATTATTATGATTATGATATTGGTGCCTACGAGTAGGTATCGATTATTTATGGTCCTGACTCCTGAGATGGAGAATAAAAAAATGACAATATTTTTCTTGTTTAAGTTAGTACTACGAAATATAAACGACAGAGTCAAGTTATCTAATTAAATCGTAGTTTTATACGTACCTAATTTATTAACAATTGAAGCATTTTCATTTTCTATATAATACTAGCTGACCCACGCAACTTCGTCTGCGTTACAAAGGGGTAAAAATTTAGGGTTGTATGTATTTTTGTATGCTGTGTCATAAAAACAAAAAAAACAAAAAATTTTGCCTAAAAAATAAAAATAAAAATTTAGGGGTGGACTACCCTTAACATTTAGGGGGATGAAAAATAGATGTTGGCCGATTCTCATAGATACCGGATAAGCACAAAAAATTTCAACAAAATCGGTCAAGCCGTTTCGGAGGAGTTCAAGTTCGAACACCGTGACACGAGATTTTTATATATTAGAAGATTACGACGTCTCCAATTTAATGCATTGTTAAAATTCTCTTAGAATTCTGACAGCAGTTTTGTGTTAATTACTCAGAGAAAACTTTTCTGATTTACTCTAAGTAAAAGTGTTTGTTATTCTGCAACATAACGAAATCACATAAGTTACAGAATACTAATTAGATTTGAACAGTCCGTATTTACAAAGAAGCAGAAATATTTACAATGTTGTACCTACCTTGGCTTTTTGATTAGGGGGCGTCCATAAATTACGTGAGGTGTTTTAGAGGGGTAGGGTAAATCTCATCTAATCTTACGTTGGAGAGTGGGGGGGTCTCGGCAAATATCACGCAATTTTTTTTCTGATTGAAACAAAATAAAAATTATACTATTTTGGTCCATTTAATCCAGATTGTACATTTTTTATTACACTTATAATTAAACTCTCAGCAACATTGATTACTAGTCATAACTAGTCGTAAATAAAAGCACGAAGCAAATTTGTTTTTTCTTTTTACAATAACAATCCAACACGTTTACGTAAGAAACTCACATTTTGAAAAATCTCACGTGAGATTGGGAGATGGGGGAGGGGGTTGAATAAAATCTCACGACATCTCACCATGCAGAAAATTAAAAAAAACACCTCACGTAATTTATGAACGCCCCCTTAGTTGGTTTTAAGTTTTATTCGATTCATTTAAAATATAAACACAATGTATTATAGGTATTTATGATCAAATAATAGTAAACCTGTTGGTTGGTTGTTGTTAAGACGGGTAAACACTTATTTTAGTAGGTATTAGATAACGTGTTTTATCTACGATGTTCAGTCATTGGCATGTTAGAATTTTTTATCTTATTTAATTTTATTATTCAAAGGATCGTTTTCAATATTGATTAACCAAATCTCATATAAGATACCTACTATATTTCTCATTACATTCGGCTTACAGTTTTTTGGTGGGATCATTACTCAAAGCAAAGTCTAACAAGTTTTACATTGTCTAATTTTAATATCTTTTTAATAATATAACTGCCAGTATTTTACTATTGTCAAAGTTCAAGGTTAGACAACACAAGGGCAACACGTACGTCCATTCCATTTTCAAACTTTATATTTTTTGTTCCATCGAATTCAGGTAATAGCTGTAAGGCTCACGCTCTACCTGGCAAAAGGTCGTAGCCTGAATTCTAACTAGATAGATCAAGAATTTGTCGGTTCAGTTAAATGAGGACTGTCCAAAATTAGAAGCTCATATTAAGAGATTCCAATATTCTGAAATATGCGCAGAACTAAAATTACAGGGAGACCATAAACAATTGTAAAATAATTGTCAAGTATAATTGGGCTAAGCTAATCTAGACTAAAATATACCTAATATTAATAATATTTTGTACCTAATACATACATATATTTTCTATTCACTATTCACTATTGGATCTAATATACCTCCTACCTAACTTACACTGAAGGTTCTAATTCAGAAATTCAAATAATAATAATACAATTCTTTAAGATCTTGAATATTGTCGTGTAGACGTAGAGTGCCAACCAGGACATGAACTAAAACGAGCCCAAATTTAGCCACAATAGTACTAGGAAAAAATAAACAAAACCAATTTTGGTTCGCTTCCCAGTTGAGTGATTAATATCTCTCTATGCAACTAAAACTGACATGAACATGACATGAAATTGAATTGAAAAGTCATTTGAAACATGAACGTCTTCTTATTTCAAAAGTAAAGTCGCGGATAACTAAAGTTCCATAAAGAGAATGGTACCTTTATAAACCGGAAAGTTTATGAGTACCTAAGTTTCTTTTGGTCCAAAGTTTTTGTCAAACAATTTTCATTTTTTCGCTCAATGCTGCTAAGAACTCAGACCTCGAGAAATAACTTCTTTGGTTTGGATTATTAAATGTGTAAGTATTACTTGGATCACGTATAATATTAGCTGGTTTGTGTACAGAGAGTCGTTATAATAGTTAACAGTCTTTTGGAGTCTACTGCTATATGAGCCTCCTTCAAAGTTTGTCACAGTCAACAAGTTTGAACTGTTTAGTGCCCCAAATACTGTGTCGAAGATCGTAGGATCAGGTTACCGATGTTATGCTGCATTTATTTCAAAACAAACGATTTTTTTTCAGGCTGATATAGACGCCGCAGTGGCTGCAGCAAAGCGCGCTTTCCATCGCAATTCTGAATGGAGGTTGACAGACGCCTCACAACGAGGAAGGCTGCTTCACAAGTTCGCCGACCTCATCGCCCGTGACTTTGAATACTTGGCACAGCTCGAGTCCTATAACAACGGAATGGTCTACAAATTTTGCTTCGGAATATTATCTCAGGCTGCTAACTCAGTGAAATATGTGGCTAGTTTGGCTGACAAAATACAAGGCGATACTATTCCAGTCGGTAAATAACACTAACTCTTTGATTAGTTAATCAAAATTCAATATTATAGTTTTGAAACGAAATACAAAGTTATCCTCAGATATTTCATTATTGTTTTCAGTCTATATTAAAATACTCTGAAATAAATATTCGGTGTAGTTCAATGTTGGAGTAGTTTGTGTGAAATTTCTAGTTATTGCAATAGTTTAGAGTCCGTAATTAATTTTACTTAATACTTTACAAAACTGGTCAAATACACTAGAAGGAAGGGAAACCTATTTAACATACATAATTATGTATGTTAAATAGGTTTTCAAGATATCAAACTCTGTTCAGTACAGTCATCTCTTTAATTTATTATTTTTAGTATCTAATAAGTGCAGCTTCAATTAGAATAACATAGTATTTTCCAAAATCGGTTGGTTGATAAAGGCATCTACAGCCAGATATTATCTAAGTTCCCTTGTTTGATACAGACGGCGATCTCTTCAGCTACACGCTGAAACAACCCGTCGGAGTTTGCGGTCTCATATTGCCCTGGAATGTTCCTATTCTGATGTTCTTAAACAAAGTTGTCACGGCGCTAGCTGCGGGTAAGTAGACATAGACATAATTTGAGATTAATGAGTGGGTTTAATAATAAATGTATAATTATCAGTTCTATTCAAACAATAGGTAAACAGAGTACCTAAGCTTTATATTTCAATGTGAAATGCGTAAGTCATTGTAATAAATAATAGCAAATAATGTATTTCACTTAAACTCAACCAACCGTACTAGAAAAGGTTATGAATGACGCTGTAGGTCTTTAGGGGTTTTCCAATACCTATGTAACATTTGGTCGTAAGAAAACTTAAATTTGAGTTAAACTACTAAATTATTAATGTTATTAATGTTAGGTTCTTGTTTATAATAATATATTCACTAGCGTTTGTTTTTCTGAAATTAAAGCTAACCATTGTAGATTAATTGTATTTTATAGTCGGATAATGAAAAGGTAGGCCGTAGGTAGCGGCCCCGCAGTGTCCGCTGACATTGCAGAGGTCCATGAGCAACGGTAACCGCTTATGATCAGGTGGCCCGTTAGCTCGTCTGCCTACAAGGCAATAAAAAAAATACATTTTATGATAATTTAAATATGAAGATTGACTATATATTTATTTACACTTATTTTTTACATTATATTTTTAAAAAAATTAACAAAGGAAATAAATTTAAAAATACAATATAAAAAACAGAGACCCACTGAAGACGAGGTCTACGACCCAAGCCATCAGTGGTCAGGGCTCAAGAGAGAGGAACCTCCTCACAATACGCGCCGTGTCAAGAACGACCGCCTTCTGAATCAAGCCCTTTACCCAGCCGGGGAGCGAAAGCTTCTCTAGATGTCGGTCGAAGCTTTTCGCTATTAGACCGTGCACAGATACAACGATCGGAACAATGATGGTCGATTCAACACGCCACATGTCGGTCACCTCGTGGGCCAGGTCCAAATATTTTAGCAGTTTTTCTTTTTCTGCCTTCACAAGGTTCTCGTCATGTGGAATGGTGACATCGATCAGCACCGCCCGATGCGCATCCCGATCTATTATCACTATGTCAGGCTTATTGGCAGCAATAGTCCTGTCAGTGATAATAGATCGGTCCCAGTAGAGAGTTATATGACCATTATCGAGAACCGGCTGAGGCCAATACTAGTAATAAGGTACGGCGGCTTCAACAAGGTCGTATTTCAGAGCAAGTTGCTGATGAATGATCTTAGCTACTTGGTTATGCCTGTGCAAGTACTCGCCGTTAGCAAGACGGGAACAACCGGAAACGATATGTCTAATAGACTCTCCCGGACGGTGACATGCCCGACAAATGTCGACCGTCCCATCCTTTAGAATATATTTACGGTAGTTGTTCGTCATGATAACTTCGTCCATAATTGCTAAGACAAAACCTTCAGTCTCTCCGAAGAGGTTACTGTATCGTAGCCAGGCCACGGAGGCTAACTGATCTACATCGGGACCCGTAAGGGCCCGGTAGAATCGACCGTGTAGTTCCTTGCTCTTCCATACGTCCGTGCGATCCGCCACACTCATCACCTTCGGCGCTCGCCAATTCCCGTTCGCTAAGGATAGCGGAGTGAGTCCTTTATCGACTGCTGCTACATCACGGTACATACCCACATTCACCTTTAGGAAATATTCCCGAAGGTTGTATATCTCTCGGTTGTGCAGATCCTTGGCATTTAACATGCCACGACCCCCACACTTCCGAGGTATATACAGCCTCATAACAGATGAGCGTGGATGGTGCATCCTGTATGCCGTCAGCAGTCGCCGAACTTTTCTATCCAGGGCATCCAGTTCTGATTGCGTCCACTTTAGAATGCCAAAGGAGTACGTCAGTACAGGCATGACCCAACCATTGAAGGCTCGGATTTTGTTTCCGCCAGACAAGAGGCTTTTCAAAACCTTTATCAGGCGGCCGAAGAACCGATCCCTCACCGATTGTTTCATATCTGCATCGACGATACTCAAAGCTTCGAACATTCCAAGGTATTTGTAGGTTTCCGACTCAGACAGAGATCTAAGCACCTCACTCTGGCTAAGTTGCAAACTCTCCGAGTTTACAACTTTACCTCTCTGTATATCTATGACCGCACATTTATCTACTCCAAACTCCATTCCAATAGCTTTACTAAAATTGTCGGTTATTTTGAGTAAAGATATTAAGTCTGGTTTTTTAGTAGCAAATAATTTGAGATCATCCATGTACAAGAGATGTGAAATGGGCTCACCCCCTCTCTTGAGTCGGTAGCCTAGCGTTGAATCTCCAAGTAATGTACTTAGAGGATTAAGCGCCAGACAGAACCACAAAGGACTCAGACTGTCACCCTGGAAGATACCCCGCTTTATCCTTATCAAGCTCGGGGAGGCCGGAGAGCCAACATGTCCTGGTTGACGAAGAAACGTAGACCACTGACCCATGCATGAACTAAGAAAGGAGCGTAGCGTGGAATGTACTTTATAAAGCTCTAAAACTCTCATTAGCCATGAATGGGGCACCGAATCGTACGCTTTCTTATAGTCTATCCAAGCCATGTGTACTCCCTTTCTGCCTCGACGAACTTGTTGCGTAATGGCCATGTCTATGAGGAGCAAATCCTTAGTACCTCGGGATCCTACCTTACATCCATTCTGAGAAGGTGACATTATGTCATTTGCCGAAATATGTATTTGAATTTTGTTTCTCAGGATGGATGTAAGTAGCTTATAGATGGTTGGTAAGCATGTTATTGGTCTATAGTTTTTAGGGTCCGAGGTATTGCCAGATTTGTATATCAGGTGAGTGACTCCCGATGTCATGAAATCTGGGAGGGTTCCCGACTCAAGGGCTTGTTGAAACTGAGCAGCCATACGCCCGTGCGAGTTGCGTATCCATTTCAGCCAGTAGCTGTGCAGCCCATCCGGTCCCGGACTTTTCCAGTTCGAGGCCGAACGTACCGCACAAGCTACGTCAATCGGCGTGATTGTAATGGAGTCCATATCTTTAATAGACTCGCACGCGCGCCCGACCGTCTCAGTCCACTCCCCCTCGGAGTGACCGATGGGCACCGACCAGATATTTTTCCAAAATGAGGTCATCACATCCTCATCAACTGGTGGGTGTCCATCGGTAACTCTTCCTCGAGAAGCCTCCCAGTCTCTGTAGACACTCTTCTGATTACTCTGGAAGACTCTATTCAAGCGGTACCGCTCCGATCTTATTCGATACCTACGAATACGGTTCGCCCATGCGCAAACCTTCTGCTTCCAGTAGTCAACACGCTCGACGACACGAGCCAGGTAGTCGTTCCTGCTGACACCGGTGTCAGCGAAGGCTCGGTCAACGAATCGCATTACGCGCGGGCGCGTGTTGCCTGCCTGGAAACAAATAAGCTTCGCTATAAGGGTCCTGGCTGCATCTATGCGCCTCTCGATTCTGCACTGCCATTGCGGCTTACCATCATGTCGGCGGTACGTCTGGTTAGGGTTCGGGAATTTTACCCCAGCCACGCGACAGACAGCAACCGCACCGCAGTACAGAACCGAGTGGGTGTCGATAAGGTCTTCAGTCGACTCAAAGTAAGGTTTTAAGATGCAGTCCAGGGCCAATACCAGCGAGACATTACGCTTACACATGGGCAGCCTCGGTAAACGTGGCCGCGAGCATGGATGAACAAACCTAAACTCTTGAATAGAGTCCTCCAGAGCGCTCCTCAAACGCTCATCGTCCTGGATACTTGCACATGCCTGCACCTGAAGCTCCTCCGCTGGTGGTATAGGTTGGGTGACGGTGACATTTACCACATGTGTTGGTTGTGGTTCAGAAGGAGCAGGCAGTGCTTCATTGCGCAATCGGTCAAGTACAGTCTCATCCAGTAACTTTAGTCGCTGAATGGCCCGCACCTGATCCGAGAGTCGTTGCACTGTGACGTCCACAGCTGGGCAAAGAACCTGAAACATAGACAGCAACCTTGAACGGTACGCAGTGAGGTTAGTTCCTCCCTCCGTAGCCCTGTAGTACGCCCGCATGACATTTTTATTTAACTCTGGGGTCCATCTCATGCGTTGGCGCACTGCACCACTGGTAGCGGGGGCCGTAGACGAGCCATGTTGACGCGTTGACCCCAAGCCGACCGGTGGGCGGCCCCGGCGCGCAGATCTTGTTGTCCGGGGTTCGTGGTCGCTCGGTGTTTCGAGGCTCGTCGGGGAGTTACTGCCTTCCCCTAACGACCGCGACGAATCTTCTCTGGATGGTGATTGTGCGCAGGCTAAGGCAACACGCCGGCATTCTCTTATGACGTTTCTTCTCATATTTGTGTTTCTTTGTAATTTTTGTCATTTTCACAAAGGGGCTGATATACTTAGGTTGAATTTTTCCCTGACTTTTATTTCAGTAGTTTTCTACAGGATTGTATCGTTTTATCGTCTGATTATTAAATATTTTATAATTTATTTACATTTATTTATTTTGAAACATTTTTTGACGTCTTGACACGGCGGTTGCCATAGTAAATTATTATATGAAGATTATTATTGATTAGTACGAATTGATTATTTTGAATCTCTAGCAAAGAGCAATAACCAAATAGATTTAAATTTCTATAAGGTTTTTTTTAGTAAAAAAGGGTTTTCATACATTTTACGGGTCGGCTACATTTGCGAACTTTGCGGTACACGGCGAATGTTCGTATTATACTCGTTATAACAACGAGTGTGGCCGGATAGATAGATCGTTCTGCGAAACGTGACTTTAAACGTTAAATAAGATAAACAAAACAGCACATATGCATGCACATGCACAATTTTTTTAATGATTTTAAATTTGACCAACTTTTCGGCCATTAATGCGACTAAGCCATCAGTAATAGCTAATCACATATTTTGGAACATTTTAGGATGTACAGTAGTAGTGAAGCCAGCAGAGCAGACCCCGTTGACCGCTCTGGCGTTGGCTGCCTTACTCAAAGAAGCCGGTATACCTAAAGGTGTCGTTAACATAGTGACAGGCTTCGGAGAAGATGCAGGTGCAACACTTACGCATCACCCTGACGTCGCCAAGATATCTTTCACCGGATCCCTGGAGGTATGGATATAATAAACAATTATAGGTTCTATGCTACTTAACATTCGGTACAATTGTGGCCTAAAATGACAAACTTCTGTGCTTAAAAAAAAGAAGTAAAAATTCAAATGTCCGAAGAAAAATTATGAGTTTTAATATTATAAAGATAAATGAGAGAGATAAGACAAGAAATTGTATGGATCGCACTCAGTTTTACAGATACCGCGGTAAAATTTTCTGTCTAACTTTATCCTAGGTATGTCAAGGTTATATATAACGTTTTGTATTTAAAGAGCATACCTGAGCTTACTAACTAAGTATCGCTAGATTATAATATTTCAATAAGATTGATTCAATAATTAAAATTCCAATGCTTGTGAACGGATCTCTCATACAGCAATAGGTTTATTTGTTCTCTTGTTTTTTGTCCCAGACGAGCTAACTGGTAAACTGTTCGTAAGTGGTTACGGTCGCTAATGGATCTCTGTAATGTCAGGGGACACGGCGGGGCTGTTACCTGCGACATAACTTTTAAGGATGTTCTTCAAGCCTTGTTTGAATAAGGACAAGAGCACATAACGCTCGAACCTAGTTTTATAATAATATTATAAAATATCGAATCTCTATAAATTATGACGAAACATTCTTCTAGTCACTACTGTATATGTTAAAAACTGGGAACTCAATCCTTTAGACCCCTCATCTTAGAAAATCTGGCAGGCCCAGATTAGGGTCACGAATATTATTTTTCATTGTTAGTGTTGTCACAAAATATGTACTCTTATGCGGGAGAAGTGAGAGCTAAGGCTGAATAATTTTGGTAAAAAAGCCGTGATACCTACGGCTTTTTTTTTCTCCAAAAGTGTACTTTGCTGTTGAAAAATTATATACAATTTTCAAAAAATAGTTATTGAGCACAATATTTTTTTCCTGATTAAGTAACTAGGCTAAAAAAATAGAATATTTTTTTTAATAAGACTTGTTTTGTAGGTGGGAAAACTTATCCAGAAGGCAGCCGGAACAAACAACCTGAAACGCGTCACCCTCGAACTCGGAGGCAAGAGTCCATTAATCATAATGGATGACGCCGATTGTAAGTTACATGAAACTTAATATTTTCGGATCAAACTCACGAACGAACCAAAATAATTTGTTATTCATGAGAAAACATTTTGTGTGACACTAAATTGTTTTGTTTTTCAGTGGATCGAGCCATTCCTGCTGCTTGTAATGGAGTGTTTTTCCATCAAGGGCAAATTTGCGTCGCCGCCTCGCGCCTCTACGTACAGGCTGGTATTTACGATAAGTTCGTGAAGGGCGCTGTTGAATACGCAAAAAGCATTCGAGTCGGAAACCCCTTTGATGAGTCTACAGTAAACGGACCGCAGGTAAAATTTAATAGGGTTTTGGTTGGTGATTAATGGAAGATTGTGTTTGTTTACGCATGGCTGTGTGACCGTCATTTGTCTATACCTATCGCTTAATGATATAACATCATGTAGGATCTAATAGTTTCATTTGTTATTTTAATCATTTGTAATTTGTTTGCTGAAGTGAAACTCCTTTGAAAGTTGTGGCAATGAGATATTGTACTTAGAGTTTATTGTAAATGATATCTAACTATATCACTTATATAAACTCACAAACTACGAATGAGTAGTCATCTCATAAACTTAGTTACAGATGCTAAGTTTAAGATAGATGATTATAATTTTTTTTTTAGATCGACGAGTCAATGATGAACAAAGTGTTAGGCTTAATTGAGACTGGGGTAAAAGAGGGTGCGAAATTGCTAGCAGGAGGGAAACGTGTTGGCAGCACCGGATTCTACATCGAGCCGACAGTGTTTACCGACGTCACTGATGACATGACCATCGCCAAAGAAGAGGTACTGTAGTTTGTTGTTTCTAATACGTAAAGAACGAACGTGTTCGAACATATATATAGGTATTTTTTTTTGTGTAGCAGTAATTCAGGACTATTAGGTATCTAAAATTAATAATCAATATTACCTAATATCTATAATTTTACCTTTTTATTATGGTCTAGAATTTTCTTTAGAATTGTAACTATATCCTCGTAATAATTAAATTCAGTCTTGTTCGTAGAAACCTCGACTATTCGCTAATGTAACAGTATTATAACATGTAAATATGTATAGGTTAATCTTGTGCAGTATTTCAATTAATAAGAAGTTGATTTTAGCATTCCTAGAATAATTATCGCCTACGTATGATGATAGAAACATCGAGCATAGACATTTGTGTAGATAACTGCCAGAATAATACGAATTCATTATTAAAATAATATAGAATCCAAACAAAACGTTTTGAACATAATTTAGCTGAGTATTTATATTTAGATCACGTAAATTCACTCATTGGTGTTGGAAATTTATTTAAATTATATCATTCCAAAACCAATTTCGTGAACAAATAGAACGGTTCCTAATCGTGAAAATTATTCATAACTTTGTGAAATAATGCTAACAGTGTTGTTTCACACAAATGTAATAATTGATTCTTGTTTTGCCAGATTTTCGGTCCAGTTCAGAGTATTTTGAAGTTCGATAGTTTAGAGGAAGTGATCGATCGAGCGAACGCCACTAACTATGGTCTGGCCGCTGGAATTTTCACCACAAGCCTCAACACAGCGCTGCAGTTTAGCAAACATGTCGAATCTGGTACTGTTTGGTAAGTTGTACTTTAGTCACGTCATTATAAAAGCCAATTAGTTTATTTTCAAATAATTGTATTAACGTGTGTCTAATAACACGCCGCATTTCTATTATTACAAAGACGAGCATCATTGATCGAAACAATATCATTATCTTTGTCGCTATACTTTGTCGATGATATCATCAAAGATTATCATATATTCCTAGATTAAAGCCTTATATAATTAAAGATTCATAACATATTCCTAGATTAAAGCCTTATATAATTAAAGATTCATAACATATTAAATAATTATGCGACAATATTATAGAAGTTTATAATTTGGTCTAGTCGGTCATTTATTTATTTATTTAGTAAACCAACAGTACCTCAGACATTGCATTATTTATGATGAAAACATCAATGCAAAAAATACACTCATAATCTCCACAATAAACCAGTCAGGACAACAACTTTTTACAACTTCAAAGAATAAGTTATTTTTGTACTTAAATAGCTTACAAAGAGCTTGTTTGTGGGTTTTTTTATTAGACAACGAGTTCATATTAGATTATAAACATTTTGTTTGAGTTGAAACTAATGTTCATTTTCAGGGTGAACACTTACTTGACAATGGGATACCAAACGCCATTCGGAGGATTCAAAGATTCAGGAATTGGTCGTGAAAAGTAAGTGAAAATGTTTAGAAAATTTTGTTTGTTGGTTTCTAATACTAAACAGATTTAAAAAAAAGTACAACGTTATTAGCTACCTTTAACGTTCTTCGAAACACTTCTAACGTGTTTTTGCGAATTTCCGATCACTTTAGAATAATAATGAGTACCTACTTTAAGCGTTCTTCGAATTTCTTTGGAGTTTATTCTGGAGCCAAAAAAGATTTATGTTTACAAGAAAAAAATATAAAAGTAATTAGCGTTACGCTTAGTTATAACATTAATTCATCAGCATGATAATAAGTCATAATCCCGGGTGATTTATTGTTATTCTTGTACTTGCTTATAATATACCCAAATATACCGAAAAGTTTCGTCTTTTTTGTTATATTCTCTTTATTGTTATTGTGTTATGGAAGATATTTTGTGTGATAGTGTTGAGGCCAGAGGACAGCCTGGTTTTTCTTTTTTGTCAATAAGTAATTGGTTAAAAGCTTTTTGGTATGAACGTTGTTTTATACGTTTATCGATAGTCACATCAACGATTAAACAGAATCATTAACCGGTAGCCAGTCACACAAATTACATTTTTAACCAGTTATTTGACGTTTTCGTTGTATTACTAAATTAAAGTTTTCACCAAAACAATCACAATTACAAACATATTTGTATACAAAATTGCATTCTTCATGTTTAAAAACTCTCTTAATGGTTTTTTAAGAAACTCCAAATGCCATATATTTTTTATCAAATCCATTTCACAGTTTTGACGTGGAAGTTTAACAGAGTTATTTTCGCATTTCAAATATTATCAAGGACGTAACAATAACATTGCATTTTGTTAATATTTTAGTAATCTAGTTTTTCTTTCATTACAGTGGCATGAAATCTGTAGAAGCATATTTGGAAGAGAAGACTGTTGTGATTCCACTGTCCAAAAAACTTTAAAAAACAACTAATGAAATAAATTAAATAATGCTTAAATCTACCAAATTTACATTATTTCCAAATGTTTTTTTTTGAGCCATGAGACGTATTGTTTTTCACTATGTTCTAAAAATTATGTATGTATTTATTTAAAATAGTGATAATAATAAACTTTTTAAATATTACGACTTTTTTCTTTCCTGACCTTCGAATACAAAATCAATAATATTCGAATTACCTAAAATTAACGAGAATATTTTCTATATATTTCGACGCTAATTGTAAATTCTATCCCAAGTACAATAACCTATAAAGATTGGCAGAGTGCAATACGATATTATCTCAAGAATTTAATTTGGTGACTATGGAATATTGTTGTGGATAATGATTGTAACATAAGCCCCAGGAGCCCGCAGGCGCGTAAACCTCCATTTCGGTTGACGAGATTTACTTGGGACTAATACGCGTCAAAGTAATTTAAAATCTATTGTATTTGGTACAAAAGTAAAATCAGTTTGTTATTTAAAATAAAATAAAAATTAGCGTGCATAATTTTTGGGTTATAAATTAAGACTAACATAAGATATTCCGAATCACGTTTAACAAAAAATGTTTAATTACTGCTTAGAGATAGACAGTTCAATACTATGGAACATGAACGGGAAGTACCTTTAATATTAGCGATAGGATGTTTTGCTGAAACGAAACATTATTTTATTTTTGATGTTTAGTAATACTGCATTCAGATAATTTTCGTAAAGTGTTTAGTTTGTCTGAAAATTGAAGTAACAAAATCGCCAAAAATCAACACCCTGTATTTTTATGATGCCAATCGAAAGAACAGTTAATAACGAATAATCTTTGCATAGAGTTGTGTTTCTTTTCAAAAATAAAGAAATGTTTCCTATCAGCAAAATTCGCTAAAACCATATTTTTCGCTAATTACGCCCTGTATATATTTATTCTAATTATTTTTTTTACCTAACTTTTCTATAATAATAAACAATGATATTGATAATATAACTAAACTAATAAGAAACTTGTTTATTATTTAGATATACTTGAGCACTTACATAATTCGTTATTTAACTTGAGGTAGGTATGTTTTTATATAATACTAGCTGCACCACGCAACTTCGTCTGCGCCGAAAAAATAAGAAAAAAATTTAGGGGTGCACTACCCCTAACATTTAGGGGGATGTAAATAGATGTTGGCCGATTCTCATAGATACCGGATAAGCACAAAAAATTTCAACAAAATCGGTCAAGCCGTTTCGGAGGAGTTCAAGTTCGAACACCGTGACACGAGAATTTTATATATTAGATTAATTTTATTTCCATAGTTATTGGTGTTATTTCGCATTGGATGAATTTCAAATACCTACATTCGTGTTCGATTTCCAGACCACGAAGCTTACTAACAAAGGAGGTTTGATTCAAGCTTATTCCTCAAATTCTGCGTATCTGAATAGAACGTTATAATATCTGAAACAATGGTTCAAGTCTGAATATACAATTTCAAGGTACACATTTCTGTGAAATTGTATGGTATTCAAAACGATGTGCAAAATGAAAATAATAATAATTTATATATACCTGACTATGTCGTTTTTGCTGATCCTAACAGATATTGTTCTACTCAAACAAACATTTTCACAAACATTCGCATTCTTCATCATATTATGTATTAGTTGGATTATGACACTATGCGATTTACTTGTGGTTGTTGATGATAATCATTCAGTATCAGCTATCATATCTACGGTAAAAACATTTAACCGAGATAGTTTCCTTTAAAGAATATTGATAATAATATTATACATTAATAAAGTAAAAAGCACCTTTCTTACGTTGTTGCGTGAGGGCGTGGGGTGTTCCTAAAACTCGAAAATCTCTCATTTTAAAAGGATTTTTAACAGCATTGCAGTATTTATAAATATACAATATCAAAAATACAACGGTTACTAATACCTAGTTACGAATGGCCATAAAAGTTAAGAAAATAAATAGGATTATAAAATAAAAGCGCTCTACATTCACCTACGTTTTGCTACCGTACTTCTTGATATTACAGATGGTGCCGGGGTGTGAACATGAATTTAAATATTGTTTTTTTAAATGTGAATCGTACAATTGGTGATTTTGGTTTTACAAGATATTACTGGAGTTTGGTGTCGGCGGAAGAAGGTGCGGTTAGTGAGGTTCGACTCTCACATACCTCAATTGCGGGGCACGTGAAGGTTCGATGATATCCTCTAACTCAAAAATTACTGTGCTTATATATTGCTGATAATATCATCTCATCCATTTTTAAAAAAACTTGAGAGGTGTCATAGGACATCGGAATATAACGAAGTTCCTTTCGATTAAAACATATCTTTTAATTTTTTTCCTAACGTAACGCGCGATAAGGAACGTGTTTTAAAAGATTTTGATGAAGATTTTAGATAATCATCTAAAACAAAAAAAGTGTCGTGACAACTTTTCGTAAGATTTTTTTCCGTCGCGTCATAACGCGCGATAAGGAACTTCGTTCCAAAACGCGTATCTGCAATCAACAAGCTATCCCTAGAAATGTGTAATTACACTATATGTTTAGAAAACCTAACAAGGGCTATTTTTAAGTCACAAAAGTCTGCATTTATAATTGTATTTTTAAATTTTAGTCGATAGAAAAAGGCAACTTTTTAAGCAATAAAAATGTACGCGCCGTCGTAATTTGTAAGCACGTCTCCTGAGAAATAATCTAAATGACTTTATTTGAAAACATTTGTTTTCAGTCAAAATTATGTTCATGTTAATATTTAATTGTTTAAAGCGCTGTTGTATATTATATATGGTATATTCATTATTTCAATAAAATTAGCGGCCAGTGTGTGATACATTTTTTCAAGCTTTATATTATTTACTGCATGTAAGGGTTCCGATTGAGCTGAAATTTTTCACGCAGATGTATATTCCGTGACAATGCAGTAATACGGCAAAATGACACTGATCTGATGATGGATTTGGAAGGTTGTCATAGGATCTCTTGTGCTATATAAGATAGTCCCGTCGTGTTTGGGCTCGTTTTACTTATATTAGCTAGAACTCTACTGCTGCATGATATCCAGGATCTCAAAAACTTGTATTTAAAAAGTTTTCTTTAAAATTAATTATCAAGAAAATAATATGTTTCATTTGATAAGGTTGCTTAATTATCTTTCAACAACTTATTGAGTACCTATTATAATACTTTTATTTACGTTATTAGGCCCTATGCCGTAAAAATGTGCTTAAAGAAGAAATAAAAGTAAAAAATAATTTGTATTAAATCCATCACATTAATCGATAAATAAAAGTGTCTGCTTTTATACAAAAAGAAGAATCATTATTACTATATAGCTAAACACGCACATCCGCTTTTAAACATTTTAAAAAAGACACAAAAGTACTTGTTAAATTTAAAAAAAAAGAGTGATTACGATCATCAACCTTTCATCTGGAATGAGAATCGTCGGAATTGGTAACCCCAATCTAAAGTTATGCGAGAACGCACATATAAAATAAATATATATAAAAATTATACAGTCAACTTCATAACCTACTTTTAGGAAGCCGGTCAAAAATGCTATACTTAATACTCTTACATACATTAAATATACGTATGTATGTGTGGATTTAATCAAATCTCTTGAAGCGAATTGATTTTCTTTTTATTTGACTGTACCAAGCATCACAATTCCAGACTCAAATTACTGTCAGCTTGTTGTGTTGCGTGTTCACGAAAATTAAATTTACGTTAATACATTTTTAATGAAGCCTTCGTAAGTATTTATTTATGATACAAATAGGGATAATAATAACTCTAAACGAAGTTCGTTCGTTATGCGTACACTGCATTAGAGAACTAGAACTATTGACAATAGAAAAAAAAGATGTACTTCGGGTTTGTAGGTCTTAGTAAGATCTGAAAAAAAGTCCGCGAGAGCACATATCTAACCATCATAGTTTAGTCACACTAACTTTTTTTGTGTTCATGAATAAATTCAATTCGTCGGAAGAAGGAAACGACGTGAATTGAGAATCATAATATTAAGCCTTATGCAAATTAAGCTTTATATTATCAAGGGTATTAATGTAGAAGTAAAACACTTTTTGTTTTATTCAATCGGACATTTCGTTCAGAAATTATCACAAGTATAAAACGCTGTCCGCTACAAAAAACAACGACATCGCGAGTGCTGTTTTAACCTTTTTGTGACGCAGACGAAATTGCGTAGGTCATCTAGTGATACTATAAAACTGAATTTATTTTATATGATTCTAAATAACAATATACCTATAACGTAGTTAATTCTATTCCATTTGTTGCTCAAAGTTGTCGAGCTTTTTAATCACATTGTCTAAAGTATTTTCATATTTTTGTTTCAATATAGTAATATAAGATTTTAGTTATGAAAGGTACTCTTTCCTTATATGTATTAATATTATGTTTTGGTTAGACGAGCATGCGCTGGATCGTATGGCGCCGGTCACAGTCACATTGCTTCTATCCCGTCGAGAAGGGCTGACGCGCCGGTATCATTGCAGTACTAGCGCCAACTACGAAACTACCTCGGAAATCGTTTATATGTAATAAAACTCTCAATTAACCTTTTAAAAAGTCGTTTCAATCCAAAAGTGAGTGTCAGTGCTTTGTTGCAAAGTTTCAGAGTAAAATTTCAGTCAAATGTTTAACAAACTTATGTAGTGCATAAATTGTTGATTTTTTTTTTATTTATCTGATATTCGAAAACTGAAAAGTGATAAGTTTATGAATAAGCAAGGAGTTTAAATAATAAGGTAAGTAATATATTATTATAATATTTACTAGTTTTTGTTAGAAGTTGATAAATAGAGTAGAACAATTATTTTTAAATCTAAAATGTAATAGTAAGATGTGTAATAATAGTATAAATAAGATATTGTACGGTGCTAATGTATCAGGACGGCATAGTCATTAAAATGACTAAGTCCTTTTTTGTACAGAATAAAAAAAAAAGAAAAAAAAAATCTAAAATACGTAGTATGTCTCTCGAACTCTGTACATATTATCGTAATTGAATATTAAATCAGCAGCATATTTATTATAATATAATATTTTATACTGAAGTTGTATTGATTTGAACGTTTTTCTTTACTAAACATATTTCGGGATAAAAAATGAGGTAGGTATTATGTGAATCAGGAGAACTGAGCCTACAATAATAAATAACAGTAATAAAATGAAATGGTTTGCATTTTTTTGAAGAAACTTGGTTTAATTTTCGTGTCCAATCTAAAAGTTTTTTAATTTTGCTGAAAGCTAATTCTGTGTGCCGCAATTACTGTTAACATCCTCAACCATGGACGAACGAATATTTCAGACGTTAATTGAACATAAATTAAATACTAAATTACATTACTTCTAGCTACAGCCTCATCAATTTGTTGTGGAAATAGACTATTCTTCTATTTTGTTTGGTGCTTTAAAGTAACATTTTATTATTACTACTTTTTAGGCTGGGGGTCATATTAGGTAACTTTAAAAATGAATTCAAGCTAGGGAAATGTAGGCATATGATTCAAAGTTGATTTCATTGTCAACATGCGTAAGTCTATGTAGGACATCCATATTGGAAGAAGTAATTTATAATTTTTATTTTATTTTGCCTTCCTCTGGTACCACAGTTACTAAGTATGGATTCCACATAATGAGTAACAGCTCAATTTTTGTTATTAGCTTCACTGTTACTATTAGTTCCCGTAGTGTCTATTTCGTCCGTACTAAAAGTTAAGTAGTCTAGGAATATACGCTTTTCTAGAAAACCATCCACCCTTAGTATCCATTTAATGGTTTTTATACAATTCATTTTACTTTAAATTATTTCTTTTTTAGGCCAATGCGCGTACGTTATTATTTAAAAAAAAATACTTCGATCTTATGTGATGCATCTCACTGGCAACTTAAAAAAAATGTTCAGTGCGGGTCGCTAATTCATTTGTTTTTTGCTTTAAATTAAAACTACACCTTATTTTTGATTATAACAACATTAATATTAGTTGTACAGAACTCCGTATATAAGGTGAGAGAATACCCAAACTTTAAATTATAATTTAACTAGCTCACCCGCGCAACTTCGTCTGCGTCACTTTCAATTAAAAGTTAATTATTAGTCTTTTCTTGCTATCCTTGAGCTTCAAAGATAATTAAAAAAAATAATTGTCAAAATTGGTCCAGGCGTTGTTGAGTTATGCGCTTAGCAACACTTTTTGAGACTTATTTATATACAGGGTGATTTGTTAGAGAGGGTACATATTGCATTAGGGTGATGAGTACTCTGTTCTAATACGGAATATTACAAAAAATAGGTAAAATTACAATTAATGTTTTTTTTTTTTTTTTTTAAATCTAAATTCGACAAAACTACCTCAAACATAAACAATTTCGGCTAAAACAGTGTTGATTAACGACCTCTAGTGATCTCGCGCACCTCACACCTCCGCCACACCCATCAGCTGTCGAAAAACCATCATTTTGCAAGAATTTTAGATATTTTTAAGTTGCGATTACTAAGGCATTAAGCCATATTCTTTGGTAATAATATTTTTTTTAATATTCATTTCAAATTCACTTATCTACTTCCACTGATTAAAACTAAAATTATCTAAAAACAAAGTCTTAATTGGTACTCGTGATTTCTCACTAATTATTCTTAATCAATCGTAATTAAGTAAGTTTAGTTATTCGATAGCCTTTTTAAATATCAAATTAATAGATATAATCTAATTTATATTTTATATTTAATAATTTAATATTGATGGCAAACGTTTTGTTACATTTGTAAGGTGTGGAGCATTGTTGACCTCACCAAATAATTATTGACATAATCTTAATTACTCAGAAGGAATATTATGTTCCACTGGGAGTTTCATAGTAAGCATATTTAAAATTTTGCTTGTTATATATACAAATTCGATACTATGTAAAAGATATTTTAATGTAATAATAAATCAAGTTAATAAAAAATATGAAAACAGCAATTTTATTCGTCGATATTTATAGATTAGGACAAATCAATCTTCATCAAACTTGGGCGCGTAATGACATATCCTACGCGCCAGATTATTTTGGAGTTGTTATCATTTTTTGTAATTGACATTAATTGATTTCAATGACAAAATATGAAGGGTTTATGACTTGTATAAAAGGCTTCACTCTTACCTTGCGGGAATCGAACATTTAATGAAATGAACTTTTGAAGAAGCGACCTTTCTATGAAACAATTGTTCGATGAACTTAACTTTCGATGAAACGACTTCTCGATGAAATAAACTTCGATGAATCGTTGTCGGTGAAACGCACAACGATGATATGAGTTTTGGTGAATTTTAGGAATCCCGTACCTAATTAGGACGTCCCATACGTCTTATCTATTAGTATTAGTATACTAATAGCCTAAAATGTACATATCCAGAGGTACTAACAGTGCACACAGCATAGCTGAACAATCTTACACAAAATTTAAAAAAGTCCTTCAGACTAACCTTGTTGTGTTTTGCCGTTGACCTTACTCTGCATTACCAAGTTGCCTGCCGGGAATTAAGTTGAATATTCGAGAATAACACCAAGTTATTCCTTATTGTGCCACAAATAGCCATACGTAAACTGTTTTTAAATTATTAAAATCATTCAATCTATTACAGTTATGGTATTTCTTACCAGAATTAATAAGATCTTTCGGGTCTCTAGCTATTTTTCTCTAATTTGGAGAACGTCATGGTGGACTGAATGATTAGTTTTTGTTTGAACGATGATGCTTTTTGTAAGATCCAGTTTATTTTACCTAAAATATGTATAAAACAATAAATTGCTTTTCGTTAGTCTCGCTAAAACTGAAGAACGGATGGACCGATTTGGCTTATTTTGGTCTTCAATAATAAATTTGTAATTGATGAGAGAATTCCTTTCAACAAATTACTCTTATTTCACAATTCGGAGTATATTCCCTGGAGTGGGCATTTCAAAATTCCACCATGTATACCTAGTCAATTCATTTGAATTGAAGTGAATGTTTTGTTCGGAATTTTCAAGCGTTATTGATAAAGTAGGTACAATAATTGGCCGGTTTAGTTGTCTAAGCTACTCTAAACTTTTCATCTTATCGCGATTTAGCGATAATGGCCATTTGCGATTTTAAACTGAATCAATGAGGAACTCGAGTTTGTGTTTCGCTTTAATCCACTTTAATCCATAATCCGTTGTTATCGTTCACCCATTCGATGTTTAGTTACATCCATAGTTTAGTCACAATAACCGCTTTTATGTTCATGAAAAATATTATATCGACAGAAGAATGAACTGATATTAAAATTAAATGTGTATCGTTATATTAATCCTTATTCCAATTCAGCCTTACGTTATCAAGGATATTAATATAGAGTGAAATACTTTTTGTTTCATTGTAATCGAGCATTTCGTTGAGAAATTATCACGAGTATAAAATGCAACGGCTAATAAAAATATTGCGACAACATCACAAGTGTTGCCTGTACCATAGGTACCCTTTTGTTGCGCAGACGAAGTTGCGCCTAGAAATAACCGATTCCGACCTATAGATAAGACATTTTATGATTATGACATCGTGTAGATAGGATCAAAATTAATCATGGGTTCAGTTCAGTATTGGTGCAATAGCGCAATGCTGTTTGCTAATGTCACTTCACTTCAGAATAATTCTGAATCCGGTTCGGATGCTAAAATTCTAAAGCAGAAAAAGTCATACCTATAAGTATTTCCAAAATCCTACCATTTATTTGATTAATTGATTCTTGGAAAGGCGGACAAAGCCACAGGGAATAGTTGACATTCGTAAACATGCCTGAAGTATCTAAGAGTAAAAAGTTTATACGAATATTTTTTCGCTGTAGTATCCGAAACCTATATCTTGGTTTTTCGATTAAGATCTTTTCATAAGCTGCATTTTAATATTAATTATTGTTAAATTCTTGTTTCGGATGATCTATTTCTTCATAGATGTGGTGCTTGTTGCGGGGTTTACAAGATCTAATCGAGGTATTTTAGTTATCTCTAAAAGGCGAAGTGTTTTCGTCAAAAATAATACGAATAGCAACACCCAGGCTCGTAACTTTTTAATTTTATTTTCAGTTTTAAATTCTATTTCTTTACTTTTATATTATTGTTTAACTTTATTTTTGATTTTTATTGAGTAACTAGGTGACCCACGCAAACGCGGTTTAAACAGCACTCGCGATGTCGTCGCTATATTTTTTTTAGCGGATAGCGTTTTATACACGTGATAATTTCTTAACGAAATGTCCGATTGGAATAAAACAAAAAGTGTTTTACTTCTACATTCATTAATACCTTTGATAATATAATACTTAATTTGAATAAGGATTAATATAACGATTCTTCATCGTGATGAAGTTCCTTACTCTAGAAACCTGACTGGGTTGGTGGTAACTTGGGTCGTAGATAGCCATAGGCCGTAGGTAGCGGCCCCTCAGTGTCCCCTGACATTGTAGAGGTTCTTGAGCGACGTTAACCGCTAACGATCAGGTGGACCGTTAGCTTGTCTGAATACGAGGCAATAAAAAAAAACACCGTCTTTAGTGGACTCTGTTTATTATACACATATTATAATGCACTTTTAAACTAAGCGTATTTTTTAAATAAAATATCAATATTATTTAAAATTTTATATTGTATTTTTAATTTTAATTATTTGTATTTTTTTTAAATATACTGTAAAAAAATAAGTGAAAATAGATGGCGTCGTATTTTTCTCATTACGTTACGTAGAAATAGCTTTCATTCTAGAGAAGCTTAGTGTAGATTGTATTGTCGTTGTTCTCATTTCTGCTAGCTGCCTACGGAATACAATTTTTAAATAAATATTTCCAGGTATTTTCCAAGAACTGTACAATTTAGAATGTTTCAAATTCAGGCAACATTAAAAATTACATTCTATTTGCACAATGTAATACTTCGACCGTTTTCCTTTATTGTAGAAATGCCTTTCGATTTGTGACGCTGTTATAGTTCGCAATCAGTTCGGCAACGGCTGTTTATTATGTTTGATACATTATAGGTATTGTACTGTACTGTACCAACCCATTTATGCCCACTTGGGCTCAGGTCTCCTCAGAAGAGGGATTAGGCATAGTCCACCACGCTTGCCCAGTGCTGATGGGGGACTTCACATATCTTCGAAGGATGTTTAGAACCCTTTTCCGATATGTAGATGTTTTCCTTCACCGTTTTTAGCCTGTGGTGTTGTGAAAAATTGCACATAAATCTTTTTCACATTTGGATTAGAGGTACAAGCCGGCCGGATTTGAACCCGCGACCTCCCGTACGGAAGGAAGCACTTCGACCACTCGGCCACAATGACTTTTTTTTTTTTTTTTAATTTATTAAAATTATAACTTTTGTTGCAGGAAGAACTTTTGGTGCCAGATAAGAAACAATCATGATTTGAAACCGAACTCCTATTGTGTGAAACATGCTTCAATCCGAAGATCTTTCCACTGATGTCAATGAAAAAATATTGCGTTCCACCCATGTCTATGATCAAAATGATACTATATTCAATATTTCTACATATAATTATACCTGGCCATCACACGAGCTTTTGTGTGTCTACGAATCATCCTCAGATAATTTCTTGGCATCTTCTATTTTTCAAATATGTGTATACTTAATGTACAGCGCTGTATTTCTAGTAGCTCTTATGGGTAATGGGTTAGTCTGTTTTGTTGTTCACACATCTCCCAAGATGAAGACGGTCACAAATTATTTCATAGTAAATTTGGCAGTGGGAGATATCTTGATGACTCTTTTCTGTGTTCCGTTTTCGTTTGTGTCGATGTTGGTTCTACGATACTGGCCTTTTGGAACCATAATGTGCAAAGTGGTGAATTTCTCACAAGCTGTCTCAGTCCTCGTCAGTGCATATACCCTCTTGGCAATATCAATAGACAGATATATAGTTATAATGAAACCTTTGAAACCTCGACTTGGGAAAGCTGCGGCTAAAATGGTCGTGGCCGCTGTTTGGGGAGGAGCGATAATAACCGCAGCACCGATTCCTATAGTTTCTCAACTACAGCGACCATCATCTTGGCATGAAGCTTGTAAAGTGTAAGTTTAAACTGCAATCGAAATGTTCTTATGAAGAATGAATTTTGTCATATTTTAATAATGATGTTATTTTTAGTGATATATGCAGTGAACAATGGGCTGATGGAAAACAAAGCGAGCACTATACGCTTGCACTATTGACACTTCAATTTGCTTTACCACTAACGGCTCTGGTGTGCACTTATGCGCGGATAGCTATTTTTGTTTGGGGAGGACGACCACCTGGAGAAGCTGAAACTGCACGGGACTCACGTATGCAACACTCCAAGAGAAAAGTCAGTAAATAAATATCTTAATAGTTACGAAATAAAGTTAGTTAAAAATTTAATATTACAATAATGTGCTTGTTAGTTTTCCTTATATAAAATTGGATTTCGACAGGTTATTCACCCCACTTCAGCTGGGACAAAGTTACTGATCCACCCTGTATTGTAAATGTTCAAAAATTTACAAAATTAAATAATAATTTTGAAGTATCTATTGCACAAGCTGAATGAATTCAAATACAAATTCTACAGCTATGAATGTGTAGCTACAATGTAATTTTGTTTCAGATGGTCAAGATGATGGTTACAGTAGTAGTGGTATTTACAATTTGCTGGTTGCCCCTTAATGTTTTTATCGTAAGTAATTTGAAATATTTTACTATTAAAAATACACAACATATGAAATCTCGACATCAACACTAGTCAAGAACTTGAGAGCAAAACATGTGAAAAATATTAGTTTACATTAGGTAAACGTACCTTTTTTTTTTTTTTTTTTTTTTCAGTTGGAGGAAATCACCGGATCCCCGCCCGCCCCGCGGGCGGGGTATGTGGGAGTTGAACCGCACTAAAACCTCCAACCGCTCACACTCAGCGTCCGAACCCCGGCTGAGGCCAGAACCCAGCACGGGGTTTGGAGGGACGGCGCGACGCGTTACGCCATCAACATTCTTTCCCGTCGCTCCGTCCCCGGACGCCGAACCGGTAGCCGCCGGCGAATACGGCCACCGGCTCTCTCGGTCGGCGGGCTTTCCGAAGCCCGCCAAGATGGGACCGCGTGTCACCCTCCCGCGGAATACCCCGCTGGGTCAGAACCAGCGTGGGTCGGGGAGCGCGGTCTACCATCCCCCGGATGCTCTTACGCTAAGGGCGTGCTGAGCGAGACACGGCACCTTCTTGGGTCCCCGCTCGCACTCACATGCGTTGGGGACCCGAAACTCTTAGGGGGCCAGAATCCGGGCGAGATCCCGGTCCCGGCCCCCTGCTCGACGGCGGCGGGTTGGTAAGTTGAGAGTGGCATATAGCCTCTCTCTCTCAGCCCCCGCCACCTGCTTCTGCGAGATGGTGGACTCGCAGAAGTCGAGCATCGCCTTCCAGGACTCGTCACTCTCGAGCATCGACGCCGCGACGCCCGGGAGCGACAAGTCCGGACCTATTTGTTGGACCAGGACACAGCGCTGCCTCTCCCATGCGGGGCAGCGCGCGAGCGTATGCTCCGGCGTGTCTTGGTCACATCCCACGCAATGGTGGCACCTCGCCGTCGGCTCGGCCTTGATCCGGTGCAGATACCGACCGAAGCACCCGTGCCCGGTCAGCATCTGCACCATCCAGAAGGTGAGGCGTCCTGCGCCACGACCCACCCAATCATCCAGGATCGGGCGGATCGCCTCGACGGTCCGTAGACCCCATGTGGGGTTAGCGAGACGTCTCTTCCACGCTTCCGTCACGGACCGCCGAGATTGGACCTTCCTATCGCGAACAGCTTCCCGCAGGGGACGCACCACGCCCCGGGCGCGGAGGTCACATCGCCAGCGATAATCGCCAGCGAGCGCCTCCGCCTCCAGCTCCCAGGGCGGCGTCCCCGCCAGCACGCACGCCGCCTCAAAAGCGACGGTGCGGTACCCGCGGATGGCCCTAATAGCTACGATGCGCTGTGGCCGACGCAGGAATCGGGCGATATATTTTCGCACCCGTGCGTCGGCCCAGACGGGCGCACCGTATAGGGCCATCGATCGCACCACCCCCGCATAGAGGCGGCGCACTGCGTGGCTGGGCCCCCCGACATTCGGGAGCAACCGACCGAGTTGGCCGGCCGTCCTCATCAGTCGGGGGACCAGGTTCGCGAAATGGGTCTGGAAGGTCCAACGGCTATCCAACACGAGGCCGAGGTACTTCAGCTGCACCCCGACCTCAATCTGGACGCCTCCAACCATTATTTGGGCGTCGACCGGCGGCACAGCCCTAGCCCCGTGGAACCACAGGGCCTGGGATTTGTGCAGCGCCACGTCGAGGCCCAACCTCCTTATTTTGCCGACGACGAGGGCCACCCCCGCTGTGGCAAGACGGGCAGACTCCCGGAAGTCATCCCCCCGGGCCACGACCAAAGTGTCGTCCGCGTAGCAGATAACGCTAAGGCCCGGGGGGAGGGCGCCCCTCAGCACCCAGTCGTACCCGATATTCCACAGCAGAGGTCCAAGAACGGACCCCTGTGGAACACCGCGCACGACCTGGAACCGGTGCAAGGTCCCACCGTACCCGCTACACATGACCGACCGGGCCTCCAGGTAGGAGCCGATCAGCCGGCGGAGATAGAGGGGCACTCCATGCCTCTCCAGTGCCCCCCCAATCACGGACCAAGGCAGGGTGTTAAAGGCATTGGCGATGTCGAGCGACACCGCCAAGGCCACCCCACCCTGGGAGACGGCCTCCTCCGAGAGGGCCCGGACACGTAGAATTGCGTCTACGGTCGAACGACCCTCCCGGAAGCCGTACTGCTCCGCCGACAGATCGGGTCCAACCCCGACCAGGTGCTGGACGATGCGGGCGGCCAGAACGCGTTCCAGCAATTTGCCCACCTCGTCCAGCAGCACGATGGGACGGTAACCGGCGGCTGAGTCCGCCGGGCGCCCCTCTTTCCGCAAGAGGACCAGTCTGCCCGTCCTCCAGAGCGAGGGAAACCGTCCCGACTCCAGGCAGGAATTGAAAAGCCTTAGGAGTCGGTCCCCTAGGGCATTGATGGCCAAGGCCAGGACCCGGCCGTGGATGCCGTCCGGGCCGGGGGCCGTGTCCTTCACACTCATCCGTGTCACGGCCACATGGAGCTCATCTCTGGTGATATGAGGCACCTCAGCAGTGGCTTCACCGCCGGTGTTATCCGGCGGCTCACCCATAGCAGGCGGCGTAAATCCGGCCTGCTCCTGCGGGAACAGCGTCGAGACGATGTCCCGCAGCTGCTGAGGCGGGAGACGCTCGGTCAGGGGAGGCGCCCACGGACGCAACTTTCCACGCACCAACTTGTACGGGCGCCCCCACAGGTAAACGTACCTAATAGTTTACTATCTCAAGAAGCTTCTACAATCACATTGTTTAAAAAAAATTGGTCGTCATGCCTTTGGAAGGACTTTTTTTTTAGTTGGAGGAAATCACCGGATCCCCGCACGCCGGAGTTGAACCGCACTAAAACCTCCAACCGCTCACACTCAGCGTCCGAACCCCGGCTGAGGCCAGAACCCAGCACGGGGTTATGAGGGACGACGCGACGCGTTACGCCATCGGCACTCTTTCCCGTCGCGCCTTTGGAAGGGCTGGTTCAATTTTGGTTAGAAACTAACTGGCGGGTAGTTACGGGTACCGTACGCAAATTGGAGGCGATGCGAAGGGAATGAGTGCCAAGAGCGGAACGCGTCGCGCCGTCCAAGAGCGTAATTCGGTGATGTCTTCCAACTGAATCAAAAAAAACCGTAGGCAACTTAAAGAATGTGAAATAGAATGTAGGACCAACTTATTAAATATTGTGTTCTGACAAACTTTCACGGGTCAACTAGTATTTTCTGAATAAAGTGGAGAAATTATCATCTTTTAAATAGCTTAACTTTCTAATTAGTTCCTGTGGACATTACACGAAGGTGACGAAGAATGGGCTTCGTGGCCGGGGATGCTTTACGTATGGTTCGCGAGTCACTGGCTGGCGATGTCACATTCCTGCTACAATCCCATCATATATTGCTATATGAATGCAAAATATCGACGAGGATTCAAAGAGGTAGTATTAATTTTTATTATGTCGTAGATATGAATACAGTGTCAATACTTAATTTCGCCATCATATCCACTCAACTGGGATCGGCAACCAAATTGGTTTGTTTACTTTTTCCAAGTCTGTGGCAATAGCCAAAAAATTTGTATGAATAATGAGAAATCATTAGACTATTTTATGAGAAGAGGTAAAATGGTTTTTTCGCGATAAAAATGATATGAGGATTACGGAACATAGAGATTTATAGACCGTACTTATATTCTTTTTTAACATGGATTTAGACAAAAACTGACAACGAGTTTGATTGACCCCTAGAAAACTTTCAATAACTTTTCCTTAACTTGATTCCGTTTGATTTTCTAAAAGCTTTTTGTGTCAATAATTTTGTATCACATTGCAATGCATAATGACTACACCATTTACACGCGCCCATATTAGTTTTGTTTTCGTGGGAGTGTTAATAGAAGGGCATTTAACACACAAACAAAACTAATGAACGAAATGTCTCCAATCTGAAAAGTGCTATGAGTATTGAGATTTTATTATGGTAATTTTTCGTACTTACACAGATCTGATTATTTTAAGGCGTTCAACATTAAGGTTCAGCTGAATGTGTGGTCGAAATTTTCATTGTTGTAAATAGTTGTTGCGTCCTGAATAGGTTTATCAATGTATGTTATCGACATATGAAAGAAAAAGTTGTTTGTTTTTTAAGACTGTTAAATATAATATTTATATTCCAATTATATTGTTATCACTTGACTTGAGAATGGTTGAAAAAGTTGTGATATTTATGTTTAAGAAATTGGGTTTAATCGCAATTATTTGAGTTTTAATTGGTTTTCAAGAGACCCTAATACTTTTTATAAAATAAATTGTTTCAATTTGTAAATATGCAAATTGTTGTATACAGAGAGGCTAGAGGCTGGTTTGGACGAGTACAAAGGTACAGAATTGAAAATTTAATTTCACGGCTGATTTGCTTATTACTTTCGTTCGAATTTACGGCTTCTATCAACCGATATTGTCCGATATCCATTAGATAAGTAACAGGGTTTTTATTCTAATCATTTTATTTATAGACGAGGTAAAAGTAGGTACATATTCTTTTACGCAAAACTTATACTTTGATGTTACACGGGGAAGAAGAAACGAATTGTTGCATCACCATTGAAGCAAATCCAAATGCAAAAATAATAATTAAAAAAAGTCGTAGGTTCGTTTATCTATAAAGCAATAAATAAATGTAGTTAGTTGTTTATTTAATGTACATGAAATTATTAAAATTCTAATTTGGAATGCCGCGACGAGAGTCATAATATGGAATGTAATAACAATTATTTTTTTTTTATAAGATTTTATGGTTTTCTAACATCCTAATTAATTTTACAATCTAAAATCTTATTTAATTCAAAAGTTCAAAGAGATGCGTAATTTTAACATTAACAAGTTTCTAGATTTAATTAATACTTATTTAACTTATACTTATCTGACATAGAAATTTTAATTTCGTTGAAAAACTCCAGCGAAGGAAAGTTTCACAACAATGTTTCCTTTTTCATAGCTAAATTCAAACAATGCTTTTATTTTTGTGCCCAGTGAGTGCTTAAATCTGGTAATTCGCTACGGTTGTATATTGTCTGGAAATTCACCTTCTCGTCTCTGTTGTTGAACTAATTTAAAACTCAATATAATATCAGAATGTTCAAAATTGTGCTATACGCATACTATACGTATACTTTAATTCAAAGTCTTGCTATTGTCTTATGGTTGGATAAGTTACCATACGTTCAATAGGGACTGAAGACCACGAACAACGAGTGACGACGACTCCATACAAATTCATTTCTAACCTAACTACAGCTAACGAAAAGTAGATAAATGATAATATGATTTTCATTTGCATGCCAAATATCACTATTGTAAGATTCATAAATTGTAATAAATAATTGTTCTTTAGTAGTTTATTAAAACACCACAGAACAGTGTAACTTGATACGTTTTATTTTCAACTTTCTTATTAATTCGAAAATTGAATCTTCGTCTTTTTCGAACACACGTCGAGGTGGATGGAGTTCAATCCATTTTATCTCAGTCGTTGTTTCACGGTTCGTTGCAAGACATCGGTTTTGCCATGCAGTGGATTTGAAATAAACCCTCCCGCTTTGTGTTAGGCTAACGAATATTTATTTGAGCAAAAAATTACCTACGTAGTAGGTAAACGCATCAATAGATGGACCGTAAATTTATAAAACTGTTACCTAGACTTAAGACTTCATTCACAGTGGTCATCATCTTTGCATAATACAAGTATCTAATGCGTATTATGATACTGCCTTTTGAACTGAAATACATACTCGTATTGCGGTTCGGATTCATCGCAAATATGCAGCTGTTGCAAATTGAAGATCTGTACCAGAGATATGTTTAAAAATGAATAATATAAAGAGAAATGAAAAACGTCATCCAATAATTAATTTCCAGTTTTATTAGTTGTGTATCACCTAGATAATATGAAAATGTTTTATAAAAGGTTCTGAGCGGGTTGTTCTGCTTGAGGCTGAATGAGTCGACGAGATCCTGTCACCGATCCAGCTTGTGCGAAGGAATTCCACTGTCGGGTAAGTTTACCAAAATTGTCGTTTATATTAGTTCGTACCCTTTAGCTCATTTTCATGACCCTGCTTAACTCTGACACGTTGCTTTATGAGATCCGATTTCAGAGGACAACCCGAAAACTAAAATATTCAATAAGTATACTAAAACGGTACAAATGGATTTTTATTAGAATGTTATTGTTGACGCATTCGGGGGTTGCAGGATGAATTAGTAAACCTCTTAATGGAAATTCAGTACAATATCAAACTGACTAAGATGAATAAGTATAAACATGTAATAAATAGGTACACACTAAACTTTTACAATAGTATATATAAGATTTCTCCTATTAATTTATGACTAGGACGACAAGTCAAACACAATTGAGTTTCTGTAAAAATAAAGTTTATTAAAATGAAATTCACATTTAAAACTTATTTACAAACTTAGTAATTAGTACAAACTAAAACAAACAAACATACCTGTAAAAATAAAGAAACGACATTTAATGTTTTTATTTACTGTCGGTCCCTAATCTCTTTAAAATAATTTTATAAAATTATAAAGCGTTGCTTTCGCATAACGTTCCCCGCGATGTTTTTAGGTTATGTTTTCCATGGCTAATACACTCCTCCTCATGTCACGCGCTTGTGCGCGGGAACATTTAAATAAAGAATATTATAATATTCTTTACATCTCCCCCATAAAGAAGATAAAATGAATATTTTAGCTCCATCAAGGTTTTCAACTGTAGGCAGGAGCTGGTGTTAGTTTCGAAACGTGGAAAAAGTTCGACTCTGACTTCTTATGGTCAGTGTTTATCTTGTAAATTGAGTTTGAAATTTTTTCTACAATTTGGTATGGTCCTATTTTCAGTTCATCAAGTTTCTTTCGATTCAGTTTGTTTCCATTCTCTATAAAAACAGTATCACCAACTTTGAAGTCTATATGTTTTCTATTTTTATCATAAATATTCTTGTTATAATTGTGTGATTTGATTGTATTTTTCAAGGCTTTTTCTCTAGCCTGAATTAAATTGTAGCCAGTCTTTTGTTTCAGTTCATTTGGCAAAATGGTGACATCTGTGCCATAAAGTAGGTATTTAGGAGCAAATCCAGTAACACTGTGCTCTGTTTCATTGTATTTTTGTACACAATTGTGAGCTACAGTTGTCCATGCCATTTTTGTGTTTTGTTCGTTTATCTTGCACCTGATTTTATTGGTTAAAGTCTGGTTTAATCTCTCGTTTAGGCCATTAGAAAAAGGAGAGTTCACTGCAGTAAAAATTATGGGAATACCTTTTTCATCCAAAAATGTTTTAAATTCCTTGGAATTTATACCTGGGTATTGGTCTGATAGTATCAATTCAATGTCATCACTTTCTGCACAGTTTCTTATCAGTTTGATGAAATCATTAGCACTTTGAGTACTTGATGTTTGTATATATGCATATCGGGTAAAGTGATCTATTAAGAGGTGCAAATATTTCTTTGTGGATCTGGATCCTCCAAAACCTCCAATGGTATCAATAGAGCATATCTGAAAAGGGGTTTTGGCTGGACCCAAGTGGGACATCAACCCATATTTAACCTGTCCTCTTGATTTATTTTTTAAACATACTGTACAGCTATTACAAATTATTTTTATGTTTTTAGTCAAATTTTCTGCTGTATAAACTGAGCTAATCATTTTTTGCATTTGTTTAATTCCTATATGACCCAGATCTGTATGTATACTTTTCATAAAATCTATGCTAAATTCCTCTGATATAATAATTTTATGTTTTTTATTTGTTTTTTTGTAGTAAATATTGTGTTTTTTTATTAACTTGTCTTTTCTGCATTCTATAAATTTATTTTTAATTTGGTCTTTTATGATATCTTCTAATGTTATTAAATTAATTACCTTTAACTGTTCCTCCATGTTTTCATTTGGTTCAAGAACCGGGTTTCTGCTTAAACAATCGGCTTCTATGTTGTATCTACCTGGAGAATATTTAATTTGGAAATCATATTGTGATAAGTAGTAAGTTAAATCTCCTAATTCTTCATCAGTTCTAGATCGTATATTCATATTCTCCAGTGGCTTGTGATCTGAAAATACAGTGAATTTTCGGCCTATTAATAGATGTTGCCAATACTTTACACATTCTTTAATTGCCAGGCATTCCAGGTAGATAGCTTTTTTCCTTTTTTGTACTTCATTCAGTTTTTTAGAAAAGTATGCTACTGGTTTTTCTTCATTGTTCTGCTGTGGTTGTTTAAGTACTGCTCCTACTCCTAGTATGCTAGCATCTGTGTATATGTTAATAGGTAGGTTTGGGTCAAAGATTGTTAATATTGGTTGAGAACATAATATCTGTTTCATTTCATTAAAAGACTCCTGACATGCATCAGTCCAGACAAAGGTTTGTCCTTTTCTTAAAAGATTATGTAATGGTTCTAATTTTATGGCTATGTTTGGCACATACTTATGATAAAAATTTATTTTTCCCAAGAATTGCCTCACATTCTTTTGTGTTTTTGGACTCGGGAAGTTTTTTATTGATATCAAGTTATCTTTTAGTGGTTTGACTGAATTATTTTCTATTATGTGACCCAAGTATTTGACTGTATCTGCTGCAAATGTGCATTTAGAGAACTTTAGTTTTAAGCCTTCGCTTTTAATTGCTTGGAATAGTTTTTTTAAATGTATGATATGATCCGAGAATTTTTTTGAGAAAAGTAAAATATCATCAATGAAACATACCGTGAAACCTCCAAGTTCGTGTTTCCGTATTATGTTGCACATAATTCTCTGGAATATGGCTGGGGATGTCTTTAACCCAAATGGCAAGCAGGTCCATTGATAATGCCCCTCCTGAGTCACAAATGCAGTTTTGTGTCTATCTGTGATACGTAAAGGAATTGACCAAAATGCCGAGTTCAGGTCTAGTGTTGAAAAATACTTACAATCTCTCGTCTTTAGTATTAGGTCTTCAATAAGAGGGAATGGCTGTGATTGAGGCACGACGATTTTATTTAGGTCTCGAAAATCAATGCACAGTCTTGATCTTTTATCTTCATCTCTTTTGTAAGCTAAAGTTACTGGTGCTGCAAATGGGCTATATGATTCTTCTATTATATTTTTTTTCAATAATTTTGCAATTTGATCTTCAATCTCCTTCTTATCTTCTATTGAACAACGATAAGGCCTTTTAAAGCAATATTTTTCTACTAGTAGATCTATGTGTGCCTCATAATCCGTTACCCGTCCTATGTCATACTTGTCCTTTGCAAATACACATTTATTTTCTGAAATTAATTGATCGATGACTAACTGTTTTTGGTAGTCTAGGTGGTTTATAGAAATTTCAAAGTTTTCTTCACAAATACCTTCATTAAAGTTTATTAAATTATTATATTTTATCTCCTTAGAGACCACATCAATTTTGTCTGTTTCCTTGGAAACTTCATTTCTTTTTATTGGTAATTTTTGTGTTATTTCTAAGTTTTCATTTTGAACTAGGTAAAATTCTTTTATACAATCAAGTCCTAATAAAAAATCATAATCGAAATTTTCATTATCTATAACAAAAACATTCATGTTTTTTTCCACATCAAATATGGTTATATTGAGTGTTATTATACCATTCGCCTTTTTAACGCCATTAATCGTTTTTAAATTAGTATTGTTGCAATTACTGGTCCCTTTATTATTTATTTTTAACAATTTTGAGTTTATTAGTGAGACATTAGACCCAGAGTCATAGATCCCAGAAACTTCAACATTTTTATTCAGTACTAATTTCACTTTGATCAACGGCGGCACTATTAGTTTTTTTGATCTTCGCAGTGCAATTCACATTCCAATTCTGAATTATTAATGAGTTTTATTTTCTTTTTATCTTTATCAATATTTAATTTATTTTTAAACCAGCATGAATCTTCGGGGTGGTAGCGTACTCCTTTTCTTAATCTTTCACAAATACTACATTGTTTTTTATCCGGCTTAGAATCATCTTTCTTTTTTAAAAATTTTCTATTTGAAACTAAATGTTCTAATCTTCCAAGTTCACTAAACAAATTTTCTGTATCTAGGATTTGGTCTTTGTTAATTCTGTCTGTTATAAAGTCTGGTAAACCAGCAGCAATAATATCTATAAGAGTCCCTTTATCGATTGATTTTCTTATTTCAAGTAAAAGTTTTTCTTTTTTTACTGCATATTCTAATAAAGGTCCTGACTGGTATTTGTAAGATAAAGCATACTTACTTGCAGTCCAACCTTTGTTACCATAGGTTTGCAAAAAACTTGTTTTCCATTTTGACCACTCTGAGTGTAAACTAAATTTGATCATCATGGAAGAATACCAATCAGTGCATGATTTTTCAAGAAATAATCTGAAGATTTCAATTTTTTCATCTTCTTTTGATATACCAAACCTTGCACATTCTTTTTCAAAAACTTCCATCCATTGATATGCACTTGAATTTTTACCATCAAATTTTTCAATCACAAACTTGTCAGCTAATTTTTTAAAACTTGTTTTTCCTGTGTCTTGTTGATTTTCAATCAATTTTTCCAAAATTTTAACTATAGGATCTTCTGAGCACTTTTTTCTACTAATAGCCATTTGTTCTTGGGTAATTTCCTCTAAGAATTGGTCCTGGAATATCATATTTCCATCCTCATCAATATATGTCTTTAGTATATCTTCTGTTGTTTTTATCCAAACACTTCTAGTTTGATATCTTTTCTTTAGTGTATTTTTCACTGTAGCGAAAGTTTTCGAGGTTTGAATTAGCTTGTGAAGTGATATTGCTTGATATTCTTCAGGTATAAGGAAAACTTTTTCGTCATTTGTGGCTATTGCAGTAATGGCGGTATAGTTTGATTTTCCATCCACTGATGGTTTAATTTCAAAAGTAAACTTCAATCTCTCCATTTTGTGACAATAAATGTCGTTTTATAAGATTTCTCCTATTAATTTATGACTAGGACGACAAGTCAAACACAATTGAGTTTCTGTAAAAATAAAGTTTATTAAAATGAAATTCACATTTAAAACTTATTTACAAACTTAGTAATTAGTACAAACTAAAACAAACAAACATACCTGTAAAAATAAAGAAACGACATTTAATGTTTTTATTTACTGTCGGTCCCTAATCTCTTTAAAATAATTTTATAAAATTATAAAGCGTTGCTTTCGCATAACGTTCCCCGCGATGTTTTTAGGTTATGTTTTCCATAGCTAATACACTCCTCCTCATGTCACGCGCTTGTGCGCGGGAACATTTAAATAAAGAATATTATAATATTCTTTACATATATACTTTAGATGACCCCCGTAACTTCGTCTGTGTCACAAAAGGGGTTCAAACAGTACTCGCAATGTTGTCGCGACATTATTTGCGCGGCCCGCGTTGGGTGTATTCATCGCGTTTTATATCTACTCGTGATAACTTCTCAACGAAAAATCCGATTGGAATAAAACAAAAGTAATTTGATTCTACATTAATACTCTTGATAACATAATACTTAATTTGGATAAGGATTAATATAACGATACTTATTTAACGTTAAATTCATTCTTCGATCGGATTTAAATATTTTTCATAAATATAAAAGCAGTTGTTATGACTAAACTATGATAGTTAGATATCTATCACAGATTTTTTTAGTCGGTCTTACTAAGACCTAAAAACCCGTAGTACATCATTTTGTTCTACTGTCAATAGTTTTTGCAGCGTACGCTTGGTAGCGACTGCTAAAATTCGATTTTCGTCACAGATTACCATAAAGAACTCGGTTAACGCGCGCGTTGAACAGGGTTTGTCAATGAAATAACTTCACTGCTGAAGCGCGCGGAACACATACAAAATAAACTTTATTGTTCGAAAGATCTCGTCTTATTTTATTGTTTTTTTTATTTTGTAATAAATCATCTGTCGTATTTAATCTAACGTAGAATAAAACTGAGTAGAGACTTGCTGAAATAGTAGGTGCCCGATTTTAATGACTAAAAAATGTAATGGCAGTTACTGTTGCCATTCTTTCATATCATAGTCGATGTGGGTGACGCATAATGATTATAACATTTTTTAAATAAAGTTATAAGTAGGTTTAAATTTTTTGTTAGATCATTTTTAGTGATCCTTTTTTAATGGTACCTCTCTGTTTGTTTTTTCTAATTCACAATGCTTTTTGAGCAATCGTGAAAGACCTATTTTTGGGCTATGTTGGTGGTTTATTTTTGATGAAAAATATTACGTTTGCGCACCGTTTATTTCAAATCCCTTCCAGTTTAGTAATGAAAGTTACGTAGGTACTCGAACCTTGAAAATATTAATAAAATAACATAGCTGACTAGCAAAAAGTTATCTCACACCGAACAGCACTACTAAATCCACGCTTTTTTATAAATACAATGATTTAAGGACTTATTATTAAAACAATGCAAAAGTCAACATTGTTATAAGCTTGCTTAGTTTGTTTTTGAACAAAATTTTCATTTTTCTGAGTCAGCTTATTTTTGCATTTCGTTTTAAGGGTTCCGTAGTTCACAAAAGGAAATGAGGAGAGGAGGAAGGAAGGAGAGAAAAGCTTATACTTTTTATAAATATTTAAAGAAAACGGTAGAATTTAAGATAAATAATTTTGAAGGGTTTTCCAATATGTAAAGTGGAAATGATATTTTTTCATACCCATCGTGGGATATTGGGATATTTTTAAATTGGTATTATGTAATTTATTTATTTAATAAAACCCGCAGTATAAAATACAAATTTAAAAACTTCAAAATTGTAAAACATAAGTTAAAATAAATGTCTTCGGGTTTTCTACGACCATTTTTCTGTTTCAAGATCCTGGTGTAAAGTAATATTACATTTTAAAATTATCTTTATTGGATCTATGATCGATACAGAAAGAAAAAATATTTAAGGTGGAAACACAGTTCAAATTAAAGAAGTATTTTTATTTTTGAATCGTGAAGAATATCCATCGTACGAATCTATTAATACGTTTCTATTAAGAAACTATGATTGATTGTAGCTATCTAATAAGGATAAGAACGTGATAGATGTTTTCCTTATTGCCATGTAGGCAGACGAGCCAACGGACCACCTGATCGTAAGTGCTTACCGATGCTCATGAACCTCTGCAATGTCAGCAGACACTGAGGCGACCCCTACGAACTTTAATAAAAAAACATACATACATACATTATTGTGTAATTCCCGTAAAGCAAAATAGAGCTTGTTAACTGTAGTTATTATTAACTACATCTAATATATAAAATTGTCGTGTCACGGTGTTCGAACTTGAACTCCTCCGAAACGGCTCGACCGATTTTGATGAAATTTTTTGTGCTTATCCGGTACCTATGAGAATCGGCCAACATCTATTTTTCATCCCCTAAATGTTAGGGGTAGTCCACCCCTAATTTTTTTTTTCGGCGCAGACGAAGTTGCGCGAGTCAGCTAGTCTTTTTATAAAACCTAAGTTGGCATTAGGCATGTTTTGTTTTAAGTCAAGGTTAAAATATTAGGTATTACAGATATAAAAAGGTACAATCGAGGTATTCTGAGATTCCTAAAATGTTGTCATAGTTATAAACTACAAAGGGTCCTTACTTAAGCCCTTAGTTTTGTGAGAGACAATACCTTTTTCTTTGTTTTATTAGATATCTTTTGTTTTCGCAGCCTGACCTAAATTCAACCTAAAGTGTATGTAGCATTAACCTGGGAAAACTTTCAAATACAAGTAAAGTTGCTTAATCCACTAACTTTGCACTTGTAGTTTGTACTAGGGATGTTGCGAATGTCGATTTTTGGATATTCGCGAACGGGAATGCGAATGCGAATACTAATGTTGACCTTTCAAACAAAAATTTCAAAGTTTTTTACTGAAAAGTCAGCTGTATCTCCCAATAATCATTATAATTTATTGGTACTATAAAAATTTGTACCTATACTTTACCTATGCTGAATCTACTTAGAAGGGAGGGGGTACTAGCCTCCCCCCACCAAATATTTGTTACCCCCCCTTAAATAATCTTGACAACGGGATAGGTCGTATACCCATCGAGTTTGGGTTCATTTTAAAGGGCAGGTAGAGGCCTGTATCTTGGCTCTGTCGAATTCCCTCTATATCCACACAATGTCCTCCTTACTTTTGCCAAAACATTCGCATGATTTTTTGCGAATGCGAATGTGAATATTCGTTACATCCCTACTTTGTACGTTATTATAGTTATTCGGGAGTTTATTTCATTGGACAAGTATAAGTTTCGGTTGCGAAGAAAAATTACGTACCTACTTAAATGGATGTGTTTCATTCAGAACATTGAAATTAGAGTTATGGGAATGGGATATAACTGTATTTTGCAAAGTACAGTTTTTTAATTATTTTTCATTTCTCATGTCTCAGTCTCGGCCCGTAACAAAATGATAAAAATTTAATTAGAGACAATGTGACTCTGAAAAGCTTGTTGCAAAAACACAGAAGAGAAAAATATTTAGATTTTTTTTCGTAGCTAATATCGTAAACGTGGAAAAGTAAAACGTTTCTTACGATACGTGAAGCGTTCATGCCTTTCATGGATTCAAATACTGGGAACACAGATTGCTGGAAAAATTATAGTCAGGTTTTTACTGATTAGATGTTGTGTTGTTGCCGTCATATGGCGAATTAGTACTTCATGGAAATGTGTGGAATTTGTACAATTATGTCATAAATATATTTTTTTTTATTTCTTTAAAAACGTAAATTTCAAATGACGTCTGATTTCTCGACAACAATTATTATTAAAGGACATATCTCGTCGTTAAACCAAAGTAGTATTAACAATGAGTTTCCATTAATCATTCTGAAATTACTCTTCGGCTATTCGAGCAATCATGATTCTTAGTACCTACGTTTATATTTTTATAATAATCCCTTCGATGTTTCAGCGTAGGTAGTACTTATCATGCCTATCTAGGTACTTTATTTTCGGGTTAACCCGATTGAATATTTAACTTAAACACGGTTAATATTTAAAGATCTCTCCTTTCTGAGATAGTTATATAATATTAAAAGTTAATATATTGTGCTGACTTCTACTGTTATGATATTAATAGTTGAAGAGGTTCGTCCGAATTGCTTGTGTATTTAGGACTAAGATTCTACCTACCATCAGCCATTTCAGCTTCTAGTCTCCTAACATTATTCGTTGGGTTACGGAAGTAAACAAAACGATTTGGACTTTATTAGTGACAAAGGATATGAATAAAGTTAAATATGGATAATATATTGTATATTTAAAATTTATAGACTATTTTTTTTTGGAAATTACACATTCGAAAAAAACTTATTTAATAAATTGCAATGCAGATAAAATAAAAATCTATAACATAGTCTACATGACGGAGAGAAAAAAAATTCTATCCTTCTTGAACAAAACTTTATTATACGAATCTGAGATACTTTTAGGAAAGTTTAAAAATGTCTTCTCATTTTCCTTTTACGCTTAATAATATTTGAAAATTATTGTCGTACTCAGAGAAAAATATAGGTACCTACTTGTATTTTTGTTGAAAACCGTTATTTAATTGATTTTAATTATATTTTATTTATTTTATTGATTCACCAACAAGAATTACATTACTTATAGCTTATACATCGTGTATTACCACGAGGGTAGCATAGTCCTTAGAGCTTGTTATAAATTTCTAATATTCTGACTTCATTTGCTGCCGCGCCTTTACGTGAGGAACCATAATTATTGAAACTATACAGAAACACTATAAAAAAACTCAACAGATAACTATTATACCGGTTTTATTATGGCCCTTATGTAAGGAATAGACGTAGGAATCTCTGTGTTAAAAATCAGTAATAGTATATTTTTTTACAACACTAACCTTACTTTATCCCTGGCCACCTCCAATAGTATTGCCAATACTTATGTCACAAGTATTGCCAAGACTTTTCGTCAAAAAAATATCTCGTAGGTTTACATACAATTGACTTATTATTATTTTTCTACGCGCTACGTGCCGCGACGTAGGCAGTGTTTTTCGCCTAATAAAAACATATTAATAATATACAATACAATTGTACATAGATTTCTACATTTGTTGAAGCACGTACTCTAAAAACACTTTTCTCGGTTTAAACAGAATCAAATATGTATTTCAATATTGGAATCTTTTCGTTTAAAATTTATTTCACAGTCACGTATTTTCTGAATGGATTTTAAAAAGGTTTTCAGGATTGCATTTTACAAATATTTCAAGTAAAATTCTAAAAACAAGCTTAACTTACTCAAACTTTGCAGCTAACCTAACATAATAAAAGGTTTGTGGGTTTACATTTTTTATTATTAGGTATGACGTGTTGTTTACAAAGACATTCAACATCATGTATCTTTTTGGTTGTTTACTTAAGTGAGATTTTTTTTATTGAAAAGTAACTATTTTTACACGCTTTATATTAACTTGCAATAGATGTAACTATGTAACAATGTAAGTTCGGGTGGAATCTTGAAAGCTAAAATTGACAAACTTCCCGGTTTCCGATTGAGCTAACGTTTTACACGCAGATGTAATTCGTGTGATTATGCAATAATATGACAAAATGACGCTGTTCTGAAGATGGATTCGGAAGGTATAGGAACTCCTGTACTAAATAAGATAGACCTGTCGTGTTTAGGTTCATTTTATTTGTATTGGCTAGCACTTTACTGCTACATTATATCCAGGATCTTAAAAGCTTGTATTTAAAGTTTTCTTTAAAATAAATTAATTTGGGTTAAGACTATTTTTTTTTTATGCCCTTTAGGCAAGCGAGGCAACTATGACAAAATTTAGTCATATAATAAAATGGTAGAAATGTTAAATAAATTTACACATTATGAGAACCTACGTCGCGATTTTGTTTATACGCTATTAATAGTCTAGTGTAGGTATTTATTTTATTAGGTAAGTGAGCAAGTTATTGTGCTAACGTTGATATTTTAAATGATTCTAGTTGTGTAGTCGATGAGTTTGTCTGTTGGTCTATTTATCCATCCATCCAACCGTATGTCTTGCACCAGGCCGTGTTTCATGAAATATCATAATCCAAATAGAAAAACGAATTCATTAATTGTTCATGGTTACAATTTTGTAATAATAGGTAATTCTACAAAATTGTAACTGTGACCAATAAATTAATTAGTTTTTTGAGAGTGCACTTGGTGTGTTTTAAAAATAATGCGTCAAAACTTACTTGAAAATGGTTTCACCAATAATATTGATCTAATGAGAAGCTTGAGTTAAATCAGAACTTTATTGCAGAAATGGTTGGTGTAAACGGTTCAACGATGCCTCGTCGCAAAGCAACCTGCAATTGTCGGCCGCAGAATGGATCGGCTACGACGGGCAGTAGGTGTTCACATTGCACCTCCACGCGGCAACCGAAGGTCGTTGGTTCCGCCACAGCGCCGCCAGCCAGAGCTTTATCTGTACGCTCACATTTCACTTAAAAATATAATAATATGTTGTACATCCAGTATCACAGAAAAACACACATACTACATAACTTGTGAGTATATTGTCTTATTCATACAATTCAACCATACTAGAAAAATGGGAAAGTGAGAATAATAATGTAGAGAAATATTTCACAGAAAATTTGTAATACATTCTGATAAAACTCTATAGGTATTTGGTTTCAAACCAAAACAGATGAGTGATTTGGCTATTTATAAATCAGATATTTGCCGGTTCGCGGACAAATCTGTGGGTGCTTAAAATATTGTATAAATTGAACTAATCGCAAATGTCTACAAAGATGATTTCGAAAAAGTAAAAAAAAACTATTATTACTATTTTTTATTTATTTACCTACTCTCAGCGAAGGAGTACTAGAGGTACTAGAAATAAAATGGCGATAATCACCACGGTTAAAACTCTAGAAAAACGTGTGAATGGGCCAATTGAGTCTGTCATTAATAAATAACTGACAATTAATTTTCTAAATTCAAAGTGTGATTAATAATTATAATTATTACGGTAAGCCTAGTGAAATATGCGTTAGTTAATTGAGAAAAAGTTGCAGAAAAAAATGTTGACTCTAGGGAAATCAGGCGACAGCTTAACGAGTTCAGAATTTCCCAAATTCATATTTGATAAAGTTAACATTATGCTTTAACTTTTTGAGTATGAATTATAGTTTAACCTTGATTTTGAGTAACTTTTTGCTGTAGTTTTTATGTTTACTGTGTTTCTTTTTTGAAAGTCATAGAAGCTTCATATTTATTAACTAATAATTATAATAATGTTTAAAAAATAACGTTATAAGTGTAGTAGGAAGTGGTCGGCATATATTTCATTTATGCTTGTTGAACGTTACAGAAACAAACACCGGATATAAAAATTAGCGACTGACTGAAACAATTCAGTGGACATGTCTTTTTACCTCTCTTAATCAATGAATCACTCTCTGTTAAATATCCGGATGAAAGGATACAATTGATGAGAGCTAAAATTATCTGTTATATTGTAGAGTTTCTAATTATTATAAAATGTAATATCTCTAAATATGTGAGGTATAAGTATAAAGTTAGGTACAACGAAATCATCAGTTAAAAGTAGAACCAAGTAAATATCGCATTAGGTAATAGGCGCAAAATAAAATATTGACGACTCTTTTCATCTTATACTAAAATTAAGTAGTAAAAAATCAAGTAATTTAGTAGGTTTGTGGAACTTTGTAGAAAAAAAAACTTATAAAATTCAGGGTGGTTAACATACTCGTCTTGTGATTAATTGATTAATTTTGAATCATATTTGATAATAGTATCTAAGAATATCTATTCCAATTTAAGTATTATGTGTTTCGTATATTATAGATTTAGAAAAATAAAATCACAATAATGAGAGATTTTGGAAACTGTTGATCGTATTGGGTGCTACAAATATAGTTGTAGTATATTTAAAAGAAGGGACAACTAATTCGCAAATTTTAATTTGTGTTCAAAACTAATAATGATTTGAATAAGATTCTAGACATCAATAGTAGATGCACCCACTTCCTTTATTTTTGCAATACGTTTGGTGGTCTGGAAGAGAATGCACTAAGGATTAAGTTTGCTATCAAAATTTTATTGTCATACACGAAGTAGGTAATCAATTAAATAAGCGTTACAGTAAAGTAATGAAAAAAATAGTAAATTACTTGTTTATGGTTATCAAACAGTGAATTTCGAAATGGTCACTAGATACCATCATCATCAAAATTTAACTATCACATCTAGTAAATAGTATTTTTAGGAATCAGAAGTGGACTTAATTAAAAAAAAAAGAAATATAAGGACACAGAGGTCCTTTCCGTACGAGCGACAATCGACAACTGATCCCCACGTCCGCTACACTACGGTTTTTATACTAGTCGGTATGACGTAACACACTCAGTCTGAACAACCAAGTAAAATAATAAAATCGAAGCTATCAGTATATATTAAAAATCAATCACTTTGTTTTATCTGAAAGACGTGCAAACGTTAACAAATATAGACATTGCTTATTCTTCAAAAACTTGTAAAACAAAGTTTTTGTTAAATTCCATAATTATCGTGGAATCTGTTAACTGTTGTTAATAAAATGTAGGTAATAGTTTTATTTATTATTATAAAATTACTGTTAATTAGTAGGTAATTATAGAACGAATTTCTTAAATATTAATTAGGTACTCTGTATTAAATTTACTTCTTAAATAAGCTGTACTAATCAATGTATGTAATTTTAAATTATTGTATGTAGATTAAGAAAATACTGAAATATCTTATTGTGATTTGTGTATAAAAATACATGGTAGAATCCATGTACATAAATTATTTTAATCTCTGAGTTGTTTTATTTGGTCTCGGAGATAGTAAATATAAAAAATATAGGTACGGAACGGAACCTAGTCCATTAATTTTAGACTAAAATTCTCCGTGCTCTGATTTGTTTACTGAATATCGATAATAATCTACATAAACTTAAGCTGCAAAGTGACTACAACGTGATGCGAAATAAGATAGCGAAAGGGCTGCTGATATTATTATCAGATTTTTATGATAAGGTACCTACCTAGTAATCTTCCGCAATGTGTCCGTCGATGGCCAAACTCGTCATTTTTTATATCTCCCTGTTATGTGTCTTTTTTCAAACGAATTTTAAGAAAATTATTTTGCTGTAGGGGGTTTTTTTTAGTTGGAGGAAATCACCGGATCCTTATCTTACTATTAAAATACCAAATGAAAAGCTATGACGTTCGAAAAGGTTATCGACAATTTTATCATCAGTCCAGGCCAGTGGAGGCAACCCTAATTTGGAGGCGATTCAATATTATGTTAAAGTATCTGTAACGCCACGAGGGCGAGGTCATTGATTCAAGCTTATGGTATTATGTTTCAATCATAATTTGTTTTAACAATTTTTTGGAGAGGTTATTAGCTTCCTCGAGTAATCAATTTGTCAGGAAATCTCTACAATTTGCTTTTTTTATGTCGTAACAGAGTAAGACCGTACAGTTCATAATATAACTCCCCCGCATTTCAAGATGATTGCAGGGCCTTGGTATTCTTCTCTTTCATTTTATCTTATCTTGTATTCTCCTTCCATACCGCATACGTCACATACATCCATCCTCATTCATACTTTAACTGGTGGGATGCCAGTCTATCCATTTTTTATTCATTTTAGCTATTAATAATAATATTGCAAAAAAGTAGGTAAAAAGAAAACAACACAATCGACCCAACTCTAATTCTGTTTCTGTTGTCAACCACAATATATACGGGTCAACAAGGCTGTCATGATCCTGTTTTTACCTACTAGTCATCTTCTTATATATAAAAATGAATCACAAAATGTGTTGGTAAGCGCATAACTCAACAACGCCTGGACCAATTTGGCCAAATCTTTTTTTAAAATGTTCGTTGAAGTTCAAGGATGGTCTTTACGGCGAGAAAAAATCGAATAGTTGCCGGGAAGAATTGAAAAAAACGGGTCATAGGGTTCACGCAGACGCCGTCGCGGGCAGCAGCTAGTTGATAAATAAAATGTCACATTTTAACCTATTAAAATGCCATGCGAGGTTGATAATTAATCAATGCTTTGTTATGCTATTTAAAATCGGGAGTTAATGAGGTCGAATTTTAATACTTTTTTATATTTTGAATCAAGAAAACATAGCCTTATTATAGAAAATAATATCTAATATGTTTAATGAAGACATGAATCCAATCAATGAAATTCTTAATCATCATTAGGCAAAACTAAGTCCAACCAATTTGCTGTTATAACCCAATATGGTACGAGTTACTGCTTCGAGTACCAACCCGCTGTACTGACAATAATCATAAACCAGTCATATTTTTTCTTCTTATCGCGTTTTCCGAAACGTGAAGTGTTAACATTTCCGACGATAAAGCCAAATTTATTAGGGAGAAGTATCCTGGACTCGTTCCCTAATGCTGTTATAAAATTATCTCGCTTGGCCATGTTACATAACTCAACCCTTTGACGATAGATAAGATTAAATTCTTAGAAATGTACTTTCTTAAAGACTCAGTAAAAATAAATTATGTTTGATGGATGGGTCACCTTTATATTGATATTCAAAAAACAGTTAAATAATCTTGATAATAATGATGTTGAGTAAGATAGCCGATTTATTATTTTTCACTATATACAATACCTACAATATAATCAAAACAAAGCACGTACTCATTTAAACTAGTAACTATAACTAAGCTCTCAAGTTTCAGCTGGTTTTTTTGATAAAGTAAAGTATACATTGTTACTCCTATAAATAAATGAAGTACAAAAATACTTATGATTAACTGAATGTTAGTCTCACGTAAAGAAACCGCATAAGTTCATAAAGCATAATATTAAAACTTACTCGAACCACAAATAAAATGTTCAGCATCTAATAACGAGCACTAAAATTTGTTGCAAGTAAAATTCGTACATACTTCTCAAAAACTCATGCATTTAAATTAACCACGTTTACTACTAAATTCTCGAGTGATGTCATTTTTCATAAAATGCACCAAAATGAAAACAGTTTGAATTGAGTAGATAAGAAAGAGCTGTTTTTGAATTTGAATTTAACTTGGTGGATATTTTTTGCTTCGGATATTACTACTACTTGCAATTCCGATCCGCGCGAAGCTCGGCGTGTACAAGTTGTACGTGCGCTCGCGGCTCACTTATGCTGCCCCGGCCTGGTTTCAGCTAGCCAGCGAACCACGTCGGCAACGCCTCCGCTCGCAGCAGTCGCAAGCGTTGCGTACAAATGTCGGCGCAACACGCTTCGTACGGAACGACGTCATCCTGCGAGACTTGCGCATAGAGACCCTGGACGACTTCGTTCGACGCCTGAGCTCCAACATGTTCGCGCGAGCCGATGGAGCGCAATCTCACCACCTTCGTGGGATAGCGCCATACCGTCGGCCAGCTGCGGACATGAGGGAACTGCCACGTGACCTTCTTCTCCAGTAAGAAGAATACGACGCTCCTCACCGCTGGCGGACGGATGCCCGCTGGGACGCCTTTTGTCTCGGTGGGTTCGACCTCGCCGAGCGGTGGGTTGCAGCACTCACCGGACTGACAACCCCTGGAGTGACCAGCTGATCGCCCGCTGGCGTGCCTTCCTGCGGGCTCCATCGCTTCACTTCGTGGGGCCCCCCGCCTCTACGTCGAGGAGACACCATCACCTGGCCGAGAGGCCTCTCCCCGTCCCCGGCTGTTGTTGCAGTCGGCGTACGCAACCACCGCAACAGACCATCGTCTGGTCCGGTTACCTCGGGGCCACCCACCGGCCCAAGAGAAGACCCGAATAGTACTACTTGTAATAGAAAAGTGGAACCGACTGAATCCTATGTTATAACCATATTTCTTGTTTACATGTGATAGCTAGGCTCAAGATAGTAGGTTAGTTCCTACTATAATCGTTTGGAGATGGTTATTATAATTTCACAGTGTAGTGGATAGTTATCCACTACACCAATAAAATGGAGAACTTAAGAAACAAATAAAATAGAGCATAATTTTTTTTTGATAGTCAAGTAATTAAAGGTTAAGAGATGCTAGACGTCATATTTTCTGTTTGAACAAAATATCTAATATACCTATACCTAAATCTCCTGTCACGATGTTTGTCCGCGATGGACTCCTAAACTACTTAATTGAATTAGGCACACCGTGAGCGGCTTGGTCCAACTTGAGAGATAGGATAGCTTAGATCAAAGTCTGATGATGGAGCTGGAAGGTGGCCACAGGAACTCCGTCAATAAGCAAGATAACCTCAACGTGTTTAGGATTTAATGAAGCATCCTGATGAGTACTTTACGTAGAAGATGAATGTGAAGGTCTGATGATGGAGCTGGAAGGTAGCCACAGGAATTCCGTCAATAGGCAAGATAACCCCATCGTGTTTAGGCTCTAATGAAGCGTTCTGATGAGTACTTTTAGAGAATTCCCAGGAACAACTTCTATGCGACGCAGACGAAATTGCGCGGGACAGCTATAATCTGTAATGATATTGAGTCTAGGATCTAGAGCCGTATAATTTCTGACAGCTTTTTACATTTGTATTTTGCGTATGAAAATTATTTTTTTGCTTTCTAATAAACTCCTCCAGTCAGTTTGTAGTTAAGGAATTATTCTTGAATTAAGCTATCTTAGATTTGAAACCAATACTTTTTTACAATAAATAAGTCTACTGACTTAGATTTATTCGTGTTGCTTGCGGCACTGGTTTCCATTACTTACCACTCTTATTTTGTTTAAAAATATTTGAGTAGCTGTACCTACGTCTGAGTTTTTTTTTGTTGGTCGCTACTCGTTTGTCGTGCGAGTTGGATAAGTTGTTGTTTGCGTGTGTAAATTGTAACATGTAAATTTTAATTTGAAAATGTTTTATGTGAAATTTATTCTAATACCACTGGCTTAAAACGGTGAAGGAAAACATCATGACTAAGCCTGCGTATTAGTAAAAGACTTAAAAAAAATATTGGTACAATGTGAAAGATAAAAGAAAAAGATAAGGATTGAAGATTGAAAATATTTATTCAATCAGAATTTGCAGTGTAATACGATTGAACATTAAATATTGGATATTGGCGAATATTGGTGAATGATAATAATAATGATACTTAAGCTTAGCAGTAAGCAATTGTAACATTCATACTTTAAGGAGGCAATAAATTATTATTATTATTTTTATTACAATGTTGAAAAATTGCAGTCCATTCACCAAAATAATATTATATTCAATAGTTGAGTAAAACGAGTACCTACTTCACAGAAATGAAAATTTAAAAGAACAAAGCTATTTGCTCTGTGTCGTGCAAAATTATATTTTAATAAAAAAATCAGTTTGTGTTGGTTATTCAAATTTTTCATGTTCTCAGTGAAAATACGCGCGAAGGCTTAAGTCAAAAAGGGAAAATATTTTATATTGTGAAAAATAACATTCGTAGTTAGGATTCAAAAGCTTTTGTGACGTGTATGAAAAATTGCTTTGTCTTTGTTTTAATCCTGACGATTTTAAATAGCTCAGTTGAAATTATAGAAGGTTTTGTATAGGAATGTTTATATTGGTTCGATATCATCATGCAACGTAGATACTTTGCATATAAAAATTGTAAAATAAACAGAATTAACTTGGAGAATTACAAAGTAAAGTTTTTGTAATTTTGTTCTTACTAAGACCAAAAAATGTTATTCTGGTTTTGCTAAGCCTAGGTTCTTTCGGCAAAATGAAATGCTTCAAAGATATTAAGGTTCCTTGTTGAATATTTATTTAGTCAATACATCAAGTGATTGCCATTGCTTATATGTCAACGTATCAACGTTCTAACCTTCCTTCCAAACTTAATTATGATACATTATAATTACACTATTTATTTTAATTCTACGGTAAAAGTTTAGTTTATGTAATTTAATTAAACGCCACGCGCCGGTTCACGCACTATGGCAAAATCTATCTCTCAAACACGGGTTTGTGACGACACAAACAGCAAAAATAAACTGTTATATTGCTTTATAAGTTGTCGTAAAGTTGCGTCCCTTGAATGTGAACAAAGATTCCATTACAAAGTTTTGGAAGTCTCGAGTCCTTTGTCAAACTTAATCCAGTGACTTTCGATATTTTGAGATCTCAATGCGATATATGGGCGTTTAAGATATCGAGTGATTTTACTGATAAAATAAAATACGACTTTCAACATGTATGCTTACCGAGACAATAAAAAAGTCTTAAGTTCATGGGTAAACGTATAAAATTAATATCGATAATCATGATTAGGTATTCCTATTCTTATCTCAATGAGAACAAAGTTCAATCACTTGAGTTAAAACTAACCTGATACAGATAGCTACCAAATTTCGTGCTTTCAATATTTTCATCAAAACAATTTTGTAATAATTAAATTCATATTAATCTTCATTTGATCAATAACTCCTAACTTAAATATTTGCATTACGAATGATCAACTTTGATGTTATTAAATCTCTCGGTTCTCGAATAAGACTGAAAACACAATTATTGACCTTAATATTATGAATAATATTATCTTTCTTATATTAACGAAACTAGTTGATTTCTCGTGACATACTCCTTTTTAAATAAAAGCAGATAATGCCTACATTAGCGTAAATTCGAAATGTACATCTTCTTAGAGATCTTAAAAAGGTGATGATAGAAATTCCTGTCTAATAGATAAATTAATTGTTATCATATCCATATTATTATTCCTGTAATTCGTCCCAAGACTTTTTTTTTTCGGTTAGATCTAAATATTTTCCGTAGCAAACATCGTTCACATTCTAACAATAAAAAAAAATCTTAATGCCTTAGCAAGTCATGACAAAATAACATTCACATTGAATATTATTCAAAATACTTTTTGAAATACCCTGGAAAAACAAAATCCTATTTTAAAACTCGTAAAGACAGTCATAAACTGTGAACGTAATAAACAAATTACACTGATACAAAACATTTTTATGAAACTTCAGGTAGTTGAATAAACCAATGAATAATTTATGGGTATTTACAAGAATATATACTTATTTATGTATTTACGAGAAAAGAAGTCAGTATTGTCAGCGAAAAGTTCGTAACAACTGAAAAGAATGACCTGAGAATTACTATTCAGAACTAATGTTCAGTAGAGTAAAGGTCAAAATCGAAGTAATAAACAACTTTATTCGGTTTTCACGATCAGTATTTACTATAATATTGTATGAGGTACTTTGTGTTTTTATTCGATTCGGATTCATCTAAATATAGTAAAATTATAAAGAGAAAATATGTCGTGATGTTTATTAACGTAGAAGGTGTGCGCAGATTGCAGTGGGAATACACTACGCACACATGTACCGACTTCGAAAAATCCTTTAATAAGTAAGTCAGCTTATTAGTGAGTGAATTAAAGTTAGATAAAAACTGAACCCTTTTTCTGACGGTGGTAAACTTGCGTGATTCAGCTAGCATTAGGTATGTCGTATTTTAATACCAACGTCATTCTCGAATTTCAGATACCTATGTAACAACATCACTCTGTGTAATTGTACACTTGGGAAATAGGCCTTGGAAAACTTGTTATTTCATAAAAAAAGGTTGCTTACTTCAACAAGCTCTCTAGTCGTTCGATAAATATTATACTTGCGTGAAAGATGACACAACAAACAATAAATGATAATTTTATAACATTATGACTAAGGTCGTTAATGTGGAACCTTCTTAATGGTAAATAAATTCATTATTTTAGTTCGAGACGACATGTCAACGAAATCGTAAATATCAATTATATTCGAAAGATACTGACGATTTTATTGTCCTATAAAAGTCCTTTGTCCGCCCTTAAACGACCTATAAAACCAAAGTCAAAATAATTAAATGTAATCTGTTAACGGACCAGCTTTCACGGTACTTATTCGGGAAAGTGTATAAAGAATACTAAATGATGTTTGACTAAAACCTGTGAATTTTGTGATACTATTTTTACACTACGTATAAAACGAAGTCGTTGTGATAATACTATGATAACATTAACAGGAAACTATTACTAAAGCATTATTATGAATTCCAGTTAGTAAAATGACATTTGCAACTGTCACTGATATGTACAAAGAAGTCACACTTTACAATTTCTGGTTTTGTAAAGTCAGTTCAATGTAGACAATAGGAAGAAAGAGTAAGAATAGATTAGAATTATTGTATTTTCTGATTTTACATACATTATTTTATTGTTATAACCCCGCATGATTTTAGTTTCAATTAGCTAAATAAATTAAATAAAAATGACACAATTAATGTAAGATATAGGTAATTTATGCTGTTCATTTCAATACATTTCGGAACAGTTCTTAATGAGATAATAAAGTTCTCCCACATCATCGGGATTATCTCAATCGTTAACGAAAACTTTTTGATCTTGCTTGAATCGTAATGAACGTAGCAAAGGCGATGACTCAATTTTATTTTCTTTGATGTGGCTGAAAAAGATTGTCCCTGATAAAAATGTACGGGGAATGTTTGGTTTCGTTCAAATATAGCTGATTTACAAAACACACAGTTTCCAATCTCGTTTGTCGGTTAGATAAATCAGATCGTTAAGAGATAAAACATCGATTTATCGAAAAAAAATAAACTGAAACATTCACCAAATCTGAAAGCAACTCTTAAGCTTTATAGTTTATTTTTGAATACCTTTTACTATTAGAGTACGTGAGTTTACATGACGTTACACTAGAGAGATGTATCGTTCTGGAGTAGGCAGTTGACTTATCAATTAAATTTTACTGTAAATAAGCTCTCACAAAACGATTGCTTAGGCGATCTTTACGAAAAATTAAGTCAATAACTACCTCATTATAGTCGATACCAAGTTCTACATGAAGTTGCAAGTTTAATAAAAATACAAAATGTCGATTTTAAGTTTTGATCTAGGTAAGGATTGCTAATCTTAAAGGAAGTGTAAATTCTTAGGGTTTCGCACAAAGGCGGAAGGAAGATCTTTAATTCAATCTTTCAAGTTTTACGTTGATTCCACACTTTATTAAGATTTGATTGTAGAAACTTTTACTGAATCACATTTAGAATGTTCAGTAACGTAAATTATTCTTTGATAGAGTTGGAAGTGTAAGAAATTAGAATCATATTGATGGTATAATTTAAAGTATCTATATATTTACAAGCTAAACGTTTTTCAATTAGGTACACCGTAGCCGTACCGCTGCTGCGTAGTAGTCTCTCTCTGTAGTATTAAAAAAATGAATAAATATAATAATATGCTTTGACTATGACTTTTATTCATTGGTTGACTCTGTTCTAGATCTTACACAATACGTAACTTTCAAAATATATAACTAACTTGGTATAAAGCATTATCACAATTACGACTAAAGAAAACGTGAGAGTATTTTAAATTTAGAATCTCGCTAATAATGTTACTTCATTAAAGACTCAACAAATTGTCTTCATTAAAACAAAAATTGATTATTATGATATTCAGTGTGGAATTTTAAACGCCAAAGGAAGTCCAGGGGAAGAACTCGAAATAATGATTTTAGCTATTTTTGCTTAAAAGAAACATTCTTTAATTTTTGAAAAGAGACACAACTGCATTCAAAGATTTCTTTATAAATCTTCGACATCTGGGATTTGAACCTGGTACAATTCGAAAAAATCACTCCCTGTATTTTTATTGCACCAATCGATAGAGTGATTTTCAAGGATGAAATATGTCTAAGAAACATTATAGTTGGAATGAAAGGAAAATCACGAAATTCAAGTTTTTGTCATTAAATTTTATCAAACGTGTTTTAATTTTTTAACAAAAATCAGTATATCAATCATTATTATGATTTTGCATAAAATTTTCAAGTAGACTACATTAAATATGTAGGACCATTAAATAATCGTATATACTATGTGAGATCAAATGTTACGTAATTACCTTGTTGAACTCGCCAAGTGCATTATGCAAATCTAGGAATGTAGTTAAACATTAAGTTGCTCTAACAGTGGAGTTCTAATCATACTGCAGCCGCTCTAGTTTTATTTGATTTTGCTAATGAAATGTTAACGTTAAAGGGAATGAGTTGAATATTATGTTTAACTAGCTGTACCCATCCCATCTAGGGGGACACGGTAGGGCTTTGGGGGCACTACTGTCTGTACTGTGATCATTAAAAGAACTGTTTTCAGATGTGCGTAGTTTAACATATTAGATGAAAGAGTTTTTGCTGGTAATTTAAATGTAAATGAGTGGACTGTATGTTAAGGAAATAGATAAGATAAACGGTGTGAAATAAGATTCACTCCTTACTTTTATCATTCCACTTACTTTAATAGTATTGCTGTATTCATCTGCAGTCTCTGGTGTAAAATCCAATTTAATTATATTTATATTTCGGAACGTTTATGTTCAAGTTTTTTCTTCTATCTGTCAAATCGTCTTCTTTTTCGTGTAAAATCTAGTGGGCCACGCTTTAATCAAGAAGGCCGCGACGGCAACTATTACCGGCCAGTTTACTTTTTCTGGTTGAACCGATTTCGAAGATTATTTTTTATTTCAAAGGTTCGATTGTTTGCTGATATCTTGTTAAAGTTTAATCAAGATCGAACTAGAAATTCTTGAGTTATTTCTGGAAAGATGAAGTTAATGATTTTTAAGTAATTAATAAGTTCTTTGGTGAAATTTATTGAGTAAAACTTGAATTTCGTAATATTCCTTTCATTTCATCTATCATGTTTTTTTAAATTTTTAATTCATAAAACTCACTCTATCGATTGGTTCAATAAAAATACAGGGTGTAATATGTTCAAATTGTACCAGGTTGGATTCCCGGGTGTTACAAGATTTTTTTTAAAAATCTATGAATGCTTTCTTATCAAAAATAAAAGGATGTTTGACCTTTCAGCAAAATTCACTAAAATCATTATTTCGAGTACTTCCCATGGAGGTGGTGTTTAAAAATTCCACACTGTATAAAGATTGAGCTAATATTAAAAAAGAAAAACTAGAAAATCAGAGAGAGAACATGCCCTTCGTCTTAGCCTTGTCCCATCAAATAATGGAAATCCCCTCGCGAATTATCTTGAGAACGGAAGATTGAAGATATGAGAGAGTACGAGCTTATTTTAAAGGACAGGAAGAGGCCTTTATTTTGGCTCCGTTGATTTCTCACACGTCCACAAAATTTTCGTCAAAGCATACACATTATTTTTTGTGAATGCCATATTCATAAATATCTGAATATGAGTGAATGGGAATATTAATGTACAGAATTGTTCGTCAAATCCTCAGTATCCCTATTTCGGGGCAGGGCGATGGTAAAAAATGCTGTAGTACGTAACGTATCCTGTCGTCTCGCTTGACTTCGTGTTGGGCTCCGGCCTGACCCTGGGTTCAGGATATTTTAGTACGATTGATTTCTCAAGTCCTGCGATTTCCTCCTACTCAATAATATAGGTACAGTTAGGAACAAAATTTCATAACGCTAAATTTTTTATATAATCTGATTCAATTATTATGAAAAATTAATTAGTATCAAGTATACTGTAATAAATATCAAAAGGTCATACAAATTATTATAATAGATATTAAAAGCTTGTCTTCACGGAAGCTTCTTAACATTAGAAGTTCATCGTACTAAAATTGCTAGAATTTAACAGACTTTCGAACGACCTCATTTTGCCTCGGATAATTTTAACGATAAAATCTTCGATCCGAATTCGGAGTAACTTATCCTCATATTTTCATTTTACTTATCGATTTCACTATAATATTTTAACTGTAAATTTCTATATAGTGATTTACCTATATACATGTATTATAATTACCTATCTATGTATAATTATATTACCGCGCTGAACGTTTGAAAAGTTTTTCTGAGCTCACCGTTATTTATGAAGTTAAGCAGTGATTTACAAGGAAGATAAAATAATTATAAGTTTTCCCCTCGCTATACCTATAATAATATTATATAGTATCAATAGAAGAATTATATTTTTTTCAGAAATGAAGTGGTTTGGCAATAAGTGTTTTATTTATTCACTTTTGCACTGTTCTGAGTGATATATTGACCCTTATTGGGTTTTAAATTCATTCATTAGTTTCACCGTTTTAACTGATTAAAGTTTTCAGGTTTGGGAATAAGTTCGACTTAGTTTGCAGAATATGGTTGAACTTATACACCGTCACACTCACAATACTATGGTCAATAATTGAGAAACAAGTAAAGACGGACTTTTAGAGGTTAACTTTTCATTAGCATGTTAAAAATAAAGTTTAAATAAAATACACTATTGCTGTTAGAAATTAGCATCGTGGTATTTTCATACCCTTTGATTCTTGCGTCAAGTGAGTTCAGTTCTATCAATTACAAGTGATTAAAATAACTAGAGTAGTCAGTCAGTCCATCCGTAAGCATGTACGGTAAGTTCATTGTTTAATCTAGAGTAATACCATTGCATATTATTTTACATAATCTCCTGAAGAAAATTACGAAAGTAAATAATAATAAAATTATTATTTTTAATATAGTTAATATGATAGGCACTTAATTTAGGCACGCATTAACTCTTTCCTTCATCGATAAATGTAATATTTGACTAAAAACTTATGTTCGTATAGAATTAGTCCTTAAGCCAAAAGAAAAAAAATCTTGATGAAATTTAGTACGTAGACAAATTTGTAACTAATTTAATTACGTTCCTTTATACCACACTAATTGTAATGATTGAATTTAGTTACGCGTAGATTCTTCCAAGGCTGCAAAACAATAAGGTAGGTATTTCCCAAGAGACAATAACATATCTTCCAAATAAGGTCTGAAAAGTTTTCAACAGTACTGTGGTTTATACAGCTAACAAATCTTTGGTGAGCCTGATTGTATAAAGCGAAACTGGGCTTACTTTGACAAAGTTTAAATGAATTACTATATTACTGTGATCCTCGCTTTGCTTCCATTGTTCTTAATAATAACTTGCTTATATTTCTTATTGTTAGGTTAGCTTACAGGCTGACGATTCATAACTAGAATCTTTGGAATTTCTATACAGTCAGTATGAAACAGATTTACTAAGACTATCATATTTAATTTATGTGTGTGTGTCATACAGTTGTATTTTATGTCTAAGTTGTTGAAGAAAATTGAACACATGCTCTTCGCCTAATAACGTGAGAGGTAGCAGACTCCACTTACCTTATCTGAAGTCTCGACGGAAGGTGAAGATGGCACAATCGACGAAACTTGTTGTTTATTTATTTATTTATTTACACACTTATAATTATTCTTGTTATTAATTAATTATTGTTATCCTCTTATAATTAATTAAATTTAAAGTTCGGAATAGGACGCTATTAAGATCACGGTTTTCTCCGAAACGTCAATTCGTCTTCTGTTTTAACAGGTAATCTAAGTGGCCACGCTATTCTGGATGGTCGTGACGTTTATTATTTTCGGCCAGTATTACGCTTCACGGAACCGGTAGAGAGTATCAAGATGTCACCCATTTCGTGACTTTCTTTATTGTATTAATTGGGAAGTGAAGTAAGTGGAGTGTTGTCGATTTCTCGAACTACCCACAAATAGTATTAAGTTAGTAACTTTCAAAGTAAGAAATTGGTTTTTGAAATACTTAAGAATACTCGTATAACTGTCATAAAATATAATTTCTTCGATATGAGGCACTAGTCAAACTTATGATATTAAACACGCAAAGCAAGAATTTTCAAATGAATTTCGTTTGGAAATTCGAACCTAGTCATTAAAGCTTCGGCAATAAAGAACATTTCATTTAAAAAATTAAACACCTTTTTTCATATCGTAATAGTTTACGATAGTAATTTTCTTTATAAAACGTAAAATATTTTTTAAGATTCCATTGGTCCAAGTAGTCCAAGTAGTCAAATGTTTTGGTTGTTGAAATGTGTAAGATCGTATCATGGTTGGCAGTTATGGAACCCAACACTGCGTTTGACCCACGCACTTAACTACTTTTATTTATAATTGATGGAATGAGAAACTACATTTTTATGGAAAATGAAAATTAGCTTGAAAATGTGTATTTTAGTTTTTCCAACAAATGATACGTAAGTAGGTATCAATAACAATAGTTTTTGTATTTATTAACTAAATACCTACTTATAGTGTAGGTAGTCATTACAAAATAATATGTTAGTCAAAGGAAACATCTACGTAATATACTACATATAACTCTTCTTATATCTAGATTAATAACCCTAATTTTCTCATCACGTTAAGTAATTAATTTAATCAGAAAACTTTCTAATAATGTTCACAATTTCTTGGAGATTCCCAAAAGACTTTGTAATTTTATTTTTGTAACTGAGTTTAAGCTCATTCATTACATTAATCTATTTTTGTGATGAGATAATATTCTTCTAAGGGTTACTTAATTGGTACTTATTCAGATGGGATAAATGAAGTCGGATAATTCAATAATCTACACATAGACATGTACATAACATATGAGAGGTTTTAATTTAAATGCGTTTGTGTCGAACCGCTGCAGTACCGGAACAGTGCATTTATCGTAGCGTACCTACGGAAGGTCGTGTGTGTTCAAAGAAAGGGATGCGGCAACAAACAGTGCAGTTTCGATCAAAATTGTTTCAAAAACACAAACAAACAGTCACTTTTTCTCAAAAAAAACAATAATTTTCTGTTTGTTTTCAATTTTTCTTTGTGTATTGACGATTGTTAAGTGTCATTTATACGGTGACATTTTCTCGCCTCGAAGATACGATTTTCGAAAGAATATAAAATATTTCTTGTGTCTAAAATTCACTCTTCTCGCTCGTCAACTTGGGCGAGAATTGCCTCGCCATGGAATATCATTGCCTCTGTGTAAACAGAATTTCAAAGCAATAATCGTATTTCGAGTTTTTATGACAGTTGTTGTCATTTTTCATACTGTAAACTCGAAAGGTAATTCTCGCACTGAAAACGATTCAAAATGATTTGTACGATACTCGAATGTCTCAATTCTCGCCTTCGATAATGTCATAAGCGAGCTTCGTATGACATTCTCGTAGGCGAGAGTTTAATTCTTGCCTGTGTCTAAACATTCTGATACGATTATGTTATGGCGAGTATTGCTTGAGATATTTTCTCGCCTCGAACGTTCGAGAAAATGTCTTCATTTAAATCAGGCCTTACGCAGAGGCACCACTAACTTTCATTATTATTTTTCAGGTTCTCGCTGTTACGGTATACCAATTAGTTATTAAACAGCCGATCAGATAACTATTTTAAAGGAATAATCGCGCCGTTAATCGCACTTGCGGTAAAAAACAATAACCATGAGGGTTAAATAAGATTTAAATTGAAAGGTACATAAATTGAAAGCAGTGACCCATAGTAATGAGCAGTAAAGTGTCGTATCAATTCCATGTTTTGATTATAAAAAATGTCGTATATTTGAATTTGAAACATTAAATTTTGAAACTTTAAAAATATCAAGTAGATTTAGAAAAAAAAATCTATACCTACTATTTTTTATATTATATTTTTTTATTTATTTAATATTATAAAGCTTTCACTGTTGGAAAGTCCATTTATCGACGAAGGCTATGTTGTATCCCTCTGTGACGCAGACGAAGTTACGTGGGTCAACTAGTTCTTTAATATAGCGTGAGCGATGAGACTTACCTACTTAAGTTAATTAAATTACGCTTTTGTGCAAAATGGCAAAGCCCGCATCCTGGGTAATCAGCGGATAAACACGTTTCAAAAAAGGATGTCAAAACACAGCTACGTGTCAAAATTCTTTATTAAGTTACTAAAGTACATAATAAAATATGTTTCCTTACAATAACAATATCCATAGTCCATTAATAACACCACCATACAGCTATCATTACACAATATAGTAATAGATTTAACATAACTTTCTTCAGTTTTTCCAGAGTTTTATTAAAAGGTACCCAAGAACATTATAATAATATATTTGAAGAGTATTATTATAGTAAACGTTGTAAATAAACTCCATATTCGAAGTTGAATAATGTTATTGATGAAGCAGAACTTTATCCACCATTTGGTAACTTTGGACGTTTCCAAGTTGTCAAAATCAACAATTCGCTTTTTGTTAAGCAAATATGATAGATGGTTTGGATTTAGATCAAGAATTACGTAAACAAAGTTTGAGCAGAGTTAAAGTAAACTTTATAGATCTTTGTGTGCCTAGTGTGAGTTTACCAAACAAATTAGGTTTAGGCTGAGGTCTGAAGGGTCTCGGAAACTTTATAAAATATTAGCATTCGTGAAATTCTCGAGGTTGTGTTTTTTTCGGTTTAAGGACTTTCAGATGCTTAAGTTAAACCTTCATGTCAGTTTCCTTTGTGCTAAGTACGACTTTATATTCAAAGAAAACTAACTTAGTACCTAAGGACTCTCAGTAGTCATTGCTTTAATTTTATATTTTAAATATTTTACACCTTAGCGAAACTCTTTAGGTCCTCAAATTTAATTAAATTACACTACATTAAATTTATCACCAGTTAAAGTCATCATTGATGATTGGTTATGATTTAAAACTACAACACACTTGATAGATTGGCAATTGAATAAAATGTATGTTGTCTTCTCTTTAATCCAGCACATTATAAAATTAAAATTCACTAATTCAGTCTGTCTTCTGGGTGAATGTCACACTAGGAACTTATTCTAAGGAGTTTGACATTCCTAAGTTCAATTAAAATGTGTGCGCACTGAGAGAGCTCGTACCGGCGGCACCGGCGTGTTGAAGCCGCCGGGCGCGTTGCGTCTCACTGAAGTACAGGAGGAGCAGGTCGGCGCGCGCTGGAGTCGACTCACGCAGCTGCTGGAGGTGCCACGACGCATGATGCCGTTCACGCCAACCATTTCTGTGTGAATAATAATATTTATTTTAGATAAATCAATCAAGTCGAAAGTTCTATTATTTTCTTAAGTATGATGCTTATATTCTCTAATTTCGTTGCTCTCGCGACTAAGGCAGATAAACTTTAAATAGAAAATACCTACATCTAAAGTCTTACTTACCACTCTACGCAATAAACGTTAAATCCTACAACCTACGTTAACTTGTATTAAACAATGAAAGTTCATTTAAAGACTTACAAGTTTTAAATAGCTACACTTCTTTTCCATCATCTAAAGACGCTTACTGGTCATTTTATACAATTATTATTGTTGGGAAACAATGCTGAAATGGAGTTAAGGCATTAGGTACAATTTATTACGACATTCACATGAATGAACATTTATAAAACAGAGAGTGGAAATCCATGTTCAACCATGAGTAGTAATGAATTGAGCAAAAATATTTTAGTAGCAGTTATTATAATAAATAGTGGCTAAGTATGTATTATTAAATGATTTATTGCACTTTTTTGTTTTTACAATCCTTATATTATTATATTAACAAACAATTATGTAAATTCGGGTGGAATCTTGCAAATTAAATTTGACAAACTTCTGGCTTTCCGATTGAACTGACATTTTGCACGCAGTATACCTATCGCGTGACTGTGCAATAATACCTATGACAAAATCAAAATGCCACTGATCTGATGATGGATTCGAAAGGTGTTCACAGATGCTCTTGTGCTAAATAAGATAGACCCGTCGTCGCGCTCGTTTTTCTCGTATTAACTATAACTAGCACTCTGCTGCTACATGATATCCAGGATCTTAAAAGCTTGTATTTAAAAAGTTTTCTGTAAAATAAATTATTTTACATACTTATTATACCTACTTTACCTATACTACCTTTTGTTATTGTGCAACTCAACATGTCAACTAATGCAATAAAACATTTCTATAAAAAGTAGTGTCAGACCGAAACTACTTTTGGTCCATTCTTTTATGGAGATACTTTTTATTTTTTTATTTGCCATATAGATAAACAAGCTACTGGTCGTTGATGGTAACCGTCTATTATAAACTAAAATATCAGAGGATACTGCGGAGTTGCTACTTACGACCTATCCTTAAGGACTCACTTAAATCCTATTTTGCAGAAGTAAAAGCTTTGGGGACACACTGAGGAGGTGTAAGGGGGTTACTTATTAAGGTCGACAAATGTGTGCTCTAAAATGATTTTATGATTTACGAATTACTTTCTGTTACACCTACAATACTTTATTTTAAATATCGGAAACTCGGACCTTGGCGATTAAAAGAGAACAACACGTACATATCCCTGGCACCACAATAGTCGAGAGATTATTGAGTTTATAAACGGTAATACGTTTCTTAGTTTTTACATGCTGTGCCAATGTTTTATACCTACATAACAAAACGTAAAGTTGATTAATTCCCTATAAAATATTGAATAAACAAAAAAGAGATAAATTGCTGTTGATTCCACGGGGAAATGTATCGCTGTCGCAACCTATATATATCTACCGATCGTGAAACAGCCATTTAATTTGAAAAGTGGTTTATGTGTGTAAGTGGGCTTTTCATATTTTCAAATTTTGCCATTCTATTTTTTTTTTTTAAGCTGTATGCACAGAAATTACAAAATGGTGTAAATCCATGGCATTCTCATATCAAATATCATTTATACATATTTTTAATCGATTTATGACTTATGATATTTTAAAAGTAAAATATAAAATGATGTTAAACCGTTTTCAACATATCATCCAGGGACCTCTGAATTAATTTCATACGAAAAAACTTAAATACGTAGTAAATTTTAAAATAATATTATTTTAGACTCTCAAGCAAATTAGCAATATACTTTTCGAGATGAGCAGTTTAAAATGAACAATTACCGAGGATATCTTAACTACCTAGAACTCGGGGTCGAAAGTTTAACCAGTGTTAACAATCAAATAGAAGCTCTATTTGTCTTTGATTCTCGAACTACGTAACAGAAGGACGCCGATCTCAATTCACGCGGATATTAACTACATTAAATCAATTTTATTATTCTCTTATAATTTTGATGGATTACTCTTAAAATAATGATCCTGTTTCTTATTTATTTTGATTTTATACGAATCCAATCATTTCTTAAGTTCACTGACCAAATCATAAAATAACACTAGCGTCTTGGTTCGGTAATAACACAAACAAATTCCATCAATTTTATTACACATAAAATATGGAACACTTGAAACGTTGTCAAATGGAAACCTTTTCACTATCTTTAAAATTCACTATCAACATTTCAGTGTTTTATTATTGACACTACATGACCCCCGCAACTTCGTCTGCGTCACAAAGGAGTTCAAACAGTATTCGCAATGTTGTCGCGACATTAGGTATTTGCGCGGCCCGCGTTGGATGTATTCATTGCGTTTTATACTCGTGATAGGTAACTTCTCAACGAAAAGTCCAAATGGAATAAAACAAAAAGTAATTAACTTCTACATTAATACTCTTGGTAACATAATACCGAATTTGGATAGGATTAATATAACGATACTCATTTAACGTTAAATTCATTCTTCGGATTTAAATATTTTTCATAAACAAAAAAGCAGTTGTTATGACTAAACTATGATAGTTAGATATATTCTCTCGCGGACTTTTTTTTCGGTCTTACTAAGACCTAAAATCCCGTAGTACATCATTTTGTTCTATTGTCAATAGTTTTTGTAGTTTTTGCAGCGTACGCATAAATGTTTTCGATTTTACATCTTATGTTACAAATTCGATATTATAATACGGATCCCTAATTTTTTTCAAAATAAAATATACATATTAAACATCCTTAAGAAAAACTTTTAAAAAAACCGCATCCAATTCCGGTGCGTAGTTTTAAAGATTTAAGTATACATAGGGACAGACAGACGGATGCGACTTGTTTTATAATATGTAGTGATGATAATTCTATTTAGTATTGCAAAATAAACTTATAGGTATTGTGGCGCACTGGAATCATTTGTAAATCTTGAAACAATCCGCTAGCGCAAGTAGACAAGCGATTCTAATAAAAACAAGTGAACAATTCCCGGGTGTCTGATTGATTGCAGCCGTCCTCGTATTCGTTTAACACATTTCATTACACGTTTGTTACGAAATTCGAAGATATATTGATACCAAAACGTGAATCAACATCAAACGAAATCTTTCATTTGCTATGGTTTTAACAAGATGGTGATTTACGTAGGGCTGCTATACATTATAATTTTGTTTTAAGACCGTTTCAATCACAGTTGATTTATCTTATAGGTACTTAGTTCTCAATTACCCAAAACACTAAACTATATCGAAGATCCATGCGGTTTATGTTAACATAGTTTATTGGTAACAAAGGTGTTTAGTCTTTCAAGGTCATGTAAATCATGCACGCACCGTTCTGGGGGCCCCCCGTTGCTGACGTCCGTGGGCTCGACCACCTTCTCTGAAGGCTGACCCCGCACGTGGTCCCCGGGTGGTGCCAAAGCAGCAACGGGAGAGCGACCGTTAGGTTGGGTGCCCGGGAGTAATCGCACTGGTGCGATTACTCCCTCCGACCTCTCGGTGAGTGATGGACGTTGAGTCCATCACCGAAGCCCGCACAGGGGTAGGCGACCAGGCCCCTGTGACGGAGAATGCCACTGGCGTAGGGTCGGGGCAGGCATCGCGCGCGAGTACTGTCGCGAGCGATGCCCGCTCTGTCGAGCAGGGTGGGAGGGGCCGGCGCAAGCGGAAGACCGCGACGCGCCGGACCTCGGAAAGCACTGGGCCTTCGTCCGCCTCCTCTGAGGAGGAGACGCCGCGAGGACCCACGAGGCGAGCCACTACCACCACTGCAGAGACGACCAAAGATCCGAGGAAGACCTCCGCCTCACCCGCGCCTTCGGTAGGATCGTTCGCCTCGGCTCAGGCGACTGACGGGGAGCTCTCAGAGAGCCCCGTCGTCGTCCTGGAAACCATACGGCGCCAGGCCGCTTCTGCGGCCACAAGTAAAACGATTAGGATGCGCCCGGCCTACGCGCGGTGGTGGCGGCAGGTGGCCGATGAGACCGAGAGGATCATGCCTGCGGTCTCAGCGGCCATCAGCCGGGACGCGGCGCAGCGCACGGAGCTGGAGAGGTCGAGGGCAGAAGTGGCTCTTCTCAAGGAGAAGCTGCTGGCCCTCGAGACCCAGGGACCGGGGACTGCTGTGGCAGCGAGCGGCTCGCGAAGGGCACGGCCTACGCCGCCGGTTGCGCAGCCAAGCGGCACCCGAGCGCTGCGGGCCAATAAGGAGGCCAACGAAGAGTGGCTGCCTCCGCGGCGACTTGCGTCACCACGGGCCAGAGCGCAGCAAACAGAAACCAGAGAGGAGCTGGTTGCCTGCATCAGGCGGGAGTTGGCGGAGGAGTTCGGCAAACAAATTGCCGAACTCAAGGGGATCGTGGCGGCACTGAGTAGTGCTGCCCCGCCCGCACCGCCCTCTCCTCCTCCCGCTGCTCCTGCCCCCCCGGCTAAACCTGCGGGTCGGGATACGGCTCCGACACGTGGGAAAAAGCAGAAGAAGAATGGCGGCGGGACACCGGCTCCGGTGCCAGCGCCTCAGCCCCGCCCGCTTCCTCCGCCCCCATCCAATATGGATGAGGGATGGACTGAGGTGGTTAAGCGGGGCGCAAAGAGGGCTAGGGTTGTGGCCACCCCAACCCAACCACCACCACCGAACGCGACGAGGGCAGCGGTCAAGGCGACTCCTCAACCGGGGAGAGCGCCGACCACTGCCCAAAACAGGAACGTGACTCCGGCGGTCGTGGCTGCTCCCCAACCGGGTCGAGCGCCCGCCGCCGGAAAGAAGAAGAAGAAGAGCCAGAAGGCCAAGAAGAAGCCGCGCGCGCCGCGGCAGGCTGCAGTGGTGGTCACCCTGCTGCCTGCCGGCCAGGCGAAGGGGTTGACATACCCCGACGTCATGGCGAAGGCGCGCGCGGCAGTCGACCTCAGAGAGATCGGGGCGGAGGATGGCCTCCGCATCCGGCATACGGCCAATGGGGCCCGACTCCTGGAGTGTCCCGGCGCTGACAGTGACAGCGTCGCGGAGCGTCTGGTGTCGGGTCTGCGGGTCGTATGGCCGGAGGAGGAGGTCAAGGTGCACAGGCCGGTCAAGATGGCTGAGCTGCGTGTGACCGGCCTGGATGACTGCACCACCAGGGAGGAGGTGGTGGCGGCCATCGCCGCCCAGGGCAAGTGCGCCCCGGAAAATGTAACCGTAGGCGAACTTCGCCAAGGTTACACCGGGGCCAGCTCGGTGTGGGTACGGTGCCCGGTCGGGGCCGCCACCTCCCTGGCCACTCCTCCGCCCGGAAGGCCGGCTGGGGACCCTGGCAGGCTGCGCGTGGGCTGGGTTGCAGCCCACGTGCGGCTGCTGGAGTCACGCGCCTGGCGATGCCTCAAGTGCTTCGGTACGGGGCACAGCGTCGCCAGGTGCACCAGCACTGTAGACCGCAGCGGATTGTGCTTCCGCTGCGGTCAAACCGGACACAAAGCGGCCGTGTGCTCGGCCGCGCGCACTGCGCGTTGTGCGCCGCGGCCGGTCGCAGGGCCGATCACCGGGCGGGGGGCAAGGCTTGCTCCCCGTCCGGTGGAAACACCGAACGTAACAGGCGCCGCAAAATGAAGCGGCGCCAACAGAAGAAGTCGGCCGGGGGAGTACCGGCCGGCGTTTCAGACCCCGCCGTGGCGCCTAGTGCGCCCGATGGCGGGGGCGATGGAGGAGGGGAGGGAGCGATGGATGTAGCTCAGTAATGGACTGCACCCGTCGCTTCCTCCAAGGAAATTTGAACCACTCCGCCAGGGCTCAGGACATGTTGGTCCAGAGCATGGCGGAGTGGTCCATTGACGTAGCGGTGGTCGCGGAGCCGTACTTTGTCCCCCCGGCAGATGAGTGCTGGTTCGGGGACGAGTGCGGCTTGGCGGCCATCCACGTAAGGAGAGCCGCGGCGATCCCGCCCTTGGTAATGGTGGCCAAGGGACCAGGGTTCGTCGCGGCGATGATGGAAGATACCGTCGTGATCGGGGCGTATTTCTCTCCAAATCGACCTATTCTCGAGTTCGAGCAGTTCCTGGACGGGCTCGGAGCGATTACTCAGCGCTCCGCTCCCCGTCCTGTGATACTGGCGGGGGACCTCAATGCGAAGTCAGTCGCTTGGGGTTGCCCCCGCACCGAACCTCGGGGTAGGCGATTGGAGGAGTGGGCGGTCGCGGCCGGACTCTGTGTCTTGAACAGAGGGTCGGTCGCGACTTGCGTGCGGTGGCGGGGCGAGTCCATCGTGGACGTTACGTTCGCGAGCCCTGTCATCGCACAACGCATCCGCGGTTGGGAGGTGCTGGTGGGGGCGGAATCGTTATCGGATCACCGGTATATCCGGTTTGATCTTTCCGCCCCCACGACAACCGCGGTCGCCCGCGGAACTGCGCCCCGGTCATTCCCCAGGTGGGCATTGAAGCTCCTGGACAAGGAGCGCTTGGTGGAAGCCTCCACTGTGGCGGCGTGGACGCCTATGCGTCCACACCCAGTGGACGTGGAGGTCGAGGCGCTATGGCTCCGGGACACGATGCATCGCATTAGCGATGCTTCGATGCCCCGGGTCGGCCCTCGGCCTCCTAACAGGTCGGCGTACTGGTGGTCGCCCGAGATAGCGCAGCTCCGTGCTGTATGCGTCCGGGCGAGACGCCGGTGCGCCAGACATCGCCGCCGCATCCTCGCGCGCCGTGACGATCCCGTCGCGTTCGCGGAGGAGGAGGCCCGGCTGTATGGCGAGTACGCTGAAGCGAGGAGCGCCATGCAGCTGGCCATCAAGCAGGCCAAGGAGAGGTACATGGAGTCACTCTTGGAGACGCTCGACGATGATCCGTGGGGGCGCCCGTATAAAGCGGTGCGTGGCAAGCTGCGCCCGTGGGCGCCTCCCCTGACTGAGCGTCTCCCACCTCAGCAGCTGCGGGACATCGTTTCGACGTTGTTCCCGCAGGAGCAGGACGGATTTATTCCGCCTGCTATGGGTGAACCGCCGGATCGCACCGGCGGTGAAGCCACTGCTGAGGTCCCTCACATCACGATGGATGAGCTCCATGAGGCCGTGGTCAAAATGAGTAGAAAAGACACGGCACCCGGCCCGGACGGCATCCACGGCCGGGTCCTAGCCTTGGCCCTCAATGCCCTAGGGGACCGACTCCTGAGGCTGTACAACTCATGCCTGGAGTCGGGACGGTTTCCCTCGCTTTGGAGGACGGGCAGACTGGTCCTCCTACGTAAGGAGGGGCGCCCGGCGGACTCAGCCGCCGGTTACCGTCCCATCGTGCTGCTGGACGAGGTGGGCAAATTGCTGGAACGTGTTCTGGCTGCTCGCATCGTTCAGCACCTGGTCGGGGTTGGACCCGATCTGTCGGCGGAGCAGTACGGCTTCCGGGAGGGTCGTTCGACCGTAGATGCGATTCTGCGCGTCCGGACCCTCTCGGAGGAGGCCGTCTCCCAGGGTGGGGTGGCCTTGGCGGTGTCGCTCGACATCGCCAACGCCTTTAACACCCTGCCCTGGTCCGTGATTGGAGGGGCACTGGAGAGGCACGGAGTGCCCCTCTATCTCCGCCGGCTGATCGGCTCCTACCTGGAGGCCAGGTCGGTCGAATGTACCGGGTACGGTGGGACCTTGCACCGGTTCCAGGTCGTGCGCGGTGTTCCACAGGGGTCCGTTCTTGGACCCCTGCTCTGGAATATCGGGTACGACTGGGTGCTGAGGGGCGCCCTCCTCCCGGGCCTTAGCGTAATTTGTTACGCGGACGACACATTGGTCATGGCCCGGGGGGATGACTACGGAGAGTCTGCCCGTCTTGCCACAGCGGGGGTGGCCCTCGTCGTCGGCAGAATAAGGAGGTTGGGCCTCGACGTGGCGCTACACAAATCCCAGGCCCTGTGGTTTCGCAGGGCCAGGGTGGCGCCACCGGTCGACGCCCACATCATGGTAGGAGGCGTCCGAATCGGGGTCGGGGTGCAGCTTAAGTACCTCGGCCTCGTGCTGGACAGCCGTTGGACCTTCCGAACCCACTTCGAGCAGCTGGTCCCTCGACTTGTGAGGACGGCCGGCCATCTTGGTCGGTTGCTTCCGAACATCGGGGGACCCAGCCACGCAGTGCGCCGCCTCTACGCGGGGGTAGTGCGCTCGATGGCCCTGTACGGTGCGCCCGTTTGGGCCGAGCCTCGTACTCGGGCAACTTTTGCCCGATACTTGCGCCGGCCACAGCGCATCGTAGCCATCAGGGTCATCCGCGGGTACCGCACCGTCGCGTTTGAGGCGGCGTGCGTGCTGGCGGGGACGCCGCCCTGGGAGCTGGAGGCAGAGGCGCTCGCTGACGATTATCGTTGGCGATGCGACCTCCGGGCTCGGGGCGTAGTGCGTCCCCTGCGGGAAGCTGTTCGGGATCGGAAGGCCCAATCTCGGCGGTCCGTAATGGAGTCGTGGGAGCGACGCATCGCTAACCCCACTTGGGGTCTGCGGACCGTCGAGGCGATCCGCCCCGTCCTAAAGGATTGGGTGGGTCGTGGCGAAGGACGCCTCACCTTTTGGGCGGTGCAGATGCTGACCGGGCACGGGTGCTTCGGGCGGTATCTGCACCGCATTCAGGTGGAGCCGACGACGAGGTGCCATCACTGTATAGGATGTGACCAGGACACACCGGAGCATACGCTCGCTGTCTGCCCCGCATGGGAGCAGCAGCGGTGTGTCCTGGTCCGACAAATAGGACCGGACTTGTCGCTCCCGGGCGTCGTGGCGTCGATGCTCGAGAGTGGCGAGTCCTGGAAGGCGATGCTCGACTTCTGCGAGTCCACCATCTCGCAGAAGAGGGTGGCGGGGAGTGCGAGGGAGAGAATTTATTCTTCTCTCCGCCCCGCAACAACCCGCCGCCGTCGAGCAAGGGGCCGGAACCGGGATCTCGCCCGGAATCTGGCCCCTTAAGAGTTTCGGGTCCCCAACGCATGTGAGTGCGAGCGGGGACCCAAGAAGGTGTCGTGTCTCGCTCAGCACGCCCTTGCGTCAGAGCATCCGGAGGATGGCGGACCGCGCTCCCCGACCCACGCTGGTTCTGACCCAGCGGGGTATTCCGTGGGAGGGTGACATGCGGTCCAGCCATCTTGGCGGGCTTCGGATAGCCCGCCGACCGAGAGAGCCGGTGGCCGTATCGCCGGCGGCTGCCGGTTCGGCGTCCGGGGGCGGCGTGACGGAAAAGTGTGCCGAGAGCGTTACGCGTCGCGCCGTCCCACAAAACCCCGTGCTGGGTTCTGGCCTCAGCCGGGGTTCGGACGCTGAGTGTGAGCGGTTGGAGGTTTTAGTGAGGTTCAACTCCCACATACCCCGCCCGCGGGGCGGGCGGGGATCCGGTGATTTCCTCCAACTGAAAAAAAAAAAAAAAAAAAAAAAAAACGCACCGTTCTGGTGCAGAAGTTTTAATTTACTAGTTTATAATGTAATCAACTGATTAAACAAATATTGCACTATTGATATTAAAGCAAAACTTTTACACTTAAGTTTTCTATCAAAGAATTTAAGACAATTAAACATGTTGAAAGTCCTTAGTCAGATAGGATTGAACATCAGCGGACACAATGCAATTTTATAGTACACCTTTGTACAGTTTTTTTTGTTTCTGATGGTACGGTACTCTGCTATCGATTTCCTTATCACAACATTAATTACCATACCATAGGTACATGAAATTTTGAACTCAGAATATTGTATTCATCAAAAATTATTTCAATTTAATAATTAATTAATGGGATACACGTAAGGAAGGGTAGAAAGGCATTCAGTTTCAATGTCTACACATGAATTGAATTACATAAATTGCTTGAACTCTCTGTAACATGAAACCAATTTAAATTGGAGATTCACTTAGTTTGGTTGCCATTAAGGGAAGGATGTCTACTGATTTCTTAATTGGATTTGGGTTTTCAAATAATTTAGATACCTACCTATTTACCGAACTGACAATTTGTAGATATTGATCAGGTTATTTGGATTGCTGTAACTTCGATATTGCCCTCGTTCGAATATTAATTAATATTGGGTCACTTGGGCTTACTATTTATTTTATATGTATTATATTTTTTTATCTTATATTATATAGAGAAGGCATATAATTCCTCTGAATAAATAACTCTGGATATTTGGTGACAAAAAATAGTATCGATCCTAAGGACATTTTCTTTAAATCTATACTTATATTACGTTATAAAGAAGCAATGTCTTATTTTTTGTCACATGGTAGGAGGAAAATCTGTGGATCTACAGAACCGATTTCGAAGATTATTTTACTAATACGAAGCTAATTTGTGACTGTTATAGGCCACATACCAATGCTAAAATTAGTAAATAAAGTATAAGGTTTTTACCTTATACTATATTTACTGCTACTGCCTTTTTCTGGAGCAGGAACATTTTCAAGGTTCACCTTGTAATTAATATCCTAACATTTTGTTCACGTATCAGATAAACTTGAAGAAAATAAATGGTCCCATGATCTTTCTGTTTTTTTTCTCATAATATACTTTTCTCGAATATAAGGATTCATTTCGATTGATTTCCTGGCACAAATATGGTAGAGCAACTTTGGTAAATCAGTAAGCGCCCGACTGCCAGCGAGAACGGACGTCTGTAACGTTCGAATACTGAAATCAAGAACATCGTTCAACGTTTACTTTTGTATCGCTTAATATAATTGCTTGGTTAATTTTATTATTCAGCATTGTTGCAGATAAATAGTAAATTTAGGCTCATTTTTAAAAAGCTTAAATATTGTATTTGCACTGGATATAATTTTAAAGTACTATTATGAATTTCAGTCAGTAAAATGCAATTGTCACTGATAAAAAAATATTTGATTTAATTTTTCTGACTGTAATTAATAACCTTACTTTATGTAATTATGAGTTAGGGTGGTATCTTGGGCGTTTGTTAATTTGACAAACTTCCCGGTTTCCGAATTAACTGACATTTTGTATATTGCGTGGCAATGCAATAATATGGTACAATGGGATTGATCTCATGACGTAATCTGAAAGCAACCATTATATGTATAAGATCGACATTCAGGAGTTAAAAAATACCTACTTTAGGTTAGAAAATAAAGTTAGTTTAATCCTAATTTACCTGTATTTTAAGTTCAAAATGTTTAAATCATATCAATCTACAGCTCAGAAGTCAGTTTTAGCTAGTTAACAAACTCACCAATATCAAAGGGCCAAAAAAAGTTTTTTAATCAAATGGTTAATTTTAATAGTTTTCCATCTCGCTATTTTTGATAGCCGTTTTCAGCCAAAGTAGCCCAATTAAGTAATACTTTATTAATAATTATGAAACTTGAGAGCCTGAAGAAGATTTGAGACATAGGTATTTTAATACCATACAGTCTACTGTTTTAATTTATAATTTAAAGATGAAAATATAAGTCATAATTCACCAACGTAAATTCTTGACATTACAGTACCTAATATTTAAATAATTTTCATTCAAAATTATGAAAATAATTATTTTAAACATAAAAGCATAACTCAAGATGCAGTTGCCAAAAAAAATCTTGAAGTAGTCTTATAGGTACCTACTTATTTGTTTTTCAAGTATAAAGTTGTTCGGGTAGAAAATTTTCAATATTTCAGAAATAAGTTCACAACTCGAAAGCTACGAAAAATCGCGGAAAATATATGGGGTTGATTCAGATACTTAAAGATGTACTCTATCTCTGGACCACCACTCCACTACTTTCTACGACCTAGTATATATTTTTATAATAGCTTTCTGCAAGTAATTACTAAAGAGAATAAAATAAATAATACCTTAATCGATAAGATAAAGCCAATCTAATATAGCTTGATCAGAAGAATTCAAGGTTGATGTTTATATTAGATAGAATATTTTAATGGCTAGCTGTTTTCTTAGCAGGTGTAAAATGGGCTCACCCTAATCATTGTGACATTGTTCTGTTATCCGGAGTAGGTAATAACTGTAACATATAATTTAAAATTTATAATTGTGTGTTTTAAATATGATCTTGGTGAGTGAGGTATCTCCTCCAATATTTAGTACCACCGGGAGTACACTAATTACATTTTATCTAAATATCTACTACAAACTGTGTCACACTTGCCATATATGTACATGAAATTTATAACAAGTTTTAATAAGTTCTATGCTGTAATATAATTTTAAAACTGTTTCATTATATAACCCCTGTTTTGGTCATCAAAGCGCTACAAAATGTAAACCACTTTAAAGTTTTAATCATGACGGGGCCTATGCCACTTCAGGGCATAAACCTTGTCGTTATTAAAGAAAAGCTGATATGGCTTTGAAATCGAAACAACCTTGGACGTCTAGTGTTTCAGAGTTGTTTAATATGACAAAAAATGTAGGTGATCGTAAACATACATATTATGTTAGTAGAACTATACGTACATAGTTACTTGCGACTTTCTTAGATTAGTCTACTTATATGTAACCTTAATAATTTATTGGAACCATATTAGTTGCGCTGTATAAACTTATGAGTCACTTTAATTTGTGGAAACTTTGTTGGTCTCTGTATTATTAATATTCATAAAATTATTCTATTTAACTTTATGACTGTTTGTTTCCCAAATAATTAAATTAAATAAAATACTAAGTCCGCTATTGCATTTTATGTATGAAGTGGTAAATAAATTAAATAATAACTAAGTCATTTCAATCTTTTATTATTCGTTAGGTTAAAAGCATTTACTCTAGAAAAGAAAAAGTAGTTGTTACTAACAGAAACCTGTTCCTGCGTGTAATTGAATTCTGATAGACAAGTTTTCCATTACGTGAACATACAATCTCATAATTATCATTGGATAGGGCATTACAAAACATATTCAGTGTAGTATCTGAAGAGAGAAGAATTAATAAGATAATTAATGTGAATTACTTTCACTCTTAGCTATCTACATGTACATGACTTATTTTGTTCTTAACACGTTCATAGTCACCAGTCTGATATATATTTGAAATAAATCATTCTGCCAATGGTTATGCTTCTCAAATTATCGGGAACAATTACTTTATACAAATCATTGTTAGAATCTGTTTCATATACTAATTGCTATGCTTTCATAATTGCTAATTGTAAATAACAGTACAATTACAAACTGTTTAGTAATTTTCATTCCAAAATTTCATTGTCATTCCTCACCTATATGTAATAATGATCTTTTCTTGAAAAAGTCCAATAAATACTTAACTTTTAAGTACTGTTTTGTTGTGGATAAAGTAAGATAATGTGTATAGTACGCAGCCTGCTCTGAATATTTATCACGCTCGTCCGTGGCTCAGACTACTGAGGGAATGTCGTGAGAACACTTCCGATTGTCGCTCTCAAACTTCCTGATGTAATTATTGTTTGCCTTTGACTAAGTGTTCTATCGCAACTATAGAGATATATACATCGTGTCCCAAAATTCAACGATAAGCGGGCGCCAAAAGGTTGCCCTGTTCATGAGCACTTAAGGAAAAATAATAAAAAAATATACCTAATTTTTTTTTGTTACTAAACTATTTTCAAAATTCTTTGAAAAGTACACCTTGTGTGATATTTTGAACTACCACGGCCACAATTTCTTTAATATGCTTAAGATTTTTTTGTATCGGATACCTAAGTAGTACCTACTACTATTCACCACAACTCTTAAAAATATTACAATGCCCGCAGTTTTTACACAAAACTTACATATGCACACAAACACAAAAACACACATTTACTCCTGATTTTTTTGTACATTTACTATATTATTATTATTTTATAGAAAATAAAGGAACTTCACTCCCTATGAAATGTGTTAACATTCCTTAACTAATTTCCAACACTTCGATCTGGTTGTGGTTTTGAATTCTACTAAGTGTTTAAAATTGCTAATTGGAAACCATTTCCAAGGCCCATCTTAAATGTTTCCATTTCATTAGCTCCAACAAATGAATACAACTTTTACGCGGTTTCGAAGTGATTTAATTACATCTTGTTTTATCAGTAAATTAGGAATGAGGTCTTTCTTAAGACGAGTTTCCAGTTCCAAAATAAGTATCTCCAGAAACACCGCGGTCTACTTGTTACAGTGACGAAATTGGTGTCATGTGTTAGACAAAAAATAGTTTTTTAATTGTTATTAATTATAATCAACTTGGCATTTCTGAGACTATTTAAAACTTTATATAAATTTATTGAAAAAACTAAATTCATTTAAAGGTAATTTAATTATTGTACTCACCCGACATTTGCATTCCCTCGCAGATGCTAGAGTGGTGACAGTGCGGAGATGACGTCTCGAAGCGGATGCGGAAGAACCAACTTAACGCCTGTACAACAATACGATTTAAATTGAATTTGACTTTTTATATTTACACTAAGTAAATACCTATTATAATATTTTTATAATGCAATTAATTCAATTATTTTTTAAAGCGCTGAAAAAGTACTGAATACATATAACGAAAAGGTAGTATAAAGTCAATGGCCTTTATCAGTTTATTGGACCTATGATTATGATTCAGAGTATAAATTCTTCTATATAAATTTAAATTAGAAATTCGTCTAAACTAACGCACAAAAAAACCTTAAGTGTACATTAACTTTGATTGATGAACTTTTGACAAATAAAATAACTTCGTGACAACGCAATAGTTCGTGGATCGTAATCACAGATCATCGTAATCATGATCGCAATAAAGACAAATATAAACTGAAATTACAATATTTTTTGCACAAGTTGATGTAAAAAAAATTAAGAATTTTTTGAAAAATACTAAGGAAAAGGAAAATATTGTGGAAAAACTAACTTTTTCAGTCACTGATAAATCCCGTTTTAAATAAAAATACCCGCCGAACCAGGACTTTCTAAATGCTTTCAGAAACATCTTAAAAGTTATGTTTGTAGAATTTTGTGCGCCCCTTGATTAAAATTGACTGAATAAAAAACATCCAGGCTTTGAAAGTTCGTCATAATTTCAATAACTTATGAAAATTATAAAACAGTAACCTGTTTGAAACCTCGTCGATATCTTGCATTCATATAACAGTATATGATAGGATTGTAACAGGAATGTGACATCGCCAGCCAGTGACTTGCGAACCACATGTATGTATGTCCTGGCCACGCAGCCCACTCTTCATCGCCTTCATTTAATGCCCATAATACCTGAACAACGAGATAATTTTTAAAATATGCGTTGTAACATATCCTGTTTTGTGAGATGTTTAAGAAAAGTCCTACATAAGATTCGCGTGCTTTTTTGCGAATGTCAACGTGAATATTAAAAAACATGCCAATACTCGCTAATCCGAATATGAAAATTCGTTACATTCCTAATCTCTATAACTATAACCCTCTCTTTGTTTAACAAATTGTCTTTGACACAATGTCATGTCACAAGTCAGCATAAAAATTTATGGTTTTGAAATATCGGAAATAGCAATATTATGTATTCAAAAGCACTTCGAGAGAAATAGTGGAGAAATCTGAGAATATATCGACTAGCACGCTATCGACTAGCGTGGCAAAAGTTTTTAAAATATTCAAAAGATAAATAGGAGTTAAAATGTATATGTTGAAACTAAACTTTATAATATTTGTCGTTCACTATAGTTCTGCTAACAAAGATATAGTGCCATTGTTTTTATTAGACTACGATAATACTTTGGGAAACAGTATAGATGTACCACCGAATCCTTTCTATACAATGAGCTCCGCTCAGTTTGCCGACATTGTTCTAGAAACGATCAAACGTAGTAAAGGAGTGATTATTTTTGTTGAAGACTTATTAAGCTTCGCAGATATCACAGCAAAGGACAAACTAGGAACACCGTTTGTAAATTTACGCAGATCCCTTGTTGGAAAAAAGGTTAAATTCTTTCCAGCCATTTTGGAACCACACAGAGTGCTGACACAAATGTTTCTACCCAATGATTTCAATACTTATCATCTAGGCAATCCCAGTAGCTTAGCTCTCAAAAGTGCTAATTATATCTACGTATATTTCAATAGTTATGAAAATGAAACCAGAACAACGGCTTTTAGAAGACATGATGCAATCATTAATAATGTATACATTAATATGCGACAGTTGCAACGAGATTCTATTGTGGCTTTTTATACTGGAAAAATTAATCCAGTCGTTGTTGAAAAAACACGCTTCATACCCATTAAACCAATTCCTTTAGTTAATGATTTAGATATAAAAATTGTCTCTGAAGCTGTTATGTTTCGTTTTGCGGGAGTGGCCATCGCAACGTCAACTCGTCGAGCTGTTTTCAATGAAATGCCAATAGTAGCTGAAGAGACGCGGAGTCGAAATAAATTGTCAACAAAAATTGCATATACTGACTTTGAACTACAATTTAATTTTGATTTAACGAGAGAAGACGAATGGCTACTTGAAAGTGTTGCTCTTTTAGAAGCCGGTGAAGAGGTTGGTCGTACTAACATCTTTGCCAGAGCTCCTTGGAATTGGTCTTATGTATGTGGAGAACCTTTAGAAATAGTAAATATGCGTGACGGAAGTTCTATAAATATACCGCGTTATCAAATACAACCTTTTCAATCATCTTACTTTTTTCGAAATGGTTCGAACTTTTTTGGTCCTAAAGTTAATTGTTGTCCTTACTTTAGTATTCCAATATTGTCGTGTCTCTTTGTTTCTGTTATATGCTTGGCCATTTTAGCACAAGGCGTAATTGTGTTATATAACTGTGCACCTAATAGTAAATTTGATGATCCGGCCAGTGTACCATTAGTTCACGAAACTCGTTAATTCTTTAATATTGTAGTTTATTACCGTAAGACATGTAGTAACATATTATTAAGATGTATTATTTACTTGAATTATCTTTAATTGTTATTGATTTTAAAGTATAATAATTTTAGAATTTTTTCATTAGAAAAAGAACTCATTTAATTTTTAGTTTCGATTACAAATTTTAATGTAATAAATTTTATTGTAACTTGTTTTTCAATCCTTTAGCGTCGTCGTCGTTTCACTTATCTACATTTATCTAAAATAACGAGGTTGATGAACACAGTATTGGGATCATGACGTCCGTTCCTCGTGTAAAATAAATATTGGTTTTATGTGAGGGTAATAAATGTGACTAGAGATGATTATTTGCTGAGTACCAATACACTCAGATAAAATTATAATATTTATAGCAGATACTTGCAATAAAGATGTTCAAAGGGAGCCAACATATCGTGAATACAGCAACAACAATCACCATCATCTTGATCATCTGTAACAAACAAATGAATTCGTTGAACAAACAAACAATCAATCAATCCCACATACTTATGAATATCAAATTACATATTTGTTTTCAATAACAGTGAGTTAAAAGGATAAAGTTTCACGTCTATAGTAGTTTAATTTACATGATAGAGGATGGGAATTACGCTAAATCATGCACATATGATTATCGTTGAAAGGAACTTGCACGGGTTTCGGTCGTTCGTCGTTTGAGATATACTTTATGTTAAATGCAAATGTTTGTAAATTAATTCTATTGTTTAATTAGTGAAAAGTATTTATATAGGATTTAGGTATGTAGGGACAATAATCAATTGTACTTATTTATTACAGTAACTGAACTATTTCATTCTAATTGTATTATGTCGTTTGATGTTTGTAATTGTTTGAGAAAGGTCTCAAAGACGATTAAGGTTGAATATTTGAGAATAGGATAATTCTAATTTATCTCAAATGACCCAAAACGGTTAGGAAGATTAATCTTTATACTATTTTCGTATTCCATGGGCTATTTTTCATGAATCCAGAATTATTTCATCGCACATGTACTTATTTATAGTTGTTACCTTTCGTTTTGACCGCTGCATTCTGGAATCTCTTGTACTCTCTGCTTCTCCCGGAGGTCGTCCTCCCCAGACCACGTGAGCAATGCGTGCATATGTGCACACAAGAGCACTAAGTGGTAGCGCAAACTGCAGAACTAATAGTGCGCAAGTGTACCGTTGGCTTTGTTCTGGGTAATCCCAATGTTCACGACAAAAATCTCTGTAAAAAATTATTAAGTTTAGTGCCTTATTTAGTTTTGATCATTAACTACGTATTTAATACTTACAATTGGCAATATTTGTACCATTCCCCAGGTTTTTCTAACTTCGATACTAAATATATGGGAGTGGCAGTCGCGATTGCTCCTCCCCAAACGCCAGCGACCACCATTTTCGCAGCAGCTTTACCCATCCTTGGCTTCAAAGGACGCATTATTGCCATATATCGATCAATTGATATAGCCAACAGAGTATATGCACTGACAAGAACTGACACTGCCTGAGTAAAGTTAACAATTTTGCACATAACCGCACCAAAAGGCCAGTAATGCAGTACCAACATGGGAACAAACGTAAACGGAACACAAAACAGTGTCATTAGAATGTCTCCCACTGCCAAATTCACAATAAAATAGTTAGTGACCGTCTTCATTCGAGGAGATGTTTGTACAACGAAACACACCAATCCATTTCCAATAAGTGCAACAACAAATACTATGCAGTACATAATATACACACAACTATGAAACGCTGCCGTACTGAAGAAGTTCTTTGATGATGAACCCGAATTGCATATCGCGTCATAATCATCTTTTGTCCAATTAGACGGAGCAGTCGAGTTTATGTGATCACTAAATGTGTTGTTTCTAAGGTAGCCTGATAGCGTACTAGAATCAAAGTCAGTCGATTCTGGCTCATACATGTCCAACATAATGAATCGCGTTTCATCATTTTTTACATTCTTGAAACAGGTTATCTGCACGTTGTTCTTAGATAGTTTTAATCTGAAACAAAACAAACACTAATTGTTTATCGAATCATGGCAATTGTTTACCGTTTCAGTAGTTTACGACTCATTGAAACCTACCAAGATATGCTATTAACTTTTCATCCTGACGATATTGACGTAGGTGGGATCCGCCGTTTTCTTCCAGTGCATCGACTAGCGAATATACTCATATATTAGCGTAGTTTATGGCGCAAACTCACAACTTCCAGAGGTATGGCATGTTTGTCTTGCCATATTGTACCTGTTAAGGAAAAAACGTTGGTCAAAATATTTAGGTCTTGGATGTATATAAATATACAGGGTGCTTTCATGCATTTTAAACGGGTTCTTTCCACGATATTTAATTAATTGAGTTGTCTCGATATTTCAACATTGTTGCAAACGTCATGATCACGAGAAGAGAAATTATAGAAAACCGTGAGTGTCTGAATAAGTTTATATACAGGGTGTCCCAAAACTATGCGACATGAACGAGAAGTACCTTAAATATTAGCTATGGGACGTTTTGCTGAAACGAAATATCATTTTATTTTTGATGTTTAATAATACTGCATTCACTGATTTTTCGTAAATTGCTTGGTTTGTCTAAAAATCGATCTAACAAAATCGTAAAAAATCAACACCCTGCATTTTTAACGATGATGCCGATCGAAAGAACAGTTAATCACAAATAATCTTTGCTAACAAACATAGTGTCTCAAAAAAAGGAACAAGGTGAAAAAACATTTTTTGTTTTTTAGAAGTTTTCGCTTTTTATCGAAAAAAAAAAAAACTTTATTAAAATATGTTCGGTACAATCATTCGACCTTATTATACCGACCTTATCTTAACGTTGTTATATTTTTCGATTCGATTGCGTCAACGTTCACGTGAGATAGAAAAAAACCATTAAAAGTCTAAATTGTTCGACGTTAAGAAAATAGTTTCTTTTACGACTTACAACACAAACGTTTGGTTTCAAACGCTTGTTCATAAAATGTAATGTGTTTTCTATAACAATTTACAGTTTTCTAACCAAACATTAGTTGTTATAAAAGTCAACTTACATCGAAGCAGCATTGCTTTGATATATATCAAGCGGCAAAAAAATTGTACATGCTTTTTTTCCAGTTTTGATGAATAACTGAGAAATAACCAAAATTGTGAAGTCTAGATCAAAGAACATTTCAGAAGCTTTCAGATTTCAAAAATGTTCAAATACTATTCTTAATTACATAGACTAAACCAGAAAATAAAACAACTACTTAAATCTATTAAATTGAAAAAGCAACCAGTCCACTGACTTGACTCGCTATCTATATTAGTATTTTCACACCAGCAACTAGCTATTGTAATCTTCTTATATGAAATGAAATGAAATGAAATGAAATGAAATGAAATGAAATGAAATGAAATGAAATGAAATGAAATGAAATGAAATGAAATGAAATGAAATGAAATGAAATGAAATGAAATGAAATGAAATGAAATGAAATGAAATGAAATGAAATGAAATGAAATGAAATGAAATGAAATGAAATGAAATGAAATGAAATGAAATGAAATGAAATGAAATGAAATGAAATGAAATGAAATGAAATGAAATGAAATGAAATGAAATGAAATGAAATGAAATGAAATGAAATGAAATGAAATGAAATGAAATGAAATGAAATGAAATGAAATGAAATGAAATGAAATGAAATGAAATGAAATGAAATGAAATGAAATGAAATGAAATGAAATGAAATGAAATGAAATGAAATGAAATGAAATGAAATGAAATGAAATGAAATGAAATGAAATGAAATGAAATGAAATGAAATGAAATGAAATGAAATGAAATGAAATGAAATGAAATGAAATGAAATGAAATGAAATGAAATGAAATGAAATGAAATGAAATGAAATGAAATGAAATGAAATGAAATGAAATGAAATGAAATGAAATGAAATGAAATGAAATGAAATGAAATGAAATGAAATGAAATGAAATGAAATGAAATGAAATGAAATGAAATGAAATGAAATGAAATGAAATGAAATGAAATGAAATGAAATGAAATGAAATGAAATGAAATGAAATGAAATGAAATGAAATGAAATGAAATGAAATGAAATGAAATGAAATGAAATGAAATGAAATGAAATGAAATGAAATGAAATGAAATGAAATGAAATGAAATGAAATGAAATGAAATGAAATGAAATGAAATGAAATGAAATGAAATGAAATGAAATGAAATGAAATGAAATGAAATGAAATGAAATGAAATGAAATGAAATGAAATGAAATGAAATGAAATGAAATGAAATGAAATGAAATGAAATGAAATGAAATGAAATGAAATGAAATGAAATGAAATGAAATGAAATGAAATGAAATGAAATGAAATGAAATGAAATGAAATGAAATGAAATGAAATGAAATGAAATGAAATGAAATGAAATGAAATGAAATGAAATGAAATGAAATGAAATGAAATGAAATGAAATGAAATGAAATGAAATGAAATGAAATGAAATGAAATGAAATGAAATGAAATGAAATGAAATGAAATGAAATGAAATGAAATGAAATGAAATGAAATGAAATGAAATGAAATGAAATGAAATGAAATGAAATGAAATGAAATGAAATGAAATGAAATGAAATGAAATGAAATGAAATGAAATGAAATGAAATGAAATGAAATGAAATGAAATGAAATGAAATGAAATGAAATGAAATGAAATGAAATGAAATGAAATGAAATGAAATGAAATGAAATGAAATGAAATGAAATGAAATGAAATGAAATGAAATGAAATGAAATGAAATGAAATGAAATGAAATGAAATGAAATGAAATGAAATGAAATGAAATGAAATGAAATGAAATGAAATGAAATGAAATGAAATGAAATGAAATGAAATGAAATGAAATGAAATGAAATGAAATGAAATGAAATGAAATGAAATGAAATGAAATGAAATGAAATGAAATGAAATGAAATGAAATGAAATGAAATGAAATGAAATGAAATGAAATGAAATGAAATGAAATGAAATGAAATGAAATGAAATGAAATGAAATGAAATGAAATGAAATGAAATGAAATGAAATGAAATGAAATGAAATGAAATGAAATGAAATGAAATGAAATGAAATGAAATGAAATGAAATGAAATGAAATGAAATGAAATGAAATGAAATGAAATGAAATGAAATGAAATGAAATGAAATGAAATGAAATGAAATGAAATGAAATGAAATGAAATGAAATGAAATGAAATGAAATGAAATGAAATGAAATGAAATGAAATGAAATGAAATG